>JARKIP010000035.1:63515000-65915000 GCA_029990175.1 Petunia secreta
AACGATATAATATAATGGTAATTAAAGTAACAATCAAAACAAATGTCGTAATCATAATAACAATACAATACCCTACAATGGGTTACAACCATCCAAACAAGCTGTTAGTGGAGCATAATGGTGAAGACCTATTGACCCAATGGGGTCAAAGTGATATTTCTTCTTGGGCCTAACATATGCTCTAGTATTAGCTGAAAGCCACCACATTTTCCACCAGATCTTATCTTCATCAAGTTGAGCCAAATATTCTAGCCAATCTTCTAAACCCTCCAGTGCACCGATCTTCTTAATTAATCTAGGTCGATACCTCTTGATTTAATTGTATCCACATAGACCTATGTCTGCCATGAAATCCTATTTGAAAAGATGTTCCATGGCCTGCATTTGAAGAACCAAGTGAGGACCTTTGAAGTATCTTGTTTTCTTTCTTTTGCACCTTATTAGAGCCCTAAACATTTCAGTTAAGATCATAGGGACAGTAATGACCTCCTTGTTGTCAATGCCATAGTACCTAGTGCGAATTACCAAGCCAAAAGTGAGGCTGATTTCCCCCATCCCCTTGGGGAAAGATCCAAGTCCTAAACAGTGCAATAACAAAGGCCAAAAAACATTTTTTTCTAAGTGTTAGGAGAGCATTGAAATTCGTGCAGATATGTTGCGTGACGATTCTTGAACGCAAATCTTTCATAGAGATAGTCCAGAGAAACCTAGTGATTTGCAAAACATTTCAGCTTTTTGTTGTTCTCCAGTCCAAATTCTTCTAAAAATCTTCATCCGCTTTGGTATTTTGGAATGATCACCTCTTTTTTTCCCAATTCTAACCCAGTGATCCCAACTGTCTCTTCTAAAGTTGGTATTATTACAAAGTCCTTGAACCTAAAAACTCCTCTTGATTGGCGCCAAAATGGTATCAAAGCCCTAACCAAGTATTAATAAGAGGGAAAGTACAACAAATCAATTAGGTTTCCCAACATATCACCAACTTTATTTGCCTCAATTTGATCATTTTTCAACAGGTTTTCCCACCATTTTTTCAACTTCTTGGGAACTCTAGCGACCATCAAGATATTCTTGTAATCATCAACATCTTTCCTATGAAAGGTCAAAATAAGATATTCTAAACTCGATTAATTGCAAAATTCAGTTTGAATTGGAAGTTTCATTATCACATAAGCACATATATATGCAACGTCGTTGGGTTCAAAGCCCATCAACAAAAGGGGGTTCCCTAATTCTGGAGTCAGTATTAGGGACCGCGTCCAATCTAATGCTTATGCATGCGTTCTCCTAATAGAAGCTCTATAATGGTTTAACTAGACTTCAAGGCTGCTTTTGAGTGGCTCACGGATATACAGTTAGTAAAACTATCCCCTCACCCCCACGGGTAATCCAACACTTTACTTTAGGGTTCTTTATGAGTTGTGGGGGTATATGCATATACCTTGCGGGTATAAGTATCCATGAAGAGGCTCGCAGGAGTGGGGAAAATATGAACGGAATATCAATCTAATATGTGCGCAAATAAAGGTGTAGTGATATGTTTTACTGAAATACATACACAAAATTAAGCTACGCATACTAGTTCCATCATACAATTCAAATAAATAAAGGTAGATTGTGAGGTAATCATACTAGTTTAATCATACTATCCAAACACATATATAAATCTAAAAACCTTATGGTTAGAACCATTTTTATCCCCAGCGGAGTCGCTATTGACACCTAATTTTGTCCCTCCTGTTTTAATAGCCATTATTCAGACAAATTGCATTGATAACTACACAAATACCCTACACTCAATCTTATCCTGAGTCATTATCTCATGCACCTATACCAGTTAGGCTATTTTAGAAGTATTTGTACGAACGACCATATTTTTTACAAACTTGCATATCTTGTCATAATTTTTCATAATTATTTCTGTTTTAATAAAGACACCTAAATCATTTTAAAACCTAAAATAATAGATTTTATTAATTATTTAGCTTTAGTAATTATTTTTCTTGTTTTCATAATTTTTATAAGCATTTTACATAATTTTTCCACGCATTTATACGCATTTTATACACTACCTATACACCATATATAAGCGCATATATATATATATATATACATATATATATATATATATATATATATATATATACACACACACACACACACACGTATACACACACATCAGCCTCACTTGTACATATCACCATTGACGTGGCATAATCATGGCCGTCCATGCGAGCGATCCAATGGCAAGGATATTATTTTCCTTTTAATTACATTTCACCCCAAAAGAAACTTTCGTTTTCTCTCACCCATGGAACCGACCTTCTCTCTCTCTCTCTCTCTCTCTCTCGACGAAACTCAAGTCGCCACTGTTCGTGGCATGTTTCAGTTAATTTGGCCGGCGAAATTCAGAGAAAATTATATATTTGGGTTCCTCGTCTCACCCGCTACAAAACCCATACCCTTTTCACAATATTCAAATGATGTCGATTTTTAACCCTCGTCAACGGGGTTCCTACTGCCAGAAAATGTCTCCAACTTGGCCTGAGGATGTCCTAAAACGACGCTATTGCCCGAAAAGGGTGAGGAAACCTTCATGCGAACTCGATTTATGACAGGTCAATTTGACCCGACTCTGATATCAAGACGGTAACCCTAATCCCTTTCATCTTTTGTCTCTGAACCTATGTGGTCGATTGAGCCTAAAACTTGCCTAGTTTTTCTATGTGTTAACATATTTGTATGTTATTCGATTAGTTAAAATTCATGAGATCATTAATCTCTATTCAGTCTAATGAGTTAACTGAATGTTGCTGTGAGTTTCTGCCTATTCGAACACCCTAGTTTTTTCCTATCAGTCTTAGATAAATAATCATGACAATTTTTGAACTGATTCTAGTCATTCATGCTTTACAGTGTGTTTGCCTTTTCTATTCTGTTGAAATACATGACCTCCGTGATTATATGCTTAAAGTTAAAGGGGTGATCTGATTTAGCACTATTAGGGGATTTTGAGCTGAACTAATTGGAATTCTTGAATGAAAACCAGAAAGAATTTTTTTTTTTTGTAATTGACAGGGTATCAATTAAAGCCTGATCAAAATCTGTTAGGCTAATATATTTGAATTTCAATCCTAAATTAATTTAAGATACTTCTATATACTGACTTTTGAACTTGGCTATGTTATTGCTTAAGGGGAGGGAATATGACTTATTTAAAATCTTGTTCACCTTAAATATTGGGACCCTAATTGATCTATACATGGAAGTCCACTTAATTGAATCCCTTTAATTATGGGAAGCCTTATTCACTTGCCTTTGTATCCTGCCATTTGCACTTGAACCCCTCACCCTTTTGCCTATATAAACAGTCTTGTTTTCTTTACTGGACACAGTTTAAGACACTAAACACACTGGCATACACATACTAAGGCAGACAAGAGTAAAACATACTATTGTTTCCCTCGCTCTCGCTTAATAGATTACTGAGAAGGCTCCTTCTCTCTTTTCCTTGATCCTGGTTCTACAAAACACCTAAAACTGCTTGCACTTGCTTTGTTTCCTCACTGTCATTGCTCAAAAAAGGTATATCCCTACTATAATCACTATTGCTTATGTCCTGAACCTGTTTAGGCCTAGTCTTTCTGAATACTGTTTTCCCTGCTTGTGTTTGCATGATTTGAACTGCCTATGCCTGTGTAAAAGCTTATGATTGTCCTCTAACCGCAACATGCCTCTATACCTAACCTGTTAAGGATTCTTGTGTGCATGTATGACCTCTTGTGTGCATGTATGACCTGTTTTGGGGGTTCCATACCCTCCTGCTAATCCTTTCTCTTGCAGCTTGTGGATAGCTCTGAAAGCTATACCAAAATTAAGATTGCAGGTCTTTGATTGTTGGTAAGAGTCTTCCCTCAGGCTGGGAAATCAAAGCCTAAGGAGGCTTATCTCTGAGTGTGTTTAGGGCACTATTTTGCCTCTTCTTTGCTCCCTTAGCTTCCCCTTTATGTGTATTTGTTAGGTGCCCTGCATGTATATTACTTGCTCTAAAACAGGTCACACAACTAAAGCTATGTGTTTAGCCACACAGGGGCCCTCTCTAAAACCCTCATCTCACTATGTGATTGCATCATTCATGCTTAAAATTCGACTAATAATGATTAAACTTTGCGTAGCTATTTCTTAATAAAACTATATCTTAGTGTTAAGCTCGGATTCTGACTTCTTTTAGTTAAACCAGAGATTTTGGTAACAAGGTTTACTTTTGCACTTAGTGAACTGAATTTGACACGTCAGGTCTTTTAAATAAGGATTTAAGTTGTTAAAACATGTGATTTTCATAAACAGGGGCTATAACGTGATAGGATCTTGAATTTGAACTGTTTTCCTAAAACTGGAACTTCCATGTTTGCGTAGTCAAGCAGGGCCCAAAAATCCTTTTAAAATCTGGCCTTTTTTTTTTTACTTTAACAAACTTTAAAACTTCTATATACTAATCTAATAGTGTATATGGGTGTATACGTGATTACGGTCGACTATAGGAGTATACAGGTATTTTCTAGAGCCTAAATACATATTATCATCTATTTGCATGTCTATATATGTATATTAAGTACGACAGCCCCTTTGTGTGCATCTTTGTGTGTTTCTTGCAACAGTTTTGAAAAAACAACCTATCTACTTATATTTTTAAAACTGACCCCTAAATCAAAATAGCCATTAAGGTTAGGGCTCGACAATTAATGACGAGTCACACCGACCCTAAATGGCTAACATTTCATTTTAAAAACAACACCCATTTGGTTTTTGATAAAATCTGAAATTATTTACGAGAACTGCCTATTTTTGTAAAACTGTCCATTTGTGCAAATCTAATTTGGATGCTGAAACTGCACAAATAAGCTGAATTGCAATGCCCTTTGCAGATTTAACCCTATTTGCGATTAGGCATTCATGTTAGAGGCCTCAAAATTTGATTAGGCATAAAACATAGGCCGTATGTGCAAAATATTGAAATCTAATTGTGTATGTGCTACCTAAACTTGTCTAATTAAGCTTGTTATATACATTGATTGTGAAATTGACCATTAGAGTTAGTAATGTATATGATAATATTCGTATCTTGTATAAGACATCCTAAAATATATAGACTCGGGCGGGAACCACCTTTCGTGGGACTTGGGGAAGTACCTAACACCTTCTTCCTCGATTTATTTGGACTTCTTACCCATTGAATCTCTGAAACCAGACTAGTATAATAATTAACTCGATCTTAGATGCTTAGGTGACCAAATACGCCTTAGAAATCTATATTAGGTGGTGACTCCAATTCTTGAACTCAAACGAGTTACCCAGTCAAATCCGAAACCCGACTCGCTCCGAGTTGAGTCTAAAATCGGGTATGAAGAAATGGCGACTCCGCTGGGGATATTAGATGTCCTAACCATAACGAGTTTTTAATTTTGGGATTTATTTGATTATTATTTTGCTATTTGTATTATTATGATTTTACTAACTTGGTTTCTTTTTTTTTTTCTTTTTCCCTTTTATTTAATTATTTATGAATTTGAAATTTGATGTAATTTGACATATTTCACTCAAACTCCCCCACTCCTGGGAAACGACACTTTGCACACACACGGGCGATTACATGAATCCCACGGTCGCTCCACCATAAAAAAAAAACATTTTAAGAGGGACATTTCGGAATAGTTGGTTCGTGGTACAACCAACGATTTCAAATGATCCCACCCCTTGGCCGTCCACCTTGAGAAATCATGTCTAGAATTACACCACTCTATGAATGTAATGAGCATGCATCATGCCGTAGGAGGGGCTCCCCATTGGCTGGCTAGTTTTCAACTTGTCCAAATTACCTAACGGGTTTTGAACCCCGAAGGGACGTTTGGACATGTTTATATGCATTTGAGAGAAAAGAAAAGAAAAAAAGAGTGAAAAGAAAAGTGAGACGAAAAATAAAAACGCATTTTGATTTGTCCAATTATTCTCAAAAGGGGAGGGGATTTTAATCTTTTTCCTTTTCTTTTATAGGTCACAATGAGTCAAAAGTTTCACCGTTTTGGAATGACTATGGGTGCACCTCCTTTTTTTAACTAGTTGGTGGAATAATTTATCATTGCGCGAACAAACCAAAGTACTTCAACATTTGGGGCATTTGGTTTCCCTATTAGAAATGGAGCCATGTAGAGAAATGATTGAAGCATCGGTGTCATTTTAGGACGAAAAACTAAATGTATTTAGATTTGGGGATGTTGAGTTAGCACCTTTGCTGGAAGAGATATGAGGATCCGTATCACACTCGGGGTTAGACAAACATCGTTGGCAAGGGAGTCGCATTCTAGCACCTAGTGTCCCCACAACTGAGGAGTTTCGTAATAAATTAGGGATGGTGGCAAGTGTGAATGTAGAACTTTTACGACAAAAGTAAATACCTTTTTCCTACTTCTACAACCAGTTTGGGTATTTGAGTGCATTCGACGACCGTAAGAAAGAGTTGAAGTCCTATAATCACTGGAGGAGAGCTAGACCACTTGTATTTACTATTTGTTTCTTAGGAGTAATGGCATTCCCTGAAAGCTCGAGTCACGAAATATGTTCGAGGCTTGTCATGGTTGCCGATGCAGTATTTAAGGGAATTGATGGTTACCATTGTACTATAGTTCCTATGATAGTGGCGGACATTTATCGGGCTTTAGGTTGTTGCAAAAGAGGAGCAAAATACATCCAAGGTTGCAACTACTACTACATGCGTGGTTTAAGGAACATTTAAGGAAAGCAAGAGGTGCGCAAGCACTGTCTAAGCCAGTCGGTTACAGCTATTTGGTTGGAGAACGATACGGGGTTCCAAAATTCAAGAAGCCAAGCAGCACGGAGAAATGGGTGAAGTTATTTGAAAACATAACGGAGGGTTCAATTCAGTGGATGTTCACTTGGTTTCCTTCATCAGACTTCATCATTAGTTCTGAGAAGGCACCCTTTGTGATACTTATGGGATTGAGAGGTCTCCAACCCTATCAACCGTTGAGGGTGATGAGGCAAGCAGGGAGGAAGAAAATCATACCATTGATATCAGACACGAAGGACTATCAGTTATATTATACTGGAGATGTTGTTCCAAGAGTTAAGAGCATTAGAAAATCCTGGGTAGGAAGACAAGTTATGGGAGAAGAATCGCTAGCATCAGACAGATACAACACTGGATGTGAACCAAACTACAAAAACTGGTTACACTCTAGCATCAAAGGAAATCTGGTAGTGGGGCTAAGTTGAGGGAATGACATAAGAGATCGTGTGGCGGAAGCTCAAATCCGATACCGAGAATTCATGTTGAAAGCTGTTAAGATGGACATTGAATTCAAAGAAGAAATTAAAGTGTGGAGAAAAAGTACATTAGAGCTAGAAGAAAAGATAGAGGCATTGGAGACGAAGCTTGAACAATGGAATTCAGAGTGTGCAGAGGTAGACATTTTACACTTAGTGGCGGCCAAAGGATACTTAGCCAAAGCTATGGAAGAAGTCAAGTGGATTACACGAGAAGCAAAGAGGGTCAGGCTGGAGTAGGAGCGTGCTGCCTAGTCAAAGTGTCATTTTCATTTCTTTTGTATTTTTATATCTAAAAGTCATCGTGTACCGAATTTCAAAATCGATTTGGGGAATTTATGATAATAATTAGCAACAAAATGTAAGTTTATTTTCTTTGCATCATGACGAAACATAGGAAGGTTTTACGTCCTTGGCACGTAATAGTCCATTAGTAAGCATACGTCCAAATGACGAAAAGGTTCTCAACCCGAAAAATGAAAAAATTACATCTTTGCATGGATTTGAAGAAATGTTTGCATAAGATATTGATCGTTTGTTTAAACATGATCAAGACTATAAGAATGTTTTGGTCTTTACCTTTTCTTGTTTTGTTTTCAGTCTATGGCTGCGAGAGGTACACTTCAATTCGAGATTGTTTCCCGACCTCCTCACTTGATCAGACTCTAGTGGGAAGATTTTTCTGTTGTTAGCAAGGTTCATGTTCAAAAGGTGTTGGAAGAGCTGGTGGCTCTCAAGGCCTACACTGCCATGCTTGGTTTGGTCGAAGCTGCTACACATTTTTTGGACTACAAGAGGGCGGTGTTTCATTTCAATGGCTTGGAGTTGGCACCGATTTTGGAGGAATTTAGAGGACTGGCAGGGTTAGAGCCTGGACCCAAGACTATGATTTATCCCCGAGACGTGGACCCTAAGGAGTTCATTGAACCGTTGGGCGCTCCTTATGATCCATATGTCGAGGGAGTACACGATGGAAAAGTCACCTTGGAGCACTTGCATTCTAGATTTGGAGATCCAATGCTTAGTCATGATTGGACTGGGGCATGGGAAATTCAAGATTGGGAGTGGACTGAATCTAATGCTTTCATCATTGCTTTTCTGAGAAGCATGGTTTTTTCCGAGAAGAAGGGAAAGATCGACATAAGATTGGGAAGAGTAGTAGAAGGATTGCGCAAGGCCGCTCACAAGCGTCAAGTAAGCTTGGTTCAGATATTTTGGGGAAGTTTATAGGGCTCTAATCAAATGTAGAAGAGGAGGAGACTTTTTCAAAGGGTGCAATCTTGTGCTGCAAATATGTTTGATAGAGCATTTGCACAATGTCCCTATCAGTCCGGTAGCACCAAAACCATCATGGAAAGGAGGGATCTGCTCACATAGCACCCGCACGGCTGGAACAACGGCATGGGAAGACCCTGCAAACATGGAAGGATGGTAAGCCAAACTTGAAGAGTTGCAAGAAGTGCAATGGGTAATCGAGAATTGTGATGGTTTCAGTATTTCCATACAAGGTCAAGACATTACTTTCTTGACGTTGATTGGATTCCGAGGAACTCACCATTATGTTCCTTTAAGGATCCTCCGGCAAGTAGGAATGACCTAACAAACTCCGCAGTTGACTGAAGGGAGAAGCTTCAACATTCACATAAAAGACATTGAGCATCCGATGGTTGGCACTATATTAACAATGTGGGAAAAAAGGCTTACTATGCAGTTTTGTCATGGCCGAGACAGTAGAGTGAACCCCGCGGCTACTCTAGCTTATCCTTAGTGGCTCAGTGAAGATAGGGAAAAGTTCCGATCAAAGACTACGCTGAAAAGGAAAACCAAAGCTCCGAATGACACTGAAATATACAAGAAGTTGCGACACGTGTTCGACCAAAGTAAGAAAGTATTAAGGGTAACACAAGAGAGAGAGATGAGGAGGCAATACAAGGACAAGATCAAAGGGGATGAACTCAAGTATTGGACAAGCAAAGTCATGGCAGCAAGGAAAGCTGTTGGGAACCTACAAGATTGGCTCAAGGGATGGGGAGAGTATTTCAAGTCAGTGCTATCAGAAGAGAAAGAAGCAATGGGGATAGAAATCTGTGAATTCTTCACAAAAGCTCTGGGAGACATGCAAGCTGGGAAGGATCTGATAGAGATGTTCGCCGCTCCTCCACCCATAAGACTCGTTCACAAGCCTAAGGAAGAAGCCAAAGAGAAGAAGGAGAAAGAAGATGCTGGAACTGATGCTTGATCTAAAACCTCTTTGCTTGGCACATATTCTGGTCATCTTAAGTCGAGTCGTCTTTTCTTTTGTTTTCGTTTTTCGTATAGTCGAGTCATTGTGTTAAATTAGTGGTTGTAAATAAAGCCAACCAAATCAAATAAAATTTCGTTATTTTGGGTTTTAGGCTTGTGTTGATTATGTTTATGCAAACGAAATGACGTGTTTGGTGCAAACGTTACTTCGAATCTTCAATAGGCCTACCTCTTGCACAAAATAGGTCCCTTGCATAATAGGATGCGATTTTATTAACACTAACATATACTCATATTCTTTTCTTTGCTTTTGATATGTCAGTCCCCAAGTCCCTGAATGTTTGGTTTGTGCATTCTGGTCGCGCCACAATACCGGTTGCGATCTAGAGGATCAATCCCAACACCTCCTCCTTTACCTATATCATGGAGCAAGTCCAATGGTTAGTAGAGAAGTTCAAGCAATTCCAAGGCACGAAAGGAACCCGAGGGTTAGCTTATGTGGACCTCTGCATGTACTCTGACTTGAAATTGCCCGAAGGTTATAAGACACCCAAGTTCAACATGTTCGACGACAGTGGTGATGCAATGGCTCATTTGAGATCTTCTTGTGACAAGTTGGTTGGGGCTGGATATGATGAAAAGATCCGCATGCAATTGTTCAACCACAGCTAGACTGGAGATGCGTTAGTATTGTACTAAAAGCAACAAACAAAGAAGTGGAAGAGCTGGGAAGCAATGGCTGAGGATTTCGTTGACAGTTTTCGGCACAACACTGATGCCATGCACAATCGGTTCTATTTGGAGAAGTTGAAGAAGAAGCCCAATGAGACCTTCAAAGAATTTGCAACTAGGTGGAGAGCCAAAGCCGTTAAAGTCCAACCTCTTATTGAAGACACCGAGATAGTGGCAACCTTCATCCGCATAGAAGAAGATGTCTACTTTGACAAGATGCTGAACCTACAAGACAAGAAATATGGTTGAAGATTGATTAAAAACTGGTAGGATCGTTAGCTTGGCTGCACTACAAGCCACCAATAAAGCCTTGCAAACTGGAAGCACGACTACATCAAGGAAGAAGAAGGACGACGTCTCCTTCGTGCCTGCATTACTCGATCAATCCCCTACCCACAACCACTACTACCAAACACCTCCTCCATCATACCCATACATCCCACCCACACCCACCTACCCAGTCTAAAATACTCAGCGCATGTTCCAAAACCCGCCACCATAAAGACCACCATACCCACAAAGCCCTAACTGCCAAAACACCAATGCCTATCAACCAAAGCCTCACGCCAACAAAAACCCAAGACTCAAAAGAAACTATACCCCATTGGCCGAATCCCGCACTCAGCTGTTCGAGAGACTCAATGCAGCTGGCCATATACAACCAGTACCATTCAAAATGCCTGATAGGATGACACCCTACTTTGACCAAACCAAAACTGTGCCTATCATTCTGGAGGACCTGGTCACGATACCAAAAAATACTATGCCTTGAGAGATAAGATACAAGACTTGATCGATCAGAAGGTGATCCACCTGAAAACTCCAAATGTGCACAACAATCCCCTGCCTGACCACGGAGACAATAGGGTGAATCTGATCGAGTTAGATGAAGAATGCAATCTGGAGGGAACCATTGTTAAAGCAAAGGGAGACACACCAGCACTTGCCTCAGTTGCTCAAGCCGCTACAGCGCCAAAGCCCATCGAGGTAGAAGTGGCTCCAAAGTTTTACGTTGATGTAGTTCCCCCATATAGTGATAAGGCAGTACCATGGGACTACGAAACAGAGAAGAAGGTTAAATCAATAGTTGAGCCTGTTGCTGCACAAGGGATGACTAGGAGCGGGAGGATTTAACTCTCGAGCATCTTGTTCAAGGTAGACGAGGTATTTGCGAGGAGGAGTCCGAGGAACTGTGGAAGAAAGTACACGCAAAAGAGTACTCCGTGGTTGAACACTTGGGCAAAACTCCCACAGAAATCTCCATCTTAGCTTTACTCCTCAAATCAGAGAGCCACTGAATTGCCTTAATGAAAGTGTTAGATGACGCACATGTTTCGGTGGATACCTCAGTTGAGAATCTGGCCAGCATGGTTGGACAAGTCATGGAGTCCAACCGAATCACTTTTCATGAAGACGAGCTGCCACCTGAAGGGTTGAGCCATAACAAATCTTTGCACGTCACCATCAAATGCAAAGACTGGTTCGTAGGAAGAGTTTTGATCGACGGAGGTTTTGGTTTGAACATATGTCCGTTCATCACTTTTAAGAGAATGGGAATTGATCAAAGCTAGATAAGAGAGACCGACATGAAGGTAAAAGTGTTTGATGGATCGCAAAGAAGCACAATTGGGGAAATTGACTTAACCATCATGGTCGGTCCCGTGGAGTTCAATGCTGAGTTCCATGTCATCGACATCTCCGCTTCTCACAACCTGTTACTGGGGAGACCTTGGATTCACTTGGCTGGAGCAGTGCCTTATACACTACATCAAACATTGAAGTTTGAGTGGGACCACAAAGAGGTGGTGGTGTTCGGTGAAGGGAACAACTCCATCTACAATGAACAAATCATACCAGCAATCGAAGGGAATGGTCTTGATGGGCAGACTTTCTATATTGTAGAGCTCGTGGGAGCAGTGCAAGGTACTCGAGGAGGACGTCGCAAAAACTACCACAAAGATTGGAACTTCACAGACATCATCCAAGGAAGTTATACTGCACATTTCGCTCCCAAGTTGGTCAACACACTGCATGGGATTGAAGAAAGGAAGAGAAGCTTTTATAGTGCTTATTGGGATGGCCGAGGCAAAGGCTATGAAGGAAGAAATTTAGTCTGGAACCAGTCATATCTGATTGGGGTCTGCCCTCACGAAAATTTTGTGAGACCTTGCCAGCAAAGACAAAGAAGCGATCGATGTACCCACCTAATACTCGTCCCAATTGGAAGTGTATCTCTGAGGAAACAAAGGGGAAACAAGTGTGGCTACCCACAACACTCAAACTTATGAAGGTGGTGATCAAAGAGCCATATGTACTCCCATAACCTGCAAAATGGCCTGGAGACTGGGTTGTTGGCATCATGATAAAGCAAGGCTATGAACCTGGTAAAGGTTTAGGCAAGAACCTGGATGGCATGATCGAGCCAATTCAAATTGTGGTGAGGCCCGACAATGAAAAAACTGGCATATGGTACATTGTGACTTATGAGAAGAGCATGGAAGACGCATCATTGGACTTCAAATTCTACAAGAAAAGTACCAAGACTCTCCTACATATTTTCGTCTCATCTGGATGCTTGGATGGCCGAAGAGGGAGGTATCTGCAGTGCAAGGAGTTGAGCCAAAGATAGCTGATGCTAAAGAGGACCTGCTGGCAGGAGTGAACAATTTGTTCATATCTGATGAAGACTGTTGTGTGATCCTTAAGAGCATGTTAGCCTCCATGGCTGACAAAAGTTGAATTTGGAGCTGCATTGAACAACTGGATCAGCAGCTGTTCCCGAGCTTACCGTGGACCTTGATAGAGCTGGGGGATAGAGTTTATTTTATATTTTCTAAAATAAAACCCGACTTTGAGTCGTGGAATTTGCATTTTCTTTTTCTGTTTCACACCTCTCCCTATAAACTTCGTTTTGCAAGGATTCATAAATAAAATATCGCATTATTTCCTTTAACTTTTGTTTTAATCTTTTAATTTTACAATATTTTATTTTTCAGCATTCAAATTAATAATCCCATTGAGTCCACAACCATAACGTGTAATGAAATAATGGAGCTTGAGGAAATTGAGTTTGATTATGATGATTTTGATGAGACCACACAAGAAATTGAAAGATTTGAAAATAAGCCTGAGCCAAACCTAGAAGAAACTGAGGTGATAAATCTAGGAGATGAAGGAACTGTGAAAGAAACAAGGATCAGTATGCACCTCACCGCCGACGACAAAAAGCGGTATACCGAGTTTCTTAAAGAATATGAGGATTTATTCGCTTAGTCGTAAGATGACATGACTGACATAAGCACGGATGTGGTAGCACATAAATTACCTATCAATCCGGGCTTTCCGCCGGTCAAGCAAAAAGCCCGAACTTTCAAGTCATCAGTTTTGTTGAAGATTGGGGAAGAGGTAACCAAACAGCTCAATATAGGAATTTTGAAAACAGTCAAATGTCCAACTTGGTTAGCTAATATTGTCCAATGCCGAAGAAGGATGGGAAACTCTGAGTTTGTGTGGACTACAGGGATCTGAATAAAGCAAGCCCAAAAGATGATTTTCATTTGACAAATATACACATCCTAATTGACAATTGCGCGAAACATGAACTACAGTCTTTTATGGATTGTTTTTCTGTCTATCATCAAGTGCTCATGGATGAGGAGGATGTTGAGAAGACAGCCTTCACTACATCTTGGGGGAACTTATTGCTGCAAGGTTATGCCATTTTAGTTGAAGAATCCTGGGGCAACTTATATGAGGGAAATGACAACCATGTTCCATGACCTGATGCACAAAGAAGTTGAAGTCTACGTATATGATGTGATCATCAAGTCAAAGAAGAGCTCAGAGCACCTTGATAATCTGCGCAAGTTTTTCGATCGACTGCGCAAAAACAATTTGAAGCTAAATCCAGCAAAGTGTGCTTTTGGTGTTCCAACAGGGAAGCTTCTGGGTTGCACCGTCAGTAGAAGAGGCATTAAGCTAGACCTGTCCAAGATCAAATCCATCAAAGAATTGTCACCGCCAAAGAGCAAGAAAGAGGTCAAGAGCTTCCTGGGAAGGCTCAACTACATCAGCAGGTTCATAGCACAATCCACTGTCATGCGAGCCGATCATCAAGTTACTGAAGAAAGACGCAGCAATCGAGTGGACAGAAGACTGGGCGACCTTTGATCTTGTACCTGTCTGTGGTAGATTCGGCATTTGGTTGTGTATTGGGGCAATATGATTAAACTGGAAGAAAGGAGCAAGAAATATACTATCTAAGCAAGAAATGCACTCCCTATGAAGCCAATTACACATTACTGGAACAAACGTGCTGTGCACTGACATGGATAGCACAAAAGCTGAGGCACTACCTGACATCCTACTCAACGTTGCTGATATCAAGGATAGAACCCCTCAAGTATATTTTCGAAAAACCAATGCCTATGTAAAAACTGGCTAAATGGCAAATGGTTCTCAGTGAATTCGACATTACTTTTGTTACTCAAAAGTCGGTAAAAGCTTAGGCACTGGCTGATCATATGGCTGAGAATTCAGTGGGAGATGACTATGAGCCACTGCACACCTACTTCCCCGACGAAGAAGTCATGATCGTAGGAGAAGATATCACCGATGAGTATAATGGTTAGAGGTTATTCTTCGATGGAGCAGTGAATTTCAAAGGACTCGGCATTAGAGCAGTGTTGGTTTCGGAGACTGGTCAACATTATCCCGTCACAGCCAAACTGAGGTTTTCTTGTACCAACAACATAGCGGAGTATGAAGCCTACATCTTGGGTCTTAGAATGGCGGTAGACATGAACATACAAGAGCTGCTGGTGATTGGACATTCAGACTTATTGATCCACAACGTCCGAGGAGAATGGCAGCAAAGAACTTCAAGATATTGCCATACCTCGAGTGCATAAATAAGCTGAAACAAAGGTTCACCAAGATAGAGTTCCGGCACGTACCCATGATCAAACATCCCGACAAGAATTACATTGACTCAATACCCATAGTAGTGAGAAAGCAGCCAGCATATTGTTATCATATAGAAGAAGAATCAGACAGACAACCTTGGTTCTATGACATCAAAGGGTTCCTCAAAGACGACATTTACCCAAAGGATGCAACAAGTCTCTAAAGGAAGACGTTGAGGAGATTAGCAAATGGTTTCTTTTTGAACGGAGAAGTCTTATACAAAAGGACACCTGATCTGGGATTGTTGAGATATGTGGATGCCAAAGAAGCTACTAGGTTGTTGGAAGAAATACATTCTGGGACGTGCAGCCCACATATGAACGGTTTTGTGCTCGCAAAGAAGACTTTGAGGGCTGGCTACTTCTGGGTGACAATGGAGCATGATTGCATGAGGCACACAAAGAAATGTCATCAATGCCAAGTCAACGGAGATATGATTCGAGTGCCTCCTAATGAACTGAATGTCATGGGATCCCCCTGGCGTTTTGCTGCCTGACAAATAGATGTCATAGAGCCCATCAAGCCAGCTGCCTCCAAGGGACATCATTTCATATTGGTAGCCATCGATTACTTTACAAAATGGGTAGAAGCTGCATCGTACAAGTCAGTGATAAAGAAAGTGGTGTCAAACTTTTTCCGCAACAAAATGATCTGTCGATTTGGCATTTCCGAATTCATCATCATTGACAATGGGTCCAATCTCAATAGTGACCTAATGAAAGCAACCTGTGAGGTGTTCAAGATCAAGCACCATAATTCTACCGTATATAGACCCCAAATGAATGGTGCAGTCAAGGCAACCAACAAGAACATCAAGAAGATATTGCACAAAATGATAGAAAATTCAAAGTAATGGCATGAGAACTTACTCTATGCTCTGTTAGGGTACCACACCACAGTGAGAACATCAACAGGGCTACTCCTTACTTGCTGGTGTATGGCACCGAGGCAGTGATACCAGCAAAAGTTGAGATACCATCTATGAGAATCATCCAAGAGACACAGTTGAAAGACGCCGAATGGATTAAAGGAATAATGGAGCAGTTGGCCTTAATCGACGGAAAGATACTGAAAGCAGTATGTCACGGTCAATTATATCAGAGGAGAATGGCTAAGCATTTAACAAGCAAGTTCGAGAGAGATCCTTCGAACCCGGACAATTAGTACTGAAGAAGATATTTCCCAATCAAGAAGAGGCGAAGGGAAAATTTGCACCAAATTGCCAAGGGCCGTACATGGTTCACCGAGTGTTCAATGGAGGAGCATTGATACTAGCAGAAATGGACGGAGAAGTTTGGCCGAAACCGATCAACTCATACGCCGTCAAAAGATACCGTGTATAAGAGCTTGTACTAGTTAATGGTTTCGTTATTCTGCAATCCATCATGTAATCTGAACTACGTTAGGACTTAATTCCCGAAGTGGAATATGCAGACAACCTACTCAAGATTCGGTCGCGTAAATACAAAAATTTTTATTTCCCCATAAAACCGACACTGGGGCTAAATTTTTGAGGGACTCTGAAAAATTCCTAAAGGACAAACAAAGTTGACACTGGGACAGAAATTTTTTAGACCCTCTAAAAAATTTCAAACAAAAACTGGGACAGGCCCTCAAAATTCTATTAATGGAGTTTGGAGCAGCATAAAGAGCGACAACTGTGACTTTACACAACGCGACTCATGACTCAACGTGATTAAAATATTTCATTCCATTTCTTTCTCATAAATATTTTTCAATACACTTGCATTATTTACTACTTTATACATATCCCTATAAGCTTGGCCAAGGCCCCGCACTCATGGGAATCAAGAACGACAGCCAAGAACGCACAAACAAAACTACTCCGCACAACTAACCAATCTTTCTTTGGATGCAGGCACAAAAGCACGCAACTCGGCAACACATGACAAGCATGTTTCAACAAAAGATTATCCAATTCCTCTTACTGCATTTAAATAAGCCGAGGGTACACAGCCCGAGTCATCGACTGAGACTACACAGCCCGATGTCAATTTTTCATTTAAATTTTCTGAGGGTACAGAGCCTGAGGCATCGACTGAGGGTACACAGCCCGATGTCGATTTAATATTTAAATTAGCTGAGGGTACACATCTCGAGGTGTGCACTGAGGGTACACCGCCCGAAATCTGTTTTTTATTTAAATTAGCTGAGGGTACACAGCCTGAGGCGTCGACTGAGGGTACACAGCCCGATGTCAATATGTCATTTAAATTAGCTGAGGGTACACAGTCCGAGACACCGACTGAGGATACACAGTTTGATGTCGATTTGTCATTTAAATTAGCTGAGGTTACACAGCCCGATGTCGATTTGTCATTTAAATTAGCTGAGGGTACACAGCCATAGGCGTCGACTGAGGGTACACAGCCCGGATGTCGATTTGTAATTTAAATTAGCTGAGGGTACACAGCCCGAGGAGTCGACTGAGGGTACACAGCCACATATCGATTATGTCATTTTAATTCCTTGCAGAGGGTACACAGCCCAATGCATCGACTGACGGTAAACAGCCCAGTGTCGAATCTAACACTTGGCACAACAAAGTACACACAGTCAAGCATAGCAGACACACCTGTGTACGGTAAAGAATCCTGGAAAGACAATCCAGCCCAATGGGGAAGGTACGTTCTACATTCGCTTATACACACATTATTTTACAAACTCACCTCTATTGCAGGATATACGCTCTGCCAATGCGAACATTACAACCTAACGCCTCGACATTTCCCATAAGCCAGAGGCACTCCTCTAGAGTCGTGACAAAATTAGTCGTTTTGTCAACATCTTTGCCCGAAGACTCTTTCATCATCCCTGGGCAAAGAGGGGCAGCTGTTGATACCTAATTTTATCCCTCCTGTTTCAATAGCCATTATTAAGACAAATTGCATTGATAAACACACAATTACCCTACACTCACTCTTATCTTGAGTCATTACCTCATGCACGTACACCAATTAGGCTATTTTAGAAGCATTTGGACGAACGACCGTATTTTTTTGCAAACTTGCATATCTTGTCATAATTTTTCAAAATTATTTTTGTTTTAATGAAGACACCAAAATAATTTTAAAACCTAAAATAATAGATTTTCTTAATTATTTAGCTTTAGCAATTATTTTTCTTGTTTTCATAATTTTTATAAGCATTTTACATAATTTTTCCATGCATTTATACGCATTTTATACGCTTTTATACACGACCTATACACAATATATATATATATATATATATATATATATATATATATATATATATATATATATATATATATATATATATATGAAGACGCGCGCACACACACACACATCAGCCTCACTTGTACACATCACCACTGACGTGGCATAATCATGGCCGTTCACGCAAGTGATCCAACTGCCAGGATATTATTTTCCTTTTAATTACATTTCACCCCAAAAGACACCTTCATTTTCTCTCACCCACGGAACCGACCTTCTCTCTCTCTCACTGTTCCTTGCATTTTTCGGTCAATTTGGCCGGCGAAATTCAGAGAAAATTATATATTTTGGTTCCACTTCTCACCCGCTACAAAATCAATACCCTTTTTACAATACTCAAATGAGGTCGATTCTTAACCCTCATCAACGGGGTTTCTACTGCCGGAAAATGTCTCCGACTTGGCCTGATGATGTCCTAAAATGACGCTATTGCCTGAAAAGAGTGAGGAAACCTTCATGCGAACTCGATTTAAGGGGAGGGAATCTGAATTATTTAAAATCTTGTCCTCCTTAAATATTGGGACCCTAATTGATCTATATGTGGGAAGTCCACCTAATTGAATCCCTTTAATTATGGGAAGCCTTATTCCCTTGCCTTTGTATCCTGCCATTTGCACTTGAACCCCTCACCCTTTTGCCTATATAAACAGTCTTGTTTTCTTTACTGGACACAGTTTAAGACACTAAACACACTGGCATACACATACTAAGGCAGACAAGAGTAAAACATACTATTGTTTCCCTCGCTCTCGCTTAATAGATTACTGAGAAGGCTCCTTCTCTCTTTTCCTTGATCCTGGTTCTACAAAACACCTAAAACTGCTTGCACTTGCTTTGTTTCCTCACTGTCATTGCTCAAAAAAGGTCTATCCCTACTATAATCACTATTGCTTATGTCCTGAACCTGTTTAGGCCTAGTCTTTCTGAATACTTTTTTCCCTGCTTGTGTTTGCATGATTTGAACTGCCTATGCCTGTGTAAAAGCTTATGATTGTCCTCTAACCGCAACATGCCTCTATACCTAACCTGTTAAGGATTCTTGTGTGCATGTATGA
Source organism: Petunia secreta (assembly GCA_029990175.1). NCBI lineage: Eukaryota > Viridiplantae > Streptophyta > Magnoliopsida > Solanales > Solanaceae > Petunia > Petunia secreta. The sequence continues at coordinate 63,534,598 of JARKIP010000035.1, forward strand.
CCTGTTTTGGGGGTTCCATACCCTCCTGCTAATCCTTTCTCTTGCAGCTTGTGTGGATAGCTCTGAAAACTATACCAAAATTAAGATTGCAGGTCTTTGATTGTTGGTAAGAGCCTTCCCTCAGGCTGGAAAATCAAAGCCTAAGCAGGCTTACCTCTGAGTGTGTTTAGGGCACTGTTTTGCCTCTTCTTTGCTCCCTAGCTTTCCCTTTATATGTATTTGTTAGGTGACATGCCTGTACATTACTTACTCTAAAATAGGTCGCATAGCTAAACCTATGTGTTTTGCCACACAGGGGCCCTCTCTAAAACCCTCATCTCACTATGTGATTGCATCATTCATGCTTAAAACTCGATTGATAATGATTAAACTTGGCGTAGCTATTTCTTAATAAAACTATATCTTAGTGTTAAGCTCGGACTCTGACTTCTTTTAGTTAAACTAGAGATTTTGGTAACAAGGTTTACTTTTGCACTTAGTGAACTGAATTAGACACGTCGGGTCTTTTAAATAAGGATTTAAGTTGTTAAAACATGTGATTTTCATAAATAGGGGCTATAACGTGATAGCTGCTTGAATTTCAACTGTTTTCGTACAACTGGAACTGCCCTTTTTGCATAGTCAAGCAGGGCCCAAAAATCCTTATAAAATCTAGCCATTTTTTTTTTTTTTTTGCTTTAACAAACTTTAAAACTTCTATATACTAATCTAATAGTGTATATGGGTGTATACGTGATTAGGGTCGACTATACGAGTATACAAGTATTTTCTAGAGCCTAAATACATATTATCATCTATTTGCATGTCTATATATGTATATTAAGTGCGACAGCCCCTTTGTATGCATCTTTGTTTGTTTCTTGCAACAGTTTTGAAAAAACAACCTATCTATTTATTTTTTTAAAGCTGACCCTAAATCAAAATAGCCATTAAGGTTAGGGCTCGACAATTAATGACGAGTCACACCGACCCTAAATGGCTAGCATTCATTTTAAAAACAACACCTATTTGGTTTTTGATAAAATATGAAACTATTCACGAGAACTGCCTATTTTTGTAAAACTGTCCATTTGTGCAAATCTAATTTGGATGCTGAAACTGCACAAATAAATTGAACTGCAATGCCCTTTGCAGATTTAACCCTATTTGCGATTAGGCATTCATGTCAGAGGCCTCAAAATTTGACTAGGCATAAAACATAGGCCGTATGTGCAAAATATTGAAATCTAATTGTGTATGTGCTACCTAAACTTGTCTAATTAAGCTTGTTATATACATTGATTGTGAAATTGACCATTCGAGTTAGTAATGCATATGATAATATTCGTATCTTGTATAAGACATCCTAAAATATATAGACTCGGGCGGGAACCACCTTTCGTGGGACTTGGAGAAGTACCTAACACCTTCTTCCTCGAGTTATTTGGACTTCTTACCCGTTGAATCTCTGAAACCAGACTAGTATAATAACTAACTCGATCTTAGACGCTTAGGTGACCAAATACTCCTTAGAAATCTATATTAGGTGGCGACTCTAATTCTTGAACTCAAACGAGTTACCCAGTCAAATAGGAAACCCGACTCGCTCCGAGTTGAGTCTAAAATCGGTTATGGCAGTCGCCATGTTGTTGATCCCCAAAAATTACCAAGTTAAAGGAAAGTTCTGGGAATTATTAAATAATATAACGATTCCAAAGGTTTCGTTGAAGTCGCCACCTAATTTAGAAAAAATAGGAACCATTGTTAATTAGTTAGTGCAATTTCTTCCCTTTTAAAAGGAAAACAGTATTTGAGATTATATGTAAGTAGTTCAGCTATTTTAAAAAATATATCTTTTATTATTAGAGCACTTTCGAAAATCCACCAAAGGGGTAGTTATTCCGGCAGTTTTCACAAATAAAATAGCTTAGAAATTTTGGAAAAAGAGGGTAGGTAAATAAATGAATAATAAATAAATAGCTAATTAAATAACTAAATAAGTGAATAACTACATAATAAATGATTACTTACACAATTAAATAATTAAATAAGTAAGTAAATTATAAATTAATTAATCGGTTAAATATACGAATATTTGAATGAATAATTTATTAACCAAATAAATTATTAATTTATTAAATTAAAAGAATGAAAAATAATTAATTTATTAATTTAATAAATCAATAAATAAAAAATAAATATATAAATATATAAAGAAATAAATAAATAGGTAAATAAATAAATTAATTAATTAATAATGATTTAAGGAATGTAAAATTTTATTTTTTTTATTTGCACTCATTATTTGACAACAGTTCTTAAAATTCATAAACTAAACTAACAATTCTAAAGAAAAGGGACAAAGCATTCACAAAAAAAAAATAGTTCAAATCATTTATTAAACGTAATTTATACAATTCTTCCCTACATGGCTTCAAGTCTATTCTACGTAGAAGTCTTATAACATGCCTTTCTACGGGATACCGGAAAAGAAGGGTTCAAAAATTGAACCTAGAAATTGGCTTTTTCTGATAAGTTTGGAACTTATTTTTGTTTATACATTGTTCCTATGAGTTCTAAAATTAACTCAATATAGCACTTTTACAAATATTCTAAAACGCCTTCAGTTTTCAAACATTAGCTGCTTGGGTACAAGCTTGACTCCAACTCGATATTTACTCGGCCAATGCAAATGTACCACCCAAATGTGAGTTTTATCAAACTCGTTCCCCAATTGTTTTCATGCCAAAGAAAACAAGGAAAAAAAATTAGTACAAGTAAGTAGTGATAAGCAGAGGAAATGAACATGAAGGAAAATGAGCAAGTATTAGAGCAGGTGTCGCTCCAAACGCACACGCAAGTATACGCGGTCGATCAAGTAATAAAGTGATAAGAAAGTATCGTTCCCACGAGGACTATCGATTAGCTATTAACTAGACAAACTTGAATTTAAATACCATTCAAGAGAGTTCAACCAAATTTTTAGTGTTTTAATTATAACTAATAAACAAAAAGTAAATGACGTAACAATTGAATGTAAGGCGGTTTCAAGAGATTTAAATATCAGTGAGAGGAAATATTCCAGGGTCATGGGACGTACCCCAATCCAGTTGCAGTTTTCCCTTAATTGAACTAAGTTTATATATCTGCGTCGCTAATCACATGGTTGATTTTATACATAGGACTCTTTCGATACCATGCTCGCCAATTCAAACCAACCTAACGCCTATATCTTTATGGAATTTGAGTTAACAAGAATGCACGTATTACTCCTGTATAGTGACTAAGCGCGGTTGTTAGGTATATTTCTATCTTAACGGCGAAATAATTCTCCAATGCCTAGGTTCAGGAACACGCTCTAGTTAATTCTATTGCAACCTACAGTTCCCACTTTTGAGTTCAACCTTAGGTTCGTAGATTGTACTGAAACGACCTCGGTCAATCGTTTCGGAAGTTAGGACTCCGATTGGCGTTCCGATAATTTTAAAATATTTTTAATGTCCATTTGGACCTGTCTGTAAAATTTGAGCTAAATCAGGCCTCGTTTGGTAGGCATCGGAAGAAGGTTTCAGTTTTATTGGCGATAAATATTAAAAAGAGATTTTCGAGCTCGGTTTTTGCCGAATGAGCTCCGATTCGAAATCCGAAAGCGCCGTTAGGTTCGTATGATTATTTGTGATTTTTGTAAACTTTCGAAAGTGAATTTCGATGTTCTACGGTTAGTTTCCGGTAAAATGCCGAAAGTTAAATAATTTGACCTTTTTTCATTTAAATTCGCATCTTGAGTTTCGGGAGTCCGATTTGAGATCCGTCTTTGCGAGTATATTACATATATTTTGTATAACTTGTATGCAAAAGTTGGAATTATTTCGAATATCGTAGGATACCATTTTAATTGTCGCCGCGAAAACGAAAAGAAAACAAAATGAAATAAAAGAAAACAAAAAAAAAAAAAAAAAAAAAAAAAAGGAAAAGAAGACAAAATGTTGGCGGTGGTCCTTAGCTTTATGGCTAAGGATGAGCAGAATGTGAAACATGAGAAAATATAAGAGAAACGAGAAACAGAGGAGATTATCAGGAAAAAATGTCAGAAAATGAGAAAAGGGGCCGGGAAAAAGTAGAATTTTCACTCTGAAACATTCAGGATTTGAGTTTATTACGTGTGTTTAAATATATTTTAACGGTAAAACTTGGAATATTAGACATCGTTTTAACAAGTTCAATTAATAGTTTGAAGGGTCAAATGGACCCCGATAATGAAATTGATTATATATTTGTACTCAGTGAGTTATGGGAAACATATAAATGTAATTCATTTGGGGTTTGGTTATGTGGCGTTAAACCCTGTATATAGGTCTGGCCTGCGTATTGCGTATGCAAATAAGGTATCAGGTTCCTAACCGGACTGCCCTAAGATGTAGGGAATGAAGCCTTTAGCCTAATGTGATATATTTTTCTGGTTATTGAACACAGTGGGATCGTTTGGCAATGAATCCAAAGGACAAAGCGGTTATTAAGTGGATGTACTAACTTTGTAACAAGGTAAGTGTTTATATCCATTTCTTTGGAGGCACCTGGCCTCGTGGATTTTTTTACCACGTATTCCTTACGTGTGTAGCTGCCGATAGGCGTACTCATTACGCCTTAGCTTTGAATTTATATTGTATATTAGATGTTATGTCCTATTATTGGTATTGCATTGAGAATCTGAGCATTGTACCCTGGCTGTAAGTTGGCATCTACTTCCCGGCTGTCGATGAGAGTCCCGCGCCGGTGAAGGGTTATTATTGCATCACATTGCATTCATACACATTATATGTCATTTATATGCATTACATTGCATATCATATTGGGTGCAGGAGTATTCCGCCCCAGGAGCAGGAGGATTCCGCTCCATTGTATCATATTGAGGGTAGGAGGATTCCGCCCCAAGAGCAGGAGTATTCCGCTCTTATGTCAGATATTGAGTGCAGGAGTATTCCGCCTCAGCTTTACATTATATCAGGTGCAGGAGTATTCCGCCCCAGGAGAGTGCAGGAGTATTCCGCCTCTGGTTTATATTATATCGGGTGCAGGAGTATTCCGCCCCAGGAGCAGGAGTATTCCGCTCCAGTTGGTTATCAGATTAGATTCCCCTCGAATGCAGGAGTATTCCGCTTCGAGATGGGATTACGGGCACATGTGACCCTTCGCATCATATTTCATTTCATTTCATCTCACTTCATTTCATTTCATCTCAATTCATACCATTGTGTAGACTTGCGGTACATGACTACTATTCTTCTTATATGTGCATTGCTTATTTGTTGATATGTTTCTGGCACGCATCCTTGGTTGAGTTTATAAGCTTCTTACGGGTTTCCGATTGTTATCTGGCTCTTCCTTTTTATAATTTAAATAAAAAGAATTTGGTTTATCTATTTTTTTCTCCCTGGCTAGCTATCCTATTTTTTGAGGTGGCTAGTCTGCCCCACTTATTGAGTCCTTTTGACTCACCCTTGTTTGTTGTTTGTTTTTTTTGTCTATCTATTTTGTTTTGGCAGATTCACTCCAGGATTGAGTTCGCCATGTTGTTCAGGAGCGAAGACGACTTCAGCTGTCAGGGTGAGCCAGCTTTTATTCCGGATGGCCACCAGTTTATCGATTATCATTTCATTTGCATTTTGCTCCCTTCAGGAGGTATCTGTTCTCTTTGTACTCTTAGATGTCTAGTCTGGATAGCCCTAAACCTAGTATATTGGGTAGTCAGCTGTAATTTCTTGTATAGCTTGGAGGTATCAGTATGTCCGTATTTTTATTTTAAGTCTTGTCTTTATTTGTAAATTGTTATTTTTATTTTCCTGATTTAATTGGTAAGGGTTCGCCCGACGGGTCTAGGGGATGATGTCGGGTGCCCGCACGGCCTAACCGAATTCCGGGTCGTGTCAAGTACCCAACAACTGGCCAAGAAATCAAGTAATTAAGAGCAGAATTAAATAAAAATCCAATTATGATAAATCTAATATATTTCAATCAACTTTACAGTACAAATTTCATGGTTGGTCCATAACTCTTGAATAAAAGTGTTTGGCTACTCATAGTCATGGTAGCTTTCTCACAAAATAATCCAAAAATCATGAAACAATAAAGATGAAAGAATAAATTACAACTCAACTGATGAATCTTGATTGCTCTAGCCTCTACTATATTTCTTAAATCCCAATGTACGTAATAATCCTCAAAATAATATTTACTAGGGTTTATATATGAAGTAGAAAAGAATGGGACGACTTAAGTTAGTCTGCTACTTTACCAGGCTAAACACTGGTGCACGCGAAGCATGAGGAAATTTGCTTCCTTCCTTCTTTTTGCTCTCATTTATGTTTAGTTCATTCTTAAATCATCCAAACACACCAAATTAGCAATATAATATTCAATCATTGTTGGTCGCCTAATACCATGAAAATAAAGCAAAAGCGATAAGAAATTAATGTCGAAACACAGGACATATGCCCAACATCAACGCCCCACACTTAGACTTTGTTCATCCTCGAACAAACAAACTCAACATACTCCTACTCAATAAATCTGATCCAACCAAATCAAGAATCTCAAGTAAGCACACCTATGACTCTGGCCGATACCAACAATTAATCACATACATACAACCACACAACTTCTGCATATTTATACATCACATTTGAAAGCATAAATTATCAAAACAATCAAGTAGTGATATCCAAAGCTCAAGAATCGACTCCAATCACAAACTTACTTAAGCCATGGTCACTCACTCAAGACTAGGTAGCCTGATAAAAACTCATATTTCTCATAATCCATCTGTCCTAACCAATCAAAGTCTAGTCTCAATCACATACAAATAGATCAAATTAATGATAAAGGATATCTAAGATAGAAAGAATTTGCCCACACTCACAAAGAAATTCAGGTGCCACACAATGGTACCGTAGGCTTGCCCATCTCGTAATTCTCCACTAATGCAGGTACAGTCGACTTAGAATCAAATAGGACTTTATCAAGGTTGTAATGTTGGCTAGGAGACGGGTAGGATAAATATATGGATAATAGTCACTACACCTCCCTAAGCACTAACAAAAAAACCTCAATTGCGACTTTCTTTCCAACTATGGCTTTCCCTTCAATTCAACTACCAATTACTCCTCAATTTATTCACTTTCTTTTCTTCTTCTTTTTTCTTCTTTTTCATCTTTTTTTTTCACATTTTTATTTTTTCTTTCATTTATTTTTCTCTTTGTTTTTTCAATTTTTTTTACAACAAATCTTTTGCTTCTCACAGTCGCAAACTGAAACCGAACCACCCTTAACTCCAACTTAAGTTGTTCAACTTATTGTACATATAAGTGCTCAAGGAGATAGGAAAATATAGAATGGACAATGCAAAGCACAAAATAAGTTACGGCTTATAATATGGCTTCCAATAAAAGGCTATAGGCTCAAAGGGGCTAACTAGAGTCATCTCATCAAGGAAAGGCTAAAAAATTTCAAACGGCCCAAAGAAAGCTTACTATCATTTCCTAAGCCGAGTACATCCTAGGATTCACCTCAAAAAAACAATCTAGACCAATAATACAAGCACGAGAATCAATACTAACACCTCACCATACATGGCACATGAACTACTGAAGACCGAACAATTTCATTTCCTAACAAGAACAAGCGAGACAAAGAATGATATTTTCAGTCAACAAGCAAGTCGGAAACCTGAGCCGAAGAGTCACTAACAAGATCATCTATCAATCCGATACAGAAATCACACCAAAAATCTGTAGGGAAGTTCAACTTTCATGAAAAGGACTAAATATGATAGTATCAAACAAGTCACAAAGAAAGCACATGTCCTTAACCACTTATCTACTTTTATTTCTGAATTGTTTTTCGTAAGTCTGAATTGTTTTGATTTTTTTTTCATTTTTATAAAACACCCAGTTCAAAAAAAAAGGTATCCTCGGGAAAGAACCGTGGCTTGAAGAAAACCCAAGGATTATGCCACTAATAAGTAAAAGTACATTACAATTCGTAATACCCCACCCCACGCTTAAAATAGTACATGGTCCCCACTGCACAAAAACAAAAATAATGAGCAAAAGTATCAAGAAAACTCCCTCAAGTCGTAGAGTCTGGAAGTACTGGAGACCGGTGTGAATCTTCGGTCTGAGCAGTAGAGGAATCTACTAATGTAGTGCCGACTGCGTCCACATCATCGATTAAAGAACCCTCCATAGCGGTGGTATCAGTGGCAAGGGTTGACTCTATAGTAGTGCCATCAGTAGCACTCAAATCTACAACCTTTAGTGCAGTCTCTATCTTAGACTGGGTACCAATAGAATGGGTCGCTCTGGCACCCTGAACAGAAGCCAAGATCTCAGCCAGTCTACTCATCATCAGTGTGTCTCAGGTCTCCAGCTGAATCATCAATAGTTTATCTCACGCCTCCTCTTAGTCATCAATAGTCTATCTTGTGCCTCCTGCTCCTCCCTCCACTTATCCAACTCGGCCTCAACTACCTTAGCTCCCAAGGAATAGATCTCCTATCCTTCCTCTTAGTCGACGGGTCCTGAACTGATGTGATGTCATGCACTTTCGGTTCCCGTAGAAACTCATCCTCACCGTAATATGGAACCTTATGCTTTCTCGTCAACGCTGTCAAGGTGTACATGAAGTAGAACTTCAATCTCATATTAGCACGTGTGCACACCATATGATCATGCATAATCTCCCTCACATTCAAGAACATGCCTGTCATAACGACATACAAGATCAACACTCGCTCCCTAAGAACATTAGTTAGATTCCTTGCCGACATAGGTCGACTAGTGAACCAATTGTGCCATGCCCGCACCTCTCTAGACATGAACCTCTTAGCCAAAGTAGCATGATCCCTTGTGGTGTTACTAACCCCACTCAATTTCTCCCCTTCAGCCGGCTGCTCATATAAAATATTGATAGTAGCCTTATAATCTGGATTTTCAAATAGCTTGTAGAAGTCTTCCATGGATGCGTTGTTAGACCTGTAATATGCATTGATAGCATATGCAGACAAGTCAACCTCAATCTCACGATTCCGGACTATGTTACTTTTCTCGGGGTCCCAATTAGCATATAATTCTTTAATAGCCGTCGCATTGGCCTATCCTTAGGCCCTTAGATAAATCGTTCCCACTTCCTCTCATTCACCTTTTTAAGGATATCTGGACATTCTTGCTCACATGCATGGAAGTTCAGGCCTTTCTCTTGAGTAATTTTCTTTCTGGCAATCCATTAGTAGGCCCTATAAGCCTCCTCACTAAATAACTGACTCTCCTAAACTGATCTATCAATTGGCGCACTGGTGGAAGGTATATCAAAATGTAGAGGAGTTTCATGATCATCAGCAGCATCAACATCATCATCATATTCATCTTCTTCATTAGAACTATCATCTTTATGTGGAACTGGAGCTTTGCCTTTACCTTTCACTGCCACTGTCTTCCTCTTCTTGCTAGGTGGTTTGGTAGTGTCACCTTTCCTAATAACCACTAGCTTTTCTGGCACACTGGTGGCTTTCCTCTTTCCCTTGGCTGCCTGAGGAGAGAAGATGGCTTGAGCATCAGGAGCCAACCTCTTCTTTGCTACTGGAATGACCTCAGGTTCATTACTGGTCTTCTCAAACTCCTGGGCAGGTTTGTCTTGCCTCTTCTGTGATGTTTGCTCCTGTTTATCCTTGCCATCTGTTGGTTTCCTTGGTGGTTGGCCTCCGGCCCCACGTCCACTGCTCTTGGATACTTGCTTTATGCCTACCAATATACAATTAAGTGCCTGCACAAAACACTGTGAAATCAGCCCATAGAATGCAAACAAGTTCATAACGATAGCTAGAAGCTAGTCCCTTTGAAGCTTTGGCTTTAATTTACTTGGTGCGCACTCACCCCACACTTAAGCACAAGTGTATTTCACTTTTAAACCATTTATGCTCATTATAAACTCATCGTGTCAATCGCGAGGTAATCAGACTTCCCTCACGTGCACCATTTTTTTTCAAACATTTCTTGTATTTAAAAATCGACAAAGTGTAAGAAATGGGGTTCCTACACCCCACACATATGCTATTCTCTATCATCAAAGCATGGAGAAACACTCAATTAAGCAAAAACAAAGGGCAGCCCATAAATAACATAACGGGGCAGCCACTCGTGTAGCTAGTGTGCAAAACAACACTCGTCGTGTGCGTGCGACGTACAATCAGTGTCTCTCAAGCTAATGTGCCCTAAAAGCTGGCCCAAGCAATAATTCTACCTAATTTATGTTTAATATATGTCCCCTAACAAATTCGGCTACTCGGACTTGGCCGAATATCTCAAATTTTCATTGGAGAATTTCGTCAAACGCGTTACGTGCACGACTCTGGACAGATCATGTGGGAGCTATTTGGTTGAGTTTAACCCTCCAAAATCTGGGAGATTTCATGTAATTTTCATCATGGTGCATCACCGCACCCCTACAGTTTTTTACTAGGCAAAACAAATCACAAATTTCACACATAACTATCATCTACAACATGAAATAGTAGTATAAACCTAAGAGAGGAAAGGGATGGGAAACACAGTAGAGAAAGGAGTGCGAGGAGAGAGAAGCTATGATAGGAGAAGAAAAGAAGAAATTCATACCAGGAGATCGATGAGTGATCGAGTGAAACAGAGAAGACAATGATAGAGAAGAGAAGCGGGTTTATAGTGTTCTATTTTTGTGAAATATTGTCAAGTGTGGTGTGTGTTTTATTAAAAGGAAGACTTAATTGATACTCTCGGTGATGTTTTTAAAAATTGAACACTGACCAAAAGAATTTGTTTTAACTTAATTAGAAATAGCGTATGGTGTGACGCCTTGGCAACTGTTTCGAAACTTTCGAGTTTCAAACTCGACCATCAAGTGAGACAGCGTTCTTCGCGATGCCTTGGTGGGATGTTTTGGAAATTTTTTCTGTAGCAAACTCAAATCACTAGTCCATGCCTCGGCTATTGTACGCTGATCAGCTTTCCATCAAACTTAAGGCTGAAACAGCCCTCCATGCGACGCATAGGAGGCTGTTTCACCTGGTAACCTGCTACAAAATTCTTTTCTCTAGTGCAAGTTTTCTTCCGGTAAATTTTTCTCATCCAATGCTCATTTAGCTCATCTATTGGCCCTCCATAACCTGTATAGACATACTACACAAACACATAAACACTCACAATATTCCATTCTTTTTGTTCTTTTCACTTCTTTTTTTCAGGATATAAACACAGACTAACTAACTAGAGATAGCGATAAAATATGGGTTGCCTCCCATGAAGTGCTTGATTTAACATCACAACACAACGATTACATCCCTTTTCAAGGGTCGACCAAAGAAATGGAGGATTTAAGCCTATCGACTTCACCTCTCCAATATGGCTTCACTCTTTGCCTTTCACTTGAAACGACATATCAGAACCCGAGGCTCGCAATGCAATCGCTCTATGGGAATCACGAACAATTTCAAATGGACCGGACCACCTCAACTTGAGCTTTCCAGGGAAAAGCTTCAACCGTAAGTTGAATAAAAGAACTGATTGGCCAGGCTCAAATTGACGGTGTTGAATATGTCTGTCATGCCACCGCTTAGTCTTCTCTATATAATACTGAGCGTTTTCATACGCGGGCAACCTACAATCATCAAGTTCATTGAGTTGCAAAAATCTCTTCTCTCCGACCAACTCTATATCCAAATTTAGATTCTTGATCGCCCAATAGGCCTTATGCTTGAGCTCGACTTTCGAGTGGCATGCCTTCCCATGTACCAGATTGTATAGTGATGTCCTAATCGCAGTTTTATAAGCTGTCCTATACGCCCAAAGCGCATCATTAAGCTTGGTAGCCCAATCCTTCCTATTTGCACTGACAGTTTTCTCAAGAATTTGCATTACCTCTCTATTTGACACCTTAGCTTGCCCACTAGTTTGCGGATGATAGGCAGTAGTGACCTTTCACTTGACCCTATACTTAGCTAGGAGGTTGTTTAGCAACTTGTTGTAGACGTTGCACCTTCATCACTAATCAAAGCATGTGAGTCCCGAATATAGTAAAAATGTTCTTCTTCGCGAAGCTCACTGCCACATTCGCATCATTAGCAGGAAGAGCAACAGCTTCCAACTACTTACACATGTAATCTACCGCAGTAAGATGTACTTGTTACCCTTTGAAGAGGGGAAAGGACCGTTAAAGTCGATCCCCAACACATAAAAAATCACCACCGCTAGAATGCCTTACAGTGGCATCTCTTGATTCCTTGTTATTGTGCCGGTTCTTTGGTATCGATCACACTTCTTTACAAAAGCGTGAGCCTCCTTGAACAATGTCAGCGAATAGAACCCGGACTGAAGTACTTTGAAGGCTGTCCTATAACCACCATGATTACCCCCATAAGGAGATGTCTGGCACTCTTGTAGAACAATCTCCGTCTCTTTCTCAGAAATGCATTTTCTCACCAGCTGATCTGCACACAATCTAAAAAAAATGGCTCATCACACATATAAAATCTCACGTCATGGAAAACCGACGCTTACCCTCTGTAATCAGATGTGGCGGCACTACCTCACGTACCAAAGAATATGCATAGTCTGCATACCATGGGTCCGGGTGACTTGTGATGGAAAAAAGTTGCTCATCAGGGAAGGTTTCTCTGACTAAACCTCCTTCATCTACATTCTTGTGGATCTCCAACCTATATAGGTGGTCAAGTGCTTACTTTTTCGTTCCCCTGCAGTCCCAGACTTCCAAGTCAAATTCCTGCAGTATAACATCCAATGAAGTAGTCGAGGCTTAGCATCCTTTTTATCAATTAAATACTCGATTGCTTCATGGTTTATAAAGAGAATAACTTTGTTCCAAACCAAGTATGCCTGAAACTTGTCAAAGGCATATACTACTGCAAACAACTCTTTTGCAGTAACTGTATAATTCAATTGGGCAGGATTTAGAGTTTTGCTGGCATAGTAAATGGAATGGAACGCTTTGTTTCTTTATTGCCCCAGGACTGCACCAATAGAAACATCGCTAGCATTAAACATTAATTCAAATAGTGCAGTCCAATTAGGAGCCGCTATTATTGGTGTAGAGACCAATTTCTCTTTCACCTCATTAAAGGCCCTCAGACATGCCTCATTGGACACAAATGCTGCTTCTTTCTCAAGGAACCTGCACAAGGGAGTAGAAATCTTAGAAAAATCTTTAATAAACCTCCTATAGAAGCCAGCATGTACGAGAAAACTTCAGACTCCCTTCACAGACGTGGGCGGAGGTAATTTTCAACTGCCTCTATCTCCGCCTTGTCAACCTCAATATTAGCACTGGACACCTTGTCTCCAAAAAACTATACCTTCAGCAACCATGAAATAGCATTATTCCCTCCTTAGAACAAGGTTAGTTTATTCACACATAATAAGCGCTCGACCAAGATTGCTTAGAAAAGCGTCAAAAGAAGATCCAAAGATGGAAAAATCATCCATAAGAACTTCCACAAACTTTTCCACTGTATTAGTGAAAATAACCATCATGCACCTTTGAAAAATCGCAGGAGCATTACATAACCGGAATGGCATCCTCCTATAGGCATAGATACTATAATGGCATGTAAACCTGGTTTTCTCTTAGTCTTCGAGAGAAATCTATATCTAGTTATAGCTAGAGTAACCGTCAAGGAAACAGTAATATTGTCTACCAGCTAGCCTATCTAACATCTGATCAATAAAGGGAAGGGGAAAATGTTCCTTCCGGGTGGCTTTATTCAATTTTCTATAATCAATGCACACCTTCCACCCCATGACAGTTCTTGTAGGGAATCTTTGATCCTAAAAGTTATGAGGGAATCTTTGTTGGTTATTCTTCAAATAGAAAATCTTATAGAGTTTTTAACAAGAAAATATTAAAAATTAAAGAAAGCATGCATGTTAAATTTGATGAAACTGACTGTCTTACTCAAGAACACGTACAGGAGGATGAAGAGATTGGAATGCTGAAACTTAATGAGCTTGATCCACAAATGCAGCATTTGGATGGGGATGCTGTGAGAAGTGAATTGCAAGGAATTGTTCCTCAGGACAGAACTGGTAAGAGTGGCGCAGAAACAGGGGGAATAAATGTTAGTTCCACCTCAAAAATTGGAAGTACCACTCCCTCGGGAACTATTCCTCAGCAAGTGACTTCTGACAATGGATTGATACTCAAGCCTTACAAGTATCAAGGGTCACATCCTGTGGATCAAATAATCTCAGATAAGACTGCTAGGATACAAACTAGATCAGCAATTAAAAATCACAATCTGTGTACCTTTAGTGCTTTCTTATCCCTTGTTGAACCAAAAAATGTGAAAGAAGCACTGAAGGATGCAGATTGGATCAATGCTATGCAGGAGGAATTGAATCAATTCCAAAGAAGTCAAGTTTTGCATCTGGAACCCAAGCCAAGGAACATGTCCATAATAGGAACAAAATGGGTTTTTAGAAACAAACTTGATGAGGATAGTATCGTAACCAGAAATAAGGCCAGTTTAGTTGTTCAGGGGTATAATCAAGAGGAGGGCATCGACTATGATGAGACTTTTGCTCCAGTTGCAAGATTTGAAGCAATAAGACTTCTCATAGCCTTTGCTACATACATGGAATTTACTCTACATCAAATGGATGTTAAGAGTGCATTTCTGAATGGTTACTTAAAAGAAGAAGTGTATGTTAAGCAACCTCCAGGCTTTGCGAATGAACAGCTCCCTGAACATGTGCACAAGTTGGATAAGGCATTGTATGGACTCAAGCAGGCACCAAGAGCATGGTATGAAAGGCTATCAAAATTTCTACTTCAGCATGGATATAAAAGAGGTAAAATTGATAGCACACTATTTTTGAAAGAAAAAGGTAAGCATCTCTTAATTGTTCAAATTTATGTAGATGATATAATCTTTGGTGCTACTTGTGAAAATTTAAGTAAGGAGTTTGCAAACTTGATGGGGAGTGAGTTTGAGATGAGCATGATGGGCGCAATTTTTTTTTTTGGGTTTACAAAGTAAGCAAACCTCAAATGGAACTATGATCCATCAACAAAAATATGTTAATGAATTACTTAAAAGGTTTGATATGGATAATGCTAAGGAAATTGACACACCTATTTCCACTGCCACAAAATTGGATCTTGATGAACATGGAACATCAGTCGATCAAAAATTGTATAGAGGTATGATTGGTTCTCTACTTTACCTAACTGCTAGTAGACCTGATATTGTGTTCAGTGTTGGTTTGTGTGCTAGGTTTAAGTCAGATCCTAAGGAATCTCATTTGAAAGCTGTTAAGAGAATATTGAGGTATCTGAAAGGAACAGGTCCCTTGGGACTTTGGTATCCAAAAGGTGGTAGTTTTAATCTTGTTGGATATACTGATGCTGACTATGCAGGTTTCCTTGTTGATAGAAAAAGTACTTCAGGTATGGCACATTTTCTTGGCGAGTGTTTGGTCTCTTGGGGAACGAAGAAACAAAGTTCAGTGGCACTCTCTACTGTGAGGCTGAATATGTGGCAGCTGCCTCATGTTGTTCACAGTTGTTATGGATTAAACAAGAATAACAGGATTTTGTTGTTGATGTAGGAACTGTTCCTATCTTTTGTGACAACACTAGTGCTATTAACATGACAAAAAATCCAGTGCATCACAAAAGAACTAAACACATTGACATAAGAAATCATTTCTTGAGAGATAACTATGAAAAAGGTTTGATCACCATAGCATTT
This sequence comes from Petunia secreta, assembly GCA_029990175.1. Classification (NCBI taxonomy): domain Eukaryota; kingdom Viridiplantae; phylum Streptophyta; class Magnoliopsida; order Solanales; family Solanaceae; genus Petunia; species Petunia secreta. The sequence goes on from JARKIP010000035.1 coordinate 63,550,367, forward strand.
TGTCCTACTGAAAAGCAAATTGCTGACATCCTTACAAAAGTTTTAGGAAGAGATGATTTTGAAAGAAATAGGTTGGAATTAGGGATGATTAAATTCACTTAAATTCATCAATGCTTTACTTCATAATTGGCTAGAAAATTGCTCATAAAATGAATTTTATTCAAGTCAATTTTAAATTTTCAGTCCAGCTTAATACTTCATTGTATACTCTTATGCCATAATTTTTGTTTAGAGTTGCTAAAATTGAAAGATGTTACCCTTATGCTCTTAGAATTTCAGATTGAACAAAAGTGTTTCAAATTGGTAGGACACTGATTTTTTCGTGTTAAAATCAGGTATGTGCTCCTTATTATTCATTTATCTTAGAAGATTAAGGCTATAGGTAACTTGTAATTAGGATAAATCCCACTAGGAATCCTAATCATATCCAAACTGCATAAGAGTCCCATCGGAGGAACAGTTCCCATTCAGAAAAGGTAACTTGAAAACCTAACGGCTCTATTTTTCTTGGAGACTCGAAGAGTCCAGTAACTGCTGCATGTCTTTCATGAGGTAAAAGTGATTGTTTCACACTCAATCTCCACTACTTATTTCATTCTATAAATACATTCTTTCTTCCTTATTATTCTTTCACTTTGCTTTACAATTGCACTCACAAAATTTCAGAAACAATAATCACATACATCTTAAATCGTATTGCAAGAATGTCTCTATCTCCTAAAAATTCTTCATCTGCACCCACTTCTGATCAACCACAAAATCTCAACCCTCCTTCACCCATGGACACCACAAACCCAAACCCTGAAATTTCTGAAAATATCCCAGAAATACCTGAACCAGAAATTCAGGGGGAAGGACAAGTTCCCATGGCTGAATCAATTGTTGAACAGGTTGAGGACTTGTCAAGGGCTATGATTATTTATCAGTATTAGGTAAATTATGCTTCTCTCTTAACTGTAGTAGAGGAGGAAGGAGAAAAGGAAGAGGGGTCTGGAACTGTTCCTGAGGGGGAAGGGGAAACTGTAAAAAGGTTGGAACCACCCATGCATGAATCATCTGGGTCTCATGAGGTTGCTTTTAGAGCACCCATGGAAGATGTGATCAATGTTGAGGAAGCAATAAGTGACAGTGACCGACCTATTATTGATTTGATCAACATTAGGAGTTTAAGAAGAAAACTTGCTAGGAAGGGACCTATTGATGATAAAATGACTGCTGAGATTGCTGCTAAGTTAAAGAAAATTAGTGACAGTTATAAGCCAGGGATTAAGAAGAAAGGTGAAAGTTCCTCCAAGGTAAAAGGACCTGTTGCTTCTGTCTCAACTCCTGCTTCTGGGGTTAGGAGGACAAGGAGTGATGTCAAAGCTGCCGATGAGAACTTAGCTGCCGCTTTAGAAAGAAGCAAAAAATGGAAAGGGAAACAGGTTGTTGATCCTGTTGAGGAGGAAGAAGTTGAGGTGATAGAAACTGATGTTGTTGGTGATGAAGATGATGAGATGGAAGATGTTGAGGAGGTTGTTCCTCAATCTAAGAAAAGGAAAGTTACACAGAAGCGTGTGACAAGAAGCTCTGTGAAAGCTGCAGTAGGAAAGTCTTCTAAGAGGACCGGTCCTACAAAAGGACTTTGGTGGATGAAAGTTCTGCTGCTGATAGTGACAGTGATGAATCTTTTGCTGGTGATGATAGTGAGAGTGAGGCTGAGGGAGAAGAAGTACTACATTATGTTCATGATGACATGTTGACTAGGAAACCGTTGAAAGAGAGAGTGCTCTCTGATGTGGGAGAAGAAGGTATGTTGTGGTTGCTGCAGAAATTGCAAGTTCAGGGCTTGAGGGACATGGTCCTTCAGATTTCTGGAAGGTGTGCAAAGGGGATGGTGCAGGAGTTCTACAAGAACTGCTCTATCAAGGATAACAGGATTACCACCTCTGTCCATGACAATGTGATTACTTTTGACACTAGGGAACTTGGTGAACTATTGGGGATTCCATTTGTTGGATATGACAGCTATGTCAAGAAAGTATGGCCTGACTTAACAAACTTGCCTACTGGATTGGAAATTACAAGGAAGTTTGCTGAGAATGAAGGGGATGAAAAACCAAGAGCTGTGCAGAAAAGTGAGATGCATCCACAGCTGCAAGTGCTATTTGAGTTTGTGAACAAGATTGTGATGCCAAGGCAGGAAAAAAGAGGAATTGCCAGTTTCATGGACCTGGTCCCTATGGAACTGCGTGACAGTGATAAGCAGATCAACTGGCCCAGGTTTATGATCCATTTGTTTAAAAGGGTTATAGCTGGGAAGAGGAAGCATTCTTTGTCCTTTGGTTTCATCTTGACTGACTTGTTTGCAAAGTTGAAGATTCCTTTGGAGGAGGTAGTAAAGGCTACCAAAAAGGAGAAGTTTGAATGTGCTACATTGATCTGCTGTGACTTGCCTGTTCAAGCTGATCCTCCACAGGCTGGTGTTGGTAGACAGCCTTTGAACAACAAGGTGAGGGCACTAAGGCAACAGGTTACCATACAGGGTGCTGAAATAGCAAGGTTGGAAGAGGAGAAGAATTACTGGAAGGCAGAGGCTACAACGGCAAAGGAGACTAATGAGGGGATGCTCAAACAGATGTTTGAGTTGGTAAACAAGTGTCAGGGACCTGGTCCTTCCACATCCTGATCACCTTAGCCATAAGCCATATTTTGTCCAGTGGGATTTAGACTAGTTCTAGTACCTTTGTCTTTTCCTTTTCAAGTTTCTGAATAATTCTGTAGTACATGCTTGTATCCCCTGGTTTAACCTTTTGTTAATGATGACTTGTCTTTGATGGCTAATATCATTGTTTTGCAGTTGCTTTAATCTGAATTGTGTTTGCATTTTGAGTTGCCTCACTAGCCATGTGCTGATTATTGTAACGCTTGAGTTATATTTTTATGCAGCCTTTTCAATGATGCCAAAAGGGGAAGAGTAAGTCTGATTTTGCGTGAACTTTATACCTAATTGAAAATCTGATCCTTAATGACAAATAAGTCTCTACTGAATGCTTTTGAGCTTTAAGTTGTACTTCAGGACATTAAGGATATGTAGCTATGCTTATGAATTTGTCATCATCAAAAAGGGGGAAAATGTTAGCTTGGATAAACTTGGAGTTTTGACTGATGATTAAGGAACGGATTCAAAGGACCTGTTCCTTTGAATCACTGCAGCTAAATAGATAATTCATGCAAAATCATTTAAGCTGAGATATTGTTAATTATCCTTAGACTATGTTTATCTTGATAATTATGCTGGTCTAAAAGTGATATGAAAAGATTGCATAAATAATGGATAAGGGCTAAAGATCCGGATGCTTAAAATGAAGAGTTCAATTAGGACTCAAACTCTTGGGAGCTTTGGAGTTCTAATTACTCAAGACTTCTTGGCCGTTGAAGCTATAAAATGTGGAGCATATAAGCCATTGAAGGATGCACAAATATAGAGAGAATCGAGCAAAGCACTAAAAGAGTCATTATCTTATTTCTGTAATCAGTAAGCTACAAGGAACTAAGTTAGAACATGTTCCTTAGATTGAGTCTTGTAAAAGTTCAGTATTAGTTCAACTGTAGTAGGAATTATCGAGTTGTATCTTTTCAGTTTAAGTCGTGTACTTGACATAGCTTCACTGATCATGAAAGAGGTCACTAAAGGATTAGAGTTAGTCCTAGGTTAGTAAGAAGGTAGTCTTGTAACCAAGTGAGTCTTTTACATAGTGAAGTTGAAATCTTACTTGGAAGAGTAGGTCGTGGTTTTTTGATCTCGAGTTCAAGGGGTTTTTCCACGCTAATATTGGGTGTTCATTTACTTACAGTTTGAATTCCGCACATAACATAGTAAAGGAACACATTTTAAGGAACTTGTCCTTAAACAGTAAAGTGGTGTATCTTGGTAAATATCAAATATTGGGCAGCATCTGTTGGCAATAGATTCTTAGGATTTTCTAGGAACCATTTCTCTAATGCCAAAACATAGGCTTCAGAGGGATTCCAGTTCTTGTACCACTGGGTGTCGCCTTGAATGGCTAGCCATGGTAGTCCTTTGTGTCCATATTGGTTATGAAAAGAAAATGTTTTGGAATAGATCCATTAAATGTAAAATCTATGGAAAAATTAGAGGGGTACAGGTCTCTGCTGTTGGCTGAAGAACTTGCTAATGAAATATTCATATCCTTCCTTAATTGGAGAGGGACGGATCTCAATTGTGTCTCCACAAATAGGTCACCATTGATATAAAGACCACTAGGAAAATTCGACGGCTAGTTGTTTACTCAAAAAGATAAACTAAGAGTCTTTTCTAGAGGTGATTTTGAAATGTGAAGAGATTCATCCAGGCAGCCTTGTAATCATAATAATTATCGGATGGGTAACATACTCCAGGGTTTGCTTATCATTTTAAGGTTTGAATAAGCAAGATTTGGTCTCTGCAAGAATAAATTCATAAAACTTCTGAGTATTGACATGAGTCTTTTGTATGAAATTGGTTGAAGAGCTAAGCATTTGACTCTTCTTAGGGGGTTTTCGGTGCCAAAATTTCTGGCTCAATTTGAGTAAGTAGATAAATATTATCATTGTTAATGTAGGTTGGTTCCTCGGAGGAGGAATCCTTGTGTGAAGAAATGGGTTGTTGCACCGGTGAAGAAATTGTTTATTAGGTGCCGAATTCATTGTGTTTGTGCTCTGTGTAGTAGGTCTTTTGGCCACCACTGGTGTTTTTTCGGCTTTTAGAAGCCACAATTTTGAAGTAGTTGTGTGGTTTGAGGCCACCGCAGTGTAACATAGGCCTTGTAATTAAATATAGTATTTTCTTATTTTTGGGTCGCTTATGGTTCCTTTCATCCCCATAAGCTTACACCAATTTATGAAATTTGTATATGTACAGGGAGAAGATGAGGTCTGTGCTAGATCAGAATCCTTTTCTTCAACTAAATCTACCAATTTCTTTGGGCTTAAAATGGAAATTTGTTCTGTTTTTTTCCAGGAGAGACAACTTGTTTTTTTCTTCCTCTGGAGGAGGGAGGATTGGAATTTCTTTCGATCCAAATTTGGAATAGAGTTTGAGTTCCCTTTGATATATTCTATATCAAAATAAAAAATAGATAAAATAGCTTGCCATCTAGCAAATATTTATTTGGAGACAAGATTTTTTACATCTTTTTGTGAAATAGATTTTGCTGGCTTTACAATTAATTTTAAAGGAATTCTTGATTTAGTAAATCATCTTGAAATGTATGCACAAGACAATTGCTAAAATTTCTTTTTAATGGTAGGATAATTCTGCTGATAAATTATTCCAATGATTAGATGCAAATGCAATGAAATGTTCTTTGCCATCTTTCTTTTGTTTTAGTATGTCACCATAACCAATATGTAATGCATCCGTTTCAATAATTTTGAATGCAAAAGGATCAGGGGAGAAAAATAAGGAAGATGTCTGAATTTTAATTTTATTTGTTCGACAACGTTGGTAGGAACGTTAGTCCACAGAGGAGGTTTTCAAGAGCTTTTAACAAATTGCTGAGACCCGAATTAAAATCTAATACATAATTAACACAATCTAAGAATCTTTGAAGCTTAATTTTATATAGGATTTGATCAGGAAACTTATCAGCAAATTGAATTGACCTTTGGATAGAGACAATAGTTCCTTGTTGGATATTGTGGCCTAATAACTAAATATTTATTTGAAAAAGGGTATATTTAGTTTTTTAAAGAACTATAACGTTATCTTTAATGGTTTTACAAAACTTCTTAAATACTTAAAATGTTGATCAGTGCTAGTAGAAAATATCAAAACATCACTAATATAAATAATAATAAATTTAAAAAAAGATTAGAAACATAATTCACGATTCTTTAAAATTCAAAAGGAGCATTTTTAATCCAAATGGCATTACATTCTATTCGTACTGCCAAAATGGTACGTAAAAACAGTTTTGTATCGATCTCTTGAATCAATTTGATTTGACAGAAACTCGACCATAAAGCAAATTTTGAAAAAATAGTAGCAGCGTAAAGTCGCTGAAGTTAATCTTTTTTTGTTTGGAATAAGGTATTTAGTCAACCAAAGAGCTTTATTTATTTATATATATATATATATATACAGACACGACCAGGATTCCGAATAGGCCGTGCGAGCACCCGACCATCTCCCCTAAACCCGTCAAGCGAACCTTTATCAACTGAATTCATAAAATAAATATAAAGTCAACTCATAAATAAGAAGAAGACTTAGAAAAACCACAGACATACTGATACCTCTAAGCTGTATTAAAGAAATTACAGCTGACTACCCAACATACTAGGTTTAGGGCTATCCAGACTAGACATCTAAGAGTACAAACGAATGCATACGCCTCCTGAAGGGAGTAAAAGTAAACTGAAATAATACACATAAAACTGGTGGCCATCCTGAAGAAAAACTGGCTCACCCATATAGCTGAAGTCGTCTTATCTCTTTAACGTAGCGAACTCAATCCTGGAGAGAACCTGCCGAAACAAAATAGATAGACAAGAAACAAACAACAAATAAGGGTGAGTCAAAAGGACTTAATAAGTGGGACAGACTAGCCACCTCAAAGAATAAGATAGTTAGCCAGGGAGAAGAGAAGCAGTTACACCCAATTCCGCGTATTTAAATTATAAAAAGGCAGAGCCAGATAATAACTGGAAACACGTATGGAACCATAAACTCATAAACAACCAGGAACATAAGATAGACAGACCATATAGATATCCCGAACATATCAACAATCAAAAATACATCTTATTATATGTAAATATTGTTGCGACGTGCAACCCAATCCATATGTTTATAATGTAGCAGCGTGCAACCCGATCCATATGTTTATACTGTTGCGGCATGCAAACCAATCCATATATCTATACTGTTGCGGTGTGCAACCCGATTCATATATTTATACTGTTGCGGCGTGCAACCCTATTCATATAACTAAAGCATATAGACCAATAAGGGGCACAAAATAGCCAGAAACATATAGGCAACTAAAATATGTCCACAACATGGTATACAAACCGCATACACAAAACACAACACATTAGTCACACAATAGTTAGTATGCGCTGCAATAAAATGGGATGAATGTGGTATGATGCATTGCAGTCACATGTGTGTGATACCTATCTCCGGCTCGGGACTCTCATCGCTTACTGAAAACTATATGTAATAATGACCCTTCTCCGGCTCGAGACTCTCATTGATTGCCGGGAAGTATATGCAATAATGACTCTTCTCCGGCTCGGGACTCTCATCGATTACCGGAAAGTATATGCAATGCTCAAAACCAGAGTACAGTTCTCATATGCTCAATGCAATACTAACAACACGGTATAATATATACTATACAATGTAAATTCAAAGCTACGGCATAATAAGTATGCCTATCGGCAGCTACACACGTAAGGAACACGTGGTAGAATATCCACAAGGTTAAAGGCCTCCAAAGAAATAGACATAAGCGCTTACCTTGTTCCAAAGCTAGCACTACTACTCAACAACCTCTTATCTTTTGGATTCACTGCCAAACGATCCCGCTCTGGATGTTTTGGGGTGAAAATTCTTTTTTTTCCTTCTCCTTTTCCTTTAATTTCTCTAGTTTCCGACTCTTTTTTTCTCTGCTTCCTTTATGTTCATTATGTTTCTGTTCTCGTGAAAGCTAAGGAATAAGTACTTATCACTTCCTAAAAACTTGCTATGCACTCATTGTGGGAACACCGGTCACTTGAAAGAAAATTGCCAATCTTTAAAAATGGCTACACAGAGGCATGTCCTACAAACAAGTTCAAAACTCTGTAAGAAAGAAAATTGTTCACACAAAGAAACCATTACCATTCTGGGCTAGGAGAGATCTGATTCATCCTTTTTCTCAAGGAAAGGAATCCAAACTAGTTTGGGTTCTTAAAATTAACCCCTAGTTTTCTTTTGCAGGCTAGAGTGAAGGAGAGAAACCACAAATGGTACATGGACAGTGGTTGCTCAAGGCACATGACAGGATATAAGGAACTGTTCCTTTCACTCTCAGCCTTCCAAGGAGGAAGTGTTTCCTTCGGTAATGGTAAGAAAGGGGAAATCATTGGCATTGGTAAGGTAGGTAGGTCTGATTCACATAGTACAGAAAATGTGTTTCTAGTAGATGGGTTGAAGCATTGCTTATTGAGTATATCTCAATTGTGTGACAAAGGTAATAATGTTAATTTCTCATCTACTGGATGCACTGTGGCTAATCAAATTTCTGGAGAGATTATTTTGCAGGGAAATAGACATGGAAACATCTACAAGGTAGACTTGTTGACACTATCTGATCAAAACTTGAGTTGCTTAAGTGTGGTGCAAAATGATCCCCTCCTATGGCACAAAAGACTTGGCCATACTAGTCTTTCACAACTGAACATATTTGTGTCCAAAGATTTTGTGATAGGTCTTCCTAACATCAAGTTTAAGGATGAAAGAGTATGTGAAGCATGTGCCAGGGGGAAGCAGGTAAAATCCTCCTTCAAACCAAAGAAACAGGTAAGTACCACTAAACCTTTGGAACTGGTCCATATAGATTTATGTAGACCAATGAGAACAATGAGTCGTGGAGGTAAGAAGTATGTTATGGTATTGGTGGATGATTACTCTAGATTTACATGGACTATATTTCTTGAATCTAAAGAAGAAGCATTCAATGCATTTTCAATTTTTGCTAAGAAAGCTCAAAGAACTCTATATAGTCATATTGTTGCCATAAGGTCAGATCATGGAACTGAATTTGAAAATCATATGTTTTTCAATTTTTGTAATGAAAATGGCATTAATCACAATTTTTCTTCACTTAGAACTCCACAACAAAATGGTGCAGTGGAAAGGAAAAATAGGACTCTAGAAGAAATGGCAAGGACTATCCTAATATCTAAAAATCTTCCATAGAATTTTTGGGCTGAAGCCATCAATACTGCATGCTACATAATAAATAGGTGTATGACAAGGCCTTTAATAGAAAACACTCCATATGAGCTGCTTAAGGGAAGAAAACCAAATATCTCTCATCTTAGGGCTTTTGGTTAGAGTGTTTTATACACAACAATGGGAAAGATGCCTTAGGAAAATTTGATCCTAAAAGTTATGAGGGAATCTTTGTTGGTTATTCTTCAAATAGAAAATCTTATAGAGTTTTTAACAAGAAAATATTAAAAATTAAAGAAAGCATGGATGTTAAATTTGATGAAACTGACTGTCTTACTCAAGAACACGTACAGGAAGATGAAGAGATTGGAATGCTGAAACTTAATGAGATTGATCCACAAATGCAGCATTTGGATGGGGATACTGTGAGAAGTGAACTGCAAGGAACTGTTCCTTAGGACAGAACTGGTAAGAGTGGCACATAAACAGGGGGAATAAATGTTAGTTCCACCTCACAAATTGGAAGTACCACTCCCTCAGGAACTATTCCTCAGCAAGGGACTTCTGACAATGGATTGATACTCAAGCCTTACAAGTATCAAGGGTCACATCCTGTGGATCAAATAATCTCAGATAAGACTGCTAGGATACAAACTAGATCAGCAGTTAAAAATCACAATCTGTGTGCCTTTAGTGCTTTCTTATCCCTTGTTGAATCCAAAAATGTGAAAGAAGCACTGAAGGATGCAGATTGGATCAATGCTATGCAGGAGGAATTGAATCAATTCCAAAGAAGTCAAGTTTGGCATCTGGAACCCAAGCCAAGGAACAGGTCCATATTAGGAACAAAATGGGTTTTTAGAAACAAACTTGATGAGGATAGTATCGTAACAAGAAATAAGGCCAGGTTAGTTGTTCAGGGGTATAATCAAGAGGAGGGCATCGACTATGATGAGACTTTTGCTTCAGTTGCAAGATTGGAAGCAATAAGACTTCTCATAGCCTTTGCTACATACCTGGAATTTACTCTATATCAAATGAATGTTAAGAGTGAATTTCTGAATGGTTACTTAAAAGAAGAAGTGTATGTTAAGCAACCTCCAGGCTTTGAGAATGAACAGTTCCCTGAACATGTGCACAAGTTGGATAAGGCCTTGTATGGACTCAAGCAGGCACCAAGAGCATGGTATGAAAGGCTATCAAAATTTCTACTTCAGCATAGATATAAAAGAGGTAAAATTGATAGCACACTATTTTTGAAAGAAAAAGGTAAGCATCTCTTAATTGTTCAAATTTATGTAGATGATATAATCTTTGGTGCTACTTGTGAAAATTTAAGTAAGGAGTTTGCAAACTTGATGGGGAGTGAGTTTGAGATGAGCATGATGGGTGAACGCAATTTTTTTTTGGGTTTACAAATTAAGCAAACCTCAAATGGAACTATGATCCATCAACAAAAATATGTTAAGGAATTACTTAAAAGGTTTGATATGGATAATGCTAAGGAAATTGACACACCTATTGCCACTGCCACAAAATTGGATCTTGATGAACATGGAACATCAGTCGATCAAAAATTGTATAGAGGTATGATTGGTTCTCTACTTTACCTAACTGCTAGTAGACCTGATATTGTGTTCAGTGTTGGTTTGTGTGCTAGGTTTCAGTCAGATCCTAAGGAATCTCATTTGAAAGTTGTTAAGATAATATTGAGGTATCTGAAAGGAACAGGTCCCTTGGGACTTTGGTATCCAAAAGGTGGTAGTTTTAATCTTGTTGGATATACTGATGCTGACTATGCAGGTTTCCTTGTTGATAGAAAAAGTACTTCAGGTATGGCACATTTTCTTGGCGAGTGTTTGGTCTCTTGGGGAACGAAGAAACAAACTTCAGTGGCACTCTCTACTGTGAGGCTGAATATGTGGCAGCTGCCTCATGTTGTTCACAGTTGTTATGGATTAAACAAGAATAACAGAATTTTGTTGTTGATGTAGGAACTGTTCCTATCTTTTGTGACAACACTAGTGCTATTAACATGACAAAAAATCCAGTGCATCACAAAAGAACTAAACACATTGACATAAGAAATCATTTCTTGAGAGATAACTATGAAAAAGGTTTGATCACCATAGCATTTTGTCCTACTGAAAAGCAAATTGCTGACATCTTTACAAAAGTTTTAGGAAGAGATGATTTTGAAAGAAATAGGTTGGAATTAGGGATGATTAAATTCACTTAAATTCATCAATGCTTTACTTCATAATTGGCTAGAAAATTGCTCATAAAATGAATTTTATGCAAGTCAATTTTAAATTTTCAGTCCAGCTTAATACTTCATTGTATACTCTTATGCCATAATTTTTGTTTAGAGTTGCTAAAATTGAAAGATGTTACCCTTATGCTCTTAGAATTTCAGATTGAACAAAAGTGTTTCAAATTGGAAGGACACTGATTTTTTCGTGTTAAAATCAGGTATGTACTCCTTATTATTTATTTATCTTAGAAGATTAAGGCTATAGGTAACTTGTAATTAGGATAAATCCCACTAGGAATCCTAATCATATCCAAACTGCATAAGAGTCCCATCGGAGGAACAGTTCCCATTCAGAAAAGGTAACTTGAAAGCCTAACGGCTCTATTTTTCTGGGAGACTCCCAAGAGTCCAGTAACTGCTGCATGTCTTTCATGAGGTAAAAGTGATTTTTTCACAATCAATCTCCACTACCTATTTCATTCTATAAATACATTCTTTCTTCCTTATTATTCTTTCACTTTGCTTTACAATTGCACTCACAAAGTTTCAGAAACAATAATCACATACCTCTTAAATCGTATTGCAAGAATGTCTCTATCTCCTAAAAATTCTTCATCTGCACCCACTTCTGATCAACCACAAAATCTCAACCCTCCTTCACCCATGGACACCACAGACCCAAACCCTGAAATTTCTGAAAATATCCCAGAAGTACCTGAACCAGAAATTCAGGGGGAAGGACCAGTTCCCACGGCTGAATCAATTGTTGAACAGGTTGAGGACTTGTCAAGGGCTATGATTATTTATCAGTATCAAGTAAATTATGCTTCTCCCTTAACTGTAGTAGAGGAGGAAGGAGAAAAGGAAGAGGGGTCTGGAACTGTTCCTGAGGGGGAAGGGGAAACTGTAAAAAGGTTGGAACCACCCATGCATGAATCATCTGGGTCTCATGAGGTTGCTTTTAGAGCACCCATGGAAGATGTGATCAATGTTGAGGAAGCAATAAGTGACAGTGACCGACCTATTATTGATTTGATCAACATTAGGAGTTTAAGAAGAAAACTTGCTAAGAAGGGACCTATTGATGATAAAATGACTGCTGAGATTGCTGCTAAGTTAAAGAAAATTAGTGACAGTTATAAGCCAGGGATTAAGAAGAAAGGTGAAAGTTCCTCCAAGGCAAAAGGACATGTTCCTTCTGTCTCAACTCCTGCTTCTGGGGTTAGGAGGACAAGGAGTGCTGTCAAAGCTGCTGATGAGAACTTAGCTGCTGCTCTAGAAAGAAGCAAAAAAGGGAAAGGGAAACAGGTTGTTGATCTTGTTGAGGAGGAAGAAGTTGAGGTGATAGAAACTGATGTTGTTGGTGATGAAGATGATGAGATGGAAGATGTTGAGGAGGTTGTGCCTCAATCTAAGAAAAGGAAAGTTACACAGAGGCGTATGACAAGAAGCTCTGTGAAAGCTGCAGTAGGAAAGTTTTCTAAGAGGACCGGTCCTTCACAAGGACTTTGGTGGATGAAAGTTCTGCTGCTGATAGTGACAGTGATGAATCTTTTGCTGGTGATGATAGTGAGAGTGAGGCTGAGGGAGAAGAAGTACTACATTGTGTTCACGACGATATGTTGACTAGGAAACTGTTGAAAGGAAGAGTGCTCTCTGATGTGGGAGAAGAAGGTATGTTGTGGTTGCTGCAGAAATTGCAAGTTCAGGGCTGGAGGGACATGGTCCTTCAGATTTCTGGAAGGTGTGCAAAGGGGATGGTGCAGGAGTTCTACAAGAACTGCTCTATCAAGGATAACAGGATTACCACCTCTGTCCATGACAATGTGATTACTTTTGACACTAGGGAACTTGGTGAACTATTGGGGATTCCATTTGTTGGATATGACAGCTATGTCAAGAAAGTATGGCCTGACTTAACAAACTTGCCTACTGGATTGGAAATTACAAGGAAGTTTGCTGAGAATGAAGGGGATGAAAAACCAAGAGCTGTGAAGAAAAGTGAGATGCATCCACAGCACCAAGTGCTATTTGAGTTTGTGAACAAGATTGTGATGCCAAGGCAGGAAAAAAGAGGAATTGCCAATTTCATGGACCTGGTCCCTATGGAACTGCGTGACACTGATAAGCAGATCAACTGGCCCAGGTTTATGATCCATTTGTTTAAAAGGGTTATAGCTGGGAAGAGGAAGCACTCTTTGCCCTTTGGTTTCATCTTGACTGACTTGTTTGCAAAGTTGAAGATTCCTTTGGAGGGGGTAGTAAAGGCTACCAAAAAGGAGAAGTTTGGATGTGCTACATTGATCTGCTGTGACTTGCCTGTTCAAGCTGATCCTCCACAGGCTGGTGTTGGTAGACAGCCTTTGAACAACAAGGTGAGGGTACTAAGGCAACAGGTTACCATACAGGGTGCTGAAATAGAAAGGTTGGAAGAGGAGAAGAATTACTGGAAGGCAGAGGCTACAACGGCAAAGGAGACTAATGAGGGGATGCTCAAACAGATGTTTGAGTTGTTAAACAAGTCTCAGGGACCTGGTCCTTCCACATCCTGATCACCTTAGCCATAAGCCATATTTTGTCCAGTGGGATTTAGACTAGTTCTAGTGCCTTTGTCTTTTCCTTTTCAATTTTCTGAATAATTCTGTAGTACATGCTTGTATCCCCTGGTTTAACCTTTTGTTAATGATGACTTGTCTTTGATGGCTAATGTCATTGTTTTGCAGTTGCTTTAATCTGAATTGTGTTTGCATTTTGAGTTGCCTCACTAGCCATGTGCTGATTATTGTAACACTTGAGTTATATTTTTATGCAGCCTTTTCAATGATGCCAAAAGGGGGAAGAGTAAGTCTGATTTTGCGTGAACTTTATACCTAATTGTAAATTTGATCCTTAATGATAAATAAGTCTCTACTGAATGCTTTTGAGCTTTAAGTTGTACTTCAGGACATTAAGGATATGTAGCTATGCTTATGAATTTGTCATCATCAAAAAGGGGGAAAATGTTAGCTTGGATAAACTTGGAGTTTTGACTGATGATTAAGGAACGGATTCAAAGGGCCTGTTCCTTTGAATCACTGCAGCTAAATAGATAATTCATCCAAAATTATTTAAGCTGAGATATTGTTCATTATCCTTAGACTAATGTTTATCTTGATAATTATGCAGGTCTAAACGTGATATGAAAAGATTTCATAAATAATGGATAAGGGCTAAAAGATCCGGATGCTTAAAATGAAGAGTTCAATTAGGACTCAAACTCTTGGGAGCTTTGGAGTTCTAATTACTCAAGACTTCTTGGCTGCTGAAGCTATAAAACGTGCAGCATATCAGCCATTGAAGGATGCACAAATATAGAGAGAATCGAGCAAAGCACTAAAAGAGTCATTATCTTATTTCTGTAATCAGTAAGCTACAGGGAACTAAGTAAGAACATGTTCTTTAGATTGAGTCTTGTAAAAGTTCAGTATTAGTTCAACTGTAGTAGGAATTATCGAGTTGTATCTTTCCAGTTTAAGTCGTGTACTTGACAAAGCTTCACTGATCATGAAAGAGGTCACTAAAGGATTAGAGTTAGTCCTAGGTTAGTAAGAAAGTAGTCTTGTAACCAAATGAGTCTTTTACATAGTGAAGTTGAAATCTTACTTGGAAGAGTAGGTCGTAGTTTTTTGATCCCGAGTTCAAGGGGTTTTTCCACGCTAATATTGGGTGTTCATTTACTTACAGTTTGAATTCCACACATAACATAGTAAAGGAACACATTTTAAGGAACTTGTCCTTAAACAGTAAAGTGGTGTATCTTGATAAATATCAAATATTGGGCAGCATCTGTTGGCAATAGATTCTTAGTATTTTCTAGGAACCATTTCTCTAATGCCAAAACATAGGCTTCAGAGGGATTCCAGTTCTTGTACCACTTGGTGTGGCCTTGAATGGCTAGCCATGGTAGTCATTTGTGTCCATATTGGTTATGAAAAGAAAATGTTTTGGAATAGATCCATTAAATGTAAAATCTATGGAAAAATTAGAGGGGTACAGGTCTCTGCTGTTGGCTGAAGAACTGGCTAACGAAATATTTATATCCTTCCTTAATTGGAGGGGGACGGATCTCAATTGTGTGTCCACAAATAGGTCACCATTTATATAAAGACCACTAGGAAAATTCGAAGGCTAGTTGTTTACTCAAAAAGATAAACTAAGAGTCTTTTCTGAGGTGATTTTGAAAGGTGAAGAGATTCATCCAGGCAGCCTTGTAATCATAATAATTATCGGATGGGTAACATACTCCAGGGTTTGCTTATCATTTTAAGGTTTGAATAAGCAAGATTTGGTATCTGCAAGAATAAATTCATAAAACTTCTGAGTATTGACATGAGCCTTTTGTATGAAATTGGTTGAAGAGCTAAGCATTTGACTCTTCTTAGGGGTTTTCGGTGCCAAAATTCTGGCTCAATTTGAGTAAGTAGATAAATATTATCATTGTTAATGTAGGTTGGTTCCTCGGAGGAGGAATCCTTGTGTGAAGAAATGGGTTGTTGCACCGGTGAAGAAATTGTTTGTTAGGTGCCGAATTCATTGTGTTTGTGCTCTGTGTAGTAGGCCTTTTGGCCACCACTGGTCTTTGTTTGGGCTTTTAGAAGCCACAATTTTGAAGTAGTTGTGTGGTTGGAGGCCACCGCAGTGTAACATAGGCCTTGTAATTAAATATAGTATTTTCTTATTTTTGGGTAGCTTATGGTTCCTTTCATCCCCATAAGCTTACACCAATTTATGAAATTTGTATCTGTCCAGGGAGAAGATGAGGTCTGTGCAAGTTCAGATTCCTTTTCTTCAACTAAATCTACCAATTTCTTTGGGCTTAAAATTGAAATATGTTCTGCTTTTTTCCAGGAGAGACAACTTGTTTTTTTTTTTTTTCCTCTGGAGGAGGGAGGATTGGAATTTCTTTCGATCCAAATTTGGAATAGAGTTTGAGTTCCCTTTGATATATTCTATATCAAAATAAAAAATAGATAAAATAGCTTGCCATCTAGCAAATATTTATTTGGAGACAAGATTTTTTACATCTTTTTGTGAAATAGATTTTGCTGCCTTACAATTAATTTTAAAGGAATTCTTGATTTAGTAAATCATCTTGAAATGTATGCACAAGACAATTGCTAAAATTTCTTTTTAATGGTAGGATTATTCTGCCTATAAATTATTCCAATACTTAGATGCAAATGCAATGAAATGTTCTTTGCCATCTTTCTTTTGTTTTAGTATGTCACCATAACCAATATCTAATGCATCCGTTTCAATAACTTTGAATGCAAAAGGATCAGGGGAGAAAAATAAGGAAGATGTCTGAATTTTAATTTTATTTGTTCGACAACGTTGGTATGAACGTTAGTCCACGGAGGAGGTTTTCAAGAGCTTTTAAAAAATTGCTGAGACCCGAATTAATATATAATACATAATTAACACAATCTAAGAATCTTTGAAGCTTAATTTTATATAGGATTTGATCAGGAAACTTATCAGCAAATTGAATTGACCTTTGGATGGAAACAATAGTTCCTTGTTGGATATGTGGCCTAATAACTAAATATTTATTTGAAAAAGGGTATATTTAGTTTTTTAAATAACTATAACGTTATCTTTAATGGTTTTACAAAACTTCTTAAATACTTAAAATGTTGATCAGTGCTAGTAGAAAATATCAAAACATTTGTCACGACCCAATTTCCAAGGGCTCGTGATGGCACCTAAACAACATTTGCCTAGGCAAACCAATGAAACAAGATGCGGAAAAGAACAATAATGTGAAAAGATCATAAATGGATATATAAATATAAAAGGGTGAAGTCCAAAAGAATATATCCACAAAAGAATTGGAGCATTCTAAGAGTGACTCAATAAAGTATGAATATACATCAAAGAAATCTGAGTCCTATCTCTAAGTGACTCCGGCGGTATGCCACCACGGTCTGTGTGGTCGGCTCACCTCAATCAAAAGTCTCAGAAGCCTCGGGAACCGCTAACGTCCGGGCTGCTGACTGGATGAAGGACCTGCGCACGTAGCAGAGTAAGTTATGAGCCGAAGCCCAGTAAGATCGCCGACAGGCCCGCTAAGGTACCCTTGCGGGACAAGTCGCTACATGCATCATAAGCAACAACATACTATAGTAATCATACAATAAAGTAGTAAAATCACAAATAGATGTAACACATTCCATACACACAAGTAGTAACCAGAAGTCTCAAGGATTATGCCCATCCAACGTAAGGCATAGGTCAACTCAGCGGCGGTTTGGAGGTCCAATCTCTACTCCCGTGCCGACTAACCTAGACCTACGATGGACTAGCAACACCACTACTAAGTATCAACCATATACCGTCCGAAGTCACTATCACAATCATGAATAAGTAGACCAACGACCCGTAGTCGTTGGCTCATCTCAAATCTGTCTACGATCGCACCACACCCCCTGTAAAGTGCGTCGTATCTCAATAAATCAAGTGACCACACCACACCCCCTGTCAAGTGTGTCACATCTCAAAGATCAAGTGTCCACACCACACCCCCTGTCAAGTGTGACACATCTCATAGTATAGGCGACACCACACCCCCTGTCAAGTGTCCCTCTAACAGTATTAATATCCACGACATTAATAACAATAACAGAAATAATAACAGATATATTAATAACGATAATATTTCACAGTCACCGTAACCCAGGTTGGTTATGCTAGCTGAACGTAAGGCGAAGGTTAACCCGACCACAGTTTGGGGGTACAATCCCTACTCCCATGCCGTCCTACCCAAGGCTACGTATAGACAGCACTACCCAACCCGGCACGTGAACAAATCAAGTACCAATATCATACAAAAGCCGGCAAAATCCTCGGCAAGACATTTATCATGACATGCCGGCAACATCCTCAGCCATGTCCCAAATTCTTGCTATCTAAGCATGGCGTAGCAAGCATTACTACGATATAAATTTAAGCTACCTCGACGTAGCGTTTAGACCGGCACATACCTCGGTCGAGTCACAATCTCGCTATTTATAACAAACAATAATAGCAAGTAATTCACATCATTAATCCTAACCATTGTTAGGTATATATATGCGTACATGAAGCATACTAGCATGAAGGAAGAGTCCACAAGCACAATAGAGGTCAAGTCTCACTTACCTCGAAATTCGGGCTCAAATGCCGGGAAGAATCTCCTTTCCCGCTCGCCTTGTCCGCGAAGGACTCTCCACTAGGTCTATTAAGACAAGATATAGCACATATGAGTGCTCAATTATAGCTATTTAAGCCTATAGGCATCCTAGGGTAAAAATTACCAAAATGCCCCCGGGTAGGGCCGAGCCCTAAATTTACAAAATGTACTTTTCCGGACTCCCCACGCTCCCGTGAGTCCAAAAGTACACTTAGATTCCACATGCGAGCCTTGCTCGATGTCTTTCCCCAATTCTTAAGAATCTAGGGTTCTAACCCATTTCCAAGAATCAACCCTTTGATTCTTGTGTTAATCAACATAAAGATGGATTGAAAGGGCTTACCTTAAGTGTAAGTATGATTGGGTCTTCAAGAAATACCCAAAAATCGCCTCAAGAGCTCACCAAATGATTTTTATAAGTTCTGAACCGAAATGGCCCGAAATGGCCTTTTTATAGCAGTTGTTTTTTTTTTTTGCCTCTGTGACAGCTTCTTTTGAAAAAATCATAACTTTTGATAAAAATGTCCAAATGATACGAAATTTGTGCCATTATAGCCACAACTCAAAGGGCTACAACTTTCATGTTTTGAGTTTTTCCTAATTCCTTACGGATTGGCCGAAAAATCAGCTTTTATCCGGCTGTTTGCGCCAAAACAGAACAGAAAAGTCGCACCAGATTTTCTACTGTTTTAGGGGCAAAACGGGACCCTACGAAGCTCGGAATGATCCCAAATTTTGCACACAAGCCATAAAATACTTTACGAACCTAATGACTATACGAACCTAACGGAACTTTCGGATCTCTCATCGGAGCTCATTTGCTCAAATCGAGCTCGGAAACCTCTTTCAACTCTTTTAAACTTCTGAAACGGGGACTTTATCAAAAGTCTTATCAAACGAGGTCCGTTTTCAATTTTGAAGGTTGCTACATATCATAAATGACGAGACGGACCTAACGGTGCGCTCGGATTTTCCATCGGGGTTCGTTTACTCAAAACGACCTATCAAAACCCCAAATTCCTTTCCGGAATTTCATAAACGGATCCTTTTCTCGAAAACCTATCAAACGAACTCCGTTTCGACTCAGATTTCACAGACGGGTCATCAATGACCTAACAGAGCTTTTGGGACTGTCGACACGCAAATTGAGGTCCCGGATCCCGTTACGACTATTTGAGGGTCGTTACATTCTCCCCCACTTAGACTCTCGGCCGTCCTCGGACGAGCCTAAGTCTAAGGTAGGATCCACACACTAGCCACGGAGCTGGCACGGATTTCGAGGACCCCTCGGTACCACCCGAAATCAATAAAACTTAAAAATGCAAATTCAGGCTTAGAAAATACAAGGATTTCATACCTGAATCATCGAACAAGCGCGGATGCCTCTCACGCATCTCGGACTCAAGCTCCCAAGTGGCCTCGGCAATGGAGTGATGCCCTCACTGAACTCTCACAAGCGGGATCACCTTCGGTCTCATCTTACGGACCTCTCTAGCCACAATAGCAATAGGCTCCTCCGAATAAGCTAAGTCGCCATTTACCTCCACGGAAGCCATATCGATCACATGAGACAGATCGTGAACATACTTCCGGAGCATGGACACATGGAACACCGGATGAACAGACAGAGAGGGAGGCAAAGCCAGTCTATAAGCAACGGCGCCAACGCGCTCCAATATCTCAAAAGGCCCAATGAACCTAGGACTGAGCTTGCCTTTCTTCCCAAATCTCATAACACCCTTCATGGGCGACACTCTGAGGAATACCCGGTCCCCAACCATGAACTCAAGATCTCTCCGCCTCCGATCTGCATACGATATCTGCCGGCTCTGAGCCGTGCGGAGTCGATCCTGAATAACTCGGACCTTATCTAAGGTCTGCCGCACCAAATCGGGCCCCAACACCTGGACCTCACCAGACTCGAACCAACCGATAGGCGAGCGACATCTCCGACCATACAATGCCTCAAACGGAGCCATCTGGATAGAAGCCTGATAGCCATTATTATACGCAAACTCTGCTAGCGGCAAATGGCTATCCCAATGGCCTCCAAAATCAATAGCACACGCCCTCAACATATCCTCGAGGATCTGAATGGTCCGCTCAGACTGGCCATCAATCTGCGGGTGAAATGCAGTGCTGAGATCGACCCGAGTACCCAGCTCTCTCTGAAAAGATCTCCAAAACTGAGCTGTGAACTGAGCACCTCGGTCAGAAATGATAGAAATAGGAGCACCATGCAATCTCACAATCTGCTCAATGAAGATACGAGCCAGACGCTCCGAGGTATAAGTAGTCCTCACTGGAATGAAGTGAGCCGACTTCGTCTGTCGATCAACTACTACCCACACCGAATCATGCTTACCCACGGTCAGCGACAAACCAACTACGAAATCCATAGTGATCTGCTCCCACTTCCACTCGGGAATGGGCATAGACTGGGTCACCCCGGCTGGCCTCCGGTGCTCATACTTCACCTGCTGGCAATTCAAACACCGAGATACATAATCAGCAACATCCCTCTTCATCCCTTTCCACCAATACAGCTCTCGAAGATCATGATACATCTTCGCAGTACCCGGATGAATGGAATATCTCGAACTGTGAGCCTCTGCCAAAATCATCTGCCTCAGCTCCACAATGGCTGGAACACATACCCGGCCGTTAAGCCGCAAAGCACCATCATCACCAATCACGAACGAGGACACTCCCCCACT
This sequence comes from Petunia secreta, assembly GCA_029990175.1. Taxonomy (NCBI): domain Eukaryota; kingdom Viridiplantae; phylum Streptophyta; class Magnoliopsida; order Solanales; family Solanaceae; genus Petunia; species Petunia secreta. The sequence goes on from JARKIP010000035.1 coordinate 63,571,474, forward strand.
CAGAACCCTGTCCCGGAGATCTCTCAGATAAGGATCCTCGAACTGCCTTTCCCGAATCTGGGAAGCTAAAGACGACTGAGACCCCACATATGCAAGCACCCGGCCTGGAACAGAATCATCAAACCGAAGCCCACTAATGGACAAAGCCTGCAACTCACGGGCCAACGGCCTCATATCAGCATCAAGATAGGCGAGGCTACCCATGGACTTCCTACTCAAGGCATCGGCTACAACATTAGCCTTTCCGGGATGATACCGGATAGAAAGATCATAATCCTTCAGCAGCTCTAACAACCGGCGCTGTCTCCCGTTCAAGTCCTTCTGAGTGAACAAGTACTGGAGACTCTTATGATCGGTGAATATCTCACATGGCTCGCCATAAAGATAGTGCCTCCACAACTTCAGTGCAAACACGACAGCTAACAGCTCCAAATCATGGACAGGATAATTCTTCTCATGGACCTTCAGCTGTCTCGAGGCATAAGCTATCACCTTACCCTCCTGCATTAGAACGCTACCCAGGCCAACACCCGAAGCATCACAATATACGGTGAATCCCCCAGATCCACTAGGCAAGGCCAACACTGGCGCTGAAGTCAACAGAGTCTTAAGCTTCTGAAAGCTAGACTCACAGGCATCGGACCACAGGAAAGGAATATTCTTCTGGGTCAACTTCGTCAGAGGTGCTGAAATAGAAGAAAACCCCTCGACGAACCGCCGATAATAACCTGCCAAGCCTAAGAAACTCCGAATCTCTGTAGGAGAAGTAGGCCTAGGCCAACTCTGAACGGCCTCTATCTTCTTCGGATCAACACACACCCCATCCTTGGTCACCACGTGACCTAGGAAAGATACAGAACTGAGCCAAAATTCACACTTGGAGAATTTGGCATACAACTGCTGATCCCTCAGAGTCCGAAGAACAACTCTCAAATGCTGCTCATGCTCCTCCCTGCTCCTCGAATAAACCAAGATATCATCGATAAACACAATGACGAAGGAGTCAAGGTAGGCCTTGAACACTCGGTTCATCAGATCCATGAAAGCAGCTGGGGCATTCGTAAGCCCGAAAGACATCACCAGAAACTCATAGTGGCCATATCGGGTACGAAAAGCAGTCTTGGAAACGTCCTCGGACCGAATCCTCAACTGATGATACCCCGACCTCAAATCAATCTTCGAGAAGAAGGTAGCACCCTGAAGCTGATCAAACAAATCATCAATACGCGGCAAAGGATACCTATTCTTGATAGTAACCTTATTCAGCTGCCGGTAATCAATACACATCCGCATAGAGCCATCCTTCTTCTTCACAAATAATACCGGGGCACCCCATGGAGACACACTGGGCCTAATGAAGCCCTTATCGAGCAAATCCTGAATCTGCTCCTTCAGCTCCCTCAACTCAACAGGAGCCATACGATACGGGGGAATAGATTTAGGCTGAGTGCCTGGCAATAGATCAATGCAAAACTCTATCTCCCGCATAGGCGGCAAACCCGGCAAATCATCAGGAAACACATCCGGATACTCACAATCAACCGGAACTCTATCAAGGGATAACTCCTCTGCCCGGACATCCCGAACTGAAGCAATATATCCCTCGCACCCACTAGATATCATCCTTAGCGCCTCCAAGAAAGAAATGATCCTACTCTTCGGAGAAGGCCTGGAACCTCTCCATACAACCCGAGACTCACCCTCTACCCCGATCGTCACGGACTTGGCATGGCAATCCAAAGTCGCATGAAAGGAAGCCAGCCAATCCATGCCCATAATGACATCGAAATCAGACATATCGAGCAGCATCAGGTCCACTAAGGACTCTACACCACAGATGGAGATCATACACTGCCGATAACCCCTATCTACACATATAGAAGACCCGACAGGGGTGGCAACCATAAAGGGATAATCTAAGAAGACCAGATCCCTGCCCAAGCAAGGGGCAAATCCCGGCGACACATACGAATAGGTAGACCCCGGATCAATAAGAGCATAAGCATCGCGGCCACAGACAGAAATAATACCTGTGATGACATCATTGGATGCCTCAGCATCCTGACGAGTCATAGCATAGACCTGCGCCGAGCCTCCTGAACCCGAAGCTCTCTGAGACTGCTGTCTAGGAGGAATCTGAGAAACGGGCCTGGCGGCCTGAGGACCAGATGGTACCATAGCTGCGGATCCCTGGCGACCTGATGAAACATAAGGGCAACTCCTAACATAGTGCTCTGGAGACCCACACTCAAAACATCCATCACCTCTACCTCCTCTACCGCCTCTACCACCTCTGCCATGACCACCTCCAGACGAACACCTCCCATGATGCCTCTGATGGCACCTCCCGCACTGCGGCGGACCAGACTGTGAAGAGCCACCCCGCCTCTGGGATGACTGAGGCCTCGGGGTCTCTGAAGAAAAATCCTGGGCAGGCAAAGCAGCAGCCTGGGGCCTAGACTGAGAACGGCCCTGATGACCCTGACCCCTCTGAGCGGATCCACTATACCCACCAGACTGACGCGATCTCTTGGCCGCCCTCTCCGCGTCAGCCCTGGCGAAGATATCCTCCATCCGCCGCGCCACATCAACTATCTCAAAATATGACTTGTTGCCCATATCAGAGGCAACAGCTACCTGCAAGCGGGGATGAAGACCCTCAACAAACCGGAGGACCTTGTCTCTCTCCTGAGCCACCATAGCCGGCGCAAACTGAGACAACCACAAGAACCTGGTGTCATACTCTGAAACAGACAGGTTTCCCTGCCTCAACCCCTCAAACTCGCGCCTCTGAGCATCGTGCTGACTCTGGGGCACGAACCTGGTCATGAACATAGACACGAACTCAGCCCAAAACAAAGGAGGGAGGTCACTAGACCTCTGCCGCATCATGGAGACCCACCATGTCTCCGCATCTCCCGATAATCTGAAAGAAGCACACTGCACCCCTAAGGTGTCTCTAGTACAAAGAACTGTCAAAATCTTCTCTCACTTCTGAATGTACCTCTGGGCAGTACATGTAGCTGAGGTACCGTCGAACTCTGGAGGCTGAAGCTTCATGAATGACTCTATCCTCTTGGCAACCTCCTCAGTGCCCATAGGAGGAGTAGAAATAACAGGACCTGCCTGAGGAGCAGAAGCAGAAGGCTGGGCAATATGATCAGGAGCAGCCTCAGAAGTAGGCGTGCTCATAACAGGTGTGGTCGGCTGAGGAGCCGAAACAGGAGCTGCAACATCATCTCTGACAGGGACCTGATGGCTAGACAAGGCCATCAGTCTCATATACTCCTCTGAAGAGATCACAACGGTGCCTGGCACAATAGCAGGCACAGGGGGAATAGATGCTGACAGAGTCGCTGCGGACACCGCAGGGATAGCTGTGTCCTGCCTAGTGGCTGACGGGCGACCTGCCCGAGTCTTCTTAGCAGCTGGCGGCTGCGTAGGTGCTGATGGCTCTCCCGCAGACGCGGGTGTAGAAGATGCAGCCTTCCTGGCTGAGGATGCTCGCGTCCTCGCCATCTCAATCAATACACGAAAAAGGGTCAGCACCTATATAAGCTACTCAGCACGAATAGAGATGAAACGAAAGGAAAACATTTCCTAACATGCCCTTGTAGCCTCTCGCTCATAAGTATGGTCGACAACATACCCATAAGCAAGACTCTACTCAGACACTGCTCCAAGATTCCTAGGACTCGAATTAGAACCTGGGGCTCTGATACCAAACTGTCACGACCCAATTTCCAAGGGCTCGTGATGGCACCTAAACAACATTTGCCTAGGTGAACCAATAAAACAAGATGCGGAAAAGAACAATAATGTGAAAAGATCATAAATGGATATATAAATATAAAAGGGTGAAGTCAAAAAGAATATATCCACAAAAGAATTGGAGCATTCTAAGAGTGACTCAATAAAGTATGATTATACATCAAAGAAATCTGAGTCCTATCTCTAAGTGACTCCGGCGGTATGCCACCGCGGTCTGTGTGGTCGGCTCACCTCAATCAAAAGTCTCAGAAGCCTCGGGAACCGCTAACGTCCGGGCTGCTGACTGGATGAAGGACCTGCGCACGTAGCAGAGTAAGTTATGAGCCGAAGCCCAGTAAGATCGCCGACAGGCCCGCTAAGGTACCCTTGCGGGACAAGTCGCTACATGCATCATAAGCAACAACATACTATAGTAATCATACAATAAAGTAGTAAAATCACAAATAGATGTAACACATTCCATACACACAAGTAGTAACCAGAAGTCTCAAGGATTATGCCCATCCAACGTAAGGCATAGGTCAACTCAGCGGCGGTTTGGAGGTCCAATCTCTACTCCCGTGCCGACTAACCTAGACCTACGATGGACTAGCAACACCACTACTAAGTATCAACCATATACCGTGACCCGAAGTCACTATCACAATCATGAATAAGTAGACCAACGACCCGTAGTCGTTGGCTCATCTCAAATCTGTCTACGATCGCACCACACCCCCTGTCAAGTGCGTCGTATCTCAATAAATCAAGTGACCACACCACACCCCCTGTCAAGTGTGTCACATCTCAAAGATCAAGTGTCCACACCACACCCCCTGTCAAGTGTGACACATCTCATAGTATAGGCGACACCACACCCCCTGTCAAGTGTCCCTCTAACAGTATTAATATCCACGACATTAATAACAATAACAGAAATAATAACAGAAATATTAATAACGATAATATTTCACAGTCACCGTAACCCAGGTTGGTTATGCTAGCTGAACGTAAGGCGAAGGTTAACCCGACCACAGTTTGGGGGTACAATCCCTACTCCCATGCCGTCCTACCCAAGGCTACGTATAGACAGCACTACCCAACCCGGCACGTGAACAAATCAAGTACCAATATCATACAAAAGCCGGCAAAATCCTCGGCAAGACATTTATCATGACATGCCGGCAACATCCTCAGCCATGTCCCAAGTTCTTGCTATCTAAGCATGGCGTAGCAAGCATTACTACGATATAAATTTAAGCTACCTCGACGTAGCGTTTAGACCGGCACATACCTCGGTCGAGTCACAATCTCGCTATTTATAACAAACAATAATAGCAAGTAATTCACATCATTAATCCTAACCATTGTTAGGTATATATATGCGTACATGAAGCATACTAGCATGAAGGAAGAGTCCACAAGCACAATAGAGGTCAAGTGTCACTTACCTCGAAATTCGGGCTCAAATGCCGGGAAGAATCTCCTTTCCCGCTCGCCTTGTCCGCGAAGGACTCTCCACTAGGTCTATTAAGACAAGATATAGCACATATGAGTGCTCAATTATAGCTATTTAAGCCTATAGGCATCCTAGGGTAAAAATTACCAAAATGCCCCCGGGTAGGGCCGAGCCCTAAATTTACAAAATGTACTTCTCCAGACTCCCCACGCTCCCGTGAGTCCAAAAGTACACTTAGATTCTACATGCGAGCCTTGCTCGATGTCTTTCCCCAATTCTTAAGAATCTAGGGTTCTAACCCATTTCCAAGAATCAACCCTTTGATTCTTATGTTAATCAACATAAAGATGGATTGAAAGGGCTTACCTTAAGTGTAAGTATGATTGGGTCTTCAAGAAATACCCAAAAATCGCCTCAAGAGCTCACCAAATGATTTTTATAAGTTATGAACCGAAATGGCCCGAAATGGCCTTTTTATAGCAGTTTTTTTTTTTTTTTTTTTTGCCTCTGTGACAGCTTCTTTTGAAAAAATCATAACTTTTGATAGAAATGTCCAAATGATACGAAATTGGTGCCATTAGAACCGCAACTCAAAGGGCTATAACTTTCATCTTTTGAGTTTTTCCTAATTTCTTACGGATTGGCCGGAAAGTCAGCTTTTATCCGGCTGTTTGCGCCAAAATAGAACAGAAAAGTCGCACCAGATTTTCTACTGTTTTAGGGGCAAAACGGGACCGTACGAAGCTCGGAATGATCCCAAATTTTGCACACAAGCCATAAAATACTTGGGTGACCTGTTCGTCAAGACGGAACTCAATTCGGACCTCCAGAACTCAAAAAGTGGGTCCCACGGCAAAGGTTCAATTTTCGACTTTCGCCAAAATAGCGAAATTTAACCAAACGACCTCGGAATCCAATTCCGAAAGTTGCTACAAGTCACAAATGACTATACGAACCTAACGGAACTTTCAGATCTCTCATCGGAGCTCATTTGCTCAAATCGAGCTCGGAAACCTCTTTTAACTCTTCTAAACTTCCGAAACGGGGACTTTATCAAAAGTCCTATCAAACGAGGTACGTTTTCAATTTTGAAGGTTGCTACATATCATAAATGACGAGACGGACCTAACGGTGCGCTCGGATTTTCCATCGGGGTTCGTTTACTCAAAACGACCTATCGAAACCCCAAATTCCTTTCCGGAATTTCATAAACGGATCCTTTTCTCGAAAACCTATCAAACGGACTCCGTTTCGACTCAGATTTCACAGACGGGTCATAAATGACCTAACGGAGCTTTTGGGACTGTCGACATGCAAATCGAGGTCCCGGATCCCGTAACGACTATTTGACGGTCGTTACATTCTCCCCCACTTAGACTCTCGGCCGTCCTCGGACGAGCCTAAGTCTAAGGTAGGATCCACACACTAGCCACGGAGCTGGCACGGATTTCGAGGACCCCTCGGTACCACCCGAAATCAATAAAACTTATAAATGCAAATTCAGGCTTAGAAAATACAAGGATTTCATACCTGAATCATCGAACAAGTGCGGATGCCTCTCACGCATCTCGGACTCAAGCTCCCAAGTGGCCTCGGTAATGGAGTGATGCCCCCACTGAACTCTCACAAGCGGGATCACCTTCGATCTCATCTTACGGACCTCTCTAGCCACAATAGCAATAGGCTCCTCCGAATAAGCTAAGTCGCCATCTACCTCCACGGAAGCCATATCGATCACATGAGACAGATCGTGAACATACTTCCGGAGCATGGACACATGGAACACCGGATGAACAGACAGAGAGGGAGGCAAAGCCAGTCTATAAGCAACGGCGCCAACGCGCTCCAATATCTCAAAAGGCCCAATGAACCTAGGACTGAGCTTGCCTTTCTTCCCAAATCTCATAACACCCATCATGGGCGACACTCTGAGGAATACCCGGTCCCCAACCATGAACTCAAGATCTCTCCGCCTCCGATCTGCATACGATATCTGCCGGCTCTGAGCCGTGCGGAGTCGATCCTGAATAACCCGGACCTTATCTAAGGTCTGCCGCACCAAATCGGGCCCCAACACCTGGACCTCACCAGATTCAAACCAACCGATAGGCGAGCGACATCTCCGACCATACAATGCCTCAAACGGAGCCATCTGGATAGAAGCCTGATAGCTATTATTATACGCAAACTCTGCTAGGGGCAAATGGCTATCCCAATGGCCTCCAAAATCAATAGCACACGCCCTCAACATATCCTCGAGGATCTGAATGGTCCGCTCAGACTGGCCATCAGTCTGCGGGTGAAATGCAGTGCTGAGATCGACCAGAGTACCCAGCTCTCTCTGAAAAGATCTCCAAAACTGAGCTATGAACTGAGCACCTCGGTCAGAAATGATAGAAATAGGAGCACCATGCAATCTCACAATCTGCTCAATGAAGATACGAGCCAGACGCTCCGAGGTATAAGTAGTCCTCACTGGAATGAAGTGAGCCGACTTCGTCAGTCGATCAACTACTACCCACACCGAATCATGCTTACCTACGGTCAGCGGCAAACCAACTACGAAATCCATAGTGATCTGCTCCCACTTCCACTCGGGAATGGGCATAGACTGGGTCACCCCGGCTGGCCTCCGGTGCTCATACTTCACCTGCTGGCAATTCAAACACCGAGATACATAATCAGCAACATCCCTCTTCATCCCTTTCCACCAATACAGCTCTCGAAGATCATGATACATCTTCGCAGTACCCGGATGAATGGAATATCTCGAACTGTGAGCCTCTGCCAAAATCATCTGCCTCAGCTCCACAATGGCTGGAACACATACCCGGCCGTTAAGCCGCAAAGCACCATCATCACCAATCACGAACGAGGACACTCCCCCACTCAGGACCCTGTCCCGGAGATCTCTCAGATAAGGATCCTCGAACTGCCTTTCCCGAATCTGGGAAGCTAAAGACGACTGAGACCCCACATATGCAAGCACCCGGCCTGGAACAGAATCATCAAACCGAAGCCCACTAATGGACAAAGCCTGCAACTCACGGGCCAACGGCCTCATATCAGCATCAAGATAGGCGAGGCTACCCATGGACTTCCTACTCAAGGCATCGGCTACAACATTAGCCTTTCCGGGATGATACCGGATAGAAAGATCATAATCCTTCAGCAGCTCTAACCAGCGGCGCTGTCTCCCGTTCAAGTCCTTCTGAGTGAACAAGTACTGGAGACTCTTATGATCGGTGAATATCTCACATGGCTCGCCATAAAGATAGTGCCTCCACAACTTCAGTGCAAACACGACAGCTAACAGCTCCAAATCATGGACAGGATAATTCTTCTCATGGACCTTCAGCTGTCTCGAGGCATAAGCTATCACCTTACCCTCCTGCATCAGAACGCTACCCAGGCCAACACCCGAAGCATCACAATATACGGTGAATCCCCCGGATCCACTAGGCAAGGCCAACACTGGCGCTGAAGTCAACAGAGTCTTAAGCTTCTGAAAGCTAGACTCACAGGCATCGGACCACAGGAAAGGAATATTCTTCTGGGTCAACTTCGTCAGAGGTGCTGAAATAGAAGAAAACCCCTCGAGGAACCGCCGATAATAACCTGCCAAGCCTAAGAAACTCCGAATCTCTGTAGGAGAAGTAGGCCTAGGCCAACTCTGAACGGCCTCTATCTTCTTCGGATCAACACACACCCCATCCTTGGTCACCACGTGACCTAGGAAAGATACAGAACTGAGCCAAAATTCACACTTGGAGAATTTGGCATACAACTGCTGATCCCTCAGAGTCCGAAGAACAACTCTCAAATGCTGCTCATGCTCCTCCCTGCTCCTCGAATAAACCAAGATATCATCGATAAACACAATGACGAAGGAGTCAAGGTAGGCCTTGAACACTCGGTTCATCAGATCCATGAAAGCAGCTGGGGCATTCGTAAGCCCGAAAGACATCACCAGAAACTCATAGTGGCCATATCGGGTACGAAAAGCAGTCTTGGAAACGTCCTCGGACCGAATCCTCAACTGATGATACCCCGACCTCAAATCAATCTTCGAGAAGAAGGTAGCACCCTGAAGCTGATCAAACAAATCATCAATACGCGGCAAAGGATACCTATTCTTGATAGTAACCTTATTCAGCTGCCGGTAATCAATACACATCCGCATAGAGCCATCCTTCTTCTTCACAAATAATACCGGGGCACCCCATGGAGACACACTGGGCCTAATGAAGCCCTTATCGAGCAAATCCTGAATCTGCTCCTTCAGCTCCCTCAACTCAACAGGAGCCATACGATACGGGGGAATAGATTTAGGCTGAGTGCCTGGCAATAGATCAATACAAAACTCTATCTCCCGCATAGGCGGCAAACCCGGCAAATCATCAGGAAACACATCCGGATACTCACAATCAACCGGAACTCTATCAAGGGATAACTCCTCTGCCCGGACATCCCGAACTGAAGCAATATATCCCTCGCACCCACTAGATATCATCCTTAGCGCCTCCAAGAAAGAAATGATCCTACTCTTCGGAGAAGGCCTGGAACCTCTCCATACAACCCGAGACTCACCCTCTACCCCGATCGTCACGGACTTGGCATGGCAATCCAAAGTCGCATGAAAGGAAGCCAGCCAATCCATGCCCATAATGACATCGAAATCAGACATATCGAGCAGCATCAGGTCCACTAAGGACTCTACACCACAGATGGAGATCATACACTGCCGATAACCCCTATCTACACATATAGAAGACCCGACAGGGGTGGCAACCATAAAGGGATAATCTAAGAAGACCAGATCCCTGCCCAAGCAAGGGGCAAATCCCGGCGACACATACGAATAGGTAGACCCCGGATCAATAAGAGCATAAGCATCGCGGCCACAGACAGAAATAATACCTGTGATGACATCATTGGATGCCTCAGCATCCTGACGAGTCATAGCATAAACCTGCGCCGAGCCTCCTGAACCCGGAGCTCTCTGAGACTGCTGTCTAGGAGGAATCTGAGAAACGGGCCTGGCGGCCTGAGGACCAAATGGTACCATAGCTGCGGATCCCTGGCGACCTGATGAAACATAAGGGCAATTCCTGACATAGTGCTCTGGAGACCCACACTCAAAACATCCATCACCTCTACCTCCTCTACCGCCTCTACCACCTCTGCCATGACCACCTCCAGACAAACACCTCCCATGATGCCTCTGATGGCACCTCCCGCACTGCGGCGGACCAGACTGCGAAGAGCCACCCCGCCTCTGGGATGACTGAGGCCTCGGGGTCTCTGAAGAAAAATCCTGGGCAGGCAAAGCAGCAGCCTGGGGCCTAGACTGAGAACGGCCCTGATGACCCTGACCCCTCTGAGCGGATCCACTATACCCACCAGACTGACGCGATCTCTTGGCCGCCCTCTCCGCGTCAGCCCTGGCGAAGATATCCTCCATCCGCCGCGCCACATCAACTATCTCAAAATATGACTTGTTGCCCATATCAGAGGCAACAGCTACCTGCAAGCGGGGATGAAGACCCTCAACAAACCGGAGGACCTTGTCCCTCTCCTGAGCCACCATAGCCGGCGCAAACTGAGACAACCACAAGAACCTGGTGTCATACTCTGAAACAGACAGGTTTCCCTGCCTCAACCCCTCAAACTCGCGCCTCTGAGCATCGTGCTGACTCTGGGGCACGAACCTGCTCATGAACATAGACACGAACTCAGCCCAAGACAAAGGAGGGAGGTCACTAGACCTCTTCCGCATCATGGAGACCCACCTTGTCTCCGCATCTCCCGATAATCTGAAAGAAGCACACTGCACCCCTAAGGTGTCTCTAGTACCAAGAACTGTCAAAATCTTCTCACACTTCTGAATGTACCTCTGGGCAGTACATGTAGCTGAGGTACCGTCGAACTCTGGAGGCTGAAGCTTCATGAATGACTCTATCCTCTTGGCAACCTCCTCAGTGCCCATAGGAGGAGTAGAAAGAACAGGACCTGCCTGAGGAGCAAAAGCAGAAGGCTGGGCAATATGATCAGGAGTAGCCTCAGAAGTAGGCGTGCTCATAACAGGTGTGGTCGGCTGAGGAGCCGAAACAGGAGCTGCAACATCATCTCTGACAGGGACCTGATGGCTAGACAAGGCCATCAGTCTCATATACTCCTCTGAAGAGATCACAACGGTGCCTGGCACAACAGCAGGCACAGGGGGAATAGATGCTGACAGAGTCGCTGCGGACACCGCAGGGATAGTTGTGTCCTGCCTAGTGGCTGACGGGCGACCTGCCCGAGTCTTCTTAGCAGCTGGCGGCTGCGTAGGTGCTGATGGCTCTCCCGCAGACGCGGGTGTAGAAGATGCAGCCCTCCTGGCTGAGTATGCTCGCGTCCTCGCCATCTGATACAATACACGAAAAAGGGTCAGCACCTATATAAGCTACTCAGCACGAATAGAGATGAAACGAAGGGAAAACATTTCCTAACATGCCCTTGTAGCCTCTCGCTCATAAGTATGGTCGACAACATACCCATAAGCAAGACTCTACTCAGACACTGCTCCAAGACTCCTAGGACTCGAATTAGAACCTAGGGCTCTGATACCAAACTGTCACGACCCAATTTCCAAGGGCTCGTGATGGCACCTAAACAACATTTGCCTAGGCGAACCAATGAAACAAGATGCGGAAAAGAACAATAATGTGAAAAGATCATAAATGGATATATAAATATAAAGGGGTGAAGTCCAAAAGAATATATCCACAAAAGAATTGGAGCATTCTAAGAGTGACTCAATAAAGTATGAATATACATCAAAGAAATCTGAGTCCTATCTCTAAGTGACTCCGGCGGTATGCCACCACGGTCTGTGTGGTCGGCTCACCTCAATCAAAAGTCTCAGAAGCCTCGGGAACCGCTAACATCCGGGCTGCTGACTGGATGAAGGACCTGCGCACGTAGCAGAGTAAGTTATGAGCCGAAGCCCAGTAAGATCACCGACAGGCCCGCTAAGGTACCCTTGCGGGACAAGTCGCTACATGCATCATAAGCAACAACATACTATAGTAATCATACAATAAAGTAGTGAAATCACAAATAGATGTAACACATTCCATACACACAAGTAGTAACCAGAAGTCTCAAGGATTATGCCCATCCAACGTAAGGCATAGGTCAACTCAGCGGCGGTTTGGAGGTCCAATCTCTATTCCCGTGCCGACTAACCTAGACCTACGATGGACTAGAAACACCACTACTAAGTATCAACCATATACCGTGACCCGAAGTCACTATCACAATCATGAATAAGTAGACCAACGACCCGTAGTCGTTGGCTCATCTCAAATCTGTCTACGATCGCACCACACCCCATGTCAAGTGCGTCGTATCTCAATAAATCAAGTGACCACACCACACCCCCTGTCAAGTGTGTCACATCTCAAAGATAAAGTGTCCACACCACACCCCCTGTCAAGTGTGACACATCTCATAGTATAGGCGACACCACACCCCCTGTCAATTATCCCTCTAACAGTATTAATATCCACGACATTAATAACAATAACAGAAATAATAACAGAAATATTAATAACGATAATATTTCACAGTCACCGTAACCCAGGTTGGTTATGCTAGCTGAACGTAAGGCGAAGGTTAACCCGACCACAGTTTGGGGGTACAATCCCTACTCCCATGTCGTCCAACCCAAGGTTACGTATAGACAGCACTACCCAACCCGGCACGTGAACAAATCAAGTACCAATATCATACAAAAGCCGGCAAAATCCTCGGCAAGACATTTATCATGACATGCCGGCAACATCCTCGGCCATGTCCCAAGTTCTTGCTATCTAAGCATGGCGTAGCAAGCGTTACTACGATATAAATTTAAGCTACCTCGACGTAGCGTTTAGACCGGCACATACCTCGGTCGAGTCACAATCTCGCTATTTATAACAAACAATAATAGCAAGTAATTCACATCATTAATCCTAACCATTGTTAGGTATATATATGCGTACATGAAGCATACTAGCATGAAGGAAGAGTCCACAAGCACAATAGAGGTCAAGTCTCACTTACCTCGAAATTCGGGCTCAAATGCCGGGAAGAATCTCCTTTCCCGCTCGCCTTGTCCGCGAAGGACTCTCCACTAGGTCTATTAAGACAAGATATAGCACATATGAGTGCTCAATTATAGCTATTTAAGCCTATAGGCATCCTAGGGTAAAAATTACCAAAATGCCCCCGGGTAGGGCCGAGCCCTAAATTTACAAAATTTACTTTTCCAGACTCTCCACGCTCCCGTGAGTCCAAAAGTACACTTAGATTCCACATGCGAGCCTTGCTCGATGTCTTTCCCCAATTCTTAAGAATCTAGAGTTCTAACCCATTTCCAAGAATCAACCCTTTGATTCTTGTGTTAATAAACATAAAGATGGATTGAAAGGGCTTACCTTAAGTGTAAGTATGATTGGGTCTTCAAGAAATACCCAAAAATCGCCTCAAGAGCTCACCAAATGATTTTTATAAGTTATGAACCGAAATGGCCCGAAATGGCCTTTTTATAGCAGTTTTTTTTTTTTTTGCCTCTGTGACAGCTTCTTTTGAAAAAATCATAACTTTTGATCGGAATGTTCAAATGACCTGAAACCGGTGCCATGAGAATCAAAACTCAAAGGGCTACAACTTTCATGTTTTGAGTTTTTCCTAATTCCTTACGGATTGGCCGGAAAATCAGCTTTTATCCGGCTGTTTGCGCCAAAACAGAACAGAAAGGTCGCACCAGATTTTCTACCATTTTAGGGGCAAAACGGGACCCTACGAAGCTCGGAATGATCCCAAATTTTGCACACAAGCCTTAAAATACTTGGGTGACCTGCTCGTCAAGACGGAACTCAATTCGGACCTCTAGAACTCAAAAAGTGGGTCCCACGGCAAAGGTTCAATTTTTGACTTTCGCCAAAATAGCGAAATTTAACCAAACGACCTCGTAATCTAATTCCGAAAGTTGCTACAAGTCAAAAATGACTATACGAACCTAACGGAACTTTCGGATCTCTCATCGGAGCTCATTTTCTCAAATCGAGCTCGGAAACCTCTTTTAACTCTTTTAAACTTCCGAAACGGGGACTTTATCAAAAGTCCTATAAAACGAGGTCCGTTTTCAATTTTGAAGGTTGCTACATATCATAAATGACGAGACGGACCTAACGGTGCGCTCGGATTTTCCATCGGGGTTCGTTTACTCAAAACGACCTATCGAAACCCCAAATTCCTTTCCGGAATTTCATAAACTGATCCTTTTCTCGAAAACCTATCAAACGGACTCCATTTCGACTCAGATTTCACAGACGGGTCATAAATGACCTAACGGAGCTTTTGGGACTATCGACAAGCAAAAATGACCTAACGGAGCTTTTGGGACTATCGACACGCAAATCGAGGTCCCGGATCCCGTAACGACTATTTGAGGGTCGTTACAGATCATCACGCACAAGTCCATGAATGAGTATCATGCCTCAATTAATGAACCTGCACAACAAAAAACTCTAAGGGAGTGAATCTCACTAAATCCTGTAAGTTCCTCGGCGAGTCCTCATGTCCTTACCATTTTAGAAACCAGTTTAATGGATAACATGTGAATAAATATGTGATAAAAATAAAACATAATCAAAGAAGAGAGTTCTGTCGAACTATAAAGTCAACTCAGTACATAGGCCCTTACTAATAAAAGATAGGTTGTGGGCCATAGCTGGCACAATCAATCGACTACACCAATATTAATCACGTCAACACATCAGAATAGCAACTGGATTACAAATTAGGCCACACCACACCCTCTATCAAGTGTGCCTCTATTAGAAATTATAATATCACATCATATGCTACGCCACACCCCTTATGAAGGGTGCCTCTATCACATGTTAGAATATAACATCACAAGCAATACAACACCCCTTCAAGCATGCCTGTAGGCTAGACCACTCCTCCGTCAACTGTGCCTTTATCACAAAAAAAAAGATATCATGCTAAATAAGGAATTATCTAAGGAAGTGGCATATATTTGTACTGGTTAACAAGAATTGTAGTCAAGTATAACCAAGTATGAGAATCTATTAAGACTAAGCAAACCATAATATGGCCAATAACAAACATAATCCATGAACCCGCAATCTTCTCAGGACGTTGCCCGGACCCTTTTTATAAATGCAAACCAATAGTCTTATCAAACAGTTTTAACTACAAAGTAAAAAATAACTCAACCAGTAATGTCAATGGTACCACTTCAAATTCAAAAGTTAATTAAACCACCATAACCAAATAAACATACTACTTTATGCCATTCAGGTTTATAATATTCTCAACGATATTCGTTATCTCAGGTTAAACTAGAAAGAAGCATAATTATTCATCCATAAAGAATTCATCCCAACAAGCCAATATTAATTCAATTAGTAAGTTTATACTCAATATCGTTAAACCATTATAAATCATAAAATATCATTAACAAGATTTATTTTAGGATTTTTCATGAAAACCAAGAAAGTAGAAGTTCAAGTCTTCTTTACCTTACATTCAGTAAAGTACCACGACTATCAAAGTTGAAAAGTCCACCAAATCTCCAAATGCTTCAAACTATCAATAATATGAATCTAGGCGTCATAACAGGTTGGGGGGACTAAGGCCCATGACTTTCGGATAAAGTCATCACAAGTAAAAAAAGACAACCATTGGGTCAACGGATTTCAAATCCCTGTTGAGTTTCCGATGACCCATTTGATTACGAGTCTAACAATAAGAAATTTATTCAAATAGATACTCATTTCGATCTTGAAATCGATCAAAAACACATTCAAGTTTATGTCAAAACCTCAAATTCAACACTTTTAATCTCACGTTTTTAACCGATGAAACTCAACCAAATTTAAGTACAATAATGCTTAAGCGATAGAAAATCAATGTTAAGAAAAGTAAGATCTAATTTAATCTTCGACGAAAATTTAAATTTTAAGTTAGGGTTTAAATCTCCATATTAAACCATTCAAATCATTAATAGGATCGTGATATCACACTCATAATCATGTTCAAATACCACAAAGAAGTGTTAAAACACTTACCACAATTATTCATGTTGATATTTTATGTTTCTCCATGTTTCTTATGCTCTCCAAGTCACAAAGTGTGAATAAAAATGACCAAAATCCCCAAATATAGCAAAAAATAATTAAAAACAGACAAAAATAGCAATCTCAAAATACTTCTCGAGGTCCAAAACTCCTCATACAGCCTCAAAATTTGACAAAACGAGTTTGTATTAATAAGATGAATCTGCAAATACTTTGAAATCTTAATTTAGACCACCAAAATATAAATGAGGGTGTCGAATCCAAAACTTCCTAATTTTATTTATAATTGTACAAAAGTGGCCAAATGACCTCAGAATCGAGCTTTGCTTGCTCCAGCAAGTCACACATGATTATACAAACCTAGAAGAATTGAAGTCTGATGAATCAAAGCTCGTTTACTCAAAATGATGAAAAAAGTCTAATATTCACACAGTAATTGCTTCAAAAGATATATATGTATGGGCCTAAATTGGTTTTAGGATCACAAATCGAATTTGGGTTAGAATATAAGCAAATCTTCGTATCAAAGTCAGGAAAATGCAATAAATTAGCGTAAAACACGAGAAAGTAATTTGATTTCAATATATTATAGTGAGTACAAAATTTGGCAGAGTTTCTATATGTATTTCTGAATGCGTACAATACAAAATGAAGTGCTATTTATAGACTCAAGGACCTAGCCCAAGTTTTCGATGTTTGGTAGTGCTCAAACCCACGTTCTGAGTACTTATTAATGGAGATAGTGGGCTGCAGAGCCGCTCGAACCGAAGCGATTCACCGAGGTACAAGTGTGTGGCCTTGGTGGTAGGGCCTTGGTGTTTGACCGAAGTGAACGTCACCGAAGCTCAGCTTGCGGCTCGACTTCGGTGGCGACATCGATGTTCGACTTCGGTGGTTCAGTGCTTTGCTTCGACCTCCATCTCTCGGAACATCGGTTCATTTGCCTCCGATTTGTCATGCCCAGATGCTGCCCGAGCACGTCGGTTTTTGCCTAATACAGATAGTCCCCCCACTCCTCGGTTGAGCACCGAGGTCACAGGGGAGTGGAGTGAATTTCCGCGGGAGAATGACGTGGCTTAATCTTATCCAAGCGTTTCAAATTTTGTCAACGGCTCGCGTCCTTTCAGATCACTATTCATCACCATGTGTCACTCGCCCATTGGCTGACTGAACGGCCACGCCGCTTTTTTTGGTTTCTTACAACGTTACAATAATGACTTACACCACTTATTTCTTCCCACACCTATAAGTACTCATCTGTGACTTGTTCTCATCACTTTCAATCTTTGCGATCAACAGTGATAAGCGAACGAAAAAAGAACTTCCATTTTCCGCTTTAACCATTTCTTGTGTGTCAAAGAGTTCCCACCTTTTAACTTCCAAAGCCATGTCTGCAACCCATTCTACGCAAAACTCCAGTGATTCTGGCGAGAGAGCCAGGATGTCACGTTACGCCGCCTCTATATCTAGTGGCGAGTTCATCGCCACCGTGCCGGAGCTGCAGGTGATAGAAGCGGAGGGTGGAGGAGAGGTGACTTCAAGCGCTAGTGGCTCCAAGAGGCGTAAGGAGAGGGCCAGACGCGACACTGCCACTATGAGCAGAGATGCCAGCGTAGAAGGAGATGACGTCGTCGGTGATGAAGACACAAGGGTAGGTGATGATGATGTCATCCATAGAATTGCCGATGCTGAAGGCGGTGATGCCGAAGGCGATGGCACGGACGACGCCGAGGCCGAGATTGAAACCAGGGGGTGAGCTTCCCTCAATCGAAGGTGGGCTCAATGCCAAGGTGGGACCTTCGGGCCCTGTGATCCCCCTCGAGTAAGAGCTCGAGCCTCATCAAACTATCCCCTCACATTTTGATAACAGCAAAGACTTCAAGCTGCAAGTGCAATCTGCTGATCAAGAGAAGAAGAATAGGAACATACCGGTAAACACGACACCGACTCGCATAACATAAGCTCATATTGAGCGAGTCCAGAGGGATTGTAGGTTTGGGCCCGAGGTAAAAGTAGTCATCCCCGACCCGACAAGCAGAGTTTTCCACCACGTGGAGGGGCTTTCTTTTGCTTATACTTACCCTTTCACCATTGGCTTCTCCCTTCCAGTGCATAGGGTAATTGACGATTTCTTCCGAGCCTACAATTTATGCTTGGCTCAACTAGGCCCCAACGTCTGGAGGGTTGTTCAGTGAATGGATTGGCTGAGCACAAAGGCCGGGGTGGACTTCACCTTGCAACACCTCCTTTCTCTTTATTACCTATACTTTCACAAAGTCGGGGTTGTGGCTCTGAACAACCGGGGTAAATATGCGCTTCTCCATAAGAGCGAGGACCATAGGGATTGACGCTGGAGTGATCGCTACGTCCTCTTGGAGACCAGCATTCTATCTACCGAACCCAATTTTCCTGAGAGGTGGAATAACACACGTAAGTGCTTCTTGGCTTTTACTTCCTCCTTGCTAATCATTCATGTTTGCTAACCCCACTTCATTTTGTTTTTTAGCCAACAAGGTCGCCATCGTGCCTCCCAATGGGTTGACCAAATGGGTTAGAGCGGTGACTGGGGCTCGTGAACGCCCCACCCGGACGTGGATGAAGATGGCTGCTGAAATTGATTGGCAGTGTAAGAGGCACGGTAAGTTTCCTGTGATATTCCATTTGGATGTTTTGGAGTTTTTGCTTCGGTTACTAACCTTCCTCTCTTCGTTGTTAGGTTTTTTGAATCGTGCCATCAACTCAAAGAAGGATAAAAAGAAAAGTGGAAAGAGAAAATAGAAAGATGATGAGGATACCGAGTCAGATGATGAACTGACTTTGGTGGCAAGCTTAGCAGGCGATCTGAAAGAGCTAAAGGATTCAAAGCCTTCGAAAACTTCAAAGGGAGCCTCGGGCCAGGGGTCCTCCAAGGGTAAAGCACCATCAGTCATCTCACTGGTCTTTATTTATTTTTATTCCTTACTTTAAACTCTTCTACATTGCCCTTTGTAGGTGTGAACGAGAAACAGGGCGGTTTCCAAGAAACCCTCTCGTTCGGTGGTTCCTCGTACCGAGGTGGCGACTTCCCCTCGGCCTAAAGTGATGGTAGAACGGCGCCGAGGGATGATCGATGAGCCAGGGAGGTCGAGTTTGTTGACCTCGAAGATCAAGAACACAACTCCGAGGCAGCAGTTGCCAAAGCCAAGGACCAAGCCAAAGTCGGAGAGGTTGGTACTGCTGTCGCCGAAGAGGGGGCTGGCGCCCGCGCGGTCAGGGAGCAATCCGAGCCCACGAGTATTTCTTCCTCGATTGGGTCTTTTCAAAAGCTGGAAGTGCCATCTTCTTCAAACCTTTTGGCGAGCGATCGAGGCGATATCCTGAGCGTTATGCCCTTGCTTGGCCCCGTGGAAGACAAAGTTGTGCAAACTTTCTCTCGAGGTCAACTACACCACACCATCTCCGCCAATGCTCTCAGAGTAAGTTTTGCTTGTTTCTAAATTTTGTACCTCTGTCTTCGGTCGGTTGCTGATAATGATTCCTTTGGTTGATTTCCTTTTAGGGCTTCGTTCTGTCATTGAGGGCCCTCGAGGTCGAGACTATAAGAGATGAGGAGGTCCGGCGTGTTGCCCGCTCGTGGGACAGGCAAAGAGATAGCTTCAACGCACAGATAGCGGAGTTGAAGGCTAAGTTGTCCAAGTCCTAGTCTGATCTTCATGATGCTGAGTCGGCTGCCGAAGCGAAGATCAAAGCCCTCGAGGACGGCTTCCAGGTTGAGCATTCGAGGCTGGAGGCTAAAGTTGCAAGAGCTAAATGCCGAGCTGATTCAAGCGAAGGGCAAGTCTGAGGAGATGGCTAAGAAGCACCACGAGCAGCTGAGAAAGCATGTGCTTCATATTCGGAAGTTGGAGGGTGAGACCTCCAAACTTTCAGCTCGTGAGGCCGAGGTTGAAGCTCTTCGGGACGAAATCGCTGATCGCAAAGACAGAGCTAAGATCAAAGCCAAGAGGGCGGAGCTGGATAAGCAATGGGCCGTTATCAAGTCTCGGCTGAAGCTGCTTAAGCAGTGCCGCGCTGGCGAGCTCAACTTGGAAGAAGAAATTGCTAAAGCCGAAGAGAAGGCAGCAAAGGCTCAAGCTATAATTGATGACCTCCCATCAAGTGAAGCGTCGAGCGATGATGAAGATGAAGAAGATGCCGAGGGGGATTTCGAAGAGGGGGATAACGCCCCCGGGGCTTAGACTTCTGTTTACAATCTCCGCTTTCATGTAATCCTTCGGGCTCTTTTGTTCGTACTTTGGACCTTCGGGTCCTTTTTATGTATATATTTTAGCCTTCATGCTTGTTAATGGAATGACTTAGTATTTCTCATCTTAAGTGTTAGTTTTTGCATCTACCGAACACTTTAAAATAGATAGCTCGCTTGCAAGACTTAATTGAATTAAACTGATGCAAACTTAGAACTACGTCTCGTCCTCGAGTCGATGCATATAGTGCAGCTTCGGGGTGCAAAATTATAGAAACAAATAGATGTGGAATCAAGTCCATTTCATTGATAATATTTAACGAGCCAATATTGGCCTTTTACATAAAGCCAAGTCGAAGCAGACCTTGGGTGCAAAAGTAAATTAACAATATACCGCTATCAGGCGTAATTACAATGTACTAAGGAATGTACTAAGCTATTCTTCGGGTGCCAGTCCCCAGTTATCGAATAGACAGGCTTCAGTTGGGAGGCTCAGTGTCGACCTCGGTTGCAAACTGCCTCTCACTCCCCCCAGTGTTCAGGTGTGAATCTTGATGAAGATCCGAGCACTGGAAGTCTACTTCCTGAAAAGGTCAAGCAAAATGAAACGGGGAGTAAGTTGGTACACTTCGACCGAAGCCCAAGGAGCGTTATTTGGCTCGAGGCTGTGGGTAAATTTAAAAAGGTTAAGGAATATTTACCTCGGTTAGAAGTAGTACCGCTTTAAATTGGAAATGGTTCGGGCGCACCTTGCAGATCTTCATTTTGATAAGATCATTTCCAACAATTGCTCTGAATCTGTAAGGTCCTTCCCAATTTGCGACAAGCTTTCCCCCATTTTCTTCCTTCGTTGACTGGTTTGTAGCTTTTAGCACATAATCGCCAACTTTAAAATCTCTAAGTTTGGCCTTCCTATTGAGATATGCTTCGATCTGCCTTTTTTGAGCAACTAGCCGGACCAAAGCCAACTCTCTTTTCTCTTTGAGCAAGTCCAATTCTATGCGCATGGCTTGTTGATTCGTATCTTCGGTGGTGTGAGCGTACCGAAGACTTGGTTCGCCCACCTCCACGGGGATAAGGGAGTTCATACCATAAGCAAGTGAAAAAGGAGTCTCACCGATACTGTTCTTCTCTGTTGTCCGCATGGCCCACAACACGCCTGGCAACTCCTCGGGCCAAGGACCTTTTTTCTCATCGAGCCTTTTCTTGACATTTTTTATTATAATCCTATTCGAAGACTCAGCTTGGCCATTGGCCCTTGGATGATAGGGGGTCGAAGCAATTCTTTTGATCCCCCATTGTTTGAAGAAATCAGTGATGGCTGCTCCCACGAATTGTTTACCATTGTCGTAAGCAATTTCCCTCCGGACACCGAACCTATAGATGATGTTCCTCTTGATGAAATCGATTACTTGTTTTTGTTTAACTTCGGTGAGTGCTCCTGCTTCCATCCATTTAGTAAAGTAATCGGTTAATACGAGGATGAACCGAACACCACCTCTTCCCTTCGGTAAGGATTCAACAATTTCCATTCCCCACTTCATGAAAGGCCATGGTGATACGACCGAATGCAGAGGTTCGGCCTGCTGATGGATCATCTGGGCGTGGCGCTGGAATTTATCACATTTTTGCACGAAGGCCTTTGCATCTGCGCTGATGGTGGGCCAATAATACCCAGCTCATAGTAATTTGCGCACCAAAGACTTTCCCCCTGAATGATTTCCATACTCGCCTTCGTGCACCTCGGCCATCACATATCTAGCCTCATCTGGACCCAAACACTTGGCCATCGGGCCGCAATACAACCTCTTATACAAATTACCCTCGATCATATGGTATGAAGCCGCCTTGAGTCCTTAACTTTTTGGCCTCCTTTTTATCTTGGAGGATAGTCCCCAAGCCGAAGTAAGAGATAAGCTTACTCCGCCAATCCCATTTGTGGTCCACCGAGTTGACCTGCAATTTCATCTCTCTCATCTGTGCAAATAGCAACCGAACCACTGAGTCAGTCCCGGAGTGGGATTTATCGACCGTCGAACCCAAGTTTGCCAGGGCATCAGCCTCGGTATTTTCCCCCCGAGGCACTTGTTTAATTTTCCATTCTTGGAATTGGGCAAAAATCATCTGTGCCCGGTCCAAGAATAGCTGCATTCTGGGCTCTCGAGTCATGTATTCACCGAGCACTTGATTTACTACCAGCTGTGAGTCACATCTCAACTCAATTCTTTCCACCCCCATTTCTTTAGCTAACTCCAAGCCTGCCAAGGCTGCTTCGTATTCGGCCTCATTGTTGGTCACTTTTTTTAACCGAACTGAGTGCCTGATTTTCTCCCCGGTGGGTGCTTTCAGCACTATGCCTAATCCCGAATCCCTGGAGTTAGTTGCCCCATCGGTGTGAAGTATCCACAGCCCCAAAGCTGTTCCTTTCGATATTGAGTTCTCCTTTTCGGCTTAGGGCAGAATCCCAACACTATAATTAGCTAGGAAGTCAGCCAAGACTTGGGACTTGATGGTTGTTCGGGGTTGATAAGTGATGTCATATTCGCTTAATTCTACCGCCCATTTCGATAACCTCCCCGATAACTCAGGTTTATGAAATATACTTCTCAAGGGGAAGGTTGAAACTACCGCTATTGGGCGACATTGGAAATAAGGTCGTAGTTTTCGGGCAGTAACAATTAAAGCAAGTGCCAGTTATTCCAAGTGTGGGTACCTGGTCTCAGCATCGAGGAGTGTCTTGCTCACATAGTAGATGGGCTGTTGCTTGCCAACTTCCTCCCGAACCAGCACCGCGCTGACTGACACCTCGGACACAGCCAAGCAAATTAGCAATGTTTCACCATTCTTCGGCTAGGCGAGCAACGGCACGTTAGCCAGGTAGCGTTTCAATTCTTTCAGCGCTTCTTTACACTCCGGTGTCCATTCGAAGTGGTTGTTCTTCCTCAGAACAGAGAAGAATTTGTGGCATCACTCCGAGGATCTTTAGATGAATCGACTCAAGGCAGCCATTCGGCCAGTTAAGCGCTGAACTTCTTTCACCCCGGTCAACTCTTCGGGGATTTCCTCGATGGCTTTGATCTTATCTAGGTTCGCTTTAATCCCTCGTTCGGAGATAATGAATCCTAAGAATTTGTCTGACCCGAAACCAAAGGCACACTTCTCAGGGTTCAATTTCATGCCATATTGCCTTAGAACAGCAAAAGCTTCCCTCAGATGATTCAGATGATCCTCCATTCGAATCGATTTGATGAGCATATCATCTATGTAGATCTCCATAAATTTTCCAATATACTTCTTAAACATGCGACACACCAACCTCTGGTACGTCCCCCCAGCATTTTTCAAACCGAAGGGCATTACTTTATAGCAGAAGGTACCTCGGTCGGTGATGAACGAGGTTTTCTCTTCGTCCTTCGGATCCATGAGAATCTGGTTGTAGCCCGAATAATCATCCAAGAAGGTTAATAGTTTATGTCCAGCCGTGGAGTCTATTAACCAGTCTATTTGTGGCAATGTGTAGGAGTTTTTGGGGCAAGCCTTGTTCAAATCGGTGTAATCTACGCACATCCTCCACTTGCCATTTTTCTTTGGTACGACGACAATATTAGCTAGCCATTCGGGATACTTTACCTCTGTTATGAAACCATTTTATTGTAACTTTGTGGTTTCATCTTCGATCGCTTTCTTTTTAACCCCGGCGTGAGGTCTTTTCTTCTGCTTCACTGGGGTGAATTTTGGGTCTACAGTCAGCTTGTGGGTCATGATCTCCGGATCGATACCAATCATGTCTGAATGAGACCAAGCGAAGCAATCGTTGTTGGACTTTAAAACTTCAATGATTGCTTTCTTCGACTCTGGGTCCAACTCCGAGCCGAAGAATACCTTTCTTTCAGGAAAATCTTTCAACAAGGTGAAAGACTCCAGTTCCTCAATAGTGGAGTCCTCGGTTTTTTGTTTTCGAGGCTCTTGAACGCACACCGGGATCTTTTCAACTTCTCCTCGGAGGTCCTCCTTGCTTGATCCCAATTGCGTTAGTTGCTATTGTTTTGGCCCGGTCGGGGCAACTCCACTTCTCAACGTAACCGAGTAGCACTCTCTTGCTACTCGTTGCTCTCCCTTTATTGATCGAACCCCCCAAGGCGTAGGGAATTTGATCACTTGATGCAGCGTGGAGGGAACGGCCTCCATGGAATGGATCTATGGTCTACCGAGGAACACATTGTATGCTATGTCCTCGGGAAACACTTGGAACAGTGTTTTCTTGCTAACTCCTTCAGCAAATGTTTTGAGTGTAATTTCACCCAAAGTTTTCTCCGTAGAGTTGTTAAAGCCAGTCAACACCGTTGCTTAGGGGATGACTTCCTCTTTGAGCCACATCTTCTTAACAGCCCCGTAGCTAATTATGTTGATCGAGCTACCGGGGTCGATCAAGACTCGCTTGATATCCGAGTTATTAATCCTCAACATGACGACCAGGGCATCGTGATGAGGGAACATCATCCCATCACAATCGTCATCATCAAATACAATTTCTTTACCCGAGCCCCCCACTCGAGTTCTCTTTTCCATTGTGATTGAAAGTTTGGTGAATTTCTTGGCGGCTGCGAAATTCACCCTGTTCACCTCTGACCTCCCCCCCCCCCCCCCCCCCCCGATAATAACATTTACAACTCTCTCAGGGGGTGGAGCCCGAGGTGGCTGTCCATCACCTCGGTTCTTGCAGTAGTTGTCCTTTCCCTTGTCGATAAGGAATTCGGCCAACACGCCTTTCTTCAACAAATGAGCCACCTCGAGGCGCAATGCTTAGCAGTCCTCAGTTCGATGGCCATAATCCGCATGGAGCTCGCAGTGCAAATTCTGGTCCTGTTTGTCCGCTAGAGTTCTCATGTCTTTGGGTACTCTTACCCCGGCAGTTCTCTTGACTACGTTGACCAGCTCCGAGGTCGATATACTAAAATTGTAATCAGGGATCCGAGGTAATTCTTTCTTTGAAGCCGAAGCGGGGCCTGAGGAATTTCTTTGGTTCGTATTGGGGTGAACCTTTCCTCCGAGACGTTGGCTTCTATATGGGCTTGCAAATGAGTTTCCAAAGGAATCTTCCAACCTTTGGCTGACAGGCTGCCTCATGGAGGTATATGGTTCGTACCTCCCCTTCGAGTTTCCTAGCGACGGCTTGGCGCGATACGAGGATTCGCCTCGGTTTTTGTAATTGTAGCCTTGGCTTTTAAACTCAGCTTCCTCCAGCCTTATCTTGGAGTAAGCTTGTTTATGCAGGTCTTCCCACGTCAGCATTTGGTATTGCTGAAGCTCTTTTCGCAACTTAGTAGCAGCGTCAGAGTTGCGAATATTGATACTTTTTTCAAATGCCATGATGGCTAGAGTATCATCCATTCGAGGTAGCTCCATGCGCTCAACATAAAAGCGCTCAAGGAACTCCTTAAGTGGCTCACCGGGCCATTGCTTGACCTCGCATATATCCTCCTTCCTCTGGAGAATTTTTTGGGCTCCGGTGTGGGCCTTAACGAAGGCGTTGGTCATTTCCTTGAAGGTGGAAATTGACCCCACTTAGGCACATGTACCAGCGCAGCGCTCTTTTCTCCAAGGATTCGCCAAACTTTTTTAAGAACATTGACTCGAGCTCTATTGTCGATAAGTCATTGCTCTTTACCATCGCCATGTACTCCCTTACATGCTCTTTGGGATCGGTGGTCCCATCATACTTTTTTAAGAACATTAGCTTGAAGTTTTTAGGAGTTGGAGCTGGTGCCGCTTCGGGTTTAAATGGCAACTCCCGGTATTGATCTATGTCAAGCTCATCTTTGATTTTTGTTATCCCCGATACACTCTCGAGGCGCTTTTCTATGCGTGCCTCGATGCGAGGTTCAACGCAAGCCTCGACGCGTGCCTCAATTTCTCTGGTCAACCTCTCAACATCGACCGAGGATGTAGTTTCATCCACGGTGGAACCGTTCCGAAGTGTGGTGTTGCGCTCGGTATGTTTCCCGAACCCCTAGACGTGGCCCCATTGGGAGGTTCCCCTATTATCGCGCCCATGGGAACGAAGAGCGGGATGCATCCATTTGGAGTCGAAGGCTGGGTGTTGTTCGATGCTGAGCTATTTCTCGCCTCTAACGAAGCGCGGAATTCGGCGTTGATGTGTGCCTGCTCATTTTGTCGTTCTTGAAGAGCTTTGAGCGAGGCAACAACAAAAGCTTGGAAGGCTTCAGTTGTCATTAGAGACGAAGACTGTTGGTTCGACGGAACGTTTGTCTGATCATCAAGATTTCTACTGCTGTCAGCCATATCGTTGTTGAAAAATTATGGGCTTTAACGAAAAAGAACATCGAACATTGGAACAAAGTGTTTCTGCTTATATCCCAACAGACGATGCCAATTTGTATGGGGCCTAAATCGGTTTTAGGATCACAAATCAAATTTGGGTTAGAATATAAGAAAATCTTCGTACCAAAGTCAGGAAAATACAAGAAATAAGAGTAAAACACGAGAAAGTAATTTGATTTCAATATATTGTAGTGAGTACAAAATTTGGCAGAGTTTCTGTATGTATTTCTGAATGCGTACAATATAAAATGAAGTGCTATTTAAAGGCTCAAGGACCTAGCCCACGTTTCCCATGTCTGGTAGTGCTCAAACCCACGTTCTGAGCGCTTATTAATGGAAATAGTGGGCTGAAGTAGTGGGCTGCAGAGCCGCTCGAACCGAGGCGATTCACCGAGGTACACGTGTGTGGCCTCGGTGGTAGGGCCTTTCTGTTTGACTAAAGTGAACGTCACCGAAGCTCAGGTTACGGCTCGCCTTCGGTGGCGACATCGATGTTCGACTTCGGTGGTTTAGTGGTTTGCTTCGACTTCCATCTCTCGGAACATCGGTTCATTTGCCTCCAGTTTGTCATGCCGAGGTTCCGCCCGAGCACGTCGGTTTTCGCCCAATACAATATATTATCCAAATACTTATTAAACGACTTTATAATCAGTTAACTTTGCACCCACCTCATAAATAAGTTACAGACCCTATCAACAGGCTCGATCTGTTAAACAGACCTTTCACACATAAAATAACAGTTCCACTTCATAATTAATATAAATGAACTCTCGATTAATAATGGTCACACAACCTCCTAATTTAATTTTGTTTGCACCTCTAGCTTTCAAATAATAACAGGGACCTTGTGGAATTGATAACATTTCATTTAGAGTCTTCTACACAGTTGGACGTGATAGTCTTATTTCTTTACCAGTAATGGTTCAATAAGAGCTTTTGTGCCACTAAATCGTCCAAACAAAGTCTGATTGATCCCAAAATTTTCAATTAACTTATAATGATAATAAAGAAGCTACAGAAACATCAACATGCTAAACGAAGCACCAAACCTGAAGTCACTGTCGGATCATTTTAATCATATCCTTTTATGCAATAACCATTCACGTTAGAATGTTTTGAAGGTATTTTCAGGACGAGTCTAGGGTGAAGCGCAGCTAAGAAAAACTACATATGATGACCTGACAAAACACATTATTAAAAGGCGCAAGCCCCACAATTTAAGGCCAATACGGTGTACACTTAAACGTTAGGTGAATCTTAGGGAGTAAGCCCTAAAAAACTTTCCAGATTAAAAATAAAATTTCTCAATAAAATATTGTATCAAATACATATACTCAAATATCGATTTGCTAGTTAAATTGTCAAAAACTTTTGTCAAATAAAATTTTTTTTTTTTTTTTGTTCTTAGCCCTACGTAATTTTATGCTCTTAGCCGAACATAATCTTTGAAGTTTCTTAAATTTCTACGTAATTTTATCCTTTTTATATGATTATATGTTTTCAAGAAAATATTTATTTCAATAAA
Source organism: Petunia secreta (assembly GCA_029990175.1). Taxonomy (NCBI): domain Eukaryota; kingdom Viridiplantae; phylum Streptophyta; class Magnoliopsida; order Solanales; family Solanaceae; genus Petunia; species Petunia secreta. The sequence continues at coordinate 63,599,910 of JARKIP010000035.1, forward strand.
ATTAATTTTTAAGATAATAAATATTAAGGATATGTGGGGCTACTCTTAGTGTCTTGGGAATTATGTCTTGCCCCCTGTTGTGTAATACGCCTACGCCTATTAAAACATTGCCTTAGACGAGTGCCTACTATAACTAATCCTAATTGAATTGGAAAAATTACATAGGACCACATTAAAAACAAGCCACCATATCTGATTTCTCATCTTAAGTCGAAGTTGGACAAATCATGCTTAGTATATAAATGGGGTAGAATTGATGTTCTTGACCATGATCTTGTAAACAAACAATATGATGTAAATAAATAAGGGAGATTTACACAAATAAACAATCCTAACACCAAATTTACAAAAAAAATAGCAATACTTTTCCACTTTACAAAATATAACAATAGTTTTTTTACATTCCATATACAAAATTCAACAAATACCTACAATTTAGGGTTTTATCTCCTTCCTACCTTCTCCCACCCATCACTGCCTGGAGGCTGCTGCCACCACTCACCAGCCACCGCCAGCCACCAGACAGCCGCTGCCGACCGCCGCTGCCACCACCGAAATTATTTTTTTCTTTTTTGGATCTACAAGATGTAACATACAAAAATACAAATATATACATTGCAAAATTTTAAAAATTTACTGTTTTGAAACTATAAATAACTAAATATACATAAACATACAAAAGATATACACAACAGATACAAAAAAATACAAAACCTACAAATACAAATAACTATCCATTCTACACAAGCATACAACAACATACACATATATACAAACACATACACATACAAAAAGATGGATATAGACATTCATATACAAAAATATACAAAGATATATATATAAAATACAAAATATACTACTCCCTCCGTCCCAATTTATGTGGCACCATTTGACCGGGCACGGAGTTTAAGAAAATAGAGGTTGACCTTGTTAAATATCAATTTTATCCTTGAAAAAGTAAGAGAGAGAAGATTTGAGTAGTAAAAAAGTTGTTGGTATGTTTAAAAGTATGTAGGGTCCAACAAGGGTAAAATAGAGATGATGTATTAAATAGTTGTCAAATAAGGAAAGGTGGCACTTATTTTGGGACAAACAAAAAAGGAAATGGTGCCACATAAATTGGGACGGAGGGAGTAATAACATACACATTTATACATATACAAAAAAGAAGAAAAAGAAGCAGATCGGATGAACATAGGTGTTTTATACAAAAAAAATACAATTATATACATGTATACATATACAAAACGAAAAAAAAGGAACCAAATCGGAAAAAACCATCGGAAATAAAAAGATCGGAGCAGCGTGCCAACGCAGTGCAGCAGCACCGCTGTATTGCGGTGGCAGCAGCAACGACAAGGCAGATCTCGCGCGACAGCAGGGAGAAGGAGAGAAGGAGTTGGTCGCCGGTGAAGGATGGGTTACGGCGGCGACTGCGGGGTGGGTGGGTGGGTAACGCAGGGAGGAGAGGGGAGAAAGAGAGAAGGGGAAAAACTTAGGGTTTTGTGGTTTGTAGTATGGAAAATGAAAAAAAATGGTATTTAGGTTAAGTTTTTAAAACTATTGTTATGTTATGTAAATAATGTAAAAATATTGTTATTTTTTGTAATTAAGCAATTAGGGTAGTCATGTGGTTTAAATTTTCCAATAAACAAGAAGCAATATATCCAAACATTAGACTCAAACATCCATTATATCTTTAATTAAGGTTGGATTACAACCATAATAGCTCAAAAACCCATCAAAGATATGAAAGAGAAATTGCAATTATAATAAACCAAACGCAACCTCTTGCTCATAAAACATTCCCCAATATAAAGATTTTAAAGTCATGAAGTCAACAAATCTACTTTAAACTCCAACAATTTAATTATAGTGTTTTTATGTAAGAACTTGTAGTGGGTAAAATCACACATCACTTTAAAACATAATAAGTAGCATGAAGATTCGACGGCTCCTGGTAATATGCATCCCGATGGTACACCTTCTCTTGTGGTGCTGACATATTACAAAGACAACACTTTCAGTTACAATATACAAAAGTCAAACCCAACTGAACACCTAGATATGGGGCCGGAATATCACGAGTTGAATGTTGTCGATATGTGAGTATTTACTCACATGATCATAATCCGAACAGTTAATACTAGAAGAATAATAACAGATTCTCATTAAATAGAAGTCATTAAGTCTTGTAATCGCTATCTAAAACCCCCTCCCCTCCAAGGAAGCATCTGGATACTATCATAATTAGTTGTAATTAAAAGAAATATTTGTCAACCCCCCCCCCCCCCCCCCGTCTCTCTCTCTTCTATATATTTGTCTGTTAAATTTCCCTTATTTTGCAAAGTTGTCTAGTCATAAGCCATGCTTTCCGAGCACAGAGATAAGATAATTTGTTTGTCTAACTCTCATTACTTTACCTTTTACTTTGCTATTATTTTGTTAACACTTTGATACAATTATATTTCTTGTGGCCTATATAACAAATTTAATTGGTCATTTATTTAATCGATTTTTAGGTTAAACAGTTTGACATCTACCGAAGGCCCAAATAATTGTTAATTGTTCCAAGACCTCGTTAATTATTCAATTGTTCTTTCCAAATACTTCGATCACGTCAGGAAGTGGTGAACATTCTCCACGTGCTGTTGGAACTAATAATGTTGCCCTCCCAACAGGCAAAAATGTAACTACACAGTAGGACAACAATGCTCACAGAGAAGATTTTCCTGAGTCTAGTCAACCACCATCTCAACCATAAGAGGCAGCAATGATAGCTTTTGTAGCCATGCAATAAGAGTGGGTTGAGAGGTTGACGACTGTGGTTTCGGCTAGAACATCATGAACTCCAGCCCCGAGGAGAATAGGCACTAAAAGAGACAAACCTACTGATTTGGAGACTTGAGGGAATATGGTTAGTATAGGCCTCAGAGATGGTCCCCGAGGTGCAACTGTTGGGGCCCCAAGCGGTCCCTCCAATCCAAATGCAGTAGTCTTTATGGAGATACTCATGAAATTACAAGAATCACTTGGCAAAGAGCTTAGAGAGCAGATACTATCTATCAAATATTGGGGTTCCACCTCTAATCAAAGAAGTCGATTCAACTGTGTATTCTCAACGACCATGGAAACCAAGCATAGCGCCTTTGCCCATCCCTAAGAAGTTCAAGATGCATAGCTTGGCTAAGTATGATGGGACAACAGATCCTCATGATCATATCAGAGCATATACGACCAGTGTGAAGGGGAATGACTTAACAAAAGATGATATCAAGTCTGTCTTGGTTAAGAAATTTGGAGAAACTTTAACAAAAATTGTGTATTCCCCTCTTGCCCGAGAATTCCATTGGTTCATTTCCAGAGATGGCAGTTTTACTATAAAAGATCACTCTCGGCTCAGAAGGTGGATATAGAAATGGATGAAATTTTCAAGATACAACAAAGAGACGATGATCTTCCCTTGGAGTTCATAGATTGATTTCAGCGGGAATGAATGTTGTCACCTTAAGTGCCTGATTATTTGGGAGTTATTTCTTTGGCAAGGGGCTTAATCCAAAAAGTTATTCGGCTATGAGAAAGTTGTAAGAAAGCCTTAAGGAACATACAACCAAGACTTGGGATGACGCATATTATCGTTATTGTTTGAACTCTGAATTGAAGAAGATGAAGTTCGGAGTGGTGATGGTTATTCAAGGAGCGGTAGACATGGAAATCGGTCAGAAACTTCTTCAAAGTAAAATAACAGCAATCGAAGAGATTTATGCACTCATTATGAACCTTACCCCAGATCATCTCGATTGGATGAAAGAGTAGATCAAAGTCAGTTTAGTAGAACTTTTGGCCAGATAACTGAACCAAGGATCTTCAGAATTAAGAAAGAGTAGGGACCTTCCACAGCTCGTTGACTACAGTTTCAATGTTAGCACATTCGAGTTGGTTGATACCTTGCGAAGTTGTCTTCTTCCATATGTAAAAGGGGAATAAATAAATCAATTAAATTTCGGGATGCTTCATGAAGTGCTTCTCTCCTAACTAAACAAAGACTTATCCGAGGAGCCACCATCGGTACGGAATAACGCTGGCTCACCCTGACAGCTGAAGTCGTCTTCACTTATGAACAACGCGGCGAACTCAATCCTGGAGCGAACCTGCCGAAATGAAATAGATAGACAAGAAACAAACAACAAACAAGGGTGAGTCAAAAGGACTCAATAAGTGGGGCAGACTAGCCACCTCAAAGAATAGGATAGCTAGCCAGGGAGAAAAGAAACAAATAGACCAAATTCCTCTTATTTAAATTATAAAAAGGCAGGGCCAGATAATAACCGGAAACACGTATGAAACCATAAACTCAACAAGGAATACGAGCCAGAAACATGTTAACAAATAAGCAATGCACATATAAGCAGAAAAGTAGTCATGTACCGAAAGTCTACATAATGGTATGAATTGAGATGCAATAAAATGAAGTGAGATGAAATGAAATATGATGCAAAGGGTCACATGTGCCCGCCATCCCATCTCGAAGCGGAATACTTCTGCATTCGAGGGGAATCCAATCTGATAACCAACTGGAGCGGAATACTCATGCTCCTGGGGCGGAATACTCCTGCACCCGATATAATATAAACCAGCGGCGGAATACTCCTACACTCTCTTGAGGCGGAATACTCCTGCACCCGATGTAATGTAAAGCTGAGGCAGAATACTCCTGCACTCTCCAGGGGCGGAGTCCTCCTACCCTCAGTATGATACAATGGAGAAGAATACTCCTGCTCCTGGGGCGGAATACTCCTACCCTCAATATGATACAATGGAGCGGAATACTCCTGCTCCTGGGGCGGAATACTCCTACCCTCAATATGATACAATTGAGCAATATACTCCTGCTCCTGGGGCGGAATACTCCTGCACCCAATATGATATGCAATGTAATGCATATGAATGACATATAATGTATATGAATGCAATGTGATGCAATAATACCCCTTCACCGGCGCGGGACTCTCATCGACAGCCGGGAAGTAGATGCCAACTCACAACCAGAGTACAATGCTCAGATCCTCAATGCAGCACCAACAACAGGACATAATATATAATATACAAGGTAAATCCAAAGCTAAGGTGTAAGGAGTATGCCTATCGGCAGCTACACACGTAAGGAACACGTGGTAAAAAATCCACGAGACCAGGTGCCTCCAAAGAAATGGATATAAACACTTACCTCTTCCAAAAGTTAGCATTGCTAATCAACAACCGCTTTATCCTTTGGTTTCATTGCCAAACGATACCCACTCTATTCAATAAGCAGAAAAATATATCAAATTAGGATAAAGGTTTCATTCCTCACATCTTAGGGAAATCCGGTTAGGAACCTGATACCCTATTTGCATACGCAATACGCAGGCCAGGCCTAGGTACAGGGTTTAAGGTCACATAACCAAACCCTAAATAAATTACATTTATAAGTTACCCATACCTCACTGAGTACGAATATATAATCAATTCCATTATCGGGGTCCAATTGGCATTTTAAACTATTAATTGAACTTATTAAAACGATGGCTAATATCCCAATTTTTACCGTAAAAATATATTCAAACATACATAATAAACTCAAATAATATATTAGGATCATTACCTGAATATTTTAGGGTGAAAATTCTACTTTTCTCCGGCCCCTTTTCTCATTTTCTGGCATTTTTTCCCTCCTGCGCGTTCTTTTATATCTTTCGTAATCTTTCTGATCTCCCTCTTACTTCTAGGCTTCAAAATGAAGCTTATGGGATACATGGGATATGTATCCCATTCCACCGCCACTATATTATAAAATTTGTCCTTTTCCCTTTTTTTTTCTTTTTCCTGTAAAATTCGCTGCTACGGTAAAAATTAAAATGGTACCCTACGATATTCGAAATAATTCCAACTTTTGCATACAAGCTATATAAAATATATGTAACATACTCGCGAGGAGGATCTAAAATTGGACTCCCGAAACTCAAGATGCGAATTTAAATAAAAAAAAGTCAAATTATTTAACTTTCTGCATTTTAGCGGAAACTAGCCGAACAACATCGAAATTCATTTTCGAAAGTTCAAAAAAGTCATAAATAATCATACGAACCTAACGACGCTTTCGGATTTCGAATCGGAGTTCATTTGCCAAAACCGAGCTCGAAAATCTTTTTTTAATATTTATCGATAATAAAAACTGAAACCTTCTTCCGATGCCTACCAAACGAGGTCTGATTTAGCTCAAATTTTACAGACAGGTCCTAATGGATATTACAAATATTTTAAAATTATCGGCACACCAATCGGAGTCCTTACTTCCGAAACGACTAACCAAGGTCGTTTCATTCTCCTCCACTTAAACTCTCGTTCGTCCTCGAACGAGCCTAAGTCTAAAGAAAAATTCGCACAGATAACAAGAGAATTTGCACGACCTTCATAAACTACTCCACGGGCATTATCTTCTTATTACAGGATCAGAATCATAACACGTATATCGTACTTTTGGAATAAAATATATCTGGATAATATGATAACACCATTGCACAACTTGTTTTGACTAAACTGACCCTTCCTCGATCACGAGAAGAGAGTTCTACATTTCTGAAACAAAGATACACAGAACTTTGAATGGGTTAACAAGATTAAGCCGATAATCACCTCTTCAATATACCTTTCGATATAGAACAGGTCAATGAAACTAAGAATTAGTTCACGCTTGATACAATAAAGAAGCTTTTAAAGTACCTTATCAGTACACACTATAGAAGATTTGATGCAAGCTATATTATTTTTACGAACGCACTATGCAACATCCCAGTTGATGTTAGTGTTGTTCTGCAAGCTCCTTGTGGAATGTAGTTACTCATATCCGTATGTATAAATGTCCAAGGTTCATCTGAACAGGGTCTATCATATAAGGATAAGGATCATGCAAATACTACTGGATAATGTGATGCAGACCAGGAATGATCTTCAGACTGGACATCTACTTCAGGGTATTGTCTTTGAATTGGAAATATATTGACTTGAAGAAGTAAAAATAAAAGAGACATGTAGTTGGACCTTGAGCTGAGGAAAAATACCAGCAACAAAGTTGATTACACGTGCACTTATAACGCTAAAGTAACTTCTCAAAGAGTTGAGGTGTGAAAGAGATATGCACACCAATGATGGATGGATGATAAGCTGCACTAGACCTTTAACTCTAAATTTTCATGAAATAAAACAGCATCAGTATGAGGATCCAGTCCTAGTTGAATACAGACAGATAGCCAGAAAAAGCGGAGTCACTATACAGGGTTACTACTGACGGTGTTCTCATGTATAAAGATAGACTTTGTGTTTCTGATGTTGCAGATTTACGTGGACAGATTATGATAGAGGCACATTATTCCAAATATACTGTTCATCCAGGTTCGACTAAATGTACCATGATCTTAAGCAGATTTATTGGTGGGACGGAATGAAGTGTGACATAGCAGAACTTGCAGCGCAATGTTCTAATTGCCAGCAAGTTAAAGTCGTGTCATCTTTCCAGATTTTATGCTTTCAGCAGATAGGTACGTATATATGATCAGGTTGCCAGCTTATCTTTGTCATTAATAGATTATTAGTAAGTTTAACAATGATCGACACTCATTGTAGGTTTCTGTCGTGGCCCTAGGTTGGGTCGTGACAAAATTGGTACCAACGCCTTAGAAATTTAGTATTACCATTCAGTATTTGGAGGAAGACTCTCCACTTAAAGCACAAACTCATACAGCTATTTGAATAGGAATACTCATCCCCGCACAGTCTGCTGGACGAAAGAACATTTAGTTAAAAGTTGAACGTAGGCAGATCTAAGCTACCAACTATCCTTTCGATTTGCCAAACAGTTGCAACTCTCGAGTCACAACTCCATATATTTTGTATAAGCACCACCGCCTGATGGATCAAATCAAAGGTCAAATGACGCCTCTCATTACCCTTAGTAGCCTTTAAAAATGACAACGTACTTACCCGGCTACCTTGGCACGCACTCTGGCTCAACACAGGGAACATCACAATAGATTACTGACCGCCTAAGCTCACTAGTATCGGAAGAAGAAAAGATGGCAATAAACTGAGCATAGAAACAATTAGATCTTTAGGAAGCTCATCTTCTTATTTGTTTGGCTACCAGAGCTAAACTACTTCTAAGTCAGGCTAGCCAAAGAATCGCAATTGAATATATAGACCTTAAATGAGCTTTATGGAACAAAATCTATGTCAATTTAACCTTCCCATAAAAAGGAAACTCCGACAATTTACTAGAAAACCCTTTTATACCAAGACAAACTTGTCGAATAACATGGCTCTATTAGCGTCTCGAACCAAGAGAAGACACATAGATCGAGTATTACTTACTAACCACTTTACACCGGAAGAAATAATGACACTTTCTGATGGTGACGAATAAGAATCCCATCAATGAATCGACCTCGGTTAGTCGTTTCGGAAGATAGAATTTCGATTGGCGTGTCAATAATTTTAAAATATTCGTAAGGTCCATTGGGACTTGTCTGTAAAATTTGAGTTAAATCAGACCTCGTTTGGTAGGCATCAGAAGAAAGTTTCAGTTTTTATTGTCGATAAATATTAAAAAGAGATTTTCGAGCTCGGTTTTGGCGAATGAGACCCGATTCGAAATTCGAAAGCGCCGTTAGGTTCGTATGATTATTTGTGACTTTTTTAAACTTTCGAAAGTGAATTTCGATGTTGTTCGGCTAATTTCCGCTAAAATACCGAAAGTTAAATAATTTGACCTTTTTCCATTTAATCTGCATATTGAGTTTCGGGAGTCTGATTTGAGATCCGCCTTAGCGAGTATGTTACATATATTTTGTACAACTGGCATGCAAAAGTTGAAATTATTTTGAATATCATAGGGTACCGTTTTAATTTTAGTCGAGAAAAGAAAATAAACTAAAAGAAAAACAAAAAAATGAAAAAAAAAAAAGAAACAAAATGAAAAAGGAAAAAGACAAAAAGGAAAGACAAGTAAAATAGTTAGGCGGTGGGCACTTGACTAAAAGCTCAAGTGATTAGGAACTCAGAAAGCAAAAAACTTCAGAAACAATATGAAACAGAGAGAAAACGAAATGACGGGGAGGAAGAAAAAAATGCCAGAAAATGATAAAAGAGCCAGAAAAATAGTAGAATTTTTACCCCAAGACATTCGCGTAATGATTTTAATGCATTATTTGAGTTTATTACGTGTGTTTGAATATGTTTTAACGGTAAAACTTGGAATATTAGACATCGTTTTATTAAGTTCAATTGCATCATATTGAGGGTAGGAGGATTCTGCCCTCAATATTAATTGTTGGTTGTATTACATTGAGGATCTGAACGTTGTACTCTGGCTGTGAGTTGACATATATACTTCCTGGCAGTCGATGAGAGTCCCGCGCCGGTGAAGGGTTATCATTGCATCATATTGAGGGTAGGAGGATTCCGCCCTCGGAGCAGGAGGATTCCGCTCCATTGCATCATATTGAGGGTAGGAGGATTCCGCCCTCGGAGCAGGAGAATTCCGCTCCATTGCATCATATTGAGGGTAGGAGGATTCCGCCCTCGGAGCAAGAGAATTCTGCTTCATTGCATCATATTGAGGGTAGGAGGATTCCACCCTCGGAGCAGGAGGATTCTACTCCATTGCATCATATTGAGGGTAGGAGGATTCCGCCCTCGGCGCAGGAGGATTCCGCCCTCGGGGCAGGAGGGTTCCGCTCCATTGCATCATATTGAGGGTAGGAGGATTCCGCCCTCGAAGCAGGAGGATTCCGCTCCATTGCATCATATTGAGGGTAGGAGGATTCCGCCCTCGGAGCAGTAGGATTCCGCTCCATTGCATCATATTGAGGGTAGGAGGATTCTGCCCTCGGTGAAGGAGGATTCCGCTCCATTCATTTGACACATTGACCCTTTGCATCATATTTCATTTCATCTCATTTCATTTCATACTATTGTGTAGACTTGTTGTACATAACTACTGTTCTGCGTATACGTGTATTGCTTATTTTTCTATATATTTCTGGCTCGTATTCTGGGTTGCGGGGATCGGGTTGCACGCCGCAACGGTATAAATATATGATATGGGTTGCACGTCGCAGCGGTATAAATATATGGATCGGGTTGCACGCCGCAACAGGATTAATATATGGATCGGGTTGCACGCTGCAACAGGATGTATATTTTATTGTTGATGTGTTCGGGATACCTATATGTTTTGGTTACCTTACGTTTCTGGCTGTTGATGAGTTTGTCATTCCATACGTGTTTCTAATTATTATCTAGTTGTACCTTTTTATAATTTAAATAAAAGGAATATTGTTTATCTATTTCTTCTCCCTAGCTAGCTATCATATTCTTTGAGGTGGCTAGTCTGCCCCACTTATTGAGTCCTTTTGACTCACCCTTGTTTGTTGTTTGTTTCTTGTCTATTTATTTCGTTTCGGCAGGTTCGCTCCAGGATTGAGTTCGCCATGTTGTGAAGGAGCAAAGACGACTTCAGCTGTCAGGGTGAGCCAGCTTTTATTCCGGATGGCCACCAGTTTATTGGTTATTATTTCGGTTGCATTCTGCTCCCTTCAGGAGGTATCTGTCTTCTTTTGTACTCTTAGATGTCTAGTCTGGATAGCCCTAAACCTAGTATGTGGGTAGTCAGCTGTAATTTCTTTTTTAGCATAGAGATATCATTATGTTTGTACTTTTTCTAAGTCTTGTTATTATTTATAAATTGAATTATATTTATTTTCCTAATTTAATTGATAAGGGTTTGCCCGACGGGTCTAGGGAAGGATGTCGGGTGCCCGCACGGCATAACCGAATTTCGGGCCGTGTCAGTTGGTATCAGAGCCCGGTTTAGAGTCTATCCAGACTAAGACAGTGTCTAGTAGATTCTCGCTGATGGGTACGTAGTCGTCCGTACTTATCTACGACGGGCTATGATGGCATTTAGGAAGTTTGACTTCCTTCATTTCTGATCGTGCGTCAGTCTAGGATTCAAAAGTATTTTCGTTAATTCGTTAATTCCTTGGTGGTAATTGTGAACCCTCATGCGATGAATCAGCAAACGGTACGAGTTCAAGATGAAGCAGTCTAGCCGGGGGCTAGAGCTACTCAAGCTCCGAGAGTTGTAAATCGTGCTGACGATCCAGTTTCGCAGGCCCCAGCTGTACGAGCTCGTGATGGCCAAGGGAGGAGGGCCTTGTGGTTCCCTTGGCTCTCTACGATGCTTTTATGAGAATTTTGGCGACGCAGATACTGCAAGAACCTATTATTCGCTAGGCAGCCTATCAGGTTGCCGCAGATGGAGACATTCGGTCTTAGGGAGCCCCTGTTCCAGTCCCTGATGTTGCCCCAGTAAATTACGCTCTAGAAGCAACATGTGTTGCGCCATCAATTAGTCTGGCTAGTTAGCCAACCTAGGTAACAGTTTGGTCTGAGTGCCCAAAGAGGTTGCATTATTTTACACGGTTGAACCATCCGATATTTTTAAGCAATGCATCAGATAAACCTCATGATTTTTTTAAAAATAAAATGGTGTCAGCGTATCCTTCAGGCTCTTGATTATATCGAGCGATATGGTGTTGATTATTTTGCTTTCCAGTTTCTGGGTCTAGCCTTGAATTGGTGGGCCGTTCTCTTATTAGCTAACTCGGTTCGATTTTTCTTCTAGATTCGTGGAAACGTTCCTTTCGAGTAGCCAGGGAAGTGAAAAGAGTTTCCAGTTTGAGTGGATTGGACAGGTTAGCCTGTCGGTTAGCCTGTTGGTGTTTCAGAATATGAGATTGAATTCTATAGAATGGATGAATATGCATTAGAACTAGTCCATGAGCCTTTCGAGAGATTCAAAGATTTATTGATGACCTTTATTTTTCCTTGAGATCCTAGATGGCTCGAGAGATTGAAGTTGGGATTTCATTTGATGTTGTTGTTTATATTGCTCAAAGGTATTAGGCATACCATAAGTACGAGGGGGAAGAGTTAGGGCGGGAGAACAAGAGATCCCGTGGCCCTAGTGGGTAACCATGGTACCTCATTTGGAGGCAAGAGTTCTGATTATTTTGGGAGGTCACCTTCCAGGTTGTCTCAGCTTGTAGAGCGTGATTCTTAGAGTGCGCGGGTAGTTCATCAAGATTAGACTCAGCTTTCTCTTCGTAGCTTTCAACAATCTGCCCAGCTCCCATATTCAGCGAAAAGGTGCTATCATTGTCGTGAGTCTGGCTATCCTTTGAGGAGTTTTCCCTTACTCCGATAAGTAGGCAATCGTCCTTACTCTTGTCATCAGGCACTTGCACAGTCGCAGGAGATTTCATTTAGATCTCAATCAGTAAAAGAAATGCCACCATCCAGTAGAGGTTGAGAACGTGGTGGCAGTGGTTCTTCAGAAGGTGATTATCAGGGTAGCGGCTTAGTTCAGCCGCAGAGGCAGTTTTATAAACTGCCAGTCTGGTAGGATGCTGAGGCATCCGATGTAGTAGACCCAAGTATTTCTTCCTCACTTATATATGTGTAAGCTTTGACTCTTCTGATCGATTTGGAAATGGGATGTCCTATCATGTTTCCATGGTTTCTTTTGATGTCGTTTCTATTAAGAATTGGTTGTTGTAGAGGGGTGAGCTTCTGATATGATTTATTCCTTGCATTTATGATGACCCTACTAGATTATCTGGTTTAAATGTGAGAGAGTTGTGAGTGAGTATCGGTATTGTTTGCTTGGCATCTTGTTGTGCCTCATTCTATCATAATGTCAAGTCAGTCTACCTGTTTTTGGAACTTAGTTGTTGTAAGATGATGGGATTCTTATTCGTCACCATGAGAAAGTGTCATTGTTTCTTCCGGTGTAAAGTGGTTAGTAAGTAATACTCAATCTATGTGTCTCCTCTTGGTTCAAGATACTAGTACAGTCACGTTATCCCATGAGCTTTTCTGGGTTATAAAAAGGTTTTCTGGTAAACTGTCGGAGTTTCCTTTTTATAGGAAGGTTAAATTGATATAGATTTTGTTTCATAAAGCTCATTTAATGTCTATTTCTTCAATTGCGGTTCTTTGGCTAGCCTAACTCGGAAGTAATCTAGCTCTGGTAGCCAAGCAAATAAGAAGATGAGCTTCCTGAAGCTCTAATTATTTCTATCCTAGGTCCATTTTCATTTTTTCTTCGTCCCGCACTAGTGAGCTTGGGCGGTTGGTAGCCGCTTGTGATGTTTCCTGTGTAGAACCAGAGTACATGTTATTGTAGCCGGGTAAGCATATTATTGTTTTTCAAGGCTTCTAAGGATAATAGAAGTACCATCCATCAGGCGGTGGTGTTTACGGCAAAGGTATGGAGTTGTGAACTCGAGAGTTGCAGCTGTTTAGCAACTCAAAAAGGTAGTTGGTAGCTTAGGCCTGCCTACGTACAGCTTTTAACTAAACCTTCTTTCGTCTAGCAGACTGTGCGGGGATGAGTATTCCTATTCAAATAGCTGTATGAGTTTGTGCTTTAAGTGCAGGAGTCTTCCTCCAAATACTGAATGGTAATACTAAATCTCTAAGGCGTTGGTACCACTTTTGTCACGACTCAACCTAGGGCCACGACACTAAACTCACTAATAATCTATTAATGCCAGAGATAAGCTGGCAACCTGATCATATATATGTACCTATCTGCTAAAAGTATAAAGTCCGGAAAGATGATACGACTTTAACTTGTTGGCAATTAGAACACTGGGCCACAAATTCTACTATGTCACACTTTATTCCGTCCCACCAATAAATCTGCTTAAGATCATGGTACATCTTAATCGAACCTGGATGAACAGTGTATTTGGAATAATGTGCCTCTATCATAATCTGTTCACGGAAATCTGCAACATCAGGAACATAAAGTCTATCTTTATATAAGAGAATACCGTCAGTAGTAACCCTGTATGGCTACTCCGGTTCTCTTCTGGCTATCTGTCCGTATTCAACTAGAACTGGATCCTCATACTAACGCTGTTTTACTTCATGAAAATTTAGAGTTAAAGGTCTAGTGCAGCTTGTCAACAATCCATCATTGGTATGTATATCTCTTTCACACCTCAACTTTTTGAGAAGTTATTTTAGCGTTATAAGTGTACATGTAATGATAAGACCCAAACCCCCACAAGACCCTTCACTCGGAGCCAAGCTAAGGACATCCAAGGAGTACACCTACAGTTGATGAGGAAGGGCCTAGAAGAAGGAAGCGATTGGAAGCCGTTCCGAGTGCTTAAAGTGCAAGGGGAGCAGCCCAGTCATCCAGGCGCTCCGCCTGAAGAACCAGGTGCTCCGCCTGAAGAAGCTTAGGCCTGGGCACTCCGCCTGAGGAAGCCTAGGCCTGGGCGCTCCGCCCAAACTCTGGGCGCCCTGCCTAGGCCACCCCACTGATCATTTGGCCGGGCGCTCCGTCCCAATCTTGGGCGCTCCGCCCGGAATGCTGAAGGACGAGATTCCTAGTTATGTTAAGATTATTTTGACCCTATGTGGTCCTATGTTCCTAAGCCTAAGTGTGGGCATATTAGACCTTTCATATGGTGTCTAAAAACACCTATAAATAGCTAGATGTCTTATTATTTTCATTAGCTTACCCTTGATGAAAAACAAACACTTGTGTTGAAGAGTTGAACTCTTATTGAATGAAAAACCTTGAATTGGGACTTGTTCTTCCACTAGCGGATCTAGATGAATTCCAATCCCCCCGACCATTCTACTTGCGTGCTCACATTAGCTCGAGGGTAGTTGCCTAGCGTAGGTGTTCTTGACCTCCTCTCGGGGTGTAACGGAACAAGTTCTCCGTTGCTACTTGAGATTTGTGATTGAGATACGTCTCGTTCTTATCCTTTTTATTTTCCACATTTGATTCTTATCAGTTTGGTATCAGAGCAAGGCTCGGGTTTTGTTTCTACAAACCCCCGACCCTTGATTCTTCGTGCCTAGTATCTTCTTTTAGTTTTCTTGTTGTTGAAGTTACTGGGAAAAAGAAAATTACAAAAAAAAAATGAAAAAATTCAAAAATTCAAAAATTGGTGTATTTTTTTGGTATTTGTGATTCTTGAAGTGGGTGTTATAGATTATTAATCCTTGTTGAAAACTTGACGATTGGGTACCAAATTTGTTGGGATTAGATTGAATTGAAAATTGAAAACCCCAATTGTTGTTAAACCCTACCAAACCTTTGTTCTTGAGAAAATTGATTGATTTTGGGTTGTGTGTTAATGGGGTTTTGGAATTGATTATTGGGGATTAATCTCTATTGAAAACCGAATAATTTGCAACAAGAATCGTGTGATTCGGAGTTCGGTAACATAGTTTTTGAAGAATCAAAACCCACTTTTGAACCTTGAAACCCATGTTGAAACCCCAAACTTGAAAACTTTGAATCTTGATTGAGCATTATTTGTTGGTTGTTTGGGTGTTAAATTGATTGGGGATTGTAGGTTGTATCAAGGAGCAACTTTGGGTACCTTGGATTTGGCCAAAACACCTTGGAATTGACCTAGAAATTGGATTGAAAATGAAGAACACGGAGTAGAAAACCCAGGTGTTCTTCGTCCAGGCGCTCCGCCTAAAGTTTGGGCGCCCCGCCTGACTTGTGCTTGCCCCAGGCGCTCTGCCTAAATCCCAGGCGCCCCGCCTGCCCAACCCCACTGATCATTTTTTGGGCGCTCCGCCTCACTGCTTAGGCGCTCCGCCTAAATCACTGAAGGGTTGTTTTTGGGTAGTTTCTTCTAGGTTTACTTGTTCTTTGTTGCCTAATCTCTTATTAGTGCCTATCTAAGTAATCTTTCTACTTAATTAGCACTAATCTTTCATTGCCTTTAGGTTGATTCGTGCATTAGTGGAGAGTAGAATTCCAAGAAGATTCCTAGACTCTTTTTTATTCAAGTCCTCACTTCAAAGTGCCTAGCTTTCATCGAGTCCTATTAACTCCACTCACCCCGGAGTGTGCTTGACTCGTGAATAGTTTGGTTGAGTTGAGGAATTGCTACTCATCTACGTGAAGCTTTGGAACTACAAGTCGAGTGAAATAGCCACCACCACTAAACGAGAGAACCGAGTGATCTCAAGTGAGGGAGTGTGTAAGGTTGTTTACTAACGTTTGTTACTTGTGTAGGTACAAAGTCTTCCGAAGGAGATGATTTTGCAAAGAGTGCCCTTGCTACTATCCTTGCCAAATTGGATAGTATGAACTTGAGGATTGAAAGCCTCGAGAGGGTGAACTCCAGTGCTCTAGTTGAGCAAGGGACTTCTAATATCCAATCGGAGAAAGGGACCCCGAGTGTCCAAGTCGAGAAAGGGACCCCGAGTGTCCAAGTTGAAGTCTCAAGTACTCCTAACTTTACCCCGGAGCAAGTTAGCCATGTCATTGAATTGCTCAATCAACAACGGGCAAAGGAGGAGCGAGAGAGACTTGCAAGTGTTGGGCAATACCCAACGAACGGGCATTCCCCGTATCTTGGATAACCCCCCAAGAAACATTCCACTACCAAGACCCATCCGAAATGTGCAATCTCTTGAGCAAGCCGATGAAGCTCAAGAAGGGGAGGAAGCCGATTATGGTGATGATATGTATGGGTTTGATGATCACTTTCAACCAAGGCGAGGTATGAATTGGGGTCGAAATGTAGATAGAGGTAGGGGCCGAGGTCGAGGGCCACCTATGGGTTATGTTGGAGGGAATGCTAGAAGGGAGTATGGTGTGAATGAAGATCACTATGGGGGCCAACCGGAGCCTTTTCGTGGGGGTCGTGACAACACCAACATCAATAGTGTGAAGCTTAATCTTCCAACCTTTAAAGGGAATTGTGATCCGGCGGCTTACATAGAATGGGTGCTACATATGGAGAGATTGTTTGACACAAATAAGATGACCGATGAGAAGAAAGGTACTTATGCTATTTCATCCTTTGAATCCTACGCATCTACTTGGTGGGAATCCGTCAAGAGATCAAGGAGGAGAGCAGGGGTTCCCGTGAATGTGGGTTGGAATGACTTGAAGGTATCATGAGTATCAAGTACATCACTCCAAGATATCGGCAAGAGCAACTCAAGAAACTTTATGAGTTGAAACAAGGTGTCAAGACGGTGCATGAATACTTTGATGAGTTTGAAAGAACTCGAATGGCCTTGGATATGGACACCGAAGATGAAGAGCAAGCCGTGATCCGTTTCATGAATGGTTTGAGCTATGGCATAGCTTCACAATTGAGATTGCATGCTTATCTTTCACTTCAAGAAGTCCTTGATGCCGCTATCCAAGCCGAGCAATGGCTTGAGAAAGAGAAGTCCAACCGTTACAAGAACAACACTTCTACTTCCATGAACAAGTCAAAGGATTGGAAAAATCCTACTCCCAATGCAAAATTCACAAATGCAAGTGGCCCTAGTGGAGCAAGTGCTAGCAAAGATGTGAAGAAGCCGTTTGAGAAGTACACACCCAATGTGGGAGGTAATTC
Source organism: Petunia secreta (assembly GCA_029990175.1). NCBI lineage: Eukaryota > Viridiplantae > Streptophyta > Magnoliopsida > Solanales > Solanaceae > Petunia > Petunia secreta. Next base: position 63,617,414 of record JARKIP010000035.1, read on the forward strand.
TAAAACTCAATTGAATACTCCTACTTCTTCTTCCATTCAATGTCACAAATGCAAGGGGTATGGACACTTTGCTAAGGAGTGTCCTACGAAGAGGACCATGGTTCTTGTTGGTGAAAATGCATATGAACAAGAGAGTGAACCGGAGGATGATGAGGGAGTAGAGGGAGATGAGGGAGTAGAGGAGGATGATCAAGATGACACGGTGGAGGATGAGGAACCTCATACTTTTCTAGTTGTGAGGTGGAGCTTAGGAGCTATGATTGTGGAGGATGGTGAAACCTTGCAAAGGGAAAACCTTTTCCATGCTAGGTGTCGTGTTAAGGGTGTTGTGTGCTCTATGACCATTGACTCCGGGAGTTGTGCTAATGTTGTGAGTCAATCTCTTATAACCCAATTGAAGTTGCCTACCGTGAAGCATCCCAAGCCATATCGATTGCAATGACTTAGTGAATGTGGGGAGCTAAAATTAGTGAAGCAAGCAATGATCAAGTTCAAAATGGGTAGTTATGTTGATGAACACTTGTTCGACGTTGTGCCCATGCAAGCTTGCCACCTTCTCTTTGGAAGGCCTTGGCAATTTGATCGACAAGCGGTTTATGACGGGCGTGTCAACACTTACACGCTCCAACATGAAGGAAGGAAATTTGTGTTGAAGCCCCTAACTCCCAAACAAGTGAGTGATGACTACAATAGGATGAGGGAGTTGAGGAAGGTGGCAAAGGCAAAGTCAATCATTGAGACTAGCCCTTTGTCCAAAAGCATGGTGGCAATCCCACCTTCTTCTTACACCGGTGGCATTTGTGCCATGATGCAACCGGACGAGATCTTAAAGGGAAATGATGGCACCAAGTTTCTCCTATGCCTAGTGCACAAAGGTATGATCCTAAACTCTAATTGTGATTTTTCTTCTAACCCTTTGCCTAGTGTGTTTGAGAATGTCTTGAAGGATTTTGGGGATATGTTCCCGGATGAGATGCCGGATGGATTACCTCCTTTGAGGGGTATTGAACATCAAATAAACTTTGTCCCGGGATCTCAAATCCCAAACAAGCCGGCTTATAGGAGCAATCCGGAGGATACAAGAGAATTGTAAAAGCAAGTTGATGAATTGCTCACTAAAGGCTTGGTGAGGGAGAGCTTGAGTCCTTGTGCCGTACCCGTGATCCTTGTTCCCAAAAAGGACGGCACTTGGAGAATGTGCGTTGATTGTCGGGCCGTGAACAAAATAACGGTAAAGTACCGTCATCCCATTCCCCGACTTGATGATATGTTAGATGAATTGAGTGGTTCATGTGTGTTTAGCAAAATTGACCTTAGGTCCGGCTACCATCAAATCCGGATGAAACCCGGGGATGAATGGAAAACCGCATTCAAGACCAAGTTTGGTCTCTATGAATGGTTGGTGATGCCCTTTGGGCTCTCCAATGCACCTAGCACCTTTATGAGGCTAATGAACCATGTTCTAAAGCCATTCATCAACAAGTTTGTGGTCGTCTACTTTGATGATATATTGATCTATAGCAAATCAATAGACGACCATGTTGATCACCTTAGGCAAGTGCTTGAAAAGTTGAGAGCCGAAAAGCTCTATGCTAATTTTAAAAAGTGTGCCTTTGGTGTTGAGAAGGTAGTCTTCCTTGGGTTTGTTGTGAGTGCCCAAGGAGAGGCCATACGTGATTGGCCTACTCCTACTACCGTGACTCAAGTGAGGAGCTTTCATGGTCTTGCTAGCTTTTATAGGCGATTTGTGAAAGACTTTAGCTCCATTGCCGCTCCACTCACCGAATTGGTAAAGAAGGACCAACCATTTGTTTGGGGAGAGCCTCAAGAGAAGGCCTTCCATGAGTTGAAAAGTAGGTTGAGTACCGCCCCTCTATTGCAGTTGCCCAACTTCGGAAAGGCATTTGAGGTTGAATGTGATGCCTCGAGGGTGGGAATTGGTGGTGTTCTAATGCAAGATAGCAAACCCATCGCCTACTTTAGTGAGAAATTGAAAGGAGCCTCCTTGAACTATTCTACATATGACAAGGAGTTGTATGCCCTTGTGAGAGCCCTTGCCCATTGGAAACACTATCTTTGGCCTCGTGAGTTTGTAATCAAGAGTGACCATGAGTCACTCAAGCATTTGAGAGGCCAAGAGAAGCTCAATAAGAGACATGCCAAGTGGGTTGAATTCATTGAGTCCTTTCCCTATGTGATCCAATACAAGAAAGGGAAGGACAATGTTGTGGCGGATGCACTTTCGAGAAAGTTTGCTCTAGCCACCACTCTCACCTCTAAGCTCATGGGTTTTGAGAGCATTAAATTGATGTATGCTCATGACCCAAAGCTAAAGAGTGTCCATGACACTCTAGAGAAGGGGGAGAGAGTTGAAAAATACCAATGGGTTAATGGATATATCTTAAAAAATGGTAGGGTGTGCATACCGGAGTCCTCTTGGAGGGAGTTGCTTGTGCATGAGGCACATTGCGGGGGACTCATGGGACATTTTGGCACAAGAAAGACTTTGGCTATTCTTAAAGAACAATTTCATTGGCCAAAGATGGGGGTGCAAGTGGAAAATTTTGCAACAATTGCCTTGAGTGCAAGCGTGCTAAATCCAAAGCCCACCCCCATGGGTTGTATACCCCTCTTCCCGTACCTACTAGTCCATAGTTGGATATCTCAATGAATTTTGTGATGGGATTACCAAGGACTAGGGGGGGCCATGATAGCATTTATGTTGTTGTGGATAGGTTCTCCAAAATGGCTCATTTCATTCCATGCAAGAAATGTGATGATGCACAACATGTTGCAACTTTGTTTATTGAAAATGTTTTGAAGTTGCATGGTGTGCCTCAAACCATAGCGAGTGATAGGGACACTAAGTTCCTAAGTCACTTTTGGAGGTGTTTATGGGGAGCTGTAGGCACCAAGCTCTTGTTCTCCACGTCCCACCACCCACAAACCGATGGGCAAACAGAAGTGGTAAACCGAACCTTGGGTGCTCTCCTTAGAGCCATGACTCGAGGTAAGGCCGGGACTTGGATTGATCGTCTACCTCTTATGGAGTTTGCCTACAATCGCACATTGCATAGCATGATAGGCATGACTCCATTCGAGTGTGTCTATGGATTTAACCCCTTGATTCCCCTTGATCTAACCCCTTTGCCAAGGGATATGGTTGTTGATTTTGAAGGTAAAGCTAGAGCCAAGGCTTTGATGGAGCTACATGCTAAGGCGAAGAAGAACTTGGAGGAAGCTTATGCAAAGGTAGCCTCCAAGAAAAACAAGGGACGCAAGAAGGTGGAACTCAAGAAGGGTGATTATATGTGGGTGCACTTTCTGGAAAGAAAGGTTCCCAAACCTTAGAAAAGGGAAGTTGGCACCCCGTGGAGATGGCCCATTCCAAGTGCTTTCCAAGATAAACAACAATGCCTATGTGGTCGACTTGCCAAGTGAGTATCAAGTTTCTAATACTTTCAATGTTTGTGACTTGGTTCTTTTGGATGTAGGTAATGAAGAGGTCGTGAATGATGATGAAGAGGTCGTGAATGATGCTCCAATTTCGAGGACGAAATCCTCTCAAGAAGGGGAGGATGATAAGACCCAAACCCCCACAAGACCCTTCACTCGGAGCCAAGCTAAGGACATCCAAGGAGTACACCTACACTTGATGAGGAAGGGCCTAGAAGAAGGAAGCGATTGGAAGCCGTTCCGAGTGCTTAAAGTGCAAGGGGAGCAGCCCAGTCATCCAGGCGCTCCGCCTGAAGAACCAGGCGCTCCGCCTGAAGAAGCTTAGGCCTGGGCGCTCCGCCTGAGGAAGCCTAGGCCTGGGCGCTCCGCCCAAACTCTGGGCGCCCCTCCTAGGCCACCCCACTGATCATTTGGCCGGGCGCTCCGCCCGGAATGCTGAAGGACGAGATTCCTAGTTATGTTAAGACTATTTTGACCCTACGTGGTCCTATGTTCCTAAGCCTAAGTGTGGGCATATTAGACCTTTCATATGGTGTCTAAAAACACCTATAAATAGCTAGATGTCTTATTATTTTCATTAGCTTACCCTTGATGAAAAACAAACACTTGTGTTGAAGAGTTGAACTCTTATTGAATGAAAAACCTTGAATTGGGACTTGTTCTTCCTCTAGCGGATCTAGATGAATTCCAATCCCCCCCCCCCCCGACCATTCTACTTGCGTGCTCACGTTAGCTCGAGGGTAGTTGCCTAGCGTAGGTGTTCTTGACCTCCTCTCGGAGTGTAACGGAACAAGTTCTCTGTTGCTACTTGAGATTTGTGATTGAGATACGTCTCGTTCTTATCCTTTTTATTTTCCGCGTTTGATTCTTATTATGTAATCAACTTTGTTGCTGGTATTCTGCCTCAGGTCATGGTCCAACTACATGTCTCTTTTATTTTCACTTTGTCAAGTTATAATTTTTTTAATTCAAAGACAATACCCTGAAGTAGATGTTCAGTCTGAAGATCATTTCTGGTCTGCATCATACTATCCAGTAGTATTTGCATGATCCTTATCCTTATATGATAGGCCATGTTCAGATGAACTTTTGACATACATTAGGATATGAGTAATTACATTCCCATAAGAAGCTTGCGGAACAATACTAACATCAACTGAGATGTTGCATAATGCGTTCGTAAAAATAATATAGCTTGTATCAAATCTTCTATAGTCTGTAGTGACAAGGTACTACAAAAGCTCCCCCCATTGCATCAAGCGTGAGCTAATTCTTAGTTCCATCGACCTGTTCTATATCGAAAGGTATATCGAAGAGGGATTATCGGCTGAATCATGTTAACCCATTCAAAGTTCTGTGTATCTTTGCTTCGAAAATGTAGAACTCTCTTCTCGTGATCGAGGAAGGATCAACTTAGTCAGAATAAGCTGGGCAACGATGTGAGGATATTACCAAGATATATTTTATTCCAAGAGTTCGTTGTGCGTATATTCTATAATCAAATGATAATGCCCGTGGAGTAGTTTATGAAGGTCATGCAAGTTCTCTTGTTATCTATATGAATTTTTCTTTAGACTTAGGCTCGTTCGAGGACGAACGAGAGTTTAAGTGGAGGAGAATGAAACGACCTCGGTTAGTCATTTCGGAAGATAGGACTTCAATTGGCGTGCTGATAATTTTAAAATATTCGTAAGGTCCATTGGGACTTGTCTGTAAAATTTGAGTTAAATCAGACCTCGTTTTGTAGGCATCGGAAGAAGGTTTCAGTTTTTATTGTCGATAAATATTAAAAAGAGATTTTCGAGCTCGGTTTTGGCGAATGAGCTCCGATTCAAAATTCGAAAGCGCCGTTAGGTGCGTATGATTATTTGTGACTTTTTTGAACTTTCGAAAGTGAATTTTGATGTTGTTCGGCTAGTTTCCGCTAAAATGCCGAAAGTTAAATAATTTGACCTTTTTCTATTTAATTTGCATATTGAGTTTCGGGAATCCGATTTGAGATCCGCCTTAGCGAATATGTTACATATATTTTGTATAACTGGTATGCAAAAGTTGTAATTATTTCGAAGATCATAGGGTACCGTTTTAATTTTCGTCGAGAAAAGAAAATAAACTAAAAGAAAAACAAAAAAAAAATGAAACAAAATGAAAAAGGAAAAAAGACAAAAAGGAAAGACAAGTAAAATAGTTAGGCGGTGGGCACTTGAGCTTAATTAGAAACGAAGAAAGCAGAAAACTTCAGTAACAATATGAAACAGAGAGAAAACTAAATGACAGGGAGGAAGAAAAAATTGCTAGAAAATGATAAAACAGCCGGGAAAATAGTAGAATTTTTACTCCGAAACATTCAGGTAATGATTTTAATGCATTATTTGAGTTTATTATATATGTTTGAATATGTTTTAACGGTAAAACTTGGAATATTAGACATTGTTTTAATAAGTCCAATTAATAGTTTAAAGGGTCAAATAGACTCCGACAATGAAATTGATTATATATTCGTACTCAGTGAGTTATGGGCAACTTATAAATGTAATTTATTTAGGGTTTGGTTATGTGACCTTAAACCCTGTACATAGGCCTAGCCTGCGTATTGCGTATGCGAATAGGGTATCAGGTTCCTACCTGGATTGCCCTAAGATTTGAGGAATGAAGCCTTTAGCCTAATTTGATATATTTTTCTGCATATTGAATAGAGTGGAATCGTTTGGCAATAAAACCAAAGGACAAAGCAGTTATTGAGTGGATGTGCTAACTTTGTAACAAGGTAAGTGTGTATATCCATTTTTTTGGAGGCACCTGGCCTCGTGGATTTTCTACCACGTGTTCCTTACGTGTGTAGGTGCCGATAGGCGTACTCATTACGCCTTAGCTTTGGATTTACATTGTATAATATATGTTATGTCCTATTGTTGGTTGTATTGCATTGAGGATCTGAAAGTTGTACTCTGGCTGTGAGTTGACATATATACTTCCTGGCAGTCGATGAGAGTCCCACGCTGGTGAAGGGTTATCATTGCATCATATTGAGGGTAGGAGGATTCCACCCTCGGAGCAGGAGGATTCCGCTCTATTGCATCATATTGAGGGTAGGAGGATTCCGCTCCATTGCATCATATTGAGGGTAGGAGGATTCCGCCCTCGGAGCAGGAGAATTCTGCTCCATTGCATCATATTGAGGGTAGGAGGATTCCGCCCTCGGAGCAGGAGGATTCCGCTCCATTGCATCATATTGAGGGTAGGAGGATTCTGCCCTCGGAGCAGGAGGATTCCGCTCCATTGCATCATATTGAGGGTAGGAGGATTCCGCCCTCGGAGCAGAATGATTCCCCTCCATTGCATCATATTGAGGGTAGGAGGATTCCGCCCTCGGGCTGGAGGATTCCGCTCCATTGCATCATATTGAGGGTAGGAGGATTCCGCCCTCGGAGCAGGAGGATTCCGTTCCATTGCATCATATTGAGGGTAGGAGGATTCCGCTCTCGGAGATGGAGGATTCCGCTCCATTGCATCATATTGAGGGTAGGAGGATTCCGCCCTCGTAGCAGGAGGATTCCGCTCCATTCATTTGACACATATGACCCTTTGCATCATATTTCATTTCATCTCATTTCATTTCATACTATTGTGTAGACTTGTGGTACATAACTACTGTTCTGCTTATACGTGCATTGCTTATTTGTCTATATATTTCTGGCTCGTATTCTGGGTTGCGGGGATCGGGTTGCACGCCGCAACGGTATAAATATATGGATCGGGTTGCACGTCGCAGCGGTATAAATATATGGATCGGGTTGCACGCCGCAGCAGGATGAATATATGGATCGGGTTGCACGCCGCAACAGGATGTATTTTTTATTGTTGATGTGTTCGGGATACCTATATGTTTTGATTATCTTACGTTCCTGGTTGTTGATGAGTTTGTCATTCCATACGTGTTTCTAATTATTATCTGGCTCTACCTCTTTATAATTTAAATAAAAGGAATTTGGTTTATCTGTTTCTTCTTCCTGGCTAGCTATCCTATTCTTTGAGGTGACTAGTCTGCCCCACTTATTGCGTCCTTTTGACTCAGCCTTGTTTGTTGTTTGTTTCTTGTCTATCTATTTTGTTTCGGCAGGTTTGCTCCAGGATTGAGTTCGCCACGTTGTGAAGGAGCGAAGACGACTTCAGCTGTCAGGGTGAGCCAGCTTTTATTCCGGATGACCACCAGTTTATTGGTTATTATTTTAGTTGCATTCTGCTCCCTTCAGGAGGTATCTGTCTTCTTTTGTACTCTTAGATGTCTAGTCTGGATAGCCCTAAACCTAGTATGCGGGTAGTCAGCTGTAATTTCTTTTTTACAGCTTAGAGATATCATTATGTTTGTACTTTTTCTAAGTCTTGTTATTATTTATAAATTGAATTATAGTATTTATTTTCCAAATTTAATTGATAAGGGTTCGCCCGACGGGTCTAGGGAAGGATGTCGGGTGCCCGCACGGCCTAACCGGATTTCAGGCCGAGTCAATCATCCTACTGATACTGAGTTCCCAAGAGAAGTAGACCGACTTGACATTATAACAGAATGAGGCACAACAAAATGCCTGGCACCAATATCGATATTCACTCACAAATCTCTCACATTTAAACCAGATAAACTAGTAGGGTCATCACAAATGCCAGGAATAAATCATATCAGACGCTCACCCTTCTACTGCAACCGATTCTTAATAGAAACGACATCCAAGGAAACCATTGAAACATGATAAGACACACCATTTTCCAGATCGATCGAAAGAATCAAATCTTACTCAAATTTTAGAGAAGAAGAAATCTCAGGGTCCACTACATCTGATACCTCAGCATCCTGGCGGACTGGCAATTCATAGAACTGCCTCTGCAGCTGAGCTGAGCCACTATCCTGATAATCACCTCCTGAAGAACCACGGCCACCACACTCTCAACCTCTACTGGATGGTGGCGTTTCTCTGGCTTATTGAGATCTAAATGAAATCCCTGCAACTGTGCAGGTGCCAGATGACGAGAGAAAGGACGACTGCCTACTTTTCGGAGTAATGAAGAATTCCTCAAAGGATAACCAGACTCACGACAATAATAACACCTTTTCGCTAAAAAATGGAAACTGGACAGATTATTGATAACTACAAAAAGAAAACTGAGTCTATCTTTGATAATTTACTAGCACACTATGAGAATTACACTCTACAAGCTGAGATAACCTGGTCGGAGACCTCCCAAAATAATCAGAACTCTTACCTCCAAATGAGTTACCATGGTTGCCCACTAGGGCCACGGGATCTCTTGCTCCGCTCTAACTCTTCCCGCTCTAACTTATGGTATGCCTCGTACCTCCGAGCAATATCAACAACAACATCAAATGAAATCCCGACCTCAATCTCTCGAAAGGCTCATGGACTAGTTCTAATACATATTCAGTCATTCTATAGAATTCAATCTCATATTCTGAAACACCAACAGGCTAACCGATAGGCCACCCTGTCCAATCCATTCAAACTGGAGCCACTTTTCATCTCGGTCGCTACTCGAAAGGAACTTTTCCACGAATCTAGAAGAAAAACCGAATCAAGTTAGCTAATAAGAGAGCGGCCCACCAATTCAAGGCTGGACCCTGAAACTGGAAAGCATAGTAATCAACATGTACCGCTCGATATAATCAAGAGCCAGAAGGATACGGTGACATCATTTTATTTTTAAAAAAAAAAAAACTTAATCAGGGATTATATAATGCATTGCTTGGGAATATCGGGATGTTTAACCGCGTAAAATAATACAACCTCTTTGAGCACTCGGACCCAATAATTACCTAAGTTACCTAACCAGCCAGAACAACTGGAGGCACAACACATGCTGCCTCCGGAACATACTTTACTGCGGCAATATTAAGAACTAGAATAAGAGCTCCCTAAAACCGAACATCTGCATTTACGGCAACCTGATAAGCTGCCTAGTGAATAAAAGGTTCTTCCGGTATCTGCCTCGCCAAGATTTTCGTAAAAGCATTGTAGAGAGCCAAGGGAACCACAAGGCCCTGCTCCCTTGGCTATCGCGAGCTCGTACAGCTGGGACCTCCGTAACTAGGTCGTCAGCAATATCAAAACTCTCGGGGCTTCATCAGTGCTAGCCCCAGGCTAGACTGCTTCGTCTTGAACTCATACTGTTTGCAAATTTATCGCGCGAGGGTTAACAATTACCACGAAGGAATTAACGAATTAACGAAAATACTTTTGAATCCTAAACCGACGCACGATCAGAAATGAAGGAAGTGAAACTTCCTAAATGCCATCATAGCCTCTCATAGATAAGACGGACGTCTAAGTAGCCGTCAGCGAGACTCTACTAGACGCTGTCTTAGTCTGGATTGACTCTAAACAGGGCTCTGATACCAACTGACACGACCCGGAATCCGGTTAGGTCGTGCGGGCACCCGACATCCTCCCCTAGACCCGTCGGGCGAACCCTTACCAATAAATCAGGAAATAAATATAACAATTTATAAATAAAGACAGGACTAAAAAAAACATACAGATATATTGACACCTCTAAGCTGTACGAAAGAAAATTACAGCTGACTACCCAACATACTAGGTTTAGGGTTATCCAGACTAGATATCTAAGAGTAGAAAGAAAACATATACCTCTTGAAGGGAGCAAAATGCAACTGAAATAATAAACAATAAACTGGTGGTCATCCGGAATAACGCTGGCTCACCCTAACATCTGAAGTCGTCTTCGCTCCTGAACAACGTGGCGAACTCAATTCTGGAGCGAACCTGCCGAAACGAAATAGATAGACAAGAAACAAACAACAAACAAGGCTGAGTCAAAAGGACTCAATAAGTGGGGCAGACTAGCCACCTCAAAGAATAGGATAGCTAGCCAGGGAGAAAAGAAACAAATAGACCAAATTCCTCTTATTTAAATTATAAAAAGGCAGGGCCAGATAATAACCGGAAACACGTATGAAACCATAAACTCAACAAGGAATACGAGCCAGAAACATGTTAACAAATAAGCAATGCACATATAAGCAGAAAAGTAGTCATGTACCGCAAGTCTACACAATGGTATGAATTGAGATGCAATAAAATGAAGTGAGATGAAATGAAATATGATACAAAGGGTCACATGTGCCCGCCATCCCATCTCGAAGCGGAATACTCCTGCATTCGAGGGGAATCCAATCTGATAACCAACTGGAGCGGAGTACTCCTGCTCCTGGGGTAGAATACTCCTGCACCCGATATAATATAAACCAGAGGCGGAATACTCCTGCACTCTCCTGGGGCGGAATACTCCTGCACCCGATATAATATAAAGCTGAGGCAGAATACTCCTGCACTCTCCTGGGGCGGAATCCTCCTACCCTCAATATGATATAATGGAGCGAAATACTCCTGCTCCTGGGGCGGAATACTCCTACCCTCAATATGATACAATGGAGCGGAATACTCCTGCTCCTGGGACGGAATACTCCTGCACACAATATGATATGCAATATAATGCATATGAATGACATATAATGTATATGAAAGCAATGTGATGCAATAATAACCCTTCACCGGCGCGGGACTCTCATCGACTGCCGGGAAGTAGATGCCAACTCACAGCCAGAGTACAATGCTCAGATCCTCAATGCAGTACCAACAACAGGACATAATATATAATATACAAGGTAAATCCAAAGCTAAGGCATAAGGAGTACGCTTATCGGCAGCTACACACGTAAGGAACACGTGGTAGAAAATCCACGAGGCCAGGTGCCTCCAAAGAAATAGATATAAACACTTACCTCTTCCAAAAGCTAGCATTGCTAATCAACAACCGCTTTATCCTTTGGTTTCATTGCCAAACGATCCCACTCTATTCAATAAGCAGAAAAAATATATCAAAATAGGATAAATGCTTCATTCCTCACATCTTAGGGCAATCCGGTTAGGAACCTGATACCCTATTTGCATACGCAATACGCAGGCCAGGCCTTGGTACAGGGTTTAAGGTCACATAACCAAACCCTAAATAAATTACATTTATAAGTTGCCCATAACTCACTGAGTACGAATATATAATCAATTCCATTATCGGGGTCCAATTGACCTTTTAAACTATTAATTGAACTTATTAAAACGATGGCTAATATCCCAATTTTTACGGTAAAAATATATTCAAACATACGTAATAAACTCAAATAATATATTAGGATCATTACCTGAATATTTCAGGGTGAAAATTCTTCTTTTCTCCGGCCCCTTTTCTCATTTTCTGGCATTTTTCCCTCTTGCGCGTTCTTTTATAACTTTCGTAATCTTTCTGATCTCCCTCTTACTTCTAGGCTTCAAAATGAAGCTTATGGGATACATGGGATATGTATCCCATTCCACCGCCACTATGTAATAAAATTTGTCCTTTTCCCTTCTTTTTTTCGTTTTCTTTTAAAATTCGCTGCTACGGTAAAAATTAAAACGGTATTCTACGATATTCGAAATAATTCCAACTTTTGCATACAAGCTATACAAAATATATGTAACATACTCGCGAAGGAGGATCTCAAATCGGACTCCCGAAACTCAAGATGCGAATTTAAATAGAAAAAAGTCAAAATTATTTAACTTTCGGCATTTTAGCGGAAACTAGCCGAACAACATCGAAATTCACTTTCGAAAGTTCACAAAAGTCATAAATAATCATACGAATCTAACGACGCTTTCGGATTTCGAATCGGAGTTCATTTGCCAAAACCGAGCTCGAAAATCTCTTTTTAATATTTATCGATAATAAAAACTGAAACCTTCTTCCGATGCCTACAAAACGAGGTCTGATTTAGCTCAAATTTTACAGTCAGGTCCTAATGGATATTACGAATATTTTAAAATTATCGACACGCCAATCGGAGTCCTAACTTCCAAAACGACTAACCGAGGTCGTTTCATCTATGGAGATCACGAGCATTTGACAAAAGACTACAAGGCGTTAAGTTGTGAAGTGTCTAATTTGATCAATGAAGGATTACTAGAGGATCCACTCACTGGCAAAAGGAAACAGATATATGTTGGGATATACTAATAACCATTCGGTTTTAGCTAGATTATTCCTTGTTGAACAATTGATTATTCATTTATTAAATATAATGGAGTTTTATTTATTTAGATCAATTGTGTCATGTGTGTCCTATTATTTATATAGTAGTTGATTTAGTGTGTAGAGCCTAGCTTATACACGGAAGATTAAATTATCGGTTCTTATAAATAATAAAGTAATGTTCACAATCTAAGATGGAAATTGGACAAAATTATTTGCATGGTTGTAGTACAAGATTATATATATTTTATCTTTATTATGGGAATAGTATAGTTCCAACTTCTTGTGCTAGTGCGCTTTGTATGTATTGAATGGACCAAGTAGAGATAAGTGTTTTTATACCGACGATATAAAACAAATTCTCTAGCTCATCAAATGTACTTATACTCTTAATCTTGATATAGCTATTATTAGTGGTGTATATTATTCATTGTCTTGATTTATCAATAGGTGAGGTCCAGGATATTTGGGTCAAATAATTTCTGATAAGCTGGATAATAATAATATGCATTTGCGAAGTGATAGCTAGTTGATAGAATCCACGTTTCGGTATAGAGATTGATGACACCCCTTTATGAAAGCTTAAAAGTTTCTATGTATAAATTTGGCCAGTGAATTTCGCATCCGGTACGTGGAATAAGTTAAGCAGAAGTCTAAAGGATATTCATTTAGTCAATATATTAAATTATCACTAATTTGATATTATTGATTGGTGTTTGTAATCTTAACGTGGGGAATTAAATAAGTTTTGGTGGAAGAATTCAAAATTCAACTGAGGAGTGCAATTAAGAATTTCTAGTGGAAATAATTTTTAATTTATTATGGAAAGATTAATTCTAGAGAAAAAAATTAATTCCATAATTGGAAGCCTCATTAATTAATTATGTGGTCCCTGTTGTCACCGAATCCAATTATGACTAGGAGAGAGGTTTCTTGGTGGAAAAGAATCCTACATAGTTTTGGAAAAGGGTTTTACCCTTAAAACTGTATAAAGGGGATTCTTGGCCAAAAGGAAAGATACACTAAAAATATATTAGTTTTCTCTCACTAAAATATTTGTTCCACAAAATATTATCAGTCCGAGTATTGTTCGGGCGCATGACAGAAGATCATGGAATTGGAGGACGACCCCGTGGATGATCTTGCTCGTGCTTGAAGGCTCTTCTCATGGTTGAAGTCACGCTTCAAGAGGTATTCTGTTTTATGTTTATGTAAAACTAAATAGCCTGCTAGTTTGTCTAGATTACATGTGAGTCATGATCCTGAAATTGCTTCCGCTGTGTTTATATTTCTTTAACTGGCATCAAAGTCTGCTCACGTCTAACTAGATAACTAGGGTTTCTAACCTATTTGTTGTGATATTTGTGATTTGTGATTCAAAACCGAGAAAAAAAATTAGGGTTTAAATTTTGCCGCTAGGGTTTGCCGGTTGGTGGCAGAATAGAGCCACGATAGTTTTCAAGTAACAAATTTTTGAAAGTGGATTAAATTGTCTTTTAGCGGTCGGATTAAACTAAGGGATTTTTATGCGTGCTGCCCACAAAAGTAAAATATTTACGTTTTTATGCCCATTTAAAATTAGTTTTCACCCATTGCCTATTCTACCTACTTTATTTACATTGTATACCATTCAGCCCATTTTATTTACCTAGCCGTCCCATCAGCCCAATTTATAAGTCCCAAATCTCCTCACTTCCCTCATTTCAAACACTAGAGGGTTACTTTATCCTGCCTCACCACCGGAAATTTCCTCCACCCCACAACCGCCACATCTCCACCATAGGACTACCACCGGAGCGCCAGCCGGCCATCGCTGAAAAATACAAACCACACCTTTTCCGAACCCTCTCAACAAATGTTTGATTTTACATAACAGGGCGAAGTAGATTACAGAGATGTGTTGCACCGAGATGGTTCTGTTCTCATGTCCGTTTCTTTGGATCAATTGAAGGTCTTATCTGGCACTTTTCTTGGAACAATTTCTAATATACAATTGCTAGTCAATTTAAAACACCCAATTAGCTTGTAGTTCCTATTGTTCTCTTCTTTTTATATTTCCTTAAAAATTGCGTAACTTTCGGTTTTGCAGACCCTTGAACTTTTGTACAAATCATTAGCGGCAAAGCTTGTTGTTGGCATGCTATTTAAGGTCCAGTTCTACTGTTCGTGTTGCACTGTGTACTAGAACTAATTTTTCTCCTCTAGTTGTGCACTGTTTTTGTGCTAAACTTAACATCATTGCCAATTCAGGATTTGGCAACTGTGGACTCAATCTTGTTGAGGGAACTTCCACCAGTAGATGATAAGGACTATGTAAAGACCCTTTTCTTTTTCTATGTAGTAATTTAAGTATCTAAGTTATTTTTATTTATTCTCTGACTAATGTGTTAAAATTTAGCAATTCTTGTGCACATTTTTTTGCTAGATCCCTTTTGTTTATTAAGGCTGAGAGAAATGACATGATTGTGTTTATTGTACCATGAACATCGTTTGGCTCTCAAAAGGTTGGTTGACATAAGCATGGGAGTCATTACTCATCTCTTAGAGCAATTAACGAAGCCATTACCCAATGCCATGGTCTTGGTTACTCTGAAGGAGTTTCTTTTCGTTTCCACCATTATTTTTTCCAAAATCCCAACTGTTTGACGTAGATCTAAGTTTGACAATACACTCTTTTTAGTTAGGAATAAACATAATGAAATTAAGAATGTGAGAATACATTATGTTGCAATTTTGAAGAGTGGATGAAGAGTAGCTGCATTCACAAATGGATGTATGTTCTATTTGTAACCCTAGCTTGTATAGTATTATAAGCTAAGATATTAGGGATAAGTTGCACTTTAATCTATAAAGTTCACTATTTGTTGTTTCTTTAGCTTTGCTCTGTTACTTGCCTTGTTCAGTTTTACTTTTCAGTTTTTTATTTTTATTTTTTTGGTTTTCCGATGGTTAAATTTATAAAATATGTTAAAAGTTGGTTCTTTTTCTCTAGCTGAGTAGTTAAAGCCTTTTATTTTAGATGTATATGTGTGTGTAAAAATAAATCAATAGACAAAAAGCTCAAGTTTTGAAAGGAAAACAATAATTCAAAACACTAGTATAGCTCTACTTGAATTCAGTTCTTTTCGTGTTTGCTATAGAATTATTCCTTTTAGGTACATCTTCTATATGATTTCTTTTAAATGTTTGATGTGTTACACTATGTAAAATTTGCTCTTTTTTACCCAATTACTACTTTTTCTCTAAGTTTATTGTGTTTTTTTTTCCGGGTTGTTGTTACAATATGCTCGAAAACTATAAAGCCCGTATTACAATCTATGTTTTTATTCTTTGCTATTTCAAAACAATGAAGTTTAGTTAATTTTGAAAATGTGTTATTATTTGTTCAAAAATATAGGGTTGATTGCCCAGGTTTTAATTTTTTTTTAATGAAGTATTTTGATGATATTGATTTCAAGTTTATTGATATTGAAATTTTGCTATCGTCTTTATGTTGTTGCGCGTTCTTATATTGTGATTCTTTTTTTTTTTGGGCTAGTTGATGCTTAAGTTATGCACTGGCAAGTTAACTGGATGTGATATACTCAAAATACTACTGTTTTGCTACTTATCTTAGAATATGCTGAAAGTGTAGTAATATATGATTAGTTTACAATTTGCACTTGATTTGAAGTTTGAGGAAGATAGGTATATAGAAGAGGTCAGGAAAGGGAGGCAACCACTAGAAGGGTATCTACCTATGTTTAGGATTTTTTGTGACCCTATTGCTGCTTCATACTTATTTATTGTTTCATTCAACAATATGGATATCTAGTTTATGTGAATTAATTAAAAGAAAGTACTCATGTGTTTTAAGAGTATTTACTAAGCTTCTTTATCTTAGGTATTTAGGCTCTTTAAATTTGATCTTTATGTAAAGAATAGCACTATTCGAGATTATCGTTAGCTTCAATATGATTTACTTTAGAAGTGTAGTATAAAGCACGATCCTGATTAGTAGTGCTTATGTATGAATGTCTGAAATTGTACCAGGTGACATGAATAAGAGGCTAGCATGGTCCGTGGAGCTGCCATTGCATGGAAAGAAATGAATCTTTTATTTGTGCGTTTTGTGACATGTTGGAAATGTTGGAGAAATTCTACGCTTTTGTGGTGGATATACAACAAGTTTTAAGCAGGATATACGAGCAGAAATTCATGTTTGACTTTGTTAGATGATTTGTCTCTTTTTTCAGTTCTCTCTTCCTTTTAGCCCCTTGAACCATGTATAGGCAAACCTGTGGCCAAAGCCAAACACTCTGTGTTGACCTTCTTCTTGTTAGGTATACAAGTTCTTAACTTAATTTTTTTTTTCTCAGGCGGCACAACTTGAAGAGTCTCAATGGAATTAGCGGACAAAGCTGTTGGGCTGCTTTTGACATTGTGGGTGATCATTCTGGTAAGCTGATATTCTCTTCCTTCTAGATATGTGTTGTGTCTTTTGAGACCCAAGTTTTATTAAGGTGAGATTGATAAATGCTTTTTGCTTTCAGCCTTCAGTTGATAGTGATCATTTTGTCCACAAATATTTTCTACCTCAAGAGTTTGCAATTCTCATTCCGCTATATGTTGGCGTGGCTCTCATCTCCCTCGTGAGCGTGTTCATTGGATATGTTATGCTCAAGTCCAAGAAGAAGAAATGATGTGGTCGTGGCAAGTCCATTTGTATGGTCTATTAATTTCATGATAGTATTTGATTATCTTTTTTAACTCCTCTCATTTTGAACAGCCAGTGTTATAAAACACATATGTTTCTTTATGTTCTTTAGTTGACTATGATTTGATACCTCTGATGATCAATTTTAGGAAGTTATACCTTGAAAAAATGTCACATTTCAAGACCAAGAAGTATGATATGATGTAGAAGTAGGTGAGTTTTCGATGACCTCATTTCTTAATCAGATAATATATTTGATAATATTTGGAGGGAAATAATTCGGAAAGAAATCTTTGGAGGCTCCTACAACTCATATGTGTCTTCCTTAATTTCTCTGCTTTATTAGCAATTCTAGGTCTACTTTTATTGACTCATGTCTTGATTAAACGTTTCACTTGACTAAATGTGCTTTATTTGTCCAATTTATGTAGATATTCAAGTTTTCTGCTGGTTCTATATCGAAGGTGCTAAACATACAAATGCAGATTAGACGGACTATTTTGAAGATTTAGTTGATCAGTATTCCACTTCAAGTTGTTGAACTCGTGCTTAACACGGACATTAGCACGCTTAGTACTAGAAAGAGAGTTCCCTATTCAATTTATACTTTTTATGGTATATAGTTATTTTTTCTTTAAATAATACTATGTTTTGAAATAGTATACTTCAATTTTTGGTTATCATTGTATACCCTTGGGATATATTGTATACTTTTGGAGTATACTGTATATTTTTATAGTATACAATATAATTTATATCTTTGAAAATTGATGTGATTTGAAACAGTATTGTATACCTTTGGAGTATGTTGTATACTTTTACAGTATACAATGTTATTTAAACTTTTGAAAAATGATGTGATTTGAAATAGTATATTGCAAAAAAAAAAAAAAATCATTGTATATCATTAGAGTATATCGTATACTTTTACAGTATACAAGGTTATTTTTCCTTTGAAGAATTCTATGTTTTGAAATAGTATACTTTAATTTTTTGTTATCATTGTAAACCTTTTAGGTATACTATATACTCTTTTGATATATCTTGTTATGTTCAGATCAAAGTACAAAAAAAAATCGCAGAACACATAGATATTTTAATTTTTATTATTATTGATGAATTAGACATTTTAGTATATTGTATACTCTTTTGGTATACCCTATCAAAGTGTGTGAAGCTATCGAACATATAAATATTTAAGTTTTGTTGTTTTGAACGTTGTATACCCTTTTGGTATACTGTATACTCTTCCGGTATACCCCTTTTGTATTTGAATCAAAGTGTGCGATGCTACCGAGCAAATAAATAATTGAGTTTTTGTTGTTTTGAACAAAGTATACCCTTTAGGTATACTGTATACTCTTCTGGTAAACCTGTTTGTGCGATACTACCGAGCGAATAAATATTTCAGTTTTTATTATTTTGAACAAAGTATACCCTTTTGGTATACTGTACTCTCCCGGTATAGCCTTTTGTATTTGGATCAACGTGTGCGATGCTACCGAGCGAATAAACATTTCAGTTTTTATTATTATGAACAAAGTATACCCTTTTGGTATACTGTACTCTCCCGGTATAGCCTTTTGTATTTGGATCAAAGTGTGTGATGCTACCGAGCGAATAAATATTTCAGTTTTTATTGTTTTGAACAAAGTATACCCTTTTGGTATACTGTATACTCTTCCGGTATACCCTTTTATGTTTGGATCAGAGTGTGCGATGCTACCGAGAGAATAACAAATTAAATTTTTGTTGGTTTTAACAAAGTATACCCTTTTGGTATACTATATACTCTTCTGGCATACCCTTTTGTGTTTGGATCAAAGTGTCTGATGCTACTGAGTGAATAAATATTTCATTTTTTGTTGTTTTAACAAAGTATACCCTTTTGGGATACTGTATACTCTTTTGGTATACCCTTTTGTGTTTGGATTAAAGTGTGCGATGCTACCGAGCGAATAAATATTTCAGTTTTTGTTGTTTTGAACAAAGTATACCCTTTTGGTATATTGTATACTCTTCCGGTATACTATATAGTCTTTTGGTATATCTTGTTTGCCTTGTTATGGTTGGATCAAAGTGCGAGACGTTTTAAAATACATATATATTTTAATTTTTTATTATTTTTATATACTCTTTTGGTATATCATTTTATGTTTTCGACTAACCTGTGTGATGCTATCGAGCAAATAAATATTTAAGTTTTTGTGTTTTTGAACAAAGTATAACTTTTTTGAGAAAGAAGAAAAAGAAAAAAAAATTGAGTGCAATAAGATTACGCAGAAAGAAAATAAATAAAAAATAAAAAAATTGGGGAGACATGAATAGTTCTATAAAAGGAGAAAGAAAAAAGAAAGAAAAAAGAAAAAAAGAAGAATTAAAACATAAAAGGAGAAAAAAATAATAAAAGAATGACAAAAAAAAAAAAAAGAGAATAAATAATAAAAGATATTAGGGGTGAGAGAGACTTGAATTTCTTGTTTTATGCCTCAAAATAAGGAAGTGTATAGGATGTAAATAAGTTATGGGTATTAATGTAATGGGTAGAGCCTTGTAAATAAGATGAGATGTATGAGTATTTTTGAAAATTGCCTTTAAATTAATAAAGACAATATTCAAGATTGACGGGAATCGAACTTGAATCATTGGAGTGATCTGGAAGACAAAATATTCCTGGCTAAATTTGTGACGGCTGAAATGGAACTCCGATAACAAAAGAAGAAGTGGACGGTAGCATTACTGCATTAGTATTGTTTCTGTTTTAAGTGAGTTAAGAGTTCCTCCATTGAAGTTCGTGAAAAGTTCCTGCCAATATGAACTTTATTTGAAAATTTTAGTACTTTAGCCATTGTTCAGAAATTTATTCAGAGGTGGTTGTTCTCTTTAAAGACTAAATATCCTGGCAGTAAAGAGTTGATTTTGATGTCATGGATGTGCTTAAAGAGGCATAAGAGCCTCGGGCATTGACTAGTAATCTGTATGGAGGCTATGCCGGAAAAGTCGTTTGAAAGCTCTCTGTTCTTTGTTATTAATAAACATTTCAATAACTAATTTAGTTACAAAAGGAATAGGGTTACTGTTGGCGGTGGACAATAGAAAGCATAAAGTTCTGGGAGAATTACAAATATATACAACCCTAACGCTAAAATTACAAAAAATAACAATACTATATCACTTTACAAAAACTACCAATACTTTTTTTTATATAATATATACAAAACCCCATTTAAACCATATAAATTAGGCTTTTACCCTCTCCCTTCCCCACTGCTACAGTGATTTGGGCTGCCACCACCTGCCGCCGGTCGCCGCCGGCCAGCCGGCGGTTGCCGGTGACCAGATTTTTTTTTTTTTTTTAATTTTAAAATCTGAAAAAAGTTGTAGGTGCATAAACATACAAAAATACAATTTCATACTTAAAAAAACATTTGATTTGATCTCTAAAATACATAAACATACATAAAAACACTTTCATATTAAAAAAAAATAGATTTTGATCTATAAAAATACATAAACATACATTAAAACAAATGTATATGCATCACATATACAAACACATACAAAAAGGATTTAGATACATACAAAAGTTTTATGGTCACACATACACACAAATATAGTTTATACAAAAAAAAAATATAAAACTGACATACAAAATATGTAGATTGAATTACACATACACAAATATACAATAAGATTACATAGAGATTCAAAAAAATTAATTGTATTTATAAACGAAAACATATACATACATATCAATACAAACTTATACATAAATATACACATCAATACACATTAAAAAACAAAATAAAACATAAAAAAAGAGAAGGAGAAGTAGATCGCCGGCGTAGAAGCTCCGGCAACCGCCATAAGCAATAGATCTGGCGCCGTCCAGAGCAGCAGCGGCAATGCCACCACTCCGGCGACGCCGCAACAAACAGAGATGAACAACAGTAGCAGCGTGCAGCAAAACGTGATGTGCCTTACCGGAAAAGACACCGGCTGGTCGCCGGAGAAGGAGGAAGGGCGGGGGACAGGCGGGTGGGTGGGTGGAGTGGAGAAAAAGAGAGAGAAAATTAGGGTTTTGTGTTAGGGAGTGAGGGAAATGAAGAAAATGGTATGTATTGTAATATATTTAAAAATATCGTTATTTAGGGTAAATATTTAAAAGTATCGGTATTTTTTGTAATTTAGCTATTAGGATTGTCATCTGGTGTAAATTTTCCTAAAGTTTTCTATGGTTTAATTTTGTTAATATTCCTTGCTCTAAGTGGCGGCTATAAGATTTGCTTTAAGTAGGATTTTGAAACTTGGTAATATTTCCTTGGCTTAGTGATCCTTGTTTTATTTCTCCTTGTTGGTTATTTGAAAAGGAGCACGGTCCATTGAACAAAATTAATTGAGACAATAATATTTTCCTACTTGTATTGGTCGATTTCCGTCCGATCATGCAAATGACACGTGTTCTACCACGTGGCAAAGCTATGGTAGATTTCGAAGACATTATGAGGCGAGATCGAAGTAAAAATAGCCTCAACCCCTGGCTTGATGGATTACGTTGTATTGAGATCGGATTGTTTCGAAGACAGCTGGTTTAGCAGATAACTTCAGATAATCTTATCCCACTTTTATCGGAACGGATCCCGCGCAATCCGCGGAGCATGGACAACTGCTGAAGAAAGGTGGGGAGGTGGAGTTCTTCAAGGGTTTGGAACTCCACGCTTTAGCACATCTATAAATAGACCCCAATCTCTTCTATTTGAAACTTACGTTGATGAGAAGAAGAATACCTCCTTTACTTCATCAAACATATTACTCTCCATTATACCGTTGCTACAAAAGTCTTTTATTGTTGTTGCAAGTTCAACCATTGTATTAAAACATCGACCACGGCCTGGCTCAAATCTGGAGGAGGATTCATCTCTTTTATTAGAGCACCAACTATCGATTCAATACAATAAGCTTTATCATTCATTTATTTATTATTGTTATCTCGCTATTTGTTCGTCATTTACATTGCTTAACATATTCTGCTTATTGTCATCGATCTTGTTAATTTTCTGCTACTGCACTAATCATAAAACTGTTTCATTAAGTGTGTTTCACCTAATATCGATCACATTAAAACGATAGTTGTTATTGTTTGGTTCGCGATATTAATTCCATAAAGTTCGTTTCATCAATCGTATCTTTATTGTTTTATGTGAATTTGCCATCGGTTAAGTCATATAATCTCATATATTCGTCATGGATAACTTATTTCTATCGCGGCTTCATTCGTCAAATCTAGTTGAAATAGTTTGCTTGAGATCGAAATCAATCAGTTTGGCTGCTTTCGAAATCGTACAACATCGATTGATTGTGTTCGTTTAGTCTCATCACATTTGTTAATTCTGTCATTTGATCTTGCATTCAATCATATCCCTCTTCGAATTGAACTTAACATAACTTCATCGGATTCTTCATTTCACTCATTCGAATTTGCTATTTTTACTGCATTCATTTTAATGTACGGACGACTTATTGTTCGTTAACGTAAACTGCATATCAAATCGATATCTTGAGACATAAACGGTCGCCTTAGACTCAACTAAATACAAATTTAATTGTAAAACCTGAAATATATTTTTTGGGAAATACAATTTGGCGCCTACCGTGGGGTCTAGGCAATCGATTTATTCCGAAATTTGAATCGCTTGATACTACTTACGTTTTCCTTTTTGTCTTACGATGGCAGATGAACGTAACATTGATGCGACCACCGCTTTGAATGGCTAGCAACAGCTCAACCCTAATGACGGGGTTAATGTTCCGGCAAACGATGAAGCGGTTGATGAATCAACCAATCACGAGCAGGATGCGATTCGCTTCAACGTTCCTACTGGTTCACGATTGAATACGCCTCAAGGACAACAACCCGGTAAGGAACCCGCGGTCGAAACTGAGTCAATAGATACGAATATGGCGCTGATGGCATATTTGAGAAGGCATGATGCTCAGTTTGAAATGATACAAGAACAGTTGAAGATCCGATCTAGCTCTATCGGAAACAGAGCGCCCGCCTCCCCGATCACACCCCCGCAAGCATTCCGACTTCGGTTCCTCATGGCGCCGCAACAGAGGGACTTGCAGCGGTGGACGGATCTCGAGGGTCGGGTACGGCCGCCGTGGCTATGGGAGCTCCGGGCTCCGTTACGACAGAAGTAAGAATGTTGGCTACGATGCAAACTTTGTTGAACGATACAGTAGATAAGAAATTCAATGAGATAAAATCATTTATGGAGAAACTGCCAGGTGTTCCGAAGTTAACGGACGAAGTCGCTAAGAAATCAATTTCAAAGCGTCCATTTCCGCAAGTGCAGCCCCACTACCCATCCCTAAAACCTTCAAGCTGCCAGAAAGTTTGAGATATGATAGAACTACAGATCCAAGGGATCATATTGACATGTTTTCGGTCGCAGTTCAGTCAAACGACCTGACTTCGGATGAGATCAATTTGGCCAGCCTGAAGAAGTTTTGTGAGACGTTGAAAGGGGCAGCGTTGAAATGGTATTTGCAGTTACCCGAAAATGATATAACGGATTTCGATGATATGGCGGCTAAGTTCATTCGAGCACACACTGGGGCCAAAAAGATAGAATCAATAGTGGAAGATATCTTGAACATTAAGCAGCGACCAGGTGAAACTATCAAACAGTTTGTGAAACGGTTCAATGATGAGAAGATTCACATTCCAAACCTCGAGGAGAGGTGGGCTTGTCTGACTTTTGCTAATAACTTGCGCACCGATTCGACGGAAGCATGTGCGAAGTTGAAAGATCGTCTCAGGAAAATCAACGCATGGACCTTCGACGATTTACATCGTGAGTGTAAGCTAAAGATCAGGGCCGAGGAAGAGGAGTTGCAGCTAGCCCGATATAATCATCAGTATGATCGACCACCACCACGGAAAATTGAGAACGGCAGGCAAAACTACAGAGACCAACGATGGGAACCCTACAGTTTTCCTCGGATGGGGAGCAACAACCACGAAGCTGGTAGCTCAAAGAATCATCTGAAGAGTGGGCAGTCGAATTCATCTTCAGCTCCGAAGGATCGACCACTACCTCCCAAAGTGGTAGAATATAATTTTTGTGTATCGACCTCGAATTTGGTGAATCACTTAAGGGGGATGAGTGAGAAGGTCGTGAAGTTTTCCGGTCGCATAAAAACGAATCCAAACACGAGGGATGAGAATTTATGGTGTGTATTTCACCATGATTTTGGCCATACGACGGAAGAATGTAAGGCGCTTCGATACAAAGTGGCTAGCTTATTGCAAAAAGGGCACTTGGTGGAGTTATTGACTGAAAGGGGGCGAAACAATTTTAATAAGAAAAAGGATGAAGAACTACCAAAACCCCCTGCTCCTAGGAAAACGGTGAACGTTATCACTGGAGGAGATGACGTTTGTGGAGTAACTTACACTACAAAGAAGTATGCAAAGGTCTCATTCACACCAGACAAACGGACACGAGATGATATGAACGACGAGATTGTGTTCGGGAATTTCGACTTCGATGAAAGGATTCATCCCCATCACGATGCACTAGTGGTAACGATGAGGATCGACGATGCCGATGTAAAGAGGGTGTTAATCGATTCTAGCAGCTCGGTTAACATAATACATTCCAGAGTAGTTGAACAGTTGCAGTTGAACGATAAGATCGTGCCTCGTTCAACGGTGTTATCGAGTTTCAATAATTCGAGCAAAGTGACCGTTGGAGAAATCACAATTAAGACATACGCGGAAGGTGTTGAAAGTGATACATCGTTTCAAGTAATGAAAGGCGAAATGGCGTACAACGTGATACTGGGTGGACCGTGGATCAACGCTATGGGAGCGGTTCCATCGACTCTACATCAAGTTGTAAAATTCTCCACTCCATGGGGAGTTCGTGAAATAAGAGGTGAACAACAGGCTTCTCGAGAATGCTACTCGGTGGTTGTTAAGGATGGTGTTCGAAAATAGCAATCACAGTTAGCGGAATTCGTGGTCGAAGACTTCACTGCGACTCCGTCATGTTCTAAACGAGTATAGTTAGCGGAGCCCGTAGTCGAAGACGAATTCACGCCGATTCCGTCATGTGTTAGAGAACCATATAAACAAAAAGCTGAAGATTCTACTGTTGAACCCCAAAAAATTACCCTTTCTTTAAGAAAAAGGTAGGTTTCGGGTATAATGTTCAACAATATGGGACTCCAAAGGGTTTTCTTTGGAGTCGCCACCTAATTTAGGAGAATTAGGAACCAATTAATTAAATAGTGCGTGCAATTCCTCCGTTTTAAGGAAAATGGTCTTTTCAGAGATTCTGAAGTAAGAGGTTCAGTTATTTTCGAAAGAAGGTTTCGATTTGAAAGCACTTTCGAAAAATCCGTAAAAATACGGTTAATCCTTCGGTTTTCACAAAATAACTCAAAATGTTAACTTTCAATATGTTGATAAAATGGTTTAAGATTAATATTGAAATTCTAAGATTATAATAAATTATACGCTAAAGAAATATGAATTTAAATAAACTTAGACTTGAAAAGGAAAGAAAGGAAGAAAGGAAAATAAATAAATAAATAAATAAATAATTTTTGCTAAAATAGGAAAACCAATTAATTGGAAAGAAGTTGCACTTTCATGGATAAAAATGAGTTACTTTTTTATTAATTTCGAATTTTAATTGCACGCATTATTTAACTAAAAGATGCACAATTCGTAAATAAGATGGAGATTCTAAGGAAAATAATTTATTCACAATAAATAACTCAATAAATAACTAAACATTCATTCATAATCAATCAAATAAATAATTATCTACGGGGAATTCCTATAGACATGCAATTTCTAAGGATGGGAAAAAAGGAGGTTTAGAAGAAGAACCCGGAAATTGATAAAACTCATGGGAGCCTTGAATTTATTTTATACAATTATATGCCCATGAGCCTAAGTTAGAATAGGCGGCTCAACAAAGCATTTTTAATTTTGGAAGTCTTCAATCTTGCAAATCCGACTCCGGGGTGCAAAACTCGGCTTCAACTCGATTCGCCAACTTGACCCCAATGCAATGCATTATTCCCGTGTCAAGTTTTGACCAAACTCGATCCCAAATTGTATTATGCCAAGGAAAATGAAAATAAGAATTAGAATATATAAAAAATGTAAACAAAGAAGTGTATAAAAAATTGCTTGATGAACAGACAAGTAGTCTAGCTAACAGAAATGACTAAATGCTCAATATACGTAGTCTATGTTGCTCCAATGAGGAAGGAAATGTACTAGAACTGTAAATTTGAGAAAAAAAGTTTGTTGTGAACAAAGTTTACCTCATATTTTCTAAAAAAAAGACGCAAACAGATTATCATAAACTCTATTAACATTGATCACTTCCTGACACATCTCAGATTAAAACAAGATGAGAAAACATTGGAGAAATCTTAAATGCAGATTTTAACGAAGGGAAACAAGGTCTAAAGCAACAACCCAGGTGGTCTATTTTTGATACAAAATTTCCTAGAATGAACTTTTGTCCAGTAAATGAATTTTCACATGTCAAATGGAGGATTTCAGAACAAACTAGGGAAAACTAAACAGAACCTTCATTCAAAATTTATAACTTTAAATTTGAAATACTAGCAGGCTTCAAATGGATTAAGAAGAAATTATAACATAATTCACTTGGTTTAATCTTTACAGAACTAATCATGAAAATCAGTTATAGATCAAAGACTTTATCAAAGAAAGAGCTTAAAGTTTCAACCCTTTACAAAAAAAAAATGAACGGATTAAACTAAACTTAAGAACCAAAACTAATGAAGGAAATCTTTATTTCTTCATCTCCAAAGTATTCAGCTTTCCACAGATGGCAAACCAAGACAACACCTTGTGATTAAGGAACTAAATTTTACACCCTGAATCTAACATACAACCTGACTCTAAAAAATGTATCATTCTTTGATTTAAACACGCAGAAACTTGACAAATACACAAAGGAAAAATTACATTTTTTGAAGTTTACAGAATTTAAAGTAGAAAAGTGAACTTCAATTAAACATGCTCAAAGGACAAACCACACAAACAACATATTACTCAGCTTATACACTGCACACACTAAACAAAACATACCCTACTTCTCTGAATCAGAAAACAGAACCTGAACCCCTCTTTAAACTCACCAAACCAGGATAACAATCCCTGCTCTCAACTCCTGGACTTTCCCCCTAAAATTAGCAACAACAAACTCAAACCCACAAGACCCCTGACCTCTTCTAGACCCTGCAAACAACTACACATCACCTAAACAATTACCTACTCACCTCACTGCCTAAATCCCTTCACACTCAAGCAACCACCAGAGGACATGCAACTCAACCAACCTTTCACTCTGAATGGAACTAGAGCTTGACCTCTGCTTCTGCCTGGAAACCAAACCAACCTTTAAAAACAACTCGCAAACACCTGCACACAACTCTCAACATCGCGAACTTTACCTCAGCTCCCTCATAGACAAAACAGGGCATCAGCACCCTCCTCCTGCCTGACCAGCTGCAGCAAAAACTCCCTGAGACTCCAAGAACCACCTGACTATCAACTCCCAGAACCTGCGACATCCCAGACTCCCTCACAGACCCTTTCAGACCCTCAAACCACTACCTGAACAAGCCTCACCTAATCCCTTACTAATACCAGAACACACACCACTCCCTGAACCTCTCTAACTCACCAGCTGCCTGCAACTATCAAAACCAACTTCCATCCAACCCTACAAACTACCAGACACCAATGAACAACCTCTCAAAACCTCACAAACTCTCAGACATATACCCCTTGAGACCTCCATCACCCTGACTCCCTCTTCTCCTCACACCTGAAAACTTCCAGCCTAAACACCCTTTAAACCCTCAATACTTCAATTTCGAAGCTACTTAAATCATGCCTCAAATAAAGGAAAGAACAACAATACTATACTGCATGAACTTTAAGAGAAAAAAAAAACAAACTTGGAATCAATGGAGGGAGCACAACAGTCATCAAGACTTAGAACAAATCCATAAAGACCAAATTTTACCTTCAAAGATCATTTAAAAAAAAAAAACAGTTTTTAGCTTAAGACAATTACATAAGCACAAAAACAAGAACTTTTAGGCTAAACCATAAACGTACAGAAACTATAGACATTCAGCGATGAACTAGACAGAACAAATTGCTTAGAAACACCTTCAGCTTCTTTTCACAAGATAATAACAATGTCGCATACTCTTAACCAAAGATTCAAGCTTTTTACATAAACTGGGTTCATTATATCATTTCAGGTGAAGTTCCATCACACAAGAACTGACCATTGACATGATTTTACCAGCTAGCAAAGTCAGATTTTACATTTAAAGCACCAATCCTAGTTTCAGCAAATCATTACTAGAACTTCATGTGTTAAAAAAAACTACATACACTAAACACTCGACTTTCGGATTCAGCACAAAATAACATGAATACAGAAAGCAAGAAGAAGGTTTACATCTGACCTTTTTGCGAGCAGTGAACTGAGCTTAAGCTGAAGCGATGCGACTCGAACCGATGCGACGACTCGAACTTTTTGACGACGATGAAGATCAATAATATTACTCCGGAAACCAGATTCCAATTTTTAACGATGGTGACTTAATAATAATATTTTTTAAAGAAAGAATTGAGTAAAAATTTAGTTGCTGCCGTTTTATGATCTCCAAAACCTCCCCCCCCCCAAAATGAACCAGAATAAGAATATATATACCTGAGATTAGGGTTTCGGATTCTTTTGTGAATTTCCCATAATCTCCCAAAGAAAAAGCTATTCCCTTTACAAAAATAAGGGTAAAACTTGTCCAAAATTCCTAGAATTTGTACAAGTTTTATCCTTACATGTAAGGATTTGCCCTTTGGATGATTTACGGCTCGGATGTGATCCTTGTTCAAAAACGGACGATCGAGATCGATTGAGATTGATACAGCTGGGCTTGTACGAGATGGTGATGATAAAGCAAAAAGGGACCAGCTGGCAAGGATTTGGCGTGTTTCGGAGGAGTTTTTGGGGGGAAATCGACGGTTTTTTTAGAGTTTTGATAGCGGGTCAACGAATTGGGATCGGGTGAGGGGAAAGAGATGGGTTTCTGAAATGGGGGAGGAGATGTGAATGTATTGTGTGTATTGTATAAGTTATATATGTGCTTTCACAAATAGGCTGATTTCAGTATTTAGAGCAAAATTAGCCCTAATTTTAGATTTTAATAGATAAGTAGAGGAATTGCTAGGGTCAACTAAGATTAAGGTCGCGAATTACGATTTTAGCCACTTTATTTGAAATTAAGCGATTGCCTTTAATTTCAAAAAAAAATTGATTTTAATTTTAGAATAATTAAACCTTTAATTTTGAAAATTTTTGGGACAAAATTGGATGGCAACAGCTGCCCCTCTTTACCCGGAAAAGGATGAAAGAGTTTTCAGGGTAAAGAAGTTGACGGAAAAGCCAATTTTGTCACGATAAAGCCAAAGACTTTGATTCCAAGGATCAAAGTGCGAGGCTTATGGATATGGCCGAACTCCGGTTTCTGAGTTGCCTACATATCTCGGGCTGAAAGAGAATCAGGCCATATGTAGTTCAACGACACTTAGATATAAAGACTCGCACGATTGATAGGAAAGACGCACGAATAGGAAAGAATTCAAACTGACTCCTAATCCGGAATGAAAGATTAGGTAAGAATTTGCTTGTTCGAGTGCGATCCTTCAGATCCTCGTTGACGAGTCTAGCTCATATCAACGATTGCCCCAGTTCACTGCTCAGAAAAAATTCCACGTTATGCTCCAAATGCTGCTGCGGTACTGCCAAAATTCTGTAAAAGACTTAACAAACGGTAAGCGAGCAACAGCTAATAAACTATAATAATTTGGAATAAGAAATAAATAAAGGAACAATATAAAACTATAAATGCTGGTTGTGATATCATCAATAAGTTCTTCCTTCGGCCAACTGACGAGATGCTCCGCCTGGAGAACCTCTAAGCTGATCATTATTCAATATTGCCTGACAACCGACATCGCGAAACACTCCGAAAACGGTGCTTCAGCCGACTTGTCGTAGACTATCATCTACTTGAAAGAAACCTGCATATCCTATTTGTGGGTGGAAGGACCCGAGATATCCTATTTGTGGGTGGAAGAACCCAAAGTATCCTATTTGTGGGTGGAAGGACCCCGATATCCTGTTCGTGGGTGGAAGGACCCGAATATCCTGACCGTGGGTGAAAAGACCCAAATAGCGAGGGTGGAAGGACCCGAAGTATCCTATTTGTGGGTAGAAGGACCCGAGATATCCTATTCGTGGGTGGAAGGACCCAGATATCCTATTCGTGGGTGGAAAGACCCAAATATCCTATTCGTGGGTGGAAGGACCCGAAGTATCCTATTTGTGGGTGGAAGGACCCGAATATCCTATTCGTGGGTGGAAGGACCCGAAGTATCCTATTTGTGGGTGGAAGGACCCGAGATATCCTATTCGTGGGTGGAAAGACCCGAATATCCTATTCGTTGGTGGAAGGACCCAGATATCCTATTCGTGGGTGGAAAGACCCAAATATCCTATTCGTGGGTGGAAGGACCCGAAGTATCCTATTCGTGGGTGGAAGGACCCAAAGTATCCTATTTGTGGGTGGAAGAACCCAAGATATCCTATTTGTGAGTGGATAAACCCTGTATCTTGCAAAATCTGAAATCGTCTGGCCTATGCTGGTGATGCGATAATCGATCAAAAGCTAAGAAAGAGTTGTTCTGCATATGCGATAAGGCAAATATTCTTCGAGGAACTAATAGTTGCGAGTTCTTCTCGTTTCGCTGCTTGAGATTTCTGCATTCAAAGAAAAATTGTAAGTACTATAAAATTTCTGGGAAGTTGCGACACTTTGCGTTGCTCCTTCCACCTTGATGCTGAACTTTGCGGTAAATGCAAAATTTGCCCCTGTTTAATCAAAGAACAATTGTTAGTTTTTGATCAAATAACGGTTGGCTTGTTTGAACACCTAATTTGGCTTCAAATTTGCATTTTCTTGCATGGCAATCAAATGTGTTGTTGTTGCGAAAATCTGACATTCTTGAAACTCTTCTCTTTGCACAAGATAAACCATCTATGACTGCTTTTGCTTGGGTTATTTGGGAATAAACGAAATTTCATTGATTTTTTGGGACTAAGCCCAATAAAGGTAGCAAAACATAACGTAGTTCATTACAACCAGGATGAATAAAGTTGCAACAGAGTAGTTAAAACATAAGACAGTCGGGCAATAAAATGTCATTCCAGGCTGCAAAATACGGTCTTTGCAGTCTTCTTAGCTTGCAAACCGCTTCTTCTTTGAATATCTTGGGACTGATGCTTCGCCTTTAACAAAAATTGTGCCTGCGGGAGGAATGCTGCAATAACCGCTTAATGGATCTTCTTGCACTATTATTTTGCCATTATCAATCAAGCTTTGGATTTTGTATCTCAAGCCACTGCATTCTTCAGTATCATGACCTTGGATATTTGAATGATAAGCACAATGCTTTAATGGATCAAAATGTGGAGGCAAGTGCTTGGGAATTGTTCCTTTCCTTGGTTGCAAAAGTCCTTCAGCTCGCAATTTTTCAAATATGCTACTTACAGACTCTTCTAGAAGGGTGAATGTATTCGACTTCCTCTTCTTTGACACTGGATAATCGGAATATGATTGTTGAAACTGACTTTGAGAGCCTTGCAAATTTGAGGGTTTCTCTGATTGAGTGGTGTGCCCAAATAAACCAGAAGGGATTTTTTCTGTTGCTATGCCTTCTTCTATCATTTTTCCCAGTTGAATCAATTCAGAGAAAGTGCTTGCATTATTGACAACCATTTTGGCATAGTATATGCCTTCCTGCATGTCAATGAAAGCTGCTATTAACTTCTTTTCAGACAAGGGAGGATGCATCTTAGAAGCCTCTAGCCTCCACCTCATAGCATATTCTTCAAAAGACTCATGAGACATCCTCTTAATGTTGCGCATATCAAACACATCGGGATCTTCTACTATGTTGAACTTGTATTGTTCCACAAAGTCATGAGCCATATCCTCCCATGTGTGCCATTTGGAAAAATCTTGTTTGGTATACCATGCAAGTGCCATTCCTGATAAACTTTGAATGAAAAATCTCATCCGCAAAGCTTCATTCTTGCCAATTCCAATCAATCTGCTGCAATAATCTTTCAAATGAGCATAGGGATTCTCCTTTCCATCGAAAGTGTTGAATTTTGGTATCTGATACCCATGTGGAAGCTCAATGTCTGGGTGAATGCATAAGTCTTCATAGCATAAACTCTGAATGTTCCTAGATCGCAACTCATCTTTAATGACCTTGTGCAAATTTCGGATTTGTCTCTGCATGCTATGTAAATCAGTTGTCTCAACTTCTTTTCTAGGCAATTCTCGTGGGCGCACTATCACTTGATTTGATTGACTCCCGACAGCAGGCATAGTGCTAAAAGGTGGTTGGCATAAAGTTGCAGCTGACCAAGCATTTGGATTGGTAAGATATTCTTGTGAGTTTTGTGGATATACGGTATATATAGGCATTGGGTAATGAGGCATTGTTGAGTAAGGTGGATTAAAGGTAAAACTTGTATTGGGCAAAGGTTTGCTAGTATTGACAAAGTTGACAATCCTATTCCTTTGGACCACATGTTCTTCAACATCATCATTCTGCACTTGCAAGATACCCATACCAGAACTGATTGGCCGAAGCTGCTTTGCCATGTTGTTTTGTCCTTGATGCAGATTCTCAGCCATTTCAGTGTTCAATGCTAGCCAACCTTTAACAAATGAATTCTACACATTGAACAAAAGCAAGTTAATACGTAAAATGATAATGCATGCATAAAATTTCAAATGTAAAATAAGCCATTAGGCCGAATGGATGGGACCAAAATCCCGACTCAACACATGAGTAAAATATTTAAGAGTTGAAACTCAATGATCAACAAAATTTGATTTTTCAAGACGCGAATTGAGGAAAACAAGAAAGTTTTACTAAATTAGTATGCGTGCTAGACCATTTTGACACAAATTGCTAAAATGGTCGGCTTATTTTGGACATCAATGCTTTGCTCGACTATCGATTCTTGTTTGTCGCATAACAATCTGTACCAATTCATAGAAAAAAACCGCTTCTGATAACTATGAAATCAACATCAATGTCTTCAATTTTCCTTCGCACAATTTTGCCCCAGTTATAACTTCAACATTTCAACTTGTTTTGCAAAAATTGCCCCAGTTATTACTTTCAAAACTTCAAACTACTTATCGAAAGCTGCCCCGGTTGCAATCTCCCACGTCTTCTACTTGCTTTGCAAAATTTGCCCCAGTTTCTATCTTTGGAAAA
Source organism: Petunia secreta (assembly GCA_029990175.1). Classification (NCBI taxonomy): domain Eukaryota; kingdom Viridiplantae; phylum Streptophyta; class Magnoliopsida; order Solanales; family Solanaceae; genus Petunia; species Petunia secreta. The sequence goes on from JARKIP010000035.1 coordinate 63,651,109, forward strand.
ATTAAAATTTAAATACTAAAGGGTCGAGCCCGATGGAGGAGCCTACGTATCCCTCCTTGGGAATCAGACCGTGCGTAGTTCTGCTTACATAGAAGAGATTTTCCAAATGATGGTGTAACCGAAACTCGATATGAGTTGCCTACGCTTCCCGCCTTGGGAAACCGGTTACCGTAGTTTGCTTACATAAAAATAGAGTTAACATTCATAATTTGATATTCTTTCTTTTCTTTTCTTTCAACAAGCTAACAAAAGGAAATTACAATAATTACTTCCTAATAATGCGAATAAACTAACTTCTACTTCTGCAACTCTACTGCTTTTCTGGAACTTGATAAACGCCTAAATGCCCTTCTTCGAGGGATTTTCCTTTGCATATGGTAAGATTAAGACAAAAGGTTCGCCAATGCCGTTTGTGGGTAGAATTTTGACATGGCCAGATTTGATCAAGCTTTCAACTTTCTTCTTAAATAAAGTGCATTCTTCAATATTGTGCCCCTCCATCCCTGAATGGTAAGTACAAAATTTCCTCAAATTTTCAGGCTTACGTGACCAACACGGCTTTGGTTTTGCAAGATATACCAAACCGATCTTCAGAAGCCTTTCAAACAGGTTTGCATAAGATCCTGGTATTGGTGTGAATGCAACAGCAGTTGCTTTGTGGCTGCTTGACTGAAAACCTGGATTAACAACCACTTTCTCGATGTTATAAGGTTTTTCTGCTATGGGTGGCAAAAGGCTTGGCATAACAGCTTTTCCTCGGTCTTTAGATTGCGCCTCAACTAAGCCACACATTCTCTTGTCAGTTATTGCAACCGGCTCCACTTGAAGCACTGCAGATTTTCTTTTCAATGGACTGCCCTTTGCCAGAATCGGGTTCGAGAATTCATAATGCGTGACAAAGTCCCGGGCTAGTTTATCCCAATTGTCCAATTTCCAAGGACCTCGTATTGCAAACCATGTCAAAGCTGGTTCCTTAAGTGTCCTAGCAAACATCATCAACTTGGTTTCATTGCTTGGTCCATACCTTACGACCCAGCCAAGGTAGGCTTTCAAGTGATCGCGAGGATTTCCTTTTCCGTCATACATTGGTGGATCAGCTGAGTCAAAAACATCCACATGTTCAGCTTCTGCCTCACCTAAGCTTACTTGTGATAGCAGAGCATTCTCATCTATCATTGTGCCATTGCTATCTTTAGCATTGGGAAGCCCTTTCCCGTTGCTTTTCTCATTGCTCATCTTTGAGGAGCCACCAAATTCCTTTTCCAACAGGAATGCATGCAAGTTAGGGAACTGTTGAGCATCACATTTAAATGCTGGAGCTACTTGCATTGTAGGAGGTGCAACAGTATAAATAGGAGCAACAGGAACGCTTGGTCCTGGGCTTGGCACGTTACGCACTGGATTGCGAGCATCCATGAGCGCGATAACCAATTCAGTAAGGCTAGTGAGTCTCTTTTCCAAACTTGCCACGGTTGCTTCAAGCTTGTTAACCTTGTCTTGGTGGGATCCATCATTTCCAGTCAAGTCAATCACGACATTTTGACGAGCCATATGTCCTGACCTTGATGTTCAAAATAATTAACCCTTTAGCAACGCATACTGAATTTAATAAAATTTATTAAAGATGAAATTTGACGGATCAACTTATTCCAAAATGGAGAAATTGAGACCGTACTAAAAGACCCCAAAAGTTTAAATAGGCGTTTGTTTCGTTAAAGAAAACTGGACAAAACAATGCTTATTAATTTCGGAGAAATATTATTTATTAAAAGGATGGAACACTTAAAATTTGATGCTAAAACAATATTTTGTAAAATTAAGACAGACCAAATAAAGATTCAAAAAAAGTATTTTTAGAATAATAATATGCTTGCTTTCATATTATAAGTAAATAAAATAATTAAATGAGTAAAGAGAATGAGCGGTTAATTCCTGCAAGCAAATACAATGTTAGTCAAATACCAATATCAAGCAAATTGAGTTACCCAATAAACAATGCAAAACGAATTACCGGCGATTAGCACATAGCAAATAAGCATTTAGGAAGCTATTGCATAGTAGACAAATAATTGATATGTGGCAAACACAAGTAATCAAGCGTGAATAAAGATGCAGGCGGGTCCTACCCTGTGAGGTGCCTCTTTGTGCTAGAGGTAAGCCTAATCGCGCAAATAAATGATAACGAAAAGTAGTCCACACCTGTTTTGCAATAATCGATTTTAGAGTAAGCGACAACGACAATAATAATAATAATAATAGTCTTTCATTGATAATAACTTGCTTTTAGTACATCATCATCATTACATGGAGAATAAAAAGTGCTAGAAAGTAAATACATAAATTAAAGACATAGTCTGAGTACAACATTTCGAAAATTTAAATAACTGCTATTGCTAAACTGCATCAAACTGGAGGAAGTGCTGAAGCTGAAGTGCTAGCATGGTTTGGATCAATCCTGGCTCGTTTCACAGTCTCTACAACTTCTTCCATGAAGCTCCACTCAGAAGGAGTGAAAGTGATGGAGCTAAGCTTGACCTTCATCCCATAGGTTAGATCTACATCTTCTAAACCTTCTTTTCCTGCTGGACTAGGAGTGATGGCAATGTCTTCTTTGATCCAGGCATAGTATTCAGGAGTCCGGCTTGCCGGATGAAAACTAGCGCGTTGGTTCACCATTCTGTCCCAATCTTTGAAAATTTCTCCGACCCTTGGAACTTTTACTTCTTTGCCAAATTCAATTTCATAGGATCTCGTATATGCCGTGAGGGGTATGACTTGTTCTATCCCAAACTGACGAAGGACTCTTAAAGGCGCATAGTGATGAAGGCCAGTCAACCCGATGAGCTCGATGTAATACTTCTCCTTAGATCTAAGATAAACGCCCTCCTTGATTGCAAGCCACCACACTTTCCACAAAATATGGTCTTCTTCAAGCTCAGCTAAGTATCGAAACCAATCATTAAGGCCCACTGGTGCAACAAACTTTTCAAGTACCCGTTCTTGATAGCTTCTGATTGGGTTGCCCCCACATAAGGCTATGTCCACTATGGGTTTTCGATTAAAAAGGTGTTCCATGGCCCATAGTTGAAGAAGTAGATTTGAGCCCTCAAAATACCTCTTGCCCTTTTTTCTGCAGTTAGTTAGAGCTCTAAGCATTTCTGCCAGAATCATCGGGACCACAGTGATTTCTTTGTTATCAATCCCTTCAAACAAAATACGGACCACTGAACCAATGCTGGTGCTAATCTTCCCTTCTTCCCGCGGAAAAATCAGAGTTCCAAAGAAGGAAATGACAAAGGCGGTGAAGCGCCTTTTCTTCCAGGTATCCAAAGAACAAGCAAATTCCCGAATATGGACAGCGTGGCTGTCCCCAAGTGCAAACCTCTCATAAAGATAGTCTAAAGAAACCCATTCCTTTGCAAAGCATCCCAACTTCTTGTTGTTATGTAACCCCAAATCATCTAAGAAATGCCTCCCTCCTTGTTTCCTTGGAATGATCATCTCCCGACCCTTCAAAGGTAGCCCGGTAAGGTCGGCCATTTCCTCTAAGGTCGGTGTAAGCTCAAAATCCTTAAATCGAAAAACGGCCCTCGAATAGCTCCAGAAAGGCAAGAGTGCCTGAATCAAGTAACGATCAGATGGAATCTCTAACAAATGGATCAAATTCCCCAACTTCTTCTCAACCCATCCTGCCTCTCGTTTGTCATTTTGCTTCATGTTCCTCCACCATTCTTTCAATTTCTCAGGAACCTTAACAACCATTTGGACATTCTTGAATTCTGACATCTTTTGACCTACAAAGCCAATGACAAAATATTCTAAACCCCATTCATTGCAAAACTTGGTTTGGACTGTGAGTTTCGTTATCATATAAACACATAATATGCATCGTTGTTGGGTGTTAAAACCCGTCAACGAAAAAAGGTGGTTTTCCTAACTATGGAGGCGGTACCAAGGACCGGGTCTAATCTAAGGCTTATGCATGCATGTTCCTAACGAAAACTCTAGAGTGGGTTTACTAGACACAAGGCCGTTTTGAGTGGCAAGCGGTCACGCGGTAGTAAAACTATCCGCTCACCCCGCAGGTACGCGCACTCTTTCTTAAAGGGTTTTTTGTGAGTTGCGGGTGTATATGCATACACCTCGCGGGTATAAGTAACCATGAAGAAGCTCCAAGGAGTGGGGGAAATATGAACGGAATGCCAGTTTTTATATGTGTGCAAATAAAAGTGTAGTGACATGCTTTCAGTGACAAACAATTGCAAATAATCAAATTAAATAATCATGCTATTTTTTTGCAAATAATATTAAACAAATAAAGAGTTATCTTGTGAAAACCTTGCGGTTAGAACCTTAAGGTAGTCCCCAGCGGAGTCGCTAAGCTGTTGAACCCCAAAAAATTACCCTTTCTTTAAAAAAAAGGTAGGTTTCGGGTATAATGTTCAACAATATGGGACTCCAAAGGGTTTTCTTTGGAGTCGCCACCTAATTTAGGAGAATTAGGAACCAATTAATTAAATAGTGCGTGCAATTCCTCCGTTTTAAGGAAAATGGTCTTTTAAGAGATTCTGAAGTAAGAGGTTCAGTTATTTTCGAAAGAAGGTTTCGATTTGAAAGCACTTTCGAAAAATCCGTAAAAATACGGTTAATCCTTCGGTTTTCACAAAATAACTCAAAATGTTAACTTTCAATATGTTGATAAAATGGTTTAAGATTAATATTGAAATTCTAAGATTATAATAAATTATACGCTAAAGAAATATGAATTTAAATAAACTTAGACTTGAAAAGGAAAGAAAGGAAGAAAGGAAAATAAATAAATAAATAAATAAATAAATAAATAATTTTTGCTAAAATAGGAAAACCAATTAATTGGAAAGAAGTTGCACTTTCATGGATAAAAATGAGTTACTTTTTTATTAATTTCGAATTTTAATTGCACGCATTATTTAACTAAAAGATGCACAATTCGTAAATAAGATGGAGATTCTAAGGAAAATAATTTATTCACAATAAATAACTCAATAAATAACTAAACATTCATTCATAATCAATCAAATAAATAATTATCTACGGGGAATTCCTATAGACATGCAATTTCTAAGGATGGGAAAAAAGGAGGTTTAGAAGAAGAACCCGGAAATTGATAAAACTCATGGGAGCCTTGAATTTATTTTATACAATTATATGCCCATGAGCCTAAGTTAGAATAGGCGGCTCAACAAAGCATTTTTAATTTTGGAAGTCTTCAATCTTGCAAATCCGACTCCGGGGTGCAAAACTCGGCTTCAACTCGATTCGCCAACTTGACCCCAATGCAATGCATTATTCCCGTGTCAAGTTTTGACCAAACTCGATCCCAAATTGTATTATGCCAAGGAAAATGAAAATAAGAATTAGAATATATAAAAAATGTAAACAAAGAAGTGTATAAAAAATTGCTTGATGAACAGACAAGTAGTCTAGCTAACAGAAATGACTAAATGCTCAATATACGTAGTCTATGTTGCTCCAATGAGGAAGGAAATGTACTAGAACTGTAAATTTGAGAAAAAAAGTTTGTTGTGAACAAAGTTTACCTCATATTTTCTAAAAAAAAGACGCAAACAGATTATCATAAACTCTATTAACATTGATCACTTCCTGACACATCTCAGATTAAAACAAGATGAGAAAACATTGGAGAAATCTTAAATGCAGATTTTAACGAAGGGAAACAAGGTCTAAAGCAACAACCCAGGTGGTCTATTTTTGATACAAAATTTCCTAGAATGAACTTTTGTCCAGTAAATGAATTTTCACATGTCAAATGGAGGATTTCAGAACAAACTAGGGAAAACTAAACAGAACCTTCATTCAAAATTTATAACTTTAAATTTGAAATACTAGCAGGCTTCAAATGGATTAAGAAGAAATTATAACATAATTCACTTGGTTTAATCTTTACAGAACTAATCATGAAAATCAGTTATAGATCAAAGACTTTATCAAAGAAAGAGCTTAAAGTTTCAACCCTTTACAAAAAAAAAATGAACGGATTAAACTAAACTTAAGAACCAAAACTAATGAAGGAAATCTTTATTTCTTCATCTCCAAAGTATTCAGCTTTCCACAGATGGCAAACCAAGACAACACCTTGTGATTAAGGAACTAAATTTTACACCCTGAATCTAACATACAACCTGACTCTAAAAAATGTATCATTCTTTGATTTAAACACGCAGAAACTTGACAAATACACAAAGGAAAAATTACATTTTTTGAAGTTTACAGAATTTAAAGTAGAAAAGTGAACTTCAATTAAACATGCTCAAAGGACAAACCACACAAACAACATATTACTCAGCTTATACACTGCACACACTAAACAAAACATACCCTACTTCTCTGAATCAGAAAACAGAACCTGAACCCCTCTTTAAACTCACCAAACCAGGATAACAATCCCTGCTCTCAACTCCTGGACTTTCCCCCTAAAATTAGCAACAACAAACTCAAACCCACAAGACCCCTGACCTCTTCTAGACCCTGCAAACAACTACACATCACCTAAACAATTACCTACTCACCTCACTGCCTAAATCCCTTCACACTCAAGCAACCACCAGAGGACATGCAACTCAACCAACCTTTCACTCTGAATGGAACTAGAGCTTGACCTCTGCTTCTGCCTGGAAACCAAACCAACCTTTAAAAACAACTCGCAAACACCTGCACACAACTCTCAACATCGCGAACTTTACCTCAGCTCCCTCATAGAAAAAACAGGGCATCAGCACCCTCCTCCTGCCTGACCAGCTGCAGCAAAAACTCCCTGAGACTCCAAGAACCACCTGACTATCAACTCCCAGAACCTGCGACATCCCAGACTCCCTCACAGACCCTTTCAGACCCTCAAACCACTACCTGAACAAGCCTCACCTAATCCCTTACTAATACCAGAACACACACCACTCCCTGAACCTCTCTAACTCACCAGCTGCCTGCAACTATCAAAACCAACTTCCATCCAACCCTACAAACTACCAGACACCAATGAACAACCTCTCAAAACCTCACAAACTCTCAGACATATACCCCTTGAGACCTCCATCACCCTGACTCCCTCTTCTCCTCACACCTGAAAACTTCCAGCCTAAACACCCTTTAAACCCTCAATACTTCAATTTCGAAGCTACTTAAATCATGCCTCAAATAAAGGAAAGAACAACAATACTATACTGCATGAACTTTAAGAGAAAAAAAAAACAAACTTGGAATCAATGGAGGGAGCACAACAGTCATCAAGACTTAGAACAAATCCATAAAGACCAAATTTTACCTTCAAAGATCATTTAAAAAAAAAAATAGTTTTTAGCTTAAGACAATTACATAAGCACAAAAACAAGAACTTTTAGGCTAAACCATAAACGTACAGAAACTATAGACATTCAGCGATGAACTAGACAGAACAAATTGCTTAGAAACACCTTCAGCTTCTTTTCACAAGATAATAACAATGTCGCATACTCTTAACCAAAGATTCAAGCTTTTTACATAAACTGGGTTCATTATATCATTTCAGGTGAAGTTCCATCACACAAGAACTGAGCATTGACATGATTTTACCAGCTAGTAAAGTCAGATTTTACATTTAAAGCACCAATCCTAGTTTCAGCAAATCATTACTAGAACTTCATGTGTTAAAAAAAACTACATACACTAAACACTCGACTTTCGGATTCAGCACAAAATAACATGAATACAGAAAGCAAGAAGAAGGTTTACATCTGACCTTTTTGCGAGCAGTGAACTGAGCTTAAGCTGAAGCGATGCGACTCGAACCGATGCGACGACTCGAACTTTTTGACGACGATGAAGATCAATAATATTACTCCGGAAACCAGATTCCAATTTTTAACGATGGTGACTTAATAATAATATTTTTTAAAGAAAGAATTGAGTAAAAATTTAGTTGCTGCCGTTTTATGATCTCCAAAACCTCCGCCCCCAAAATGAACCAGAATAAGAATATATATACCTGAGATTAGGGTTTCGGATTCTTTTGTGAATTTCCCATAATCTCCCAAAGAAAAAGCTATTCCCTTTACAAAAATAAGGGTAAAACTTGTCCAAAATTCCTAGAATTTGTACAAGTTTTATCCTTACATGTAAGGATTTGCCCTTTGGATGATTTACGGCTCGGATGTGATCCTTGTTCAAAAACGGACGATCGAGATCGATTGAGATTGATACAGCTGGGCTTGTACGAGATGGTGATGATAAAGCAAAAAGGGACCAGCTGGCAAGGATTTGGCGTGTTTCGGAGGAGTTTTTGGGGGGAAATCGACGGTTTTTTTAGGTTTTGATAGCGGGTCAACGAATTGGGATCGGGTGAGGGGAAAGAGATGGGTTTCTGAAATGGGGAGGAGATGTGAATGTATTGTGTGTATTGTATAAGTTATATATGTGCTTTCACAAATAGGCTGATTTCAGTATTTAGAGCAAAATTAGCCCTAATTTTAGATTTTAATAGATAAGTAGAGGAATTGCTAGGGTCAACTAAGATTAAGGTCGCGAATTACGATTTTAGCCACTTTATTTGAAATTAAGCGATTGCCTTTAATTTCAAAAAAAAATTGATTTTAATTTTAGAATAATTAAACCTTTAATTTTGAAAATTTTTGGGACAAAATTGGATGGCAACATCTACGATAGAAGAATTAGAGGAAGTAATGCTATTCGATGACAAACCAGATCGGAAAGTGTACGTAGGGGCAGAACTGGATCCCGAAGTGAGGACGAAGATCATATCTTTTCTCAAAAATAATTCTGATTGCTTTGCTTGGTCCCACGCGGACATGATAGGGATCGCCCCGAAGGTTGCCACGCACAAGTTGAATGTCGATCCAAAACACCGGAGAAACGATGGAGGTATATATTGATGATATGTTGGTTAAGTCATTAGAAAGGAAAGATCATTTGAGTCATTTGGAAGAAACTTTTACGATACTGAGGCGCTTCAACATGAGATTAAACCCGAAGAAATGTGCGTTCGGGGTCGGATCCGGCAAGTTCTTGGGATTCATCGTATCGCAAAGAGGAATCGAGGCCAATCCTGACAAAATCAAGGCAATCGAAAGCATTTTCGAAGATCTGACAACGGTGAAAGAAGTTCAGCAGCTGACCGGTCAAGTAGCCTATCTCAGCAGGTTTATCTCGAGGTCATCTGAACGATGCCACAAGTTCTTTTCGGTGCTGAGGAAAAACAAAAGCTTTGATTGGACACCAGAATGCAAAAAAGCCCATAAAAAATTGAAACAATATTTGTCCAACCCTCCACTGCTCTCAAAGCCAGTCGAATGAGAAATGTTGCTGGTCTACTTAGCTGTTTCCGAAGTGGCAGTAAGCGCTGTCCTCGTTCGCGAGGATGGAGGTAACCAATTTTCTATCTATTATGTTAGTAAAACACTATTAGATGCAGAAACAAGATATCCACATCTAGAAAAACTAGCACTTGCACTAGTCACTGCCGCACGAAAGCTAAGATCTTATTTTCAATATCATTCAATATCTGTCATAACTACTTTTTCGTTGCAAAATATTTTACATCGGCCAGATATTTCTGGTCGATTGTTAAAGTGGGCGGTCGAGCTGAGTGAATACGATATCACCTACCAGCCTCGCACCGCCATCAAATCTCAAGTTTTAGCTGATTTTGTAGCAGACTTTAGCGCTAACATCTTCCCGGAAGCAAAGAAGGAAGAGTTGATGATGAGAGATCCAGATCCCAGAGTCTGGGTGATGTACACCGATGGAGCTTCACACGTAAAAGGAACTGGCCTTGGAATATTGTTGATAGCACGTACCGGTGAAAAACTCAGGTATGCAATCAAATTACATGCAAAAACTAACAACGAGGCCGAAAATGAGGCCCTCGCTGCAGGTTTAAAGATCGCAAAAGACTTGAAAATCGAACGACTAGACATCAAAAGCGATTCTCAGTTAGTGGTAAACCAAATCCAAGGGGATTTTTGTGTTCAAGATTCGAGGATGCAGCAGCTGCTCGAAAAGGTACAAAATTTTCTAACTTCTTTTCAGGAATAGAAGATAGCCCAGATCCCGAGGGAGGATAACATCGAAGCAGACGCCCTGGCCAACCTCGGTTCTGCAGCAGCCATCGATGGAGAACTTGTCGAACAGTGGTTCATTTATTCGAATCCCCACTTTGTCGAAGCATCAAAGAGTTAAACAACGTTAATCATACTTGGGATTGGAGAAACAAATATTTGTCCTATTTGCAGGCAGGCACTATTCCCGATGACAAAAAATCTGCCCAATTGCTCAAAGCTAAAGCGGCCAGATATTGCCTCGTAGACAACCAACTCTACAAGCGAATGTTCGGTGGCCCTTTAGCAAAGTGCGTTGGACCAGATGGAACGAGCTACGTGTTGAGAGAGGTTCACGAAGGAGAATGCGGCAATCACTCCGGCAGCAAATCGTTAGTTCGAAAGATAATCAGAGCTGGATACTATTGGCCAACGATCGCAGATGATGCCAAGGATTTCGTTCGTAAGTGTGACAAGTGCCAACGATTTGGAAACCTCATACATCAGCAAGCAGAGCCTCTTCATTCGGTCACATCACCGTGGCCATTCATGCAGTGAGGAATGGATTTGGTCGGGCCGCTTCCAACGGGGCCCGGTGGGGTAAAATTTATTTTAATTCTAACGGATTATTTTTCTAAGTGGGTAGAAGCAATTGCTTTGGCTAAAATTCGTGAGCAGGAAGTCATCAAGTTCATTCATCAAAATATCATCTGTCGTTTTGGGATCCCGAAAGAGATCACATGCGACAATGGTAAACAATTCGTAGGGAGACGAATCACAGCTTTTTCTGAAAAGTGGGGGATCAAGCGGATTGCATCGACACCTTATCACCCCACTGCAAATGGACAAACTGAGTCTTCCAACAAAATAATTATTGAGTATTTGAAGAAAAGGATGGATGAGTCAAAAGGGCAACTGGCCGAACGAACTCCCCGGAGCGCTGTGGGCTCACCGAACAACGGTGAAACACAGCACCGGAGAAACCCCATTCTCACTTGTCTATGGAACAGAAGCATCGATTCCGGTAGAAGTCAGTGAACCTACTCACTCCACCAATGAATCGAATAGAAAAGCCATGCTGGTGGAGCTGGATCTGATCGAAGCAAAAAGGGATATAGCACTAGTTCAAATACAAGCACAGAAGTAGAGGGCGAAAAACTACCTCAACAAAAAACTCAGGTATCGAGTTTTTAATGTAGGTGATTATGTACTGAGGATCAAAAGACCGAAGAAGGATGAACCAAAGAAGGCAAACTGGGAGCAAATTGGGAGGGACCCTATCGGGTCAAGGCAGTAATCGGAAAAGGTTCATACCAGGTCGAAACAATGGACTCCAAGCCAGTCGCCTTCAATTGAAATATCACACAATTGAAGAAATATTACTATTAAATTCTACGGTATCATCAAATTTCATTTCCTTTTGTAATATCCATTTCCCCTCCATCGGGAGCAATTGTTTAATCGATTATTTGATACTAACATTTTTAGATGATAGGCATAGTTGGAATCGAATGATGAGAAACATTACCCACGAACACTTGAGCTCGAAATGCTCCAATCGGGGTCGATAAGTCTGACGAACATTCTAACGTGGTCTTCATCTATAACGATTCTTTCGGTGTTTGTCTTTCAATGATTTCGTTTCAGATGTCAAAAATCGAGGTCCAGTGTTCAACTGCTCATACTTTACACCCAAACACTTGGGGGGGGGGGGGGATGGAATTAGTTGGATGGTCACACATTCGAATATTGGGGACTTCCCACGAATCGGGGACTTCCCGTCGAAGATAAAGACGAGATCGATTGAAGACAATACTAGGGACTCGTTCAAAATTCGACAAAGGCTCGAGACCCCAACGTTGTCACTCGAACTGGGGACTCGTTCGTTTAGATGAGGCATGCAATATGTAAACTATCCATTAGCGATCAAGAAATTTCTCAGTTCCTCCAAACGACCACATCATGTAACTGATCGAATCAACTGATCCTAAAATGTATCAAGCGCCCGATAGCAGCCAACATTTCAATGATATACAACACTTAGTCATATTTACGACTTTTACACTTATTGACTCGTGTTATCGGCCTATACATTGATGAATTTTTTCTGTTCACTTGGTCATGTTACGTCCTCTACACGTGTCAATTCGTGTTTCTGGTCTCTACATTGGTGAATCTTACAATTCCAATTTTTCGCTAAGTGTTTAAAATAATTTCCCTTTCCGAGGCGTTCGAAGAGTGCACTACGTGAAAGTGAGACGTCATTCTTTACTACGCACTAAAGACATTAGGCCCCAATCACATTTTTCCCGACGACAATCGTTCAAACGTTAAAATTTCTAAACGATTAAACTAAACCTATCTTCGGAAAACAACAAAGTGAATAGAGGAAATGTCTGAAGAACATAATTCATTCATTCGAAAATATTTACATTGGTCAAAAGACCATCATATCAAAAACAAAAAGACCAAGTTACTGGTCAAAACAACTAAAGTTCAGATTACAACTCAGTCATCTCCGTCAGAACCTTCATCAGAAGAACTTGCTGGAAGACCAAGATCTTCACGAGCCAACCTCACAATGGCCACAGCATCGTTCAACTCGGTGGGAATATCAATGCTTCGATCCAACATCTCTCTAAGCACATCGCGCCTCGACTCAGCAAGGATCAAGTCCTTTTTCTTCTCAAATTCCTCTTCGAGGTCACGCCTTAAGTTGGTCGAATCCCTTTGAAGCTACCGGTTCCTCTCGGACAAGCTGCTGGCCTGAATGTTTAAGTCTTCGTTGCCTTTACGAAGAACGTTCAGCTCATCGGACATGTCAGCCAACTCTCGATTTCTGCTATCCAAAGCAAAGCTGAGTTCGGTCATTTTCAATTCCCCGTTGGCTTCATGCTTGCTTAGCTTCTCGTTCAAGGCTCGAATCTGAGACTCTAACTCAGATTGATGAAGAGCATCCTCATTCGTGCTCTTGTAGAAGTTGGCCAGAAGTTCAGCGTGTTTGGTCTCCAAAGCTTTCAATTTTCGATGCAGCTTTTCCCCCGCCGAAGTAAGATGAATGATTTGCTCGTTTAGCACTTTGGCCCCATCTTGAAGTTGGCGAATCCGATCAGCTGTCTCGATCGCCATTATGCTGCTCTGAAAATAAGTCATGGGTAAGATTCAAAGGGGAGGAAGAAGGCAAGTGAAGCAAATTTATACAAAAAGGAAGAAAGTAGTTTACCCTGAAGGCACCAAAAGCAATCTGCGAAGGCAAGCTTAGATCTTCATGTGTGTTCAAACGAGCCTGCTCCATCGAGCCTATGATATCGAAAAGGTAATCAGCAAGCCGCTTTGGACACCTGAGCAATTCAACATTGCGCGACACTTTAATTGTAAGCGATCTGTCGCCAAATGCTTCAGACTCGCCCAGAGCAGCGTAGACAGCAGCCTCTTCACCTCGAGGATGAGGTACAATCGGGTCAGCATGATCCACGCCAAAGAACGACGAACCCGTCTCTTCATCGTATTTAGATTTGGTCATCGCCATTGGCCGATCTAAAGTTGGCATCTTCCCTTTTGCCGGATCCCTTTCCTCAAGATCCCGATCAAAGGCATTGATAATCTCCTCTCGAACCTCGAGCACGACGCCTAAGGAAACGATGACACCCTCTCTGCTGGTTAAACCACCTGAGCCCGAAGTGACCTCTTCGGCAATAGGAAATGGGGGAAATCGTCAACTGAAAGATTTCCAAGTTGTTCAGCCGCCTTATGTTGAATAGCCATCTCTTGGAGTTTTCCTTTACAGGCTTTTTTGGGACGCCTCACCAATTGGTCAGATCCCGACTCATCTCCAGCCTCTTCTTCCTCGACGTCAATAACCGAGGTCACTTCTTCGGCGGCCTTCACCGCTGGAATGGCTGAGCTCGTCCCAACAATCACATCTTCAATGGTTTGGGGCACAGCTGACGAACTACCCCCTGCCCTTTTTACACTGCCTTGGGCAGGTACTTACTTTTCAAATCCTGAAAGGATTTCTTCTTCCTCTTCGGAGGGGGAGCGTCATCGGCCTTCTCCTCGCCCTCGACTTCAATCTCTTCGGCGCTGGGCACGCCTCCGGTACCTGTGATGCCTATGAAAATTCGAAAATCAGCAAAAGAGCAAGTTAAGTTACAAGCTCAGTACAAATTCAAGGGGAAGAAACTTACCATGATTTTTGGCTTTAAGGATTTTCAAAGCTGCGACTGGCTTCCATGCCCTCTCATCGTTGGATGTCTTGTCTAAGACTCTGATCAACCATGGCACGATGTCAGGGATTTCGTCGAACAGAACTTTGTCAGCTGAAAAGGGGAAGATGAATCTTTCAAATTCATACAACTTACAAATTAATTCAGAGAACAGGAAGTAAGTAGATACTTACGAGTTCGGTTCCATACGCTTGGAAGCAGCTGCTTTCTGGGATCAGTTAACTTCTCCGTAGGAATAAAGACAAAACGTTGGTCCCATCCCCGAAGATCATCATCGTTATCGGAGATTAGGGCCCGTTGACCTAGTTTGGCCAAATTAACCACCCCTCCTTTATACACTCGAGGGGAATAGATGTTGAGAATATGGCGAAGTGTCAACTCCACTTCCGCCTTCTCTGCGATCCATCACATGATCACTATCGTTCTCTATATCGCCGGAGACAGCTGCCCAAGGCAAACATTGTACATCCTACAAAACTCCTCGATCACGTTGTCGACCGAAAGGGAGAAACCGATGGTAAAAGGGTAGGTCAGCACCACCGAGTGATCCTCGATGTGGGTAGCCAAAGTCGACTTCCTCGGTGGGCACATTACATCTATTGCGCCAACCTTCCATCCACAATCTTCCCGAACTCGTGACATCGATTCAGAAGTGATTGCGTAGCACACAATGTCAATCAGAGTATTCTTCTTGTTGTTCTTCTCCGTTTCGCTTTTGACGCTGACCTTGCAGTCATTTTCGTAAGTAAATTTCTTCGGAAGAATTTCGGAATATGATTTCTTAGGTCCAAAGTCCTTGGTTTTCCTCTCTTTCCACTTCTTGCCTTTCTTATCTACTGAAGAGCCAGCGGCAGTGGATGTTTGCTCTGCCACCGCGATGGACTGCAGCGGGGCTGTGGCGGTAGTAGCGGTAGAAGTAGTAACTTCAGCATCAACTATATTCTGAGAAGATGAAGACATTTTCAAGCACAAATTCAATGGTTTGAAAAACTAATTTAAAGATTTGAAATAGAAACTGACGAAAACCAGCGAAAAACTTGAAGATTTGCTTGAAGAAGTTGGAGAATCCTAAGACTTTTGGAAGCTGTAACGTTCGTCAAATGATTTTAAAGCAGATATTTATAGGGCAAAATCCATCATTGCCTCTGTATCTAATGAAAACTGCCATCCGCATGATGCTTGACACGTGCGGCGATGGGAAGTTGAAATGACAGATTGACGTTTCAAAATGGAGGGAAACGAAAATTCCACGTGTTTTCCCGCCTAAAACTTCAAGCCACTTGCCAAATTTTTCGAACACATGCTTGGCAAGTGGGGGGACTATCTGTATTGGTCGATTTCCGTCCGGTCATGCAAATGACACGTGTTCTACCACGTAAAAAAGCTATGGTAGATTTCGAAGACATTATGAGGCGAGATCGAAGTAAAATTAGCCTCGACCCCTGGCGTGATGGATTACATTGTATTGAGATCGGATTGTTTTGAAGACAGCTGGTTTAGCAGATAACTTTAGATGATCTTATCCCACTTTTATCGGAACGGATCCAGTGCAATCCGCGGAGCATGGACAACTGCTGGAGAAACATGGGGGAGGTAGAGTTCTTCTAGGGTTGGGAGTTCCACGCTTTAGCTCATCTATAAATAGACCCCAATCTCTTTTATTTGAAACTTACGTTGATGAGAAGAAGAATACCCCCTTTTTTCATCAAACATATTACTCTCCATTATGCCATTGTTCCTATAAAAGTCTTTTATTGTTGTTGCAAGTTCAACTATTGTATTAAAATATCGACCACGGCTTGGCTCAAATCTGGAGGAGGATTCATCTCTTTCATCAGAGCACCAACCATTGATTCAATACAATAAGCTTTATCATTCATTTATTTATTATTGTTATCTCGCTATTTGTTCGTCATTTACATTGCTTAACATATCTGCTTATTGTCATCGATCTTGTTAATTTTCTGCTACTGCACTAATCACAAAACTGTTTCATTAAGTGTGTTTCACCTAATATCGATCACATTAAAATGATAGTCGTTATTGTTTGGTTCGCGATATTAATTCCATAAAGTTCGTTTCATCAATCGTATCTTTATTGTTTTATGTGAATTTGCCATCGATTAAGTCATACAATCTCATATATTCGTCATCGATAACTTATTTCTATCACGGCTTCATTCGTCGAATCTAGTTTAAATAGTTTGATTGAGATCGAAATCAATCAGTTTGGCTGCTTTCGAAATCGTACAACATCGATTGATTGTGTTCGTTTAGTCTTATCACATTTGTTGATTCAAGCGTTTGATCTTGCATTCGATCATATCCCTCTTCGAATTGAACTTTAACATAACTTTATCGGATTCTTCTTTCACTCATTCGAATTTGCTATTTTTACTGCATTCATTTTAACGTACGAACGACTTATTGTTCGTTAACGTAAACTGCATATCTAATCGATCAAATTGAGATATAAACGGTCGCCTTAGACTCTACTAAATACAAATTTAATTGTAAAACCTGAAATACATTTTTTGGCAAATACACTACTCTACTCTCACGTATATAATATTATATAATTTAAGAATTTAAGATTAATAAATAATTACTACTACTGTGTTTTATTTATTTGAAAATTTTGAAATTCTTTATACTTTATATATTTGAGATCATGTCACACATGAATTAAGAATTTTGTTAATAAATAGTTACAACCAAATTGATTTATTTATTTGGAATCATTGAAAAATTCTTGAAATTTTATATATGTGTAAAGAATTTTGTGATAAATAAATGGTTGCAATCAAAATAGTTTGTTTATTTGAAATTTTTGAAATTTTTAATGACGTTATAAATGTGAGATGATATTGTATATAGATTAAGAATTTGTGACGGATAAATGGTACCTCTAAAATGGAATATTTATTCAAAATCATGAAAAATTCTTAAAGCTATATATACATGTGAGGTTAATGTCAATGCATGGATTGAGAATTATGATTAATAAATAGGATTCGTGCAAAGGAGATTTAATTTCTTGATACTAGGAGGTTTTCACGCAATAAGAGAAAAATAATATATTGGGTTCTCATGTGTATTAATTGAAAGGACAATTTGATGTAAGATGAGGTTATATGTATCTTAGTCAAAGAAGTAACACATGTATACCTTGTGCTCATGGGATAATTATAAGGAGAATGGAAACGGGCATCATGGTTACTTCAATTTATAAAACCGCCTAAAAGGTTATCTTTCGAATTTGGTCATATCTTTGTGATCATGAATTTATGATCTCTAATTGACCTTAATTTCGGTAGAGACATCAGAAACAGTCAAGTAAGTAGTTTTCACTGTTTTGGAGTGAGTGATGTCAGTTTAACATTTTGAGATCGTTTGGATGGAGTTTTATGCAGTATGCTGGATTTAAACGTGAATTAAATATGAAAAGTCATTCTATATATTAATTTTGGTTAATATTAAATTTGGGACATGATAATCCATGATGATTTAATATGTGTTGATCTATGATAAGAATGTAGTTCATATTTTATATTCTTAGAGACTTAGAATGTTGTTTGATCTTGGCTCATGGATATTTTTTTTAAAAACTTAAATGTAGATATATATTATTAGAACAAGCAATAGAGATATTTTAAATTCTAAAAACGTGAAAATAATTTTTGTCCGAATTTGGTCATAGTGTCGGAGATCAGAAAACTTGACGGACTCCGATTGACCCGAAATTTGGTAGGTTCATCGGAAACGGCTCAATAAGAAAAATTCACTGCTATTTAGTATACCATGTCATTTTTCGGCAGTTTAAGGCTGTTAAGATGATATTTTCGACATTTTTCTATTTTCTGGAAACTATTTTTCTAAAAAAATTAATGGTTGGCATCCAGTGGCAATAGGGATTATTCTATATGGTCTCCATGATAATATACTAGTATAAACAATAAGTTTACGTGTTGACATAGATTTTCCTCTATAACGGACAAATTTATTGTTAAGTGTACTTGGTTTTAAAATCCCTATGGTATCTGTCGCACCCCATTTTTCGAACTCGGATCGAGTTCAAAGGGTCGGGTTTGACTGGCTGACTCTTTGGAACGAGTTTGGAGTCGCCACCTAATAAATTTGTATAAAGGCGTATTTGGTCACCTAAATCGTCTAAGTATCTAAATTAATTCCGGATAAGTCTTTTCTAAGAGATTCTATGGGTAAGAAGTCCTTGTGACTCCGGAAGAAGGTGTTAGGCACTTCCCAAGTCCCACGAAAGGTGGTTCCCGACCGGATTTATATTTTTTGGGATTATAGAGCAATCATGCAAATAAGTTTTAAATGCGCAAGGTATTCGAAATAATTATTAACTAAGGCCATGATGAAGCACAAACTAAATTGAAGGCTAATGATGCAAGTCAAACTTAAAGTATCTAAATCATTCGAAAATCAGACTAAAAGACCAAGAGAAAGAACTAAAGAGGACATTTGCGCAAGTCCAATAAAGAACGGGCTTACGGTAGCAAACCATTACAAGCAGAGAGATTTAACTTGTATGAAGATTTGCACAAACGGCCTGCAACTACTGCCTAGTCGTAATTTTAGCCTTAATTTCAGATTTTAGTTTTCTGGAGGCTAAAAAATCAAATAATGACTCACAATTTGATCTTCTTCCGCAAATCTGAAATGAATATGTTACTAAAAAACATTTAAAACAGTAAGAAAACTTTAAACAATTTTAACTTTCATAATACAATAACCTGAATCATAGGTACAAAAAAGAATTATTGTATTTAGAAAATGTAGCTACTTTTGGAGGGATCTTTTGACATTAATTGTCAAATATCTATTTCAAGTGGCCTTTTCTTTTGGGGTCGCGTCAAAAGAGTAATATATATATATATATATATATATATATATATATATATATATATATATATATATATATATATATATATATATATATATAAGTAAAGAAGGATTATATTAGAAAAGATTTTTTAAAAGAAAGCAAGAGTTCTCATTTTTATTACTTAGCTATATGCAAAAATAGAAAACCACACATAATCACATAACTATTAAATGGTGTTGATATTCATGCAGGTTCATGAATTAAGTGAGACTTTTACCATATTTCTTCTTAAAAAATGACCTTTTATAGATATCCATTGCATGGCTTGACCCCCAAAGCCTTTACTCTCCCCTTTCACACTATTAGTTAGCATGTAGAGGATTTCAATTCATTGTAAAAAATTAGTTTTCCAATGCTTATAGAAAAATCAGGCGTTGAATTAAAACTGGACATTTTATATATTTTTTGAAGAAATGTCCCTCATTAGGGCAGAATTGTGAAAATAGCCTCTTTTCTATTTTTCACGGGAAATACTCCCTGTCTATTTTTCATAATGCTGCCCTGTTTTCAGTTTCACAACATAAATTATAAACAGCCCTGTTTCCAAGTTAAATAGGATTTTAACACAACAGCATAGAAAAAATGAAAAGAAGGTTATGAAAAGCCCCTGATTAGCCAACATATAGCAGCACCTCTGCTGCATATTTTCACATTACTTTTGGCAGTGTTTTACTGACTCTTTGGGGCAGTTCGTGTGCCTTTTTTATCAATGTTTTACTTATATAATAAGTACAGGCAGGATCCCTAATGAATACATTACATAAAGGGTCTAAGGGGAAGATAAGTGAAGGAAGAAAAGTGCCCTGTATGCACTGATGTGAACCAATCAGCAGGCCCTTGATTCATGCCTCAAATCTTCAAGCCTAATTCATATTTTGCCAAGCCTAAAAACCTGGAAATAAATTTGCTAATGGTATAGTCTTTTCTGGACTATCCAGTTGTGAAGCATCACCTGCAATAAAACTTAGTAGATGGCCAGAGATGGCCAAACCAAACAAGCATGCAGAAATAATTTCATCTAAAGCCAAAGACAACATCAGGAGCAAAAACCTTTTATTTGAGCGACATACATTTAAACTAGATCATATATCTTAGAGCGTCAGCAAACAAGAAGCAAGAGAGCAAAGAGAGGAGATCACAGTAGCGAACACTCGACTATGAGATGGAGAGTAGTGCGTCTGAAGTATTTTCAGTGTTAAGAGTCTGGAGAAAGGAAGAGAGTATTCAATGTGTGTAAGTTGTGTTTTTTTGAGAGGATGAGAGGAGTGGTATCCCTCTCCTAAAAGTGTGGCAGAGGCCAGTTTATATAGGTGTAGTGTGAGGTCTTTAAATTTCAAAATCATTGTCATGTAAGGAAAAGTGAAATCATGGATTTTTAATAAGTGGAAAGAGGGGATTGTGCTGTCAATTCACTTAAATTAAGAAAATCACAACCTATATCATTCCTAAAATACATCAATCGGTTTAAAATTTGAACCAAAGATATTTCCTTTTTTAATGTCTTAGCAAATCAGACCAGTACTAACGAGCGATGTTTATACATGTGAAGAGATATGCACATATACTTCTTAAAGAAGGAAACTCTGGTGTTCACACTCATATATGTGCTCATGTTACAGTCTTGGCAGTCTCAATATCTAAAAGGGAATTCAGAACTCCTAATCAGATGCCTACTGTATACATACAACCTTGTATACACGGCTATAAGAAGCAACATAGGGAAGAAAACGTTGCTATTTTAATGGCAATAACTGAATTTGCAAGAGAGGAAAGAATTCACTTTAGTAAAACATATGATGAAAGATCAGTATGTATACATATCTACATGCTATAACCAGGGACAACCAGAAATATATTGTGACGTTACTAATTTAAACAACTATGCTTACAGTTACGCTTCCTACCCGAACTGAAATTAAGCAAAAACTATCTAAAATATAGACATAATCATGCCGTGTATTCACTAACCAAAACGGGCTAAACATATAATCTGTATATTTTAATTAACAAAAGGAAGCATGCATTTGAACACATAATAATTCACAGGTTTGCATATTCCATAGAATAATTCAAACAAACAGTGTAAAAGGGAAAGGGTACCCGTTTTAGAAACCGGGTCGGGTCGGGTCAGGTTGAATCTGATCCGTTCGTTTCCTGCCCGTTTCAGCTTCATTCAAGTTCGAATTTCGGTTTTCTTTCCTTATTTGTATGTAAACGTCGAGGCTTCCATGATTCTTGCCTTGATTTGTTCGATCCATTCTCTTCCTCTTCGATTTCCATAGAAAGAGAGGGAAGAGGGATTGAATTCCCTTTTTTCATGTAAAAGCGACAAGGGAGAGAGAGGATCGCGTGATTAGCGGCATGGAGGTGGAGATACGGTGGATATGGATTTTGTTTTGGTGTACCTAGACGATTTTGAGGCAAGGGGAGAGGGAAGGGGAGTGAGGGCGTCGGCTGGTCCTTTTTTGGGAGAGGGGTAATGTGTTTAGGGTTTATTTGGTAAGTGGAGGGAGTATAGATATTTAGAAGCTAGATTTATTTCTAGCCGTTGGATTTATGGGATGGACGCGTGTGATTGTGCCACGCGGGCATGTCTGATGTTAAGTGTAGATGTTGTATATGTAAGTATATATGCTGAAGTGTAAGGAAAATGTGCTTAAAGGGGTAGTACCACACGCTTATGAGAGTTGTACACACTCTTAAAGAAGTTGTACATATTGCTAAGAGTGTAATAAGTGAGGTGTAGGCTTATGTGGAGCCTAGGTAGCGTGTATGTGGACAAAATATGATGACGGGTCTTTGGTGTAGTAGTATTAGAATTGTAACAATGATAATTTGGCTAGTATTTATTTAAAATACTCATAAATGTAAATAATTAGTATAAAAAGTAGGAAAATTATAAATAAATATATTTAATCACAATTAAATATAGATGAACTCAAATATTAAATATAAATAGCCATAGATAACTATTAAATGATGTCGTAATGCGTTAAATTACACAAATAGCACACGTATTTTAGAATTTTAGAAAATAGCCTAAATAAATGTAATTACGTAATTTACACAAATAGCACACGTATTTTAGAAAATAGCCTAAATAAATATAATTACGTAATTATAATCACAATTAAATAACTATTATATAAATAGGGGATTAATAATAATATTACACACGTAAATGCACGTTGTCTAATGCAATTTTGTTTGGAAAATTACTATTATCGATTTTAATTAAATATAGCCAAATTGCGAAAAAACGGAGGGACAAAATTGGGTGTCAACAGCTGCCCCTCTTTGCCCGAGGATGATGAAAGAGTCTTCGGGAAAAGATAGTTGATAGAATAACCAATTTTGTCATGACTGGTAGGAAAAAAGATTAGAGGGGGAAAAATGGAAGTTTTGGGGTGTTTTTGCCGAACTCTGGTCTCTGAGTTGTCTACATATCTCGGGTTGTAGGAGAATAAACCGTATAAAATTCTAGAATGGCATGTTGCTTGTGTGAGATGTATACGATGCATAATTTAGGTGTCAAGAGTTAATTTATCCAAGTATGAAAAGTTCAGATTTGTGTGTGCTATGAAATTTGATGACATATTGAGGAGTAAACATGATGAACACGATTAGGCACGAAAACACGCACGATTAACAAACATGCAAGATTCACACGAGGTAAGCACTAATCAGAAAGAATGCAAACTGCCTTCTCTATAAAGGATTAGGCAGATTACTTGTTTGCATAAGAGAGGTTTTGATTTGAGCGGGAATAAATGATTTGATGAAAGAACAAAAGCATAATTGAAGGGTCTAAGCTTCCGAAAGGAGTTTTAGATTAGTGTATCATATGTATTTGAAAATTTGTAATTGCACAATTTCAGTATAGGGAAATGATTTTGAAAGCAAGTGTGAGAGAGTGAGCAAGGGCTCAAAGGGATTGCTGGAAAGTCGAAGAGTGTCTTGTGGTGTTTCCCCATATGTTGTCGTGTTTGTTGCTGTAATTACTATCCTGTGCCTGCAATCGAAGAAAGATTTGTGAGATTTGGGGAGAGGGGAAGGGTTGATTTGTGCATCCTCCTCATTGTTGCATCTTGGGCTTGTGGATATCGATTTTTCAATGAATTTTGAGGGAACATCAAAATTCTGCCCCAGTGTCGTCTTGCATCTTTTTGGAATTTTTTAGGGAATCCTCAAAAATTCTGCCCCAGTTTATTGCCTTTAATAGATCACCTTACTGTAAATAGTGCCTGCAAAACAAAACATATGTGTATGTCCAATTCTAAGACGGACGAGCCTAATAGTAGTGCGTGCAAAATAAAATAAAATATATGTGTATATCCAATTATAAGGCAGATGGGCCTATTATAGTAGAGCCTGTGAAACAAAATATATGTGATGTCCTATTCTAAGGCGGACAGGCCTAATAGTCATATTCTAAGCCTGATGGGGCTAGTCGTCATATGTTAAGCCCGATGAGGCTAGTCGTCATATTTTAAGCCTGACAAGGCTAGTCGCATATTTTAAGCCTGACGTGGCTATTCGTCATATTTTAAGCCTGACGAGGCTAGTCATCATATTTTAATCCTGACGTAACTATTCGTCATATTTTAAGCCTGACGAGGCTAGTCATCATCATATTTTAAGCCTGACGTGGCTATTCGTCATATTTTAAGCCTGACGGGGCTATTCGTCATATTTTAAGCCTGACGTGGCTATTCGTCATATTTTAAGCCTGACAAGGCTAGTCGTCATATTGTAAGCCTGACGAGGCTAGTCGTCATATTTTAAGCCTGACGTGGCTATTCGTCATATTTTAAGCCTGACGGGGCTATTCGTCATATTTTAAGCCTGACGTGGCTATTCGTCATATTTTAAGCCTGACAAGGCTAGTCGTCATATTGTAAGCCTGACGAGGCTAGTCGTCATATTTTAAGCCTGACGTGGCTATTCGTCATATTTTAAGCATGACGAGGCTAGTCATCATATTTTAAGCCCGACGTGGCTAGTCGTCATATTTTAAGCCTGACGGGGCTAGTCGTCATATTTTAAGCCTGACGGGGCTAGTCGTCATATTTTAAGCCTGACGCGGCTAATCGTCATATTATAAGCCTGTCATATTTTAAGCCTGACGGGGCTATTCGTCATATTTTAAGCCTGACGAGGCTATTCGTCATATTTTTAGCCTGACGAAGCTAGTCGTCATATTTTAAGCCTGACGAGGCTAGTCGTCATATTTTAAGCCTGACATTGCTAGTCGTCATATTTTAAGCCTGGCGTGGCTAGTCGTCATATTTTAAGCCTGACGAGGCTAGTCGTCATATCAGGCTAGTCGTCATATTTTAAGACTGACGAGGCTAAGCGTCGTATTAAAGGTGACATATCCAAAAACTTGTAAGTGCATTCCTCTAGTGCATGTCAGGTATTGGAACTGGAGTTATTCATTCTCAGATTATTGTATTACCTGCGAGTTTGGTATTTATAAGAAAAGATCTGCTATCAAAGAAAAAGTTGTTAATTTAAAACAAAGTGGTTGCCTTGCATTGAACACCCGAGTGTCGGCTCGAATCCGCATTTGTCCGTTGATGTGATATCTTTGAAAATATTTGTTATCCAATTGATCATGCTAATACCTCTTCCATTTTAGGTTGAAAACTTTTGGGTAAGTGTATTGGGTTAGGAGGATGTCCCAAAAATTGTGCTTATCTTGACTAGGAGAAAATGAAATTTTTATTGTAACGAAACCCTGCCCAAGTAGGGTGCTTACATATCTTGTCAATACAATAATCAAGTCATACATGGTTCAGGTACAAAGTAGGGATAAAGGGCAAAAGAGCAGTCAAATGTAGAGATATTAGATTTTGCATGGTGATGGATTGCCTTCATGTGTTGCGCTTTCTCTTCAAATGCCTCGGAGCTATCTTCGATGGATTTCCCTGAACATAGACTGTGTTTGCAGCTTGAGAGTTGGAACTGTCATTTGATGGTTCTTGTTGTACCGTTATCTTGCCTTTTTTAATCAAATTCTGAATTTTGTGCTTCAGTGCTGGACATTCTTCAGTGTCATGACCTTGAATGTTCGAATGATATGCGCAAGCTTTTGATGGATCAAAATCCGAACGAGGAACCCATCCATTTCTCGGCTGTAATATTCCTTGATCCCTCAGTCTTTCAAATATGTTTGTCAGAGATTCAGCTAGAGAAGTAAATTTGCGAGGCTTCATCCTTTTTATCTGATGCCGATTGCGTTGAGCTTGATAAGGTTTTTGTTGAAAATATTGATAGTGGGAAGGTTGTCTACTCTATAAGCCAGGAGTGACATGAAATTGTAGATTCCGTTGATTCTGGTTGTACGGTAGTTGGTGCCCAGTCATGGCGACTAATGTGTTGTCCTCTTCATTACTTTGCAAATTCTCAAGTGCCTCCGGTTGAAAATGTTGATTAGCATAGTGCAATGTTGAACTTCCAATGATCTTCCTTTCTTGAATGTCAATTTCAAGTTCCTTTATTATTTGAATCAGACTAGGAAAGTCGTGTGCCTGAACGCCGAGCAATTTCTCATAGTAAATCCCTTCTTGGATCTGGACGAAAGTTGAAACTAACTCTTCTTCAGGTAAAGGAGGGTGTATCTTTGAAGCTTCGATTCTCCATCGGGTAGCATATTCTTCAAAAGACTCGTGTTGCGTTCTTTTGACTTTGTACATCTCATATAGGTGCACATCCTTCCGGATGTTGAACTTGTATTGCTCTACAAAATCTCGGGCCATATCTTCCCAAGTGTGCCATTTTCTGAAATCTTGTTTGGTGTACCAAATGAGTGCTAACCCAGACAAACTTTGGATGAACAATTGCATTCTGATAGTCTCGATGTGTCCAACTCCAATTAATCTACTGCAGTAGTCTTTCAAATGATACAAGAGATTTCCTTTTCCATCGAAAGTGCTGAATTTTGCTATTTTGTATCCATGTGGTAGCTCAACATATGGATGTAGACACAAATCCTTATACCTCAAACTTTAAATGTTCCTTAAACTCATCTCTTCTTTTATGACCATTATCATGGAGTTTTTTATTCAGACCTTCGTGTTCAGTTGGTTGGATTTCTTTTCTGTGCTTCTTATGTGGGTATACTGCCAGCTGATTATGCTTGTCCTTAACCACAACTTGCATAGTAGTAGAATCAAGATTGTCAGATTTGTCTAAAATGTCCTGTTGAGTCTTGTTTTTCTCGATGCCATATGTTTGAGGTTCTAAAGACTTTGTTCCAAAAGTGAATATTTCATCTTGGCTTGTCATTTCGGCTTCTTCTTAATGCAGATTCTTTGCCAATTTAGGTGTTCAAATGCTAGGCAACCTTTAATAAAATGACAAAATATGCAAAACAGAGTTAGTATATTATAAACTTTGAAACAAAATAGCACATAAAGGTCAGATATGTAGCTAAGAGGGTGCTCAGAAGGTATATGATAGACTAATGCTTGAATTAGACACTATGAAAAATGGTATAGAGATTATGAAGGATTGCTTGAGTGCTTTATGTAGCAGTCAAGGCAAAGATTTTGGTTGATGAATCATTGATAAGGATGTTGCGATGAATTGTGCGAAGTCAAAGAAAAGGTTGGAATTTAGGTGACCGAAAGGGAGGTCGGCTCTTTTTCAAACACCAAAGACTTGTGTGCGATCATCGTTTCCTTTACAAATTTGTCTGTCGTGATCCATGCCTTTCACAATCGTCAACCAACCGCTGTATTTCAAACTTTGCACCAACTTTCCTTATTGGGCAAAATAAAATTTTTATTATAAAGGGACCGAACCCGGTGTGGGCTGCCTACGTATCCTGCTACGGACAGGAATCAGGTCAAGCGTAGTTCAAAATACATAAAGGGAAAATCTTAAAAACATGTGCCATAAAGCTTGCTTAGAAAGTAAAATAACTGTCTCCAAAGATTATGCAACTTAGAAGCTCTCTTCTTGTATTCGGATGTCTGTCGTTAAACTGTCGCTTCTTTGACCTGGTCATCTGCAATTGCTTCGTCCCTAGCATTTTCAATCTTGATTTGCCCAGACTTGATCAGCTCTTCAATCTTCTCTTTAAAAGCAAAACACTTCTCAACATTGTGCCCCAGCATGCCCGAATGGTAAACACATGACTGTTTCATATCTGCTTTCCACGGTTCCTTGTAAATTTTCCTTTCAATAGGGTGTACTATCCTGCGTCTTTCAACCTTTCGTACAAACTTGCATATGATCCACCAATGGGAGTGAACTTGCGAGGAGCATCGCGAGAGGAGCCCTTAGTGCTATTTGTTGGCTTCTGATAAGAAATTGGGTTAACTGAATGTGAGCAAACTTCAATTGTTGGCATAAAGGTTAGAGGTTGGCACCACATGAGTTGAGGTTTTCCCTTTGGCACTTCGACTACCTTGCCATTTTCCACTAAACTCTGAATCTCCTTCCTCAGAGCGGTGCATTCATTGGTGTCATGACTTGGTATGTTGGAGTGAAATGCACAATATTTGCTTGAATCAAAGTGAGGTGGTAGTGGGGTAAAGACTTCTCCACGTTGTGGCCGCAACATCCCGATAGACTTGAGTTTCTCAAATTGAACAGCCAGTATTCATGCAAAGGGATAACGGCTTGGTTATTAAGAGATATTGAGATAGGACTTGGGGTTTTGGTAATGGTAGCTTTCCCTTTCTTTGTAACGTTCATATCCTTGGATTGTGCTTCAGTCAAATTATTGAACAATACCTTTTCAGAAATCGGTTTTATAACACTTTTCTTTTTCAACAAGCTATTGCATGCACTATGGTCGCCATAGGATTTATATCGGTTAATAAAAGCTTTGACCAGGTCGCCCCAAGAATTCCATTTGCTTGTGTCTTGCCCTATGTACCAAATCAATGCTGACCCTGTAAGTGTCTTAACAAATAGTTTCCTCTTGAATTCATCGTCGTGTTCCATACTTTCTAGTTGGTGTAGATATGCTCCTAAATGTACATAAGGATTTTTAGTTCCATCATACAATGGAAGTTTCGTCTTCACTTCTCATATCCTGATTGCCTCCTGCTAACTTTTTGAAAGCTCTTTCAACCATGAACGAATGTAAATTTGGAAAATGCTTTGGATCACACTCAGGTATGGCGGGTGGTGCAATAGTGTAGACTGGAGCACTAAAGGGATCCTCGAACATTGATTTTAGGAATTCTTGTGGCATGTCAGATGTTCCCTTGAGGCCGACCATCACTCCTCTTACCCTGCCAATTTTCTGCTCCATACGCATAATACTTGCTGCAACAACTCCCTCTTGTTTTGACAAATCACCAATAAGTGCACTCTGCTTAGAGTGACAAATGATGACCACTATCACTAGAAATGACCAACTATACTTGTTAAAGTGCCAAATGATGATCATTATACCTACAAATGACCCAATACACTTGTAAGAGTGGCAAATGATGATCACTATCACTAGAAATGACCAACTATACTTGTAAGAGTGATAAATGATGATCACTATCACTAGAAATGAGCCACTATACTTGTTAGAGTGACAAATGATGATCATTATACCTACAAATGACCCACTATACTTGTAAGAGAGACAAATGATGATCACTGTCACTAGAAATGACCAACTATACATGTTAGAGTGAGAAATGATGATCATTATACCTACCAATTACCCACTATGCTTATAAGAGTGACAAATGATGATCACTATCACTAGAAATGACCAACTATACTTGCAAGAGTAACAAATGATGATCATTATACCTACAAATGACCCACTATACTTGTATGAGTGACAAATGATGATCAATATGATAAGAAATGACCCACTATATTTGTTATACTGATAAATGATGATCATTGTGACTAGAAATGGCCAGTTAGAGTTGTAAGTGTGTTAAATGATGATCAATAAGATAAGAAATGACCCACTATACTTGTAAGGGCGACAAATGATGATCACTATCACTATAAATGACCAATTATAATTGTTATAGGGAGAAATGATGATCCATACATATATACTTGTTTCGAACATCCAATAAATATTTGTCACATTATATGTGATGTTCCGTGCACAATGTTCTATTGTTTCTATCTTCATCAAACTTTCCACAGTTAGAGTAGTTAGAGTGACAAATGATGATAATTATAGCACTATAGGTTAGTGAACAATTATAATTTTAACATATATATATATATTCATAAACTTCCATCACAAAGAACACTTAGAGTAGTTAGACTTAGAACTGATGACCATTGTTACTACAAATGGCCAATTACTCTTGTAAAAATTACAAGTGCTGATCATTGTCACATTATAATTAAAGGACGATGATCATTATGACTCTAAATTACCAAGTATACTTGTTAAAGTGACAAATGATTATCCATCTATAATTGTTGTTTCGAACATGCTGTTGATGTTTGTCACATGAACATCATGTTCGGAGCGCCATTTTCCGATGTTGCTATCTTCATCGTATTTTTTTGAAAATGTTCAGAACAGATATCGATATGATTGAAACAAGGATTAAGTCGTGCGGAACGACTTCGGGTACAATGGTAATTTATAGGACAAAAATAACTATTTCAATTGAAATTTCTTGATCATTAGTGCACAAAACATAACAATTGGAAATAAATCACACTTTTAGCCTCTGAGTTTGCAAATATGCAGAAATAGGCAGATATTGAAAAGCGGTTTTAAAAGATGACACTAAAAACCAACTGGTGCTTAATATGTCAAAGAAATGTAAGCCATTCCGGGTCGGCGTACTTTGACATTAGTTGTCAAGTATTAACCTTAATGGCTATTTTATTTTTGGGGTCAATTTTGAAAATACATGTATAGAGGCTGTTTTTTAAAATGGGAAGCATGAACTTATAGTCCCCTATACACAATTAGATTAGTATATAAGAGATTAAAGTTTTCATCAATAATCAGTTCTAGCACGTAAGGGCCAGGTTTTAAAAGAAGGGATTGGGCTCGTATCATTAATGCAAAAAGAGGGGCAGGTTATATTTTAGAAAGAACCCAGTTTCAAGCAGTTAATACGCAAAGAAGTCCCCTGTCCAGTTGAGGATTTCCAGATTTCATGCTTCTCTTAAAAGATTGACATATATTCATTAAAATCATCATTCGACATGTATAATTGACACTATTTTTAGCATGTAAATCCTGTTTTTAAGTCATGATGCAAACACACAAGGAGATGAAGTTTAGAGGAGGCCCCTGTGTAGCCAAAAAGTACAAACAGTGAGGGTATTTCCTCACACATATACAGGAAGGCAATCGTAACGAATATATATAAGTAGGGGAATTCTAAAGAGGACATGTATATAGCCAGATGCTCTGTTTTAGGCATTAGGCCTAAACTGCTCATACAAAGCCATAACCTTAGTGATTGTACCTAAAGAACCTTGCATTTAATATGGTACAATCACTAGACCTTGCAAACTCCAAACTTGTGATTTAGATAAACTAGTATGGCCTTTCCAGGACCATCCAAACAAACTGCATACAAAAGGTTAGCAGGGGAAGAAGAAGAACTTCCCAAACAGGTATATACACAGAAAAAGATCAAGTAAGATTCAAGCAGGGAGCAGCATAGGTTCAGAAAAGGTTTTATACCTTGTCAGGAATAGCAATAAATAAGCAAACAGTGTCTAGGCAGTGTTAAATGCTTTCAGTAACAGTGTCCAAAGAGAGGAAGTGAACAAGACTTTTCCCGAGAACTTGAGAGTAAGAGAGAAAAGTATTTTTGCTAATGCTTTTAGTATGCAGTGTTTCAATGTGAGAATTGTGAGTATGCACTGCATCAATGTATAAAAACTGTGTGCGCAATGAATAAGAATGCCAGTTTATATAGGTATGAGGGTGAAACTTTAAATTCAAATGGTAAATACATAAAGCAAGAGAATATTGCCTTCCAAAAATAAAAGGGGACACCTTTGGGTGTTCTTTCCATATATGGCTCAATCAGAATCCCTAAACTTAAGGCAAACAAACCTCTAACAAATATAGTTTCCTCCTCTTAAACATAATAAAGTACAAGTTCAAAATGTGTTCCAAACTAATTTAGGCTTGAAAATCACTTGACTAACTTAACAGTTTTCAAACAAACCTTGATTGATACTGGATCAATCACTAGAACAAACTTCCATTCAAGTTTTGAATGAAAAAGTTAAATTTGAGCCAATCAAGATCATTCCAATCATGTAAATCAATCACCATTTTAATTTTCAATTTAAACAAGCTACATGATAATGTATTTTAACAAAATAGAAAGCTAAATATACTATCAAACAAAGGTGAGCATACTGTAAGGGTTACATGAAACACAAGCCACAAGGGTATCAAATCCAGGCACACAAACAGTCTAGAGCAGTAATCCAACTTAACTAGTGAATTAAGACGAAAATTACTAATCATGTGGTCTTTCACTTTAACTAATTGACAAGTAACAATTAGGCATGCTAATGCACAGACAAGGCTAGGAAAATTTAGGCGTAATGTTACATAAGTTCATAAACACAAATAAAAGACAAGGGTTACCCGGTTTAAAGTTGGAATCAGGTCCAATTTAGCTCGACTCAAATCATGTATACACAAAGGTTCTCCTCTATCTCAGGATAGGGACACTCATAATTTAGTAAATATTCTGCTAGAGTTTCACTTCCGGCGACAGAGGCGAAGGTCAGGGTGGGTTTGGATTTTGATCTATGTTGTATGGGGAAATCCATATAGGGGTTTTTTGCGGGTGGTATGAGGAGTAAAAAGATATAAATTTCATGATTTTTGGTAGCTGGAGGTGGCCGGGATCGTCTTTGACAACGACGAGTTAGGGTTTGAGACAAGAGAGAGAGAATGAGACGTAGGACGGCAGGGGCTTCTTTTGGGAAATGAGGGGAATTAGGGTTTGGAGGGGCGAGTGTTTAATTAAAAATGGAAATATAGTTTAAGGCCGTTGGATCAAATAATTGAACGGTTAGGATGAGGCCACGTAGGTGTGAGGTGGAGCTGGTTTGGAGTGTGAGGTGTATAAGTGTACAAGTGTATATATGTGTATATGGATAGTATAAAATGTGTATAAACATGCATAAAATGCATATAAAATTATAGTAAATTAAAAAAAATAATTTTAAATGCTAAAATAACTAAGAAATGTATATAAAATATTATTTTGAGTTTTAAAATAATTTGAGCAATTTTGTCAAAAAAATAGAAGTAATTGCAAAATTTGTAATTGGACGTGCACGATTCATAAAATGACCGTAAATTGTGATGCCCTTTCAAAAATGGCCTAATTGGCGTGCTTGTGCAAAATGAGGATTTTGAAATGAAAATAATGCATGTATATCAGTGTAATTTTGTCTGAGAATGGCTATTGAAACAGGAGGGACAAAATTGGGTGTCAACAGATGCCCCTCTTTGCCCGGGGATGATGAAAGAGTCTTTGCAAAGACGTTGACAAAGCAGCCAATTTTGTCCTGACTCACGGATGGTACATTTAGAATTGTAAGTGTTTGTGCAGGGTGCTAGATTGTAGTGTTATTGCAATGCCAGATTATGTGTCCTGCGATAAAAGTGAATTTTGCAAAATAATATGTATGTAAATGCACAAATTGACTTTCATGTCGCTGGATTGTCTTGTCAGTGCCTGTCGTCAGGAGATGTTCGTCTACTCGTCAGAAGCTGCTAAGTGCCTCTCCTCAGGAGCTGCTAAGTGCTTCTCGTCAGGAGATATTTGTGTGCTTATCGGGAGCTGCTAATTTCCTCTCGTCAGGAGATATTTATTTGCTCGTCAAGAGCTGCTAAGTACCTCTCGTTGGGAGATATGTGTCTGTTGCGTCGGGTTGTATACCCTACATACAACGAGTAAAATAAAGTGCTAAAATAAAATGATGTTACCGTGTCCTCAATGTTGCTTGAAATATTTTCGTGTTCATTGCTTTTTCGATGCCTGCACTCAAAGAAAAATTTATAAGTTGTGGGGGAGGAGGGTTCGGTTTGTGCATTCTTCGCCTGTCTCGCACCTTCTTCTTGTATTATCTTTGCGAATGTCGGGACCTTTTTAGAGCTAATGGGGTATAAAGAAATAAAAGATAGTAATGCAAGTGTTTTGAAAGAGATTTGTTCGAAAAAATGTGTTTTATTCCATTGAATCACAAACTTCATTGTATAATTCGGGTACAATATTGATGCTGCTTGCTTCTCATAAGCAGACCATACTAAAATCTTCCTTTGGTGAATTTTGAGGTGCCCCCTCAAAATTCTGCCCCAGTTTCTACATTTTGCTTTCTTTTTGAGATTTTTGAGAGAATCTCAAAAATTTCCGCTCCAGTGTCAGTTCTGTTTAGGCATGCAAACAAATAAAGAGTTAAGCTACGCATACATACAATCAACACATATATAAATAAAGCAAATTCGTGAAAATCTTTTGGTTAGAACCATTTGGGTTTCCCCAGCGGAGTCACCACGCTGTTGAACCCTCCCAAAAAATGCACACAAGTATGCATTGGGATGTAATTTCAACAAAGTGGGACTCCAAAGGGTTTTCTTTAAAGTCGCCACCTAATTTAAGGATTATTAGGAACCTAACGTTAATTAAAGAATAATTGGGAGTTTGTGCTTGGAGGAGTGCGGATGTTTGCAAAAGGCGCGGAGGATTGCTTCAGGTTTTAGGCATTTGGGTTTAGAAGTTTGTGCAGATGTTGTGGAGAGCATGAGTTGTGTTGGAATTTCTAGTTGATACCAACTTTGGGAAGATAGTTGGGATAACGGAATTGCAGTGTCAAGGCGGAGAGATGATTGTTATCAATTATTGTTATTATTTATTGCTTACTCTAAATCTGAATTGCTCAAAACTGGCATGAACTATTTTTCGTTACCACTTGTTTGCGCGTCTTAGGCCTACCTCTGGCAAAAAGAGGCACCATACAGGGTAGGATGCGTTCGCATTTTTTTTTATTTACGCTCAACTACTTGTTTATGCCACATGTCAACTTATTTAAAATGCACTACGTGATGTGCGCTATGTGATTTGTGTGTAATTTTGCCAATGACATGCAAACTTACATGGTTACTTTTGAACTTTTTCTTTTGTTTTGTTTATCCCTCAAAACAGAGGTTTGATTTGTGCTGATTTAAGCTGGCTGATCACTCCTATTACACAAGGGCAAAGGACCAATCTGCATACTGGTACACATTTCCACAACTGACAATGACTGGAATAGATGATGAACCTCGCAATACCGAGAAAAATCTTGCAACACCTGAATCTTCAAGAGGAAATGTCATTATTGCTCAAGACGACTGATTCTTGAAATGGCTAAGGAACTACAGATGTTAAAAGATGAACTGGCTGCGGTAAAAAGGGCAAACTCCTAAAAACACGCCGCTGCGTGGACCCGATGCATCCCACTCTCTGGGTCAAATGGGGCAATCTCTGGGGCAATCTCTGAACTCAATTGATGGGGTCGCTAATATGAACATACCTTTGAACACCTAAAATTCTCTAAAAGTACCAGTCCACCACAGCAACTTGCCACTTGCCCAAGCTCCACCTCCAAATAACACTCAATCTAGCCAAACAATCAACCGACCACCCATCTACCCATCACATCAACAATACCCACCATACACCCCACACCCTGCCAATATTTATTATCAAACACACACTCCATATCCATACCAAACCTCCACTTACCAAAATGAACCCATCCCACAAGCTTATACTGAAAATCCATCCGCACCATTAGTTCAAGTGGCGGTATCTGGCGGGCAAGATGCTCCTATTGTGCAAATTGATGATTACACCAATCCTCCTTATGTGAAGTTTCAAAATGGTGTTAGGAGAGCCGAAAAAGCAGTCGATGGGGGTGAAGATTTGGAGAAAAAGGTACAAGGTTGGGTGATGAGTGCTCTTAGCAAAGCATCAATAGGCAAGGGCAAGGAAAGTCTAGAATATGAAGATTTGTGTGATCATCCTGGAATTGAATACCCCGAAGGGTACAAAGTACCAAAGTTTTTTAATGGCAAAGGCAACCCCCGAGCCCATTTGAGAAGGTACTATGAAACCTTGGGAGTTGGAAAAAATGAAGAGCTCCGTATGAAATCATTTATTCATAGTCTTGAAGGCCAGGATTTAGACTGGTACTCCAAGCAGGATCCCTCAAAATGGATTAACTGGAGGAGTAAGGCTCACGACTTCATGGAGCATTTTGGTTTCCATGCTGAAATACCATTTGATTGGTTGGCTATTGCAAGGTTTAGTAAGAAGCCGACCGAGACCTTTAGGGAATACGTGGTACGTTGGAGGAGTGAGGCTGCCAAAGTTAAGCCTCCCATGAGTGAGGAAGAGTTTGTGGGACATTTCATCGAGACATTGGATGAATTCTACTATGATTGAATGGCATCCATGACTAACTCTACTTTTGCCAATCTAGAGAAAACTGGGGAGATGTATAAAGCTGGTTTGAAATCTGGTAGGATCACAAATTTGGCTGCTTTGCAAGCTAACAGTAAGGCAATCCAGTCTGGGTCGGGTAATGGTTTTAACAAGAAGAAGAAAGAAGAAGTGTGAGCTGTTGTGGGAGACATCGAGTGTCGACCGGCTGGAAAGTTGGATTTTGACAATCCGTCCGCTTTCCCCACCTTCCAAAACACCTATTACCCAAACTACCCAACCCACTTGCAGATGCCACCTGTTCCTTATTCGGTGTACAATGCAAAAGCAAATTACTACCAACCTAGAGCACACGCACCTAATCAATACCCTCATCAGCCAAATTTTCAAGCACCCCAGAATTACCAGCCTCGTCCTCCTGTTCGTCCCAATGTGCAAGGGTTTAATCAGAATTACGAAAGGAGAGCAACCAAAACCTATACTCGCCTAGTCGAGTCATATGGCCAGCTTTTCGAGAGATTAAGAAATGCGGGAGTTGTGCAGCCTATCCCTGATAACACCTCAAACCCACCTCCAAAATAGTATGATGCAAATAAGCACTGTGATTATTACTCAGAGGCTACCGGCCATGATAGTGAGAGATGTTATAGTTTCAAAGATAAGGTTGAGCGTTTAATCAAAGCAGGCACCATTCAACTCACCGGCACTCAGCCAAATGTACATGATAATCCTCTCCCCAATCATAGTAACAATGCAGTTAATGTGATTTCTCTTGAGGAAGAGCCAAATCTGAAGGGCACCATAGTCTCTATTTATGATGTAAAGGTTGATAATATTGCTTCTAACGTACCTAAGCAAGCACTAACTCTATTGCCAAAGAATGAGGGAACTTTTGGCCTAGGTGGCAACCCCGTTGAAGGAAAGATTGAAAAGGCTGTGTCTGAGAAGAAGACGACTAGTGTCATACCACAACCTCTTTTACCATTGAACCAGTCATTTGTTCAAGCACCAGAAATAGCCATGCAGAATTTGATTGAAGGTGTTGGCAGCCTATTCTTGAATGATGGATTGAAATGCAGTGCAACTATTGAAGATTTTGAGAAAAAGCTACATGTGCAGAATGCTGAACCAAGTGATATGATGGATAATTGGACTTGTGGTCCAAAAGAGACTTGATGAATGAACTCGTTATTTTTGTTTTGACATCACAGTCAGCTTGAGGCCCTGAACAGTGTTTTGCACTTTGTTTATGTTTATGTCTATGTCTTTCAAATAACTCTTTTAAATCCTGCATGTTTACTTTTATGTTGT
Source organism: Petunia secreta (assembly GCA_029990175.1). Classification (NCBI taxonomy): domain Eukaryota; kingdom Viridiplantae; phylum Streptophyta; class Magnoliopsida; order Solanales; family Solanaceae; genus Petunia; species Petunia secreta. The sequence continues at coordinate 63,688,064 of JARKIP010000035.1, forward strand.
ATGCCTCCCTAAATTAGGTTTTGAATAAATAAATGCACTGCATTCCTACCTTATTATTTTGCTATACTTTAATTATTTATGTGCTTTATTATTTGCTTCCGATTAATATACTTACTACTGTTTCAAATTAAATTAACAAAACCTGCTTAAACTTTGCTTGTGGCCTATAACGAAACAACTGAACAATTTAAGGATGATGCACTGGAAAGTTACTTTTTGCACTCTTTTGATATTACATTACCGTTAGAACTTCAAACTGGGGCAGCTTTATTTGCCGGCAATTAGAGCCGAAGCGGTTTATCTATACAAATAGAAGTCCTTTATTTGAGAAACCATTCAAGAAGATAAGTTGGAAGATGTTGAATGCGCGAAGAGAAGATTTGAATAGTTTACTTCAAACCGATGCAGTTGGTATTGAAGAAGCTCTTTCCTAATTAAGAAGCAACGGGAAAATTTGCACCAAGTTGGCAATGTCGTTATGTAGGAGAACACTAATCCTGGCAGACATTTATGATCGAGTCTGGCCAAAGGTAATTGACGTAGATTGTGTCAAGAGATACTATGTCTGAAGCAATCACAAGTTAGCAATGGTTCGAATGTAATCTTTGATGTAATGCGAACTAAGCGTAACCTGATTCCCGAGGCGGGATACGTAGGCAACTCATATAGAGTTCGGTTGCACTAGCACAGGAATCCCCTATTTCCTCCTTTATGTAATTTTGAACTACTTCTGACCTGATTCCTGTAATGGCAACATGATAAGTAGGCAATCCCCATCGGATTCGGTCAAAATATTGTAACACTTTAGACTTGTTTATCTTTTGTGATGTAATTCCGAATTATGTATCTGGGCAGATGTATATGTTTCCTAATTCGGATGCGGCTTCGTACTTATATTGCCATATTTTTCCCAAAATTTTTTATGTAAGCAGAACTACACACAGTCTGATTCCCGTGGAGGGGCACGTAGGCGCTCTTGACGGGCTCGACTCCATAATATTAAAATTTTTAGTTTCCCCTAAAGCAAGCAACTGGGCCAAATTTTGCAAGGCGAATTGAAGATATGGAAGATAGAAACTGGGGAAAATTTTGCAAAAAGAGTTCGAAGGCATAAAGATTATAATTGGGGCAGATTTTTGCAAAATTGGTATGGCTTATCAAAGGATGAAGTGGCAAAGTTCTAAAAGTATTCAAGATTAGCATAAGTTGCAAAGACAAAGGACGTTCAGTTTGTTTCAAGATATGTCATGAGTTTGAGTTAAAGCAGAAATTTTTAAATGCATTATAACTTTCGGTTGCATATCAGTGATTATTTGTTTAATATTTTATCAAATTACTTATCTTTGCCTCTATCTTGAAATATTATTCAATATTGAGTTCATAAGTCAAGTCTCTGAGTACAATTTGCAAGCCCAAGTCTAAAGAAGAACGAGGGAGTAGCGGCATCAAGTTCAGGATGAATCAGCACAAATCAAACACCCCTCCCCAAAACTAACAAAATTTGCTTTGAGAGCAGGAATATGAAAGCTTGCAATGAAAGGATCATTCGCATTATGGATGAACAATTTATTAAACGCGCATCCAAAGTTGCCTTGCATATTGCGTCGCATAGCCTTTTTCATAACTTAAAGCATTATGCTTTGTCATGAGTTATTGCTAAACATGCGGCATTTCTAACCCTATGACTTTCATTCCTAATAGGCGACAAAGCCTAGGCTTGTTTTTTGTTTTTGAAACTAAGCCAAATAGGGCATCGCTTTGTTTCAGGTGATAATCCGCACAAGGCCATCCTTGCTGGATAATCTTCACTGCTTTTCTTTGCACTTTTTTATGTCGTCGCACTTGCTTTAAAATTGAGTCCTGGCTTTACGTTTTTCAGGTTGACCACCAGGCGGGGCTTCTCTCTGGTTGGACTTTCATGCCTGTTGATTCGCTAAATCGCTTTTGCGTTGCCTTACATTTCATGCTAAATTGCTTTGCACTTGCTTTCAATTATGCCTTTGCACTTGCTTTATATTATGACTTGCTTTACTTTTAGTTAAACAGGTTAACAGGTCATCCCTTAGACCCTCCTTGCTTTGTGCCGGATCGAATCACCAGTTGATTTGTAGACAATCAATTCTAAGACCCTCCTTACTTCGTGCCCAACCGGCTTGCCAGTTGATTTGTCAAGATGTTCAAATTGCCTTGCACTTGCTTTCAATTATGACTTTGCATTTGCTTTATATTATGACTTGCTTTACTTTTAGTTTAACAGGTTAACAAATCAGCCCTGAGACCCTCCTTGCTTTGTGCTGGATCGGATCACCAGCTGATTTGTAGACAATCAATCCCAAGACCCTCCTTGCTACGTGCCCGACCGGCTTGCCAGTTGATTTGTCAAGATTGTTCAAATTGCTTTGCATTTGCTTTAAATTATGCCTTCGCATTTTCTTTGTAATATGTCTTGTTTCAATGTTCAGGTTAACAGGTCAGTCCCGAGACCCTCCTTGCTTCGTGCCGGACTGGTTCGCCAGCTGATTTGTTCGACAATCAACCCCAAGACCCTCCTTGCTTCATGCCCGACCAGCTTGCCCGTTGATTTGTCAAGATTGTTGAAAATGCTTTGCATATTGCCTTCGCACTTGCTTTATTGCTTCGCCAGTTGATTGGAAGACAATTTATCAATGATATCGCAACCCGCACTTGCAAATTTGTATCATCAATATTTGTTCATTTTTTACTTTGATTATCAAAATTTACTAGCAGTTGCTCGCTTACTGTTTGTCGAGTTTATTACAGGACTTTAACAGCACCGCAGCAGCATTCGGAGCATAACGTGGAACTTTCTCTTAGCATTGAACTGGGGCAATCGCTGATATGAGCTAGACTCGTCAACGAGGATTTGAGGAATTGCACTCGAACAAGCAAATTCTATCCTAATCTTTTGCTTCGGATTAGGATGTCAGTTTGAATTCTTCCCTATTCGTACGTCCTTTCCTATCAATCGTGCGAATTTTCGTATCTAATTGTCATTGAAGTACATATGGCCTGATTCTCTTTCAGACCGAGATATGTAGGCAACTCAGAAATCGGAGTTCGGCCATACCCATAAGCCTCGCACTTTAGTCCTTGTAATCGAAGTCCCTGGCTTTATCGTGATAAAATTGGTTTCCCGTCAACTTCTTTACCCTGAAAACTCTTTCATCCTCTTCCGGGTAGAGAAGGGCAGCTGTTGACACCCAATTTTATCCCGAAATTTCAATTAATGTATAATTATTTTAAAATTAAGATCAATTTTGAAAGTTTACAGTAATTAATTAATTGCAAAAAAATAAAGGCTAAATCGTAATGCACAACCTTGATTTCAGCCTACCCGCGCAATACCTTATTCACTTAATGATTTTCCTTAAAAGAGGCTAATTTAGCTTAAAATCCTAAATATAGTCTATTTGTGTAAATCTATACATATAACACACACACACACACTACACACCCGTTCCATTTCTTCAGCTTAATTTCCAAATCCCCAAACCCTACCCGATTCCCTTTCAATTTCCCACCCAAAACCTTGAATCTGTCCAAGAACAGCTCAGCTGGTCCCCTTCACGTTTTCCCTCTTTACTTTTTCCGAACAAAAGCTTAATCAATCTCGATCGTTCAATTTGAACGAGAGTCGCATCTGGGCCGTGAGTCAAGCAACGTTCATATCTCCCTTGAAATCGGAGTGAAATGAGTACGATCTAGAGGGATTAGACTTTTTTGACCCTGATTTAAAAGGAAAGGTCAAAATCGAGTAGGGTTTGTTTGGGAAATTTGAAGCGGGAATAAAACCCTAAATCTCAGGTATAAATTCATGAGTTCAGTTCATTTTTAGGGGGTTTGATATTTTTTTAGAGGGAATATCAGCAGCAGCAGCTAAAAGATATCTTAACACATTTATGAGTTAAAAAACTCAGTTTATACATTTGTAAGTTAGTTTGATTAGTGGTATTGATTGCGTGGTTTGTGTGTTATCGTGTCGCTACTCGAGTCGTCAACTTTGTTCAGGTCGCATAGTCGAATCGTGTTCTTTAGCTCGTCGCCCCTGTTCGCTTCACCAAAAAAGGTAATACCCTTGCCTTAACACTGTTTTAGTTTTTCTCCTAAATGAAGTTTGTCTATCTATCTGTGTTGGCCTTTCTTTTGAGTTAAAATGCTAGTTCTTATGTTGTTTGTGTGTTCACTGTCGACTTCAGAATTTTGTAATGAATATTCTAGTAAAAAATTAGTCTTTTGTCATAAATAAAGTAAGCTAAAAGTCTCTTTCTTTGTATTTATGTATAATATTTGGCCCTGTTAGTAGCTATTACTGATTCCCGGAAACTCGAGTCTCTTCCTTGTTTAGAAGAATACCTTGCTGCCTAAAGCTTCCTGCTTTGTTTTCTATCTGGTTGTGAGGAGAAATTGTGGGGTGTGTGAGGGAGTAGTTATTTGAAGTTGATAAATGTTCTATGAGTGCAGTAGTTGAAGAAGTTAGGAGAAGTTTGTTTGCTGCAAGTTGGCTTGGAGCTGAGAGAGTTCTAAGGGTATGCAGGTGGCTTTGGAGAGGTGTTCAGGTGAGTTACAGCAGTAGAGGTGCTGGGAGTTCGTTTCTATTTGTTTAAGGGAGTAAGAGGGGGCTTAAGTGGAAGATGTTCTAGAAAAGAGTATCGGGCCTGTGGGAGTTTGCAAGAAGTAGGAGTTGTTCTTGGTTTGTTCAGGGAATGAAGTAGTTTGTAGTTGTTCAAGTAGTGTGTGAGTATTGTTTCTGCCATAGCAGGTGCTTTAGGTGGTTGTTTGGAGGGTAGGAGTTCATGTAGTTAGTATAGTTTCTGGGAGGTTGAAGGGGAGTCAGAGATGCAGGGATTTGGTGCAGGTAGTGTTTTCTCAGTTGCTGCAGTTGGTTCAGGGATGCAGTTCAGGGGTGCTATATGTGTGTGAGTGGAGTTTAGATTGGTTCAGGAGCCCGATAGTTGTCCAGGGCAGCTAAGCAGTGTTTCATGTTGTCTGGTAGTTGGTCCATGGGGCTTGCAGGTGTGCAGTTGTTTCTGAGATTGATTCAGTTTTAATGAGGGAGCATATGTGTATATGGAAGCTGTGTAAAGAGTAAAAGTTCAGGGAAATAGCAGGGAATTGTTTCTTTTTGCTTGCAGGTTGTTTGTATTGGTCCAGATAAAGTGTGGAGGGTTTAGAAGTGTTCAGGTGGCCTTAGGTGCTGCAGGTTAAGAGAAGAGATAGTGGTGGCAGTTGCAGGGTATTAAGGGTACTGAGAGGAGGTTAGTTAGGTTGTTGCAGGGGTTTGGTTCAGGTGCAACAGGTAGAAGGATTTTTTTCTTGCCATGATGTTTCCTGGCTGGCAAGTGAGTTTGGTGAGGTTAGGAGTTTGTTTGTTGATTCGTTTTGGTTCAGTGAGGATCTAGGGAGTTCAAAAAGGGATCCCTGGTTGTCTGTATGTATGCAGGGGTTCAGGAAGGCCAGTTTTGATTCCTTGCTTTCTTTGCAAGTTCATGGAGTGAGCAAGGAGAGTGAAGGTTCTGCAGGCAGCTTTAGGGTGTTATAGATTGCTGGCAAGTAGTATAGGAGTTGCTTGGAGGTGCATTGGTGAGTGAGGGAGTATGTGATGTTGTTGTAGTGTCTAGGGAGTTGTAGTGTAGGAGTTGCTTTGAAATGCCCATTTATCTTAAAATTCAAGCATAGTAAAATCCAGGTTGTGCAATCCAATTTGATACAGTCATTTAGAAGATAAATCCTTTCATATTTTCATTTGTTTATCTGTTTATTACTACCTACGGACACTAATTTCTTCTCTTCTATTTTTCTTTGCATGAACACTTGGGAACGAGTTGAATAAAAATTCACAAATTGGGATGGCATGCATTTGGAGTTATTTGATCCGCTCCGCATTTTCGGGACTTGATATCCCCGAAAATGTAAAAGAAAGAAAAATGAAAATCTCAAAGTCCAAGGCTCAATGATTGAGTTTGCGCTTCCGGGTTCTACCTTCTAAACTCCATCCTTCCCTGCTCCCTTAGAAAATGCATGTTGTATAGGACTTCCCCATAGACCGGATTAGGAGCCCTGTAGGATAGAAATGATATTTGAATTGTGAATAATTGTTGTAAATTACTTAAATTATTTTTATATGAATGCTTTGTATCATTTCTTTGCGAATCGCCAATTAATTTATGGATGTTTATAATCATTTGCCAATTAATGAGTGCAAATAAAATTCGATTAAAATCGTACCTTCATCATAATTTGCATTTGAATTATTTATTTATTGATTATATTAATATTCAATTATTTATTTATTTAATCTAATTTATTTATTAGTTAATCAATTAAATTTTAATCCATTATTTATTTATTTACTTAATCTAATATATTTAATTTAAATTAATCATTTATTTATTTAATTAATTAAATATTTATTTATTTAATTAATAAATTATTATTCATTTACTCCTTTATTTAATATTAATTTAATAAGTATTCATTTATTTAATTAAGTTATTTATTTGGTTATTCATTTATCTAATTAATTAATTAATTAATCTTTTATTATTATCTAATTATTTACTTAGTTTATTTCATTTATTTATCCAATTTCATTTAGCCTTTATTTATTTAATTAATTAACCAATCGATCATTATTTAATTATCCTCTTAATTAATCTTAAATTTGGTCATTTATTTATTGGCATAACTAAAATCTTATCTTGTTTCTATTATCCTTATTTAAAATTAACTTTATATACTTATTATCCTTAACAAATTCGTGAAAACCACCGGATTAACCGTATTTAGCGGATTTTCGAAAGTGCTCCCGCAAGGGACCTTCTTTCGAATTTAATAGAACCATTTACTCAGAATCTCTGATTTTAATAAATTCCTTTTAAGTAAAGGGAGTAATTGCACTCTTTAATTAATATTAGGTTCTTAATAATCCTTAAATTAGGTGGCGATTCCAAAGAAAACCCTTTGGAGTCCCACTTTGTTAAAATTACATCCCAATGCATACTTGTGTGCATTTTTTGGGAGGGTTCAACACAAGCTTCATATTCCGCCATGTTATTGGTGCAAGAAAATCTGAGTTTGGTTGTGACGGGATAATGTTGGCCTGTCTCAGAAACCAATACTGCTCCAATACCGTCTCTTTTGAAAGTCACTGCTCCATCAAAGAATAGTCTCCAACCGTCGTACTCTTCTGCAATGTCTTCTCCAACAAAAATGACCTCCTCGCCTAGGAAATAAGTGTGCAAAGGCTCATAGTCGTCATCTACAGGATTCTCGACCATGTGATCAGCTAAGGCTTGAGCTTTCACCACCTTCTGAGTGACAAAGGTGATGTCAAATTCAATCAGTATCATTTGCCATTTGGCCAGTTTCCCAGTAGACATCGGCTTCTGGAAGATATACTTGAGTATGTCCATTCTCGATATCAACAAGGTTGCATAGGACGATAGGTAATGTCTCAGTTTTTGTGTTACCCTAGTCAGTGCACAATAAGTACGTTCCAGCAATGTGTACTTTGCCTCATATGGAGTGAACTTCTTACTCAGGTAATATATCGCCTGCTTCTTTCTTCCTGTTGAGTCATCTTGCCCGAGTACACAACCAAATGCTGAATCTACCACTGACAGGTACAATATCAAAGGTCCTCAAGGTTTGGGTGGAACCAACATGGGCGGGCAAGACAGATACTCCTTTATCCTGTCAAATACTTTCTGGCAATACTCAGTACACTCGATCGCTGCATCTATCTTCACTAATTTGATAATTGGCTCAGTGGACTGAGCTATGAATCGACTGATGTAGTTGAGCTGTCCCAAGAAACTCATGACCTCTTTCTTACTCTTCGGCGGTGGCGATTCTCTGATGGCTTTGATCTTACTTGGATCTAATTCAATGCCTCTTCTTCTGACTATGAAACCCAATAGCTTCCCAGCTGGAACACTGAAAGCACACTTTGCCAGAGTCAACTTCAAATTGTATCTACGCAAGCGATTGTAGAACTTGCGCAGATTGTCCAGATGCTCCGAGCTTCTCCTTGACTTGATAATCACATCATCCACATATACCTCTATCTCTTTGTGCATCAAATCGTGGAACATAGTAGTCATCGCCCTCATGTAAGTAGCTCCGACATTATTCAAACCGAACGACATCACTTTGTAGCAGTAAGTTCCTCAAGAAGTGGTGTAACTCCTCATCCATAAGCACTTGATGATAGCCTGCGAAGCAATCTACAAAGGATTGAAATTCAAGCTTCACACAATTATCAATCAAGATGTGTATGTTCGGCAAAGGAAAATCATCCTTTGGGCTTGCTTTGTTCAGATCCCGGTAATCCATATAAACTCTGATTTTCCCATCTTTCTTCGGCAGTGGAATGATCTTGGCTAACCATTTGGTATTTGACTGTTTTCAGGATCCCTGCATTGAGCTGTTTAGTTACTTCTACAATTTTCAACAAAGTCGACGATTTGAAAGTTCGAGCTTTTTGCTTGACTGGCGGAAAGTCTGGATTAATGGGCAATTTGTGTGTCACCACTTCCGTGCTTATGCGGGTTATGTCATCATACGACCATGCGAATACGTCCTCATACTCCTTAAGAAATTCAATGTACTGCTCTCTAACTTTTGAAGTGAGATGCACATTAATTCTCGTTTCTTTTACTGTTTTGTCATCACCCAGATTTACCACTTTTGTTTCTTCTAAATTCGGTTTAGGCTTATTTTCAAGCCTCCTAATTTCTTCATGTGTTTCCTCGTTAAACTCATCATAATCAAGGTCATATTCCTTAAACTCAATGGTTTTGTTACACGTTGCAGTCGCGGATTCAACGGAATTATTAGTTTAAATACTGAAAATAAAATAATGCATAGTTAAAAGGTTAAAGATAAAATAAAAAAAAAACAACAATATTTTTATTTATGAATCCTTGCAAAACAATGTTTGTAGCGAGACATGTCAAAATGGAAAGTGCAAATTCCACTACTCGGGGTCGGGTTTTATTTTAGAAAGCATGAAAAAAAGAAAACTGATCCCCCCAGCTCTACCAAGGTCCACGATATGCTCGGGCCAGGTTGCTGGACCAATTGTTCATTGCAATTTCAGATTCAGCTTTTGTAAGCTCAGGAGGTTCAACATGCTCTTCCAGGATCACACAGCAGTCTTTGTCAGATAGGAACCGCTTTAGCATGCCTGCCAGCAAATCCTCTTCAGCATTAGCAGCCTTTGATTCATCATTATGTATTTTAGACACCTCCCCCTTGCAACCATCCAAGTAGGTAGACGAAACGAAAATATTAGCAGAGACTTGACACTTCTTTTGTGGTACTTAAAGTCCAACGAGGATTCTTCCATACAGTATCCAATGCCAGACTTTTCCTCGTCGGACCTCATCACAATTCAAATGGGCTCTGCCATACCATCCAAGTTCTTGCCAAAACCTTTTCCTGGTTCGTAGCCTTGCTTCGACATGATGCCTATCACCCAATCTTCGGGCTATTTTGCAGGTTGCGGGAGTATGTACGGTTCCTCGACTTCCTCAAGCTTAGGCTCGGCTATCTTAGGTATCCACACCTTCTTTTTGTCTCTCTAGCAATGCGTCTCCAGTCAGGACGGACGTTGGGTAGGTCCACAAGTTGCTCCTCTGTCTTGGTAGGTATTGTCTCACGGAATTCCCATGCAGGTACGCCCCAATCAGATATCACAGGCTCCCAGACCAAATTTCTTCCTTCATAGCCTTTGCCTCGACCGTCCCAGTAAGCACTATAGAAATTTCTCTTCTTTTTAGTCTCTTCTAGTGCATTGACGAGTTTAGGAGCGAAGTGTGCATAATCCTCCTTGAACCGTGTCAACATTCCTCCTATAGCCATTGCGGTTCCACTTTTGGTTGTAAATCTTGTGATATTCTCCTCGACTGCCGTGCACTGCTCTAACTAAATCCACAATGTAGAAAGTTTGCTCGTCCAACGTGTTTTCCTCGATTTCCGATATGGTTTGCTCATTGTAGATGGAGTTGCTCCCTTCACCAAATACCACAACCTCCTTGTTGTCCTATTAAAACTTCACTATCTGGTGCAAGGTGGAAGGTATTTCCCCAGTCATGTGAATCCAAGGTCTTCCCAACAGCAAGTTGTATGAGGCATAAATGTCCATGATGTGAAACTCGGCAATGAACTCAACGGGACCGACCATGATAGTTAGGTCGATCTCCCAATAGTGGTTGTTTGCGAACCATCAAACGCCTTCACTGTCATGTCACTTTCCCTAATCTCGCTTTGATCGATCCCCAATCTTTTCAAAATGATGAACGGGCATATGCTCAACCCAGACGCTCTGTCAATCACAACTCTTCCTGCAAACCAGTCATTGCATTTGTAGTGACATGCAAAGCCTTGTTATGCCCTAGTCCCTCTGGTGGTAACTCATCTTCATTGAAAGTAATTCAGTTAGATTGTATGACTTGCCCAACCATGCTGGCCAAATTCTCAACAGTGGTACCCACCGATACATGTGCTTCCTCTAGCACCTTCATCAATGCATTCCTGTGACTTTCCAAATTTACCAGTAAAGATAAAATGGAGATTTGAGCTGGAGTTTTTCCCAAGTGATCAACCGTAGAGTAGCTTTTTGCCTGCACTTTCTTCCATAATTCTTAGGACTCTTCTTCGCTAATTCCTATTCTGTTTTTCTCTCTACCGCGAGCAAGATTCTCGGGAATATAGAATCTCCCACTTCTAGTCATCTCTTATGCTCCAACTGTCTCAATCACTATCTTCCTTTTTCTTCTCCTTTCTTCTTCATAATCCCATGGTACCGCTTCGTCGTCATAGGGTGGAACCACGTCCACATAGAATTTGGGGGCTATTTCCATCTCAATAGGGACTGGTGCTTTAGCAGGTTGTGCAACAGAAGTGAGTATCAGTCTACCTCAAAGCAAAGCATTTTTTGGTGTCATGGCCGGCCCTCCAGAATGATAAGCACAAGTCTTGGACTAGTCAAAGAATGGTAAGATCTTTTCAGGCATATTGAATGGGATAGGCTGGATATGTCTTGCTGCCTTGAGTCTTTCAAATAACTGGGTTCGGTATTCGGTAAGTAGGGCGTAGTTTCTTCTGGTCTTTTGGTTATTGTCTGGGCGAGGTCTAGGAGGGTATATGTTAGTGTTTCTGCAGTTTGGATTTTGTGGGTATGTTGGTCATGGAGTGGATGTGGGCCTTGGAAAGTAGGTTGTTTGTTGTATACAGGATGGATGTGTGGTGATGGAGCATATGGGTATGGCGAAAGGGGTGTTTGATAGTTGTGATTGTGGGTGCGAGTGTGATCAAAAGAGGTAGTGACGCAAGAGACCTCGTCCTTCTTCTTCTTGGTTATACCAGCGCTACCAGTTTGTAGGGCTTTGTTAGTGGCTTGTAATGCAGCCAAGCTAACAATTCTCCCAGATTTCAGGCCATCTTCAACAATATCCCCAATCTTGATCAATTCTCCGAATTTCTTATCCTGCATGTTCAGCATCTTATCAAATTAAGCGTCTTCTTATATGCGGATAAAGGTTGCCGCTATTTCTATATCATCCATGGGTGGTTGGACCTTTGCGGCTTCAGCTCTCGACCTTGTTGCATACTCCCTCAAAGTTTCATTAGGCTTTTTCTTTAACTTCTCCAGATAAGAGCAATCGGGCATGGCATCAGTGTTGTGCCCAAAACTATCGACAAAATCTCTGGCTATTCCCAACTAGTCCACTTCTTCAGCTGCTGCTTGGAATACCACGCCAGTGCATCCCCTGTCAGACTGCGGTTAAATAACTGCATCCTGATCTTTTCATCATGTCCCACTCTAATCAGCTTGTCATAGTAAGACCTTAAGTACGCCATCGTGTCACCGATGCCGTCGAACAGATTTAACCTAGGCGTCTTGTAACCGTCAGGCAACTTCAAATTGGGGTAGAGGCAAAGGTCTTCATAAGCTAATCCCCTTTTCTCCTTAGTTGGTATTATCTGTCTCCTCCCTTGTCATTCTCGGGAAATAGGGGATCTTTGCTGTGGTGGAACTGAGTGGTGGGGTTGTTTAGGGGTGCTTTTGGTGGTGCAACATAGGTAGGGTATGGGATGCCATTCTCGGGAAATAGGGGATCTTTGTCGTGATGGCGGGTATGTTTGTTTTGGTCAGTAGTTCAATCAGCATAGACTGGGGGAACTTTGTTCTCCAGTTCAAACAACCTTTGCTCCAGCTTTGCATACTCATTGTATGCGACCACACCTTGCTTTCCAGGAGTCCCTTCGATGATGGAATTGGTAGCAGTTCCGTCAACTTTGTCAAACTCGTTCATGATATTTCGTCTTGTCCTTGTCCTTGTCCTTGTCCTAGTAGGTAAAGGGGGAGGCGTTGAAATTGACCTTCTGGATCTCAACTGGTACTGCCGCACGGCCAGAATGCACAAACAAACCTTCAGGGATTGGGAGTAAAAAAACCTTTAAAACAGCCAAAGATAGATGTGAGTAAAGCATTAGAGAATCAAATGCAAAAGTTAATATTGCACGATCATGTCCTATTATGCAGGGGACCTCTTTTATGCCCAAGGTAGGCCTATCGATGATTTGAAGTAATATTTGTGCCGAATACGTCGTTTCGTTTGCTTGAAAATAATCAAAAGAAATCTATAAACCCAAAAATAAAGAAATTTTATTCGATTTTCTTGGCTTTATTACAAACACCAATATCAAAGGAAAAATACAAAGATTCGACTAAGACAAAAGAAAGACTCGATTGGGAAAGGGAAAAATGACTCGACTAAAGACGACCCGACTACGTGCCAAGCAAAGAGGTACTCCTTGTGTTGCCTTCTCATCTCCCACTCTTGTTTTGCTCTTAGTTCTTTCCTCTTTTGCTCAAGCTTATTTCGCATCCTTTTGTACTTTTCCTCGAGGCTTGGAGCTTCAGCTTTTCTTTTTAAAGTGACTTTTGATCAGAATCTCTTCATATCTTCTTCGAGCCAATGAAGATAGGCTAATGCGGTGCCAGGATTCACCCAATTGTCTCGACCAGGACGAAACTGTGCTGTTGCACTCTTTTCCCACATCATCAGTATTGCATCAACCATTGGGCATTCAATGTCATTCCTGTCAGCATTGAAACCCCTTCATTTTGTCAACTGAGGGAGTTGCTGTGTCATTCCTATTTTTCTAAGGGTTTTTTAGGGAACATAGTGGTGATTCCATCAGAACCCGATCAGTGTCAAGACTGTAGCGCCTTGACCCTTCATAGAGACGATAAAATTGGCACAATTTTCTATCACCCACTGCACACTTTGCAACTCCTCGAATTTGGTGTACCACCCTTGCATGCCTATAGGTTTTGTCTACAGTATTGCATCCATCATACAAATGTCGTGTGTAATGATGCAATCGATCCTTAGCGCCAATGGTGCGAATGGACTTATTGTGGTCTTACATAGATGCTCCATCAACCACATCTGTAGCAATAAGTTACACCCTTCAAAGAAGTCTACTCCCTTTCTATACTTGGTTAAAGCTCTATAGATGTCTCCCACGATCGTCGGAACCAAACTTACTTGACGCCTGTGAGCACCTCTTCGCAAGCCTTCAACTACTTGCCCCATCTTTATGTCGATCATTCCTTATTTTTCAGGGAAAATTACACTCCCTAGAAAAGCAATGGTGAAAGCCGTAGATTTGGTCCATTCCCAATCTTGGATTCCTGATGCCCCTTGCATATTGTGCTGAAGAGTCACGTCTCCAAACTTAGCATACAAAAATTCCAAAGTAACTTTTCCATCTTTGACACTGTTGAAGTACTGTGTGTTGGGAACTTGTAGAAGTTCAAAGAATTCTCTAGGCTGTACTTCTTGGGGGTAAATCATAGTCTCGAGCCTAAGTGTAAACCTTGCTAAACCTCCAATTTCCTCTAGCATTGGTGCCAGTTCTATGCCATTGAAATGAAACACCGCCCTTTTATAATCCCAGAAATGAGTAGCCGCTTCGACCAGACCCGGTATCGTCGTGTGCCCTATAAGGGATACCAAGTACCCCAACAAATTCCTGACATGCACCCTGCTAGCTATAGCCAAGTCATCCCACCACAATCTGACCAGATAAGGATTTTGAAAGACAATATCAAAATATAATGTACCTCTTCAAGACATAGTCTGAAAACAAAATAAAACAAAAAAATCAAAACAATCATATTATTTTGACCAAATTCAAGCAAACGATCAGCATTCGGCTCAAACATTTTATGCATATGAAAATTTTTCATTTTCGGGTCATGCACCATTTTGACATTTGGACTAGGTTTGCTAACAGACCATAACATGCCAAGGGCGTCTGGTTTTCTAAGTTTAAATGATTTTAAAATTAAACATCCAATTACCAACCATTTGTTCTCAATTGACTACCAAAATTGTGTTTTTATAAATAAGCCAAGTTTGATTGCAATAATAAATGAAACATAAAATAATAAATCTATCCTAAAAGTCTGGCTCTTTGGGATCTTTGATTCAGCATCGGACTTCTTTAGCTTTTTTTGCATCTTCTCAATGTCTAACTGTGCAACGATCAAGTAAGCCATGACTAGTAGCCCTCCGCCCCCGTCTCTTTGGTTGTAACTTTCATTATATTTTCCCTCGAAACATTTCTTCAACCCTTCCAACTCGATCTAAGTCCTCCACCTCACGTCTGTGCTTCTTTTGTTCTTCCTTTCTCAACCTCTCGGACAATTTCGACTTCTCCATCAACCAATCAATCTTGTATTGGTTTTCAGCTTTCTTGTCTTTAATTGCCCCAGGTATGTTAGGTTTAGGAACAGGAGAATTTTTCATGTCATTATGCAACCACTCCAAGTAGCCAACCCCACAACCTGCATAGTACCTGTCTGGTTCAATCGAATTTTCTTCGGCGAATCTTTTCTCTTTACATAGCTTGCGAATAACTGTCACGAACGAGATCTTATCTTCTTGGTAGTCCATTTGAAAAAGACATGTGGCTCCTACCAATGGGTATGTCTTGTCTTTTACCTGCTTGTATCATGACTCTGATGGGTATGTAAGGTTGGAGGCCACGTATACCCATAAGAACCACAAATGATTTCTTCTTGGATCGAAACAACACTTGCTTAGTTGAGAACCAAGGATATATCCACTGTATGTCTTTATCCTTCAAATTCTTTAACAACACATAATATTCATGAGTAGTCTTGGGCGCCTGGAATTTTTTGACATCATATGTTGAGCCAAAATGTGGCCCGAACGACACATACTATAGAACTCTTGACCAGCATTCGGCTTCCTTTAAAGATGTTCTGTCAGCCACACTTTTAACAGAAAATTGCAACCCTCGAAATATTGAGCCCCATTTTTACACCTTCCTAAGGCCCTAAGAATTTCAGCTAGGACCGTAGGAACCATGGTGCACTTCTTCTTCTCTATACCATAAAATAATGCATGTGCGAAATGAACCAGCTTCGTATTGATCTCCTAGCGCTCCTTGCGGGAACACTACAACACCCAGAAATGCTACTGCAAAAGCAAATATTCTTTTTCTTTTCCAGTCATGATATGATGCGAACTCACCCTCATGCCTCTCATAGCCTCGTTCATACTTAAACCTCTCATACAAATATATGCAGCTAAACTTTGAAATTTGCAAAAAAATTAGTACACGTCATTTGACTCAAACCCAAATGCTTCTCAAAACTCATCTTCTGTAGGCTATCGGGGTACAATAATAGTAGTGACTTCCCACTTGCAATCTATTAGTCGTAAACCAGGGTCTTCAATAAAGCCTCCAATCTCTTCTAGTAATGGTGTCATTTCATATTCCCCGAATCTAAAAACATTTCTATCAGCATCCCAAAAATATGTAGCAACTTAGATGAGGAGTCTGTTAGGTTCTACATCCATAAGTAATGGTAAATGGCCCAAAGTCTTGCATAGTTCAAATTACCTAGCTTCTCCCCAGTCTTTCCACCAAAACCTTATCACTTTTGGAATATCAATAACTATGTCAAACCGAATATACTCTTTGTGACTCATGATGCCCTACAAAAAGAAAAACCATTAGGCTCAACCCCTTTCCCTTTTGAGAAACAAACGGTGTTCACTTGACATTTTAGTTTTAAAAGAGATGCACACATAATCATATCCAAACGCCCCTTGGAGTTGGTAACTTGTTTGAGTTTGGTTTGGACATGGTGAACTAAGGACTTAGGCATAGCCGGAGTCATAATTTTCTAATAATTGTATGATGCATGAATTTAGTAATATTTCCACTAAGATTTTGGGTACAACTAGACCAGTTCTTTCAAACTCATAACTTGAAAGTTGAAGGCTTGCAAACCGCCAACAGCCTTGCTAACTGGCTAAATTTTGCAAGACCTTCTCCTAAGTATTTATTTTTTGAGGAAAGAGGGGGGGCCGAGGGTTTCACATAACCGTCCCTACCTAATAGGCTCTAAGAGTTGGCGGATGCCAGGTGTGGCGGACGATATGAACGGAAATGACAAATAATTACAATATTCATTATAAAATAAGATACACCAATGATAATTAATTGACAAAATAATAAAGTAGGGAAAAGAAAACTAAGAAAAAAATAAAGAAACAAGTTAGTACATAATAATAATAATAATAATTAATAAAGCAAAATAAACAATAATGAAGAAATAATATCTTATCCCAAAAAATTAACCCGTTATGGTTAGGACTTTAAATATTCCCCAGCGGAATCGCCATTCTGTTGCACCCCCTTGTTTACCTAACTTGGAGTGAGTCAAGGCTTGGATTTGACTAGGTATCTCGGTTGAGTTGAGTTTGGATTCGCCACCTAATAGAGTCTTCTAAGGTGTATTAGGTCACCTAAAATGTCTAAGGGTCGTGATTTGCTCCAGGAGTTATGTTTTCAGAGATTCAACGGGTAAGAAGTCCAAATGACTCGAGCAAGAAGGTATTAGGTACTTCCCTAAGTCCCACGAAAGGTGGTTCCCGCCCGAGTTTTCATTTTTGGGATATTAAGAACAATAAAAAAAACATAAGTTACAATTGCAAAATAATTTTCCTAATTCAGAGGTTAAGATTGCAAACAATCAGGTAAAAGAGCATACTCGCAAATAATTTTAATAGGCAGTGATGTTCGAGTTCTGGGCTTTCATAATTTGAAAAAACGTCCTAAGCCATGTGCTAATCGCACTTTTAACCACTGAATTTGAAAATATTAAACTAAATAGGCCAAAATTGCAAGTATATGTTTAACACAGTTCATTATGCAGATACAGTGCTTGGACTAATTTTCAGAAATACACAGATTTTGAAAAGAAGTTTTAAAAGATGACACTAAAAACCAACTGGTGGTTAATATGTCAAAGAAATGTTAGATATTCCGGGTCGGCGTACTTTAACATTAGTTGTCAAGTACTAACCTTAATGGCTACTTTGTATCTGGGGTCAGTTTTAAAAATACATGTGTAGAGGCTATTTTTGAAAATTGAAAACATGAACACAGAAATGCAAATAAAGGCCATCGCACATATTATATACATACTAGCATGCAAATACATGATCATATGGTAATAGACTCTATATATATATATATATATATATATATATATATATATATATATATATATATATATATATATATATATATATATATATATATATATATATATATATATATATATATATATATATATATATATACTAGTTTTAGTGTACGTGCGTTGCATGTGTAATCTTGCTAATATAAATAAAATTTTCATGTCTAAACGTGAGTACAATATTAAAAGAGAGAAAACATTAACGTTCAAAAGTTATAGAAAAGGTTATATTTTGTAGTCAATAGTGAATTTATAAGCCATTTCAAATTCTTAGTGTACGTGTATTTATAGTTAGGCTCTCCATTATTTATTTAAATATTCCAAATTACAAAATGAAATATATTGTATATAATTTAAATATTTGTTTGATTTTGAACGGAACAATTTTGGATAATCTTAACACTCCGATTTAGACTTTACCGTCTCAAAAACGATTTAGACTTTACCGTCTCAAAAAATTGTGTTTCTTAGAAAAATTAAATGAAACAATTCTTTTTAACCGGCATGCAACAAGTAGCTATAGACATATGGAAGCCTTTGTAGTTAAATTCAATAATAGAATCCACTGCATTCGCTTCCTAACTTTTCACTAAAACAATAATTTAATACTCTTTAATACCCAGGAGTTATCAGCCCAACAAATGCGATAATTGCTTCTCCTTTTAATGACATGCAAACTGAAAGCTACCACATGTCAAGAAAATTCACTCCATACAAGACATATATTAGCAACGAAATTAGAAAACTTCCCCTCTAGACAAAATTGAAAGTCAAATATAAACTCTCTCGTCCAACTTCTAAAAATGGAAAAAAAAAAAAAAAAAACACCACAAATCATATAGTATATCTTTTCCACAGTTCATTAATTTTTTTCACCTTCTTTATGGAGGTATCGAATAATTACACCAAAGTAATTCAAAGTTACTAAAAGTATTGCAAATAAGATCAGGAGAATAGGCAAAAGAATAAAAATATACCGTATATATGTATCTTTTTCTAAATACAACTATAATACAAATTAACAAAAAGAAAATATACACAAAACTATATCAAGAAAGAGAAAAATTTCATGTTAGTGTGCATAATTAGAACAATAATAATTTTAGTCAATCTCCAATTGTTAATGTTGGATATTTTTGTACTGGGTGGGTCGCCCACGTGGACTGACCCGACCCAGTTAGAAGAGTTAAATACAAAATAAAATAAGTAAATAAATAAATTTTATTTAATTGGGAAGTTACTGACTTTGGGAGACCACTAACCCATATTCAGGAAAACATGGAAAGTGGGTTTTCCCATAATTTCCCGTAACCACTTCTTCTCTTCTACAATAAAAGGAGGTTCTTTTACTTTCCTCAATATACAATAATATTCCAAAAAGAACAGTGATCTCTAACTTCTAAAAGAAAAACACACAAGTTAGAACATTTAGTTTGTGGTATTTGTGCTTCGTCTCCTTTGTGATTCGAAGTCCGACTTGGGACAAACATCAAACAAACTTCCGCTGTGTTGATTACGTTGACAGGTACGCAAATTTGTTCCTGTTACGGTATTTAAGTTCTTACAATTGGTATCAGAGCAAGGTTTTTATCTATTTCCGTAGTATGTGAATTAGATATAAAAGTTGGCACCTATAAGTACTCGGTAACCCTGCAATTGACGTATGAATTTACTGTTGGAAATCTTACGTTGCAAGTGATTTGATAATGATTGCCTCTTTAATAGAAGATGTTATGGAATAGAAGTCCTTATATAGTGTTTGTATTGTGAAAAGGATTAAAATAGACTAAACTCTAAAGGACCTATTCCAGTAAAAGTCACCACCTTAATTTTTGTTAATTCGTTAACAAGTAAGCATCCAGGGATGCCTTGAATTGATGATTAATAATTTATTCTTTTATTTTGTAAAATGGAGTACAAGATAATGATAAATTTTTCTTGTAAATTTTGGTCAAATCTCTCCATTACATATAAGGAGTGGCAGAAGATTCCTTAGTTGTCTTCATTTAAAATGGGTTTGATTTATTTTTCAATTGTTACCCATTTTGATTGAATGATTGATATAATCTTAAAACCAATGAAAGTGAAAACAACCGAGATATTCAATTCTCTGTAGTTCTTTTCTAATGCTAATGAAATCTACTGGTGGTTATAATCATTATGGATGGAACTGAATTGTTCCATACCTTGAGTGTTGTTTTCTTAAAAAAAAAAAAAAAAAAAAAAGAAGTTGGTTTTAAGACAAATTGAATTTGGTTTTGAGATAGATTAAATTCACTGGCTCACAGATAATGCATGTGATATGCATGTCCTGTATTTCCATCAAATTAAGAAATGGCCTTTACTCTTCAATTCTCCTAAGTAAAGAAAGTTTGGTCCTAATTCCTTGTATTAAAATCTCTTCTACAAGATGTGACATATGTTGTCACATTGAATGGTATGTCCATTCTTATTGTTTCTTTGTTCCTATTTCAGACATGGCTGAACAGGGACAAGCTCGACTTGCTCCAAGTGGGAGTGGTGTTGGAAATCGAGCAAGAGGACAACGTAGAAGAGTACGTCGCCATATGACATATTCCCGAGGACGTGAAGTCATAAGGAATGATATTTCCAGGGCGATGCAAAATGTGCTAAGGGATGCAAGGGCTATTCGAAGGGAACTGCAAAAGAAATTTAGAGAGCTTAGGGCTTCACTAGCTGAACAAATTGAACATTATCAGTTTACCCGAGATGCACTAATTGATGCTATTGGCAAAATTGAACTTTATGATTGGGAAGCCTTAGCAATTTTAGTAGATTCCCTTGGAGAACCTTTGGGTAGTATTTTAGCTGATATTTATCACGAGGTTTGGCCAAGTGAACCTTTTTGGGTTTATATTCTTAAATTTGAAGCCGAGTGGGAGAATCTTCTCTACAACTACTTGTAATTTGTTTTTTAATTAATGAAACTTTGTTATTTGTTTGCAAGATTACATGTCATTTTATTTGTTTAATTTTTTATGTGAGGCAATTAAAATAAGTATGACATGATATTGAAAATCTTAACGAGATACACACTATGAGAAATGATTTTATAAAATATTAGTTGAATATTTAGTTGTAGATGATGAATGGAAACTTAGTAACCTTTCGATTCTATACTAAGTGTAAAATTAATATTTTATTTAATTGATTTGCCTAAGTGTGTATATCACATGCGAGAATGATGAGTAATAAATACACTTGCATTATTGTCTCATTTAACAGACTATGGCATCAAAAACATTCATTGCTGACTTAAACAAGGGTGACAAACTGAACGGCGAAAATTATGATATTTGGAGCCGTAAGATGTGGTATGTGTTGGAAGAGCAAGATGCTCTAGAAGCCATTAACCATGTCATGGTTTGCCCGGAGGAGGGTAATACTGCCCAACATAGGAGAGATCTTGAAGCTTACAATTCTGGGAAAAAGAAAGATGCCACTGCTCGTGGAATCATTGTAAGCTCAGTTGTGGATGATTTCATTCACGAGTGTGAACAATTCCCTACTGCTCATGCCATGTGGGCACATTTGAGAGAAACATATGGGGGGTACTACTGTGACCCATAGACAGCTGACTATCAAATTTGACACTTACAAGAAGCGTCATGACCGCAGTGTCAAACAACACCTTAGGGTGATGTCAAACATGATAGCTCAACTCAAAAGTGCTGGTCATATTCTTTCTGATGAGCAGCAGGTTCAGGCAGTGATCCAGTCTCTTCTAAGTAATTGGGAACATCTAAAAGTAAACTTGACCCACAATGACAGCATCAAAACTTTTGGTGATGTTGCTCGCCATGTTAAGCTTGAAGATGAGCGGCTTGGTGCTGCAAAAGCTATACCCAGTGCCTTTGTGGCAGAATCAAGTGGTAAAAAGGCTTCAGGATTCAAGCGTAAAAATGATTGGAAGAAAGGCGGAAAGGGCAAGGAGACTGGTGAGGGACCCTCATAGAAGAGAAACAAACCAAAACCTAAGAAGGGAAAACGGTTCTTTAAGAAGAAAGCCAAGAGCAAGATGAAATTCTACAACTGCCAAGTGTCGGGACACTTAGCTCATGAATGCACTGAGCCGAAAAAGGTAGCATTTCAAAATGCATCTCTAAGTGCTACATTTGTTTCTAGCACAGTTTTATTAACTAAATCTTATCCCGTGTGGATTGTAGACTCAGGGGCCACCAACCATGTGACCCGTGATCGAGAAGCGTTTGTGGACTACCGTCGAGTACCATCTGGATCAAGGTGGATATATGTAGGAAATAATGCGAAGGTTGAAGTCAAAGGTCTTGGCACTTGCAGGATTGACTTGCATGGTGGCCGTACTTTGATGTTGCATGACATCCTATATGCTCCAGAAATTCGACGGAACTTAATATCTGTGTCTGTCCTTCTTAATTTAGGTTTCTGTTTGAACATTAGTCGCAATGTTGTGAGAATTACTCTAGACAATATCTTTTATGGTTATGGACATCTTTACGATGGTTTCTTTGTGTTAAGTTGTAATCCTTCTACTTATGACTATTATGTGGACCGTTGTGTTATGGCATGTTCTACTAGTAATAGAGATGTTGACATTATTACATGGCATGCTAGATTAGGTCACATTGGACAAGATCGAATGAATAGATTGGCTAAAGAAGGACACTTGAGTTCTTTCTCGAAAATTGAAATGCCAACTTGTGAACAATGTCTTGCCGGAAAGATTATACGTAAACCTTTTGGGAAGGCTAAGAGAGCTGATTTCCCATTAAAATTAATCCATTCAGATATCTGTGGTCCAATGAACATGAAGGCAAGATCTGGTGCCTTGTATTTCATTACGTTTGTTGATGATTTCACGCGTTTTGGTTATGTTTATTTGATTTCTCATAAATCCAAAGCACTTGAGTGCTTCAAACAATACATGAATGAGGTTGAGAATCAATTAGACAAGAGTATAAAAACTCTAAGAACTGATAGAGGGCGTGAATATCTTTCAAGACAATTTATTGACTTGTGTAGTGAAAAAGGAATCACCAGACAATTAACTATTTCTTATACACCTCAGCAAAATGGTGGAGCAGAAAGGAGGAATAGAACTCTATTGGATATGACAAGGTCAATGATGGCGCAAGCTAATTTACCTATCTCTTTTTGGGGAGATGCGTTATTAACTGCAACCTATATATTGAATAGAGTGCCTTCTAAGTCAGTTCCTTCCACTCCTTATGAGCTATGGACCGGCCAGAAACCAAACTTGGATTATTTACGACCTTTGGGTTGTGCTGCATTTATAAAAGATTCTCTTAACAAGTTTGGTAAACTGAGTCCAAAAGGCAAGAAATGTATCTTTATAAGATACTCAGAACACTCCAAAGGGTATGTGTTTATTAGTGAAATGGAGGATGGAAGTGTTACTGAAATTGAATCACGAGATGTCACATTTTTAGAAAATGATTTTCCGAAGAAGGGTGAAGTAAAGGATGGGGAGCCTCTTTATGAAATATTGAACTCAGATGGTCAGCAAGTGTCTTCTAACACATTTTGATAATCTAATTGATCAAGAATATGGTGCTGATCCGAGTGGGAGCTTTTCAATACAGATCCTTCTTGTGAATCTGAGTTTCAATTAAGAAAAAGTACCAGGAAAGGTGTACCTAAACATACTTATGATATAGAGGATTATGTTTTCCTGGTATCGGCATCGGAAGTGAATGAACCAAATTCCGTTGCCGAGGCTTTATCGAGCCCTGAAAAGGATGAGTGGATGAAAGCAATGAAAGAAGAGTTAGAGTCCATGAGAACCAACAAAGTCTGGGACTTAGTTGATCTTCCGCCTGAGCGTAAATCAATTAAGAACAAATGGGTTCTGAAAATTAAACGTAAAGCGGATGGATCGATAGAAAGATACAAGGCACGACTGGTAGCAAAAGGCTTTACTCAGCAAGCAGGAATTGATTATGAGGATACTTTTTCGCCAGTTGTGAAGTTTACCTCAATTCGCTTACTTTTAGCTATTGTTGCGCGTTTAGATCTAGAATTACATCAAATGGACGTGAAGACAGCTTTTCTCAATGGAGAATTGAACGAGGAAATCTACATGGAATAACTTGTAGGTTTCATCATTAAGGGCCAAGAAAATAAGGTCTGTAAATTGAAAAGATCTATTTATGGTCTAAAGCAGTCTTCAAGGCAATGGTACTTGAGATTTCATAAAGAAATGATCTCATATGATTTTACTATGTTTGATGAAGACCATTGCATTTATGTTAAAAGGTCCAATGATATGTTTGTAATTCTTTCTCTTTACGTGGATGATATATTGATGGCTGGAAATAATTTGGAGTATCTAAAGATTATCAAGTCATGGCTTTCAAAGTCATTTGACATGAAAGATATGGGTGAAGCAGACTATATCCTAGGAGTTAAGATCCAAAGAAACCGTTCCAAGAAATTATTGAGTCTGTCTCAAGAAACATATATAAAGAAAATTCTTGAACGCTTTCGGATGAGTGAGTGCAAATCCATGGATACTCCTGTAGCGAAAGGTGAAGCTTTATATCTTGAAATGTGTGCACAGACGCAAAGAGAGAAGGATGAAATGTCTCGAGTTCCATACTCAAGTGCTATCGGGAGCTTGATGTACGCTATGTTGTGTACTCGTTCTGATATCTGTTATGCCGTAGGTCTAGTTAGCAGGTATCAATCCAATCCTGGAAGAGATCATTGGAAAGCAGTGAAGAGGATATTTCGATACCTGAAAGGAACTGCAGATTATTCACTATGCTATGGTGGATCTAATTTGATGTTGAGAGGTTATACAGATGCTGATTGGGCTGGTGACTTGGATGAACGAAAGTCAATATCTGGATATGCTTTCTTACTAAATGGTGGGGCCATTTCATGGAAAAGTAAGAAATAAACTTGTATTGCTCTTTCAACTATGGAAGCTGAGTTTGTAACTTATACATATGCAGTACAAGAAGCTGTTTGGTTGAAGAGATTCTTTGAGCATCTAGATATTGCAAAGAATCTTCAAGGATCGATAATTTTATATTGTGATAGTCAGGCGGCTATTGATTTTATAAAAGATCCTAAGCATCATGAAAAGACCATACACATTGATACCAAGTATAAGTACTTGAGAAACATAGTTGCAAGTGGTGAAGTTCCAATACAATACATGCCTATACTAAAAATGGTAGCTGATCCTTTTACAAAGGCAATATCTGGAGACCAGTTTGAGAAACATGTAATGGCTCTAGGTTTGCGTAGGATATGACTAAATTTATGTATTGTAGAACAATTTGAATGTTATACTCATCTATATATATTATTGAGTTTGTATTAAAACTCATGTGCATGTGATGGAATTTATTTGTGATAAGTTTGTCGAACAAGTCGCGAGATCGGCTCTCTCACACGGGCGATCGCCTCTGACGTCGAGGAACGTGCACAGATGAGATCAATTAGAACCTTGAATTGTACAAGGTCATAAATAGTTTAAATGGTCGGTCTTGATTAGATTTCAGACTTATGGATTAGTATATCCTATATGACTTGTTTTTGTAAGCCAGATGTGAGTTTTTTCAAATAAATTGGATTTGAGGATTGCTTGAAGAAAAACTCGGGTTAGACATTTAGAAGTGTCTAGACCAAGATTTGTACGGTGTTTATATTTAGAAATAAGACACACGTGCCAAATTAGGCAAGAACACCGTAGCACGTGTTTCATACCACGTGTGCTGATCGACCAATAGGGTAATAGAAGAAAAGATCCCTGCTTCTTCATTGTGTGAGACCCTAAGAAAAATCAATATGATTTTTCATTGGAATACCCTTTGACCTTTTACTGTTTCTTGAAGTACCAATCCGTGTTGCTACTTTAGCATGTTACTAATAGCCACGAGTAATTCGGCAATGCGGTCCATGTCTAGGAATGCATGTGATTTGGGATGAATAGATTCAAGTAGAAAGGGAAGACAATTAAAATAATTTATAACTTAACTTGTATTCATAGGTCGACCATTACATTTACCACGAGGGTTTCAAGTGTAATTGTGATACAAAGTTAAATAGGAACTCGAGTTCACCTCGTTCGAGGATGAGGGATCGGATAACTAGCTACTGGAGTAGCGTATAAAGTCTAGGGTATTGCGAGTAATAAGATCCTCGTGTTTATAATAAATCCTTTCCGTATGTGATTGGATTTTTATATGAAGCTATTGTACAACCTTAATAGGTTTAGCTCATCATAACGCTCGCAGGTCGCACGAACTATTTGTCTGTATGAATTTTGTGTGTTATTGGCATGGTACTGGTATGAGTTCAGTCCACCATGTGCGAAGTGGGAGATGTTGGATATTTTTTTATTGGGTGGGTCGCCCATGTGGACTGACCCGACCCGGTTTGAAGAGTTAAATACAAAATAAAATAAATAAATAAATAAATAAATAAGTTTTATTTAATTGGGAAGTTACTGACTTTGGGAGACCACTAACCCATGTTCAGGAAAACATGGAAAGTGGATTTTCCCATAATCTCCAGTAACCACTTCTTCTCTTCTACAATAAAAGGAGGTTCTTTTACTTTCCTCAATATATAATATCATTCCATAAAGAACGGTGATCTCTATCTTCTAAAAGAAAAACACACAAGTTAGGACATTTAGTTTGTGGTATTTGTGCTTCGTTTTCTTTGTGATTCGAAGTCCGACTTGGGACAAACATCAAACAAACTTCCCTGTGTTGATTACGTTGACAGGTACGCAAATTTGTTTCTGTTACGGTATTTAAGTTCTTACAGTTAATTATTAGGTTAACTCCTAAATAAAACAAGAGATATATTTAATATTTGAAGGTTATAAAGTTCTAGTTCAAATAAGGTAAGATTTAATAGAAAATATTTTAGTTGATTTTAAAGTCTTAAATATTAGGAAAACTTGAAAAGCAAAATCCTTTGTCAACTATCTAGCTAACGAAATTCTTCATCCGCAAAAAAAAAAAAAAAAAAAAAAAAACATGAGAATCAGGTTTTCACTATTTCGTCATACTGATATTTGCTTACCATAAAGGGAGCACGTTATTTTCTTTCAGTTTCTTTTGCAACAATCGGTGACTTTTGTATTTGAGTGACGGAGAAGCCATTTGATTTGTGTTATGATTTCTGGAACCATAAGCAGTATCTTCAAATTTTGTGTTAGAATTTAACTTGGACAGTTCAACAACATTACATTGAGTATATAAAAAAAATACGTATTTTACCTAATAATTTATCTGTAACAAACAAAAAAATTTGCTCAAAAGCATGTTGAAGTCCACATATTTAATGTGTGACATAAAACATTAAAAAGTCTATATTGCTAAACATAACTTGCACTAAAAGAAAAAGTAAAAACTTACCTAAGCTAATGTGTGTTTTGCAGTGTTTCCATCCAAATATCCGATGAATATTGGATTGATGATTGATGAGGAGAAGACTGCTATGTCACAAGAATCATAACATAACCTATATATTAAGATACTACATATCAAATAGAAAAAGTATGCTTATCTAATAAGAAAGCATAACCAAAATACTTAAAACCCAAAACAAGAGTGTCCCAATTTAAAGCACACCTAACAATGAAAAAAGATATATAGGAATTGATGACTCAATTAAGAGATTCTTGTTCAATAAGCCCACTATAATGAATACTTCCTGTTGATTTAACTACAACAATGTAAAATTAAAATGTGATAATAATATCTAAAGATGAAATAACTCGGCCTCTATATATATATATATATATATATATAGATATAGAGAGAGAGAGAAAGAGAAAGAGATGTACTAAAAGAACGAAAACTATATAAACTAAACCTAGACAAAATACATACCTACCCTACAAGTTATTAGGACTCAGAATTGTAGATGATTTAAATTTCTTGATTGGTTGGAGCTAAACAGATCAAAGAATGTCAAAATTTTTTACGCATAAACTTAAGAATCTATTAGAAATTCAGGGTGAATACAAGTTATTAGGATTAAGCATCTTAGTTAATTTTGAACTCTTAACTAATTGGAGATTCAATTTTTTGTTAATTAAAGTTTCAAATGATGAATAAAATCAAATAATAAATTTTAAATTATTAAGTAAATAACAATTTTGTATACTATAGATTTTTTTAATGAAGGGTAAAAAAGTCGAGTGATATTTTACTATATATATATATATATATATATATATATATATATATATATATATATATAGATTTTGTATACTTGACCCCGAACTCATACTCCACACTATTAGATTAGAGTAAAAGAGATTAAAGTTTTCATCAAAAAACAGTTTTAGCACGTAAGGGCCAGGTTTTAAAAGAAGGGATTGGGCCCGTATCCTTAATGCAAAAAGAGGGGCATGTTATATTTTAGAAACAACCCAGTTTCAAGCGCAGAAAAGGCCCCTGTTCAGTTGAGGATTTCCAGATTTCATGCTTCTCTTAAAAGATTAACATACTTCCATTAAAATCATCACACGACATGTATAATTGTAACTATTTTTAGCATGAAAATCCTGTTTTTATAGCATGATGCAAACACACAAGGAGATGAAGTTTAGAGGAGGTCCCTATGTAGCCAAGAAACACAAACAGTGAGGGTATTTCCTCACATATATACAGGCAGGGCAATCCTAACAAATATACACAAATAGGGGAATTCTAAAGAGGACATGTATATAATCAGATGCTCTGTTTTAGCCATTAGGCCTAAACTTCTAATACAAAGTCATAGCCTTAGTGATTGCACCTAAACAACCTTGCATTAAATATAGTGCAATCACTAGACCTTGAAAATTCCAAACCCTTTGATTTAGATGAACTGGTATGGCTTTTCAGGGCCATCCAAACAAACGGCATACAAAAGGTCAGCAGGGGAGGAAGAAGAACCTCCCAGACAGGCATATACACAGACAAAGATCAAGTAAGATTCATATATATATAGGCAGATTCATGCGGGGAGCAGTATAGGTTCAGAAAGGGTTTTATACCTTGTCAGAAATAGCAACAAACAAGCAAACAGTGTCTTGGCAGTGTTAAATGCTTTCAGAAACAGTGTCCAAAGAGAGGAAGTGAACAAGACTTTTCCCAGGAACTTGAGAGTAAGAGAGTAAAGTATTTTTGCTAATGCTTTTAGTATACAGTGTTTCAATGTGAGAATTGTGAGTATGCAGTGTATCATGTATAAAAACTGTGTGTGCATTGAATAAGAATGCCAAATTATATAGGTGTAAGGGGTGAAAGTTTAAATTCAAACTGGTAAACATATAAGGCAAGTGAATATTGTCTTCTAGAAATAAAAGGGGACACCCTTAGATGTTCTTTCCATATATGGCTCAATTAGAATCCCTAAACTTAAGGCAAACAAACCTCTAACAAATACAGTTCCCTCCCTTTAAACATAATAATGTCCAAGTTCAAAATCAGTGTTCCAAACTAATTTAGGCTCGAAAATCACTTGACTAACTTAACAGGTTTCAAATAGACCTTGATTGATACTGGATCAATCACTAGAACAAACTTTCATTCAAGTTTTCAATCAAAGAGTTCAATTTGAGCCAATCAAGATCATTCCAATCATGTCAATAGATCACCATTTTAATTTTCAGTTTAAACAAGCTACATGATCATGTATTTTAACAAATAAAAGGCTAAATACACTATCAAACAAAGGTGAGCACACTGTAAGGGTGACATGAAACACAAGCCACGAGGGTATCAAATCCAGGCACACAAACAGTCTAGAGCAATAATCCAACTTAACCAGTGAATTAAGATGAAAATTACTAATCATGTGGTCTTTCACTATAGCTAATTGAAAAGTAACAATTAGGCATGTTAATGAACAGATAAGGCTAGGAAAATTTAGGCGTAATGTCAAATAAGTTCATAAATATAAATAAAAGACAAGGGTTACCCGATTTAAAGTTGGAATCAGGTCCAAATTAGCCCGACTCAAATCGTGTATGCACAAAGGTTCTCCTCTACCTCAAGATAGGGACGCTCATAATTTAGTAAAGATTCCACTGGAGTATCACTTTCGGTGACAAAGGTGAAGGTCAGGTGTGGATTTGGATTTTGATCTTTGTCGTAGGGGGAAATAAATATAGGGGTTTTGTTGCGGGTGGTATGAGGAGTAAAAAGATATAAATTTCATGATTTTTAACGGCCAGAGGTGGCAGGAATCTTCTTTGACAGCGATGAGTCAGGGTTTGAGACTAGAGAGAGAGAGAGTGAGGCGTGTTGACACCCAATTTTGTTCCTTCATTTTTGCAATTTAGCTATATTTAATTAAAATTGATGATAGTAACTTTCCAAACAAAACTGTATTAGATAGCATGCATTTTACGTGTGTAATACTATGATTAATCCTCTATTTATCTAATATTTGTTTAATTGTTATTATAATTACGTAATTGCATTCATTTATGCTATTTTCTAAAATATGTATGCTATTTGTGGAATTTAATGCATTACGACATATGTGATTAAATATATTTACTTATAATTATTTACAATTTCCCTGTTTTCTATACTAATTATTTACATTTATACACATTTTAATTAAATACTGGCTAAATTATCAATTTACAACTCATCCCCATTACATTTCACGTCATCACTCTTTGTCAATGTACGCACCACACAAGCTCCACATAAGCCGAACACCTCACTTATACACACTTCTAGCATAATGTACAACTTCATTTGGCGTGTGTATAACTCATGTTAGCATGAAGTATCACTCCCTAAAGCACATTGTCCCTTACACCTCAGAACCTACATTTACACAAACACATATACACGTACATACACACTGGCGTGGCCAGATCGTGGCCCCTTATCCCACAGATCTGACGGCTCAGGCTAATTCCTACCTTTTTAATATATCCAAACACACCCCTCTCACCTAAACCCTAAAATCACTCTCACTTTCCCCTTTACCCCAAACTCAGCCTCCACCCTACTTCCTCTCTCCCCCCTTTCACTAAAAACTCGTCCAAATTCACACCAAATCCCCCCACCACTCCGCCACCAAATCCGGTGACCCAGTCACCTCCAGTGACTCCGCATGTCATGCGTTCCTCTCTATCCGAATCTCTATTTCTTTCTCTTATTTACGAGACCTAAAAGGAAAGGATGGATTCAAATGAATCCTCGTAAATCTGGAACGAACCTCACGAGAATCAAGCATACAAGGCAAGAAGTGGATGATTCGAACTACAATCCACGTAAATCAAGCAAAACAAAGCAGAGGCGAATCGGGCCAAGCCCGACCCGACACGACACGACATGAACATAAACAGGTACAACCCTTCCTTTTGCATTTTTCGTGTTTCTGTGGTTGATGGAACTTTCTGCCCATTTTAGCATGATTAGTATATTGAGTTACATCGTTAGTTTTAGGAATTATGTTCCTATATTTGACATGCCTTTTTAGGATAAAAATGTATATGCAGTGCTTTGAAATTGAGCCTTGATACGCTGAAATTCTGAAAATATATGTGTGTGTATGTTTTTATTCCCTATGCAATGTCAATCTAAATTAGTAAGGAGAAGAGGTATCTTGTCATTCAAATATTGAATTACTGTTGAAGGTGTATACGATGCAGCTAAAATCATTCCTCTATTTTGTGTGTGATTCGCCCAAATATGAAATGATACTTAGATTTGCTTTGTAAACTTGATGAGTAAAAGGTTCGAACACAATAATATGGATGATATTTAACTTATCCAGTTAGAGGAGGTAAAATAGGTTTCTATTTCAAAATTTGTCTAATTGGCGTTGTTTATGAAAGTGTATAAACTATGATCTCTCCCTGATTTTGTGCAATTAATAACATGATCTTCCCTTTAATTTTGTGTGATTAACAACATATCATCCTCCCTTCTTCTTTTTTTTTTTTTTTTTTAAAAAAAAATTTGGACTGATTTCTTTTCATTTCCTAGATAGAATTCAAAATTGAAAAAACCTCACACTACACCTATATAAGTCATCACCATTGACACATCTATAAAGGACACCTAGACATCTCTGAATACACGCCTTCAGCATACTTAATATTTCTCTTACATACTGAAAACCCACAGCTTTTTCTCTCCTTTGAAAATATGTTGTACTCGCATCTATACATCTCTTAAGTACAGTCATTTGAAGTATTTTCTTCGCCTGATAATAGACTGAGGCAAAAACCTTCTTATACTTGCTATTGTTTACTGCCTACAGCCTGGAACCCATGTTAGCTTACTTGTTTTCTATTATTTCAAAGCTCTGAAGGTATACATCTCAAAACTGATTGAATGGCCCTTGGTAGTATCTTGTTGAGGCTTCTGTTGGTTAAACAAAATATTGTTGAGTGTGAAATTGTGTGGGTTGCTTTAGGCCACTACTAATTCTTTTGCAGGGACTTGAAATTAATTAGGGATAAGCCAAAGGAACTGTACCCCTTTGCAGTATTCGAATGAGTTAGAGGTAGCCTGAAAGCATTTCTTTTGTTCCGAGTCTATCATGAAGCTTGGAAGAAGTTCATATCTGGTTTGAGAGAACTTGTGAATCAAACAAGGACAAAGGCCTCTCTTCTCCTCTTTTCCTATTTTGCTATTTGATTTGTAATTAGAAAGTGAAATATTTAAATTTGTATATGTTAGGATTTACTTGATTTGTATTAATTAAGTACCATAAGACACTTAAGACAAGGTATTATATATAGTTTGATGCTATGTGCAGTGGTGACGCTCTCTTTGTTTATGTGTTAAGGGATAAAATTGTCATACAGGCTGAAAATAGACTATTTATGTAACACTATATTTCTGGGAAATGGCAGCACTATTTAATAGAGTTAAAACTGAAATTTGAAATTATTTTAGGATATTTGTGCAACTCTGGTATGCTGGAAGTTGAAATATTTTCTAAACAGGCTAGAAATGAAAGAATTTTAAAACTGGACTGTTTTCTATAAATTTTATATTCTGGAAACATAACATTATATCTCATTCTTTAGAAGTGATTGTAATTGAAAATCAGCTTATTTATGCAAACTTGAGACTTTTACAATGTAACAGTACTTTTATTTTGTCAAAAGTGGCTAAATTTGCAATCAATGACGAATGGCTCGTTTGTGCAAATCCAGTAATCTGGAAAGTTGGCTCATTTATGCAAATCCAGTAATCTAGAAATCAAGAGCTTAGCAGCGGCACAAAATCCTCTACAACTATTTACTTATTTAACTTGGAGGCTCACTTTTCTTTTAAGTTTACAATATTGTCATTATTTGTTTTGTGTGATAAGCATGACCGTATTTTGTTATTTGGCGCTTAGATATCTAGACTTGGGGTATTAATAAATATAGGGGTCTAGACATTCTACATTTAAATTAGTTGTCGTAACGGCCTCCGGGACATTAAGTTGGGACGCTAGAAAACTTTTTAGGACGTTTTAAAATATTACGAAGCCCTCTAGTTAACTACTTAAAGAGGGTATGGGGGGTTAAGGGAATTAAGTCCCTCGAAAATGATGGAAATTACCCGAGCTATATATTTGATAGTGGATTCTGAAACTATCGTCCCTTACGAAAGCCGAGTTCTGATCCGAATAGGCTAAACAAACCTAGGGTTATTTATGAAAATGATTTTATGAGTTATTGTTTAATTTGTGGCTATTTGTGCAATATAATTGTCATTTAAGACTGCTTACGCAAATGTATTAAACTGCCTATTTATTTATTTTGCATGTCATATCCCTTTTGTTTATTTTATTTAGTTTTTTATCCTTTCATAAGCAATATGTTAAACCCAATATAGAAATCGGCCGGGAACCATATTTGTGGAACTTAGGAGGTACCTAACCCCTTCCTTCTAAGTTAACTTGAACACTTACCCGAGTCTCAGATTAGTAGACCAATCAAGAGTTATTCTTTAAAATGAAATTAGAAATTAATAGGTGACCTAATACGCCTAGAATAATTTATTAGGTGGCGACTCCAAAATTCTAACTCCAAACGAGTTACCCCAAGTCGGAAAGCACTTACTTACCTTAATGTGGGCTGCGAAAGGATGACGACTCCGCTGGGGATATTTATGTTCTAACCATAACGATTTCTTATGATTGGGTTATTTTTTATTGCTTTGGTTATTTTATTTCAAGACTAACACTTTTTCTTTGTTTTTGTTTCTTTGTCGATTATTTTATTTTTTGAGTAACGCTTTAGTTGTTATTTATATCTTATGCAATTATAACTGTCACTCTACTCCTGAAAAATTCACACTTTCACACACGAGAGCGATTGCGTGAAACTCACGGTCGTTCCACTGCTAAAACAGTTTTTAGGAAAGATGTACAAAATTAGTCAACTAACGAAGCTGTTGACAGTTTGTGCACTTTCCACTTCCAAATTGTCCGTTTGGAGGAACCTTGTCGAGTCAAGCCAACTCTTAGTGTAAACTCTGTTTTAAAACCATGCATCATGTTATATTCAGGAAAAGATTGACTTTGACTCATGTCTAAGTCTATTAATTCACCATGTTTGAACAAACCAAACGTATTTTCAACCCTAAGGGACGTTTAAATGTGCTATGAGTGCATTAATTTAAAGTTGAACGTGTCTAATGTAGACCATTTGTTCTCAAAAAGTGTGGATCATCCAATTATTTATTTTGGTTGGAGGTTGTCACAAGTTACGAAGGCTTGGAAGATCAAAGAAAACATAGACTTTAAACTGATTTTTCTTACTTTTATGTAACAAAATCAATTATTATTTCTATTTACCTAAAATCTTTATTTCTATATTTATTCAACAAAACCAATTATTTTATAAAAATATATATTGGATCATGAACGAAGTTAATTTTCTCTACTTTCATGTAAACAAAATCATAGACTTTAAATTAATTTCTTCTATTTTTAATGTAACAAGATCACTTATTTATTCCTATTTACCCAAATGTGTTATTTCTACATTTATATAACAAAATCAATTATTTAATAAAATTATTTTTCGTTCATTTTTTTTTTTGGGTTATGAGAACAAATGGGATGACGCATAATACACGTTCAATTTTAAATATCATACTCAAACTTAGGAAGGCTTCACATCCCTGGCATGTTAAAGTCCATTAGCTACCCTCGTCCAAAATATCATATTTTCATATGACACAAAAATTGCATTAATTTCGAAATTTATTGTGTTGTGCAAATACACTCCGCAATCATCACCAGGCCTACCTTTGGTACAAATGAAGTCCCTTGAATTATATGATATGATATATTTTGCATATGACAATTATTATCTCAACACTGACTTATTGTTTTCATGTGTTAGTTTTACTCCCGCTCCTTAGGTTGACTTGTGCATTCTGGCCGAGTATCAGTATTGTACAAGAGCCAAAGGTCCAATTACAACTCCTCCCCCCTCACAAACTAGAAGAAGAGGACGACAAAACATCATGTTTGAGTTGAATAACGCTGCTCTTAGTGACGATAACATTGAGATTAGTGGGACACCCCGCAAGCTTGTCCCAGTTGGGTATAACGAACATGTTGCTACTTTAGAGCAAAGAATTAAAGAACTTGAAGAGAAAATGACAATGGCCAGTTTACCCATTGCCAACTCCGCCCATTTAGGAGAACCTGTCGATCCAAATAGGTCAGTCCGCCCTAACGGGAAGGACCCTATACACCCAACTGATCCACCTGTTGTTTACCAAGCAGTACTACCGGACACATACCAAACCGCACCACCTGCTATCTACCAAACAGCATCAACTGCTACTTACCAAGCAACCCTACCCACCAGTTATCAAGCACTACCTCCTACACATCATACTTACCTAAACACAAACTTGCCTCGTACCAACGCTACATATCCGCGACCTTACAATCCCATGTTCACGGCTGAAACAAAAAAACTCACTTTGCCAGTCAAAGACCGTGAAAAATATGAATGGGCGGAGGATGAAGCCAATGATGATGGGACAAAAGAGAAAGTTCGTAAGCTGGAGGCAGTCCTTAAGAAGTTCGAGTTAGGCAAAACAACTAAACGTTTAGCTTATGAAGACTTATGCATCTATCCTACTTTGAAATTGCCGGACGGATATAAGATACCAAAGTTTGACATGTTTAATGGCACTGGAGACCCTATGGCGCATCTGAGAACATATTGTGACAAGTTGATTGGAGCAGAGGAAGATGAGAAAGTACGAGTGAAGCTGTTGAGTCGAAGCTTGACTGGAGAGGCTTTAAGCTGGTTCTCTAAGCAGAAGCCTGACACATGGCTTGGTTGGGAAGACACGACAGTAGATTTCGTAGAACGATTTGGGTACCACACTGAAATGGTACCAGATCGTTTCTACCTGGAAAAGTTGAAAAAGAAACCCACGGAAACATTTAGAGAATATGCTACTAGGTGGAGAGTATAAGCTGCCAACGTGCAAGCCGCTATGGATGAGAAAGAAATAGTTAACATATTCATTCGCATGCAGGAGGATGTCTATTACGACAAGTTGTTGCATATGAAGAACAAAAAATTTGCAGATGTAGTGTTGATGGGAGATGACGTAGAAGAAGGATTAAAAAATGGAAAGATTATTAGCTTAGCTGCAGTACAAGCTACTAATAAGGCTATCCGGTTTGGAAATGTGAGCCTTTCCAAAAAGAAGAAAGATGAAGTCTCTTTTGCTGCAACCATTCAAGACCCTGATTTTAACCACTGTTATCAAACACCGCCACCATTCTATTCCTACCCTCACATACCACCTGAAAATCCCATTTAGAACACTCAGCCCACTCGACCTATATTCCACACCCCAGCACCAAGCCGTCCACCATACCAATAAAATACTCAACCCAGCTACCGAAATGCACCATCATACCCTCCTAGGCCTCGCCCTGAGGCAAACTAAAGACCAAAAAGGAACTATACTCCACTAGCCGAGTCTCGCACTCAATTGTTCGAGAGATTGAAAGCTACCGGGCTTATCATCCCGATACCTCAAAAGACGCCAGACAACCCTTCACCTAACTTTGATTATAGTAAAAAGTGTGCATATCACTTGGATGGACCAGGGCATGAGAAAGAGAAATGTTTTGCATTAAGAGATAAGATTCAAGACCTAATAGATGAAAAGGTCATTCATTTGAAGGCGCCAAACATGCACAATAACCCACTACCCAATCATGGGGATGAGAAGGTGAATATGATCGACTTCAGCAAAGAATACAATCTGGAAGGCACGATTATAAAAAGCAGAAACAGTGTTTGATGAATACAAGTTTGGCCTGGGGTACATCTTGGTTTGCAAGGAAAAAGTACTACAAAAGATACAAGAGGTTATCATTCACTAGAGAAGTTTGTTCCAACTCTGAAACAAGTATCAATCTTTTCAAGCTACATGAAAACTCTCGAGGGAGAAAGATTTGCAAAAGGTGTTCATGATGAAGAAGATGAGCTGACCGGTCTAAAGGAGCTATTCATGGAAGAATATGATGCAGTTCTCAAAAAGCATACTAAGGCCCTGAACATCCAGAACGCTGAAACTGAAATTATGTCAAACGGATGAACCTACAACACATTTCGAGCATGACGAGAACTTTAGTGAAGCTGGGGAATTAGTTGTTTTCTTAAATAAAATACGACTCCGAGTCGTTAGCTTTTATTTTCTTTGTTTTTCAACTTTGTTGCATCGTTGTTTCCTTTCGAAGACTTTTTCTCAAGTCTAATAATAAAATCATTTCCATTTTTATTTTAAGTATGCATCATTCACTTTCAGCAAAATTATTTTAATTCCATTGAATTTGCGACTGCGATGTGAGGAAGCAGTCCAAAACGACGAGTACAAACCAGGCTATGGTAATTCGACAAAGGACATCTAAGAAACTTCATGGTTAATCGCGGAGATCTTACAGCAGACAACTGAGACAAGAGCGCATTGAGGAAGATGACTTACAATTCAAGGCAAAACAGTATAAATACATATAAGGAGCAGAATTAGACAATCCTGATTGGATCAAAAGCATACTCGAGCAAGTAACACTCATAGATAGCAAAGTACACACATAACAAGCAATAAACGACAAAGGCATTTAACAATGAGGTTAGAAAATGACAATTGGCCCTGAAATGGAATTCTCCAAATTGAGACAAAGTAAGATCCTTGTGTCATGCACACAATATTGATAAGAGGAACATTAATATCGGCAAAAATGTATCGCGATGTACAACCAAGATCCTTCACTCAGATATAACTAAAAGATACTACAAATCGAGCAACATTCATCTTTATTGGATTTGAACTACGTAGCGATCTGATTCTCAAGTGGGGATATGTAGGTAGCCTACTCAAGGCACGATCACATCATAAGGAAATTTTATTGGACACTGGGCAGAAATTTTTTGAGGTTTCCTCAAAAAATTCAAAGAATGAATTACAGCACACTGGGGCAGAATTTTTGAGGTCCCTCAAAAATTCAAGAAAAATACAAGCAAAACACTAGGGCTGGAACCTCAAAATTTCAAAACGAATGATCATTGAGCAGCAAATGAATATAGAAGAGATTATATCCAGAAAACACGTCACAGTCTATGATCAATAGAACAAATTTGCATTACTCTTTAAACATGCTTTTTCTCAAAACTCATACATATCCCCTTTCCTTTTCCCTATTGCGCACAGCTCACTAAGGTTCGACGTTTGAAAAGGGAGATTTTACAAGGAGGAGATTATACAAGAGACAACAACAGAGTACAACACAACGAATGCGCAAGTCAAACTCTCAATAAAAAAAACTCACAAATTTTCTTTGATTGCAGATTTACACAGCTACCAAGTATACCTAACAACTCTTACAAGGCAAAATTTATCAGATTATCAGCAAAATTTATCAGATTGCATAGAATCCGCATCGGTGGATACATAGGGTCCGCGTCTGTGGACACGACATCAATTTGAGAAGCATAAATTCCATGTCGGTGGATATATAGGGTCCGCGTCTGTGAACATGACATCAATTTGACAGAAGCATAGAATCCATGTCGGTAGATATATAGGGTCCGCGTCTGTGGACATGACATCAAAATGAGAAGCAACATAAGCATAGAATCCATGTCGGTGGGTATATAGGGTCCGCATCTGTGGACATGACATCTTTTGAAGAAGCGTAGAATCTACATTGGTGGATATATAGGGTTTGCATTTGTGGACAAGACATCTTTTGGAGAAGCATAGAATCTGCGTCGGTGGATATATAGGGTCGGCGTTTATGGACATGACATCTTTTGGAGAAGCATAGAATCTGCGACGGTGGATATGTAGGATCCGCATTTGTGGACAAGACATCTTTTGGAGAAGCATGGAATCCGCGTCGGTGGATATATAGGGTTCGCGTTTGCAGACATGATATCAATTGAAGAAGCATAGAATCTGCATCGACGGATATACAGGGTCCGAGTTTGTGGACATGACATGAATGAAGCATAGAATCCGCGTCGGGGGATATACAGGGTCCGCATTTGTGGACATGACATGAATATGAAAGCATAGAATCGGCATCAGTGGATATATAGGGCCCGCGTCTGTGGACATGAGATCAGTTTGAGAAGTATAGAATCCGCATCGGTGGATATATAGGGTTCGCGTTTGTGAACATGACAGCAATGAAAACAGGGTACGGTCCACATTTGTGGGCATATTTCAACAATTTGCAGCAGAGCAGGGTCCGCATTTGCGGGCATAGTTCAGCAAGTGGAAGCAGCATAGGGTCTGTGTTTGTGGGCATAGTTCGGCTATTTAGAGCACCATAAAGTCCGCATCGGTGGACACATTCAATAGTGGGAGTATCATAGGATTCGCGCCCGTTGATACAATTCAACATTGAAGCAACGTAAGATCTGCATTTTGTGAATGTACTATTGAAAAGCATATGATTCGCGTCTTTGGATACAGAAACAAAAGGTCCATTTATGGACAAGCAAGACAATGTTAAAAGCATCATAAGGTCCGCATTTGTGGGCATATAATTGGAAAGACACATGATTCGCGTCTATAGACGAGTCAATCATGAAAACGACATAAGGTTCGCGTTTGCATAACATTGAAGATACATATGATCTGTGTCACTGGACGGAAA
This sequence comes from Petunia secreta, assembly GCA_029990175.1. Lineage (NCBI taxonomy): Eukaryota > Viridiplantae > Streptophyta > Magnoliopsida > Solanales > Solanaceae > Petunia > Petunia secreta. The sequence goes on from JARKIP010000035.1 coordinate 63,727,845, forward strand.
GTTTGGGTCCACATTTGTGGATAAGATATCAATCAAACAACCATAAGGTCCGTGTTTGTGGGTATAGCATTGAAGAGACTTATTATTCACGTCTATGGATGATGAAAATGAAAAGCTTATTGTTCGTATTATGCGGACAAGACAGTGTTGAGCAAGTAATTCCGATGCTTGCCAAAAGAAAGGACCACTCAAGTCTGTTTTAGCGAGGATACAAACAAACTGGAAAGCAAGGCAATCAGAATTCAGGTTTTGATACATATAAAATAAGGAGACTATACCTCCAGGAAGGAAATATCTTTGAATACAAGTAGTGTTGCGGCTCACATGACAGAGACAGAGATATTTTAGGCATGTCCATCAGAATGAGACATCCCTTACAAAGTCCAAAAGACAAGTGGCAGAGAGAGGTTCTCGGACAAGGTTTGAGGAGAGATCACACCCTTCCTATTTCTTATCATAAATTTCTATTCCTAAAATCGTGCGTAAAACCTTTACTTATGCGTCATAACTCTTTCAAACAAGCTATATTCCATTCCATATGTCGTGACAAAATTGGCTACTCCGTCAACTATCTTTGCTCGAAGACTATTTCATCATCCTCGGACAAAGAGGGGCAACTGTTGACACCCAATTTTGTCCCTCTATTTTTCACAATTTAGCTATATTTAATTAAAACTGATGATAGTAATTTTCAAAATAAAACTACATTAGATAGCATGCATTTTACGTGTGTAATACTATTATTAATTCCCTATTTATATAATATTTATTTAATTATGATTATAATTACATAATTGCATTCATTTATGCTATTTTCTAAAATACGTATGCTATTTGTAGAATTTAATGCATTACGACATCATTTAATGATTATTTCTGGCTATTTATATTTAACTAGTATTATTTGAGCTCATCTATATTTTATTTGTGATTAATACATTTATTTATAATTATTTATAATTTCTCTATTTTCTATACTAATTATTTATATTTATACACATTTTAAGTAAATACTAGCCAAATTATCAATTTACAACTCATCCCCACTACATTTAGTCCACATCATCACTCTTTGTCCATGTATGCACCACATAAGCTCTACCTAAACCGAACACTTCACTTATACACACTTCTAGTACAATCTACAACTTCATTTGGCGTATGTACAACTCATGTTAGCATGAAGTATCACTCCCTAAAGCACAATGTCCCTTACATCTCAGAACCTACATATACACAAACACATATACACGTACATACATACGCGCTGGAGTGGCCAGATCGTGGCCCCTTTTCCTACAGATCCAACGGTTCAGGCTAATTCCTACCTTTTTAATTTATCCAAACACACCCCTCTCACCTAAACCCTAAAATCACTCTCACTTTCCCCTTTACCCTAAACTTAGTCGCCACGCTACTTCCTCTCTCCCTCATTTCCCTAAAAACTCGTCCAAATTCACACCAAATCCCCACTACTCCGCCACCAAATCCGGTGACCCAGTCACCTCCACGGACTCCGTATATCACACGCTCCTCTCTATCTGAATCTCTATTTCTCTCTCCTGTCTACGAGACCGAAAAGGAAAGGACAGATTCAAATGAATCCTTGCAAATCTGAAACGAACCTAACGAAAATCAAGCATAGAGGATGATTCGAAATACAATCCACGTAAATCAAGCAAAACAAAGCAGAGGCGAATCGGGTCAAGCCTTACCCGACCCGACACGAAAATAAACGGGTACAACCCTTCCTTTTTCATTTTTCTTCATTCTGTGATTAATGAAACTTCCTGCCCATTTCAGCATGATTAGTAAATTGAGTTACATCGTTAGTTTTAGGAATAATGTTCATATATTTGACATGCCTTTTTAGGATAAAAATGTATATGCAGTGCTTTGAAATTGAGCCTTGATATGCTGAAATTCTAGAAAATATATGTGTGTGTATGTGTTTATTCCCTGTGCAATGTCAGCCTAAATAAGTAAGGAGAAGAGGTATCTTGTCATTCAAATTTTGAATTACTTTTGAAGGCGTATACGATGCAGCTAAAATCATTCCTCTATTTTGTGTGTGATTCGCCCAAATATGAAATGATACTGGATTTGCTTTGTAAATTTGATGAATAAAAGGTTTGAACACAATAATAGAGATGATATTTAACTTATCAAGAGCTAAAATAGGTTTCTATTTCGAAATCTGTCTAATTGGCGTTATTTATGGAAGTGTATAAACTATGATCTCTCCCTGATTTTGTGCAATTAATAACATGATCTTCCTTTTAATTTTGTGTGATTAACAACATATCATCCTTCCTTCCCTTTTTTTTTGAAAAAAAAAAAAATTGGACTGATTTCTTTTCCTTTCCAAGATAGAATTCAAAATTTAAAACACCTCATACTACACCTATATAAATCATCACCGTTGACTCATCTAAAACGGACACCTAGACATCTCTAAATACACACCTTCAGCATACTTAACATTTCTCTTATAGACTGAAAATCCACAGCTTTTTCTCTCCTTTGAAAACATGTTGTACTCGCATCTTTACATCTCTTAAGTACTGTCATTTGAAGTATTTTCTTCGCCTGATAATACACTGAGGCAAAAACCTGCTTATAGTTGCTATTGTTTACTGCCTACTGCCTGGAACACATGTTAGCTTACTTGTTTTCTGTTGTTTCAAAGCTCTGAAGGTATGCATCTTTAAACTAATTGAATGGCCCTTGGTAGTATCTTGTTGAGGCTTCTGTTGGTTAAACAAAATGTTGTTGAGTGTGAAATTGTGTGGGTTGCTTTAGGCCACTACTAATTCTTTTGCAGGGACTTGAAATTAATTAGGGATAAGCCAAAGGAACTGTACCCCTTTGCAGTGTTCGAATGAGTTAGAGGTAGCCTGAAAGCATTTCTTTTGTTCCGAGTCTATCATGAAGCTTGGAAGAAGTTCATATCGGGTTTGAGCAAACTTGTGAATCAAACGAAAATAAATGCCTCTCTTCTCCTCTTTTTCTTATTTTGCCATTTGATTTGTAATTAGAAAGTGAAATATTTAAATTTGTATTTGTTAGGATTTAATTGATTTGTATTAATTAAGTACCATAAGACACTTTAGACAAGGTATTATATACAGTTTGATGCTATGTGCAGTGGTGATGCTCTCTTTGTTTATGTGTTAAGGGCTAAAATCGTCATACTGGTTGAAAATAGACTATTTATGCAAGTTTGTATTTTTGGGAAATGGCAGGACTATTTAACAGAGTTAAAACTGAAATTTGAAAGTGTAGCCTAAGCTATTTGTGCAACTCTTATATGCTGGAAGCTACAATATTTTCTAAACATGCTAGAAATGCCAGACAATTTGAAAACTGGACTTTTTTCTATAAATTCTATGTTCTGGAAACGTAACAGTGCATCTCATTCTTTTAGAAGTGGTTGTAATTTAAAATCAGCCTATTTCTGCAAACTTTAGACTTTTACAACGTAACAGTACTTTTATTTTGTTAAAAGTGACTAAACTTGCAATCATTGACGAAAGTTGGCTCATTTCTGCAAATCTAGTAATCTAGAAAGTTGGCTCATTTATGCAGATCCAGTAATCTGGAAATGCAAGAGCTTAGCAGCGGCACAAAATCCTCTACAACTATTTACTTATTTAACTTGGAGGCTCACTTTTCTTTTAAGTTTACAATATTGCCATTATTTGTTTTGTATGATAAGCATGACCGTATTTTGTTATTTGGCGCTTAGATGTCTAGACTTGGGGCATTAATAAATATAGGGATCTAGACATTCTACATTTAAATTAGCTGTCTTAACGGCCTCCGGGATATTAAGTTGGGACACTAGAAAACCTTTTATGATGTTTTAAAATATTAGGAAGCGCTCTAGTTAAATACTTAAAGAGAGTATGGGGGCTAAGGGAATTAAGCCCCTCGGAAATGATGGAAATTACCTGAACTATATATTTGATAGTGGATTCTGAAACTATCGTCCCTTACGAAAGCCGGGTTCTGATCCGAATAGGCTAAACAAACCTAGAGTTATTTATGCAAATGGTTAATGAGTTATTGTTTAATTTGTGGCTATTTGTGCAATATAATTGTTATTTCAGACTGCTTATGCAAATGTATTAAGCCGCCTATTTATATTTTTTTCATCTCATATCCCTTTTGTTTATTTTATTTAATTTTTTATCCTTTCATAAGCAATATGTCAAACCCAATATAGAAATCAGCCGGAAACCACATTTGTGGAACTTAGGAGGCGCCTAGCCCCTTCCTTCTATGTTAACTTGAACACTTACCCAAATCTCTGATTAGTAGACCAACGCGGAGTTACTCTTTAAAATAAAATTAGAAATTAATAAGTGACCTAATACGCTTAGAATAATTTATTAGGTGACGACTCCAAAACTCTAACTCCAAACGAGTTACTCGAAGTCGAAAACCACTTACTTATCTTAATATGGGGTGCGATAAGGCGTAGGACGGCGGGGGCTTCTAATGGGAAATGTGGGAAATTAGGGTTTGGAGGGGTGAGTGTGTAATTAAAAATGGAAATATGGTTTAGGGCAGTTGGATCAAATAATTGAACGGCTAGGATGAGGCCACGTAGGCGTGAGGTTGAGCTGGTGTGGAGTGTGGGGTGTATACGTCTACAAGTGTATATATGTGTATAGGGATAGTATAAAATGTGTATAAACATGTATAAAATGCATATAAAATTATAGAAAATTGAAAAAATTAATTTTAAATGCTAAAATGACTAAAGAAATGTATAAAAAAATATTATTTTGAGATTTAAAATAATTTGAGCAATTTTGTCGAAAAATAGAAGTAATTGCAAAAATTTGTAATTGGACGTGCATGATTTGTAAAATGGCCGTAATTTGTGATGGTGCTTTCAAAAATAGCCTAATTGGCATGCTTGTGTAAAATGAGGATTTTGAATAGGATTTGAAATGAAAATAATGCATGGCTATCGGTGTAATTTTGTCTAAAAAAAGCTATTGAAACAGGAGGGACAAAATTGGGTGTCAACAGCTACCAATGATTTAAATGATCATACTATATTTTGGGAAAACCTAAAAGAACTTGCAAATAACTATAGGAGGCCTTGGGTGATAGCTGGTGATTTCAACGAAATTACTCAAGCTTCAGAAAAATTCGGAGGCAAACCAATTAATTATAGTGGAGCTTCTAAATTAATTGATTGTCTTATTAGACCTAGGTTTTAGGGATTTTCAGTTTACATGGACTAATAAACCTAATCACAACAGTAAGTTAATAATGAAAAGGTTGGATCGTAGTTACGTAAAACCTCATTGGATTAATATGTCCAAGAAGCAAATGTGACACATCTAACTAGGACTCATTCGCATCATTGTCCAATTAAATTGGACCTAGTCAGAAATTTTATTAGAAAAAGTAGCATATTTAGGGTTGAAACAATATGGACAACGCACCCTATGTTCCAAAACCTAGTCCGCGACTCTTGGAGAAATAAGAATAATACTATGGAAGTGACTAAGGATTTCACTGATAAAGTGATAATTTGGAATAATTTAGTCTTGGTAATATTTAAAAAAAAAAAGATCTTATGGCTAGACTAGGTGGAATTCAAAACTCGCCTAATTACACGAATAGCGGGTTCTTAAGAAGTCTAGAAAAGGACCTTCTGAATGATATTAGTGAAACTTTAAGATTATAGGAAGAAATTTGGAAGCTCAAATCAGGGATTCATAGCCTAAAACATGAGGGTTGGAATTGGTATTATGACCAAGAGAACGTAATGTTTAATATTACAATTTTTTTTTTTCAGAATCTAAATAATACGAACCATGTCAATACCAAATTACACCTTAAAGAGGTCTATACCTTAGCAACTATAGATGTCAACCAAGCTAGGGTTCTGAATAGGGGAATTTCTATTTCTGAAATTAAGCAAGCAATTTTCTCCTTTAAGCCATATAAAGCTCCAGGGCCGGATGGAATACATCCTTTCTTCTATCAAATATATTGGAATGAAACGAAGGATATGCTTATCAGATTTTGTAAAGACACATTTTCTAGTTAAAAGAAAATGGAGGAGGAAATGAACCAAACATATATATGCCTCATTCTAAAAGTCCAAAACCCTGAAACTATAAAGCAGTTTAGACCAATTAGTTTTTATAACACCGCCTACAAAGTGGTCACTAAGATTATAGTAAATAGAATTAGGGCTTTTCTACACAAAATAATTCATCCAACTCAAATTAGCTTTCTTAATGGATAAGAGCTTCGGATAATGCCATTATAGTTCAAGATTTGTTAAAGCATTTTAAATTTACTAAGGAAATTAAAGGGAAAATGATGGTCAAGATTGAACTAAAAAATGCCTTTGATAAATTAGAATGATCTTTTATTAAGTTTGCACTTATCTCTCTCAAATTTCTCAAAGACCTCATCGACTTGATAATGTCATGTATTTCTACTTCCTCTACCACAATCCTAGTGTATGCAAATAAAAGTAATTCTTTTAAGCCGACTTGAGGAATTTGTCAAGGCGATCCCATTATAATATGTATGGAAATACTTTCAAGGGTTATTAATTATGAAGTTGAATGTAAAAGATGAAAGCCCATCAAAATTTCAAGAAAGGGGCCACCTCTTTCGCATCTCTTCTTTGCAGACGATCTCATTCTCTTAATGGAAGCAAGTTATTCAAATTGTGGTACATTAATAGACACTCTTAATAGATTCTGTGTAGCATCAGGCCAAATGATTAACTTTTCAAAATCTAGGATTATTTTTTCTGATAATACTCCTAACGTGGACAAAGAACACATTAGCAATTGCCTTGCCATGAAACATACTAGTGAAGTTGGGATGTATTTAGGTTTTCCTATGATCAAAGATAAAAGATCCAAAAAACATTTTCAACTTATTATATATAGATTAAATAGTAAGCTGAAAGGATGGATAACAAACTTTCTAAACATAGCAAACCACCCTTATATATCGACGCTAGCTACTATTCCAAATCATGTTATGCAAAAGTATAATCTTCCTGTAACTACTACAAACACTATAGACAAGATGCAAAGAAATTTCCTATGGGGTAGTACTTCTATAAAAAGAAAATGACACCTTATTAATTGGAAAGCTACAAAACCTAACGAAAAAGGAGGGCCAGGGGTCTATAATACGAGAGAGAAGAACCTATCCCTGTATGAATCGGTGGCCTAGAGACTAAAGAAAATAAGGACTCACTTTGAAGTCAAGTCTTAACAAGTAAATATGGAGAAAACCCTACTCTCTCACCCTCTAGCTCTCATATATGGAATAACATAAGTAGAGGATATAATGTATGTAAAAAAGGGATCCAATGGGTGATAGGAAATTGGTAGTGCATTAATGTATTATGGGATGATAGTTGGCTAATTCAAAATAGTTCATTTAGGAATAGCATTCCAGGCCCCTTAATGAAGCATGAGGGTGATATGATAGTTAAAGATATCATCAGAAATAATGTAGTCGATACTGAGTGCCTTTCTTTTGAGCTGCCAGATAGTACCATAATCAAGATAAAGAATACATACATTCAACAAAGCACCCTATATATTGATAAATTTGTATGGATGCATAGGCAACTTGGAAACTTTAGTACAAAATCTGCATACAATATTATAATCAAGGAAGTGGATCAAAATGTGGAAATAAATTAGTTTAGCTGGCTAGGAAAATTGAATACACTAAATAAAATCAAAACTTTCCTTTAGTTAGCTGTGAACAACAAAGTAGCTACGGACAATTTACTATTTCGAAGGAATATCATAGCTTCTTATTGGTGTCCTATCTGTGATAAAGAGGCTGAAGATGTTTATCATATGTTTTTTAGGTGCACCTTTCCAAGAACCATTTAGAGGCAACTGAATTTAAACAACTTGCCAGATGGGAATGGCAATGCATCCCTAGATAAATGGCTATCCTATCAATGTAAATCCAAGGTTAGTTTCATTGCATACATCAAATGGAGGGAAGTTATTCATTTTATTTTATGGGCCATATGGCTTGAGAGAAATGATAGAGTCCATAAGAGAAATAGGGAGCCATGCAATCTAAATAAAATAATTAACAAAGCTATGGAATTGAAGCTTTTGACTATGAGGAAAAGAAAACTCTTAAAGAGACCATCTATATCAAATGGAAACCTCTAGAGCTGAACTGTCTAAAGCTTAATATAGATGGCGTCTGCGACCAGAATACAAGAAAAGAGGGATTGTGGGGGGGGGGGGGGGGGTTTAGAGATTGAAATGGGAATTGGATCGTGGAATTTAACAAACTCATTCCAGTTTCAATTGGAATTTATATTGAGCTGCTAGCATTGTACCATGGCATCAAAAAACAATTGAAAGAAACATATATATTTTAATAATAAAAACTGATTGCGAGGATCTTGTCAACATGATCTCCAATGGTGAGGGTCCTTTCCACAACCTACTACATGATTTCAAGTTCCTATTGAGTAGCGCAGGACGACAAAGACTACAACACAGCTATAGAGAAGCAAATAGAGTAACTGATAAAATGGCCAAGATGAGTTGTAGTCTATCTTTTGAACAACTTAGGGTTTATCATGACCCTCCTAATTATGTAATAGCTACTTTAGATCAAGAAAATCTTAGCACGATGGTGCAAAGATCAGTTAGTACTTTATCTTTCATGAACAATAGTAATGAGGACAATCTGGGTACTATATTGCCAAGGTCGGTCTGATCATGTAATAGTTAGGATGTTATTTTGAATAAATATCGTTCATTACCAAAAAAAAAAAAAAATTGATCAATATATAAGTTAAATAATAATTCGTTCAAAATTTGTTCGGTTCAAGATAAACTGAATCAATTTCAGAAAAATAATGAACCATGATCAAATTCCTCCGACTCAAAATCATTGTAGAAGTTTGGATAGTTTTAAATAATGAATCTTAAACCAAGAATAAAATAAGGACATACTTCTATTTTTATTTTATCTAAGATTGTGAACTACCAGCTTCAATTAACCGTCTTGTTCCATAAAAGACAGCGAGTGTGGCTAATTATTGTCGAACGTCATGAAAATAGAAATAACCGATAAGTGAAACAAGAACTTTACAAACACACCATAATTTCGACAATCAAGTCACAGAAACATAAGAAAACATCATACTTAACCATGTTTAATATAAGTTTCTCAATGTGAATTATACTTACGGAAAGGAATATCTAAAAATCCCTTAAATGGAGAGATTACAAGAGTTTAAAATCGCAAATCTTTTTGGAACAATCGTCCAAACATGCATTCCTTTGATTATCATCTTTGCTAAATTTTGAGCATCTACGAAATGAACAACCAAGCTTGCAGTAGTAACTTTTGGGTGTAACACAACCAGCTACACAATCATCGTAACATTGAGCATCACCCTTACATACTTGCTTGCAATTGTATATGCATTTTTGTATGCTAGGGTCATATCCTTCTGCAGCCAAAGTCATCATCAACATGATAGCAATTGCTATTCCTTCCTTTGTCATCTTCATACAGGAGTATTTGACTTCTCTAATAAATTATGTAATTTGCGTATATCCTTTGTGTGGTCTAAAAGGTTGAGTAAGTTGTATGATGATATATCAGCCAATTTAAACTAAAATGGATGCAATCATATTGCACGAATCGTATCATTGATGTTGAAAAGGTAAATCCATAATTACATGAATCGCACTCATTATGATTAAGAAAAGGCAAGTCATAAATGAAATTAACTAAATACCATAAATGAAAATATCGCATGATCTTTTGAGGATGCATTGCTCTGGACCATTTATAATTCCGATACCCCAATTATCTCATTTTTATCGCGGAGTTTATAGATCCAAAGAGGTCAACTTTTAAAAAGGGGTGAAGTAAATAAGGTTTCCCTATTATAAAAACTGACACTGACATCGACGTACTACTAAAATAATAAGGGAAAGTAACTACTATTAAAAATAAAATAAAATTAGAAGTAAGAGCCTAGAATGATACTGTATCTTTAACAAAAATATGGTACCCATAAATTAATTGTAAATATTATGTACTATTTAGATACTATAGCTTATATTAGGAATATAATATACACCATATCTTAACAGTAATACTGAAATGAATCTAAAAGAGATATATATATATATATATATATATACCAAAACGGAGGCAGCGTTATTTCTTGAAAATGGGAAAGATAAATATTACGTTCAGCCAGTCAAAGATTAGATTTAGATAAATCTTTATTTTATTGGAGAAAAGTTCCTGAAAATCCTGAAAGGTTGACTTTCACCCTTTAAGTAAATACTTCATATTCTTTGCTTGGGTCATAAACAAAATGATATAATAAGATTGGCTTTACCTGTAACGTTATTTTGTAATTGTAGCTGTTTAAATTATAGGTCAGAGGTATATTATAATTGTATTGGTAAAAAATCGGACACACGCTTCTATCACATGGCTGGTGACGGGGCAAACACAACGTAAATATCAGAGTCGAGTCAATCATGGTTCCGTTACGAGATGTTGAATAATGATGGGGCATTAAAAGATTAACCGTTCGAGAGATCGGTCGCAGCTATTATTTAATAAACCACCCGATTTGAGTCAGGAGATAAACCTTATCCCTAACCGCCTCTGCTATTTTCGGGAGCCGTTAAACGTGGATAGTAACGTTATCATGTAGTGGGGAGATGTGCAAAAGTAGGAGTTTGATTAGGGTTATGACTATGTAGCAATAAATACTACTCTACTCCCCCCATTGTATAACTTATGTTATTTTGAACACAAGGATCCCTATTAGCAATTACAATCTACATATTCCCACTCAGCCATCACCATAGCTATTACCTACTACTTTTGTACTGTACACTGTTGTAATCAAGCTTAATCTCACTAGCTTTAGAGGAGACGAAGTTCACCTTCTTCACCAGAGCACGAGCGTCCGATCGCTTCAATAAGCTTTACTGCTTTATTTACTTCTTGTTTCCCTTATTATTGTTGTTTTCGTTGTCTTGTTGATCATCACTATCGTTTTATTTAATTTGTTCTAGTCTAAATCTTCAACCTAAACATCATTAGCTTAAGAATGCATCAACCATGATTAATTGATTGTTCGTGTTTATCGTCCGTCTGATTATTAGCATCTGTCCAATGACACGACCCGGAATCCGGTTAGGCCGTGCGGGCACCCGACATCCTCCCCTAGACCCGTCGGGCGAACCCTTATAAATTAAATCAGGAAAATAAATATAACAATTCGTAAATAAGGACAAGACTTAAAACCAAAACACAGACATACCGATACCTCTAAGCTGTACAACAGAAATTACAGCTGACTACCCAACATACTAGGTTTAGGGCTATCCAGACCAGACATCTAAGAGTACAAAAGAAGACAAATACCTCCTGAAGGGAGCAAACTGCGGCTGAAATGATAACCAATAAACTGGTGGCCATCCGAAATAAAAGCTGGCTCACCCTGACAGCTGAAGTCGCCTACGCTCCTTCACAACGCGGCGAACTCAATCCTGGAGCGAACCTGCCGAAACGAAATAGATAGACAAGAAACAAAAACAAACAAGGGTGAGTCAAAAGGACTCAATAAGTGGGGCAGACTAGCCACCTCAAGGAATAGGATAGCTAGCCAGGGAGAAGAAAAACAGATAAACTAAATCCATCTTATTTGAACTATGAACAGGCAGAGCCAGATAATAACTAGAAACACGTATGGAATCACAAACTCATTAACAACCAGTAACGTAAGATAGCCAGAACCTATAGGTATCCCGAACATATCAACAATCAGAAATACATCCTATTGCGGCGTGCAACCCGATCCATATATTCATACTGTCGCGGCGTGCAACCCTATCCACATATTTATACCTTTGCGGCGTGCAACCCGATCCCCGCAACTCAGAATACGAGCCAGAAATACGTAGGCAAACTGAAATATGTCCACTATATGGTATACATACCGCATACACAAAGCACAGCACGATAGTCACACAATAGTCAGCACGAGGTGCAATGAAATGGGATGAATGCAGTATGATGCAATGGTGTCACATGTGCCAAATAGATGGAGCGGAATCCTCCTGCTCCGAGGGCGGAATCCTCCTACCCTCAATATGATGCAATGGAGCGGAATCCTCCTGCTCCGAGGGCGGAATCCTCCTACCCTCAATATGATGCAATGGAGCGGAATCCTCCTGCTCCGGGGGCGGAATCCTCCTACCCTCAATATGATGCAATGGAGCGGAATCCTCCTGCTCCGGGGGCGGAATACTCCTACCCTCAATATGATGCAATGTGCATACGAATGCAACATGATGCAATAATAATCCATCACCAGCGCGGGACTCTCATCGACAGCTGGAAAGTATATACCAACTCATAGCCAAAGTACAATACTCAGATTCTCAATGCAATACCAATAACAGGACATAACATATAATATAGCATATAAATCCAAAGCTAAGGCGTAATGAGTACGCCTATCGGCAGCTACACACGTAAGGAACACGTGGTAGAAAATCCACGAGGCCAGGTGCCTCCAAAGAAATGGATATAAACACTTACCTCTCTCAAAAGTTAGCATTGCGACCAACAACCGCGTTATTTTGAATTCATTGCTGAACGATCCCACTGTAATCAATAAGCAGAAAAATATATCACATTAGGCTAAAGGCTTCATTCCTCACATCTTAGGGCAATCCAGGTAGGAACCTGATACCCTATTCGCATACGCAATACGCAGGCCAGGCCTATATACAGGGTTTAAGGCCACATAACCAAATCCCAAATAAATTACATTTATAAGTTGCCCATAACTCACTGAGCACGAATACATAATCAATTTCATTATCGGGGTCCATTTGACCCTTTAAACTATCAATTTACGTCATTAGGGCGATGTCTAATATTCCTATTTTTACCGCAAAAATATATTTAAACACACGTAATAAACTCAAATACTATATTAGGATCATTACCTGAATATTTTGGGGTAAAAATTCTACTTTTCTCCGTCCCCTTTTCTTATTTTCTGGCATTTTTTTCTGATAATTTCTCTGTCTCACGTTTCTGTTTTGTTTGTTCTCCTGTTTCTGTATTCGTTAGTATATATATCAGTTAGGTAGGGGTGATGAAGACCACCGCCTACCTTTTTCCCTTTTTTGTCTTTTTTTTTTTTTTAAATTTTGTTTTATTTTCTTTTCTTTTCTTTGCGCGACGAAAATTAAAACGGTACCCTGCGATATTCGAAATAATTCCAACTTTTGCATACAAGTTATACAAAATATATGTAACATACTCGCGAAGGCGGATCTCAAATTGGACTCCCGAAACTCAAGATGCGAATTTAAATGGAAAAGAAGTCAAATTATTTAACTTTCGGCATTTTAGCGGAAACTAGCCGAACAACATCGAAATTCACTTTCGAAAGTTTACAAAAATCACAAATAATCATACGAACCTAACGGCGCTTTCGGATTTCAAATCGGAGCTCATTCGGCAAAACCGAGCTCGAAAATCTCTTTTTAATATTTATCGCCAATAAAAACTGAAATCCGTTTCCGATGCCTACCAAACGAGGTCTGATTTAGCTCAAATTTTACAGACATGTTCTAATGGACATTACAAATATTTTAAAATTATCGGCACGCCAATAGGAGTCCTAACTTCCGAAACGACTAACCGAGGTCGTTTCATTCTCCTCCACTTAAACTCTCGTTCGTCCTCGAACGAGCCTAAGTCTAAAGCAAGATTCACGCAGATAACAAGAGAACTTGCACAACCTTCATGAGCTACTCACTGGCATTATCTTCTTTATTACAGGATCAGAATCATAACACGCATATCGTACATTTGGAATAAAATATATCTGGATAATATGATAATACCATTGCCCAGCTTATTTCGACTAAACTGACCCTTCCTCGATCACGAGAGGAGAGTTTTACTTTTTCGAAGCAAAGATATACGAAATTCTGGATGGACTAACATGATTCAGCCGAGAATCACCTTTTCGATGTACCTTTCGATATAGAACAGGTCGCTAAAATTAAGAACTAACTCACGCTTGATGCAATAGGGGGAGCTTTTAAAGTACCTTGTCACTACACACTATACTATACATGGAAATGGATACCCGGATAAACTGATATCCAAAATAATAATATGCTTACCCGGCTACAATAACACGTACTTTGGCTCAACACAGGGAACGTCACAAGCGGCTACCAATCGCCCAAGCTCACTAGTGCCGGACGAAGAAGAAATGGAAATGGACCGAGGATAGAAATAATTAGAGCTTCAGGAAGCTCATCTTCTTATTTTCTTGGCTACCAAAGCTAGACTACTTCCGAGTCAAGCGAGCCAAAGAATCGCAATTGAAGAGATAGACATTAAATAAGCTTTATGGAAAAACATCCATACTAATTTAACCTCCCAATAAGAAGGAAACTCTGACAATTTACCATAAACCCTTTTATAACCCAGATAAGCTTATGGAAAAACATGACTCTACAAACATCTTGAACCATGGAAGACACATAGATCAAATATTACTTACTAACCACTTTACACCGGAAGAAACAACGACACTTCCCATCATCCTACCCATACTGATTTCCGAGGATAGAGGTTAAATGACTTGACATAATAACACAAGGTAGCATAACAGGATGCCAAGCAGGCAATAGCAATACTCACCATCAAATCTCTCACATTTAGATCAGATAAACTAGTGGGGTCTCATAAATGCCAGAAATAAATCGTATCAGAAACTCACTGCTCTACCGCAACCGATTCTTAATTACGACAATATCCAAGGAATCCATCGAAACATGATAAGACACACCATTTCTAGATCGATCGAAAAGATAAATCTTACTTATAGATAAGGGAAGATGAAACACACTGGTCTACTACATCGGATGCTTCAGCATCCTGCCAGACTGGCAGTTCATAAAACTGCCTCTGCGACTGAACTAAGCCGCTACACTGATAATTACCTTCTGAAGAATAACTGCCACCACGCTCTCAACCTTTACTGGATCGTGGCATTTCTCTGGTTGATTGAGATCTAAATAAAATCCCCTGCGATTGTGCAGGTGCCTGACGAGAGAAAGAATGACTGCCTACTCGCTGGAGTAACGGAAAACTCTTTAAAGGATGGCTAGACTCACGACAATGATACCACATTTTCGCTGAAAAATGGAAGCTGGAAAGATTGTTGATAGCTGTAAAGAGAAGACTGAATCTGATCTTGATGAGCTACTGGCGCACTCTAAGAATCAAGTGACACAAGCTGAGATAACCTGGAAGGTGACCTCCATAAATAATCAGAACTCTTACCTCCAAATGAGGTACCATGGTTACCCACTAGGGCCACGGGATCTCTTACTTTCCCGCTCTAACTTATGGTATGCCGCAGTACCTTCGGGTAATATCAACAACAACATCAAATGAAATCCCGACCTCAATCTCTCGAGCCATCTGGGATCTCAAGGAAAAAGAAAGGTCATCAATAAATTTTGGAATCTCTCGAAAGGCTCATGGACTAGTTCTAATGCATATTCAGTCATTCTAAAGAATTCAATCTCATATTCTGAAACACCAACAGGCTAACCGACAGGCTACCCTGTCTAATCCACTCAAACTGGTAACACTTTTCATCTCGTTCGCTACTCGAAAGGAACTTTTCCACGAATCTAGAAGAAAAATCAAACCAAGTTAAATAATAAGAGAGCGGCCCACCAATTCAGGGCTGGACCTTGAAACTGGAAAGAAGATTAATCAACACCACACCGCTCGATATAATCAAGAACCTGAAGGATACGCTGACATCATTTTATTTTAAAAAGAATCATGAGGTTTATCTGATGCATTGCTTAAGAATATCGGAAGGTTCAACCACATAAAATAATGCAACCACTTTGAGCACTCGGACCCAATAATTACATTAGTTACCTACCCAGCCAAAGCAACTGGAGGCACACCACATGGTGCCTCCGGAACATACTTTACGACGGCCATATTAAGAACGGGAACAAGAGCCCTCTAAGTCCGAACATCTGCATCTGCGGTAACCTGATAAGCTGCCTAGCAAATAATAGGTTTTTGCGGTATCTGCGTCGCCAAAATTCTCGTAAAAGCATCGTAGAGAGCCAAGGGAACCACAAGGCCCTACTCCCTTACCCATCGCAAGCTCGTACAACTGGGGCCTCCGTAACTAGGTCGTCAACACGATAAAAACTCTCGGGGCTTCGTCAGTTCTAGCCCCACGCTAGACTGGTTCGTCTTTAACTCATACCGTTTGCTAATTCTTCGCGCGAAGGTTCACAATTACCACAAAGGAATTAATGAAAATACTTATGCATCCTAGACCGACGCACGATCAGAAAAAAAAGAAGCGAAACTTCCTAAATGCCATCATAGCCTCTCGTAGATAAGTACGGACGTCTACGTACCCATCAGCGAGATTCTACTAGACACTGTCATAGTCTGGATAGACTCTAAACCGGGCTCTGATACCAATTGACACGACCCGGAATCCGGTTAGGCCGTGCGGGCACCCGACATCCTCCCCTAGACCCGTCGGGCGAACCCTTATAAATTAAATCAGGAAAATAAATATAACAATTCGTAAATAAGGACAAGACTTAAAACCAAAACACAGACATACCGATACCTCTAAGCTGTACAACAGAAATTACAGCTGACTACCCAACATACTAGGTTTAGGGCTATCCAGACCAGACATCTAAGAGTACAAAAGAAGACAAATACCTCCTGAAGGGAGCAAACTGCGGCTGAAATGATAACCAATAAACTGGTGGCCATCCGAAATAAAAGCTGGCTCACCCTGACAGCTGAAGTCGCCTACGCTCCTTCACAACGCGGCGAACTCAATCCTGGAGCGAACCTGCCGAAACGAAATAGATAGACAAGAAACAAAAACAAACAAGGGTGAGTCAAAAGGACTCAATAAGTGGGGCAGACTAGCCACCTCAAGGAATAGGATAGCTAGCCAGGGAGAAGAAAAACAGATAAACTAAATCCATCTTATTTGAACTATGAACAGGCAGAGCCAGATAATAACTAGAAACACGTATGGAATCACAAACTCATTAACAACCAGTAACGTAAGATAGCCAGAACCTATAGGTATCCCGAACATATCAACAATCAGAAATACATCCTATTGCGGCGTGCAACCCGATCCATATATTCATACTGTCGCGGCGTGCAACCCTATCCACATATTTATACCTTTGCGGCGTGCAACCCGATCCCCGCAACTCAGAATACGAGCCAGAAATACGTAGGCAAACTGAAATATGTCCACTATATGGTATACATACCGCATACACAAAGCACAGCACGATAGTCACACAATAGTCAGCACGAGGTGCAATGAAATGGGATGAATGCAGTATGATGCAATGGTGTCACATGTGCCAAATAGATGGAGCGGAATCCTCCTGCTCCGAGGGCGGAATCCTCCTACCCTCAATATGATGCAATGGAGCGGAATCCTCCTGCTCCGAGGGCGGAATCCTCCTACCCTCAATATGATGCAATGGAGCGGAATCCTCCTGCTCCGGGGGCGGAATCCTCCTACCCTCAATATGATGCAATGGAGCGGAATCCTCCTGCTCCGGGGGCGGAATACTCCTACCCTCAATATGATGCAATGTGCATACGAATGCAACATGATGCAATAATAATCCATCACCAGCGCGGGACTCTCATCGACAGCTGGAAAGTATATACCAACTCATAGCCAAAGTACAATACTCAGATTCTCAATGCAATACCAATAACAGGACATAACATATAATATAGCATATAAATCCAAAGCTAAGGCGTAATGAGTACGCCTATCGGCAGCTACACACGTAAGGAACACGTGGTAGAAAATCCACGAGGCCAGGTGCCTCCAAAGAAATGGATATAAACACTTACCTCTCTCAAAAGTTAGCATTGCGACCAACAACCGCGTTATTTTGAATTCATTGCTGAACGATCCCACTGTAATCAATAAGCAGAAAAATATATCACATTAGGCTAAAGGCTTCATTCCTCACATCTTAGGGCAATCCAGGTAGGAACCTGATACCCTATTCGCATACGCAATACGCAGGCCAGGCCTATATACAGGGTTTAAGGCCACATAACCAAATCCCAAATAAATTACATTTATAAGTTGCCCATAACTCACTGAGCACGAATACATAATCAATTTCATTATCGGGGTCCATTTGACCCTTTAAACTATCAATTTACGTCATTAGGGCGATGTCTAATATTCCTATTTTTACCGCAAAAATATATTTAAACACACGTAATAAACTCAAATACTATATTAGGATCATTACCTGAATATTTTGGGGTAAAAATTCTACTTTTCTCCGTCCCCTTTTCTTATTTTCTGGCATTTTTTTCTGATAATTTCTCTGTCTCACGTTTCTGTTTTGTTTGTTCTCCTGTTTCTGTATTCGTTAGTATATATATCAGTTAGGTAGGGGTGATGAAGACCACCGCCTACCTTTTTCCCTTTTTTGTCTTTTTTTTTTTTTTAAATTTTGTTTTATTTTCTTTTCTTTTCTTTGCGCGACGAAAATTAAAACGGTACCCTGCGATATTCGAAATAATTCCAACTTTTGCATACAAGTTATACAAAATATATGTAACATACTCGCGAAGGCGGATCTCAAATTGGACTCCCGAAACTCAAGATGCGAATTTAAATGGAAAAGAAGTCAAATTATTTAACTTTCGGCATTTTAGCGGAAACTAGCCGAACAACATCGAAATTCACTTTCGAAAGTTTACAAAAATCACAAATAATCATACGAACCTAACGGCGCTTTCGGATTTCAAATCGGAGCTCATTCGGCAAAACCGAGCTCGAAAATCTCTTTTTAATATTTATCGCCAATAAAAACTGAAATCCGTTTCCGATGCCTACCAAACGAGGTCTGATTTAGCTCAAATTTTACAGACATGTTCTAATGGACATTACAAATATTTTAAAATTATCGGCACGCCAATAGGAGTCCTAACTTCCGAAACGACTAACCGAGGTCGTTTCATCCAATCTGCTTATTCAATCACTTAGTTCTAGCTAAATCAATTAAGCAATTCATTTACATTTACATTCTGTTCTTATAATTAATGAGCTATTTGTGCTTACCGCTCGTTCACTTCCTAAGTACTTGTCTACGTTTCTTTACTCAATCGCATAACTTTGATTTATTCAATCAGCCTGCCCGTTTGCCTATCGTCCGTACATCTAACCTATTAGTTTGTGTATCGCCTGTGTTTTTCCTCGTTTATTGTCTATTGTCCAGATGAATTCAATCAACTCGCTTATTGTCCGTTTTGCTTCTTGATAATTTCAAACGATCTAGTTCATAAACGTAAAACCTAGCAAACAACCATTTGAATTTTGATATATAGTGGTTGCCTGTGGCTCAACTAAATATAAATTTAATTGTTAAATCTGAAATCGTATTTTAGGAAATACAATTTAGCGCCCACCGTGGGGCCTAGGTAATCGTTTTGTTCTGAAATTCGTTGTTGATTCTAGTTATATTTTTTCTTTTTGTGTGCAATGACTGACAACTAAGGCAAAAATGCTAACACCACCGGTCGTGATGGTCTGCTACAGCCTAACCCCACTGATGGGGTCCAGGTTCAAGTCGTCGAAGAGAGGGTCGATGAATCATCCCACCATGAACAGGATCCGCCTGCAAACCGCACTCAAGCCGGTTGAATGCGCCTCATGGACATTGGCCCGGCAAGGAACCCGTGGTCGAGGTTACGTTGGTTGATAAGAGTGCACTATTAATCGATCTTATTAAGGAAAAAGAAAGGCATTTTGAATCAATAAGTACACACTTAGCACTTTTGTCTAACTCTATTAGTCAAAGAGTACCTACCTTCTCGATCACACCCCCTGCGGGTGCTCTGACCTCTGTTCCTCAGGGCGCAGTAATTGGGGGATTTGAAGTGGGATTTGGATATGGAGGTTCGGGTATGGTCACCATCGCTGCGGGAGCTCCAGCCTCCATCATGATTGAAGCAAGGATGATGGCTACAATAGCGACATTGTTTAATGATACAGTAGACAAAAGATTTAGAGAGATAAAGTCAATTATGGAAAAGTTACCAGGGGGTTCCGAAGTTAAGAGAAGACATTGCTACGAAATCAATTTCAAAGTGACCGTTCCTAGCGAGTGCAACTCCATTACCAATTCCCAAGAATATCAAGTTACTGTAGAGTTTTCGATACGATGGAACCACTGATCCAAGGGATCACATGTATTTCTTTGCAATTATAGCACATGCCAATTTTTTTATCGGTTGATGACATCAAATCAGTGATTCTTAAAAAACTTTGTGAAATACTTCGATGTGGAGCTTTTAAATGGTATATGCAACTACTTGAGATGGGATTACCAGTTTCAATGAGATGGCAGCAAAATTTATTTGAGCACATACTGGGGCTAAGAAAGTATAAAGAAGGGTAGAAGATATATTAAACATCAAGCAACAACCAAATGAGGCGATCCAGGAGTTTATGGAACTGTTCAATGCAGAGAAGATGTCCATCTCTCAGGTCGAGGAAAGATGGGCTGATGTGGCTTTCATTGACACGACCCAAATTTTTGGCTAGGCCGTGCGGGCACCCGACATCCTCCCCTAGACCCGTCGGGCAAACCCTTAACAGCTGAATTAGAAAAATGAATATAAATCCAACTCATAAATAAGAGCAACACTAAAAAAAGAAAAATACAGACATACTGATACCCCTAAGCTGTACAAAAGAAATTACAGCTAACTACCCAACATACTAGGTTTAGGGCTATCCAGAGTAGACATCTAACACTACATACGTCTCCTGAAGGGAGAAAAATACGACTGAAATAATAAACATACCACTGATGGCCATCCTGAACAGAAGGTGGTTCACCCTGACAGCTGAAGTTGTCTTCGCTCTTTAACGACGTGGTGAATTCAATCCTGGAGCGAACCTTCAGAAACGAAATAGACAGACAAGAAACAAACAACAAACAAGGGTGAGTCAAAAGGACTCAATAAGTGGGGCAGACTAGCCACCTCAAAGAATAGGATAGCTAGCCAGGGAGAAAAGAAACAGATGAACCAAATTCCTCTTATTTAAATTGTAAAAAGGCAGAGCTTGATAATAACTGGAAACACCTATAGAATGATAAACTCATAAACAACTAGTACATAAGATAGATAGAACATATAGGTATTCCGAACATATCAACCCGATCCATATATTTATACTGTTGCGGCGTGCAACCCGAGCCATATATATATATACACACACACACTGCTGCGGCGTACAACCCGATCCACATATTTATATTATTTCGGCGTGAAACCCGATCCATATATATTTATACTGTTGCAGCGTGCAACCCAATTCATATATTTATACTGTTGCGGCATGCAATCAAGTCCATATATTTATACTATTGCGGCGTGCATCCATATAACTAAAGCATATAAACCAATTAAGGGCACAAAATAGCTAGAAACATATAGGCAACTAAAATATGTCCACAACATGGTATGCATACCACATACACAAAACACAACACAGTAGTCACACAATAGTCAGTATGGAGTACAATGAAATGGGATGAATGTGGTATGATGCAATGCGATCACATGTGCCTGATACCAATCTCCGGTGCGGGACTCTCATCGTCTGCCAGGAGAGATATGCAATAATGACCCTTCACCGGCTCGGGACTCTCATCGATTACCGGAAAGTATATGCAATAATTACCCTTCACCGGCTCGGGACTCTCATCGATTACCGGAAAGTATATGCAATAACAACCCTCTATCGGCTCGGGACTTTCATCAATTACCGGGAAGTATATGAAAAAATGACCCTTCACCGGCTCGGGACTCTCATCGATTATCGGGAAGTATATGCAATGCTTAAAACGAGAGTACAATGATCATATGCTCAATGCAATACCAACAACAGGGCATAACATATAATATACAATGTAAATTCAAAGCCAAGGCGTAATGAGTATGCCTATCGGCAGCTACACATGTAAGGAACCGTGGTAGAATATCCATATGGTCAAGGGCCTCCAAAGAAATGGATACAAATACTTACCTTGTTCCAAAGCTAGCACTGCTACTCAACAACCGCTTTATCCTTTGGATTCACTACCAAACGATCTTGCTTATTCAATAAGCAGAAAATATATCAAATTAGGCTAAAGGCTTCATTTCCTACATCTTAGGGCAATCTGGTTAGGAACCTGATACCATATTCGCATCCGCAATATGCAGGTCAGGCCTATATACAGGGTTCAAAGTCACATACCCAAACCCTAAATAAATTACATTTAAGAACAATGTCTAATATCCCCAATTTCTACCGTTAAAATATATTCAAACACATGTAATAAAATAAAATAATAAATTAACATCATTACCTGGAGGCTTCGGGGTAAAATTCTATTTTTTCTGCTCTTTTTCCTTTCATTTCTCTATTGTTAGGCATTTTTCTTGATGCGTTTCTCATTTCTGCGTTCTATTTCTCTTCTGTTCTCACGTTACCGCCTGCCTATTTATCTTTTTCCTTTTTGCTTTCTTTTTTTTTTCCTTTTCTTTAATCATTTCTTTCTTTTCTTTTCATCGTAACGAAAATTAAAATGGAACCTTACAAAATTTGAAACAATCTCAAATTTCTCAAGCAAGTTATATAAAATATATGTAACATACTCGCTAAGACGGATCTCAAATCGAATTCCCGAAACTCAAGATGCGAATTAAATGTAAAAAGATCAAATTATTAATTTTCGACATTTTAGTGAAAACTATCCAAACGACCTCGAAATTCACTTTCCACAGTTCACACAAGTCACAAATAATCATACGAACTTAACGACGCTTTCGGATTTCGAATCGGAGCTCATTCGCCAAAATTGAGCTCGAAAACCTCTTTTTAAAATTTATCGACAATAAAAACTGAAACCTTCTTTCGATGCCTACCAAACGAGGTTTGATTTAGCTCAAATTTTACAGATAAGTCCTAATGGACCTTACGAAGATTTTAAAATTATTGGCACGCCAATCGGAGTCCTATCTCCCGAAACGACTACTTAAGGCCGTTTCATTCTCCTAAACTTAAACTCTCGTTCATCCTCGAACGAGCTTGAGTCTAAAGCATATTCACAGAAATAACAAGAGAACTTGCACGATCTTCATAAACTACTCCGCGGACATTATCTCATGATTACAGAATCAAAATTATAACGCGCACATCAAATAATTGGATAAAAATATAGCTGGATAATATCATAATACCACCGCCTAGATTATTCTGACTAAACTGGCCTTTCCTCGATCATGAGGGAAGAGTTCTACATTGTCGGAACAAAGATATAATAGGACTTTAGATGGATTAACATAATTTCGACGATGAATCGCCTCCTCGATATACTTTTTGATATAGAACATGTCGATGATACAAAGAATTAGCCTACACTTCAGCAACGCCTTAGAGATTTAATATTAGCATTCAGTATTGAAGAAAGACTCATCTACTTAAAGCATTAACTCATACAACTAACTTGAATAGAAATAGCTATTCTCACAAAGTCTGCCGGACTAAGGAAGACATAGCTAAAAACATAATGAGGCTCAAACCTGAGCTACTAAATTACCCTCTCGAGTTGCCAAACAGCTGCAACTCTCGAGTTCACAACTCAATACCTTTTCCATAAGCACCACTGCTTGATGGATTAATTCACGGGTCGGACGATACTCTCCATTACCCTTAGTAGCCTTGAAACACAATAATGTGCTTACCCGACCACCTTGACACGCACTGTCTCAGCACAAGGAACATCACAAGCGGCTACTAACCGCCCAAGCTCACTAGTGCTGGAAGAAGAATAGATGGAAATGAACTGAGGATAGGAATAATTAAAGCTTTAGGAAGCTCATATTCTTATTTACTTGGCTACCAGAGCTAGATTACTTCCGAGTAAGGCTAGCCAAAGATCCGTAATTTAGGAAATAGACATTAAATGAGCTTTATGGAATGACATCCATGCCAATTTAACCTCCCAATAAGAAGGCAATTATGATAATTTACCATAAAACCCTTTTATAACTAAGACAAGCTCATAGAATAACATGACTTTACTAGCGTCTTGAACCAAGAGGAGACAGGTAGATCGAATATTACTTATTAACCACTTTACATCGGAAGAAACAATAATATTTTCTGATGATGACGAATAAGAATCGCATCATCCTACCAACACCGAATCCCAAAGAGAGAGGTAAACTAACTCGACATAATAAGAGAAGGTGGCAGAACAGGATGCCAAGCAGACAATAGTGACACTCACTGTCAAATCTATCATATTTAGACCAGATAAATTAGTAGGGTCTCATAAATGCCAGGAATAAATTATCCAGAAGCTCGCCCCTCTAATGCAACCGATTCTTAACAGAAACAATATCCAAGGAAGCCATGAAAACATGGGTAAGATAAAAGAAGTCCAGACCGATCGGAAGAATCAAATCTTACTCACATATAATAGAAGAAGAAACACATGGGTGTACTACATCGGATACCTCAGCATCCTGCCAGACTGGCAGTTCATAGAACTGCCTCTGCAGCTGAGCTGAGCCACTACCCTGATAATCATCTTCTAAGGAACAACTGCCACCACGCCCTCGACCTCTACTGGATGGTGGCATTTCTCTGGCTGATTGAGATCTAAATAAAATCCCCTGCGACTGTGCAGGTGCCTGATGACGAGAGAAAGGATGACTGCCTACTTGCCGGAGTAGGGAAAAACTACTCAAAGGATAACAAGACTCACAACAATGATAACACCTTTTTACTGAAAATTGAAGCTAGACAGATTGTTGAAAGCTACAAAGAGAAAGCTGAGTCTAATCTTGATGAACTACTCGTGCCCTCTGAGAATCACGCTCTACAAGCTGAGATAACTTGAGAGGTGACCTCCCATGATAATCAGAACTCTTACCTCTAAATGAGGTACCATGGGGCCCACCAGGGCCGTGGGATCTCTTGCTCTCCCGCTCTAACTTATGGTGTACCTCATACCTCTGAGCAATATCAACAACAACATCAAATGAAGTCCCGGACTCAATCTCTCGAGCCATCAGGAACCTCGAGGAAAGAGAAAAGTCATTATGGACTAGCTCTAGAGCATATCCAGCCATCCTAGAGATTTATCTCATATTCTGAAACCGACAGGCTACTTTTTCTAATCCACTCAAACTGGCGACACTTTTCATCTCGCTCTCTACGCGAAAGAAACTTTTTCATGAATCTACGAGAAAACTCGCACCAAGTCAGCTTAGGAAAGCCCTGCTTAGCTGATAAAAGAACGGTCCAACAATTCAAGGCTGGACCCTGAAACCGGAAAGCAGTATAATAAACACCATACTGCTCGAGATAACCAAGAGCCTGAAGAATACGCTGACATAATTTATTTTAAAAAAATACACGAGGATTATCTGATGCATGGCCTAAGGATATTGAAATATTCAATTGTGGAAAATAATGCAGCCTCTTCGGGCACTCGGACCAAACTATTACCAGGGCTAGCTGACCAGCCAAAACAATTGGAGCTACAACACATGCTGCCTCAGGAACATAATTTATTGCGGTAACATTAAGGACTAGAACAGGAGCTCCCTGTGACCGAACGTCTGTATTTATGGTGATATGATGAGCTACCTAGGGAATATGAGGTTGTTGCGATAGCTGCGCTGCTATGATTCTCATAAAAGCACCATAGAGAGCCAGGGGAACCACAAGGCCCTACTCCCTTGCCCATCGCGAGCTCGTATAGCTGGGGACTCCGCAATTGGATTGTTAGCACGATACACAACTCTCAGGGCTTGGGCAGCGCTAACCCCAAGCCAGACTACTCCATCCTGAACTCCTACCTTTGCTAATTTGTTGCATGAGGGTTCATAATTACCACAAAGGAATTACCGAAAATACTTTTACATCCTAGACCGACGCACGATCAGAAAAGAAGGAAGTGAAACTTCCTAAATGCAATCATAGCCTCTCGTAGATAAGTACGGACGTCTACATACCCATCAGCAAGACTCCACTAGACACTGTCTTAGTCTGGATAGACTCTAAATGGGGCTCTGATACAAATTGACACGACCCTTTTCGGCTAGGCCGTGCGGGCACCCGACATCCTCCCCTAGACCCGTCGGGCGAACCCTTAACAACTGAATTAGGAAAATGAATATAAATCCAACTCATAAATAAGAACAAGACTAAAAAAAATGAAGACATACTGATACCCCTAAGTTGTACAAAAGAAATTACAGCTAACTACCCAATATACTAGGTTTAGGGCTATCCAGACTACACATCTAAGAGTACAAAAGAATGCATACGCCTCCTGAAGGTAGAAAAATACGACTGAAATAATAAACATACCACTAGTGGTCATCCTGAACAAAAGGTGGCTCACCCTGACAGCTGAAGTCTTCGCTCCTTAACAACATGGCGAACTCAATCTTGGAGCGAACCTGCCGAAATGAAATAGATAGACAAGAAACAAACAACAAACAAGGGTGAGTCAAAAGGACTCAATAAGTAGGGCAGACTAGCCACCTCAAAGAATAGGATAGCTAGCTAGGGAGAAAAGAAAAAGATAAACCAAATTCCTCTAATTTGAAATTGTAAAAAAGCAGAGCCAGATGATAATTGGAAACACGTATAGAACCATAAACTCATAAAAAACTAGGGACATAAGATAGGCAGAACACATAGGTATTCCGAACATATCAACCCGATCTATATATTTTACTGTTGCGGCGTGCAACCTGATCCATTTATTTATACTGTTGCGGCGTGCAACCCGATCCATATATATTTATACTGTTGTGGCGTGCATCCCGATCAATATATTTATGCTAGTGCGGCGTACAACCCGATCCATATATTTATACTTTTGCAGCGTGCAATCCGATCAATATAACTAAAGCATATAAACCAATTAGGGGCACAAAATAGCTAGAAATATATAGGCAACTATAATATGTCCACAATATGGTATACATACCGCATACACAAAACACAACACAATAGTCAGTATACAGTGCAATGAAATGGGATGAATATACGGTATGATGCAATGCGGTCACATGTGCCTGAAACCTATCACCGGAGCGAGACTCTCATCGTCTGCCAGGAGATATATCTAATAATGACCCTTCACCATCTCGGGACTCTCATCGATTACCGGAAAGTATATGTGATAATGACCCTTCACCAGCTCAGGACTCTCATCGATTACCGGGAAGTATACGCAATAATAATCCTTCACCGGCTCGGGACTCTCATCTATTACCGGGAAGTATAAGCAATAATGACCCTTCGCCGGCTCGAGACTCATCGATTACCGGGAAGGATATGCAATAATGACCCTTCACCAGCTCGGGACTCTCATCGATTACTGGAAAGTATATGCAATAATGACCCTCCACCGGCTTGGGACTCTCATCAATTACCGGGAAGTATATGCAATAATGACCCTTCACCGGCTCGGGACTCTCATTGATTACCGGGAAGTATATGCAATGCTTAAAACGAGAGTACAATGCTAATATGCTCAATGCAATACCAACATCAGGGTATAACATATAATATACAATATAAATTCAAAGCTAAGGCGTAATGAGTATGCCTATCGGTAGCTACACACGTAAGGAACACGTGGTAGAATATCCACAAGGCCAAGGGCCTCCAAAGAAATGGATACAAATAATTACCTTGTTCCAAAGCTAGCACTGCTACTCAACAACCGCTTTATCCTTTGGATTCACTACCAAACGATCACGCTTATTCAATAAGCAGAAAATATAGCAAATTAGGCTAAAGCCTTCATTTCCTACATCTTAGGGCAATCTGGTTAGAAACCTGATACTCTATTCGCATATGCAATATGCAGGTCAGGCCTATGTACATGGTTCAAAGTCACATAACCAAACCCTAAACAAATTACATTTATGTGTAGCCCATAACTTCCTGAGTACGAATATATAATCGATTCCACTATCTGGGTCCAATTAATCCTTTAAACTATCAATTAAACTTTTAAGAACAATGTCTAATATCCCCAATTTCTACCGTTAAAATATATTCAAACACACGTAATAAAATAAAATAATGAATTAACATCATTACCTGGAGGCTTCGGGGTAAAATTCTATTTTTTCTGTTCTTTTTACTTTCTTTTCTCTATTTTCCAGAATTTTTCCTGATGCGTTTCTCGTTTTAGCGTTCTCTTTCTTTTCGATTCTCACGTTACCGCCTGCCTATTTATCCTTTTCCTTTTTGCTTTCTTTTTTTTCCTTTTCTTTAATCTTTTGTTTTCTTTTCTTTTCATCGTAACGAAAATTAAAATGGAACTTTACGAAATTCAGAATAATCTCAAATTTCTCAAGCAATTTATACAAAATATATGTAACATAGTCGCTAAGACGGATCTCAAATCGGATTCCCGAAACTCAAGATGTGAATTAAACATAAAGAGATCACTTATTAACTTTCAATATTTTAGCGGAAATTATCCGAACGACCTCGAAATTCACGTTCTACAGTTCACACAAGTCACAAATAATTATACGAACCTAACGACACTTTCTGATTTTGAATCGGAGCTTATTCGCTAAAATTGAGCTCGAAAATATCTTTTTAAAATTTATCGACAATAAAAACTGAAACTTTCTTTCGATGCCTACCAAATGAGGTCTGATTTAGCTCAAATTGTATAGATAAGTTCTAATGGATTTTACGAAGATTTTAAAATTATCAGCACGCTAATTGGAGTTCTATCTCCCGAAATGACTACTTAAGGTCGTTTTATTCATCAACAATTTAAGTATGCACGCATCGAAAACATGTAGGAAGTTAAGGTTCCAATTGAGGGAGATCACTCCAACTACTTTTGATGATCTCCATCGTGAGTGTGATCCAAAGATTAGTGCAGAAGTTGAAGAATTGCAGTTGGCCTTCTACAACAGACGCTATGAGCGACCGGCTCCTCCACGAAGAGTGGAAAATGACAAGCGAAACTCTAGGGGTCAGAGATTCGAACACTACAGTTTCCCTTGTCAATATGGAAACAGACACAAAGCTAATAGTTCGGGGAGTCAGCTAAAGAAGGAGAAATCGGGTCTATCCTTTGTCTCGAACGATCCACTGCCTCCCAAGATTTCAGAATATAATTTTTGCATTTTGACAGCTGGGTTGGTGAATGCATTGAGTGGAATGGGTGACAAGGTAGTGAAATTCCCCGGTCGAATGACAACTAATCAAAACAGTAGAGATGACAATTTGTGGTGTACTTTCCATCACGATCATGGACACACGATTGAGGAGTGTAAAGAATTATGTTATGAGGTGGAGAATTTGCTCAAAATGGTCACTTAACGGAGTTTTTGACATAAAGAGGAAGGGAGAAATTTAACAAGTAAAAAGACGACCACCAGCTATAAAAGCCTCCAGCTACATGGAAAATGGGGAATGTGATCACGGAAGAGGGGGGAGGGTGAGGGGGGGGGGGGGGGAGGGACTGAAGTCCACGAATAACATACATGAAAAAGGAATATGCTAAGGTCTTCTTTACACGAGACAAACGGACACGAGAAATTATGAATGACGACATCATATTCAGGGATTCAAGCTAGAGTGGTGGAACAATTGTAATTAACCAATAAAGTTATATCGAAATCAATAGTCCTTTCAAGATTTAAAAATTTAAGTGAGACGACTTTAAAAGAAATCATGATAAAAAAATATATGCAGAGCGTGTTTAGAATGAGACTTTGTTTCAAGTGATGGAAGGAGATATGGCTTATAATTTGATCCTGGGTCAACCGTGAATTCATGCTATAGGAGCAGTCCCATCGGCTCTTCATCAAGTTGTCAAATTTCCCACTCTATGGGGAGTGCGCGAAGTCAGAGGTGAGCAATAGATTGCTCGAGAATGCTATTTAGTGGCCATAAAGGGCGGCACTAGCTCAAGCGTCCTACAATAGCAATCAGAGCCACCGAAATCCTTGGCCGAAGATAATGAAACGGAGCCAAAACCTACGAACAAAGACTTTGCCAAGATTCCAGTGTGGGTTAGGGAACCGAATAAGCAAAAGGCAGGAGACTCGACGATAGATGATTTGGAAGAAGTAGTTATGTTCGAAGATCGATCGGAGCGGAAAGTATACGAGGGAATAGAGTTAGACCCTGATATGAAACATGGATAATCTCTTTTCTCAAAGATAATTCTAATTGTTTCGCCTGGTCCCATGTGTACATGGTAGGGATAGATCTAAAAGTTACTACTCATAAGCTGAACGTCAATCTATTACATCGACCGGTGAATTAGAAAAAACGACTTAACGGGGATTTAGAAGGAAAGTTATCGATGATGAGGTGAATAAGTTGTTAAAAAATGGGTTTATCATAGAAGTGAAGTATCTGGAGTGGCTGGAAAACACGGTTGTAGTCCCAAAGAAGGATGGAAAATAGAGAGTATGTGTGGACTACACCGATTTGAAGAAAGTTTGCCCGAAAGATTCGTTCTCGCTTCCTCACATCGATCAATTGATTGATTCGACAGCGGGACACGAAATGTTGTGTTTTTTGGATGCCTATTCAGGATATAATCAGATTCTAATGGAGCCAAAGGATCAAGAAAAGACTTCGTTTATAAAGGACAAGGGGACTTACTGTTATACGGTCATGCCTTTCGATCTCAAAAATATCGGGGCTACCTATCAATGGTTGGTCACAACGATGTTCAAAGATCTAATTGGAAAAATGATGGAAGTCTATATTGATGATATGCTGGTAAAATCATTGAGGGCGAAGGATCATTTGAGTCATTTGAAGGAAATGTTCGCAATACTTAGGCAATTTAATATGAGGCAGAACCCGGATAAGCATGTGTTTGGGGTTGGATACGGCAATTCTTGGGATTCATCTTATCACCAAGAGGGATTGAAGCAAATCTAGGCAAGATCAAAGCAATCGATGACATACCGAACGATTTGACATCAGTAAAGGAAGTTCAGCGGCTGAGCGGTCGAGTAGCCTATCTCAACAGGTTCATATTGAGGTCGTTCGAACGATGTCATAAGTTGTTCTCTGTATTGAAGAAAAACACAAGCTTTGCTTGGATGCCGGAGTGCAAACAGGCCTTGGAGGAATTCAAGCAATACTTCTCAATCCCTCTGCTGCTTTCAAAACCATTGGATGGGGAAGTATTGCTTGTCTACCTTGCCATTTTAGATGTGCCCGTAAGTGCAATCCTCATTCGAGAGGACGGATGTAAACAATCTCCTATCTATTATGTTAGCAAAACTCAACTTGATGCATCCAAATGATACCCACACTTAGAGAAACTAGCACTAGTACTTGTTATAGTTGCACGAATATTGAGACAGTACTTTCAATATCATGTTATTCTATTGTCACTACTTTTCATTTGCGAAGTATTTTGCATCGACCGGATTTATCTTGACGACTAAATAAAACAGTTTGTCCAGCTGAGTGAATATGACATCACTTACCAGCCTTGCACCACCATCAAATCACAAGTGTTGGCTGATTTTGTATCAGATTTTAGTGCAAGTATTATTCCAGAGGCGAAGAAAGAAGAATTGATGATGAGGGATCCGAACCCCGAAGTTTGGACACTCTACACGGATTCTTCAAACGCAAAGGGGGCCGAACTAGGCGTCTTACTGATAGCCCAAATGGGCGAAAAGCTGAGGTATGTGATTAAATTTCATGATTAAACTAACTATGAGGCCGTATATGAGGCCCTCGCTGCAGGTCATGAAAGAGCCGAAGATTTAA
The DNA here is from genome assembly GCA_029990175.1 of Petunia secreta. Lineage (NCBI taxonomy): Eukaryota > Viridiplantae > Streptophyta > Magnoliopsida > Solanales > Solanaceae > Petunia > Petunia secreta. The sequence goes on from JARKIP010000035.1 coordinate 63,759,844, forward strand.
AAATCGAGTGGCTTGAAATCAAAAGTGACTCTCAATTAGTGGTAAACCAAGTCCAAGGATATTTCAATGCTCGAGACATAAGGATGCAACAACTGTTGGCAAAGGTGCAGAATCTTTTAATTGCTTTTTAGGAATGGAAGATAATACTAATTCCAAGGAAAGAAAAAGTTGAGGCCAATGCCCTAGCCAACCTTGGTTCGACGGCTGAGATCGAAAACAACCCCAATGGGTCAATCATACATCTGTTCGAGTCGCCTCGAAATGAGGTAACCACTGTCAATGCAACTTGGAATTGGAGAAATAAATATCTTTCCTATTTGCAGGTAGGTACCATCCTCGAAGACAAGAAACCTACCCGGGCGCTCAAAGCTAAAGCGGCCCGTTATTGCCTTATGGACAACATGCTCTCTATGCGAATGTATAGCAGCCCCTTAGCAAAGTCTATGGGCCCAGACAGATTACGTAATGAGGGAAGTACACGAGGGCAAGTGTGGCAACCATTCCGGGTGCAAGTCTTTGCTACGAAAGGTAATCAGAGCTGGCTTCTATTGGCAGACAATGGGGGAGGATGCTAAATCCTTCGTCCGGAAATGCGACAAATGTCAACGGTATGGAAATCTCCTCTATTAGTAAGTAAAGCCCCTTCATTCGGTCATGTCACCGTGGCCATTTATAAAATAGGGGATGGATCTGGTCGGGCCGCTTCCGACTGCTCCCGGTGGGGTAAAATTTATTTTAATTTTAACTGACTATTTTTCTATATGGGTGGAAGCAGTTGCTTTGCCCAAGACACGTGAAAGGGAGATTATCAAATTTATCTGCCAAAACATCATGTGCCGTTTTGGGATCCCGAAGAAGATCACTTGCGACAACGGTAAGAAATTTGTTGGAAGGCAGATAACATCTTTATTTGCAAAATGGGGGATCAAACGGATTGCATCAACTCCATATCACTCAACCATAAATTGACAAACTGATTCATCCAACAAGACGATTATTAACTATTTAAAAAAGAAGATGGATAAATCAAAGGGTAACTGGCCGGACGAGCTCCCAGGCGTGTTGTGGGCTCACCGAGTAACGGTGAAGAACAACATTAGAGAGACTTCGTTCTCACTTTTCTATGGATCTGATGCATTGATTCCAGTGGAAGTTGCAAACTAAGCCTTCGATTCGCTCATTCCACCGATGAAGCAAACAAAGAAATATGCTGGTTGAGTTAGAATTGCTCGAAGGCAAAAGAGACGTGGCTTTGGTTCGGATGCAGGCACAAAAATAAAGGATAGAAAATTATCTCAATAAAAAAGTCAGCTATCAAAATTTTAATGCAGGTGACTATGTCATGAAGAAGTAGCAGCCGAAGAATGACGAGCCTAACGAAGGCAAGTTGGGAGCTAATTAGGAAGGACCTTACCGAGTCAAAAAGGTGGTAAGTAAAGGGTCTTATCACCTAGAAACACTAGATTCAAAACCGATCGATTTCAATTAACATCACCCAATTTAAGAGATACTACTTCTAAACGTTACGTATCGTATAACTTCCATTTTTTTCTTTATCCCATCCGGACACTTTCATTATCGTTTTTGGTACTAACACTTTCAGATGATAGACATAGTTGGAATCGAGTGATGATACACATCATCCACGAACATATGAGCCTTAGACGCTCCAAACTCTGGGTCGATAAGTTTGACGAATACTATAACGCGGTCTTCATCTTTAAGTAAACTCCATTTCTCTTCTTTTGCTTCCTTGTTTCAGAAAAACGAAACGGAATCATTATTCCAGTGCCTGACTCCTCATGCTTCGCGTCCGAACATTGGGGGCATGGGAGGATAAGGTTATCTTATCATTCAAAGACTGGGGACTGCCTAGATACTAGGGACTGCCCCTGATTTTGCAAAAAATTTGTTCGAATTTGATCAATCGTTTGAAGACTGGGGACTGCCTAGATACTGAGGATTGCCCGTAAATGCTAAGGTTGTTTGAAGTCATAATGTTTGATACAACCAAAGGCACACTGGGGACTGCCCCTATTCTTTATGAAATTCGTGGAGTTGGAATCATCTTGCGATCGAAGCCAGGCACTCATACTGGGGACTGCTCGCACTTAGAACTGATTTGTTATGTAAACGGTCCATTAGCGACCACACATAAGTTTGTAATTTTAGATAATGTGTCAAGCAGCTAAGCTTGTAATTCGACTGATATTAGAGGTCGAGAAACATCTTGTATTATGCACCCGATAGTGGCCAATTTCATTAATGAAACACACTTCATGTCTTCATCGCTTTCGGCGTCAATCCTTATGCTAATCGAAATGACTTAAGTGTGAAATATTATTCATTGAGTCCGAGCTAAGTGTCCGAGGAGTGCATTTACATGAAAATGTGACATTATTCTTTATTACGAACCATTACATTGGGCCCCAATTACTTTAATCCTTTTTGAAAATAAAGTGGAGTCATTGAGATTTTGAACGATGGAAACATAACTTATCTTTTGAAAAATCAACCCTCAAGTGAAGTCGTTGGAACATCGAAACAATAAGACATAAACTCTATCTTTGGAAAAACAACACACATAATGATAAAGGAAAAGAAGGAAAACTCATTGATACCGCCAACGACCTCATTGTCTTTACAGAATGACCACAATACTTGGTCGGAGATACCCAAAAAAAAAAAAAAACAGCGGGCGATGAAAACCTACTCATCATCCCCTTTCTTCCCCCCCCCCCCCTCAACATTTTCATCCTTATTAGTCACATATTCGACTGTTTCAGAAGGTAGGCCAAGGTCTTCGCAGTAGATCCTTACTGTTTCCTGAGCCTTGAGCAGCTCTGCCTCCAATTCATACCTTTTGTCCAATAAATCCACGAGGGCATTGCGCCTAGCCTCCGCTATCCTGAGGTTTTCACGACCATCCATTTCAATTTTCAAGTCGGTTAGCTGCTTGCTCAGATCGCTATTATCTAAGACCAGGGTCCGATTCTTGGTGAACAACTCATTAGCATTGGCTACACCATCATCTCTCTCATTCTTCGCCGCTTCAAGATCTCTCCTCATAAGTTCAAGGTCTTTTCCTAAGGACAGAATTTTGGCTTCATTAAGTGCTATCTCAGCCTCAACAGCCACAAGTTGTGGTTTATCATCAGACTCAATCTGATTCAAAGTAGCAATTTAAGCTTCCAAGTCAGTTCCACGAGCACCTTGGATTTAGTAACTGCCTTGATCGTCAAAATACTCCATTAACAAAGTATCTTTGACTTTAACCTTCTTGAGATCACGATGAAGTACGCTCCTGGCTTCTACAATGGTGAATAATCGATCCCACCACAGTTGGACAATCACCTCAATTTGTCGAATTTGATCGGTAGTTTCAGCTGCAAAGATGGTAGTCCGAAATAAAGAGTACGCTTCAGTTTAGAAAGACTTAGAATCAATTGAAAGGAAAAAGAATGCGAGGGATAAAATTACCTGGAAGGCGTTATAAGAAACGAGAGAAGAAAGCTTTAAATCATTGCGGCTGTCTATCCGAGCTTGCTCCATGGGTCTGATCACTTCATACAGGTGATCAGTAAGAAGCCTTGGGTGACTTAGCAGATCAGTTTCTTTAGAGACTATTATCGTAATCGATCGATCCCTCAACTCACAAGCCGCGTCTGCTCATTTATAAACGGAATAAGCGGCCACATCTTCTCCCTTGGGCGTTGGAGCTATTGGAGTATCATGATCAACAGCAAAGAATGAAGAACCAGAGCTTTCAGTGTGCACAGATCGGGCTGGCACGACCTCCCGATGTATAGGAAGTTTATACCTCTTCGCCCATGCAGCACCTTTTGGATCAGCTTCAGTCAGATTCTTATCAGAGTCGTTCTCAGCACTTAAGAGCACTTCTATAATAGGAGTTAGTTGATTGTAGGGAATTGAAGGCACTTCTATAATAGGAGTTAGTTGACTGTGGGGAAGCACCGCATGAGAAAATTATACAATTGGAGCAGGCTGACTACCCTCGGTCAACTTCAGCTGCTCATCTTCCTGCATTATCTCCTTCCCTGGTTGCTTAACCCATTTTAACAACTATTCAGAAGATAACTCCTCGACGATATCTCGTTCTGGGGAGTGGTAAACCACCAACATACCTTCTTCCCCAACCGATTGAACAACATCGATTGCTGCAACACTAGCAACCACCGCGCTTTTGCTGACCCCAGCGTCAGGAGCCCGTTTCTGTTTTTCCTTCCCAGCTTTCAAAGCTTAGGCTTTCTTGCCGATGGCCTTGTAAGGATCAGCCAAAGAATGAGGGATTGGCTTGCCCACATCTTTTCTTCCTTCTCCTTCTCCTTCTCCTCCTCCAATAGCCTTTGGCTCACTAGCCTCCGTAATTGCCACTGGTTCCTCATCACTACTAAAAATCAAGGCTTTTTCGACCGCCCATATGGTCGGACAACGGTCGACTAGGCGACCGTTGTTGGACCAAACAAGGCGGTCGGCTAGATGGTAGTCGCACAAAGTTTTTCGACCAACTCGGTTGGATGTCGGACCGAATTTCGGTCAGACACCGGTCGCCTAGTGTAATTTCTGGAATAAAATATTATGAACTAGGTGACCGATGCGGTGGGAGATTGCAAAACTCTGGGAATTTTTTTTTGAGCTGGGCGACCGCGGCGGTGGGAAATTACAATTTCTGGGCAAAAAAATACCCAGATTTCGAACTGATTCGGTCGGAAATCTGGGTAAAACCTGCAATAAAAAATGCAATTAGAGCTATACCACATGTTAAAAACAGTAAAAACAGCACCCAGAAGAAGATTAGGCTTCTAGAAGCCTTAATTTTTTTCTAAACAAGGCTTATTGCCTTTAAACTGAAACTTTAACAATTTACATAACATCAATAATTCATAGCGATTCAAACAAGTTAATACATGTCTAAAACAAGTCTAAAACATCAACAATCCATTATTGCTACTCTGTTGCCTCGGAACAACACTCAGAACCCGACTCAGACGACGAGCTGTATTGACGTTTGCTCTTGCCTTTCCCTCGGCTTTTGCTCTTACTCTTGCTCTTGGCCTTGCCCTTCTTTCCCTTGTCCGCACTGCCACACATAATGTTCTGCATCATTTCCTGCATGGCTCTCATATTGTCCTCATTACGCAAACGTTCTTCTTCACTCTTTCTCTTAACCTCTTCGATTCCATTACGCAAAGATGCTTCCACCGAAGGATTAATTGAACTAGCAGGAGAGTGTAAGTGCCAAACAAACCTAGATTTAGACGTTCCGAGGCATACTGCGATCCAAGGTCGTAAGCACTTCCTTTCTTTACTCCGCCATTCACCTCCAACCATAGTGCGGTTTCCTCCTCTAGTGTCATTTGAGCTGGGGTACTGCTACCACACTCGGATGCCTGACTTGCCATCCTTTCTTCATAAGCCGCCATAGCCTTTTCCTGAAAAAAATTGAATAACAAGAATTGTACAAATATTGACGAATTTAATAACTATAAAAGATTGAATTTAATAACTTACATATAGCTCTCTAGCGGGGTCTTCGACCCACACTTCTTCTTATTTTTTGTTTCTATATATATGCCTCTTCTTAAAGATTTCAGGCACACGTACTGGCCACCATCCTTCCTTTTCCTACAAAATTAAAAAGAAGACAAGTTAGATAGAAAATTAATCTGAGTTACATAAAACAATACATATAATAATTAATACGTTACCAATAGCAACCGCTGAGTCGCTGCGCTAACCGATCCCCCGGTGTGCAGCGATCCAAAAGTATGCGTTACCAAAAGTGACAGAAAAGCAGCTACAACTCATGTTTTGTTAAATTGTCCTGATGTCATGCCTTTTTACAAGTATGCTTTTTTTTTTTTTTTTTTTTTTACATTAAAGCCTAACATTCAAGTTTCATCATTAATCTAACTAATGAGATTTTTTAAGCGCATCATCTAGTCACTTTGTTGTAGAATTTGGCGCTGCTGCTGTTTATGAAAAATTTTCAGATTGGTTTAGAGAAATTTTCAGATTTGTACAAATTCTCTAAACCAATCTGAAAATTTTTCATAAACAGCAGCAGCGCCAAATTCTCCAACAAAGTGACTAGATGATGCGCTTAAAAAATCTCATTAGTTAGATTAATGATGAAACTTGAATGTTAGGCTTTAATGTAAAAAAAAAAAAAAAAAAAGCATACTTGTAAAAAGGCATGACATCAGGACAATTTAACAAAACATGAGTTGTAGGTGCTTTTCTGTCCCGGTCAGTGAACTTGCATACTTCGGTCATTAACTTTCCTCTACCAGGTTGATTGAATATAGAAAATGGTGGATAATTCGGATCATTGTTGTCTCCAACATCATGTCGATCCGGCCTATTTCGCAAACGCGACACATTTTAATCGAAATAATACGAACAAAAATGAGAAGTTTCTCTAGCCAGATATGCCTCACATATGGACCCGTCAATTTGGTTCCTGTTTTTCACGTCTCACTTACACTTGCCAATAATTCTGCATAATACATTATATAGTTAATTTACTTAAGATGAATTAAAAAAAAAAGAGTTAATAATAACTTAAGAGACCTTACCTCTCAAATGGATACATCCATCTACAGTGCACCAGGCCTCCTAGTAGTGCCTCTTCCGTGACGTGAATTGGAAGATGCTCCATTACATTAAAGAAATCAGGGGGAAATATTTTTGTCAAATTAGTCGCGACAACAGGAAAGTTACTTTCCAACGACTTAAGATTATCTTCCTTCAATGTCTTAGAACACAGCTCCTTAAAAAATAGGCTCGTCTCTGTAAGGAGTTTCCAAACTTTATCAGGCAAGCCATTGAATGCAATTGGGAGCAAGTTTTCCATGAAGATGTGACAATCGTGGCTTTTCATGTGAGTCAATTTTCCTTCTATCATATCAACACAACTTTCTAAGTTTTATGCATATCCATCAGGCATCCTCAAATTCTTGACCCAATCACAAATCATTCTTCTCTCATCCAATCCGAATGTGTAACTGGCCTTGGGAAGCCAAATCGTGTTGCCAACTTGAGATAAGTGTAACTCAGGTCGCCTACAAAGTTCCTCAAGGTCCAACCTGGCCTTCACATTATCCTTTGTCTTGTTCCTGACATCCATCACAGTATTAAATACAACCTCAAAAAAATTCTTCTCAATATGCATGGGATCCAGGTTATGTCGAAGAAGATTATCCTTCAAGTAAGGCAACTCCTAGAAGATACTTTGTTTAGTCCAATTATGATAAATACCATAGCCAGGTGCTTTAGATGGCTGTTGTTCAGTTACCTTAGGATACACCTTAACCCTACCCCATATTTCTCTTCCTGACAACCTTCGCGGAGGCTCCTCAAAATCAACCTGATTCTTCATAAATGCACTACTGTTATTCCTAAGCGGATGATCCATTGGCAAGAATAGACGACAACAGTCGAACCATATAATGTTACCGCCATTTTTCAAAATGAATGCTTTTAATTTGTATCTTCCATAGAATAAGGACAAGAGAGCTTACCAGCAGTGGACCACCCAGACAACATTCCATAAGCTGGAAAGTCATTTATAGTCCACATCTAAGAAGCATGTAGTTGAAAGTTCTGTTTCATTGATATATCATATGTTTCCACACATTCATACAAAAATAACTTTAACTCATCAATCAAAGGCTGCAAAGATACATCAATCGAGGCTTTCGGGTTATGTGGCCCTGGGATAAATCAATTCAAAAACAGATAAGGACTAGTCATGCACATTTCGGGTGGAAGATTGTACGGTGTGACAATACGGGCCAACAAGAATAAGGTGTCGACGAGACATCAAAAGGAGTGAACCCATCTGAATATAGACCCAACCTTATGTTTCTTGGTTTACTAGAAAATGCCGGATACACCTGATCAAAATGTTTCCATGCCTCACCATCTGACGGATGGCTTAGAATGCCTGGCTGTTTTGTACGATCATGGTGCCATCTCATATGAGGAACAGAGCTCATCGATGCATACAACCTCTTTAACCTAGCTATAAGGGGTAAGTAATCCATCGACTTAACAGGTATTGGCTTCTTTTTAGGGTTTAGAACCGGCTTGTAATGAGGCTCCTCACAGAATTCACATTTATCTAATTCTGCATTATCCTTATAAAACAACATGCAACCGTTGACACAACAATGAATTCTCTGTGCAGAAAGGCCTAACGTGGAAACCAACTTCTTAGTGTGGTAATAATTGGTTGGTAATGCCATGTTAGTCGGATTGAGTTCATTCATAAGACCAATGATGTAATCTATGGCTGCTTGACATATATTAAAATCAGATTTAATACTTAACAATCTAACTGCAACTGACAACTTGGAATGCATTGAGCCTTCGTACAATGGACGACTAGCCTCCTCCAACCGTTGATAGAAGATCTTTGCCTCATCATTAGGAACGTGCTCAATATTTGGTTGCTATTGTACCCAGTTGGGATGGCTCCTCTGGGTACATCCCAAAAGCATCATTAATTATATTGTTCATTCGATAATTATCAAGATCATTCTCCACAAACGGACCACTCCCACCGACATAAGCATTTTGAAAATTAAAATCACCACCCACATCTCTAGACTCTCCATGATAAACCCAAACAAAATAATTTGGCATAAAACCCTTCATATAAAGACGCATTCTTAGTCCTTTTGTGCAATTGCATTTCACACAAGGACACTTAATTTGGCCCCACCGTATAAAATCATCAAGTGTTTTCGCTTTTTCAATAAATTCTTGAACACCTACTGCAAATGCTTCCCTCATCTCCCGCCGCCCGGGATTGTTTCTATTATACATCCAACTACGACTTTCATGTTCCATATCTACACAAAAATTATAAGTTTGAGATGTATATTAAATTGCAAAGATTTGAACAAAAATTTCTTTGATACACTACCAATTTTCATAAAATTAAATAATTGTATAATTTTCTAAGTCAATTACTTTTATATTATTAACTAATTTGTTCTCTAAAATTATCATTTAGTAATTAATAACACTTCTTATTTGCAACTTATATTTATTTATTCAAAATGATAAAATTATTTACTTATCTATACTTAGTTGGACTAATTTAAAATCCAATATTTGAAGGATCAAATGAAATAGAATAAAAGAATAGAACATGTATATTTATAAATAACTTATTTCATTCAAATCAATTTACAAAATAAAATATTTTAAGTTGTTTAGCTACTATATTATTTATAGTTAATGTCTCTTACAATATAATATAAATAAATCATACATTATTAATCGCTACATAAAATATTCATATTATTAATTAGCCAAAAAGAAAATAATCTTAAAATCGTCATACTTAATTATTTTCAATTTTTGAATTCTAGTTCTAGGCCTAATACTTATTTTTTATTCAAATCAATTTACGAAAATAATTAAGATATTTTAAGTTGTGTAACTACTATATTACTTATAGCTAAAGTCTCCTAAATTATTGTTAAATATGATAGTAACATACTTTAAGCTATGAAAATAACATATTTTCTCCCTAATTTGTAAAACAAGTATTCCATTCTAAACTAATGGTTAGAAAGATTCAAACTTAAGCAATTTAGAAGAAAACAAGAACCTAACTTTCTCCCCATATTCCTAACTCTCTAACTATTAGCTAGTTCAATAAAGCACATCATAACGACTATTAATCCTATTTTAATTTTTACATTATACTCTTCTTTGATACAAGAACAAAGTTCATTATCACTAATACCAAAATAGGATCCACAAAAATGTTTATTTCCAATTTACAATTATTCAACAACAACAACAATATTCAACAACCACAAAAAAATCGATTAACTCCATTGTCAGCTTTCAAATTTTCCAACAATATCAACCCCAATACCAAGACTACACGCTATACTTTTCAATTCAAAATCTAATTTTTTATTTCAATTTAAAAAATAATATCCCCATCCACAAAAAGGATTCACGATCTTCTACACTAACCAAAACAAACTTAACAATTTTACTCTCCTAACCCCAATTTTCTATCCATTTTCTATCAAAAACCCATAATAGTTTTTCACCATTTCTCAATTTTCTATCCAAAGCCCAATTTTCACCATATATACTTTTATCAAAATCCAAAACAACCCCATAACATCCACACTTTTATCAACCCCATAACATCCACACAATCATCAAAATAGTCTAATGATTTCAATAATTAGTTCCACAAATAAAAGCAAATAAAAAATTTAAAAAAAGGTCAAAAACGAACTGATCGGAGCAGTTGAACGGAGCAGCACCACCGGAGCAAATCTGCAAAAAAAATGGGGGTTAGGGTTTATATTGAAAAAATATTGAAATGGGGGTTAGGGATAAAAATTGAAAAACTTACTTTGGGGAAGTGGGAAAGAACGATTTTGGGGATGGGAAAATAAGGTAGATCGATTTTGGGGATGAAAAAAATGGGTAGATTGATTTTGGGGTCAGGTTGTATTTTGGGGAGAGAGGTGAAATATTTTGAGGAGAAAGGGAAAAATGGGCTGCTATCCGATCTATTTAATACACCGTCCGACCGCTGTGGTAGCCTGGATTAAAAAAATCTAATTAGTGTCCGACCGCAGCGGTCGGATGATATAAAAAAATATTTAATTTAAACTAGCAAAAAATGTCCGACCGATGCGGTCCGAACACTGCTTCGACCGACTTTCGGTTCGAATTTTCAGTGGGAAAACACCTGATTTTTAGTAGTGATCATCTCCTTTGATAGCTGCAAATTGCAGGTGTTTTCAAAAAAGAAAATTAAAGAATGAAGATGTTTAGCAAAAAATCATACTTCTTCTTGGCACAAACATATTTCCACATCCTCTCATCGGCAATGAATTTTTGGGTAATCCAAGTCACCCAAGCCTCAAGATCGGTCACCCTCTCAAAAGTGATTTTTTTTCGGCTGACCAGACAAAATAGGGAGAGAGTAAGCAAGGGCAATAAAATTAAATGCATGATCAAAAAGGAAAAAAGGCTTACAAATAGGGTTCAATCGCTCTGGTAACGGTGGGCTTCTGGCCTCCACTGGAAGAAGCGTGGGAATGTATACGAAGCGATAATCCCAATGACGGATGCTATAGTCATTATTTGAAAACAAGCATCGGGAGCCCCTCTTGTCAAGATACATGATTCCCCCTTTGTATATCTTTAGGATATACAAATTAAGGATCTGATAGACATTAAAACCTTGGTTGGTCTCGGAACCGAAGTAATCTACCATCGATACCGCCATCCAAACTGACGGTCCCGGTTATCCCAGACATACGTTATATAACCGGCACATCGATTCAATAACAGGATGAATGGGAAGAGAAAACCCTAATGTAAAAGGATAGGTCAGAACGGCCAGCCTTATAATAAGAGAGTTTGGCCCCGACCGTGCGAGAAACGACCTCAAAATTCTCTCAACCGCAGTCAGACCGAATTCTATTCATGTTTTCGGGCCTGACAACACAAATTACTCTCGTGACCGAAATGTTGAATTTGATGGAGACTTGGTTGGGCGTTTTGACTGAAATACTACAATCATTATCAAATTTCAACTCCCTGGGGATGATGTCCAGGGGGAACGCCTGAGGAGTGGGTTTTTTTAACTTTGAGACGACTCCGTCGCGGTAGGCTTGAAGGGATGTCACACTGGTAGCGCCATCTCGGACCACATTGAGATCAACATCCCTGCTGTCGGAATAGTGTGAAGAAGCCACACCTTGGGAAGCCATTTGACGATTTAGAGGCTTCTTGTAAAAGGCTAGTGGTATTCAAGTAGAACAATAGTGGTAGCAGATGGTTTAAAAAGAAGGAAAGAAGTTATGACAGTGAGTAAACGTATGAAAAAGGTCAAATGAGGGCTTTATATAGAAAAGAATATAATCATTACCTCGGAAACCAGCGAAGAGTAGCCGCCGCATAATCTAGTGCACGTGGCCTTGATGGGAAGTCGAAGTGACAACCATCATTTTGAAATACTAGGTCAAGGGGCGGCCACGCGTTTTCACGCCAAAATATCAAACCACTTTCCAAGTTCGTACGGACGCTTGCTTGGCAAGCTTACTATACGTGAATCGGATACACGCTTACTGCAGGTGACCGGTGATGCTGCAAACACAACGTAAATATCACAGCCTAGTCAGTCATGGTTCCATTACGAGATGCTAAATAAAGATGGAGGCACGAAAAGATTAATCGTTCAAGATATCGGTTGCAGCTATTATTGAATAAACCAACAGACGTAAGTTAGGAGATAAACCCCATCCCTAACCGCCTCTGCTATTTTCAGGGGTCGTTAGACATGGATAGTAACGTTATCAGATAGTGAGGAGACGTGCAAAAGGGGGAGTTTGATTAGGGTTATGACTCTGTACCTATAAATACTACTCTACTCACCCATTGTATAACGTACATTCTTTTAAACACAAGCATCCCTGTTAGCAATTACAGTCTAAATATTCCCACTCAGCCATAACCATAGCTATTTACTACTACTTTTATAATGTACACTATTGTAATCAATTATCCGCTTTGCTTTGAAGGAGACGAAGTTCACCTTCTTCACCGGAGCACGAGCGCCCGATCAATTCAATAAGTTTTACTGCTTTATTTACTTTTGGTTTCCCTTAATTATTATTGTGGTTTCCGTTGTCTTGTAGATCATCGCTATCGTTCTATTTAATTTGTTCTAGTCTAAATCATTCAACCTAAACATCATTAGCTTAAGAACGCATCAACCTTAATTAATTGATTGTTTGTGTTTATCGTCCGTCTGATTATTAGCATATGTCCAATATGCTTATTCGATCGCCTAATTCTAGCTAAACCAACCAAGCAATTCATTTACATTTTGTTCGTATAATTAATCAATTATCTGTGCTTACCGCTCATTCACTTCCTAAGTAGTCGTCTACATTATTTTACTCAATCGCATAACTTTGACTTATTCAATCAGTCTGCCCGTTTGCCTAACTGTTCGTACAACTAACCTGAATGTGACTTTGACGAGGTAAACGGGATATGCTCTTCATGACAATTAGGGCAATAGGCACAACAAGATATTGTCGAGAATGCCATGTCCAACTTTTATTTAAGAAACCTTCAAAGCCAGTACCTAGAATAACGTAAATATGATTATTTAATGAGAGTGGATGTGGAAAAAAAAAACACCATTGCGAATTCTCAAGACTTGGTTATATATATCTATATCTATATTATATATATAATATAGATATAGATATATATATATATATATATATAGATACACACGCACACATACTTAAGAGTTAAGACGCACCAAAAAACGACAATTTGACTCTTTCTGAATTGTTCAAGAAGCTAGGATGCAACATGTATCTTACAAAAAAGATTTTGTAAAGCAACTGCTGATCAAAATGTTCATGTCACTTTATGCCTTTTGGGAAACAAAAGTGAAAAGTACACACCAGGATTTATTTTTTAAATTGAAGTTTTAACTAAAGAAAGATATATTGTTTGACACTTTAACTAATACTATGTATGTTATCCTTTTCCCCTATACTCTCAACAAAGCACACAAGTTTATATATTAGTAAATGTGACTTAGTGGATGTTAATAGGCCAAACACATAATACATTAAAGAAAACCATAGTCAAATATATATATATATATATATATATATATATATATATATATATATATATATATATATATATTAATCTGGATTATTGGCTATGAAATAAAAGAAAGGAGTTCCTCATTTACATCAACATTGATTTTTCCTTGCGTCTTTGAATTGAGGGGGGTTCTCTCTCTCTCTCTCTCTCTCTATATATATATATATATATATATATATATATATATATATATATATATATATATATTCATTCTAATCTGGATTATTGGCTATGAAATAAAAGAAAGGAGTTCCTCATTTACATCAACATTGATTTTTCCTTGCGTCTTTGAATTGAGGGGGGTCTCTCTCTCTCTCTCTATATATATATATATATATATGTATATATATATATATATATATATATATGTATATATATATATATATTCATTCTAATCTGGATTATTGGCTATGAAATAAAAGAAAGGAGTTCCTCATTTACATCACGATTGATTTTTCCTTGCGCCTTTGAATTCAAGGGGTGATGAAAAGGCTTCTGGAATGGAACAAGTTGACATTTTTAAGCAAACAGATCTTGGAAGAATCTTGATTTAGGAATATTAACACAGGGAAGAACTCTAAAAAGGAAAGGAATACTTGTACTTTAAGGTAGAAATATTGTTTGGTCTGAAAGTATCATATATTAACACAGGGAAGAACTCTAAAAAGGAAAGGAATACTTGTACTTTAGGGTAGAAATATTGTTTGGTCTGAAAGTATGATGATACATACGTTCACACAGACTTTCATACGCACATGCAAATCCAAGGACTAGGTCAATAGAATTTTAAGAAAAACTGAAACTGTGCTACGTCAGAACATTTGCTTTCTTTCTTCGGTATTGACTACACAGAGTCTAATATATTCTTTAAAAGATACTGTTTTATGAGCTTTTCTATTGAACATCACGAATTCATTACAAGGCATTTAGAAAAGCTTGGAGGATAAGCTAGGTTGGGAATACAAATTGTATATATACCCCTTTCATATCAATAAAAAAGGTGAGAAAGTTCACCACTAAAATTTGTATTTCTTCATTAGATTTAATATGGCATCAGAGCCATCAATCCATAGCTTTTATTAATCTGTGAGAATCTATTTTTCGGTGAACGAAATTTTTTTCAACATAATATGGCCGACACCAACAAGACAAGTAGTTGTTTGTTGCATTGGCAGAGAAGGGAGCAGTCAGCGGAAAACAATCTCTCTGTATGACATAACATCCAACGATTGTTCTGGGTTGATAATTACCCAAGTTCAGTTGAAGAGCAAGAATTATGATGATGGAAAAGGTCTGTCCGAACAACTTTGAGAGCCCGAAAGAAGTATGGTTTTCATTGACGGGCCGATAACGAAACCCCATGAGAATTCACCATTTTTAAATGACTGGCGATAAATTTCTTGTTGGTATCTTGGATTCGCAACACTATCGAACTCACTCTCTGAACCACCATCTTGCATATAGAGGTGACCCATGATTTGTGTGAGAGTATTCGGGAGATATTGAAACGACCTCGGTTAGTCATTTCGGAAGTTAGGACTCCGATTGGCCTGCCGATAATTTTAAAATATTCGTAATATCCATTAGGACCTGTCTGTAAAATTTGAGCTAAATCAGACCTCGTTTGTTACGTATCGCAAGAAGATTTCAGATTTTATTATCGATAAATATTAAAAAGAGATTTTCGAGCTCGGTTTTGGCGAATGAGCTCCGATTCGAAATCTGAAAGAGTCGTTAGGTTCGTATGATTATTTGTAATTTTTGTGAACTTTCAAAAGTGAATTTCGATGTTGTTCGGCTAGTTTCCGCTAAAATGCCGAAAGTTAAATAATTTGACTTCTTTTCAATAAATTTGCATATTGAGTTTTTGCAGTCCGATTTGAGATCCGTCTTAGCAAGTATGCTATATATATTTTGTATAACTTGTATGCAAAAGTTGGAATCATTTCGAATTTTGTAGAGTTTCGTTTTAATTTTTGTTGCGAAAAAAATAAAATAAAAGAATAAGAGAAAAAGACAAAATAAGAAAAGAAAAGAAAAGAAAGAAAGCGGTGGGACGAGGCTAAGGACGAGGCTTGTTATGTAGAAGCAGAAGCATTAAACGATATGAAGCAGATTGAAAATGAAATGACGGGGAGGAGAGAAAAATGCCAGAAAATGAGAAAAGAGCCAGAGAAAGATAGAATTTTTACCCTAAAACATTCAGGTAATGATCTTAATATATTATTTGAGTTTATCACATATTTTTGAATATATTTTGATGGTAAAAATTGGGATATTAGTCATCGTTTTAATAAGTTCAACTGATAGTTTAAAGGGTCAATTGGACCCCGATATGGAATTGATTATATATTCGTACTCAGTGAGTTATGGGCAACATATAAATATAATTTATTTGGGGTTTGGTTATATGGCTTTAAACCCTGTATATAGGCCTGGCATGCGTATTGCGTATGCGAATAGGGTATCAGGTTCCTAACTAGATTTCCCTAAGATGTGAGGAATGAAGCCTTTAGCCTAAATTGATATATTTTTCTGCTTATTGAATAGAGTAGGATAGTTTGGCAAGGAAACCAAAGGATAAAACGGTTGTTGATTAGCCGTACTAACTATTGGAAGAGGTAAGTGTTTATATCCATTTCTTTGGAGGCACCTGGCCTCGTGGATTTTCTACCACGTGTTCCTTACGTGTGTAGCTGCCGATAGGCGTACTCCTTGCGCCTTAGCTTTGGATTTACATTGTATATTATATGTTATGTCCTCTTGTTGGTATTGCATTGAGGATCTTACCATTGTACTCTGGCTGTGAGTTGGCATAAACTTCCCGGCTGTCGATGAGAGTCCCGCGCCGGTGAATGGTTATTATGGCATCACATTGCATTCATATGCATTATATGTCATTCATATGTATTACATTGCATGTCATATTGGGTGCAGGAGTATTTCGCCTTAGGAGCAGGAGTATTCCGCTCCATTGTATCATATTGAGGGTAGGAGTATTCCGCCTCAGGAGCAGGAGTATTCCGCTCCATTGTATCATATTGAGGATAGGAGGATTCTGCCCCAGGAGAGTACAGTAGTATTCCGCCTTAGCTTTATATTATATCAGGTGCAGGATTATTCCGCCCCAAGAGAGTGCAGGAGTATTCCGCCTCTGGTTTATATTATAACGGGTGCAAGAGTATTGCGCCCCAGGAGTAGGAGTATTCCGCTACAGTTGGTTATCAGATTGGATTCCCCTCGAATGCAGGAGTATTCCGCTTCGGGATGGGATTACGGGCACATGTGACCCTTTGCATCAGATTTCATTTCATCTCATATCATTTCATTTCATAACATTGTGTGGACTTGTGGTACATAACTACTATTCTGCTTATACGTGTATTGCATATTTGTATATATATTTTTGGCTCGTATTCTGGGTTGCGGGGATCGGGTTGAACGCTACAACGGTGTAAATATATGGATGGGGTTGCACGTCGCAGCGGTATAAATATATGGATCGGGTTGCACGCCGCGACAGTATGAATATATGGATCGGGTTGCACGCCGCAACAGGATGTGTTTCTTATTGTTGATGTGTTCGGGATATCTATATGTTTTGGTTGTCTCACGTTCCTGGTTGTTGATAAGTTTGTCATCCTATACGTGATTCTAGTTATTATCTGGCTCTGCCTTTTCATAATTTAAATAAGAGGAATTTGGTTTATCTGTTTCTTCTCCCTGGCTAGCTATCCTATTCTTTGAGGTGGCTAGTCTGCCCCACTTATTGAGTCCTTTTGACTCACCCTTGTTTGTTGTTTGTTTCATGTCTATCTATTTCGTTTCGGCAGGTTCTCTCCAGGATTGAGTTCGCCACGTTGTAAAGGAGCGAAGATGACTTCAGTTGTCAGGGTGAGCCAGCTGTTATTCCGGATGGCCACCAGTTTATTGGTTGTTATTTCAGTTGCATTTTGCTCCCTTCAGGGGGTATTTGTCTTCTTTTGTACTCTTAGATGTCTAGTCTGGATAGCCCTAAACATAGTATGTTGGGTAGTTAGCTGTAATTTCTTTTGTATAGCTTAGAGGTATCAGTATGTCTGTGTTTTTTTTTTTTAAATTCTTGTCCCTATTTGTGAATTGTTATATTTATTTTCCTGATTTAAATTGTAAGGGTTCGCCCGACGGGTCTAGGGGAGGATGTCGGGTGCCCGCATGGCCTAACTGGATTCCGGGTCGTGTCAGTTGGTATCAGAGCCCAGTTTAGAGTCTATCCAGACTAAGACAGTGTCTAGTAGAGTCTCGGTGATGGGTACGTAGACGTCCGTACTTATCTACGAGAGGCTATGATGGCATTTAGGAAGTTTCACTTCTTTCTTTTCTGATCGTGCGTCGGTCTAGGATTCAAAAGTGTTTTCGTTAATTCGTTAATTCCTTCGTGGTAATTGTGAACCCTCATGCGACAATTCAGCAAACGGTATGAGTTCAAGACGAAGCAGTCTAGCCTGGGGTTAATACTGACGAAGCCCCGAGAGTTGTGGATCGTGCTGATGTTCCAGTTGCGCAGGTCCCAGCTGTATGAGCCCGCGATTGGCAAGGGAGCAGGGCATTGTGGTTTCCTTGGCTCTCTACGATGCTTTTACGAGAATCTTGGCGACACAGATACTGCAATAACCTATTATTCGCTGGGCAGCCTATTAGATTGCCGCATGTGCAGACGTTCGGTCTTAGGGAGCTTCTATTTTAGTTCTTAATATTGCTGCAGTGAATTATGTTCCGGAGACAGCATGTGTTGTGCCTCTAGTTATTCTGGCTCGTTAGTTAGCCTGAGTAATAGCTCGGTTTGAGTGTCCGATGATGCTGTATTATTTTATCTAGTTGAACCTTCCGATATTCTCAAGCCATGCATCAGATAATCCCTGTATAAGTTTTTTTAAAAAAAATAAAATGATGTCAGCGTATCCTTCAGACTCTTGATTATATCGAGTAGTATGGTGTTGATTATTCTTCTTTCCAGTTTCAGGGGTCCAACCTTGAATTGGTGGGCCTCTCTCTCTTATTAGCTAACTTGGTTCGATTTTTCTTCTAGATTCGTGAAAAAGTTCCTTTCTTGTAGCGAACGAGATGAAAAGTGTTGCCAGTTCGAGTGGATTTGACAGGGTAGTCTGTCGGTTAGCCTGTTGGTGTTTTAGAGTATGAGATTGAATTTTATAGAATGGCTGAATATGCATTAGAACTAGTCCATGAGTCTTTCGAGAGATTCAAAGATTTATTGATGACCTTTCTCCTTCCTTGAGATCCCAGATGGCTCGAAAAATTGAGGTCGGGATTTCATTTGATGTCGTTGTTGATATTGCTCAAAGGTATTAGGCATACCATAAGTTAGAGGGGGAAGAGTTAGAGCGGGAGATCAAGAGATCCCGTGGCCCTAGTGGGTAACCATGGTACCTCATTTGGAGGTAAGAGTTCTGATTATCTTGGGAGGCCACCTTCTAGGTTATCTCAGCTGGTGTCACTTGATTCTTAGAGTGCACCAGTAGCTTGTCAAGATCAGATTCAGTCTTTTCTTTACAGCTATCAACAATCTTTCTAGCTTCCATTTTTTTGCGAAATGGTGGTATCATTGTCGTGAGTCTGGCTATCCTTTGAGGAGCTTTCCCTCCAACAAGTAGGCAGTCGTCCTTTTCTCTCGTCATCAGGCATCTGCGCAGTCGCAGGGGATTTCATATAGATCTCAATCAGCAAAAGAAATGCCACCATCCAGTAGAGGTTGAGAGTGTGGTAGCAGTGGTTCTTCAGAAAGTGATTGTCAGGGTAGTGGCTCAGCTCTGATGCAGAGGCAGTTCTATGAACTGCTTGTCTGGCAGGATGCTGAGGTATCCGATATAGTAGACCCTGAGTTTTCTTCTTCTCTTAAATGTGAGTAAGATTTGATTCTTTCGATCGATCTGGAAATGGTGTGTCTTATCATGTTTCGATGGTTTCCTTGGATGTCGTTTTTATTAAGAATCGGTTGCGGTGGAGGAGTGAGCTTCTGATATGATTTATTCCTGCCATTTAGGATGACCCTACTAGTTTATCTGGTTTAAATGTGAGAGATTTGGGAGTGAGTGTCGGTATTGCCTGCTTGGCATCTTGTTACGCCACTTTCCGTTATTATGTCAATTCAGTTTACCTCTCTCCTCGAAATTCAATATTGGTAGTATAATGGGATCCTAATTTGTCACCATGAGAAAGTGTTACCGTTTCTTCCGGTGCAAAGTGACTAGTAAGTAATATTTTATCTACGTATCTCCTCTTGGTTCAAAACGCTAGTAAAGTCATGTTATCCTATGAGTTTGTCTGGGTTATAAAAAGGGTTTCTGGTAAATTGTCAGAGTTTCCTTCTTATTGGGAGGTCAAAGTGGCATGGATGTTATTCCATAAAGCTCATTTAATATTTGTTTCTTCAATTGCGATTCTTTGGCTAGCCTGACTCGGAAGTAGGCTCTAGTAGCCAAGCAAATAAGAAGATGAGCTTCCTGAAGCTCATATTATTTCTATGCTCAGTCCATTTCCATTTCTTCTTCGTTCCACACTAGTGAGCTTGGGTGGTTGGTAGTTGCTTGTGATGTTCCCTGTGTTGAGCCAGATTACGTGTTATTGTAGCCGGGTAAGCATATTATTATTTTTTCAGGCTTCTAAGGGTAATAGAAGTACCATCCATCAGGCGGTGGTGTTTACGGCAAATATATGGAGTTGTGAACTCGAGAGCTGCAGCTGTTTTGCAACTCGAGAGAGTAATTTGGTAGCTCAGGTCTGAGCCGCGTTCTCTACTCAGCTAAGTCTTGCGTAATCAAGCAGGTTGTGCGAGGATGACTATTTCTATTCAAATTATTTGTATGAGTTTATGCTCTAAGTGGAGGAATCTTCCTCCAATAATGAATATAAATATTAAATCTCTAAGGCGTTGTGAGAGCGTAAGCTAATTCTTAGTTCCATCGACCTATTCTATATCGAAAGATATATCGAAGAGGTGATTATCGGCTGTATCATGTTATCCATCCAAAGTTCCGTGTATCTTTATTTCGAAAATGTAGAACTCTCCTCTCGTGATCGAGGAAGGATCGTCTTAGTCAGAATAATCCGGGTAATGGTGTTATCATATTACCCAGATATGTTTTATTCCAAGGGTTCGGTATTCGTATTCTAATTCTGATTCTCCAATCATGAGATAATGTCCGTGGAGTAGCTTATGAAGGTCGTTCAAGTTCTTTTATTATCTGTGCGATTTTTTCTTTAGACTTAGGCTCGTTCGAGGACGAACGAGAGTTTAAGTGGAGGAAATTGAAACGACCTCAGTTAGTCGTTTCGGAAGTTAGGACTCCGATTGGCCTGCCGATAATTTTAAAATATTCGTAATATCCATTAGGACCTGTCTGTAAAATTTGAGCTAAATCAGACCTCGTTTGGTACGTATCGGAAGAAGATTTCAGATTTTATTATCGATAAATATTAAAAAGAGATTTTTGAGCTCGTTTTTGGCGAATGAGCTCCGATTCGAAATCCGAAAGTGCTGTTAGGTTCGTATGATTATTTTTGATTTTTGTGAACTTTCGAAAGTGAATTTCGATGTTGTTCGGCTAGTTTCCGCTAAAATACCGAAAGTTAAATAATTTGACTTCTTTTCAATAAATTTGCATATTGAGTTTCGGGAGTCCGATTTGAGATCCGTCTTAGCAAGTATGCTATATATATTTCTTATAACTTGTATGCAAAAGTTGGGATCATTTCGAATTTTGTAGAGTTCCGTTTTAATTTTTGTTGCGAAAAGAAAATAAAATAAAAGAATAAGAGAAAAAGACAAAATAAGAAAAGAAAAGAAAGAAAGCGGTGGGTCCTTAGCTTTTAGCTAAGGACGAGGCTTGTTATGTAGAAGCAGAAGCATTAAACGATATGAAGCAGATTGAAAATGAAATGACGGGGAGGAGAGAAAATTGCCAAAAAATGAGAAAAGAGCCGGAGAAAGATAGAATTTTTACCCTAAAACATTCAAGTAATGATCTTAATATATTATTTGAGTTTATTACGTATTTTTGAATATATTTTGACGGTAAAAATTGGGATATTAGTCATCGTTTTAATAAGTTCAACTGATAGTTTAAAGGGTCAATTGGACCCCGATAATGGAATTGATTATATATTCGTACTCAGTGAGTTATGGGCAACATATAAATATAATTTATTTGGGGTTTGGTTATATGGCTTTAAACCCTGTACATAGGCCAGGCCAGCGTATTGCGTATGCGAATAGGGTATCAAGTTCCTAACTGGATTGCCCTAAGATGTGAGGAATGAAGCCTTTAGCCTAAATTGATATACTTTTCTGCTTATTGAATAGACTGGGATCGTTTGGAAAGGAAACCAAAGGATAAAGTGGTTGTTGATTAGCCGTACTAACTATTGGAAGAGGTAAGTGTTTATATCCATTTCTTTGGAGGCACCTGGCCTCATGGATTTTCTACCACGTGTTCCTTACGTGTGTAGCTGCCAATAGGCGTACTCGTTACGCCTTATCTTTGAATTTACATTGTATATTATATGTTATGTCCTGTTGTTGGTATTTCATTGAGGATCTGAGCATTGTACTCTGGCTGTGAGTTGACATCAACTTCCCGGCTGTCTTTGAGAGTCCCGCGCCGGTGAATGGTTATTATTGAATCACATTGCATTCATATGCATTATATGTCATTCATATGCATTACATTGCATATCATATTGGGTGCAGGAGTGTCCCGCCCCAGGAGCAGGAGTATACCACTCCATTGTATCATATTGAGGGTAGGAGTATTCCGCCCCAGGAGCAGGAGTATTCCGCTCCATTGTATCATATTGAGGGTAGGAGGATTTCGCCCCAGGAGAGTGCAGGAGTATTCCGCCTCAGCTTTATATTATATCGGGTGCAGGAGTATTCCGCCTCTAGTTTATATTATATCGGGTGCAGGAGTATTCCGCCCCAGGAGCAGGAGTATTCCGCTCCAGTTGGTTATCAGATTGGATTCCCGTCGAATGCAGGAGTATTCCGCTTCGGGATGGGATTACGGGCACATGTGACCCTTTGTATCAGATTTCATTTCATTTCATCTCATTTCATTTCATTTCATACCATTGTGTGGACTTGTGGTACATAACTACTGTTCTGCTTATACGTGCATTGCTTATTTGTCTATATATTTCTTGCTCGTATTCTGGGTTGCGGGGATCGGGTTGCACGCTGCAAAAGTATAAATATATGGATCGGTTTGCATGTCGCAGCGGTATAAATATATGGATCGGGTTGCATGCCGCGACAGTATGAATATATGGATCGGATTGCACGCCGCAACAGGATGTGTTTCTTATTGTTGATGTATTCGGGATACCTATATGTTTTGGTTATCTTATGTTCCTGGTTGTTGATGATTTTTTCATCCTATACGTGTTTCTAGTAATTATCTGGCTCTGCCTTTTCATAATTTAAATAAGAGGAATTTGGTTTATCTGTTTCTTCTCCTTGGCTAGCTATCCTATTCTTTGAGATGACTAGTCTGCCCCACTTATTGAGTCCTTTTGACTCACCCTTGTTTGTTGTTTGTTTCTTGTCTATCTATTTCGTTTCGGCAGGTTCGCTCCAGGATTGAGTTCGCCACGTTGTAAAGGAGCGAAGATGACTTCAGCTGTCAGGGTGAGCAAGCTATTATTCCGGATAACCACCAGTTTATTGGTTGTTATTTCAGTTGCATTTTGCTCCCTTCAGGAGGTATTTGTCTTCTTTTGTACTCTTAGATGTCTAGTCTGGATAGCCCTAAACCTAGTATGTTGGGTAGTCAGCTGTAATTTTTTTTGTACAGCTTAGAGGTATCAGTATGTCTGTGTTTTTTTTAAAATTATTTTCCCTATTTGTGAATTTATTTTCTTGATTTAATTGGTAAGGGTTCACCCTATGGGTCTAGAGGAGGATGTCGGATGCCCATACGGCCTAACCGGATTCCGGGTCGTGTCAAATATTCTCCGTGGGCAATGGTCCACGAATTCAAGTGTTGAAGGCAGAAAAGTTTCCAACATGTTTATGTGGAAGTGCACGTATAATCTTACGGTCTTTTTGTAAAACAAGAAAGAGGAAGAAAAAGTCCATCTCTTTCGCATTGGATTGCATGAAAATTTGTATGGGATTGTTAGTTCCAATTTGTTTGCACAAGACCCGAAACCTTCTACGAAGTCATCAGGTATTCAGAATAGTGAGTTTTGAGAAGGCACCTCGTGCTCAGAATGAAAATATGGCCGGTGGCCGTGGTAGAGGAGGGGCACAGAAACTGCACAAGAGGACGTGAATGTTGTTGTGGTCGTGGAAATACACAAGCAAAAATGACTCATGCAACCAATGGAGAGGAAGAAACTACGAGCATTAGAGTCCCAGTTTGAGCCCCGGGCAGTGCCAAATATTGATCGATCTGTTGAATCAAGAGAAGCCAGAAGAGAGTCACCGACTGAATAGTAAGATAGCTCGGTTTTCGTGGATAATTAACACGAGCCTCAAATCATATGACCAGAGAACTGAATGCTATGGTGGACTTATGGGATATCCAAAACTGTCCAGTGGGTCTGCCCAATAGAGCAACTCTATGGCCACCAAAGAAGGATCGATCAAACTCGATGAGGATATTATTCTCCGATGAGTCCTTTATTTGCCCAGAATGACATGCTATTTAATTTCTATGTTTGAATTAATAGATTAATTTGATTGTCATGCTCAATTCACGAATAACTAGTGAGTTCTGTAGGACCGGGTATGGGGATATTGATTGGTGCGGATAAACAAAAAATAGACTCTACTACTTTCTAACGGTACCACACATAAAGACATTAAAAGCAGATGCATTGAATTTATGGCATCAAATATTAGGGCACCCTCGGCTCAAGTGACAAAATCTCTTCTTGTTCAAAAAGTTAGGAATAGTAGGAATGTATGTCATCTGGCAAAACAAGCGAATAGTGTATTTCTTTTTAGTGATAATAAATTCAGAAAATTGCTAGTTAATACATTGTGATTTATGGGATCCCCATAGAACTTAAACTGTTTGTGGTGCTACGTATTTATTAACAATTGTGGATTATTGCTCCCGGACTATGTGGGTTTCCTTAGTTATTAGTCAGAAAGAAGTGAGTAAAATACTGAAAATTTTATTCAATATGGTGGAACGAAAATTTAACAAACAAGTTAAAATTGTAAGGAGTGAGAATGTAACGGAATTGACAAGTGCGAAAACTTATTTTCTTGAACAAGGAATTGAGTTTTCAAACATCCTGTGCCGGAACATCACAGCAAAACGAGAGAGCTGAAAGAAAATATAGCCACATCTTAAATGTAGCCCGAGCACTCAGGTTCCAAGCTCATCTTCTGATTGAATTTTATGGAGAATATGTCTTGACAGCCTGTTACTTAATCAACCGTACGCCCTCTTCCATGTTAGAAGGAAACCACATATGATATTTTGTTTGGAAAGACACCAAGTTATAACCACTTGAGAGTATTTGAATGCTTGTGCTATGCTCACAAGCAGGGACGAACGAGAGATAATTTTGCAAGCAAGAGTCGTCGGTGTGTGTTTTTTGGGTATCCATATGAAAAGAAGGCATGAAAGTTGTATGATTCGGACATTAAAGAATTCTTAGTGTCAAGAGATGTCAGATTTTCTGAAACAAAATTTTAGTTTGCATCGAAGCTAGAAGTGGTAGTGTCGCTGGGTGATAATCAAAATAGCAATATGATCAGAGAGGAGGACGATATCAAAGTGAGTGGGGCTTAGAGTCTCGATGAGACATGTAGCGCCTGAAAATAGAATTGACGATGCTCATGTGGAAGAAGGAATAAATTCGGACATGAATGAGGTGGAAGAAGTAAATCCGGAAGAGATTCCTCTCGAATACTTGGGAGCAGGGGTAATGGAGGAAGAATTGGTCTGAGAAAAATGAACTAAGAAAGATAATTTTCTTTTGTGTGATTTTGTCACAAATGCGGTTTGGAAGCTGTGTAGCCGAAAATCCTATTGTTCACTGGAGCCTCAACGAATCTTAGGTACACCTTATCTTTTTGCACACTATGTTAATTATGATAACTTCTCTGTACAACATGTTAGTTTTCTTGCAGCCATAACTGAAAGATGTGAGCAGACCTCTTTTTTTGAGGCAGTGAAAGATGAATAATGGAGAAATCTATGCAACAGGAGTTGCAGGCATTGCAAACCAACAAAACCTGGGTAATCGAATGATTTCCTCGAAAAAAGAAACAGCTGGGTTGTTGATGGGTCTATAAAATCCAGTATAATTCTGATGGAACCATTGAGCAGTACAAAACAAGGTTAGTCATTTTTTAAAAATGGAAAACTTTTTCCCTGGTTGCTAAGATGGTGACCATTCATGTATTCCTAGCAGTATAACATTCATAATACGTTCCTTCATGGTGAAAGGTTGCCTCTGGGATATCAAAATGATGGCTCTGAAAATGTGTGTTCTCCGAAAATAATTATATTGTTTGAAGCAAGCACCGAGATGTTGATTTGCCAAGTTATCTAGTGCATTGAAGAAGTACGGTTTTTGTCAGTCTTATTCCAATTATTAACTTTTCACGTTCAGGAAATGAATGATCCAGTTGAGCATGCTCATTTATGTAGATGATTTGTTTATCTCGAGCAATGACTCCCAAGCTATTCAAATCTTCAAAATGCATCGCTTTGATTGTTTTTACATGAAGGATTCCGGAATGCTGAAATATTTTTTGGGAGTTGAAATAGCGAGGGTCCTAAAGAGATTTTCCTCTGTCAAAGAAAGTATACATTGGATATAATATCAGAAGCTGGTTAGTTGGGTGCTCGATCGGCTGACATGCCGATGGAACAGAATCACCGATTAGCACTTGCATATGGCTAGTTTATAAAAGATCAGATAGTGATAAAAGACTGGTTGGCGTCTGACAAGGAATTGTGATGAAGTGTAATCTTCAGTTATATGGATGGTGTGACTCCAATCCAGCCTACTGGCATACTGGTCACTGGCTGGATTGTAAATATCTCTTGGGGGCACACCCATATCGTGGCGTACTAAGAAGCAGAACCACTACCTTAATATGCCTATTTCCAAACCACACTTTTTCGACAGAACTGTAGTTGGAGATTTCCGACCAGTTCGGTCAGAAGCTAAACACATTTTTATTTTTTGTTTTGTTTAATTTAATTCTATACCATCCCACATTAATTTTTTGAAACTTTTTAAATTATCGTTCAATTTGGTAGGAAGATATTTTTTTATTTTATCGAAGCTAGCTTTCCGAACGAATCGGTCGGTCAATTAAAAAGAAATTTGCTAACAGACCCATAAAACTTATTTTCCCCTATCTTCTTTTCTTTCATCTATTCCTCTTCTCTCTTCACCATTAGTAAACTCGGGCCACAGAACTCAAATCCACCATTTTCTCCGTCAAAGCACACATCATTCACCATTTTCTCCATCAAAACACTCCAAATTATGTAAGTTTATATTTCTCTTTCATATTTCTCAATTCTTTCATTAAAAATAAAAAACCCTAACCCCTAATTTCTTCTTTCAGTCCAAAAGTATACGTAAGTATATGCGGTCGATTAAGTAATAAAGTGATAAGTAAAGTATCATTCTCACGAGGACTATCAAATAATTATTAACTAGACAACCTCAAATTCAAATATTTTTTAAGATATTTCAACCGAGTTTTGATTTGTGATTATAACTAATTAATAAATATTAAATTACGTAACAATTGAATGCAAGACAATATTAAGAGTTTTAGATATCAATGAGAGGAGAATTATAGGGTCATAGGAAGTTCACCAATCCAATTGCACTCTTTCGCTAATTGAACTAACTCTATTTTTCTGGGTTGCTAATCACAGGATTGATTTTACTCACAAGACTGTTTCAACAACCTACTCTCCTATTCAAGCTAACCCAACGCTTATGTGCCTATGGAATGAGAATTAACAAGAATACATGTATTACTTCTGTATAGTGACTAAGCATGACTGTTCGGTATATTTTTATCCTGATCGCAAAATCATTCACCGATTTCCAGGTTCAGGAACACTCTATTTAATTCTATTGCAACCTACGCTTTCTACTTTTGAATTCACCCTTAGGTTCATTGATAGTACTAAACAATTGGCCAGAAAATCAAGTAATTAAAAGCAGAATTAAATAAAAAAATCCAATATGATGAATTTAATATACTTCAATCAACTCCATAATACAACTTTCTTGATTAACTCATAACCCTAGAATAAAGGTGTTTAGCTACTAATAGTCATCGTAGCTCTCTCACAAAATAATCTAAAAATCATGAAACAATCAATTAACGAATCTTGATAGCTCTAGCCTCTACTATTTTTCTGGCCTCCAAAAGTATGTAACAAGGTCTAATAATATGTTTACAAGGATTTATATATGGAATAAAAATAGTATTAAATTCCTTAGGCTAGTCCAAGCTCGGGTAAGAGAATTCCCAGTCATACAGCGGTCCATACAATATAAGAGACGTTGTATTCTAATTACACGACCCGCATTTTCGGCTGGGCCGTGCGGGCACCCGACCACTTTTCCTAGACCCGTCGGGCGAACCCTATAGACAAAATCGATAAAAACGGCACAAATTACCTTGAAAATAAAATTAAACATGACCTTAACAACATAAAATAACTCTCAAGGATAGACATATATACAAACTGTCTGGACAAAACAACTAACTACCCAGAATACACAAGTTTAAAGGTTTCCAGATCAGACATCTAAGAAGGCCAAAAGATATATACACCTCCCAAAGGGAGCAAAAGTAAGGAAAACTGTAATATCTGAAGTTGGTGGCCGCAATGAACAGGATGGCTCACCGTACACAGCTGAGAACGTACTACTCCTCAATCAGGACGCGACTGGCTGGGTCCTAGAGCAGAATCTGCCGAACGAAAAGAAAACACAAGGACAAATTGGGGGGGGGGGTGAGTCATGAGGACTCAATAAGTGCGAACAAACTAGCAACCTCGAAAAATAGATACGCTAGTCAGGGAAACGGAAGCAGACAACAATCATCAAATAAGCAATGCACATATAAGCAGAACAGTAGTCATGTACAGAAAATCTTCACAATAGTATGAAATGAAATGGAATGAGATGAAATGAAATGAAATGAAATGGGTCACATGTGCCAAATGAATGGAGCGGAATCCTTCTGCTCCGAGGGCGGTATCCTCCTACCCTCAATATGATGCGATGAAGCGGAATCCTCCTGCTCCGAGGGTGGAATCCTCCTACCCTCAATATGATACAATGGAGCGGAATCCTCCTGCTCCGAGGGCGGAATCCTCCTACCCTCAATATGATGCAATGATAACCCTTCACCGGCGTGGGACTCTCATCGACTGCCGGGAAGTATATGTCAACTCCAAGCCAAAGTACATTACTCAGATTCCCAATGCAATAGCAATAACATGACATAATATATAATATAGAATGTAAATCCAAGGCTAAGGCGTAATGAGTACGCCTATCGGCAGCTACACACGTAAGGAACACGTGGTAGAAAATCCACGAGGCCAAGTGCCTCCAAAGAAATGGATATAAACACTTACCGTATTCCGAAGCTAGTCCTGTTACTCAACCACTGGCTTTTTCTTTGTATTAGTTGCCAAATAATCTCTTTATATTCAATAAGCAGAAAAATTATATCAAATAAAGCTAAAGGCTTCATTCCTTATGTTTTAGGGCAATCCAGTTAGGAACCTGATACCCTATTCGCATACGCAATACGCAGGCCAGACCTATATACAGGGTTCAAAGTCTCATAACCAAACTCTAAATAAATTATATTTATATATTGCCCATAAATCACTGAGTATGAATATATAATCATTTCCATCATCGGGGTCCAATTGACCCTTTAAACTATCAATTTACGTCATTAGGGCGATGACTAATATCCCTATTTTTACCGTAAAAATATATTCCAACACACGTAATAAGCTAAGATAATGAGTTAACATCATTACCTGAAGATTTGGGGTAGAAATTCCACTTATTTTTCCACTCCTTTTTCCCATTTTCCCCCTCTCTTTTCTAATTTTTGCTCTCTCTGCGTTTTGGTAATGTTTCTGATATGTATCGTGAATCATTCTGCTAGGGGATTAAATCCCCTAAGCCACCGACCTTTTAATTTCACTTTTCCTTTTTTTTTTTTTTTGTAATAATAAATTCGCTAGGACGATAAAAATTGAAATAGAACCCTAGAGAAGTCGAAATGATCCCAAATTTTTCAAGTAAGCTATACAAAATATATGTAACATACTCGCAAAGACGGATCTCAAATCCGGCTCCCGAAACTCAAGATGCGAATTTAAAGGAAAAAGGTCAAATTATTTAACTTTCGGCATTTTTGCGGAACTAGCCGAACAACATCGAAATTCACTTTCAAAAAATCATAAAAGTCACAAATAATCATCCGAACCTAACGGCACTTTCGGATTTCGAATCAGAGCTCATTCGCCCAAACCGAGCTCAAAAATCTCTTTTTAATATTTATTGACAATAAAAACTGAAACCTTCTTCCGATGCCTACCAAACGAGGTCTGATTTAGCTCAAATTTTACAGACAGGTCCTAATGGACCTTATGAATATTTTAAAATTATCGGCACGCCAATCGGAGTCCTAACTTCCGAAACGACTGACCGAGGTCGTTTCATTCTCCTCCACTTAGACTCTCGTTCGTCCTCGAACGAGCAAGAGTCTAAAATAGATTTCATACCTCTAATGAGAATGCTTACACGAATTTTCAATGACATTTATTACGAAACCAAAATCATATTCAATGATTAGAACTTTTAGGCTTTAAAGATCAAGTTCGAACCTGAATCGTCGAAGAAGTAAGGATACCTCTCATGCATACTTGACTCAAGCACCCAAGTGTCCTCCTCATGTGGATGAGTATTCCATCGCACTCGAACCATCGGAATCTGCTTCGAACGAAGCTTCCGGATATCACGCGCTATGATAGCTACTGGGAACTCCTCGTAAGCCAGATTCACATCTAGCTGAGCAGGGTCTAATTCGATCAATTCGGAAGGATCTCGGATACACTTTCGAAGCATCGACACACGGAAAACTGGGTGAACTGGCATAGAAGCTGGCAGGTCGAGCCGATAAGCTACCTTACCAATACGCTTCTCGATACGGAAAGGGCCAATGAACCTGGGACTAAGCTTTCCTTTCCTGCCAAATCTCTTTACACCTCGCATCGGTGACACTTTCAGAAATACCATGTCCCCGACCTCGAACTCTAACTCTCGGCTCCTTCGGTTCGAATATGAAATCTGCCTACTCTTTGCGGTCCGTAAACGATCCTGAATAACACGAACAGCCTCAAGAGTCTGACGAACCATATCTGAACTCATCACCTCGACATCTCGAGACTCAAACCAGCCAATAGGAGAACGACATCGACGACCATATAAGGCCTCAAATGGAGCCATCTGAATAGAAGACTGGTAGCTATTATTATAAGAGAACTCCGCTAACGCCAAATGATCATCCTAGTAACCCCCGAAGTCAAGTGCACAAGCTCTCAACATGTCCTCCAGAACTTGAATAACCCGCTCGGACTGACCGTCAGTCTGAGGATGGAATGTTGTGCTAAGCTGCACCTGGGTCCCCAACTCTCTCTGAAAAGACTGCCAGAACTGAGAAGTAAACTGGGAACCACGATCTGAGATAATGGATACAGGAGTACCATGCAGCCTAACCACTTGCTCAATGAAAGTCCGCGCCAGTCTCTGAGCTGAATCAGTAGTCTTTACAGGGATAAAGTGAGCTGATTTAGTCAGTCGGTCAACAATGACCCAGACTGAATCATGGCGCCGCAGTGTCTTTGGCAGACCAACTATAAAATCCATCGTGATGTGCTCCCACTTCCACTCGGGAATGGGCAATGCCTGAGCTAGCCCAGCTGGTCTCCGGTGCTCGAACTTAACCTGCTGACAGTTCAAGCAACGAGATACATAATCAAATACATCTTTTTTCATCCCCTTCCACCAGTATAGCTCTCGGAGGTCCTGATACATTTTTGTAATACCAGGATGAATGGAATAACGCGAGCTATGAGCTTCACTGAGCACTGACTGCCTCAAATCCCCAACATCAGGAACACAGAGTCGACCATTAAACCGAAAAATTCCATCTGAATCAAGCTCGAAGGAGGGAACTCCTCCACTTAGGACACGACCACGCAACTCCTACAGATGAGGATCTTCGAACTGTCTTCCCTTAATCTGACTGACTAAGGAAGACTGAGCTGCAATACACGCTAAGACTCTGCTGGAGTCTGGAAGAAGAAATCTCACGCCAAAGTCGCCAAGGGACTGCAATTCTCGGGCCAATGGTCTCATGTCAGCATAAAGAAAAGCCATGCTGCCCATGGACTTCCTGCTCAAAGCATCTGCTACCACGTTCGCCTTCCCAGGAAGATAATGGATATAATCTTTAATCAATTCAAGCCATCTCCGCTGTCGGCTGTTAAGATCTTTCTGAGAGAGAAGATACTGCAGACTTTTATGATCTGTATACACCTCACAAGGCTCGCCATAAAGGTAATGCCTCCATATCTTCAAAGCAAAGACCACAGCTGCCAATTCTAAATCGTGAGTCGGATAATTCTTCTCATTCGGCTTTAACTGTCTGGAAGCATAAGAAATTACCTTCCCGTGTTGCATAAGAACACAACCAAGGCCCACACGAGATGCGTCACAATAAACTACAAATCCATCGGTGCCCGAAGGAAGGGATAACACTGGAGCTGAAGTCAATAAGGCCTTAAGCTTCTGAAAGCTGGCCTCACACTCATCGGACCATCGAAACTGAACCGCCTTCTGTGTCAGGCGAGTCAGGGGAGCTGCAATAGTAGAGAACTTTTCCAAAAACCTCCGATAATAACCTGCCAATCCAAGGAAGCTGCGAATCTCCATCGGAGTGGTAGGACGAGGCCATTTCTGCACTGCTTCAATCTTCTTCGGATCAACCTTGATACCTTTACTAGATACCACGTGACCCAAAAATGCTACAGA
Organism: Petunia secreta; assembly: GCA_029990175.1. Classification (NCBI taxonomy): domain Eukaryota; kingdom Viridiplantae; phylum Streptophyta; class Magnoliopsida; order Solanales; family Solanaceae; genus Petunia; species Petunia secreta. The sequence continues at coordinate 63,792,682 of JARKIP010000035.1, forward strand.
ATCAAGCCAAAACTCACATTTCGAGAACTTGGCATACAACTTACGATCACGAAAGGTCTGAAGAACCACCCTCAGATGATAATCATTCTCCTCGCGGCTACGAGAATAAATAAGAATATCATCAATGAAGATAATGACAAAGGAATCAAGGAATGGCTTAAACACCCGGTTCATGAGATCCATAAAGGCTGCAGGGGCATTAGTCAGCCCAAAAGACATAACTAGGAACTCATAATGGCCGTAACGAGTCCTAAAAGCAGACTTCGAGATATCTGACTCATGAATCTTTAGCTGATGATAACCAGATCGCAGATCGATCTTCGAAAAGAACTTGGCACCCTGCAACTGATCAAACAAATCATCAATGCGAGGCAAGGGATACTTATTCTTGATGGTGACCTTATTTAGCTGATGATAATCAATACACATTCGCATAGTCCCATCTTTCTTTTTCACGAATAGAACAGGAGCACCCCACGGAGAAATACTCGGCTTGATGAACCCCTTATCAAGCAAATCTTGCAACTGCTCCTTCAGCTCCTTCAACTCTGATGGGGCCATACGATAAGGAGGGATAGAAATAGGCTGAGTCCCTGGCACTGTATCAATGCCAAACTCGATCTCTCGATCAGGAGGAAGTCCTATCAAATCATCTGGAAACACATCAGGGAACTCCCTAACGACAGGAATAGAATCAAGAGATGGAATCTCCACAGTGGTATCTCGAACCATGGCAAGATACGCTAAACACCCTTTATCCATCATCCATTTTGCCTTCAGGAAAGAAATAACATGCCCCCTGGGTGGAAAATAAGAACCCTGCCACACCACTGGTGCTGAACAAGGAAGAGACAACTGAAGAGACTTGGCATGACAATCTAATGTGGCATGACACGACGCCAACCAATCCATGCAAATAATAACATCAAAATCAACCATATCTAGGATTAGAAGATCTACTAGTGTCTCACGACCCCCAAAAGATATGGTTCAAGCTAGATAAACTCGATACACGATGATAATGTCTCCAATAGGAGTAGAAACACAGAATGGATCACAAAGACACATATAATCAACATGAAAACCCGAAGCGAAATAAGGAGATACATATGAATAGGTAGATCCTGGATCCACCAAAGAATATGTATCTCGACCACAAACAGATAAAGTACCTGTAACAACAGCTGGGGATGCCTCGTCATCCTGCCTGGTCGGCAGTGCATATAGCTGTCTCTGCGGCTGAGCTGAACTACCACCCTGAGATCCACCCCTGGAGGGACCACCTGAACCACGACCCCGACCTCTACCAGATGATGGTGCACCTCTAGCTAGCTGAGAACCTGAAGGGGCACCCTGAGGCTGCTGCTGCATAGGCGCTGGAGGGCGAGGGAAAGGGCGGCTACTACCCTGCTGATGGAGATAAGGGCAATCCTTCTTATGATGCCCTAGATCCTGACAGATAAAGCACCCTGGAGAAAATCTACGCTGATCAAACTGAGACTGATCTCGCGGGCGAAACCCAAACTGACCCTGAGAAGAAGTAGGCGCGTTCTGAGAACCACGCGCTGGAAACTGAGCTGGTCTGACAGGAGGCCTACCCTGCTGCTGATAACTCTTACCTCCATACGAGGTACTAGAATGCCCGGGACCACGAGATCTCTTACTCTCCCGCTTTAACTCCTCTATCTCCAATCTATGATAGGCCTCATACCTCCTGGCAATATCAACAGCGACATCAAATAGAGTACCAGCCTCAATCTCACGAGCCATCTGGGACCGCAAATAAGGAGAAAGCCCATCAATAAAACGTCTTACCCTCTCAGAGGGCTCCTGCACAAGATCTGGAGCATAGCTGGACATCTCTGAAAATAAAAGCTCGTACTCCGTGACTGACAGGTTACCCTGTCCAATCCTCTCAAACTGTCTCCTCTTCTCATCCTGCTGACTGCGAGGGAAAAACTTCTCCATGAATCGATGAGAGAACTCACTCCAGGTCAGCTTAGGTAAGCCCTGCCTAGCTGATCGGAGTACGTCCACCAAGCTAAAGCTGGACCCTCAAGCTAGAAAGCAGTATAATCAGCTCCATACTGCTCAAGATATCCAAGGGCCTCTAAGATACGCTGACATTAATCAAGAAACTCACGACGCTTAAGCTTATTTGATTTCTGACCAGAGAACTTCGGAGGATTAAGTCGGGTAAAATAATGCAACCTTGCCGGATCATCAACTTGATCTGCTACCTGGACTGGCTGACTAGCCTGAGCAACTGGAGGTATAACAGCCGCTACCTCTGGAACATAACCACCTAGAACATGAACTGCTGGGGCTACCTGTGGAGCTGGAATGGGGGCTTCCTGAACCTGAGAACCTATATCTACCGCAGCCTGAGGAGCTGCCTGAGGGATAGGAGCATCTACAGCAGCCTGAAGAATAGGAGCATCTACAGCAGCCTGAGGAATATGAGCATCTACGGCAGCCTGAGAAATAGGAGGTCCCTGGGGCATCTGCGTCGCTAAGAATCTCATAAAAGCGTCATGAAGTGCGGGGGGAACGAATAAGCCCTGCTCCCCCTGCCCGGAAAAAGCTTGCACTACCGGAACCTCTGCAGCAGGATCAACACGATCCACCATCCTCGCGGCCTGGGCAACTCTACCTCTACCTCGACCACGACCTCTACCGCGGCCAACACCGCGACCTCGCGGAGCAGCAGGCATAGGGGTGACCGCTGGCTCCTCCGCCTCTCGCCGAACATTCACGTGTGTTCTCACCATACTGCGGAAAATTAAAAATATTTAACTTCAGATAAGAAGACTCACGCACGACAGGGAAAAAAAAAAGGGAAACTGCCTAAATGCCATCATAGCCTCTCGTAGATATGTACGGACGTCTCCGCCCGATCAGCGAGACTCTATTAGACACTGTCATGATCTGGAAAGACTCTAAACCTCGCTCTGATACCAACTGACACGACCCGCATTTTCAGCTAGGCCGTGCGGGCACCCGACCACTTTTCCTAGACCCGTCGGGCGAACCCTATAGACAAAATCGATAAAAACGGCACAAAATTACCTTGAAAATAAAATTAAACATGACCTTAACAAAATAAAATAACTCTCAAGGATAGACATATATACAAACTGTCTGGACAAAACAACTAACTACCCAGAATACACAAGTTTAAAGGTTTCCAGATCAGACATCTAAGAAGGCCAAAAGATATATACACCTCCCAAAGGGAGCAAAAGTAAGGAAAACTGTAATATCTGAAGTTGGTGGCCGCAATGAATAGGATGGCTCACCGTAGACAGCTGAGAACGTACTACTCCTCAATCACGATGCGACTGGCTGGGTCCTGGAGCAGAATCTGCCGAATGAAAAGAAAACACAAGGACAAATAGGGGGGGGTGAGTCATGAGGACTCAATAAGTGCGAACAAACTAGCAACCTCGAAAAATAGATACGCTAGTCAGGGAAACGGAAGCAGACAACAATCATCAAATAAGCAATGCACATATAAGCAGAACAGTAGTCATGTACAGAAAATCTACACAATAGTATGAAATGAAATGGAATGAGATGAAATGAAATGAAATGAAATGGGTCACATGTGCCAAATGAATGGAGCGGAATCCTCCTGCTCCGAGGGCGGAATCCTCCTACCCTCAATATGATGCGATGGAGTGGAATCCTCCTGCTCCGAGGGCGGAATCCTCCTACCCTCAATATGATGCAATGATAACCCTTCACCGGCGCGGGACTCTCATCGACAGCCGGGAAGTATATGTCAACTCCAAGCCAAAGTACAATACTCAGATTCCCAATGCAATAGCAATAACATGACATAATATATAATATAGAATGTAAATCCAAGGCTAAGGCGTAATGAGTACGCCTATCGGCAGCTACACACGTAAGGAATACGTGGTAGAAAATCCACGAGGCCAAGTGCCTCCAAAGAAATGGATATAAACACTTACCGTATTCCGAAGCTAGTCCTGTTACTCAACAACTGGCTTTTCCTTTGTATTAGTTGCCAAATGATCTCTTTCTATTCAATAAGCAGAAAAATTATATCAAATAAAGCTAAAGGCTTCATTCCTTATGTTTTAGGGCAATCCAGTTATGAACCTGATACCCTATTCGCATACGCAATACGCAGGCCAGACCTATATACAGGGTTCAAAGTCCTATAACCAAACTCTAAATAAATTATATTTATATATTGCCCATAACTCACTGAGTATGAATATATAATCATTTCCATCATCGGGGTCCAATTGACCCTTTAAACTATCAATTTACGTCATTAGGGTGATGTCTAATATCCCTATTTTTACCGTAAAAATATATTCAAACACACGTAATAAGCTAAGATAATGAGTTAACATCATTACCTGAAGATTTGGGGTAGAAATTCCACTTATTTTCCACTCCTTTTTCCCTTTTTCCCCCTCTCTTTTCTAATTTTTGCTCTCTCTGCGTTTTGGTAATGTTTCTGATATGTATCGTGAATCATTCTTCTAGGGGATTAAATCCCCTAAGCCACCGACCTTTTAATTTCACTTTTCCTTTTTTTTTTAAATAATAAATTCGCTACGACGATAAAAATTGAAATGGAACCCTAGAAAAGTCGAAATGATCCCAAATTTTTTAAGTAAGCTATACAAAATATATGTAACATACTCGCGAAGACGGATCTCAAATCCGACTCCCGAAACTCAAGATGCAAATTTAAAGGAAAAAGGTCAAATTATTTAACTTTCGGCATTTTTGCGGAACTAGCCGACATCGAAATTCACTTTCAAAAAATCAGAAAAGTCACAAATAATTATACGAACCTAACGGCGCTTTCGGATTTCGAATCAGAGCTCATTCGCCCAAATCGAGCTCAAAAATCTCTTTTTAATATTTATTGACAATAAAAACTGAAACCTTCTTCCGATGCCTACCAAACGAGGTCTGATTTAGCTCAAATTTTACAGACAGGTCCTAATGGACCTTACGAATATTTTAAAGTTATCGGCACGTCAATCAGAGTCCTAACTTCCGAAACGACTGACCGAGGGCGTTTCATCTAAAGTCTCAGGTGTCACAACTTCTCGTACAATGCACGATAGTTATAAGGTTCACACAGAGAGCTTACAAAGCCCATTACTCCACTGGTTTTTGACACAACTCTTCTTCATTTTTCTACTTCAATTATGACTTCGGACTTCTCCAAAAAAAATTATAGCCATCTTACTCCAAAATTACACCAATTCATACCTAAATCATTCAAACACACTAGTTAACACCATATCACAAATTAAGCATTGTTGGGCATATATATTACTATAAAATACATCTAAAAGTGTTAAATATTAATGCTAAAAATATAGCAAATATGTCCAACATCAGGAGCTACAGAGCGTGACAACACGGTTAGTGGATCAGTAAATCCAGTGGCTCAGGTTAGTATCTGTTTTTTTCATATGGTTTTTGTATGATTGGATATGTGGGGGTTGAGCTTATTGCCCTGGATTTCCTTGTTGGTTTCTCTTTTTCTCTAATTTGTTGTTGTTGTAGAGTACTTTGATTTGGAGGAGCAAAGTATTGAGGAGGGTTGGTCTCAAAAACTTGAGTTTGTTGATTCAATTACTTGAGGGCACAGTCTTGTTGCACAAAATGAAAGAAAAACATATAATGAACTTCAAGAAAACCCAACAAACTATCTTCTAATACTGAATTCCCAATATCATGAAAGCAAAATTCAGCAACAAAAGCATAAAAACATATAAAGATAGAATCTTTTATCCTTTTTACCTCCTTACAATCATCCATTATAGAAACTAAAAACAGTGAACAAAGATAGAAACTTAGTGCAAAAGTAATATGAAAAAATGGATTGTTTTGTGGAGATAAGAAAGCAAAGTTGTTTGGGAAAAATTGGGAAACTTTGCAAAAATATGGGGACTTTAGTTGAGTTGTAGATGTGTATTGGATTTGTATGTAGTCTTCAAATAAGAGATACGTATATAAAGATATAATAGGAAATTAAACAAATAAGGCTTATGGTTTTATGTAATTATGGAATTGTCATTGGGTTTAGATTCTCACACGGCAATGAATTTAGGGGTTTGAGAATTGAGATGACGATTTAAAGAAAGCTTATAAAAAACTTGCTATAAAATTGAGCCTATGTTGTATGTTTTGCAAGGCTCAGTACTTGTTTTTGCATATTGAATGTAAAATTTTTGAAATGGGTAACAAAAATTAGATAATTCCTACGCCTACTGCAATTGAAAATATCGTAAACAACATCTAGTAGAAAATCGTATGGCATGTTGTAGAACTGTTATAGTCCATCATTTCTTTCGAGAAAACAATACAGTAAGAAGTGAATTTCTTTGGAGAGAATAAATAAGTAGTACTGGAGATCTTTGGAGAAAATAAATAAGTAGTAGTGACTTTCTTTGGAGATACTTAAACAATAAAGATTCAACATAAAGTATGACACTTGAACAATTTCGTAAAATAATATGTGCTTGGAGACTACGGTATAAGATTTATACAATAATTTGATAGATATTAGCTACAAAAAATACAATAGCTACAAAACTTAATTACTTAAAATATCTTATTTTCCAAATTAATTTGAGCGAAATAAATTATTCTAAATATTTATTTTGTAATCATTGTGTAGATATGAAACATGAAAATCGTAGTTGGATGTATAATAGAAACGAGCGACGATGGTTGATATTCTGGTAGTTTTATGTTCTTACATTGCTATATAATATGTTAGTAGTACATAATAAATGTATTTCATATATTCTTATGCTTATGATTTTTATTGGACTTATATTATACAGATGACATCTACGGGGAAGGCTACTAAATCTAAGAGAAAAAAGAAAGTCCAAAGTACATCCCCCATACTTTCCTGCTTCTAATCATACTTCCCCTCCTTTACCTCATATACTTCCTACTTGTCCGCCGTCTACAAATCCTCTTGATTTTTCAGTGCGCCCTCTATGGCTTCCCCCGGCATGCATTCAACCCTCCCCATCAGTTTATTGCTACACCTGGCATGCCACTTTCTTCCCCGAGTTGTATTGTTCTTCTTCATGGTGTGAGCTCATACATACCTTCGCCATCATCCAGTCTATCACCATCCCCATCATTATTTACTCCCATTGCATCTAGATTGCAGGCTGGCGACGCCACACCATATCCGTCTATCAATGTTTCCGTATCGTCTAGTACACAGTGATTGGACATTGGTGAGCCTGCCACGTTCGATGAATTTGGAAGGTTGAGGATTGATCCGAGGGAGATCGTAAGTAAGTATAATTTTTATTAGTTTTTAATTAATGAATATATTTAAAAAATTTAATTATTAAAATTTTTTATTAATACTAACGAGAATTTCCTGTAGTTTTACTCTGTCAGACAAGGCTACAAAGCGTGTCATGGAACGCATGAAAAAACTGTGTGTGAAACGACCCTAGGTAGTCAATTCGGGAGTTAAGACTCCGATTGGCATGCCGATAATTTTAAAAACTTCATAAGGTCAATTAGGACCTGTCTATAATATTTGAACTAAATCGGACTTTGTTTGGTAGGTATCGAAAGAAGGTTTCAGTTTCCGTTGTCGGTAAATATTAAAAAAAGATTTTCAAGCTCAATTTTGACGAATAAGCTCCGATTCGAAATCCGAAAGCGCCGTTAGGTTCGCATGATTATTTTTGACATGTGTGAACTTTCAAAAATGAATTCCGAGGTCGTTCGAATAGTTTCCGCTAAAGTCCCGAAAATTAAAGAATTTAATCTTTTCCGTTTAATTTGTATCTTGAGCTTCGAAAATCCGATTTGAGATCCGCCTTAGTGGGTATGTCACATAAATTTTGTATAATTTGTTTGAGAAATTTGAGATTATTACGAGTTTTGTAGGATTGCATTTTAACTTTTGTTACGATAGTAATTAAAAAGAAAATAAAAAAAATTAAAAGAAAAGAAAGAAAAATGGAAAGGCAATTAACAGAGTCGGTGGTCCCTTAGGCGAAAGTGTAATGGATAAAAACAAACAGAGAACGAGAAACAGAAACAGAAACGGGAAATGAAATGGAGAGCTCAGCGAATGCCAGAAAGAGAAAAAGGAAAGGAAAAGGAGGAGGAAAAACAATAGGATTTTCACCCCGCAACATCCAGGTAATGATGTTAATTATGTGTTTGAATATATTTTAATGGTAGAAATTGGGATATTGGATATCATTTTAATAAGTTCCATTGACAGGTTGAAGGGTTAATTAGATCCCGATAATGGAATTGATTATATATTCGTACTCAGGGAGTTATGAGAAACCCATAAATGTAATTATTTTAGGGTTTGATTATGTGACTTTGAACCCTGTATATAGGCCTGACATGCGTATCGCGTATGCGAATAGGGTATCAGGTTTCTACCCGGATTGTTCTAAAACGTAAGGAATGAAGCCTTTAGCCTAATTTGATATATTTTTCTACTTATTGAATATAGCAGGATCATTTGGCAGTGAATCCAAAAGGATAAAGTGGTTGTTGAGTAGGACTTTGGAATAAGGTAAGTATTTGTATCCATTTTTTTGGAGGCCCTTGGCCTTGTGGATATTGTACCACGTGTTCCTAACGTGTGTAGCTGCCGATAGGCATACTCATTACGCCTTCGGTTTGAATTTATATTGTATATTATAGCTTATGCCTTGTGGTTGGTATTGCATTGAGTATCTAAGTATTGTACTCTGGCTGTCATCATTGCATATACTTCCCGGTAGTCGATGAGAGTCCCGAGCCGATGAAGGGTCATCATTGCATATACTTTCCGGTAATCAATGAGAGTCCCGAGCCGGTGAAGGGTTACCATTGCAAATACTTTCCGGTAATCTATGAGAGTCCCGAGCCGGTGAAGGATCATCATTGCATATACTTCCCGGTGCTCAGTGAGAGTCTCGAACCGGTGAAGGGTTATTATTGCATATACTTCCCAGTGGTCGATGAGAGTCCTGCGCTGGAGATGGGTATCAGGCATATGTGATTGCATTGCATCATACCATATTCATCCCATTTCATTACACCACATGTTGACTATTGTGTGTATCGTGTTGTGTTTTATGTTTGCGGTATGTATACCATGTTGTGGACATATTTCAGTTTGCCTATATATTTTCTGGCTCGTATCCTTGGTTTCACGTCGCAACAATATAAATATATGGATCGGGATGCATGCCACAACATTATAAGTATATAGATTGGGTTGCACGCCGCAACAGTATAAATATATGGATCGGGTTCCATGCCGCAACAGTATAAATATATGGATCAGGTTGCATGCCGCAATAGTATAAATATATGGATCGGGTTGCATGCCGCAACAGTATAAATATATGGATCGGGTTGCATGCCACAACAGTATAAATATATGGATCGGGTTGCATGCCGAAACAGTATGTATTTATGATTGTGGATATGTTCTTGATACCTAAAAACCTATATGTTCTGTCTATCTTATGTCCCTAGTTGTTTATGAATGAGTTTATGATTCCATACGTGTTTGCAATTATTATCTGCCTCTGCCTTTTTATAGTTTAACTAAGATGGATTTGGTTTATCTGCTTTTCTTCTCCCTGGCTAGCTATCCTATTCTTCGAGGTGGCTAGTTTGCCCCACTTATTGAGTCCTTTTGACTCACCATTGTTTGTTGTTTCGTGTCTATTTATTTCGTTTCGGCAGGTTCGCTCCAGGATTGAGTTCGCTACGTTGTTAAGGAGCGAAGACGACGTCAGATGTTAGGGTGAGCCAACTTTTATTCAGGATAGCCACCAGTTTTATGTTTATTATTTCAGTTGTATTTTGCTCCCTTTAGGAGGCGTATTTATTCTTTTGCACTCTTAGATGTCTAGTCTAGATAGCCCTAAACCTAGTGTGTTGGGTAGTCAGCTGTAATTTCTGTTGTACAGCTTAGAGGTATCAGTATGTCTATATTTGGTTTTCTAAGTCTTGTTCTCATATATGAGTTGGATTTATATTTATTTTCCTCATTCAGTTGGTAAGGGTCCGCCCGACAGGTCAAGGGGAGGATGTCGGATGCCCGCACGGCCTAGCTAGAAATCTGGGTCCTGTCAGGTTGTATCAAAGCCTGGTTTAGAGTCTATCCAAACTAAGACAGTGTCTAGTAGAGTCTCGCTGATGGGTACGTAGACATTTGTACTTACCTACGAGAGGCTATGATGGTATTTAGGAAGTTTCTCTTCCTTCTTTTCCAATTGTGCGTTGGTCTGGGATGCAAAAATATTTTTGTTAATTCCTTAGCAGCAATTGTGTACCCTTGTGCAATAAATCAGAAAAGGGTAGGAGTTCAGGACGAAGCAGTCTAGCCTGGGGCTAGAGCTACTCAAGCCCCGAGAGTTGTGGATCGTGCTAATGATCCAGCTGCAGAGGCCCCAGCTGTACGAGCTCGCGATGGGCAAGGGTGCAGGGCATTGTAGTTCCCCTGGCTCTCTATAGTGCTTTAATGAGAATCTTGGCGGCGCAGATACTGCAAGAACTTTCTATCAGGTTGCCGCAGATGAAGACGTTCGGTCTCAGGGAGCTCCTGTTCCGCTTCCTGACGTTGCCCCAATAATTTTTATTCTAGAGGTAGCATGTGTTGTGCCCCTAGTTGTTTTGGATGGTTAGCTAGCTCTGGTAACAGTTCAGTCCGAGTGTCCGAAGAGGCTTCATTGTTTTACTCGGTTGCACCTTTTGATATTTTCTGGCCATGCATCAGATAGTCCCCGAGATTTTTTCTTTGAAAAATAAAAAGATGATGTCAGCATATTTTTCAGGCTCTTGGTATCTCGAGCGGTATGGTATTGACTATTATGCTTTTTGGTTTTAGGGCCCAGCCTTAGCTTGGTGGACCGCTCTTTATTAGCTAAGCAAGGCTTGCCTAAGCTGACTTGGCGCGGATTTTCTTGTAGATTTATGGAAAAAAATAAAGTTCCTTTCGTGCGGGTAGCGAGATGAAAAGTATCACTTATTTTAGTGGATTAGACAGAGAATCCTGTCAGTTTCAAAATACGAGATTGAATTTTCTAAGATGGCTGGATATGCTCTAGAGCTGGTCCATGAGCCTTTAGAGAAGGTTCAAATATTTATTGATGACCTTTCTCCTTCCTTGAGATCCAGAATGGCTCGAGAGATTGAGATTGGGACTTTATTTGATGTTGTTGATATTGCTCGGTGGTATGAGGCACACCATAAGTTAGAGGATGAAGAGTCAGAGCGGGAGGGCAAGAAATCCCGTGGCCTTGATAGGCAACTATGGTACCTCTTCTGGCGAGGTAAGGGCTCTGATTATCGTGGGAGGTCACCTTCCAGGTTATCTTATCTTGTAGCGCGTGATTCTCAGAGGGTGCCATTTGTTCATCAAGAGTAGACTCAGGTTTCTCTTTATATCTATCAACAAGCTATCCAGCATCCATTGTTAGCCAAAAGGTATTATCATTGTTGTGAGCCACGTCATATTATGAGGAACTGTTTTTTACTTTTGTAGGGAGGCAGTCATCTTTCTTCTCACCCTCAGGCCCCTGCCCAGTCGTGAGGGATTTCATTTAGATCTCATTAAGACAGATATATGTCACCATCCGGCAGAGGTTGTGAGTGTGGTGACAGTGGTTCTTCAAAAGGTAATTATCAGGGTAGTGGCTTAGTTCAGATACAGTGGCAGTTCTATGAACTACTAGTCCGACAGGATGCTGAGGAATCTGATGTAGCAGACCCATATATTTTTTCTTCTATTATATGTGAATAAAATTTGATTCTTTCGATCGATCTGGAATTCGTTTATCTTATCATATTTCCATGGTTTTTCCTTTGGTGTTGTCTATTAAGAATCGGTTGCGGTAGAGGGGTGAGCTTCTGATATGATTTATTCTCAGCATTTATGAGACCCTACTAGTTTATCTGGTTTAAATGTGAGTGACTTGAAAGTGAGTGCCGGTATTGTCTGTTTGGCATCTTGTTGTGTCACCTTCTGTTATTATGTCAAGTCAGTCTACCTTTCTCTTTGGAATTCTGTGTTGGTAGGAAGATGGGATTCTTACTCGTCACCATCAGAAAGTGTCATTATTCCTTCCGGTGTAAAGTGATCAGTAAGCAATACTCGATCTGCGTGTCTCATCTTGGTTCGAGACGCTAGTAGGATCATGTTATTCTATGAGCTTTTCTCTGTTATAAAAGGGTTTTCTAGTAAATTGTCAGAGTTTCCTTCTTATAGGAAGGATAAATTGGCATAGATAATGCTCCGTAAAGCTCATTTAATGTCTATTTCTTAAATTACGATTCTTTGGTTAGCTGGAATCGAGAGTACGCTAGCTCAAGTAGCCAAGAAAATAAGAAGATGAGCTTCCTGAAGCTCTAATTATTTCTATCCTCAATCCATTGACCTATCTTCTTCTTCCGGTACTACTGAACTTTAGCAGTTAGTAGCCGCTTGTGATGTACCCTGTGTTGAGCCAGAGTGCGTGTGCAGCAGAGTGCGTGTCAAGATAGCCTGGTAAGCATATTGTTGTTTTTCAAGGCTACTAAGGCTAATGAGAAGCGTCATTTGACCCTAGAATTGATCCATCAGGCGGTGGTGCTTATTGCAAAGGTATGGAGTTGAACCCGAGAGATGCAGCTGTTTGGCAACTCGAGAGGGTAATTGGGTTGCTCAGGTCTGAGCCGCATTATGTTTTAGCTAAGTCTTCCTTAATCCAGTAGGTTGTGCGAGAATGAATATTTCTATTCAAATTAGCTGTACGAGCTTATGCTCTAAGTGGATGAGTCTTCCTCCAATTAATACTGAATGCTAATATTAAATCTCTAAGGCGTTACTGAAGCGTAAGCTAATTATTAGTTTCATCGACCTGTTCTATATCGAAAAGTATATATAAGAGGTGATTGTCGGCAGAATCATGTTAATCCATCTAGAGTTCCATGTATCTTTGTTTGAAAATTGTAGAACTTTCCTCTCGTTATCGAGGAAGGTCAGCTTAGTTAGAAAAAGCTGGGCAATAGTGTTATCATATCATGCATATATATTTTATTCCAAGAGTTCGGTGTGCGTGTTATAATTCTAATTCTGTAATCATGAGACAATATCCATGGAATAGTTTATGAAAGTCGTGCAAGTTCTCTTGTTATCTGTGTGAATATGCCTTAGACTCAAGCTCGTTCGACGACGAACGAGAGTCCAATTGGAGGAGAATAAAACGACCCTAGGAAGTCGTTTCGGGAGTTAAGACTCCGATTGGCGTGCCGATAATTTTAAAATCTTTTAAAGGTCCATTAGGATCTGTCTGTAAAATTTGAACTAAATCGGACTTCGTTTGGTAGGTATCGGAAGAAGGTTTCAGTTTTCATTGTCGGTAAATATTAAAAAGAGATTTTCAAGCTCGATTTTGGCGAGTGAGCTCCGATTCGAAATTCGAAAACGCAGTTAGGTTCGTATGATTATTTTTCACATGCGTGAACTTTCGGAAGTGAATTCCGAGGTCGTTCGGATAGGTTCCGCTAAAGTCCTGCAAATTAAGGAATTTGATCTTTTCCATTTAATTAGTATCTTGATCTTCGGGAATCCGATTTGAGATCCACCTTAGCGGGTACGTCACATAAATTTTGTATAATTTGCTTGAGAAATTTGAGATTATTACGAGTTTCGTAGGATTGCATTTTAATTTTTGTTACGGTAGTAAATTAAAAAGAAAAGAAAAGAAAAAAAAAGATTAAAAGAAAAGAAAGAAAAATGGAAAGGCAAAACATAGTTGGTGGTCCCATAGCCGAAAGTTTCATGGATAAAAACAAACAGAGAACGAGAAACAGAAACAGAAACAGAAACGGGAAATGAAACGGAGAGCTCAGAGTGCCAGAAAAGAGAGAAAGGAAAGGAAAAGGAGGAGGAAAATAATAGGATTTTCATCCCGCAACATCCAAGAAATAATGTTAATTCATTATTTCAGTTTATTACGTGCGTTTGAATATATTTTAATGGTAGAAATCGGGATATTAGATATCGTCTTAATAAGTTCCAAGGTTGAAGGGTTAATTGGATCCCGATAATGGAATTGATTATAAATTCGTACTTAGAGAGTTATGGGCAAATCATAAATGTAATTTATTTAAGGTTTGGTTATGTGACTTTGAACTCTGTACATAGGCCTGACCTGCGTATCGAGTAAGCGAATGGGATATCAGGTTTCTACCTGGATTGTTTTAAAATGTAAGGAATGATGCCTTTAGCCTAACTTGATATATTTTTCTGTTTATTTAATAGCGTAGGATCGTTTGGCAGTGAATCCATAGGATAAAGCGGTTGTTGAGTTGCACTTTGGAATAAGGTAAGTGTTTGTATCCATTTCTTTGCAGGTCCTTGGCCTTGTGGATATTCTACCACGCGTTCCTTACGTGTGTAGCTGCCGATACGCATACTCATTACGCCTTAGCTTTGAATTTATATTGTATATTATAGCTTATGCCTTGTGGTTGGTATTGCATTGAGTATCTGAGCATTGTACTGTGGCTGTCATCATTGCATATACCTTCCGGTAATCGATGAGAGTCTCGAGCCGGTGAAGGGTCATCATTGCACTTACTTTCTGGTAATCGATGAGAGTCCCGAGCCGGTGAAGGGTTATCATTGCATATACTTCCCGGTAATCGATGAGAGTCCCGAGCCGGTGAAGGGTCATCATTGCATATACTTCCCGGTTGTCGATGAGAGTTCCACGCCGGAGATAGGTATCAGGCATATGTGATGCATTGCATCATTACCACATTTATCCCATTTCATTGAACCACATGTTGATTATTGTGTGTATCGTGCTGTGTTTTATGTTTGGGGTATGTATTCCATGTTGTGGACATATTTCAGTTTGCCTCTATGTTTCTGGCTCGTATCCCGGGTTGCACACTGCAACAGTATAAATATATGGACCGGGTTGCACACCGCAATAGTATAAATATATGGATCAGGTTGCATGCCGCAACAGTATAAATATATGGATCGGGTTGCATCCCGCAACAATATAAATATATGGATCGGGTTGCACATCGGAACAGTATATATTTCTGATTGTGGATATGTTCATGATACCTAAAAACCTATATGTTCTGTCTATCTTATGTCCCTGGTTGTTTATGAATGAGGTTATGATTCCATATGTATTTCCAGTTTTATCTGGCTCTGTCTTTTTATAGTTTAAATAAAATAGATTTAGTTTATCTTCTTTTCTTCTCCCTAGCTAGCTATCCTATTCTTCGAGGTGGCTCTGTCTTGTTTGCTGTTTCTTTTCTATTTACTTCGTTTCGACAGATTCGCTCCAGGATTGAGTTCGATACGTTGCTAAGGAGCGAAGACGACTTCAACTATCAGGGTGAGCCAACTTTTATTCAGGATGGCCACCAGTTTTATGTTTATTATTTCAGTTGTATTTTGCTCCCTTTAGGAGGCGTATGTATTCTTTTGCACTCTTAGATGTCTAGTCTGGATAGCCCTAAACCTAGTGTGTTGGGTAGTCAGCTGTAATTTCTGTTGTACAGCTTAGAGGTATCAGTATATCTATGTATTGTTTTCTAAGTCTTGTTCTCATATATGAGTTGGATTTATGTTTATTTTCCTCATTCAGTTGGTAAGGGTCAGCCCGACAGGTCAAGGGGATGATGTCGGGTGCCCGCACAGCCTAGCTAGAAATTTGGCTCGTGTCAGTGTGGAAGTTTGGACATCCTGGGGTAAGGTACCCCTACCAGTGAAGATCGAGATGTTTAAGATCTATCATGTACTAAATATGTTTATTTTATTAATAATTTAGTTAAGTATTACTTTCTTATTCTCATATTATTAATTATTTCAGACAAAGTGTGTGTGGCATCCATGCTATGATTCTCGAATGGATATCAATTTACTTAACAAATGCGCTGATAGAGTCAAAGATACTATGTATACAGCTCGAAAGAAAGGAGAGAAGCCCGGATGGATATGCCTGGAACCTTGGAGCAAACTGATGGAATATTGAGCTAGTGAAGACTTTCAAAAGAAGAGCACCTAAGGAATGGCAGATCGAGCATCTGAAAAGGATAGATCGTTGCACACTGGGGGTTCAGTTAGTTCAGGGACTCATTGGATGAAATTGGTAACTTATTTATTATATATTTTCTTTAATTTAACTGTCATAAATATTTTATCTAACTTTTTTTTTTAATTTTCTAGGAAAAGAAAGAATGTCGCCCTATGCCTCAGCCTGAGTTCTTTAAGAAGAGTCATATAGTAACAGACGATGCTGGCAATGAAGTTAGATGGGTCGAGGATCCCGCTATAGAAGTATATGTAAAATTTTAACTTCAAACTTGTTTGTATAATCATTCAATATAATTCTTGCTATTAAATTTATTTCAAGAGGACTACATAGCCTGTGAGCAAGAACTGATTTCAAGTCAGGCATCAGAAGCTGGTTGCACTGCCCCTACAAAACTGTCACCTGAGGAGGAAACTTCACTATGGCTGGAGGAAACTTCAAACTTGTTTGTATAATCATTCAATATAATACTTGTTATTAAATTTATTTCAAGAGGACTACCTAGCCTGTGAGCAAGAACTGATTGGAAGTCAGGCATCAGAAGCTGGTTGCACTGCCCCTACAAAACTGTCACCTGAGGAGGAAACTTCACTATGGCTGGAGGTGAATGGTGGTGTAAAGAAAAACAGTGCATACACTTGGATCACAATGTTGCTCGGGTCGTCTGAAAGCAGGTTTGACTAGCACTTACTCTTCTACTTTTTACATTCTCAAGAGGTGGTAGACTCGTTACGCAATAAAGTATAAACGCTAAAGAACGCACATAAAGAGAATCATAAAAGCTTCAGAGGCGAATTACAAAGCATTGGAAAATATGATGAAGAACTTTAGGAGAAATCGGGAAAGGAAAAAGGAAATAGCTATAGCAAGGGCAAGGGAAAGAGCAAACGTCGATATCCCTATGTCGTTCGTGTGTGACTCTGAGAAAACAGAGTAGTGAAGTGTTGATGTTTTAGACTTACATTTAATTGTTGGACTTATTTTCTGTTTGAAGTTTTTGAATTGTATTATGTTATGTTAAACTTGTTTGATCGTTAGACTTGTTAGATGTGTTTAATTTGTTAGATTTGTGTAAGACTTGTCGTTTAAAGGAATTAAAGCTGGTAGAAGCCTATTGTTTAGCCTGATGTTTAGGCTTATGTTAGATGTACTGAAAAAATATTTTTTTCAAGTAAATTCAAATGTACCATTAACAACAAAGATAAAATATACAAACTAAAGAGCATAATTTATCCTAGGTCATTTTGTATCAAGGAACTGGGACCTCAAGAAAATCAGCTAATTACAAAGCAATACAAACTAATAACAAAGTATACCTAGTTACATATCCCATCTATCAACCTAGAGCATTCCCTTGCTATTTCTAGCAGTCTACTCGCACTTGTATGTCTCGTTGGATCATCTTTACTCTTTCTGCTAATGGCATGGTCTTTTGGAAAAAGAATTGATGTTCCTACTCGTCCAGGTATAGGTTATGATCACACTGAACACAACAACAACTACTTTTCTTGAACAACTTCCATCTTCTAGTTTGTATCCAATTCAAGATTTGTGCCACTAGTTTACTTACTATAGGTATACCATACCAATGGTTGACACCATCCATCACATGAGTAAACAAGGATCAATGGTGAAACAAGTGGCCAATTGATTCGATTGCTTGACTATCACATAAACAGCAGGTAAAATCATCATAATGTATCTGCATTTTCCACATTCTTTCTCTTGTCAATAGATTCTCCTGTATAACAAGCCACAGTGTAAACTTGTGCTTTGAAGGGTAAATGGAGGTCCAAATCAATTCAGAATTTGGCAAGGAACCAAAGAGCCAAGCCGCTGGTAATAACTCTTTGTCATTCAGTACACACCATTGCTGGTCAATAAGTACTGCCAATTACAAAATATGTCATGTATTTTAAGTTAAACAACTATTGTTAGACTTGTTTTAAAGGAATTGTGGGAGGTAGAAACATGTTTTTTATTGGATGTTGCACTGTTTTGAATTGATAGGTGGTGACTTTCTATATTTTCTAGCTTCCGACCAATTAGATAAGAAATTTGGGAAAAAATATTCTAGATCAAGAACATTTATGATCGAATTGGTCGGAAAATTGTGAAAACAAAGCCAGACTAAGAACATTTCTGACCTATTCGTTGGGAAATTGGGTACAAAATTTTGAGGTCAAGAACAATTCTAACCGATTCAATCAGAAAATATCTATTATGAAAACTACTCTTATTAATTTCTTCCGGCCATTTTTTGACCGGACAATTTTTCCTACAAGATTTTCTCTGACCGCACTTGGCAGGTCGTGAATCGGTGGAAAACTCATGACTTCCGACCGATTTTTGACCCGTTTTGGCAGTCGAAATTGACCTGATTTTTGGTAGTAAATATTGTGTCCCGATTGTCGCCTGAAGCAGGATATCGACCTATGACGATGATCGTCTGTGAATTGAAATGGTCGAAAGGAATGCTATGGAGTCTTGCATCACTCATCAGTCTCTAGTTTAGTTAAATTGTGATAATCAAACAACGTTACATATTGCTCAGATTGTTCGGGATCGGGTATTTCATGATCGAACCAAGTACATTGAGGTAGATTTTCACTTTTTCT
Organism: Petunia secreta; assembly: GCA_029990175.1. NCBI lineage: Eukaryota > Viridiplantae > Streptophyta > Magnoliopsida > Solanales > Solanaceae > Petunia > Petunia secreta. The sequence goes on from JARKIP010000035.1 coordinate 63,811,409, forward strand.
GAGATGAGATTATCAAAGGAACCATACGCCCTAGACATGGGCCAACGAACACTCAGTTGGCTGTTATTTTTTCAAAAGCATTGAGTAGAGCACAATTTGATTATGTTTTGTACAAGTTGAGTATTCGGAACCCTCATCCTCCAACTTGAGGGGTAGTAATGAGGGATATTTATGTAAATATATATTTACTAGACTAGGATGTTCTTTAATGTATTATATGCTTGGCCCATTTGAATAGTTTGGAGGATAAGATAGGTTAGGAACTCAAATTGTATATATACTTTCATATAATTAAAAAGGTGAGAATGTTTACCCCAGAATTTTTATTTCTTTATTAAATTTAACAAAATTCATAAGAACAAATCGTATTTATGATACATTTAATGATAACAATCATGTACGAAACTTTGTGTTTGACAAATTGTGTAAAATAGCTATTGTACAAGCTAGGGATGTCAATGGCTATTGGAAAACCGAACCGAACCGAACCGAGCCGACTTTTAGGTTATTTTCAATAAAATCATAGATCCAACATAAATTTATAACTGAACTGAATTATTAGGGTAGGTTTTTTATTTAAAAAGAAATACCGAACCGAACCGATTAACTTTATATGTATAAAATATATTTTTTTATTTTAAATATAAGTACAATAAAATATTAAAATCTTTTGTCTTAGGCATTGGGTCGACCGGAATGACTATAAACAAATCTAAGTTTCTGATAATAACATTAAAAATCTCAACTCCCGGACCTCTTTTGCCATTCCTGATCTACACACCTACTTATAATTTTTTTTTCTTTGTCACTGCTATGCATGTTCAGTTGTTTATGCATTATTCTTAATATGTTTACTTTAAAATAAATATTTGAAACTAAACTTTGAATCAATTATTCATCAATCAAAGCAATGCCGCTTCTAATAATGATATAGTTGTTGTCATGCTACTTGCTTATGAATATGGTTTTCTTATACTTTTTTAATCTAAAGACTATTTACTAAGAAGCATATGGAAGTTGTAGATATACATGGGACAAATATAACTCAAAGTTATTGTTGTAACTGATGGTTTTTTATTGGGCACAATATATGTTTTTCTTTTGTCTACTGCTATTTGTTCCTAATTCATCTTCATCTGTTTTTTTTTTGTTAATATCGTATATTTAATCACTGCAAGCATAAACATCGTTCTGTATCAGTCAACAGTATATCATGCTACTTGCTTATGAATATGGTTTTCTTATACTTTTTTAATCTAAAGACTATTTTCTAAAAAGCATATGGAAGCTGTAGATATACATGAGACAAATATAACTCAAAGTTATTGTTGTAACTGATGGTTTTGTATTGGGCGCAATATATGTTTTTCTTTTGTCTACTGCTATTTGTTCCTAATTCATCTTCATCTGTTTTTTTTTTGTTAATATCGTATATTTAATCACTGCAAGCATAAACATCATTCCGTATCAGTCCATAGTATATAAATATTATATAATTAACATATATCAAGTATTTAATATGAGCTACTAACTTTTAGTAATCCTTAAAATAGTGAGACTTTTATGTGATGTTAAAGTATAAAAATAACAGAAAAATTAACAGAACAGAACCGAAACCGAAGATAAAACCGATTTGGTTGAGATGGTTTTGAAATATCAAATTTTGGTTATACACAATAGAGTAACCAAAAAATTGGTACGGTAAAAATTTCATAAAATAACCGACCGAACCGAACCGTTGACACCCCTAGTACGAACTATCATCGCAAATTTTAGAGTTTTTAACCGAAATTATCCCTTATCTTTGGGGGTAGGTCTAATATAATCCTTTAAATATTACCTTAAGCATCTTTAATCCTTTAAGTTTTCTAAACTAGAGCACTTTTAGTCACCCTAACGGAATGGATGCTCTACTGGGGTTAAAACTAACGAGACTACCCACATGCAATGCACGTGACTTGTGAAATTCCAAAGACTAGCCATAAACCCTTTTCCTACTCTCGATTTTTCAAAATCTACAACTACAAGCTCTAGCTTAAAAATATTGAGAATCCAATCCATTGAAGATAAAAACAAAAACAAAATTCTAATTCCATGCAATTAACCATGGCGTGATTCTACAGCGAAAGTGAGAATTTATTCATACTTCTGTGCAAAGTGTATTATTTGTATTTCTTGTTGTCTCTAAATAAATTGATGATTATTGCATATTGCGACCTTGATTTTGCTTCTAATTTTCTTCCCTCTTCCAAAAGTTTCCTTGATTTAATAGTTTCAGAGCCATATTGGGGTTTTAGAAGTGCTGCTTAGTCTTATAGATTATAGATGGAACTTGTGGCTTAATTGTCTTCAAACACTTCTTTAACAGAAGTAGTTGAGGTAAACGAATCGGATCATTTGCATTTGGTTTAGTCTGCAGATTGGGAATACATAACCATTTGTTCTCTGGAGCGAAGAAGATTTTTAATCCACTGTAATACCAACCAGTATGCTTAATTAATTACATATAGCCAGTAAACTCACCCTACATAAAGATATATAATGAATATTCTAATTAAAAAATGGAAGAGTTGGTGCAAGTCACAATAAGAAGGTTCATTAGGTGATACTTCCGATCACTGCTTCATTAATAGGGAAACTTTCTAGTCTATCAACTTGTATAGGATGCTCTAATCATTTTTAGCAATTTGTCGATGTAGCCTTTCTTATGGTTCGTGTTACATTTTCATTTCTTATTCCTTCTTATTCTTGTCTGATATCATTTAGATTGCACACTCCTATGAAAGATAAAGAATACAAGATACGTACAGATGAACACCACTGCGACAACAGTGTTTTTATCAAGTTTATTCCTAAGAATACCTCTGCTTCACTCTATAACTCATGCGATTATAATGCAAGAAATTAGTTGTTTGTTGTGCTAGAATTTTAGTACCATTGCTTATTATATCTAAACTTGTCCCTTGATTATTTGATTTGTAATGTTTCTTGAGAATTCTTTACTTTCATCCTAACTAGCTCCACAGTCAAATTCTTATCTTCTGTGTATGACGTTTTGAGGTTACGACGGTTGCATTTACAACTGAATTAGAAAGACAGCATTTTTTGTACTTCTATTTTCCTGACACTTTTTAAGGCTATTTACTTTTGACATTGTAGGTATATTTTGGCGATGTCAGAGGATGAAAATGATGCATGATCTAAGTTGGCATCCAAAGTTATTAGCTTGAATACTGAAGTTAAAGACAAACTAGAAGATAAACTAAAGTTGACGAGAATGAATGGACCAAAAGATTATTGCCAGAGAAAAAGAGTTATGACTAAACATTGCTCAGGTTTCAAAAATGAAAGATGTAATGGAGAAATCAAAAGACATGAAGGAAAAAATGAGGATTAAGTTGAATAATTCAGACTTCAGTAGTTGTATTGTATGTAATTAGTGTAATGAATCATTGGGTTGCTATAGTTTGATGTAATCCTTTCTCTTGGATGCTTTAATATTGAATAATATACATAAGTAGTCTATTTTTGAAGGATGGTGTTCGGTTAGTGTGCACTTGATTTTGATACAGTTTACGAACTGTTTATCTATTGTGAACTTTATGTAAAGAATATAGATATGTACATTACTTGGTTTGTTCCATACTCTGCAACCTTCACTAGTCTTCCTTGAGTTGAACTGTACAAACACATCAAGAACCAGCATGTGTTTCTAAATTTTTTAAGGAGCTTCAAGATAACTTTTTGCATAAAATAAAACTCATCAAGTAACAATGAATTTTTCTTTTTTTTGCTGACAAAGCTAATTTTAATGTTGATCTGTTGTGTACTTATGTAAAAAAAATGCAAACATTTACATAACTTGAAACAAATTTGGTAAGCAGGAGTAGTCTGCAACACCCAAAACATTAACTCATTTCAAAAGTCATCCAACATAAAGAGTAATATTTTCATTAGTTTTGACAATTTTCTACAGCTTCACCACTTTGAGCAGCACCCAAAACATCAACCTACATAAAAGATGCGTCTAGAGTCACTCTACTTTCTTGACTTGCTTGGGCACGGTCCTGACTAGTAGATCCTCTTCTTACCTGTAAATAAAAAAGTTATCGGTTAAACTTTTAGTAACATCATTAAATAGAGTAATAAATGAATAAACTCATACTGGAAGCTTTGTAGGAGCGAAAGACGCAGGAAAAAAAGAGGATTCTTGGTGCGATGTCTCATCACCATAACAATCTGGCTGCACAAGATTTAACTTGCATGTTCTTTTGTTATGGCCTGGATTGTGGCATATACTACAGTCTAAAGATTTCTGCTTTCTTTTCATTTTGGTTCGACTTGCACCCACTTCATCAGGTTCTTTCCTCCGAAGCGTTTGCTTTCTACCTTTGGTACTTTGTCTTTTCAACCTTGGAGGCAAAGGAGGAATATTATTCGACTTAGGCCACATCTCTTGACCATTCATAGGTAGAACGGAAAATTCATTGATTCTCCTATAAGTTTCCACCCTATAACAATCATCCACATATGAGTTAATGTCATCATGTTTAGCCCAAATCGCAGCAATGGCATGCTTGCAAGGAATTCCTGTAAGATCCCATTTCCTACAACTGCACTTTCTATTTAACAAATCCACAGCCCAATTGTCCATTATAGTTGCTCCTATAATCTCATAATTCCACTCATTAGACTTTCTTGGAATGAACTCAGCGGCAGCAGCTTGATTTTTGTGCAACACATCTTTAATCCTCGGACAAATATCACCAACATTCCACTTGGTAGCTTTATCCCGATTTGCTTGCATTCTTGCCATAAACAGATACCTTAGCTTCTCCAATAGAGTGATGATTGGCTTATCTCTAGCATCCACGATCATGCTATTAAAACATTCACACATATTATTAAGTAAGACATCACATTTCACAGTCTCTGGGAAGTGAGATCTAGACCATTCTGTAGGTGATTTATTCTTGAGCCAATTAGCAGCTTCTGAATCTAGTTCAATAATTTCATCCATGCAATCATTAAACCACTTCACTGTTGTAGCTCTTGCAGCTTTCCAAAGTGCATTCCGGAGTGAAATACCACTGAATCCAGCCCTCTTAAAGTTGCTATGCAAGTGTCTCACACAGAACCGATGACTAACATATGGCAATACCTCATTAAAGGCCTCGATCAAACCTTTTTGCTTGTCTGACATGAACGTCCAAGTACCATCATCGTCAATGTCTAAGTCAAGTTTTAAATAATTCAAAAACCATTCCCATGACTCCTTCCGTTCTTTCTCTACAACTGAATATGCAATTGGAAATATATTATTATTAGGATCAATCCCAACAGCAGTTAACAATTGAGTTCCATACATTGGACCTTTAAGCCAACAACCATCGACCCCAATTATTTTTCTACAACCACTCTTGAACCCCTCTTTACAACCATTAAAGCAAACGTAGATCATCTGGAATCTCTTAGGCTTGTTTGGGACCTCATTTTCAACCAACTTCATATAGACTGAAGTATATGGATTTGTCCTCCCAATTTCATTGCAGTAGTTCCACAATACCTTATATTGAGCATTAAGATCTCCATTAATCAGTGCAAGTGCCTTTTTCTTGGCTCGTCTACATTGTGATGATGTCACATGAACTCTTAGCTCCACACTAACATGATCTCTGAATTCACTGATTGGCCAAGACTTGTTTGAGCTTATCGCCTTAAGATATCTTTGTGCGAGGTAAGACGATGTGATTGATTTGTTACGATGATTCCAGTTCTTACAAGTATGATCGGGATTGTATGTTTTGATCTGAAATGCCCTATCTCGATGCATCCTTGAAGCTAGAATCTCCCATTTGCAGTCCGAATTTGAACAAATTGCTCTTACTCTTAACTTGTCATTCTTGCACCACTTTATGTACCTCCCTTGATTTACTTCATGAGTTATTACAGCATATTTGAACTCATTTTTGTTTCCAAATATTAGTTCTAATGCCAACACAAGTTTTTCAGCATCTGTTATAGGATTGAACTTGGGAAAGTTGAAATTGTCATTGTCAGAATCAGATTCTAAACTCCTTGTATCATCTGAGATAACACAGTCTGAATCACCATCTTCAGCAGCCATCTTTTTCTGAACTTCTTCACTAACCTCATATCTATGCTTTACATTTGTATTTGTTTCCAAGATATCATTATCGTCTGCCAGATCATTTTCCGAGTCTTCAAAGTCATCATCACTTGAAGAATGATCAATACTTGCTTCTTTGTCTTGTTCTGATACAACAACTTCATCTACATGCCTGGTTCTTTGTCCTCCATCCTCAATTTCCTTAACATCTCTTCCAATATATGAATCAAGATGCTCAAAGTACACTTCGACGACCCTCTCATCTGGAATATTTTTGGATACAACAATGGCTTCTACATCTGTTGAAACAAGTCTCATTCTGTTACCATTCCTCCCGCACTTGTGCGAAAAAATAACAGTGTCTCTTTGATAGCCGCATAGTTCTGCCATGTATTTGAATTCTGACAACTTTAACTCTGTCTCATTAACATAGTCAATATAATCTACTTTTCCACCAATATAATATCTACTAGGCTTATGCTTCATTGCGCCACCATGTGTTATTTTTACGCTGAAAAATGACGCCTCATATATAGGGTCTGTGAAAACATAAATTTGCACTTATGTTAGAACAATTTGCAGTGAAAAAAATGCTAGGCTGAAAAAGTATTGAAAACAGAGAAAAGAGTATAAAGGTAATGAAAATTGGTAACAAATGTTATCTATTTGTTCTCTAATTTTAAATAGTAGTACAATAAACTAGACAGACAATGCAATTAACTTAATTACTCCCATGTTCTTTTACTTTTTCTATGTTGATTTGTTCTTCTGCCGTTAGACAAACTTACAGTAACGTTTATCAAGTGATAGAAATTTTTCTTATTCTATGTTAGGTTTATTCTTGTTCCTTTTTCACATTAAAACCTTCTTGTATAATGAATGTCAAGTATCTTGCTGCAGACTTACCATACTTGGGATTTTCACCACCATGGCATCTGATAATCATTGTTAGAGATGAAGAAGTCAAAATATCTTCAGTTTGCTTCCTGCGTTTTCGATTGATCAAAACTTTTTCTCAAAGAAATAAGGTTACGTAGCTGTGGAGTCGTGGGAACTGGTAATGGGAAAAGGGTTTATGGCTAGTCTTTGGAATTTCACAAGTCACGTGCATTGCATGTGGGTAGTCCTGTTAGTTTTAACCCCAGTAGAGCATCCATTCCGTTAGGGTGACTAAAAGTGCTCTAGTTTAGAAAACTTAAAGGATTAAAGATGCTTAAGGTAATATTTAAAGGATTATATTAGACCTACCCCAAAGATAAGGGATAATTTCGGTTAAAAACTCCAAATTTTACATTAAAAAAGATTGGGTTAATTACACTTGTATGAAATTTTGTAGCCATAACTACGAAAAAATAGCAATATTATTCATGTTTAAAAAAAATAGCAATATTATTCATATTAAAAAATATTGTATTATTTTTTGTATACAAGTTGCTACAAACAACTACAAAAAAAAAAAAAACTCTAGCCTCCACCTCACATTCCTCCCTTGCCGCCCCTCATACCGCTTATAGCCCCCAGTGCACCCACCTCCGCCACCCAAGGCTGCTGAAACAGTCAGAAACAGTCAGAAGCATCGCAGAAACCATCTGAAACAGTAGTGAAACATTTAGAAATAGTGCAAAAAAAGTCAGAAATGCAGAAAAATTAAATACATTCTGAAAAATTAAATACAGTGCAAAAACAGTGAAAAAATTTAGAATCAGTGCAGAAACAATCCAAAAACTATTTGATACAGTGTAGAAACAGTTAGATACAATAAAATAAAAATAAAAAAAATATCAAATCGAGCCGGAAAAATACGAAATCTTACTAGAAAATATAAAAAATGACTGAAAAACACAAGATTTAGCCGAAAATCACCAAATCTTACTAAAAAATACCATATTTGAATGAAAAAACATCAAATATTGGGAATCGAGGTATGGAAGGTGATGGAGGAAGGTGAGAGGAAATAAAATATTTAAAAATTTACCGAAAAAGTGACTTAATGGTCGGAGTTAGGTGTTGGCCGAAACTTTGAAGCTAGAGTTATGCTGATTCCACGAGAATTTGAGAAAAGTACTAGCAAAAATGGAAACAGGGTGTGTGTGCAAAAATACACCACCTACGATAGCAGAGATATTAGTCTAACCGTCAATTTCTAGACTTAGCTTATAAGTCACCGGGCTCAGAAGATAAATGTTGCACCACGAGCCACGACCGCTTAGCAGGCATGGGCCTTATAGTTTTACAGTCTTCTAGTTTGGTTTATTTGTATCACCGTCTTGAGTAAACAGGCGCATGGCCTATAAGTCTTTGTATATTGCCATAATTAGGACAAGGGTAAATCACAACTATAAATACCCCCTTTCCATTATATTGTACATCATGCGATTCTTCCACAATCCGACTTTGCTCAAGGAATACATCTATTATTTCTCTGCTTATTGAACTTTTTATTACTTTTTATTTTTATTTACCGTATTGCCTGTGACCCTCTTATAAATCTACGTGTTTAACTTTTTAAGCAAATTTTAGGCATAAACAATTTGGTACCCCTCGTGAGGCCCAGGCAATTGTATGTTTTTCCAAGGAAAAGCACAACCATGTCGAACGGCAATGACAATGTCCCCAAGAACTCCATTGCCATGGTTGATAATTCCACAAAGGATCCCAGTGATCCTGATGAACAACTAGAGGGAACTGCCAGGGATCCGATCTTTTCAGACAGTGACTGTGATGATGATCAACCATGTGCAACCAACTCCAAGCTCGAAGACTTCCATAATAATTTTCTCAAAGCTCAAGATGAATGAGCAAAACAAAACACGGCCAACATGGTCGAAAGTTTAGCCAAGAAGCTGGAGGCGATCTTTGTTGGTTCGTTCTAGAAGCCAGTATCCATACGAGGACCCGTGCCTATAAATGAATTACTAGCTACCATCCCCAGATGGAGCCTCAATATGAGAGCCGCCCCAGGAAGTTCCACAGCGGCCAATAATGAAGGCATATAAGGAACACCTTACATCCAGGACATCCTTAAGGAACTAATATTCATCCACGATCGGATTAGAAATGTTCTGTGTGCTCTACCTCACGTTACGATCGTAGATGAGCAAAAGTTCTTCAAGCATGCATACAAAGTGAGCTACGCACTAGTCCACGTACCGAAGCACTTCCGCCTCCCAGACAACATTAAGTATGATGGAACCACTGATCCAAATGAGCACATCACTAACTACTATACCGCAGTCAAGAGCAATGAAATCACGGAAGAAGAAGCTCAGTCTGCTCTGGTAAAATGGTTTAGTTCTACCCTGACTAAGGGGGGCCTCACATGGTACACTCAGCTGGCGTTGGGATCGATCGAATCATTCACCCAAATGCATGACCTCTTCAAGAAAATGCACTCCGGTGCTCGCAAGTGAGAAAAACTTATGGAGGACATCTTCGCGATCTGCCAGCATGATGGGGAATTCTTGAAAGATTGTCTAGAGAGATTCCAGAGGGAGCACATGGTGCTTGCCCCATTGCCTGATAGCATCGCTTGGCTAGCTTTCTATAAGAGTCTGAACTTCTGAGGATCACTAGCCATATAGGAGTTTCAACGGAATCTTACTCAACGCACGGTGACAATGTGGGATGATATACATTAACAGTATAACGAAAAGCTCCGCCTCGAGCCGGAACCATCTCCAATGCTTGATGACAGCTCTCGATGAGCCATTGAGGACGTTAGTCAACAGAGGTAGAAACTAGAGCATGTAGAAGAGTATCAACCTACGGATAGAGGAAAGAAAAGCAGGAGATAACAGAGCCGATTCCCAAAGCTTGTTGAGAAATGAGACGACGCTCGAAAAGCAACTTCATATGCTCAGAAAGGATCACTAAACATCAAGAGAGCTCCTGGCATATTTGAGAGGGTGGGACTACGCGTCAGCGCAGTGGAATTCATAAAATGTCGTTGAAAAATTCCTCTGTACGCTAGCTTAATAACATGAGGGCGGAGTCCGACAAGAGGGATCCAGACCTCATCAGCGAGTTTCACATAGACCATAGGCATGAGACTGTAGGCTGCAAGGCCCTGATCCTAGAAGTAATGAGTCTGCTCAATAAGGACTATTTGAAAGAACTGCTAACGGAAAGAGGGAAGTAGATGTATGCCACAAACAGAGGCTCAGAGGGTCCTCCAGACCTACCCAACCTTTAAAGGTCTATCAATGTCATAATCGGTATCCCCGTGCTACCTAATAGCTCTAACAGGATGTGGCATAGCCTGAAAGAGGCCACGCACGTAAAGAAACAATCACGTTCACACGACGCAGACTCCATCAATTGTGACAATCCCCATCATGATGCCTTGAGCATAACACTAAGGAGGGGTGACATGGATGTCAAGCGCGTCCTGGTCGGCGCTGGCAGCATCGTAAACTTGATCAAGTGGGAGACCGTGCAGGCCATGGGAACTAAAGACCAAGTTGCTCCAAGCGCCTACACTTTAGCAAGCTTCAACAACTCATGTGAGAAGTCTGTGGGAAAGCTGAACCTTGTAGTCCGCACGCCCGGAGCAGATCACATCAAGTTTTTCTAGGTAATCAATAGAGGTGTCCCTTACAATGCCATCGTAGGACGGCCATGGATCCATCAGATTAAGGTAATACCTTTCACCTTGCACCAAAAGCTCAAATACCCTGACTGGGGATAAAAGAGATACATGAAGGAGTAAAATACTTAAAAGTTCACTCAACTTTGAGAAATGTGTGACCAAAGTCACTTTGCTTAGAATTGTACTCATAAAGTATCAAAAGTCATTATAACCGGATTTCGCATAGTCACCTCACCGAAATCTGACGTGGAATTTTTATTTTTAATTATATATATATGTGGCACACTTTATTTTCCATGTAGGATTTTATAATAAGTAGATTAACCCAATTCTTGATCCATTATCCATTTTTTTCGGATCGGGCTCCCTTTTCAAAATGGATGGTGTAGATTTAATGAAGTAAAACTAAGTGTTTAATCATGGTTAGAAAAATATATCTTTCCATTTTAAATTTAAAGCATCTAACCTATCTTATAATTTAGTGACAAATTTCATCCCTCCTTGTAAATTTTTTTTCGGTCCCCAAAATTTTCAGTCATTTATGTTCTTTTTTTTAAAAAAAAAAAAAAATAAGGCTTCGTTTTTACTAATCCATTCTCAAATATATAGCAGAAAACCAAAAATAGTGTTAAATTATTTGCAAGTGAAAACATCGCAAGACATAGAATTAACAAGACAAGATTTAGTAATATCAATTTACTCAAATAGCAATATGCGAAGAAATTCTGATCACACAATCACATCAGTTAAATCTAGTTACAAAGATAGTACCTAATATTCTGCTCATAGTTATTCACATTTTATCTTGAAAAGAAACATTTCAACCAGTTTGTAATACTTATAAGAATCACATAGGTCTTCAGTGCTTCCATATCTAAAAATAAGATTAGTTTGTTTAACTATTAATGTAATTTTTATTTAAAATGGTTCTTATTTTTTGAGTGCACGTTCTCGAACAATAGCCAAAAATTACTCTTATTAAAGAATTAAAACAAAATGAAAGATTAAGTTTGAGATGATCAAAATTTAGGTTTGGGGGAGGGGGTGAAATTTTGTAGCTAAATTATAGGATTAATTAAAATAATTTGAATTTGAAATAGAAATATAGTTTGCCCAAACCATAGTTAAATACCTTTATTTACCCCCCATTAAATCTAGTACATTAGTTTTAAGGATGGCCAAGTGTCATTCATCCAAATAAGAACTTGAAAAAATAGAGACACTAGGTAATGTAGAGGAGTCTATATAAAATATATATTTACCTAATAGATTTGCAAAAAAATAATGAAACTAACCGTAACTAATTAAAGAGTTAAGTACTTGAAAGAGTAGTAAAGTATACAGTAGCCGCAACAGTTTAGCTAGACACACAAAATTCTATCAGGGGTCGTTTGGTTGGCGGGACTAAAAACGGGGATATCCCATAAATTTGGGATTGTTATAATCCCGGGATTAACAATCCCACCTCTTACATGGAATAAAATAATACCAAAAATTTGGTATAAAAGCTATCGCACTTTAACTAATCCCACCAACCAAACAAGGAATTGTTGTAGTCCCAAATTTAATCCCGGGACTATTAGTCCAATCCCACGAACCAAGCGACCCCTTATTGTGATAATTTAAAAGAACACTTTCCAAATCCTTAGAAAATAAATCAATTTATTATAAAATCCTACATGGAAACTAAAGTGTGCCATATATATATATATATATATAAAATTAAAAATAAAAATGCCATGTAAGATTTTCGGTGAGATGCCTGTGCAAAATCAGGTTACAATGACTTTTGGTGAGAATTACCTTAAGTTGAGTGACTTTGTTAGTACAATTCAAAGCAAAGTGACTTTGGTCATACATTTCTCATGTTGAGTGACCTTTAAAGTATTTTACTCATACATGAAGAGTAGTTGGTGAAAATGGAATGTTATAAAAAGGCAATCCTGGGAGCGGTCAAACCCAGCTTATTGAAATGGGCAAAACCCCGGCAAAGATAGAGAAGACCCCGAAAGCCCAATCAACCAAGATGATTACTCCAGTGAATTGGTTGATTGGATGTTTAAGGGGGTGTAGGAGTGACATAAGGAAGTATAACTGTTTTTGTTTATTTACTTTAATTAGTTCCTTTAGTTTTCCAAGTATTACTTTTTCCTTCATTTATTTTACCGGTTTCACTCCCACATCAGTACGGGCCCTGCACTCTTTTTTATTTATTTAACAAAACTATTACTCTACTTTAGTCAGTTTTATTCAAATCAATCAACGATCCAATTATTCGTAGCTCCGACCATATTTGAGTTGAAGTAATATACTCACCTTCCACTACAAGGTAGTGTAAACCACTCGGTTGAAGCTAGATCACTTCTAGTTAAGCCATCAAGCAATATTGTAAGTTGAATTCTTCAATTCAACAATCTCACCAACATGTCTGTGGGTACGCCTGCCGGCATAGTACCCATAAAGACTTAAGCACTCAACTGGACAAGCACAATTGTTCTAGCTTGAACACAAAAATGCCTCGTTGAATATAATGGGATAAAGTTATCCCCTTGAGGGTACGGGCGTTGCGCTAATCAAACGACATCTATCACAGACGCAACATAAGCCACACCTGCTGGTGCAAACGGGTAATCAGCAGATGTACACGCCCAAGCAGGGTCATAATAATACGCTGACATTCTAAGCGTTAGATAAAGCAAGGTGTCAGTTACCTATTTAACAAAAGCCGCCTAACTCTCGGCAGCCACAACCATATGGAAAATTAAGTTTTCCAAGACCATTATTTAAAATACTTACGGTGAAAAAGCTAAGATCGTCACAAGAAAATAACATATAATGACAAAATATTAGAGTAAAAGTTAAAAGCCACAAAACGGGCTGACATCATTCCAATATTATAGTTACGCCCAAAAATACAGGTTGGGATTCAAGGCATTATCGCAAAAAAGAGGGAAACTCGGAGTACTTCTCTCCACGACAACACTACGTACTACGTGAAGGTCCTGCGCCATCAACTGTAGGCTCTCCAATTGGTGGGTCATTTGCACCATCACCACTGGCTTCTTTAGGACTACCCTTAGGATCAGATCTTAACTAAGCATCTGGTTGAGCTACCAGCCTTGTCATGGAGGCGATCTCGGCAGCCAGGCATAGGTCAGGGTTTTCAGGGATCTAATGGAGAGTAGAAAGCACAACAACCAAGTTTGCACGATCCTCAGCCATATGCCTGGCATGCATGGCACTCATTTATTTAGTCAGCTAGTGGGAGCCATTGTAGAGTGTATCATGGACAATTCCTAAGGACGTCACTTTGCCTCGCAGCTTGTTATTCTCATCCTGAAGGAAAATAGAAAGGCTCGTAGCCTCAGAGGTCTGCTTCTCGGTAGCATTAGCTCTCTCTTCCATTGTAGTCAACTACTACCACAAAATAACCTCAATGGCCTCCAAGCGGGTTGCCTAGGCAAAATGCACTTGTCCCACAACTTTGGCCTCCTAGAGAGATAATGAAAAGGCCTCTACTTCCTCCTTGTACTTGCAGACCTCGGCACTCATCGCAACATTAAGCAGGGTGGCCCGCATTAATTCAAAATTGTGAGCATTTTGCGCGGCCAGGACCTTTGCATTCAGCTGCTCAACATTGGTTAAAAAAGGCCGCAAACTGGCAATCTGGCCCGAAGAGCATTATTATCTTCTCTCAAGTACTCATCAAGGCACCCCTGACAGATGACCTCATGATAGACCATCAACTCCCGAATAAACATTATAAGAATGTTAAGAAGAAGATGGGGACTCAGCTTAAATGATGAAGCCGGAAAATGAAGCAAAGCATTCCTGAAGGGAACACCTCGCAGCAACCCTAAGTAGGTCATAATAGTTGTAGCAGGAGAGGTGCCTTTGTACAGATAAACCAACCAGCTCGGCACTATGGTTAGTCGCAGCGCCTGGATTCAGGAATAGATTAACTCCCGTAGCAATGGGGACAACAATCTCGTGGGATCTGCCGACAGGCTCTACAACAGCAAAACCAGTTTTAACCACATCCTTTCCACGACGATAGTGAGTAGGAGAGTCAATCGACTATGGAGTAGGGACCACGATAGCAAATTCTATGAATATTCAGTGAGGAACTTTCAATAGAGTGCACGAAGTGGCTGAATTAATAGTAGGAAGAAAGTGTTAAACCAACCTGATATCAAAGCTTCCAAGTGAGCCGCCGGGAGGACAACCTCGTCCCCTGAAATGGCTTCCTCTTCAGCTTTACAACCCTCATCGATAAGGTGTCTACACTTGCACACAGAAGGGACAGGTTCCAACGTAACGGCAGCAACAGGAGGATTAACGGTCTTAGGTTTGGGGACTTAAGGGACTTCCTCAGTCGGAGATTATCAAAGGTGTTTCAATAACCAGACCTTTTCCAACTTACTGGACCTCTTTCATTTCAAGCATTGGGAACTAATAGCACTCTCAATGACCCTATCAGAAAAGGCCAGCACAGCAGGAAGACAAGCAATGTATGGAGCAGCAATAAGAATTTGTCTCATCTCGGGCATAGAGTGACAAGAAACTCCTGTAAGAAGAAGAAGATATTAGGCATAGTCAAGAGACAAGATTCACGATTGTATAAAAGAGAATAACATACCATGATCTTTTGCTCGCCAAGCATTCATATTGGCTAGGGCTGCGAAATTCATCATTTTGGCAGGATTCTTGCAAAAATCGTGGTGACCCATACAGCTAATGCATCACGAGAAACCGGAAGAGTAATCACGAAGTTCACTAAAAAGGGAAATGTCAACCCAAAAGGTGGTAACTAAAGAATACAGAACAAAAATACGGGGACTTACGTTTCCTATTAATGATCTCTGGAAAAGCGTAGGAAGAAACTATGTTAAGAGTACACACCATAATGTATCGGTGGAACCAGCCACGGTCTTTAGAATCATCAATTTTGGAGACAATGCCCTTCCTCCCTCATCTCTTATAGTTCAACATACCAGCTTTATGAAGATAAGAAGAGTAGAAGGCATAGAGGTGCCAGAAAGTGAAGTCCAACCTAGCATTGTTAGCCAGGTGGTCCAGTACGGCTAGCGAACATCAGAGAGAGGGCCCGACTTACCCTAAACAAATGTTGTATCCATGACATGTTTCCTCAACAACGGAATGCATGCGCCTGTTGAGATGAAGAGTAAATGGGTAAGTATGTACTATCGAATAACCAACACGATAGGTGGAGAACCTCTTCAGCAGTAGGAAGAATGATATCAATCTTGATGTGGGAAATATAGTCAGGTATGATAGCAAAAGGGTGATACTCAATAGAAACATTTTTTTCTCACCCTCATGCTTAGCCGTTTGCACCTGCATCTTGCCATCATTTTCTAAACTCAATATCTGGGAAGGTATTCTTGAACTGTGAAGTTTCTGGGTAAGAAGCTTGTTTCTTGCGCCATTGTGAAAAGGTTGTGTTTGAAGACTACAAAAGGTTTTTGAAAAAAACTGATATGCAAGGAATATGAAGGAATATGAAGATCTCTCAGAATCACGATGTATTTATACGCAAAAAAGAGTCCTGAAAGGAAAGTGGATCATTTGCAGACGTATGGCTTATGTGAAAAACCCCAATAATTACGGGATATGGACGGGCGGTTGCACCATTGGAAAGACGCGGGTGAAGTCCTTCAATAACAAGGCCACACATTACTATACTTGAGTACCATCATTAATGTAGGCATGCGATAATACAGTGCACGAGTACCGGGCATAGACAGATCCTTATGTTTCCTATCATGCCTTTTGCACATCCGGACCGCTTACCTCAACACTTAGAAAGTGGGGGGGGGGGGGCTGACTGCGTGGGTAAAAATAACCACCTATGATTACGGGGATATGAGTCTAGCTAGCAAAGAATAGACTTAGCATGCAAGTTACCGGACGCAGAGGATACACGCCTGTTCCACAAGCCACAGCCGCTTAGCAGGCACGGACTATAGGACGCTAGGCATACATCCTGCTGCCTTAGGGTTTACAATCTCCTAGTTAGTGTTAATTGTTTAGGCCTAAATTTGATCGTTTAGGTAAAAGAAATTAAATTTATTAGAGGGTCACAAGAAGTACAGTAAATATGCTGGAAAAGTGAGTAGAACTGAGAGAAAAGTAATAAGCAAGAAAATAATAATCTTATTCTTTGAGAATAGCCGGATTCCGTGTGAATCCTTTTATTGTACAATATAATTTAAGGAGGGGTATTTATAGTAGAGATTCATCCAGTCCTAATTATAGTAAAATACAATGACTAATAAAGGTCAAGGGCCTGTATACTCAACGCGGCGATATATATTAAACCCTACCTAAGAGACTGTAAACCCTAAGGCGGTAGGATGTATGCCTTACATCCTACGCCTCTACTGGTTGAGCAGCCGTGGTATCAGGAGCAGGTATGTATCCTCTGCGTCCGGTGACTTGTAAGCTAAGTCTAGTCTCACCAGTTGGACACATATCCCCGTAATCATAGGTGGCGTGTTTTTGCCCACACAGTCAATCCCCCCCTCCACTTACCTTTGTTGCCTTAAGCAGTTAGAAAGTGAAAGAGGTATGCGAAAAGGATGTGAAAAGATATTTCACGTATTCCTTTATATTCGTAGTCTCCTTGATCGAGACCGACATTCGATTTCTTCGAGAAACCCATGTGTCATTATCTCATTGGTCAATGTCGATTCTATGAGCTTTTCCCATAATTCACTTTTACTGTGCCAAATCATTTCATATCATTGGGCCATAATTACATTGACCGTTTCATGCTTCATCGTTGTTTGATTTCTGCCAATAAATAAAAGTTTTAATGATGGACGAAAATCAACAACCTTTTTTTAGAGAAATACACTACTTCTTCCAAAGATTTCTTATGAAATAATAGCCATTCTTCTTAAAAAAATGTTCGCCTTAGATCCTGGTTTTGATATTCCCAGAACAACTCCTTCATTTAGAATGGATGGTGCATGAGAAAACTGTAAACTGAAGAACCTCTACAGTTTTCTTCCTCTGTTTCTCTATCTATGATTGGATGAAAGGAGTCCCCCGAGCCATGAAGTTTGATCGAGATTCTATTGACGTTCTCCAAAATTTCTTCAATGTTGCATGTGCACTGATTATGGTATGCCTATTTTTCAACGCAACTGTATTTGTGATATTTCTCTTGTCATGCGGAGCTCCTCAGCAGAAGAATATCTGCCATGCAGTGCATCTACATCTATTAGTCTTTTGGCTCAATGGGACAAATAGTCCAAAGATAGTCCCACCTGACGAGGCAGGGTCTTCACTATGGTATTCTCTCCTTACTTGGGTGACTAATACGCAGTTGCACTCTCCAAAATCTTTGCATTCAGGGTGGCCGTATAACTCTGCCATGTTCTTCGATTAGGAGGGTGCATCTGCTTCCAGTTGTCTAAAGAAGAGGGGAACATGGTTCTCCTGCAGCACCTAGGGGTTTACACGTTAGTGTCTCTTCAAGTGATTCAAGATGAAACTTTCAGCTTATGCGCTTCTCCTTTTGCCGTTCTATTGAGGAATTCCTTAGTTGGATTGATTTTACAACTCCCATGGCGCATCAGTACAAAATTTATTTCTGCTCGGGGTATTGTGTTGGAAACTTCCTCTTTTGTACGCCTAGAGAAACTCGATACAAGAGCTACAATCCAAATGAAGGTCTCTAGCCGTGCAAATTCAGAGGAACTTGTAGTTTTAGCTTTTTGAAGCCTTTTAGTTTCATAAAAATGCTTGTAATGAACAGTTTTGTATTCAAAAGAATTTAATTGTATATACTGAGCCTACAGGCTATTGATATTAATGAAATGATCATTCATAAACATTTAGAGTACTTGCGTACTTAGTTGTAGTGTAGTCGAGCAACATATTTTGGGTGCATTTCTAGGCTATTGTCTTTTAAAGACAGATGTATTCACTGTTGGGCGCGTTATTTGCATTAGTAATGACGACTTTATATTACGTCCGAAAGGGGATGTCTTCAGGTCGTTGTACGTAATGGGGCATTTTTGCGTTCACGTTAGAACGCCTATGCTTGTTCACTCGAGTGTTTTAATACTTTCTACCAGTATAAGGGCAGGCGTCCCCACCGAAATATAGGTGCAATTTTTTGAATTGACGATTTCAACTTATAAATAATGCCTGGTGGCTGAACTAGAAGTGATCTAACTTTAATCGAGTGGTATACTCTACTTTTTTTAGCGAAAAGTGAGTGTTTTACTTCAACTTAAATTGTGTGGGGGCTATGAATATTTGGTTCGTATATGGATCTAATTATAAAACTAACTAAGTAGAATAGTAGTTTTATAGATAAACAGGGTGCGGATCAAAATAAATAAAGTTAACAAAAGACGGGGCAGAGTGCCCGTGTAAAGTAATGATAAAGATGAGGAGCAAGAAAGGAGAAAATACATGTCTCGAGTGTGTAGGTCCAGTTGACCTTTCAAGAGTAGTACTTCTTAAGCCAAGAGATGTTCCAATTATTAGGAATGGGTGTCCCCTCCATGTCTTAAAGAACGTACGCACCTTTTCAAGCTATGCCTCAGACCTTGTAAGGCCTTTCGCAGTTGGGGTTAACTTGCCAGCACTGGCTTCCTTGGTGCTTTTGAGTTACGTTGCGAAGAATAGGTCCCCTATGTTGAGGAAACGCAAGTTCGTCCGCATATTGTGTTTAGGCCTAAATTTGATCGTTTAGGTAAAATAATTGAATTTATTAGAGGGTCACAAGCAATACTATAAATACGCAGGAAAAGTAAATAAATATAAAGAAAAAGGTGTAACCAAGAAAGTAATAATCTTATTCCTTCATTATAGTCAGATTCTGTGTGAATCGCTTGATGTACAATACAATGAAAATAGGGATATTTATAGTAGACCTTTACCCGGTCCTAATTATAGTGAATCACTTCCTGAATCCTTACGACATCACTCAACAAGTGGGGGTGACTGACTGTGTGGGAAAAAATACGCCAGCTATTTACGGGGATACGAGTCTAGCTGGCAAGATTTGACCTAGCCTATAAGCCACTAGGCACAGAGGATACACGCCCGCTCCTTGAGTCGCAGCCGTTCAGGCAGCACAGGCATAAGATGCAGGGTATACATCCCACCGCCCAAGGGTTCAAAGTTTCATAGTTAGGGTTCTGTATATACCACCGCCTTGAGCTTAGGCCTATGGCCTTTATTAGTCAGATTCTGTGTGAATCGCTTGATGTACAATACAATGAGAAGAGGGGTATTTATAGTAGAGATTTACCCAGTCCTAATTATCGTACAAAGACTAATAAAGGCCATAGGCCTAAGCTCAAGGCGGTGGTACATACAAAACCCTAACTATGAAACGGTAAACCCTTGGGCGGTGGGATGTATACCCTGCTTCTTATGCCTGTGCTGCCTGAATGGCTGCGACTCAAGGAGCGGGCGTGTATCCTCTGTGCCTAGTGGCTTATAGGCTAAGCCAAATCTTGCCAACTTGAATCGTATCCCCATAATAATAGCTAGCGTATTTTTTTGCTCACACAGTCAGTCCCCCCACTTATTGAATGATGTCATAAGCATTCAGGAAGTGAAAGAGGCGTGATAGATGATGTAGGTATTTGCATTTGCCTGATACTCATACCATGTCTCTTCGCATGCAATTGTATTAAATGCGAGTACTCAAGTAATCTTTTGATTTGAGGGGTTTTGTGAGCGTCTCTCCGATACTACAACTGCTTTACCATATCCCGTAACTATTGGGAGGTATCACGTAAGCTACGATAATTATGATCCCACTTGCCATGACTCACGTTTAAAAAATGATCTTCTACCTATCCAAGACTCCTCTTTTTCGTGTATAAATACACCATAATTACAGAGGCTTTTATTTATATTAAAACTATTCCAAGACTTCCCTTCAAAAGCAACTCTTTTCCCAGTCTTTCTAAAAGTTTTCTTCTTCGACATGGCCCAAGGAGCAAATTTCCTTCCCACAAACTTTAAAGTCTTTGACTATTTGTCTGCAACCTTGAATTTTGAAGATGATGGCCAAATGCAGGGCCAACGTCTAAATAGAAAGGCGAGAATAACAATCTTTCCATCGAGTTCTACCCAACTGATGTCGTGAAAGACAACATAACCCCCATCAGGCTTGAGTGCAAATGGACTGAACTTGCTGATATTATTATCCCTACTGCTGATGAAAGAATTTCTTCTCGTCGTGCTGGTTGCTCGATGGTTCATACGTACCCATTCACTCTGCATCTCAATGAGCGTGCTCATTCGATCATTGAAGAAATATGTCGCCAGTATAATATCTGCTTGGGCCAAGTTGGGCCCTCTATCTGGCTCTTAGTGGCCGTGCTAGATCATCTGTCCAACCATGCCAAAGTGAAATGCTCCTTTTTGCATCTTCTTGCTTTCTATTCTCCTTGTCTTTATAAAGCGGGCGTGTTGATATTTATCAAGTGGGGGAAGAAAGGCATTATTCCCAACAGTGAGGATTCCAAATATCATCGTTGGGCTACCAATATATGGTAGTGCAGACGCCGGCCATTGTTTCATTTTTCCCCTTTCCAAAAGTCTTCAACAAGAAGTGTAAGTTATCGCATTCCCATCTTGGTATGTTTTACGCCTGTTATTTCTTTGAATTGACTTTTCGTTTCTTCAATGAACTCCGCGACAACCATTCGGTTAACTCATGAGGAGTTAACTATGTGGGTCACCGCAATCTTCATGATAAATCCCGCTAGCTCCATGACTTATACAGCCCTAGTCAGTATGAATGGCTGGTGGGCGAAAGACCATGGCAAGCCATCATTTTCGTTTCCCCTTTTGTGCTTCCTGCTTCAATTGTCTTTATTGTGTGCTATTCCCCTCTTAGGATTCTCCCGTCATGAGATGCCTCCGTTAAAGAAAATCAAAATTTCTACCCCATACATTGCTCCCTTGCCCGGCGTGCTGGCGTCAGGAGGTAGGGTTGCTGAGAGAGCTAGTGGCTCCCGTTCTTCAAATAGGAAAAGATCTGCCAAGTCTAACAATGTTGAAGTCGTCAGTGAGCCCGTGTTTATTTCTGATTGGGAGGGAGAAGGCCCCTGGTCCCTAAGACTGAGGCTGTTCTACATCCTCCATTGTCACTCCGCCTGAAGCTAGTCCATCTTTGCGAAAGCATAGGCTCTTGATTGATGAGCCCTCTGGAGAGGAAGAGAATGCTGCGGAAGATTAAGTGGTTCTACCATCCATCAATTTTGAGCCGCGACAATCAGGTTAGTTTTCTACTTAATGTCATTCCTTCATGCGTTCCACAAGTAAAAGTCCCCAGTGTACTTGCAGAGCCTACCGTGCTGGAATCTGCCCCTGAACTGACTTTCTCTTATGAGCACCGTCCTGGCAAGAAGATGGCTACAGATGCGGCTACTGTTGCTGAACCCAAAGATGTGGCCCGCGAGGTTGTCATTCTCATTGCTGCGGGAGTTAACTTATTTAAGAGCTCGGGAGTTGTGACAGTCCATACCGCTGAATTGATTGGCCCTATGAGCAAAGGTACCTTGCGGTAAAGGTCATCGGAAGTTGCTTGAGGTCGCTGTGGGGTGTTCTCTTCGGGTAAAATTTTATTCCTTGTTTTTAATATCGTGAATTGGACCTCCGCTTTCCTTCCCTGATTACTAATTTTGATGTCCATCTAAGGGATGATGGTTTAATCACGAGATCATTTGTCGAATAAGCTCGGGCGAGAGTCTAAAGGACTAGAATGATGCCCTGCGAAGTCAAGTTGCTAGCCTGCAACCCTATATGGAGGACGTTAAGCAGCTGAAAGGGGAGGTTAGGACCACGCACAAGGCTTATCACCTGGAGTTCCTGAAAAGCAAGAATCTTGATGAGGCGATAAGTAATGAGATTTGTAAGCGCAGACAAGCAGTGGAGACCCTTCAATCTTCCTTTTGGGAGGCCCACCTTTCGGACCAACTTCATCGCACCAATGTTACCCGCCTGGAGTCGACTGTAGAGGCTCTATGACAGAAGTTGTCAGAGGTGGACGAGAGAATCAAACCGGCTGAGAAGAGTGTCTCCAATGTTAGTGGCCTTTCTACCTTCCTCCAAGATGAGAATGACCAGTTGAGAAGCAAAGTGGCGACCCTAGACAAGCATCGTTACAAGCTTTGCAATGAAGTTCATTATAGGGAGAGAAAGTTGAATGCTCTGAATATCTGCCACATGCCGAAACGAACCGTACAAATTTAGGCAGCCGCTCTTGCTACTTTGCACCGGATTCGTGAAAACCCTAGCTTTGACCTAGATGTTGAGATTGCTTCGATGACAAAGCTTGTAGCAGAAGCAGATGCTCAGGTAGGGTCCAACCTTGAGGGGGGCTCTGAAGAGGCTAGTGGAGATTTAGAAGATGTCGTGACGGTTGGGGAAATTGCAGTAGGTGAAGCAAGACCTTCGTGGAGCATTGCCGCTGAAGGAAGTTCCAAGAGAGAGTTAGACTCCCCCCCCCCCCCCGGTGCAAGTTTTTTTCCTTTAGTTTTGCACATTCGCCCGTGTCTATAGGCGTAACTAATATATTTTGGCCCATTTTGAGGCTTTTTGACTTGAATTGCTCAATATATGGGCGAGTGCGCCAATGACTTAGGTGGCTTTTGATTAAGTAACGAACGCTCTGTTTATTCTAGTGTTTGGAATATTTATCAGTTGGCCTGCTTGTGCCATTTCATCCGGTGCATATGCGCCCGTCGTTTGGCAGCTTATGTTGCGCCTGTAGTAGGTGCCATTTTTGCACCCACAATGGGATGACTTTAGCCCTTGATATGAAACGGGAAATTTTGCGTCCAAACATGAATGTCGTTGCTTGTTTACTCATGTATTTTAAGACTTTCTGGCACTATGCAGGCGGGCATCCCTACCAAAATATTGGTGCAGTTTTGTTGAATTGACGATTTCAACTTATGAAGTAATGCGTGGTGGCTGAACTAGAAGTGATTTATCTTTAACCGGGTAGTTTACTCCACTTTTGTCACGAAAAGTGAGTGTATTACTTCAACTTAAGTTGTGTCGGCGCTATGAATAGTTGGATCGCAGATGTATCTGATTGCAAAACTGGCTAAATAGAATAGTAGTTTTATTGATAAAAGATGGCACTGCGCTTGAATTATTGTGGTTGAATACCTGTAACATGATTGATAAGTATGAGAATATTGTAATCAAAATTTAAAAAGAAACTAAAAACTTAATTAAAGTAAATGTTGAAAACTGATATTTTCGAGTGCCCTACTCCTTCCCCCTCCCCCCCCCCCAAAACTTCTATCAATACAATCAGAGTCATCGTCCTGGTTGATTGGAGTTTCGAGGTCATCTTCATCTTCAAGGGGGTTCGCCTTAGGCGCCTTTCGAGGATAGATGCTCATAAGATCGCTGTCGTGTAGCATTCTCTGGATACCTCGTAGTCTCCGTTGATTTCCTTCACCCCCAAGCGATAAGGTACTTGAGCTTTTGATGCAAGGTGGAAGATACTGCTTTGACTTGATGAATCCACAGCCGTCCCACGATTTCGTTATATGGAACCCCTCCTTTGATTATCTGAAAAGACAAAATATGGTCTACTCCCGGGATGCGGGTGGTGAGATTAATCTCCCAAACGGACCTTTAGCAAGAGTTGTTGAAGTCGGCCAGTGTGTAAACACTGTGGGTCATTTTTTCTTCGACTCCCATTGCTTGCATGGTATCCCACTTAATAAGATTTACAGTACTGCTAGCGTCGACAAAGACACGTTTGACGTCCGTATCTCCTATTCTGAGCGTTATAATCAAGGCATCGTGGTGAGGAGTATTGCAACTAGTGTTGTTCTAATTATTGAACAAAATCATCTCTTCTCGGGTGTGACCTTCTTCGGGCACTGCCTCGTTGGGCCTTGAATTGCCACGTAACATTGGGCCACCAACTGTCATGTTGATGGATTTCTTTGGTTCCGATAGATCCAGCGGTCCTTCTAAACCTTTGTTCTTGCTAAACGTTTTCTTTCCCCTGTTGGTTAGCAAATCCTTCAAATATCCCTTGTTTAGTAAGCTCATCACTTCTAGGATCAGAGCCGTATAGCCGGAGTCTCGTGCCCGTGATCCCTTGTGAAATCACAGTATAAGTTCGCATTTCTCTTGCCTTGCTCCGCCCTCATGTTACTAGGCCAGCGCACCTGGGCATCCTTCAGCAGATCCCTCACAAACTCCACGGCATTGACATGCAGCCCTAGCTCCTCAAACCTATAGGGTATCCGGTCCATGGTGAGTGACCCTTCGTGGGAAGGCATAGATGCCTTACTATTGTCATCTCGCTTTTCAACCGGCCTTGGGCAGTCTGCCCTGTAATCTCTTTTGCTCCATTTTCCTCTATCCTGACTCGAGGTTCCTTGGTATATTCTTGCTTCTGCACATGATGGCTAGCATCTTTAGCGAATGAGCGGATTCCACCATCGAAGGTCGAGGATTGTTCAGGTTCAAGATGTTGCTTCTCCATGTATCTCTAGTGTAAAGCACTCCATGTTGTCATGGGGTGTTGAGTTAGACTCCACTGTAACTCCCTAGTAGCTAACGAACCCCTTGAATATAGACTTTTTCCAAAGGCTACCACGGCTATGAAATCTATCCAGGTAGTTTTTCAGCAACTCGTCGTATCGCTGTCGAATCTCGAAGATATCTTCTATGCACTTCTCCCGCTTGTGAGCTCCAGAGTGTGCCTTCTTTAACAGACCATGTATATGGGTGAGCAACTCATTGAACTCATATGTAGCTGAGTGTACCATGCGAGCGCTCCTTTAGCCAAGGTCGAGTCGAATCTCTTCACCAGAGCAGATTGAGTTTCTTCTTCAGAAATCTCATTGCTCTGTTGTATAGTATGCAGCAATATGCTCATCTGAATCAGTCGTTTCATCGTACTTAATCGTATCTAGCAGGTAGAAATACTTGGGTGCACGGGCCAGTATAGTACTCGCCTTGTATGCATGTTTGTAAACCTTTTGGTCATCTATGGTGGTAACCAGAGGTTGAGCGCCCGGTACGTTACCGATGCGATCATGGATAGGCTTCATCTCATTTAGGATGTCTTGAATGACAAGTGTTCCTATGAGGTCTTGATTATTGACTGTTGTTGAGCCTCCAAGGGCGGCGTCAATGTTGACCCCAGCGATTAGGAACGGATGCTGGTGAATCATTCACGAGCGCTGGTCCTCGCGGGGATGCTGGCATCATAGACGATCCAGCGAACATTGCTCCTAATTTTTAGGTCATTCCTTTGACCATGTTTACCGAGTTATGCTCTGCCTGTTCTGACAGTGTTTTGATGAGATCAACAAGAAAACCTCTAAACTCATAATTACCTTCACATAGTTGACCGCCTTCATAGTCGCTTGCTACATGGACTGGCTCCTTGCAGGGTCCTTCGATTGTCATCTAGGATCACTGGGATCTTGTGTGGAGATGTCTGCCGAATTAATGGTGTCTTTTAGGTGATTTTCGTTATCTTCTGAGATGACTTCGCTTTTTCCCTAGTAGAGACCTACAATTTTCTAGATCCCACGGTGGGTACCAAACAGTTTAGGCCTAAATTTTGTCGTTTAGGTAAAATAATTGAATTTATTAGAGGGACAAAAGCAATACAGTAAATACATAGGAAAAGTAAATAAATATAGAGAGAAAGTAAAAAGGAAGAAAGTAATAATCTTATTCCTTGAAAATAGTCGGATTCTGTGTGAATCGCTTAATGTACAATACAATGAGGGCAGGGGTATTTATAGTAGATATATACCCAATCCTAATTATGGAAAAATACAAAGACTAATAAATGTCATAGGCCTAAGCTCAAGTGGTGGTATATAAGAAACCCTAACTAGTAGACTATGAACCCTAGGGTGCCGGGATGTATACTCTGCGTCCTATGCCTGCACCGCCTGAACAACCGTGGCTCAAGGAGCGGGAGTGTATCCTCTGTGCCCGGTGACTTATAGGCTAAGTCTAATCTTACTAGCTGGACTCGTATTCCCGTAACAGTAGGTGGAATATTTTTTTCCCACACAGGTTGTAGTACTGCTCCTCCACTTCCTTCTAGGCTGCCAGACGTATATCCGCTAGCTCTCAGTGTTTATCCATGACATCAAGTGAAGCTGCTAAAGTCTCGTTGTTTGGTTCTTCCTCGGCGAATGACCATCACAAACAAGATTCTCCTATTTCCATGGGGATTATAACATTCGTTCTGTATGTTCATGAGAATGAGTCTCACCCATGCTTGCTTTTGAGGTGCTACGATAACCCCATAGAACTCCCGGTTGTTCTTCTGGCCACTTACCCTTGTCCTCTTTGAGACGTTTTTTAAATTCTCCACTATGGTCTTGTTAGAAGACTCAGATTTTCCATTGGCCGCCTGGTGATAAGGCGTCAAGGTGATCCTCTTTATCTCTAACTCAACCAGGAAAGCAGTGATCATGTCTCAAATGAATTGAGGCCCGTTGTCACAGTTGATTTCTGTTGGGATGCTGAAGCGGCACATGATATTCTTCCAAATGAACGGTATCACCTCATCCTCTCAGATTCGAGAGTAGACCATGGTTTCAACCCATTTGGTGAAGTAGTCTGTCATGATAAGAAAACAATTGGCACCCCCGGACGCTTTAGGCATGGGTCCTACGATATCCATTCCCTATTTCATGAAGGGACAAGGCTACTACTGAGTGTAGAAGTTCTTCTGGATGATGAAGTATATGGGAAAACCTCTGGCAACTGTCATACGCTCGGACAAATTTGCTAACATCATCATCCATTCAGGGTCAGAAATAGCCTATCCTATTAGTTTCCGAGCTAAATATCGTCCGCCAGAGTGATTTTCGCATCGCTCTTCATCGATATCGCTTAATACGTAATCAAATTGACTGGGTCCTAAATATTTAGCCAAAGGGCCACTAAACATTCGGCGGTACAGCTCCCCGTCGATCAGGCAATAGCAAGCCGCTTGGACCCTTAGTCTCCTTCTTTCTTTCCTGTCTTGTAGAAGTGTTCCCTTGTCCAAGTATTTGATGATTGGGAGTCGCTAATCCCAGACAAGTCCTGTCACATTAACATTGTGGCGCTTGGCGTCCGCATATGTTTAACTCAATAACAGTTCCCATGTTGCATGTGTTTATGTTCACAGCGGCCGCTAGACTGGCTAAGGCATCAACTTCTGTGTTTTCTTCCCTTGGTATCTGATCGACCTTTCACTTTTGAAAATTTTCAAGCGCTTCTCGCCTTGATCAAGTACTCCTGCATACGGCGTCTTAAGCGGCAAAGGCTCCGGTTATCTGGTTGACCACTAGTTGAGAGTTGCTAAAGAGACTGATCTCCCTGGCCCCAAATATTAAGGCTAATTGAAATGATTGAATTAGGGCCTCATATTCTGCTTCATTATTTATGATCAGCGGGAAGCTGATGGCCCTCCGAAATATGTTCTTGGTTGGGGATTTGATCTCGAAACCAATACCGGCTCCTTCAACATTCGAAGCTCCATTAGTATGGATCATCCATTCCCCTGGGGTAACACCTTTCATCGTCTTATATTCAACTTCAGCCTTTGGCATCAAATCGGCACTAAAGTCAGCAACGAAATCTGTGAGGACTTGTGACTTGATGGTTGTTCATGGCTGATAGATGATATCGTACTCCCCTAACTTCACAACCCACTTGCCAGCCTACCGGAGAGCTCAAGTTTGCACAAGATAGTCCGTAAAGGGTAAGAAGAGACTACAATAATCGTGTGACTCTGAAAATATGGGTGCAACTCCATTGTTGCCATTACTAATATGAGTGCCAGTTTTTTCGAATGTTGATAACGAGTTTCAGCATCCAGGAGAGACTTGCTGGCATAATATATTGGACATTGAACTCCCATTTCTTCTCGTATAGGAACGACACTGGTAGCAACTTCGGTTACTGTGACATATAGCACCAAAGGCTCTCCCTCGCGTGGCTTAATTCGCAACGGGGAATTGGCCAGATATTACTTCAGCACTCGGAGCACCTGACTGCATTGTTCCATCCACTCAAAGCTCTTATTCTTCTTTAGAACATTGAAGAACTTGTGACACATCTCCGAAAATTGTGAGATAAACCGGCTAAGTGCGGCTATCCAACCGTTGAGCCTCTTTACCTCCACTACAATCTTTAGCACCTCTGGTATGGCCTCAATTGCTTTGATCTTGGTGGGGCTTGCTTCTATACCTTTTTTTAGAGATGATGAACCCGAGAAACATTCCTGAAGATACGCCAAAGGTGCAGTTTTCAACATTGAGCTTCATGCCGAACTTGTAAAGGATGTCGAATGCTATCCCATAGTGACTAACATAGTCCGTAGCAAATTTGAGTTGACTAGCATGTCGTTGATATAAACCTCCATAGTTTTGCTGATCTGCTCCTTGAACATCAGGCTCAACAGTCTCTGAGAGGTAGCTCGTGCATCTTTTAAACCAAAAGGCATTACTCGGTAACATTATGTCTCCCTATCCATGATGAAAGAGGTTTTCTCTTGATCATCTGGGTTCATAAGGATCTGACTGTATCTTGAGTACACAACAAAAAAACTAAGTGCTTCATGACCCACTGTAGAATTGATGAGTTGATCGATGTTAGGGAATGAGAAAGAGTCCTTAGGGCATGCTTTATTTAGATCCATGAAGTCGATGCACATTCTCCATTTTCCATTCTTTTTTGGGACCACCAGAATGTTAGATAGCCAATCGGGGTACTAAACCTTGCGAATGGATCCGTTGTTCAACAGTTTCTTTACCTCTTCATGGATGGCCAGCCCCTTTCAAGGTTGATCTGCCATTTCTTTTGTTTAATCCACTTGAAGTTTTTGTCAACATTCAAATTGTCCAGATGACGCTGGTCGAGATCACAGACATGTCGGTGTGTGTCCAGGCAAATGTGCCTAAATGAGCACACGGGAAATTAGAAAACTTTTGCTTGTCTTTGGTCGAGAGTTTAGCATCCACGTAAAATTTCTTATCTAGGAACCTTTCGTCAAAAATTATTGGGTTGAGGTTTTCGACAGTGGCCTTGGTGGTCTTCTCTTCATCATCCGAGTCTTGGGGCGTAGAGGCTGCCTCTCGGGGTCTAGTCCCTTCGTGCCCCTCGGGCCCGATGGTATGCTGGCGACTAGGTAGGGGCCGAGCATCTTGTCTAACATCTTCCGCTGGTTCTTCAACTCTTTCTTTACCGCGCACGTCATGGCGGCAACATAGAAACTTCTAGATAACTTCTGCTTCCCCTGAATCTCTCTCACCTCTAGGGAGTAGGGTACTTGAGGACTTGATGATGTGTAGATCGCATAGTACGTACTTCGTGAATCTAAGTTCTTCCTAACATAATGTTATACGAGAGATCGCATGTCATTATCTTCATCACTCCAGGGAGGTGTACCGGCAGTAGAACTTCTCCCACAGACTTCTCGGTGGAACTGTTGAAGTTGGCTATCTTATATCGGCTGGGGATTATCTGGTGCTACACCTCCATCTAGCAAACAGCTTTCTAGTGAATGATATCCACTGGCGCTGCCCGGATCTACCAGCACATGCTTCACCTGGGCATCATGCACCTGTAGGGTGATGATCAAGGCATCGCAGTACGGGTAGAGGACTTGTTGCAAATCTTTATCATAAAACTCGATAGCATTGATACAAGGCTGTTTAGTCTCGATGGGGCGCTGACCTTAATAGTGAACAAAGAAAGAGTACTTTTCGAAATCTGCTCATAATTTCAGTCACGTTGATCGAGTTATGGATGTCTGCCGGATCCTGATGGTGGCGTTCTGTGAATCATCATTGTCTCTGTTTGGCATCGCCGCGCCTTTTCCTTTGTAGAAACCTACAACTGCATGGGCCCAAGGACGGGCGCCAAACTGTTTAGGCTTAAATTTGTTAGTTTAGGTAAAACAATTAAATTTGTTAGAGGGTAACAAACAATACACTAAATACGCAGGAAAAATAAGTAAAACTGAGAGAAAAGTAATAAGCATGAAAGTGATAGTATTATTCCTTGAGAATAGCAGGATTCTGTGTGAATCGCTTGATATACACTACAATGTAAGGAGGGCTACTCATAGTGGAGATTCACCCAGTCCTTAATATAATAAAATACAAAGCCTAATAGAGCTCGTGGGCCTGTATATTCAGGGCAGCAGTACGTACGAAACCCTACTAGGAGACTGTAAACCCTAAGGCAGGGGGTGTATGCCTTGCATCTCACTCCCGTACTAGCTGAGCGGCCATGGTATGAGGAGTAGACGTATATCCTCTGCGCTCGGTGACTTATAAGCTAAGCCTAGTCTGGCCAGATGGACTCGTACCCCCATAATCGTAGGTGGCGTATTTTTGCCATACATTAATTTGTATCACCGCCTTGAGTAAACAGGCCCACGATCTATAGGTTTTTGTATTTTACCATAATTAGAACAGGGGTAAATCACAAATATTAATACCATGTTCCCATTGTATTGTACATCATGCTATTCTCCTAGAATCCGTCTTTGCTCAAGGAATGCAACTATTATTTCTCTGCATTTTTTTTAATTGTTTCTCTGCTTATTTCTCTGTTTATTACTTATTCTTTTTATTTACAGTATTGCTTGTGACTCTTATATAAATTCAATATGTTAACCTATTAAGAAAATAATAGGCATAAATAGAGGGTGGAGAGAGGAATTTGGAAATGTACATTTTTTCTGGCAGCGGTCTGACATAGGTTTTGTAGGGATTCGCTGATGGAGCAGTGGCGGATAGGAGGTGGTCGCCGGTAGAAAATTTGGCGTGGAGGAGGCTAGGGGCTTTTTTTATGCTTAGAGTTTATATACTTTTAATATATTTTGTAATGAAGTCCATCTTTCCTCTATATTGTGTAACTGTACCAAAATATCTTAATATTTTGTAATTAAGTCCCCCAATTTTTACGTATGTGTAAAGTTTCCAAAAAAGATAAGATTTGAACTACTTCTATTATAACAAATATAAAAACCAGACTAAGAAAGTTAACAAGTACCAAAATAAATTTCACTCGGATACTTTAAAGTGTACAACATTTATCCATACTCAGTATGCACTAGTTTAATTAGCTTGTTGAAGTGCGTTGTATAATTTTATTCTTGTGTTGGTCTAAATCTGGTTAGGTCAACCAATCGAATATGTTAAATTGTTTACAAGCAACTGATCGTATCAAAGTTGCTAATTTTATCGGAAAATAATAATAAGAGTAAAGAACAATCAGTCAAGTAAAAGTGACGGTTTTTGCATATATTTTTTAATGAATGCTTACATGGGAGATACAATGCTATTTATAGCATGGAAAATACGACGGTAATGAAAGCATTAACTTGATAATATTTATCCACTCTCCACGTTCTGATCATGGCTTGCCAATGCTTACCCATTAAATGCTTGAGTTAATGAGTTTCTGTTACAACGTTAACTTCTAGCTGATATGCAACAACCCCCCCCCCTCCGCGACGCTTAATCTATATGCTCAGGGGAAACATGTACTCCATTTCCCGAGGCAAGACTTCCTCGAGATTTGTCTCATTCCTTGACCCCGGGGATTTGCTTCGGGACACAAGTCTCCTACCTCTTGATCACACTGCACATCTTGATAGACATACCTCGAATTCCACACTCGAGGTGCCACGTAAATAAGTGATTTTTCACCCAATACAGATAGTCCCCCCACTCCTCAGACAATTATAGGACTTCTGAGGAGTGGAATGAAATTAAAGCGGGAAAGTGACGTGGCGGCACGTACGCCTAACAATTTAAAAAGTCACATTTCACTTCAACTTTCCATCCACAACATGTGGCGACCACCAAGAGGTCGGGACGGTTCGTTCCTCCTTCCATATGTAAACACAATGATTGCTCATTCACTATAAATAACCCATTTGCTTGGGTTCCTCTCCACTTTCAAATCTTCAAGCAACAATAATTTCTTAAGAGCAAAATCCAATTTCAAGTTTCTTCATCAGAACCAACATCTTAATTCACCATGGCTACTACAAATTCCATTCAAAATTCCCCAGGTCCTTCTAAGGAAAGAGTTCCTGACGCCGCCACAATGATCGTCGACGATGAATTAGTTAACATTCCACAACCTTTTAACATTATTACTCCTTCAGACAGTGATAACGAAGCGGCACAAAGCCACCACTGGATGTACTGATGCCGCCGTAACGAACGAAGTGACCGACGAAAAAGTCGACCTAGGAGTCGGTGGAACTGAAGCGACCGGCGGAGGGGCTGACGTCGATGTTGGTTGAACCGAGGCGACCGGCGGAAGGGCCGACGTCGGTGTTTGTGGAACTGAAGTGGGACCTTCAAGACCAAAAAAGAAACTTCCGCCGAGAAGGAACTTAATCCTCACCAAATCATCCCTTCAAATTTTGACATTGATAAAGATTTTAAACTACCAGATCAATCGGCTGCCCAACAGGAGAAAAATAGGAATGTCCCCACCCAAACAGCCGAATCACCCAAGCCCATGTAGAACTAACTCGAAGGGATTACAAGTGGAGACCCGAGGTTCAAATCGAGATCCCTACTCCGAACAGCTGCATCACTGACCACGTGCTCTGGCTTTCTTTCGTCTATAATTACCCCTTCACCTTGGGTTTCACTCTCCCAATTCATTTAGTAGTTCAGACGTTCTGCTGAACGTATAAGTTATGCCACGCTCAACTTGGCCCTGGATTCTGGAGAGTCGTGCAGTTCCTCGATTTCATGAGTCGAGAGGCGGGAAGACCTTTCACCTTCCAACATTTGATATCTCTTTTTTACCCCACCTTCTACAAAGGGGGAATTGTGGCCTTAGCCAAACGAGGCGATTACTCTTTGATCACAAAGAGTGAAGATCATAGGGACCGAGGCCGGTTCAACCGATACATTCTTCTGCAACCAAAGTTGCTATCCATCGAACCTAGGTTCTCCGAGGTGTGGAATGATGAACGTAAGTAACTTTCTCTCTTTCTAATAGCTTTTGTTGGTTTCTTTAACCATTATTTGCTCATGCTTTGTCTTTTTGCTCTGCCATCAAGGTTCCTGTTAACTCCCCTAAGGATCTACTTGGCTGGGTGAAGGCAGTAATGAAAATTCAACCCCGTCCTAATAGGACTTGGAAGATCATGGCAGCTGAACCCGACAACAATTAGGCGTGCAAGAGGCACGGTGAGTTGTTTGTCACCTTACCTCTTTGAAGTCTTCCTAAGGTATCCTTCTCATGAATTCTCTCCCATTTTCCTTGTAGGTTCCCCA
Source organism: Petunia secreta (assembly GCA_029990175.1). Classification (NCBI taxonomy): domain Eukaryota; kingdom Viridiplantae; phylum Streptophyta; class Magnoliopsida; order Solanales; family Solanaceae; genus Petunia; species Petunia secreta. Next base: position 63,845,448 of record JARKIP010000035.1, read on the forward strand.
AATAAGAATGCGAAGCCGAAGGAAATTGAAGACAATGAGAAGGAGATGAAGAAAGGAAAGAAGAAAGAGACACGGACAAAGGTAAAACCAAAGTTTGTGAGGCTGAACTTTCCCATACCGCCGAGGAGAGAGCAGCAAGAAATGCGGCCCGAGCAAGCTCCGAGCTCCTCAGAGCTTCGCCCTCTGGGAAAGCTGTATGGAAATTAGAGATCCCAACCACTGCAAATCTCTTGGATAGCTCCCGCAATGACATTTTGAGCCTTGGTCCGCTGTTGGAACTAGTGGAGGAGAACGTCCTTGAGGGATTATCCTCGGCGAGGATAATGGCCAATTCAGGAGGTATAGCACTTCGGGTTAGTTTTCTCAATTGTCAATTTTTCTTATTGCAATATTTGTCTAACACTTGAATTTTTGCGCAACTCCTCCTTCTCTCGCTGAAGACCGCGCAAATTGAAAGTGAGAGAGCTGAAAGGATCGGGCGCATAGCAAGTGCTTGGGATCGCCAAACAGATAGGTTCTTAAAGCAAATCTCTGTCTTACAAGCCCAACTTGGCAAATCTAACTCCGAGCTAGATCAAGCTCGTAAAATTTCTGCTGAGCCTGAACTCGAGTTGAAACAAGCTTGCGAGGCTACTACTGCCCTCGAGGTTCAGATACAGATGCTGAGTGAAAGCCACATAATCGAGCGCTTGAGGTTAAATTTTGATATCTGCTGAACTGGCTCGGATCAATGCTTAACTTGTGGAGAATGGCCACAAATATCATGAGAAGTTGAAGGAGTACACACTCGCAATTCAGAAGTTAGAAAGCCAAGTGAGTACGATCCTGACGCTCGAGGCCAAGGTTGCTCATTCGAGGAGTGAGCCAAAGAAGAAGACAAAGTCAGGGCCACAAAGGTGAACCTTGAAAAAACCTAGGCAATTATCAAGACTAGGCTGAAAAGCTCTCGCGCAATGTAAAGCTAAAGAAATCAATTTGGATGAAGAAATTGCTAAGGTCATGAATGATGCCGCTGAGGCCCAAAAAATCAATGATGAGCTTCCTTCGACTGAGGGTTCAGATGAAGATGAAGCGGAGGATGGCAATGAGGGAAATAAAACTGTCGAGGAGGTCAATGAAAGTGCCGAAGATGTGACCTCCGAGAAGAGTAAAGGTCCCGATGCTTAGTAGTTTTCTTTTCTGTTTATGTTTTTGAAACAGTCCTCGAGCCGTCTTTTGTGTAAATAACTTAAAAGGCCTACGAGCCATTATCAATGAAATGGCCTCCGAGCCTTTATTGATATTTTTCTTCCCAAGTGTTAGTCTTTACTTCGCTTTGCAAACGTGCGACAGGTCACTTAGAATTTTTTCATTGCTTGCATGACTTTAATAATTTATCAGTGCTAGCCTAGAATGACGTCTCGTTTCCCCGCCGAGGCATAAAAAGGTAATCACAACTTTGTAAGTTTTAAACATTGAAACAAATAAATATCGAATCAAGTTTATTTCATAATGGGCCATAGCAAATGTTATACAATAAACCTAGTCAAGGCAAGATTCTGAACAATACTCTGAAACAAAGCCGCTACCAGGCAAAACATATAAGATAGATACTGAACTACTCCTCGGGTGAAAGTCCCCGGTATATGAATCGCTAGACTTCAAGTGTGAGAGGTTTCGAGCCAACCTTGACAACGCTCCTATATCCCCCAAGTGCTTGGGTGCGAAGTAGTGAGGACTAGAGCACTGTATTTCATAAGGAGATTCGATACAAAATGTTCGACTACACATTGGAGCATTTCCGGCTCGGTGTAGTAAATGGCCTCGGTATCAGAAATAGTAGCATTTTAAATTGGACACATTCTAGTTTAAGGGTTCCATTTTGCTCTTCAAATCTTCTAACCGATAAGACCCTTTGCAAACGATTGCCTTGATTTGGTAAGGCCCTTCCCAATTTGCAGCCAACTTACCAGCATTTTTCGCTTTGGTAGTTTGATTCGAGGCCCTTAACACATAATGCTCAATTTTAATGACTCTAAATTTATCCTTCCTGTTTAAGCAAGCCACAATCTGTCTCTTCTGAGCCGTCAACGGAACTAAAGCCATTTCCCTTCGCCCCTCGTGCAAATCCAACTCTACGCGCATGGCTTGATGATTGGATTCGTCATCCACATGAGCATATCGAAGGTTTGGTTCGCCAACATCCATTGGAATCAAAGAATAACCCCATAGGCAATAAAAAAAGGGGTTTCACCCGTCCTATTCTTTTTTGTGGTACGAATTTCCCATAAAATCCTGGGCAACTCATCGGGCCACGGACCTTTTGCCTCGTCGAGCCTCTTCTTAAGGTTCTCAATAATTATCCTATTTGAGTATTTAGCCTGCTCATTGGCACTTGGATGGTATTGAGTCGCGGCCACTCTTTTTATTCTCCATTTGCGAGAAAGGTGGTGACCTCGGCACCCATGAATTATGGCCCATTGTCACAAGTTATTTCTCTTGGGACTCCAAACCTATAGATAATGTTCTTCCAAATGAAACTAATAACCTTCTTCTGTCTAACCTTAGCAAAAGACCCTGCTTCTATCCACTTGGTGAAATAGTCGGTTAACACAAGGATAAACCGAACACTACCCTTAGCCTTGGGGAGCGGCCAAACAACATCCATCCCCTATTTCATGAAAGGCCATTGTGACAGGCCGAATATATTGGCTCGACTTGCTGATGAATCATTGCTGTGTGTCGCTGGCACTCATCACACTTTCTCATGAACAACCTAGCATCATCACTCATATGTGGCCAATAATACCCTGCTCAGATGAGATTTCGCACCAGGGCCTTCCCCCTCCCCCCTGAATGGTTGCCACATTAACCCTCGTACACTTCTCTCATTACATACTCAATTTCATCTGGACCTAAATATTTGGCCATCTGGCTGGAATATTGTTTTTTGTATAACTGCCTCCGAATCATTGAGTAGGGGACCACTTGTCTTCGATGCTTTTCGGCTTCCCTCTTATCTGCTGCTAGAATCCCAAAATCCAAGCATGAAATAAACTTGGTATGCCAATCCCAAGTCTTATTTACTGAGTTCACCTCTAAATTTACACCGAAGTGGTTCACTAGCTGGTGGTTCAATTTTAATTTTCCTACCGCAAATGAGAGTATCGCACAATTTAGTCCCCGAGTCCTCCTTTTCGATCGCACACCCCAAATTAGCTAGGGCTTCAGCCTCGGTGTTCTCCTCTAGAGGAATTTTCTTAACTTTCTAGTCTTGGAATACAGCCAAGACTTGTTGCGTCCGAGCCACAAATTGCTTCATCTTGGGCTCCCGAGCCATATAATCACCAAGTACCTGATTCACCACTAGCTACGAATCACTCCTTAACTCTACCCTTTCTGCTGCCAACTCTACCTGCTATAGCAGCCTCGTACTCAGCCTCGTTATTGGTCAACTTTTCAATCCTCATGGAATGCCTCAATCTTTCCACCGTAGGGACTACCAGCACCATTTCAAGCCTCGAGCCATTGGAATTAATTGCTCTATCAGCATAGAGTATCCAAACCCCAGAGTTCAGCCTTGTAGCTATTAAATTCTCATTTTCTACCTCGGGGAGTATTTAGCACTCAAATCAGCAACAAAATCTTCTAACACTTGAGATTTTATGGCCGTTCAAGGCTGGTAAGTGATGTAATACTCACTTAACTTAATCACCCAATAACATAATCTCCTCGACAATTCAGGCTTATACAATATATTCCTTAATGGGAAGGTCGTAACTGTCCCATCCTATTTTTACCCGAACCAGTTAAAGTTTGAAATAGGGCTCAACTTAGTGGGTAACTCACGGATAAAAAGTTGGAGTCGCCACCTAATATTTTTTTTAACTAGGCGTATTAGGGCACCTATTATGTTTCTAGCTAATTTTAGAATTAACTCTGAAACTTAGTCTACGAACCAGAAATCTAGGTAAGGGTTCAATTTAACCTGAGAGGAAGGGGTTAGGCACCTCTCGAGCTCCACCAAATATGGTTACCGGCCAGACTTATAATTGGGATTCAAACTAGAACAGCTAAGCAAATAAACTAAGTAGCTAAGAATAGACAAACAATTCGGAAAGTAAAATATGCATATGGTATTAAAAACAGGTGTGATTTGCTAATGGCTTCCTCCTTGGAGAATTACACCTTGCAAAAAGATGAAAGAGAATTAGTACAATAATAATAAATAATAAATAATAATAGTAATAAATACTAATAATAATAATAATAAAAGGGGTTTTTTCTTTGAATTATTTTCTTCCGAAATAGGTTATCGTCTCTCATCCAATTTTACCTCGCAAAATTTAAAGAAAAGAGTTAGTGAATAGTAATAATATTAATAATAATGAAAATAATGAATATGATGATAATAATAATAATAATAATAATAATAATAATAATAATAATAATAATAATAATAATAATAATAATAATAATAATAAGAGTAATAATAATAATAATAATAATAACAATAATAATAATAATAATAATAATAATAATAATAATAATAGTTTTTAAAACAAAGGGGAAAGGGATTTTAAAAACTGTCGACTCAGGTGTGTATGAATTGGGTGGAGGTTAGGGACATCGGTACGGCTACAAACACGCCGGCCGATCGTGTCACTATGCCAAGTACCGGCTCGTTTTGCAATCACGACTCATACACGTCAAGCCTTTTGTTTTAGGGACCCAGGAATGGGACTGTTTATCCGCTCAAATTAGTAGGCCTCAAAAAAATAATTATTTTTCTTGGCCTTGTATAACATAGCATCTATCCAGTATCGGCAATATAGCGTTTAAAGGGGATCTGCTTAAACTTATTCCAAAAGAGAACGTCAGTAGCATCTCAATAAAACAATAGGCACAAAGATAACCATAACATATTAACACAGGGAGTCATCACATATAGAATAAGAAACGAGTGAATCCAATAGAACAAGTGGGTCAAAAACAATCAGAAACCCATGTCCTCTCCGCCACCTGCAAGAGAATCAATAATGGAGCAACCAAATGATACTGTAAAAGAACGAACGAGAACCCAGCCAAAAACAAGCGCGACATCGCCGGCTAGAATTTTGGCCAGACCCCGTCAAAACAGGCGACAACAGTGACCCAAAGTGGAGGAAGAGAGGAGCGACACCAGCCGTCTCCAATGAACGGGAAGCGGCATCGCTACGACCCTGCTTCTACCGTCTTCTTTTGATTCCTTTAAACCCAATAACATATCAGAAGGACCATAAGCTCTTCGACGATGGGGTTTTTCGGCGGCATTTCTGTGTTACTCCCTTCCCCGATCTCCCTTTCACTGGTAGTGTATGTCGTGTGTGTGGATATGAAAATGGTTATTGATGGTGTTGAAAGGGGTATGTGTGTGTTTGTGCTATTGCTACTGATTTTTGTATGTATCGGTATTGCGTGTATCCGTATTTCCTGATTCACCTCTGTTTCTATTTTGGAAATCGTGTAGATGGAATTTTTGTGTGGTGGTGGAAGTGTTTTTTTATTGAAGGAAGAAGACGATGTGAGGTGTAATTCTATGGGTGTTGGAAAATGGGTATGTCTACTGTGCTGCCTTGAGTGTATTGTACTGATCCCCTTTGTAGAATTGTTCGAAGTAGAATATACACCAAATTAGAGAAAAGATCCGTTGGAGATTGGCCTCAATTTTTGGGATCTGATTGTAATGGAAAGGGATTGAGGGAGAGGATCAAGGGAGAGATGTTGGGGAGATATGAAATGGATTAGGAGATATGGTTTTCCAAAATTGGGGAGGTAGGAGGGGATGAACTTGTATTAAAAGTGGGTAGGGACATTGGAAGAGTTTTAAGAATAAGATTAGGATATATTTTTTGAAAATTGAATAAAAATATAATATGAGGGAAAGGAAAGGTAAGGTGTAAATAATGAACGTATCTAGACGAACACTCGTCTAGGTTCAAAATGAATTTTGAAATAATGGAAAAGAAATATTTTGAAATGTAAATAATAATTATGAGAATATCAAACTTAGAACTAAATAATTGGAAGAAAGTAGCAATCGAGTTTTAACAGAATAGACGTATCTAGACAGACTATTGTCTAGGTTCGTAGGAAACTTTTCAGGATAAACGCTTTTAAAAGGAAGATTTGCACATATTTAAATTTAGAAGGAACTCAAATACGACAAATCGCGAAATGAAAATGAATTGGCTAATATTTTCCTTAAAGGCGCTAATAAATAAAAAATGTAAATATATATATATATATATATATAATGGGTGGACACATAGTAAAAATGCACACACAAAAGCAAATCGGAATACTAATTATATTAATTAAGTATAAGTACTCACAAATAATTATTAAATGCTATAAATGTACCAAAATTGCACAAACAATCACATTTTGACAAATAGCCTTGATGATGCGAAATTATATAATATAGCCACATTTAAGTACGTAATATATAAGTAGGGGATAACACACGTAAATGCATGCTTTCTAATGCACATTTTTCACAAAGAGCCAAATTGCACCTTTAAGTTGATTTATAGCCTATTTAAAAAAGGAGGGACAAAATTGGGTGTCAACAGCTGCTCCTCTTTGCCTGGGGATGATGAAAGAGTCTTCGGACAAAGATAGTTGACAGAGTAGTTAATTTTGTCACGACTGGTGGGCAAAATGTTTGAAAGGGGAGAATGCGAATTTTGGGATGTTTTTGGCCGAACCCCAGTTTCTGAGTTGCCTAGATATCTCGGGTTTCACGAGAATCAGGCCGTGTGTAGTTCTAGAATGGCATGTTGCCTGTGTGAGATCTTTATGATGCACGATTTTGGATGTAAAAACTAAACTTATCCCAGTATGTAATATTTAGAATCGTGTATGATTTGCCTTTAGGCGACATAAATGAAGGTTGGAGCAAGAGCGCTACTGAAGATGAGTTAACATCAGTAGATCGAGCGTGAGAAAAGAGACTTATAATCGTCCTAGTTATGAAACTGTGGCGCGCTACATACCCATAAAAAGGAGTTTATATGTACACAGTTTCCACTTCGTCTCGATAAATGAATAAACTTGCCTGCAATATTGCCTGGGAAGAATTTGAGTACCGAGTTTTATAAATGCGCACGACTCAAATAGATAGGCACGATTAGGCATGAAAACACGCATGATTGACGCAGATAGGCTTGAATAGGCAAAGTAGGCATTAGTTGGAAGGAAGTGCAAAATGACATCCTAATTCGTAATGAAGGATTAGGCAGATTACTTGTGGGAGCATGAGATGATTGGCTTCGGGCGTGTTGGATTTTGACAGCATAGGTATTTTGTAGGTAGGACAAAGGCGTTGTCGAAGTCGAGCTAACATCGATAGATCGAGTGTGGTGAAATAGGCTTGTAAACGTCCTAGTTATGAAGATGTGGTGCACGACACATCCATAAAGTGGGGTTTACATGGGCACATTTCCGCTATAATTCGATAGAGGAGTCATCTTGGCCTCAACATTGTCTTGAACGAACTGAGGAACATTGAGGAGTAAAGCATGATAAGTATGCACGATTCAAATATGGAGGCCCGAATAAGAAGGAATATGGGGCTGGTACCCAATCGGCAAGGAAGGATTAGGTAGATCGCTGGTCCGAGTACGGAACTGTAGCTTTGAGCGCTTGCGGGTTTAGCTAAAGCATTGTCTATAAAATTGGGCCTTTTGAATTGTGTTTTGGAATGAAGCTTTGTATGTGTTTGAGGTTTTGTGGTTGCACAATTGGTAGTGATTTTGGGAGCAGGTATGAGAGTGGCGTAGGGGTTTGTCGAGAGATCGGGGAGTTCCTATAGCAAAATCAAGACAAAATGCGAATTGAGATAAAAATAAAGATAAAGTAAACTTTCCTGTTGAGTTGAGCTCTCCTTATCTGGTCCGCTTTCAGGTGCTCAGTTCCAGGAAATGTGTGCCTCTCCTCTGGGGGATGTCCATTGCTAGGTGCTTCTCATCGAGAGGTAATTGCTTTGCCGTGCCGGGCTGTTGTTGGATCATCTTGCCAGTGCGATGCCGGACTGTGTTTCCATTGTTTTTCGCCATTTAAATGTGTGTTTGTCACGTCGGGCCGTATTCCTTTTGTATTGAGATGTGTATCTCTTCATGCAGGGTTGCCTATCATTCTTTCATTTTGGTTGCACACCCTTCGTCATGTTGTCCTTTCACCTGGTTGCCTACCCTTTATCATGATGTCCTTTCAACGGGCTGTCTATCTCCCAGGCTGTCTTCCTGTTACAATGTCAAAATTTACATCGGGCTGTGTACCCTCCGCGGTGTTAGTTTTGATATCGCGCTGTCTACCCTCTGTCGATGCATCGGGTTGTGTACTCTCAAAAAAATTTAAATGTAAATCGATATCGGGCTGTGTACCCTCAACCGACGCTTCGGCCTATGTACCCTCCGTAAAATTTAAATGCAAATCGATATCGGGCTGTGTACCCACATCTAATTTAAATGCAAATCGATATCGGGTTGTGTGCCCACAACCCACGCTTCGGCCTATGTGCCCTCAACAAATGTAAATGCAAATCAATATCGGGCTTTGTACCCTCATTCGACAGTTCGGGTTGTGTACCCTCAGGTAATGTAAATGCAAATTGATATCGGGTTGTGTACCCTCAATCGACGCTTCGGGTGGTGTACCCTCAGCAAATGTAAATGCAAATCGATATCGGACTGTGTACCCTCAATCGAGGCTTCGAGCTGTGTACCCTCAGTAAATTTAAATGCAAATCGATATCGGGCTGTGTACCCTCAATCGACGCTTCAGGCTGTGTACCTCAGAAAATGTAAATACAAATTGATATCGGGTTGTGTACCCTCAATCGACGCTTCGGGCTGTGTACCCTCAATCGACGCTTCGGGCTGTGTACCCTCAGCAATAGTAAATGCAAATCCATATTGGGTTGTGTACCTGGTGCAAGCTAATCCGAAGATGAAGCCAACAACCCAAATCAACAGCGGAAAGTAAAGACAGAAGTTTGACACAACTTTTCTTACTTGAACGGCTCCAAGGAACTGGTCTCGGTACGATTCAAGTAAAAGGAAAGAGCACCTAAACTATGCAACAATCCTCAAGAGAACAATTCCTCTTGCAAACTGAATGATCAAAGAAGAATTGTCCAATCGGATTCACCAAAAGCCACAAGTTCCGAAGACCCCATCGGGTTTGCTCACTTCTGAGTCTAAAAGAGTAAATGCTCAAGGCAATTCTCATTCAATATTCGATATCAAAAAACTAGCTTCTTACAATGAAATGGAACAAGCTTTAAATAGGAAATACTAAGGGTAAACTAGTAAAATGGTCACAAGTGACCAATAAAAGCAAGCCTCGCAGGGCTTAAATAATGAGTGTTTGGCAGCCTTGACTTCGATGTTCGGTTGCTTGCTCGAACGCATTTAGTGAGTGTTCGGCAGCCTTGACTTCGTTGCTCGGTTGCTTGCTCGAACACATTTATCATCGGGCGCTCACTTGAATTCGAGCACAATTTGTTGTGTTCCGCTCTCTGCTGCTCAACGCCAAGGGTTGGTGTTTGGTCACTTTGTCCTCGGGCTCAAATTTGAGGATGTAGCCTTCGGCTCTAGCACTTTCCACTCTTCCTCCGAACACATGCTTCCTCCCGACCAAGCCAACTGAATATGCACATCATGTAGTAATTTGGCTTGGGTTTGTGTCATTGGCCTCGGTGGATCATTCATTGACTTCAATGGATTTTCGAGCACTTGATCAGCACTTCGGGCTGCATCATCCTCCCCTTCTTGAGAAGGTTTCGTCCTCAAAATCGCTTCAGCATCTGTCCTCGGTGCTTGGCCTACAACACAAGGAGTTAAGTCGGCAACATTTAATGTGTTGGACACATTATACTCACCTGGGAGGTCGATCACATAAGCATCATTGTTGATCTTGCTCAGCACTTGAAATGGACCATCCCCTCGTGGTGCCAACTCTCCTTTCCTTTGGTTCGGGAATAGCTCTATTCGGAAGTGAACCCAAATCCAATCTCCCTTCATCAACTCCAACTTCTTTTGCCTCTTGTTTTTTTCAATGCCACTTTAGCATAAGCTTCCTCAAAATTCTTCTTCGCTTTGGAGTGCAACTCGAGCAAAGCTTTGGCTCGGTGAGTACCTTCAAAATGAATAATAGCATCTCGAGGCAATAGGGTTAGATCAAGTGGAATTAAAGGATTAAAACCGTACACACATTCGAATGGGGTCACATTTATCATTCGGTGCACCGTGCAATTGTATGCAAACTCCATCATGGGCAAACGATTAGCCCAGTTTCCAACCTTACCTTTGGTCATAGCTCGAAGAAGAGCTCCCAAGGTTCGGTTAACTACCTCGGTCTGTCCATCGGTCTGAGGATGGTTAGACGTCGAGAATAGTAGTTTTGTGCCGAGGGCACTCCACAAACATTTCCAAAAATGACTCAAGAACTTCGAGTCTCGATCACTCATAATTGTACGTGGCACACCATGCAATTTTGACACATGATCAATAAACAAAGAAGCAACATGTTGTGCACAATCGCATTTCTTGCCAGGAATAAAGTGAGCCATTTTTTAAAAACGGTCGACTACGACAAAGATGCTATCGTGTCCACCCCCCAACCTTGGTAACCCCAACACAAAGTCCATGGATATATCAACCCAAGGTCGATCAGGCACAGGCAACAGGGTATACAAACCATGAGGGTTGGACTTCGATTTAGCTTTCTTGCAAACGAGACAGCGTTGCAAAGTTTTTCCACATCTCGTCGCATTTTTGGCCAATGGAACTGCTCGGTTAAGATTCCAAGAGTTTTGTCGACACCGAAGTGTCCCATCAAGCCTCCGGAGTGAGCTTCTCGGACCAAGAGTGTCACGACCCAATTTTCGGGGCCGTGATGGCACCTAAGTGTTACATCCTTAGGCGAACCACGAATAATTAAACTGACTCATAATGATAATTTAGATAGACATATTTCAATAAAATGTAGGTGTAAACATCCACCCAAAATACAGTGTAAATAGAGCATCTACGAAATCTGACAACCGATATATAATACAAGATGTAGGAAGCGTCTAAGCCCAGTAGGAAGCGTCTAAGCCCGATATATATATAATACAAGATGTAGGAAGCGTCTAAGCACTAAGGTGGATCAGACGGTATGCCACCGCGAAACCCATGCGGTTGGCTCACCTCAAGCAAAAATAGTCACAGCCTCGAACGGATCAGATAAGTCCAGCTGTCTGACTAGTAGAAGGATCTGCACATTTAAAACAGTAAGTTATGAGCCAAAGCCCAGTAAGATCATCGACAGGCCCGCTAAATTACCCTTTCGGGACAAGTCTTTGATAATGCATAAGTAGAAAACGGAAGTACAATCCACACCTTTACAGTAACCCATAAACATTACATACGATAATATAATTATACAACAACACAAGCAATAATACGCGAATACATAACATAGTCAATAATATAAAGATACATAATATAGGCAGCATATACAATATTATATTGATACTATGGCATAAGCAGTAATAAATTAACACACAGCATGGCGATGATATATCTCGCACACCACATAGGTAATGATATACCTAGCACATAGCATAAGCACACACCCTGTGCGGCTTTATTTATAGGTCATAACGCGCCACAGGCCTCTGTCCCTATAAACAACTTTACTTATAGGTCATAACGCACCACAAGCCTCTGTCCCTATAAGTCTCCACATCTAGGTCATAACGCACCACCGGCCTCTGTCCCTAGATGGAATTTCGCTTCTAGGTCATAACGCACCACCGGCCTCTGTCCCTAGAGCATATCAATAACACACCGGCACACAACATCGACTATACACGAGTCACGTTTGTGCTTCACCTTTTTGTATAAATATAACGAGTAGTACATAATACTATCTACTATACAATGCTAGTCAATTAAGTAGTCGACATCTTACTTAGCAAGATCCAATCTTATCCGCAAGCAAAATAGAGGTCAAGTCTCCCTTACCTCAAAATCGGCTCAAGTGGCTAAGGAACGACCTCCTTTCCCAAACGATGTGCCTCCGAAAGACTCCTCTCTGAGCCAAAGAAATAGTGTCGCACTCGTAAGCATGTGAGGAAAGGATTCGAAGCCCTTACGCAATTTAAGAGGCAATTTACCAAAATACCCCCAGGTCGGACGTACCCAAAACCCGTAAAATTTATGTTTCCTGACTCCCCATACTCCCACGAGTCCAAAAGTGCCATTATTGTACATACCCGACTCCAACTCGGTCATTTTTCCCATTTCACAAATCTAGGGTTCAAACCCTCTTTCCAAGGATCGACATTTTGATCCTCGGATTAAAGCGTTAAAAATGGGTAAGAATAGTTACCTTGTGTTTAGGAATGATTTTGGTACTTCAAATTCCCCTTGGAATCACTTTTAGAAGCTCAAAACATGAAAATAAAAATGAATGCCCGCCCTAGAATATATAGTAGCCCGCAGCTTTAAAGAGTTGTACCACATGCTGTCCAAATTGTACCTCACTGGACAGCTTTCAGTAAAATACAGTTAACTTTTCGTAGAAATGTCCAAATGATACAAAATTGGTGGCATTAGAACCACAACTCAAAGAGCTACAACTTTCATGTTTTCACTTTTTTCTAATTCCTTATGGATTGATCTGAAAAATTGATTTCTTTCCGGCTGAACAGTAACAAATTAGATTTCAGCAGCTTTTTAGCTTCGCACTAGATCAGCCACTTTTTTGGGTCCAAACGGGACCCTACGAAGCTCGGAATGACCCCAAATTTTGTACACAAGTCATACAAGACTTGTGTGATATGCTCGTCAAGACGGAACTCAATTCAGATCTTTAGAACTCAAAAAGTGGGTCCTACGGGAAAGGGTCAAATTTCTACTTTCGCCAAAATAGAGAATTTTAATCAAACGACCCCGGAATCCAAATTCGAAAGTTGCTACAAGTCACAAATGACGATACGAACCTAACGGAACCCTCAGATCTCTCATCGGAGTTCATTTACTCAAATCGAGCTTGAAAACCTCTTTTAACATTTTTAAACTTCCGCAACGGAGACTTTATCAAAAGTCCTATCAAACGAGGTCCGTTTTCACTTCTGAAGGTTGCTACAGGTCATAAATTACCATACGAACCTGACGCAACTTTCAGATTTCACATCAGAGCTCATTTGCTCAAATCGAGCTCCGGAACCTTTTTTAGCCTTAATGAATATCCAAAACGGATGTCTTTCTCCGATACCTATCTAACAAAGTTCGTTTTAGCTAAAAAATTTCAGGCATGTCATAATGGACCTTACGGAGCTTTTGGGATTGTCGATACGTAAATCGAGGTCCCGATTCCCGAAACGACTATTTGAGGTCGTTACAATCTCCCCCACTTAGACTCTCGTTCGTCCTCGGACGAGCCTGAGTCTAAGGTAAGATTCACATTTTCACGACAATAATTACACGGATTTTGAGGACTCTCGCTACTATCCGAAATCATAAACAACAACATAACTTTCAGACTTTAGAGATTGAAATCAAACCTGAATTATCGAAAAGGCGAGGATACTTCTCCCGCATGTCGGACTCGAGTTCCCAAGTGGCCTCTTCGCTAGGACGATTCTTCCATAGCACTTTAACCAACGGGATCTCTTTCGACCTTAGCTTACGGATCTCTCTAGCTGCAATAGCAATCGGCTCCTCCAAATAAACCAAGTCCTCGTCGATCTCGACAGAAGCCATATCAATCACATGGGATGGATCATGAACATACTTTCGGAGCATAGATACGTGGAATACCGAATGAACTGACAGAGATGGAGGCAAAGCAAGCCTATATGCAACAGCGCCAATGCGCTCCAAGACCTCAAAAGGACCAATGAACCTCGGACTAAGCTTGCCCTTTTTTCTGAATCTCATAACACCCTTCATCGGCGATACTTTAAGAAACACCCGGTCACCTACCATAAACACCAAATCTCTCCTCCTCCAATCCGCATAAGATATCTGTCGACTCTGAGCTGTGCGGAGCCGATCCTGAATGATTCGGACCTTATCTAAGGTCTGCTGAACTAGATCCGGACCCAACACCTTCACCTCTCCAGGTTCAAACCAACCAACTGGAGAACGACATCGGCGGCCATATAATGCCTCAAACGGAGCCATCTGGATAGAAGACTGATAACTGTTATTATAGGCAAATTCCGCCAAAGGCAAATAACTGTCCCAATGGCTTCCAAAGTCAATAGCAGAAGCCCTCAGCATATCCTCAAGAATCTGGATGGTCCTCTCGGACTGACCATCAGTCTGAGGATGAAATGCGGTGCTAAGATCCACTCGGGTACCCAGCTCTTTCTGAAATGATCTCCAGAACTGAGCTGTGAACTGAGTACCGTGATCTGATATAATAGAGACTGGAGCACCATGCAATCTCACAATCTGCTCGATAAAGATACGAGCTAAGCGCTCCGATGAATAAGTAGTCCTCACGGGGATGAAATGAGCTGACTTGGTGAGACGATCCACCACTACCCATACTGAATCATGCTTGCCCAATGTCAAAGGCAATCCAACCACAAAGTCCATAGTAATATGCTCCCATTTCCATTCCGGAATCGGCATGGACTGAGTCACCCCGGCTGGTCTTCTATGCTCATACTTTACCTGCTGACAATTTAAGCACCGAGACACATGATCAGCAACATCTCTCTTCATTCCCTTCCACCAATATAACTCCCGAAGATCTTGATACATCTTCGTAATACCAGGATGAATAGAATACCGAGAACTGTGTGCCTCTGCCAATATCAGCTGCCTCAACTCCCCAACATTCGGAACACACAACCGACCGTTGAGCCGCAGTACACCATCATCTCCGATCATAAATGAGGTCACTCCCCCACTTAAAACTCTATCTCGAATATCACGCAAATATGAATCATCAAATTGCTTTTCCTTGATCTGGGAAGCTAGGGATGACTGAGTCCCTATATAAGCAAAAACTCGGTCTGGCACAGAATCATCAAATCGCACTCCACTAATGGACAAGGCCTGCAACTCTCGAGCTAGTGGTCTCATATCAACATCAAGATAGGCAAGGCTACCCATAGACTTCCTGCTCAGAGCATCAGCCACAACATTAGCTTTCCCGGGATGATACCGAATAGCGATGTCATAATCCTTAAGCAACTCCAACCATCGGCGCTGTCTCCCGTTCAAGTCCTTCTGGGTGAACAGATACTGGAGACTCTTATGATCAGTGAAAATCTCACAAGGCTCACCATATAAATAATGCCTCCACAACTTCAATGCAAATACCACCGCCAATAACTCTAGATCATGGACAGGGTAGTTCTTCTCATGCACTTTCAGTTGTCTCGAGGCATAAGCTATCACCTTGCCATTCTGCATCAAAACACCACCTAAGCCAATACCAGAAGCATCACAATAGACTGTGAATCCCCCAGATCCACTAGGCAAGGCCAATACGGGTGCTTTAGTCAAGACAGTCTTGAGCCTCTGAAAGCTAGACTCACAAGCAGCAGACCATAGAAAAGGAACATTCTTCTGCGTCAATTTAGTCAGTGGTGCCGATATAGAAGAAAATCCCTCCACGAAACGTCGATAATAGCCTGCCAAGCCTAAGAAACTCCGAATCTCTGTAGGAGAAGTAGGCCTAGGCCAATTCTGAATGGCCTCCACCTTCTTGGGATCAACACTAATACCGTCCTTGGTCACCACGTGCCCCAGGAATGACACGGTATCCAGCCAGAACTCACATTTAGAGAATTTAGCATACAATTCATGGTCTCTCAAGGTCTGAAGGATAATCTTCAAGTGATGCTCATGCTCCCCTCGGCTCCTTGAATATATAAGGATGTCATCAATGAACACAATAACAAAAGAATCACGATATGGCTTGAACACATGGTTCATAAGATCCATAAAGGCGGCCGGAGCATTTGTAAGCCCAAATGACATGACAAGAAACTCATAGTGCCCATATCTCATACGGAAAGCAGTCTTAGAAATATCCTCAGACCGAATCCGCAACTGATGATACCCCGATCTCAAGTCAATCTTGGAAAAATGAGTAGCACCCTAAAGCTGATCAAATAAATCATCTATACGCGGTAAAGGATACCTGTTTTTGATAGTCACTTTGTTCAATTGCCGATAATCAATACACATGCGCATAGAACCATCCTTCTTCTTTACAAAAAGAACCGGAGCACCCCAAGGAGATACACTGGGTCTAATAAAACCCTTATCAAGCAAATCTTGAATTTGCTCCTTCAATTCCCTCAACTCAGCAGGAGCCATACGATATGGAGGAATAGATATAGGCTGAGTATGACCACGAAAACTCTGACCACCATGTGTGGGGCCACAAGAAGTACCAGAATATCGCACCCTCTTTCTCGCCCTCTCTGCATCTGCTCTAGCATGAATGTCCTCCATACGCCTCGCAATATCAACCACATCATAATAAGACTTGTTGCCAATATGTGAGGCAACAGCCACCTGAAGACGAGGGTGAAGACCCTCAACAAATCTAAGAACCTTGTCTCTCTCCAGCATAACCATAGCAAGCGCATACTGAGATAACTCTAAAAATCTGGTATCATAAGCAGTCACGGACATGCCTCCCTATCTCAACAACTCAAACTCGCGTCTCTAGGCATAAAGATGACTCTGAGGCACAAATCTACTCATAAACATAGCAACGAACTCGGTCCAAGTCAAGGGAGGAAGATCACTCGACCTCTGTCTCATCAAAGAAGACCACCAAGTCTCGGCATCACCGGACAAACGGAAAGAAGCACATCTCACCCCAAGGGTGTCCCTAGTACCCAATACAGAAAATATCTTCTCACATTTCTGAATATACCTCTGGGCAGTGCAAGTAGCTGGGGTACCATCGAACTCGGGAGGCTTGAGCTTCATGAAGGACTCAATCCTCCGAGCTACCTCCTCGTCACTCATAGAAAGAGCAGGAATAGAATGACCCGACTGAATACCCGACTGAGGAGCCAAAGTGGAAGGCTGAGCAATAGGACTAATAACTGGAGTAGACTGAGGAATCACCGGAGTAGCCTCAAGAGTCGGCGTACTCATAGCTGGAGTAACTGGCTGGGGTACCGCAGAAGGTACTGGCATATCGCCTATAGGCGAGGCCTGAGATCCAAGTATGCCCATCATCCGCAATAGAACATCTGCAGAAATAGATACCGTTGTACCCGGCACAAGAGGAGGCATAGTCGATGGGACATGTGTGACGGGTATCTCAGAAGACACCGGTGGCACTGTACTAGTCTGAGGTCTGCCCACAGAAGCTCTGGTAGTAGCCGCTCTCGGCTGAGTAGGTGCCCGCGCACCAGTCCGTGTGGTACGCACAGCTCTCCCACGGACCGACTCAGTCAGTGCGTCACCAGCTCCCGAAGCAGAGGACGATCGTGTTCTCACCATCTGTCATAATCACATTAAAGGATTAGCACCTATGTAAGCATCATAGCACGAGAAGAGATGAAATGAAGGGAAACAACTCTTCCTAAAATGCCTTTGCAGCCTCTCGCTTATAAGTATGGTCGACAACATACCCATAAACAAGACTCTGCTCGGACACTGCTCCATTGACTCCCTAAGACTCGACTTACAACCTAGGGCTCTGATACCAATTTGTCACGACCCAATTTTCGGGGCCGTGATGGCACCTAAGTGTTACATCCTTAGGCGAACCACGAATAATTAAACTGACTCATAATGATAATTTAGATAGACATATTCCAATAAAATGTAGGTGTAAACATCCACCCGAAATACAGTGTAAATAGAGCATCTACGAAATCTGACAACCGCTATATATATATATATATATATATATATATATATATATAATACAAGATGTAGGAAGCGTCTAAGCACTAAGGTGGATCAGACGGTATGCCACCGCGAACCATGCAGTTGGCTCACCTCAAGCAAAAATAGTCACAGCCTCGAACGGATCAGATAAGTCCAGCTGTCTGACTAGTAGAAGGATCTGCACATTTAAAACAGTAAGTTATGAGCCAAAGCCCAGTAAGATCATCGACAGGCCCGCTAAATTACCCTTTCGGGACAAGTCTTTGATAATGCATAAGCAGAAAATGGAAGTACAATCCACACCTTTACAGTAACCCATAAACATTACATACGATAGTATAATTATACAACAACACAAGCAATAATACGCGAATACATAACATAGTCAATAATATAAAGATACATAATATAGGCAGCATATACAATATTATATTGATACTATGGCATAAGCAGTAATAAATTAACACACAGCATGGCGATGATATATCTCGCACACCACATAGGTAATGATATACCTAGCACATAGCATAAGCACACACCCTGTGTGGCTTTATTTATAGGTCATAACGCGCCACAGGCCTCCGTCCCTATAAACAACTTTACTTATAGGTCATAACGCACCACAAGCCTCTGTCCCTATAAGTCTCCACATCTAGGTCATAACGCACCACCAGCCTCTGTCCCTAGATGGAATTTTGCTTCTAGGTCATAACGCACCACCGGCCTCTGTCCCTAGAGCATATCAATAACACACCGGCACACAACATCGGCTAAGGAACGACCTCCTTTCCCAAACGATGTGCCTCCGAAAGACTCCTCTCTGAGCCAAAGAAATAGTGTCGCACTCGTAAGCATGTGAGGAAAGGATTCTAAGCCCTTACGAAATTTAAGAGGCAATTTACCAAAATACCCCCGGGTCGGACGTACCCAAAACCCGTAAAATTTATGTTTTCGGACTCCCCATACTCCCACGAGTCCAAAAGTACCATTATTGTACATACCCGAGTCCAACTCGGTCATTTTTCCCATTTCACAAATGTAGGGTTCAAACCCTCTTTCCAAGGATCGTCACTTTGATCCTCGGATTAAAGCGTTAAAAATGGGTAAGAATAGTTACCTTGTGTTTAGGAATGATTTTGGTACTTCAAATTCCCCTTGGAATCACTTTTAGAAGCTCAAAACATGAAAATAAAAATGAATGCCCGCCCTAGAATATATAGCAGCCCGAAGCTTTAAAGAGTTGTACCACATGCTGTCCAAATTGTACCTCACTGGACAGCTTTCTGTAAAATTCAGATAACTTTTTGTAGAAATGTCCAAATGATACGACATTGGTGGAATTAGAACCACAACTCAAATAGATACAACTTTCATGTTTTGACTTTTTTCTAATTCCTTATGGATTATCTGAAAAATTGATTTCTTTCCGGCTGAACAGTAAAAAAATAGATTTCAGCAGCTTTTTAGCTTCGCACCAGATCAGCCACTGTTTTTGGGTCCAAACGGGACTCTACGAAGCTCGGAATGACCCCAAATTTTGTACACAAGTCATACAAGACTTGTGTGATATGCTCGTCAAGACGGAACTCAATTCGGATCTCTAGAACTCAAAAAGTGGGTCCCACGGAAAAGGGTCAAATTTCGACTTTCGCCAAAATAGAGAATTTTAATCAAACGACCCCGGAATCCAAATTCGAAAGTTGCTACAAGTCACAAATGATGATACGAACCTAACGGAACCCTCAGATCTCTCATCGGAGTTCATTTACTCAAATCGAGCTCGAAAACCTCTTTTAACCTTTTTAAACATCCGCAACGGAGACTTTATCAAAAGTCCTATCAAACGAGGTCCGTTTTCACTTCTGAAGGTTGCTACAGGTCATAAATTACCATACGAACCTAACGCAACTTTCAGATTTCACATCAGAGCTCATTTGCTCAAATCAAGCTCCGGAACCTCTTTTAGCCTTAATGAATATCCGAAACGGATGTCTTTCTCCGATACCTATCTAACAAAGTTCGTTTTAGCTAAAAAATTTCAGGCATGTCATCATGGACCTTACGGAGCTTTTGGGATTTTCGATACGCAAATCGAGGTCCCGATTCCCGAAATGACTATTTGAGGTCGTTACAAAGAGCTCTCTCCAACATGAAATTGGCACACAAACCCTCCCATTCTTGAAGAAGTAGCCATCGTGCCATTGATATTTCTCAACCCTTCGGCCACTCAAGATTGTGTCACGAACACATTTTAGCTTGGGATCATCTTCATACATTGACTTGATGCTTTCGATCCCATGAGCCTCGATGCGAGAGTGGTTGCTAAGGCAAATTTTCTTGATAGCGCATCGGCCACAACATTGTCTTTTCCCTTTTTGTAATGAATTATGTAGGGAAAACTTTCAATGAATTCAACCCATTTGGCATGTCTTCGGTTCAATTTCTCCTAGCCTCGGAGATGCTTCAAAGATTCATAATCGCTTCTAATCACAAATTCTCGAGCCCACAAATAATGCTGCCAATGGGCGAGTGCTCGAACGAGGGCATACAATTCCTTGTCATACGTAGAATAATTCAAGGTTGCACCCTTAAGCTTTTCACTAAAATAAGCGATCGGCTTCGATTCTTGCATAAGAACTCCTCCAATCCCAACTCCGGACACATCACACTCGACCTCGAATGCTTTGTCGAAGTCAGGGAGTTGCAACAATAGGGCAGAGCAAAGCCTCCGTTTCAACTCTTGGAAATCCCTCTCTTGGGACTCTCCCCACACAAATAGATGGTCATTCTTTACCAACTCGGTTAAAGGAGCAGCCACGGTGCTAAAGCCACGAACAAACCTTCGGTAAAAGCTAGCTAAACCATGGAAGCTACGAACTTGAGATGCCAAGGTTGGAGTTGGCCAATCTTTGATGGCTTCGACTTTTGACTCATTGACTTCAACACTATTAGCACTCACAACAAATCCTAGAAAGACTACACATTCGACACAAAAGGCACATTTGTTGAAGTTAGCATATAAATTCTCTTCTCTAAGCTTATCAAGCACTAGCCTTAGGTGTTCGACATGTTCATCCACAGATTTGCTATAAATAAGGATGTCATCGAAGTAAACAACAACAAACATATTTATGAACGGTTTGAGCACATGGTTCATCAGTCGCATGAATGTGCTTGGTGCGTTGGAGAGGCCAAAAGGCATCACCAACCATTCATAGAGACCGAACTTGGTCTTGAATGCGGTTTTCTACTCGTCTCCGGGTTTCATTCGGATTTGGTGGTAACCGGACCTGAGGTCTATCTTTGAAAAGCATGAAGAACCACTTAACTCATCTGGCATGTCATCTAATCGAGGGATAGGATGACGATACTTTATCATGATTTTGTTGACTGCTCGCCAATCAATGCACTTTCGCCAAGTTCCATCTTTCTTCGGGACAAGGATAACAGGAACGGCGCAAGGACTCAAACTCTCTCGAACAAGGCCCTTGTTCAGAAATTCATTAACCTGCCTTTGGAGCTCTTTGGTGTCTTCAGGATTACACCGGTATGCAGGTTTGTTGGGGATTTGAGATCCCGGTACGAAGTCAATCTGGTGCTCGATTCCTCTCAATGGAGGTAATCCACCTGGCATTTCTTCGGGAAACAAGTCTCCGAAGTCCTGCAAAACACTTTGTACAACACTAGGACAAGGGTTATCGTTAGATAAATCATCATTAGAGTTTAGAAAGATACCCTTGTGCACGAGGCAAATTATCATTCGACCGGTGTCGTTGCCTTGTAAGTGCTCCCCCAGTTGCATGATTGCACAGATATTGTTGACCTCGGGTGGTGGAGTTTTGGCTTCGAGCATAATTGGCGCTCCAACAGGAGTCTTAGCTTTGGCCGCTTCTTTAAGCTCTCTCATCCGTTTATAGTCCTCACTAACTTGTTTTGGAGACAAAGGTTTGAGTATAAAAATCTCCCCTCTGAGCTTAGCTGTGTAAGTGTTGGTTCGACCGTTGTGGATAACAGATCGATCAAATTGCCACGGTCGCCCAAGAAGCAAATGACAAGCTTGGATCAGGACCACACCAAACATCATCTCATCATGATAAGACCCCACTTGAAATTTGAACAACACTTGCTTCGCCACTCTCAGTTCTCCACACTTGTTCAACCATTGAAGCTTGTAAGGTCGGGGATGTTTAGAAGTAGGCAGTCCCATTTGTGAAACCAAAGTTTGGCTCACTATATTCGAACAGCTGCCTGAATCAATAATCATCGAATACACATTCCCTTCACTCGACATCGGGCATGGAAGAGATTCTCCCTTTGGTTGTCTTCTTCCTCTTCCATGAACATGGTACTCAAATTCCTTCGAACAACTAAAAGAACTTCGGGATGCTCATCCTCGGTGATTTCACATCAATCGTTCTCGAAATCAGCTCGATCAGCCTCCTCGGTTACTTTCTCCTCGGAGTCATCCATTTGCTCATAGATGTTTCCATTGTCGATCATTATCATGATATGCCGAGTTGGACTGTCTCTTTTCATATAACCATAACCTCTACACTTATGACATTGAATTTTAGAAGCACTGGGAGTATTGAGTTGACTTTTACCTCCCATGTCTTTGGATTAGTTAACGGTCACTCCCCTCTTGAAGGGTTTCTTCTGATCTCGAACAATGTCTGCATTTTTTGGATTCGGACTCTTCCATTATTTACTTCGGTTTAAAGGAGTTGAAGTAGTGACTCCTCGATACCGGTTTGCTTTATCGTCCTTCACCCATTTCTCAGCTTCGATGGCAGCTTCGAACACATCTTCCAACGAGTGATACACATGCATCCTCAATTGAGATGACACATCTCGAGCCAAGCCATATTTGAATCGGATGGTGGCTTTCTCGTCATCTTCTTCTAAATCAAGATTCAATCGTATTTTCACGAAATCATCATGATACTCTTGAACCGATTTGGACCCTTGTTGCAACTCATAGAGCTTTTGAAGTTGCTTATTCCAATACTTGGCATTCACATATTTAGTGTACATTGCCCTTCTCAACTGCCCCAATGTGGTGACTTCGGGATAAATATTTCTTCGTCTCATCCTTTTGTCAGCCTCCCACCATGTTGATGCATACGCTTCGAACTAAGCAATAGCATGTGCAGCTTTTTTCTCTTCGGTCATCTCATTGATTTCGAAGATTCGTTCCATTTTAAGCTTCCATTCAAGATACTCGTCTGGATCACTAGTTCCTCTAAATGATAGAATAGTGATCTTGACATTGTTCAAGTTTCAATCACGAGCATCTCGGATCAGCTCCGGATAGTCATCATAATAGTCACAAGCCTCACGCTCAATAATTTGATCAACATTTGAGCCTCGGCCTCGACCTCAGAAATTTCCACGATCTCGTTGAACCTGCCTTCGTGGACCGAGTGGTGGTTCATAATCAGCTTCGTGAATTTCTTCTCCATCGACCTCTTCATCAACGGCTCCAAGTTGTCTTCGGGCCATTGGAAGTGGTAAACTATCTCCTCGGGGAATGCCCAAGTTTTGATAGTAAGCTTGGGGATTGCCCAAGTTTGGTTGTTGCACTTGGGGATTGCCCAATTGTTGATTAGCTCGGGGATTGCCCACAGCTTCACTTCGATCAGCCTCTCCCATCAACTATTATTGTCGAAGGAGCTCAGAAAATTGCTCCGGTTTCATAGGATTGGAGCTGCTCGTTCCAGCATCGGACCCATACAAGGCCACGGACACGCTACCTTGCTCGAGGTTAGGTACTCGAGCACTTACTCCTTTTACTTCGGCGCTGAGGCCTTGTATCGCAGCCATGAGATCGGCTAACGACACCTCGGGCGCTGCAATGCCCTTCTCTCCATTTCCAATCATTGCACCTGCACAAATCAAAGACTAAAACAAGTGTTAAAAAGGTTAGAAATCACCTCACACACTCCCTCACTTTTAATGGGTGGCGCTCGGGTCCACTCAATTTGTGGGTTCAGTTTTAGTCACTCTAGGAACTCGTTAGCAGTGGCTTCGTCGGATTGACCAATGCCCTCTAAGATCCTTCAAGTTTGACAATAGTCACTGACTCTTCGGGAAGAGTGAAGTGATGTTCGACTCGATGGAACGGACGCTGTTTTTACTATGCTCGGGAAGTCAAAGAATTTTCTACGAATGTTTTGACTTCAGTCACCCCTCGCACAAATTCTAGAGCTCAAATTCGATAGTACGACCTCGAGCAGAAGAGATTACTCCAGAGATCCACTATCGTGAATTTTTTAACACAAGAAAAGTGAAAACCTAGGAAAATCTACCCTTCGATTCCTCTTCGGAATCCTTTGAACACGCCAATTTTTGTTCTTACAAAAGTGGTCCCTCCTTGGTACGGATAGGGTTTTACCTTATCCAATTTCCCTTTTCAAGCCGACAAAATTTCACCTAGGGTTTTAGATTTTGAAACTTTACCCCTTTCTTCTTCAATAGAACAGTGAATCTTTACTCCGGTGTACGGACAATTTCAACTTCGTTTCACTGACCACGATTTTCAACAAACGTTGGGTTGCTTTTCACTCCGGTAACATCAACGTCGGAGAATAACAATTCAAGAGTTTTGAGCTAAGAACACAGCTTGCTTCGTCCGTACACTGTTACAATGTAATAATTTTCTGGCGTACGGACGGTGGTTCGATCGATAGAACTTCAATTTTTACCTCAAAACACAACCCAAATCAAACAAGAACCACCAACCTTCAACGATAACAACCAAAATCAACTGGGGTTCAATATCAAACCACCAATTATCAAGAACAATCCAAAAATCCTTTGAGAAACCCTAGTCGACAATCGTGTACGTCAGGTGCTCGTTGTAATCAGTAGACGACGGTGAACAAGAATCAATGATTGTTTGATTCAAACAACCAACATTCAAACAAAAAAAATCAATTTTTCTTTTCTACTTTTTTTTGGGGTTAAATAACAACACCAACAGTAACACAAGAACAATAACAAGAACACGAAATGGAAAACAAAGACACAAACGCACGAAAAATAAGGATAACATCGAACAAGATTTGTGGTTGTAGAAACAAGCCCAAACCGTGCTCTGATACCAAGATGGTGCAAGCTAAATCTAAAGATGAAGCCAACAACCAAAATCAACAGTGGAAAGTAAAGATAGAAGTTTGACACAACTTTTCTTGCTTGAACGGCATCGAGGAACTGATCTCGGTACGATTCAAGTAGAAGGAAAGAGCACCTAAACTATGCAACAATCCTCAAGAGAACAATGCCTCTTGCAAACTGAATGATCAAAGAGGAATTGTTCAATCGGATTCACCGAAAGCCACAAGTTCCGAAGATCCCATTGGGTTTGCTCACTTCTAAGTCTAAAAGAGTAAATGTCCAAGGCAATTCTCATTCAATATTCAATATCAAAAAACTAGCTTCTTACAATGAAATGGAACAAGGTTTATATAGGAAATACTAAGGGTAACTAGTAAAAATGGTCACAAGTGACCAATAAAAGAAAGCCTCGTAGGGCTGAAATAATGAGTGTTCGGCAGCCTTGACTTCGATGTCCGGTTGCTAGCTCGAACACATTTAGTGAGTGTTGCAGCCTTGACTTCGGTGCTCGGTTGCTTCCTCGAACACATTTATCATCGGGCGCTCACTTGACTTCGAGCACAATTTGTTGTGTTCGGCTCAGTGCCAAGGGTTGGTGTTCGGTAACTTTATCCTCGGGCTCAAATTTGAGGATGTAGCCTTCGGCTCTAGCACTTTTCCACTCTTCCTCCAAACACATGCTTTGTTGCTCCCAACGCACACGCAAGTATACGCGGTCGACAAGTAATAAAGTGATAAGTAGAATATCATTCCCACGAGGACTATTCAGACTAGACTCCTAACGAACAATTTCTTAACACTACTCAAGGATCTTTTTCTAATAGTGAGGATTTTATTAACTAAAGAACAGTAATTAACTGGTAGAAGTGAATTCAAACAATGGAGCAAAAGTTGGTTGTAAACAATATTAATGAGACGGTCCAGGGTCAGAGTTACGAACAATCCAGTTGAGTTATCCTGTTGATTCCACTTCTTAAGTCCCAAGATTGCTAACTAACAGGTTAATTGTACCCGTGAAAACCTTTCGATTCTTCACGGTCTATGTAGGCTACTCCAATCCCTATATGTCTATGGGTTGAATCACGTGCACGCATTAACGAATTCTGTGATTAGTTAAGCAAGGTGAATAAGTATATGTCTATCCTACCCACAAATTGATTTCCCGATGCCCAGGTTCACAATCAAGCCCTATTCTTTCTTATGTGCATTCATAAACTCCCTCTGTCGAGTTCAATCTAAGAACCGTAGATAGGGTTCAATTATTCGGCTGTAATATTTAAACAGGTGAAATCAAGAAAGAATAAATAACCCGTTATGGGATTCAATATATGGAATTCAATCTTCAAACATTAACCTTCATGAAACACTCTAATCCTAGAACGAAAGATTTAGCCACGCATACTCATAATCACAAGACAGTGATTTGATGAAATAATGATAAAATAATTAATAGATGAAAGAATATGAATTAAACCCTTGTTCAATGAAGTATGGTGCTCAACAATTGCTCCAAAGTCTCAACCTCCTTTCAAAAACGAAGCAAAAGAGTATTTATAGTGTTTACGAAAGCCTAGAAATAAGTTACGCCTAAGCCTAGACGAAATAGGACTAAAAAATCCGCTCCAGGGGCGCTATAGCTGGCGCCCCATACCTCAAAACGCGCTCAACTAGTCAGAACCCATCGAATCTCGCACGCAATAGCCCCGCTCCGCTCTCCAAAATGCGCCACCCATGGCTCCAGGCCATTTTCCTAGTTCTGTCGTTAGCAGCTCGCGTCGCATTGTGCCTTCGTGTGTTCGATCCAATCCTCAATCCAAATCCAATCTTTTCTTGCTCGATCATGCTCTTTAAAGCTCCAATTACACTTCATAACAACCTACAATCATACGATACAAAATCAGTGCAAAATCACATCCATTAACTATAAAACACGCAAATAAAGTATCCAAACGTGAGGAAATATTAAGGAATTATAGGAATAAAATGCAAAACATCACCACCCCACACTTGAACCTTTGCTCGCCCTCGAGCAATTACGGATAACTTCCCAACCTAGGTAGAATAGGTCTGTCTATGACTATGGTTGATACCGACCATTGAACAAATGCATACAAGACTACTATGGGTCCAACAAACATGCCAATAATTTATCAAACATCAAAACATGAGAACAACCACCCCAAGACAACTCAAATGCACAAACTCAACTCATTGCAACCATGCTCCCACAAAGTCACACTTATCTACTCAACCAAGAAGCCACAACTTCACCTACCTTATGGAAACCGTGTGCCCTCACCAAAATGAAGCAAGAGAGTGTCCCCCAAATATCACAGACAACAATGAATATCAAGAATAGAACGGGGACAATAGCATAGAAAGAATTCACTCACTCTCATGAAAAGCTCACATGTCACACACGATGTACCATAGGCTTGCCCGTAGTGTAGGACTCCACTAATGTAAGCTCAATCCAATCGGAATTAACTAGGACTTTAAAAAGGTTGTAATGTAGGCTAAGGGGCTGGTAGGATACATATGGGTAATAGTGACTACCTCCCTAAGCACTTTAATACATCACAATACAAATTAAGCACAAGTCTCAACAAAGCCACCCAATCAACAACTTTCACACACACCTTTTTCAACACGTAGCAATTTTTTTTTTTTAAGCACAACACTAGTAAGGATGGATATTCGTTTCTTTTCTCTTTATTTCTTTTTCCAATTTTTTTCAGCTTTTTTTTTCTTTTTAATTCTTTCCAACCCTTGCCAATGCTCCTTCAACTACTTCACAATTTATCAAATATTCCCCTCATTGGTTCCACTCAAAAACCTCCCAATATTTCAACCACAAACTCCACAATAATATACAATTATCAATTAAAGTGCTTAAGGAGTAAAGGGTCAAAAGAAAGCAATTTAGAACAAGTGGGTAGGCTCGCGGTGTGGGTGCCAACAAAAAGGTCAATATAGTCACAAAGCAAGTCCAAGGTGCATATAAGGGTAGGCAAATCAAGTAAAAGGCAAATCAAGAAAGCCTGTATCATCTCCCAACTAGAGCGAACCTAGAATTTCGCTTTGCACACACACGGGGCAAGTTCTAGACACCAATATGCAAACATGGAACACAATAGAATATACCTCACATCGCACATTGCACACAGTCCATACAAAATGGCTCCATCGCAACTCTCAATCAAGCAACTAGAGTGCAACTTGTGGAAAATTAAGCACTAATGCACAAAGGTTCACAACAAAGTCAAGTGAGTAGACTCAAGCATCTCAAGGGGGTCATTCAATTTTTTTTCTAGGCATGCATCACGATTTAAAACCAAAAGACACCACAAATAGCACATGCAATAAGTCCAAGTCCACCGGTATCAAACAAATCAAAGGCACCTAGCATTCTACCTATTTCTTTCGTCTAGGGCCACCTATAACTAACTACTCTAATCATAATAAAAATAAAAACTACCCGGTTCAAAGGCCTCCCCGTGGAAAAGAACCGAGGCCATAAGAAAAACTATGGGGTGGATGACATGTACCACTAACAAAGACAAAAAAGAAAATCTTTTTTAAAAAAAAAATTTCATTGCTTTTCTAATTTTTTTTTTCATTTTTTTTATATATTAAAGCAAGAAACAAATAAAAATAAAGTCAAGTGACAAAGGAAAAATTCCTAAAGGTACATGCATCCCTAACCTCAAAAATAAAGGGGAGTTCCCCCACCCCACACTTAAATCAAGCAGTTTCCTCTGTGCGAACAAAAAAAATAAAGTGCGAGAGTAAAAGAAACTTCCCTGAAGGCCAAACGACCCAGCCCTTGGTGCTAGCAGTGGCACCATCTCCATTACAAATCCAACAAGCATCCGTAGAGCAAGGGGTACTCAAACTTCCCCCAACATGTCTTCATTTGAATGCATTGGGTCCAAAAAAAAAAAATTTACCTGGCGCCACAGGGGCATGCCGCAAGCCAAAAGCGCTCACCAAACTGAGCCTACTGATCATCCAGGCGCGTTGGGACGCCCGAACAATTTTTTTCCGTACCGAAGTTTAGTCCAAGTGCGAAGCCAAGCGCGGGGCATGCCTCAAAGCACCCCGGACCCCAGAATACATCAACTGCATCTCGTTTAGCACTCCCGAAACCTTCAAAAATGACACAATAAAAGAAAAACTACGTGACACTATAAAACACAAAACAACTAAACTATTACAGGTACAAACTTAGGTTGTCTCCCGAAAAGCGCCTTATTTAACATGCCACACTTTTAGCTCACTTCCAGCATTTATGTCCTCTTCTTACGACGGACCTTTGCTTTCTTCCTTTCTTTGAGAGAGCCCATCTTTAACTTCACATGTGATGTGTCATTGCTATCTTGTTCCACATTCTGCTCACACACGTCATTGGGTTTACTTCAATGTTCTTGTTTGACACATTCGATCATAGAGCACTCTTCAACCTTAGTTATGTGCTCCTTCTCATTATAAACCTTGAAAGTAACCTTTTCTCCATGCGCTCTAACAGTCATCTCTCCCAGCTCCATGTCAATCAGTGCCTTCGAGGTAACTAAGAATGGTCTCCCCAAAATGATTGGAGCTTCTCGGTCCTCTTCATAATCTAAGACTACAAAATCAGCAGAGAATGTAAACTTACCAACTTTTAGCAACACATCCTCCAACTTACCATCAGGGTGAGTGAGTGATCCATCCTCCATCTTAAGAGCAACTAAAGAGGGCTTGATTGCTCCTAGCCCTAACCTTTTGCAAACAGATAGAGGCATGAGATTTATGCTCGCACCCAGATCACACAATGCACTAGTGATATTATGCCCTCCAACGGTGCAAGGAATGGTAAACCTCCCAGGATCTTGATTTTTTGGAGGTAGCTTGCTCAAGATCGTGCTACACTCCCCGACTAACTCAACTGTATCTATCTCTTGAGGCTTTTTCTTCTTGACTAAAATCTCTTTTAAGAACTTCACAAAGGATGGCATCAATTCAAACACATCAGTCAAAGGAATGTTAACTTGAAGCTCTTTCAACATACTCACAAATTTTTGATACTGGGCCAGATCCTTCGATGGTATAAGTCTCTGCGGGAATGGTGGAGGCGACAGAGGTGCCTCCTTCTTCTCTTCTTTCTTCTTTACCTTCTCCACTCTTTCAAGGTTTTCTATTTCAGCTCTCTCCTCAGACTTGGCCATCAGCTCTCCACCTTCAATTATAGTCACTGCAAGACATTGCTCAGGCCTTTTTTTAACAGTACTTACTGCTCCCACCAACTGCCCCAACTGGTGCTTAAGGGTCTTTTGAGCATTGACAAGATCTTGTATGGCATGTGCATTGGCTGCAGTGTCAGCTATCACTCTCTGCTGGCCTGCCATTATCTGCTTTAACATATCTTCAACTGAGTTGCTAACCTGCTGTGGTGGAGCTGGGAGTGGTTGGTAATTATTTGGGGCTCTCATGTTTCCTTGATAATAAGCATTACCAAACTGATTTTGACCCTGCTGCCTGTTTTGATTGCCCACGTAATAAACTGACTTTGGATTAGAGGAGCAAACCTTTGTAGCATGATCTTGACCATAAACCTCACAAAAACTCTAGAGTTGTTGCACTGGAGCCACTGGTTGCTGAGTCTTTGGCAGAGCTAGCTTGCTAATTTGATTGGAAATAGCATCCATCTTCGCCCTCAGCTCTGAAACTGCATCTAACTGAAGTACCCCAGCAGATTTCTACGTAGTAGCTCTACCATGTCCCTGCCAATCAGGATTGCTCTGCGAAAACTTGTCTAGTAATTCATAGATCTGGTCAAAGTTTAAGGCCAGTACTTGGCCTCCAGCAGCACATCTACCACGATCTTAGTATGCGCAGTCAACCCCTCCACAAAAGCATGTGCAAGAACCTCATTGGATTGGTTCTGGTGTGGACAATCTCTCAATAAAGCTTTAAACCGCTCACAGGCTGAATACAAAGACTCTCCTTCTATCTGTCTGAAGGACATAATTTCACTCCTCGCCCGGGCTGTCTGGGCAGATGGATAAAACTTAGCTAAGAACTTATTAGCCAAATCATCCTAAATAGTGATAGACCCAGACTTTTTAGCCCTTAACCACCTCTTTGCTGCCCCAATCAGTGAAAACGGGAACAATGTCAAGCGAACATAATCAATAGGAACTCCCGTCGGTGTATAAGTATCACTGATCTACAAGAAATTCTGGATATGTTGTTATGGATCCTCACTAAGTAATCCAGCAAATTGTCCAGTCGCATGTAACAGTTGTATCATGCTGGACTTATAGCCTG
Organism: Petunia secreta; assembly: GCA_029990175.1. NCBI lineage: Eukaryota > Viridiplantae > Streptophyta > Magnoliopsida > Solanales > Solanaceae > Petunia > Petunia secreta. The sequence goes on from JARKIP010000035.1 coordinate 63,876,770, forward strand.
TTTGGCATTGCTTCTCCAAAGCCAAAAGTGCTTTTTTTTCATCAAAAGTACTTTTTTGGAATTTTGAGGTGTTTGGCAACTAAAAAAAAGTACTTTTACGTAGAAGCAGAAGCAGTTTTTCTGCTGTTGGGAAGAAGCTACAAATATCTGCTTCTTCTAGGAAGCAGAAGCAGAAGCATTTTATTAATTTTTCAAGACTGAAATATCCTTACCAAGAATTCATATTTACCATATTATTCCTTTTAAATTAACCATATCTCTCTCAAAATACAATTATATTTTTCTTTTTTCTATTTTTTCTACTACGTACTTTTACAAATCTTCTTCCTCTAGGACTAATTTTTATTTTTAGGTATTATTATCAAGCATATATAGGATGTCCTACTCTTTAAATCATCTTTTAAAAGCAAGTGATTACTAGAAATTCCTAATTCCGTTATCACTTTGATTTAACTATATTTTATGTTGTTCAATAGCTTAAATTTATATCTTTTACATTATATTTTATATTTAACTAAATAAATTTTCTAATTAAAGTCTTTTATGATAAATATTTAAAATTATTTTTTTTGTTTTTATTAATCCAAATGTAAAATGAACTTGGATATCCTTTTCGTAATTTGACACTGAAAAGTACTTTTCGTAACGATTAACCAAACACAAATTATTTATCAAAAGTACTTCTCCAATGAGTTGTCCAAACACAAATTGCTTATTATCCAAAAGTACTTTTTTAAAAAGTACTTATGCCAAAAGTACTTCTCAAAATAAGCAGTTTTTGGCAGCAATCCCAAACAGCCTATCAATCTCAAAGTTTCCAGTAATTTCAGGCTTAACTATGCTCGAGGCTACTCCCTCCAGGCTGGGGAGAGCAACATCTCGCACAGCTAAAGATCGTTTTGCTGCCATTCCTGTAGGTAAAGATCAAGCAGGACTTAATACCTGAAACAGCACAAAACTCAAAACAAAAATTAAACCTGAATAGATAATAAGTAAACATCTGAAAAGAAAACAGTCAATTGTTTAGTCCCCGGCAACGGCGCCAAAAACTTGTTGCTGCCAACGCACACGCAAGTATACGTGGTCGACAAGTAATAGAGTGATAAATAGAGTATCGTTCCCACGAGGACTATTCAGACTGGACTCCTAACAAACAATTTCTTAACACTACTCAGGGATCTTTTTCCAATAGTGAGGATTTTATTAATTAAAGAACAGTAATTAAAATGGTAGAAGTGAATTCAAACAATGGAGCAAAAGTTGGTTGTAAACAATATTAATGAGATGGTCCGGGGTCAGAGTTACGAAAAATCCAATTGAGTTATCCTGTTGATTCCACTTCTTAAGTCCCAAGAATGCTAACTAACAGGTTAATTGTACCCGTGAAAACCTTTCGATTCATCACGGTCTATGTAGGCTACTCCAATCCCTATATGTCTATGGGTTGAATCACGTGCACGCATTAACGAATTCTGCGATTAGTTAAGCAAGGTGAATAGGTATATGTCTATCCTACCCACAAATTGATTCCCCGATGCCCAAGTTCACAATCAAGCCCTATTCTTTCTTATGTGTGTTTATAAACTCCCTCTGTCGAGTTCAATCTAAGAACCGTAAATAGTGTTCAATTATTCGGCCGTAATAATTAAACAAGTGAAAAAAAGAAAGAATAAATAACCCGTTATGAGATTCAATATAAGGAATTCAATCTTCAAACATCAACCTTCATGAAACACACTAACCCTAGAACGAATGATTTAGCCATGCATACTCATAATCACAAGACAATGATTTGATGAAATAATTAATAGATGAAAGAATAGGAATTAAACCCCTGTTCAATGAAGTATGGTGCTCAACAATTGCTCCAAAGTCTCAACCTCCTTTCAAAAATGAAGTAAAAGAGTATTTATAGTGTTTACAAAAGCCTAGAAATAAGTTACGCCTAAGCCTAGACGAAATAGGACTTAAAAACCCGCTCTAGTGGCGCTATAGCTGGCGTCCCGCGCCTCGGAACGCGCTCAACTAGGCAGAACCCGTCGAATCTCGCACGCAATAGCCCCGCTCCGCGCTCCAAAACGCGCCAACAAGCTGGGCGCTTCCCTAGCGCGGCGCGCCACCCATGGCGCCAGGCCATTTTCCTGGTTCTATCGTTAGCAGCTCGCGTCGCGTTGTGCCTTCGTGTGTTCGATCCAATCCTCAATCCAAATGCAATCTTTTCTTGCTCGATCATGCTCTTTAAAGCTCCAATTTCACTTCATAACAACCTACAATCATACGACACAAAATCAGTGCAAAATCACATCCATAACTAGAAAACGCGCGAATAAAGTATCCAAACGTGAGGAAATATTAAGGAATTATAGGCATAAAATGCCAAACATCATGCTTCCTTCCGACTAAGCAAATTGAATGTGCATATCATGTAGTAATTTTGCTTGGCTTCGTGTCATTGGCCTCGGTGGATCATTCATTAACTTCGATAGATCTTCGAGCACTTGATCAGCACTTCAGGCTGCATCAGTACTCTCAACTGACGCTTTGGGCTTTGTACCCTCAGCTAAATTAAATGACATATATCGGGTTGTGTACCCTCAACCGACGCTTCGGACTGTGTACCCCCAGCTAATGAAAGTGCAAACTTTGACATCGGGCTGTGTACCCTCAGTTGATGCATCAAGAGTAAAGTAAAGTGCAACAAGTAGAATGTTATTGTCATATCATGCGATGTGCTAAGGAGGCTATCAAGTTGTTGTTGTAAGGACTTTTCTTGAAATTTTTTAGGGGACCTCAAAAATTTCTGCCCCAGTGTCAAGTTTGCGTCTTTTTGGAATTTTTGAGGGGACCCTCAAAAATTCTGCCCCAGTTTATAGTTTATGACAGATCAATGAGAAAAAGTGGTTGCATTGCGCTGAACACCAATGTATTGGCTAAAATCTGCATTCGCCCTTTAGTGTGACGATTGGATGTATTGATGACTATGAATATGCAGATATTTTGCATACTCAGACTAGGGTTTGATATTTGGATTTTTGCCGGATTTTGAAAGTGGTCAAAAATGTTATTTGTTTTTAGGTCATGACGGGATGTTTTCGTGTTTCAAGCCTTTCTTTTCGAAAGTCATGGAGCTAACTTTGATGGACTGGCCTTTGTAGAAAGTATGTTTGTAGTTTAGAGGTTAGGATTTCCCAATGTTTGTTTTTGTTGTACCATTGTCTTGCTTTGGTCAATCAGACTCTGAACTTTGTATTTCAGTGTTGGATGTCTTGCGGTGCCATGGTATGGAATGTTTGAGTGATGGGGTATAGATCTTGTGGATCGAATTTAGGAATGGGTATCCAGGGAGTAATTTGTTTGCTGGATGCAATACCTTTTGACTGAGCTAAAGGAATAAAGACGTGAGGTTTTGTCTTTTTGTATGTCTTTGATTGTATTGAGCCTGATAAGGTTGTGATCGGAAGTCTTGACAGAGAGGAGGTTTTTTTGCGTAAGTTGGGGTGTAGTGTGAGTTTTGTGAGTCGGTCATATAGTGATTGGATATTTTTGTTGTGACTCTCGTGTGAGTATAATGAAGGTTGTACGGTATTAGGATTGTCTGAAATACTCTTGGTGTCATATGCTGATGGTTTAAGGACTTTGTTGGAGGAGGAAATATTTTCAGCTCGGCTTGCGTTTCGACTTTTTTGAATGCAGATTCTTGACCGATTTCAGTATTCAAACGCAAGGCAACCCTAACAAAGTGGTGAAATGCAAAAAAGAGTGTGGGCATGTTAGCAAAGACTTGAAGCAAAAATGACACACGAGCTTAAGAGAAAGCGTAGACCGTGGATGATGGATTAGCACTTGAATTTGGAGGTTGTGATAGATCGTATAGATATCACAAGAGATTGCCTAAGTGCTTTATGTAGCAGTCAAGGCAAGGATTTTGGCCAAACTACCGATGCTTGTTCAAACAGGAGATGAGGAGTTGAATATCAATGTGAGGTGGTAAAGATGTTGTGTAAGGAATAGATTGTGTTGTGTGACAGGAAGGATGTTGGCTTTAGTCGAATACCAGAACCTTCAGTGCATTTGTCGTCCTTTCTTTCCAGATTCATCTGTCATGTTGGCTATGTATCCTCAAAGAGATACTTGTCGACCAATTGCTGCAATATAGTCCCCGCACCAACTTTCCATGTTGGGTGATATCTTATTGCTGAGCCGCTGAACTCGATGTAGATTCGCTAGGTATCATGTGTATTTTTAGATTGTTGCGTTTTGTTATGGCTGTCGTCATGAGAATTCACGAAATCTTGTAAATGTCTCAAACATGCTTCCAAATGCTTCAGGGGTCTCTAGGTTGGTCATATAATGATGGCTTTGTCATTTTGTTTTTGTCTCTCCTTTGAAAGTTGAATCGGCCTGCTTGTTTTGGTTGTTGCGCACAAGTATTTGCTACACCTCTGTCTTTCCAATATAATCTTTCGCTGGCCCTTTGAATGCTTGGACGAGTTGGAAAGTGCTTTGGGTCACAGTCATTTATTGTAAGTGGTGTGACTATGTATACAGGTGCAACAAAATGATCCTTAGATGTTGGTGTCAAAAGGTCTTAAGGCGAGTCATGTGTGCCTTCGAGTTTGACCAATATTTTTCTTGCTTTGTCAATTTTATCCATGTGCGTGGTGCTTGCTAGAACAATTTGAGGTACTGGGACAATAAGCCCTTCCAATCTCTCAAGCAATTGAGTATGGGATTCTGCTAGTGGAGTGTAGCTTCTTTTTGGTCTTTGGTTTGCATAAAGGAGAGGCCTAGGAGGGCATGATGGTGCATTTCGGTAGTTAGCTTGAGTGTTTTTCTAGTATGGTGGATGGTTTAGTGCTGGGATGTGGAATATAGGTCGAGTGGGCTGATTGTTGTAAATAGGATATTTAGGTGGTATATGAGGGTCGGGATAAAATGGTGGCACTGTTTAATAATAGTGGTTGAAGGTAGGGTCTTGAATGGTTGCGGCAACAGACTTCATCTTTCTTCTTTTGAAAAGGCTCACATTTCCATACTAGATAGCTTTATTAGTAGCTTGTAGTGTAGTGGAGAGAGCTGGTGGGAATTGCTGTGAAAAACTCCTTATTTTGGAAAATCCCTGACAAGTGCACTCGCTTAACCATGTCTTTTGCCTTGGTATTAACCTCGAGCCAACCTTTTGGTAATAGGCTTTTGAATGAATTAGAGATAGTTTGGGCATGTGAAAGATTTTAGATACCAGGATTTGATCATGGAGTAGGGAGAGGAGGTGCCTCAGTAGGAGAAAGAATTTCTTTAGAGACCTAGAGCAACAGACACATTCATGCAGTGCACATATCAAATAAGAAATGCATCCTATAATATGAAGGACCGTTTTACGCACGATGATTTTGGAAAGCGCTTTGTGCCACATGCATCATTTCATTTTCTTAACAAACTGCGGAGCCTAAAAGATAATATTGCATTTATTGAACTTTTGTTACATTGGCTGATATTGAAATAGTGCAAAGGTGAAAAACAATGATAGAGGATTAGATCATGGCCATGTGAACGTCTTTAATGCTGATCCTTCCCCAGAAGATTCTTCTTCTTCTTCCTCGGACGAGTCTTCCTCGGACAAGCTTGCCTCTGATGAGTATCCTTGAAAAATGATGTTGTCTGCATCAGTTAAGAGCCGGGATATGTCAAATGTGAAGTTCTTCAACATTTCCCAAGCCTTTCTTCCTTTCTCCTCTATTCCTTTGTTTGCCACAGAGTTCATCCCCTCGCTAGCCCATACGTCGATAGTCTCTATGCGTCTTGTCAGGAGTTCTTCCTTACTGCGCCATTTGCCTTTTTCTTCGTTCTTTGCTTCGACCAAACTTTGCTTCTTTGCTATTTTCCCTTGTGCCCTTGCCAGTTGTTTGTGTAACCTTTTGTACTCAGATTCTAACTCATCAGCATTTCTTTTCCTTTTTGTTGTCGCACTTGGTCGAATTGCCCTTCCTCTGTATTTCCTAAGCCAGTCTGGGTAATATTCATCATAGCCAGTGTCAAACCTGTCTCATCCAATAGTCTCGATTCCCATTCGTTGCCTTTCTTTCCAAAGTTCTATTATCTTGTCTTTAAAAGGTATCACTCCTTCGAGAATGTTCGCTTTGAAACTTCTGATGTCTGCAATTTGGGGTACTCTCTGCTTGTCTAAGTGTCCTTAAAGGAGTGTATGGATAAACTCCTCTAAAGCCCACTAAGATGATAAATGAGTCTTTTTTTGACCGTGTGATTACTGTTGTGCTAGGAAAGTAATCAAACATCCATTGAACATTTTCAGGTGTCAGCTGACAGAATATGTGGTGCCAACAATTGGTAGTTGTTGGTTGGTCCCATTTCCCAAAAGCATTGTCCACGCGAGCAGTATGAGTTGAGATATAGTTTTCTTTCGGTATGGAATGGAAAGCTTGGTCTGTGTTATTCATCCTTTGCAAATGCTCCATCAGCCAAATTTGTAAAAGAAAATTACAACCTTCAAAGAAACCAGCGCCCTTCTTGCATCTTTCTAAAGCTCGATACATCTCTGCAGCAATCATCGGTACCAAAGTGTATTTTTTGTTAATGTTTTTGAGTAAGGCATCAGCAATTGAAACCATGCAAACATCAACTCGTCCTTTATGTTGCGGAAAGACGACAGTCCCTAAAAAAGCTGGTGACAAAAGCAAGTGTCCTCCACTCTTGTCAATCTGCCTGGTCAATGCTGAAATAGTCTTCGGATTCCTGGAATGCTTCTCCATACCCAAATTTGATATAGAGGAAAGTCAGATAAATTCCCGACTGCCTTATACTGTCTGTGCACAACTCAAGCTTAAGCACCTACCATTTCGAAGAACTCCTCGGGTGTAATGTTCTTAGGCATCAAGACTTCTTCACTTTCAAATGGTAATTGAGTTAACCCACCTATTTCCTCCAGTATGGTGTCAACTCTATATTCTTAAAGTGAAAGAAATGCTCGGTCTGCATCCCAATAATGTACTGCTGCTTCTATCATCCCTTCCACTGCAGTGTGCTCCATTAATAAAATCAGGTTCCCCAACACCACTTTAACTCGGTCTTGTTGATCTATGCTTAGGTTTTCCCATCAATTTCTAAGCAACTGAGAGATTTCAACAACCATGTCAAATGTTCTGGTGGCCATGATCTTTTGGAAAAGGTAAAGGACGATAGGGAAAGGGAGAAGAGAAATGCCTAAGATTTGCTTTATTGTGAGCAAAATGATCAACATATGGCACAAGATTTTGAAAACAATGCAACAGAGGATATGAGGAGATGTGTCATTGTGAGTTAAGAACACTTTAGACACTTTAGAAGGAAATTGCTAATAGACTTGTGACATGCCAAGGACGTCAAGTCCTTATATAATGCTTAAAGGATAAACGTGCGTTATGTGTCATCCCATCTATCGAGCGATCACTTCTGCTTCGAAATTGGGCTTTTAATGCCTCTTCGGTTACTATTAAGCCTTTGAATAGCATTGAATACAAAATAATTCCAATTCTTTGGGACTAAACAGTCGTTTCTGATTCAATTTGGGCTTTTAATGCCTCTTAGGTTACCTTTGTGCCGTTGAATGGCATTGAGTACAGAATAATTTTGACTGTCTATGAACAAAAAATTATTTCTGATTCAATTTGGACTTTTGACGCCTCTTAGATAACATTTGTGCCTTTGGATGGTACTGAATACAGAATAAGGCAATTTACCTCACTTCTTACAATTCCAGTTGAACCCGCAACAAAGCCAGCCAACCGTTTATGAATAAACAATCATTTCTGATTCAATTTGGGCTTTTAACGCCTCTTAGGTAACCTTTGTGCCTTTGAATAGCACTGAATGCAGAACAATGCCAATAAACGATCCACACTTGCACGTTCGATCTTTTAAACAAATGCAAATAAATCATGTTCAACGCTTTTTGAGGGTTAAAAATCCATTCAGATTGTTTGAACAAGTTGACCTATCGGACTTGAGAAAAGGTCAATTAATGATATTTCCTGATGCATGATTCCTAGCACCGCTACTGAGAAATGGAGTTAGATAGACCGGGTGTTATTATCCTTCCAAGCGGACGGCTCGGGAGCGGGACGTCTCGGGCCAAATAGATTCCAAATCATTCCCCCTAAAGGAATTTTTTATGTGAAGGAAGAGGCGGTTGCAACCACCATGTTTTCAACGCACGATTTAAAAATTCTCCAGGAGTGACGGAAGGTATGCATGCACAAGTTAAAAATGTACGAGTTTTGAAAGAAATGCACAGGTCAACCTCGGGAGCGGGAGTAAAACTAACACATAAAACAACAAGTTAGTGTTGAGATAATAATTTCATATGCAAAGCAGATCAATACAGATAGTATGCATGATAGGCGTCATATGATGACGCTTTTTGATGAGGTTGGCTAATGGTCTTTAACATGCCAAGGATGTTAAGCCTTCCTAATTTTGATTATGGTATTTAAGATTGAACGAGTATTTTGCGTCATCCCATTTGTTCTCATGACCAAAAAAAATGAATGGAAAATATTTTTATCCATATTTTTCCTTTTTAGGTAAATAGGAATAAATAAGTGATCTTGTTACATTAAAGTAGAAGAAATTAATTTAAAGTCTATGATTTTGTTTTCATAAACAATAAAAAATTAATTTCGTTCATAACCCAAAAAAATAATTTTATAAAATAATTAGTTTTGTTTGTATAAATGTAGAAATAACGATTTTAGAAATAAATAATGAATTTTGTTATGAGAACCCACTTTTATGTGAACAAATGGTCTACATTAGACACGTTCAACCTTAAATAAATACACACATAACATATTTAAATGTCCCTTAGGGTCGAAACCCCGTTCGATTCATTCAAATATGGTGAACTATGTCGAAGTCAAAATTTTCCTAAATGTGACATGATGCATGATTTCTAAATTGAGTGCAACTAAGAGTTGGCTAATTTAGACAAGGACATGGTTCTCCTAGGCGGACAACCAAGGGGTGGAAATATTTGGAATTGTTGGTTGTTCCACAGACCAGATATACTCCAACCGCTCCCCCTAAAGGATTTTTTTAGGGTGAAACGGCCGTGAGATCCACATAACCGTTTATGGTGTGTGCAAGTGTAAACTTTTCAGGAGTGGAGGAAATGTGAGTGACATGAACAATAATAAAATATAATCAAACAATTCAACAATAAAACACATAAATTTGAAAATTCAAAAATAAATCTTAATCCTGCAAAAAAGAAAAAGAAGAAAAAAGTTAGTATCGAAATTAAAAAAAAAAATCAAGTAAAGAATCCCAAGTTAAAATTCGTTATGGTTTAAACCTTGATATCTCCAGCGGAGTCGCCATTCTGTCGCATCCTATTTTTACTTGAACCGGTTAAAGTTCAAAATTGGAGTCGCCACCTAACTTATTTTTTAACTAGGCGTATTAGGGCACCTATGTTTTTTCTAGCTAATTTTAGAATTAACTCTGAAACTTAGTCTACGAACCAGAAATCTAGGTAAGAGTTCAAGTTAACCCGAGAGGACGGAGTTAGGCACCTTTCGAGCTCTACCAAATGTGGTTACCGGTCGGACATATAATTGGGATTCAAACTAGAACAGCTAAGCAAATAAACTAAGTAACTAAGAGTAGACAAATAATTCAGAAAGTAAAATATGCATATGGTATTAAAAAAAGGTGTGATTTGCTAATGGCTTCCTCCTTGGAGAATTACACCTTGCAAAAAGATGAAAGTGAATTAGTACAATAATAATAAATAATAAATAATAATAGTAATAAATACTAGTAATAATAAGAATAATATAAAAATAATAATAATAATAATAAAAGAATTTTTTCTTTGAATTGTTTTCTTCCGAAATAGGTTATCGTCTCTCATCCAATTTTACCTCGCAAAATTTAAAGAAAAGAGTTAGTGAATAATAATAATATTAATAATAATTAAAATAATGAAAATGATAATAATAATAATAATAATAATAATAATAATAATAATAATAATAATAATAATAATAATAATAATAATAATAATAATAGTTTTTAAAATAAAGGAGGAAGGGATTTTGAAAAGTGTCGGCTCAGGTGTGTATGAATTGGGTGGAGGTTAGGGACGTCGGTACGGCGGCAACACGCCGGCCGGTCGTGTCGACATGCCAAGTGCCGGCTCCTTTTGCAATCACGGCTCATACACATCATCATAGCCTTTTGTTTTAGGGACACGGGAATGGGACTGTTTATCCGCTCAAATCAGTAGGCCTCAAATAAATAATTATTTTTCTTGGCCTTGTATAACGTAGCATCTATCTAGTATCGGCAATATAGCGTTTAAAGGGGATCTGCTTAAACTTATTCCAAAAGAGAACGTCAGTAGCATCTCAATAAAACAATAGGCACAAAGATAACTATAACATATTAACACAGGGAGTCATCACATATAGAATAAGAAACGAGTCAACCCAATAGGACAAGTGGGTCAAAAACAATCAGAAACCCATGTCCTCTCCGCCACCTGCAAGAGAATCAATAACAGAGAAACCAAATGATACTGTAAAAGAACGAACGAGACCCCAGCCAGAAACAAGTGCAGCGTCGCATGCTAGAATTCCGGCCAGACCCCGTCAAAACAGGCGACAACAGTGACCCAAAGCGGAGGAGGAGAGGAGCGACACCAGCCGTCTCTGATGAACAGGAAGCGGCATCGCTACGACCCTGCTTCTACCGTCTTCTTTTGATTCCTTTAAACCCAATAACATATAAGAAGGACCATAAGCTCTTCGACGATGAGGTTTTCCGGCGGCGTTTCTATGTTACTCCCTTCCCCGATCCCTTCTTTAACTGGTAGTGTATGTCGTGTGTATGGATATGAAAATGGGTATTGATGGTATTGAAAGGGGTATGTGTGTGTTTGTGCTATTGCTACTAATTTTTGTATGTATCGGTATTGCGTATATCCTTATTTCCCGATTCACCTCTGTTTCTGTTTTGAAAATCGTGTAGATGGAATTTGTGTGTGGTGGTGGAAGTGTTTTTTATTGAAGGAAGAAGACGATGTGAGGTGTAATTCTGTGGGTGTTGAAAAATGGATATGTGTATTGTGCTGCCTTGAGTGTATTGTACTGATCCCCTTTGTAGAATTTTGCGAAGTATAATATACACCAAATTAGAGAAAAGATCCGCTGGAGATTGGCCTCAATTTTTGGGGTCTGATTGTAATGGAAAGGGATTGAGGAAGAGGATCAAAGGAGAGATGTTGGGGAGATTGGAAATGGATTAGAAGATATGTTTTTCCAAAATTGGGGAGGCAGGAAGGGATGAACTTGGTATTAAAAGTGGGGTAGGGACATTGGAGGAGTTTTAAGAATAAGATTAGGATATATTTTGGAAATTGATTAAAAAATATAATAGGAGGAAAAGGAAAGATAAGGTGTAAATAATGAACGTAACTAGACGAACACTCGTCTAGTGATGTTTGGAATTTTATGCCTATATTTCCTTAATATTTCCTCACGTTTGGATACTTTATTCGCACATTTTCTAGTTAATGGATGTGATTTTGCACTGATTTTGTGTCGTATGATTGTAGGTTTTTATGAAGTGCAATTGGAGCTTTAAAGAGCATGATCGAGCAAAAAAAGATTGAATTTGGATTGAGGATTGGATCGAGCACAGGAAGGCACAACGCGACGCGAGCTGCAGACGAAGGAAGCAGAAAAATGGCCTGGCGCCATAGGTGGCGCGGGCGCCCCCAAAAGCGCTCAGCCTTCTGGCGCATTTTTCAGCGCGGAGCGTGGCTAAGGCTCTTGGATTTCGACGGGTTCTGCTTGTGTGCGCGCGTTCGGGGGCGCGGGGCGCCAGCTACAGCGCCCCTGGAGCATTTTTGGACTTCCTATTTCGTCTAGGCTTAGGTGTAACTTATTATTAGGCCTTTGTAAACCCTATAAATACTCTTTTACTTAGTTTTTCGAAGGAGTTCAGACTTTGGAGCAAATTGGAGAGCTCATAACATCTTTAACAAGGGTTTTTCTTCCTTCCATTAATCTATTACATCATTATTTCATTATTTCATCAAATCTTTGTGTTGTTATTATGAGTATAAGTGGCTAGATCTTACGTCCTAGGGTTAGAGTATTTCATGAAGGTTGATGTTTGAAGATTGAATTCCATATATTGAATCCCATAACGGATTGCTTATTCTTTCTTGATTCACTTGTCTAATTGTCAGAGCCCGATAATTATGCATTATCTATGGTTTTTAGATTGAACTCGAAAGAGGGAATTTATGAACGCAATAAGAAAGAGTAGGCTTAGTTTGTGAACCCGGGCATCGGGGAACCAATTTGTGAGTAGGATAGACATATACTTGCTCGCCTAGCTTAACTAATTACAGAATTCGTTAATGCGTGCACGTGATTCAACCCATAGACATATAGGGATTTAAGAAGTGGGATCAATTGGAAAACTCAACTGGATTGTTCGTAACTCTGACCCTGGACCGTCTCCTTATTATTGATAACAACCAATTTTTGCTCCATTGTTTGAATTCACTTTTTGTCCTCTTAATTACAGTTCTTTAGTTAACTAAATCATCACTATTGGAAAAAGATCCCTGGATAGTAAGTTAGAAATTGTTTATTAGGAGTCCAGTCTGAATAGTTCTCGTGGGAACGATACTTGACTTATCACTTTATTACTTGTCGACCACGTATACTTGCGTGTCAATGGGAGCAACAAGTTTTTGGCGCCGTTGCCGGGGACTAAATAATTGACTATTTTCTTTTCAACCGATTTATTATTTTCTATTCAGGTTTAATTTTTGTTTTGAGTTTCTTGTGTTGTTTTAGGTATTAGGTTTCAGGAATGGCAGCAGATCGAGCTTTAACTGTGCGAGATGTTGCTCTTCCCAGTCTGGAGGGAGTAGCCTCGAGCATAGTTAAACCTGAAATTACTGGACACTTCGAGATTAAGTCTTGCATGATACAATTGTTACATGCGACTGGACAATATGCTGGATTATTGCACGAGGATCCACAACAATATATCAAGAATTTCTTGGAGATTAGTAACACATACACACCAGCAGGGGTCTCAACTGATTATATTCGATTGATACTCTTCCCCTTTTCATTGATCGGGGCAGCAAAGAAGTGGTTAAAGGCTGAAAAGCCTGGGTCTATCACTACTTGGGATGCTTTAGCTAAGAAATTTTTGGCTAAATTCTATCCATCTGCCAAAACAGCTAGAATAAGGAGTGAGATTATGTCTTTTAGACAAAGAGATGGAGAATCCTTGTATTCAGCCTGGGAAAGATTCAAGTCATTGTTGAGAGATTGCCCGCACCACAACCAGTCTAATGAGGTGTTGGCCCACACTTTTGTTGAAGGTTTGAATGCTCATACCAAGATCGTGGTGGATGCTGCTGCTGGAGGCCAAGTACTGACTTTAAACTTTGACCAGATCTATGAATTGCTAGACAAATTTTTGCAGAGCAATCCTGATTGGCAGGGAGATGGTAGAGCTACTATGCAGAAATCTGCTGGGGTACTTCAGTTAGATGCAGTTTCAGACCTGAGGGCGAAGATGGATGTTATTTCTAATCAAATTAGCAAGCTAGATCTGCCGCAGACTCAGCAACCAGTGGCTCCAGTGCAACAACTCCAGAGTTTTTGTGAGGTTTGTTGTCAAGATCATGCTACAGAGGTTTGCTCCTCTAATCCAGAGTCAGTTTATTACGTGGGTAATCAAAACAAGCCACAGGGTCAAAATCAGTTTGGTAATGCTTATTATCAAGGCAATATGAGAGCCCCAAATAATTACCAACCACTTCCAGCTCCACCACAGTAGGTTAGCAATTCAGTTGAAGATATGCTAAAGCAGCTAATGGCAGGCCAGCAGAGAATGATAGGTGACACTGCAGCCCATGCACATGCCATACAAGATCTTGTCAATGCTCAAAAGAACCTGGAGCACCAGTTGGGGCAGTTGGTGGGAGAAATAAGTACTGTTAAAAAAGGGCCTGAGCAATGTCTTGCAGTGACTTTAATTGAAGGTGGAGAGCTGATGGCCAAGTTTGAGGAGAAAGCTGAAATAGAAAGAGTTGAAAAAGTGGAGAATGTAAAGAAGAAAGAAGAGAAAAAGGAGGCACCTCTGTCGCCTCCACCATTCCCGCAGAGACTTGTACCATCGAAGGATTTGGCCCAGTATCAAAAATTTGTGAGTATATTGAAAGAGCTTCAAGTTAACATTCCTTTGACTAATGTGTTTGAATTGATGTCATCCTTTGTAAAGTTCTTAAAAGAGATTTTAGTCAAGAAGAAAAAACCTCATGAGATAGATACAGTTGAGTTAGTTGAGGAGTGCAGCACAATCTTGAGTAAGCTACCTCCAAAACTTCAAGATCCTGGGAGGTTTACTATTCCTTGCACCATTGGAGGGCATAATATCACTGATGCATTGTGTGATCTGGGTGCGAGCATAAATCTCATGCCTCTATCGGTGCCTCTTCAAGTGTGGGGTGGTGACGTTTGGCATTTTATGCCTATATTTCCTTAATATTTCCTCATGTTTGGATACTTTATTCGCAAGTTTTCTAGTTAATTGATGTGATTTTGCACTGATTTTGTGTCGTATGATTGTAGGTTGTTATGAAGTGCAATTGGAGCTTTAAAGAGCATGATCGAGAAAGAAAAGATTGAATTTGGATTGAGGATTGGATCGAGCACACGAAGGCACAACGCGACGCGAGCTGCAGACGAAGGAAGCAGGAAAATGGCCTGGCACCATAGGTGGCGCGGGGCACCCCCAAAAGCGCCCAGCCTTCTGGCGCGTTTTTCAGCGTGGAGCGTGGCTAAGGCGCTTGGATTTCGACGAGTTCTTCTTGTGTGCGCGCGTTCGGGAGCGCGGGGCGCCATCTACAGCGCCCCTGGAGCGTTTTTGGACGTCCTATTTCGTCTAGGCTTAGTTGTAACTTATTACTAGGCCTTTGTAAACCCTATAAATACTCTTTTACTTAGTTTTTGAAATGAGTTGAGTCTTTTGAGCAAATTGGAGAGCTCATAACATCTTGAACAAGGGTTTTTCTTCCTTCCATTAATCTATTACATCATTATTTCATCAAATCTTTGTGTTGTTATTATGAGTATGCGTGGCTAGATCTTACGTTCTAGGGTTAGAGTATTTCATGAACGTTGATGTTTGAAGATTGAATTCCATATATTGAATCCCATAACGGATTTCTTATTCTTTCTTGATTTCACTTGTGTAATTGTCAAGGCCCGATAATTATGCATTATCTATGGTTTTTAGATTGAACTCGAAAGAGGGAATTTATGAACGCAATAAGAAAAAGTAAGGCTAGTTTGTGAACCCGAGCATCGGGGAACCAATTTGTGAGTAGGATAGACATATACTTGCTCGCCTAGCTTAACTAATTACAGAATTCGTTAATGCGTGCACGTGATTCAACCCATAGACATATAGGGATTGGAGTAGCCTGCATAAACCGTGAAGAATCGAAAGGTTTTCACAGGTACATTTAATCTGTTAGTTAGTAATCCGGAATTTAAAAAGTGGGATCAATTGGAAAACTCAACTGGATTGTTCGTAACTCTGACCCTGGACAGTCTCCTTATTACTGATAACTATCAATTTTTGCTCCATTATTTGAATTCACCTTTACCCTCTTAATTACTGTTCGTTAGTTAACTAAATCATCACTATTAGAAAAAGATCCCTGGATAGTTCGTTAGAAATTATTTATTAGGAGTCCAGTCTGAATAGTCCTCGTGGGAACGATACTTGACTTATCACTTTATTACTTGTCGACCACGTATACTTGCGTGTGCGTTGGGAGCAACATCTAGATTCAAAAGGAATTTTGAAATAATAGAAAAGAAATATTTTGAAATATAAATAATAATTATGAGAATATCTAAATTAGAACTAACTAATTGGAAGAAAGTAGCAATCGATTTTTAACAGAATAGACGTATCTAGAAAGACTATTATCTAGGTTCGTAGGAAAGTTTTCAAGATAAAGGCTTTTAAAAGGAAGATTTGCGCATATTTAAATTCAGAAGGAACTCAAATACGGCAAATCACGAAGTAGAAATGAATTGGATAATATTTTTCTTAAAGGTGCTGATAAATAAAAAAAATGTAAATATATATGTGTATATATTGTATAAAATGGGTGGACACATAGTAAAAATGCACACACAAAAGCAAATTCGAATACCAATTAAATTAATTAAGTATAAATACTCACAAATAATTATTAATTGGGGAATTTTCAAAAATAGGCAGCCCACTACCCAAATTACAAACAGGAGGCCATATTTTTTTTTTCATGCATAGCACCCATCCCTAAAATTACAAATTTTAGCACTCCTTCATAAAAAACACCCTAGCTACCAAATTTTTCCCCTCCCCAGCCACAAAGCCACCGGAAAACACCTTCCCCTGCCAATGATGTCATTGCTTTTTTGTATTTTACTGAATTTATGTTGTTTATTACGTCTAAATCATTGCTTTGGACAAGTTTATACACACAAATCTCCCTCTAAAAATTAAATTATATATGAATATACATATATAAATATGTAGCAATGAGAGAAATACAAAAATATACACAAAAAAAAGTAAAAAATTATATAAGCATCCTTAATATACAGATTTATTCACTCGCTTATACACACTTATACAAATTTATACAATTTTATACACGTGTACAAAGTTGTATAAACGTGTATAAACTTGCGGCAGACTGCTATTTCAGGAAAAGGGTTACAGCTCGGGTAAGATTCGGAAATATGGGTCATTTTTGGTAATTTTCGTCCTTTGGTTGTCTTTTAGTGTAATTATCCCTTATTAAATGCTATAAATGTACCAAAATTTCACAAACAACCATATTTTGACAAATAGCCAAAATGATGTGAAATTATGTAATATAGCCCCATTTAAGTACGTAATATATAAGTAGGGGATAACACACGTAAATGTATGCTTTCTAACGCACATTTTGCATAAATAGCCAAATTGCACCTTTAAGTTGATTATAGCCGATTTTAGAAAGGAGAGATAAAATTGGGTGTCAACAGTAACTACGGCGATTGGATGGCATTAAAAATAAGGCCGAAGTTTACGATCTGCTGCTACCAAAACAAGTGCCAATTTTTCTAAATGAGGATACCTTATTTCCGCGTCAAGGAGTGTCTTGCTTACATAATAGATAGTTTGTTGCTTCTCATCCTCCTCTCGAACCAAGGCTGCACTGACTGCAACCTCAAACACGGCTAAATATATTAACAATATCTCCCCATCCTTTGGCTTGGCAAGTGACGGTGCATTAGCAAAATATTGCTTTAACTCTTTCAAAGCTTCTTTGCACTCTTCCGTCCATTCGAAGGCGATGTTTTTCCTCAAGACAGAGAAAAACTTGTGGCACCACTTGGAAGATCTTGAAGTAAATCTACTCAAGGCAGCGATTCGGCCAGTCAAGCGTTGAACTTCTTTAGTCCACGAGAGTACCTCGATAATTTCTTCACTGGCGCTGATCTTCTCAGGATTCTCCTCGACTCCTCGCTTGGAGACGATGAATCCCAAGAACATTCCTAAACCGACCCCAAAAGCACACTCTTCAAGGTTCAGTTTCATACTATATTGCCTTAGGACGGCAAAGGCCTCACTTGAATGCCTCAAATGGTCCTCCGTCCATACCGACTTCACTGGCATGTCATCTATATAAGCCTCCATGGTCTTCTGGATATAGTCTTTGAATATTCAACATACTAACATCTGATAGGTGGCTCCAGCATTTTTAAGACCAAAAGGCATCACCTTATAGCAATACCTACCCTGATCGGTGATGAAGAAAGTTTTCTCTTGATCAGTCGGATCCATTAGAATCTGGTTGTACCCTGAATAGGCATCCAAGAAGGTTAATGGCTTATGTCCAGCCGTGGAGTCTGTCAACCTGTCTATTTGCGGTAAAGGGTATGAATCTTTAGTGCAAGCTTTGCTCAAACCATTATAATTGACAGACATCCTCCACTTGCCATTCTTTTTTGGCACCACCACCACATTAGCGAGCCAATCAGGGTATTTTACTTCTCTTATGAAACCATTATCGAGCAACCTCTTGGTTTAATCTTCAATAGCCTTTTTCTTCACTCCAGCATGTGGCCTTTTCTTTTGCTTTACTGGAGGATGGTAGGGATCCATGTTCAGCTTATACGTCATTATCTCAGAATCAATTTCAACCATGTCTGCATGAGACAAAGCAAAGCAATCATCATTAGCTTTTAGCAACACAATTATAGCCTTTATGGATTCTGGGTCCAGCTCTGAGCCCAGAACACCTTTCCTTTTGGGAATTCATTCGACAAAGTGAAGGATTCCAATTTTTCATTAGTTGAGTCCTCTACCTTTTGATTTCGAGGCTCATGAACGTATGCGGGGATCTTTTCCACTTCTTTTTTAGAGCCCACATCAAAAACCAAACTCTCCCCTTTGTCAGACCCCAGGCGAGTTAAGTGCTATTTTGATGGCTTGCTCGGGGTGACGCCACCTTTCATGGCAACTGAGTAGCACTCCCTAGCTATTCATTGCTCGCCTCAGTTCATACAAATTTCCTATCGGGTAGGGAACTTAATGAGCTGATGTAAGGTTGAAGGCACAACCTCCATCTCATGAATCCACGGCCTTCCGAGGATGACATTATAAGCCATGCCCTCAAACATTACTTCAAATACGGTCTCTTTATCAACCCCCTCGGCAGAAGTAGTGAGAGTAATCTCACCCAATATCTTCTCCATGGAGTTACTAAACCCGGTCAATATTATTGCCTTCGGGACGATAAGGTTCTTCAACCATATCTTTTTCATAGCCCCGTAGCTGATAATGTTTACCGAGCTACCGGGATCGATCAAGACTCACTTGACATCCGAGTTGTTGATCCTCAACATGATTACCAAAGCATCGTGATGGGGAAACATCATCCCATCACAATCATCTTCATCAAACACAATTTCTTTATCTGAACCACTTGTTCGGGTTCTCTTTCCATTGTAATGGAAAGCTTTACAAATATCTTTGCGGCGGCAAATTTGACGCCTTTCACCTTCGACCCCCCCAGTTATAACATTCACTACTCTTCTAGGGGAAAGACCCCTCGGTGGTTTACTATCTCCCCTATTCTTCGCAAAATTTTGCTTCCCCTTATCTTTTAACATACCCTTTTTCAAGAGGCAGGCCATTTCGAGGCGAAGCGTCTTGCAATCTTCAATGAGATATCCATAATCATCATGGAATTCGCAGTACAAATCATGACTCTCTTCCCTGGGGCTTTCCTTATATCCCTTGGTAGCCGAAACCCTTGATGAGCCATCCCTTTCAACGCATTTACTAACTCCGTGGTGGACACATTGAAATTATAGTCAGGGATACGAGGGAGATCCTTTTTCTTGGACGCCAAAGATGGCCCTGCTGAATTCTTTTGATTGGCATTCGCACCGACCTTCCCCCCGAGTCTCTGGCTAACATTCTGGGATCTGAGCCGCTGACTAACGTGCTGCTTTTGAGAGTTATAGGAGTCATACTGACCTTTCAAGTTTCCTCGTGGCGCATCGGCACGTCGAGATGGCTCAGATCGATTCCTATAAGCGTTGTACTAATCCGCCGCTTTCCATTTTTCTTCCTCAAGCCTGATTTTGGCAGTTGCCCTATCATGTATTTCATCCCAGGTTCAGAGCTACCACTGTTGAAGATCTCTTTTCAGCTCGGTGGTAGCCTAAGAATTGCTAGCATTAGTGTTTCCCTCAAACACCATGATTGCCAAGTTGTCATCCATAGTTAGCAATTCCACTCTTTCCTCCTGAAAACGCTCGAGGAAAACTTTAATGGGCTCTCTATACTGTTGATTGATTTCAAATACATCCTTCTTTCGCTTAGAGGATTTTCTGAGCCCCAGTGTGTGCTTTGATGAGAAAATCAGCTAACTTATCAAAGCTTGAGACAGACTCCAAAGGGAGGTGCATATACCAACAAAGTGCCCCTTTCTCAAGGGTATCCCTGAACTTCTTCAAGAACATCGATTCCTTTTCTATCGAGGTCAAATTATTGCTCTTGACCATGGCCATGTATTCGGCCATATAGTCAGCGGGGTCGGTTGTCCCATCATACTTCTTCAAGATCTGCAGCTTGAAGTGCTTCAGTATAGGAGCAGGAAGCTTATAAGGTTGCTACCTGCATTTCTCAATATCCAAGACTCGTTGAGCCTTTCTCACTCCGGGAACATTTTCGAGCCTTTTTCGAACTGGGCCTCGAAATCTTTTTTCATTTTTCCAGGTCAAACGAGACGCTGTTTCCACCACGTGGGAGCAATCCCAAAAGGCTGAGTGCCAATCGGGGCAGTCCCCGAGCCTCCAGATGCAGCTCTATTTGGAAGTCCTCATAATGTTACGCCCGTAGGAGCAAAGTTCGGGATGCCTACATTGGGAACCGTAGGTGGAGTATCAGTGGGAATTGTATTGTTCCTCGTGTTCCTAAAGAGAGCTTGCAGCAAGTTGCAGAACTCGACGTTGAAGCCTGCCTGAGCAGCAAATTGCCCCTGAAATTGTTGTAAGGTATTTATAACATAGGCTTGGAATGGGTCATTTTATGCTGATGAAAAGGGATCAATAGAGCGTGGAGGTGCAAGTGGCGTAACACCACCTGGAGGAAGTTGTGTTCCAACACCTGGTGAGATTGGTAGTGTTACACCGACTGGTGTGATTGGAGTTACATTACCTAGTTGGATTGAGGGAACCTGCATGTCATCCCTAACCTGTTCAACTATCTTGTTAGTATTGTCCGCCATTGACGGAAATTAGTGAAAAGTGAACACGAAAGAATATGACGTGCAACTTTGGAACAAACTTTATTGCTTGATTCCCATGAACGGTGTCAATTTGTGTTGGCCTAAATCTGGTTAGGTCAATCAATCGAATTTGTTAAATAGTTTACAAGCAATTGATCGTATCAAAGTTGCTAATTTTATCGTGAAAATAATAATAAGAGCAAAAAATAAGCAGTTAAGTAAAAGTGGCAGTTTTTGCATATATTTTTTAATGAACGCTTGCATGGGAGATACAATGCTATTTATAGCCTGGCAAATACAACGGTAATGAAAGCATTAACTTGACAATAATTATCCACTCTCAACGTTCTGTTCATGGCTTGCTCATGATTACTCATTAAATGCTTGAGTTAATGAGTTTCGTTACGACACTAACTTTAGATGATATATAACCGCGGAGGCTTAAGCTGTATGCCTCGGGGAAACATGTCCTCTACTGCCTGAGGCAAGACCTCCTCGAGGTTTGTCTTGTTCCCTGACCTCAGGGATTTGCTTCGGGACTCAAGTCTCCTACATCTTGATCACGTCGCACATCTTGATAGACATACCTCGAATCCCACACCTCAGGTACCATGTAAGCAAGTGATTTTCCACCCAATATAATTCTAACAATTTTTTAGCTCAGATCCAAAAGTAGGTTAATAACTATTGAAAGAATTTTACTTAGCATCATATGTGTATTTTTTAATTAACTATGGTAACTTGTAAAAGTCTATATAGTACATATATTATGCATTTATATAAGAAACTATGCATTATTTTATAGGAATTAAAATGCAATAAAATTACGTGTAATAACAAATACTTTGATGCCAATATATCTAAAAATACATAGATACCAATATATCTAAAAAGATGTCCTTATAAATTAAATAAATCTGAAACAGCAGTGCTTATGTTATTATCAGCTTATTGTGGAGCATATATTCATCACATTAGCAATTGTAATCTCGCCTAGCTAAACCATAAACCAATGACCGTGGTGATTTCTTCTCCATTTAAGGCCATAATCAGTGTTATTAAAGGCGGGGGCGTGAGACGAAGCATTTTATCTTGGACGAGGTGAGGCGTAAGCCCTGAGATATAAGGCATAAGCCCAACGGATCTTGAGACTTTACTAATTCTTAAATATATAAAATAGTATAAATTAGGTAAATATTACAAAAATATATAAAATTTAAAATTAAAACTAAGTATGACAAATAACCTACCATACTATAATTCAAAACTAAAAGAGTAATATATAAATATAGTTGTATATATATATATATATAGTTACTTCGCTGTTACTTAGCTATTTAATTAACAAAATTTGTTGAGCAAAAAAGAAAAAAAGTTCCGTACTTCGTAAGCACGAAAAGAACAATAATATTGAGAAAATCATCGAAAATTGAATAGTGAAGACCTAGCAAAACTTAATATATGAATTTTTGGGATGAAAGGTTCCATCAACGCATCCAATATCATTTCATTTATAGTGATAATGTGCTATATAATTTGAACTATAATATTCTCAAGCTCTAATTTATGATTACTGAAAACTAATTTTATAAACTCAATGGTTATTAAAGCAATTTTGAGGATTTAAAATGCTAATTACACCTAATTGCATAAAGAACTTTTGGGTAAGCCCAAGGCGTTGGGCATTGGAGGTGTCTGGGGCGTAATGTCACGACCTTAGTTTTGAACTAAGTGAATCGTGCGGCACTTGATAATTTGCTCACGACCTTGCTATGCCAAGTCAGCCGAAACTACTAAGGATCGCTAAGAGAATGGAAATGAACAAGAAGAATTGCCAAAGGAAGCTTTTTATTATTTGGAAGATTGTTGCTTGATTGTTTGATGGTTTACAAATGAATGGCCCCTCTATCTATACTACTCACTCAGGGGCTAGTGTGCAAATATTAATTGTTTACAAGTCCCTCTCTAGAATCCTCCATATTTACAAATAAGTTTCATTCTAGAATAATCTACCTAGCTAGAATATTTTAAGGCCTTCTAAAAGTCTTCCTAGCCAATCCATAACTATCTAGAATATTCCCAAGGGAATATCTCCATATTTCTTTAGAATATTCCATCAAGTGCTAGGCTCATTATCCATGTAAGCTTCCACATGGCAAAGCTATGCGCCAAATGGCGCCTACATGGCATGATGATGTGGCGGGTCATCACACTCTCCCCCACCTGATGTTGCGACGACCGCGGTGCAATGCTACTGCATAAACTCTCGAATCTTGTCTTTGAATTGCCACAAGTCTTCATACCTCTCCCATGTGGCCTCCTCTGGTGCTTGTCCCTTCCAGTGTACCAGAAACATGGTCGTGGCCTTTTTTCCCTTTTTCCATATGGTTTGATAGTCAATGATAGCTTCAATCTCCCATTCATGAGAAGCAGTAATAGTGATAGGAGCACGACTTGATTGGCCCCTACTTGGATCATCCTGGTCTTTGTGGTATGGCTTGAGCATGCTGGCATGGAAGACAGGATAGATCTTAAGATGTGGCAACTCAAGCTTATAAAAAATCTTGCACACCTTGGAAATGATCTTTAATGGGCCCTCGTACTTGCGCATCAAATTTTGGTGCATGCCCCGTAGTGACTTGAATTGCCTTGGGGTACACTTCGCCATGACCATGTCTCCAACTTTGTAGTCTATCGGACGCCGCTTACGATCTGCAAACTTCTTCATCCTTTTAGCTGCTTTGTCCAAGTAGGACTTGGCAGTGTCAAGTTGCTCCTCCCATCCCTAGGCCATATGATAAGCCCCCAAACACTTGCCTTCGAATGCTACAGGTAGTGAATGTGGAGTTTGTGGTTGTTGACCAGTGGCTAGCTCAAATGGCGTCCGCCCCGTGGACTCGCTCCGCT
The DNA here is from genome assembly GCA_029990175.1 of Petunia secreta. Classification (NCBI taxonomy): domain Eukaryota; kingdom Viridiplantae; phylum Streptophyta; class Magnoliopsida; order Solanales; family Solanaceae; genus Petunia; species Petunia secreta. The sequence goes on from JARKIP010000035.1 coordinate 63,900,558, forward strand.
GTAAGTTGTAAGACAATTGCGCTACGTCTAAGAGTCTTGCCCAATCCTTCTGATGTGTGCTCACATAATGCCTCAAGTAACACTCCAGTAAGGCATTGACACGTTCTGTCTGTCCATCTGTCTGCGGATGGAAACTAGTAGAAAAGTGAAGCTCCGTACCAAGAATTTCAAATAGCTCCCTCCAGATATTTCCACTGAATCGAGGGTCTCAGTCGCTGATGATGTGCCTCGGTAAGCCCCAATATTTCACCACATTCTTAAAGAATAACTTGGCAGCTTCTTTGGCTGTACAACTGGCTGAGTCAGGCATAAAAGTGGCATACTTCGAGAATCTGTCCACGACCACCATAATAGTGTTGTAACCGTCGGACTTCGGTAAGCATGTGATAAAGTCCATAGTCACGCTCTCCCATGGACGCTCTGCAATGGGTAGTGGTTCTAAAAGTCTTCCCGACTTCTGCTGCTCAACTTTGTCCTGTTGGCACACAAGACAACCAAGGCCCTAGTGCGTCTTTGGCCTGGATGGCTGGCCCATATAGTATCATGGCTCTCCTTTATAATGCGCCGCCTGATGTCTCCAAACTTAGGCACGTCAGTCCATCTTCCTCCCAAAAGCGTTTTATCTTACCTTGGGTGGCTAACCCCATGAGCTGCTTGGCTGCTGGGTCATGTTGCATACCCTCCTTGATAGCCTCGCGAATGTCACAACTTGCTAAAGTTATGGTAGCGAGTTCGGCTTTCCGACTCAAGGCATCGGCCACAATGTTGCCTTTACCTTGCTTATACTCTAGCACATAGTCAAACTCGGCCAAGAAATCCTGCCACCTAGCCTGCTTCGATGTGAGTTATTTCTGTGTTTGAAAATAGCTAGTGGCTACGTTATCTGTCTTAACCACGAACGTCGATCCTAGCAAATAATGTCTCCATGTGCGTAGGCAATGCACAATAGCGGTCATCTCCTTCTCTTGCACTGTGTAGCGCTGCTCCGTGTCATTCAACTTGCGGCTCTCAAAGGCTATAGGATGCCTATCTTCCATCAATACACCCCCAATGGAAAACTCCGAAGCATCTGTATGTACCTCGAACGTCTTGGCAAAGTCTGGTAATGCTAAGACTGGTTCCTCCATTACCGCTGCCTTAAGGCCTTCAAACGCATGTTGATAATGCTCCGTCTAATCCCACGGCTTATTCTTCTTCAGCAACTCAGTAAGTGGTGCGGCCTTAGTTGAATAGCCACTAATGAACCGACGATAGTAGTTGACAAGGCCAAGGAAAGATCTCAACTCGGTTACCTTAGTTGGTGCCTCCCATTCCTGGATAGCTCGTACCTTAGCCTCGTCCATGGTAACTCACCGTTGCTAATGACATGCCCCAAGAAGTGCACCTTAGACTGGGCAAATTCGCATTTCTCCCGCTTGATGTATAGCTCATTATCACGTACGACTAAGAAAAACTTCCTTAAGTGTTCTACGTGCTCCTCCAAGGTGTTGCTACAGATGACTGTGTCGTCCAAGTAGACCACCACGAACTGATCAAGGTAGGGATGAAAAATATTGTTCATGAGAGTGCAAAATGTAGCAGTGCGTTGGTTACGCCGAAGGGCATCACCAACCACTCAAAGGCTCCGTATCTCGTCACGCATGCTGTCTTTGGCTCATCCCCTTCTGCAATACGAACTTGGTAGTAGCCCTTGCGAAGATCCACCTTGGTGAAGTACTTGGCTTGTCCAAGTCTGTCGAACAAGTCAGCAATGAGCGGGATCGGGTACTTATTCTTCACTGTGACCTTGTTGAGTGCCCGGTAGTCTATGTATAGGTGCAATGATCCATCCTTCTTCTTCTGGAACAATACTGGTGCGCCAAAGGGTGCTTTCGATGGGCGAATATGATCGGCATCTAGTAGCTCCTCCAATTGTTTTCTAAGTTCCTCCAATGCTTTTCTAAGTTCCTCCAATTCAGGTGGTGCCATCCGGTATGGGGCTAATGCGGGCGGCTTAGCTCCTGGCTCCAGCTCAATCTTATGATCCACCTCACGTCTCGGAGGCAAGTGCTTAGGCAGCTCCTCGGGCATTACATCTTTGTTTTCCTCGAGCAATTTCTCTATGCAGGGCGTCAATGCCTCTGGCTTACCATCGTCAGCTTCTAAGCTTCCAAGGGTTGCTATGAATGTTGGCTCCCCTTTCTTGAGCCCCTTGACAAGCTGCATAGTCGAGAGATGTGTCTGACCTTTTTCCGGTGGCGGCATGGTCACTGTAGGCACCATGCAAGATCCTTCTCGCTCCATGACCAAGAGACGTTGGAGGTAGAGATCGATTATAGTATGAAAACGTTGGAAGAACTCTTGCCCAAGTATAATGTCGAAGATATCCATAGGTGCAACGGTGAAGGTTGTCATACCTTGCCAACTGCCCAACTTTAAACTAACATCATTGGCTACACCGCATACCTTTGTCAGCTCAGCATTGACTGTCTTGAGGTGGGTGTTGCTTGGAGCAATCTTCAACCCTAGTCTCTTTGCTGCGGCCTCGGTCATGAAGTTTTTTTTTGCCCCAGTGTTGACCATGGCACATGCAGGCTTGTTGTTGATAGTGAGATCCACGTATTGAGTGCTATACTCGTTAGCTTTGTTAGTCTGCCTCGTGACTGCGCCACATAGTCATATCACACCCAGTTGCGCTGTGCTCGAACTCTCCCCTTGTTCCTGCTCCTTTCGCTCTCGCACTATGGCATTGAGACTCTTTAGGTCAGGACAATTCCTAAAGCTGTGCGGTCCTCCACATATGTAGCATCCTTTCGTCTCAGCCTGCGCCTTTTTCTCGGCATAACCCTGACGACCACTCTTCTTGCCATCAGATTTGTTGGTATCTTGAGTCTTGAGGTGTTGTTGCTGCATCTCCTTGCCTCTACCACGGTCTCTCCCACCTTTACCAGAGCGATCCTTTGACTCCTTTCCCTTGCCTTTGTCATGCCTGTGAAGCATGAAGTCCATCAAAGACTCAGCCTCAACTATGGCTTGGTCTATGTTGGTGACTTGTCGGCGTTGTAACTCCTCTTAGCCCAATTTTTCAACCCATCCATAAAGTGGAATAACAAGTCATCCCTAGTAAGGTTGGGAATCTGAAGCATGAGGGTGGTGTACTCTTTCACGTAGTCCCAAATACTACCTGTCTGCTTCAACTCCCTAAACTTGCGCCTTGCCTCGTACACGACGTTGTTGGGGAAGAACTGCTGCTTGAACCCCACCTGGAACTGCTCCCACATGCTAATGGTGCACAATCCTTTCTCGATGTCGGCCGTCTTCCTTCTCCACCAAAGCATGGCAGTATCTGAGAGATACAACACATCAGTGTTGATCTTGACCTCTTTGTCCCTCACCTTTCCATGCCTGAAGTAGTTCTCCAAGTGCCAAAGGAAGTTCTCCACCTCTTGCGCGTCACCAACCCCCTTGAACACCGGCGGCTTGGGACATCAATATTAGCCTCCCTCATCACAACTACATTGATGGCTGCCTCGGTCACACCAGCATCGACCTGCTCCTCGAGTGCCTCAATCTTTGTCTTCATGGCATCGATGGTGCTCAGCGTGTCTATCAACCTGCACTCAAAGGTAGTGATGGTCTATTTTAGCTCAAACTCGGCTTACCTACGTCCCTCCAACTCCTTCTGGACGTCCTCAATCTCATCAAGGGTATGCCTCTCAAGAGTGTCGAAAGTGCATTATAGTTTTCCCAAGCGTTGGTCAACAATGTCCATGGCTTCCATCCCCGCTTCGACCTTCAAGATCCACTCCTTCCCGGGAATGAGATCATTGTCTTCCTTCTCACTCTCCTCGGTGGTTGGTGGGTCTGGAGATGTAGCCTTTTCGCTTGGAATGACAATAGATGGTCCTTCCTTACTCTCATTGGCATTTCTCTTTCTACTTCGCCTTTCTTGGTGGCGGACTCCCGAACAACGTTAGTTGGAACGTTGGCAATGTTGAGTTGGTTGTTGGTTTCCTCCATGTTGGCCATTCCCTTAGTCGCAACCTTCGCTCTGATACCACCTTGTCACGACCTTAGTCTTGAACTAAGCGAATCGTGCGGCACTTGACAATTTGCTCACGACCTTGCTATGCCAAGTCAGCCGAAACTACTAAGGATCGCTAAGAGAATGGAAATGAACAAGAAGAATTGCCAAAAGAAGCTTTTTATTATTTGGAAGATTGTTGCTTGATTGCTTGATGGTTTACAAATGAATGGCCCCTTTATTTATACTACTCACTTAGGGGCTAGTGTGCAAATATTAATTGTTTACAAGTCCCTGTCTTGAATCTTTCATATTTACAAATAAGTCTCATTCTAGAACAATCTACCTAGCTAAAATATTCTAAGGCCTTCTAAAAGTCATCCTAGCCAATCCATAACTATCTAGAATATTTCCAAGGGAATATCTCCATACTTCTCTAGAATATTCCATCAAGTGCTAAGTTCATTATCCATGTAAGCTTCCACATGGCAAAGCTATGCACCTACGTGGCATGATGATGTGGCGGGTCATCACAGTAAGCTCAGGCGCTTGAAGCGTAAATCTCACGAGACAAGAGCCCCCACATAAATCTCGGTACGTTTTACGAGTATCCTGCCCCAGGACAAGTCCCAATTCTGCCTTTTTAAAAGAGGCCATTATTATTGCTTAATACTCCCTCCGTCCCAAAATGAGTGTCTATCTTTCTTTTTTTGTTTGTCCCAAAATGAGTGCCTCTTTCCTTTTAAATCTAAGATTTGTTTTGGACCACACGATTTAAATACTCTGGCCCACATTACACACATCTTTCATTTTAAACAACAAGATTTAAAAGTATTTCTTATTTTCTTAAACTCTATGCCCAGTCAAACTCAGACACTCATTTTGGGACGGAGGGAGTAATAACTTTAGCACTTTCTAATGTCTTATCCAATTTTAGGAAATACAGGAAAGAAACGAAACAAGAATACAAACTGACAGTGGAGAGGACAACTTGGTAAAGTATACGTCATTACAAATCTGAACCGTTAATCTTACTTGTCTTCCAAAAAAACCAGTTGATCCAACGCTTCGTAAACAAAAGAAGACTAAATCTTTGGAAATAAAATAATAGTCGTCTAACATTTGACCAAAGCTTCATTCATAGTCTTCTTTAGACGAAATTATTCATCTTTTTTCAGTATATATACATTTCCACTTCCCTTTTCCACTCTTCATTCAAAAAACACTTCAAATTAAGCTTCCATTATAATTCATCTCCTTTTTTCCATTCAATATTCGATGCTTACTGATTTAACTAATTCCATTCGATACTAATAATAAAGAGCTTCATTGTTAGAGATGATAATGGATTGTCTTGATGAGTATTTTGCATTAGAGAAAATTAGAAACCATCTTTTAAGTGATTTCTCCCCAAAAAGTTTGAAATTCGGGGAGGTACTAAAGAGCAATGGGTACAGTGATATTGTAACTAACAACAACATATTCGGTGAACAAGTGATGCTGGTAGAGGATGAGATGTATGCAGACTTTACCCATCAAGTCGAGAGTTCAAATTACTCTCAATCAGCTACCTCTGATATTATTCCCTTTGATTTTCTCTCCAATTCCTTTAGTTTCGAAGCTGATTTCCTTTCATTTGGAGCCTCAGTTTCATCTTCTAGCTCAGAATCAACAAATTCAACGCACAATCAAACAAATTTCGTTAATCTCGAATCCGAGCCGTCGATTTCAAGCTCCGACTGCTTTCAATATGAATCAAAACCTGAAAGATTTATCGATCTCACATCACCTAAATCAAGTAATAATTGGAAACCTTCATTGAAAATCGATGTAAATAAATTCGAGTGGATAGATTTCAGTAATTTGACGGAGAAAAATCCAATTATTAGGGTTGAAAAGACTGAAGAGAAGAGTCATTACAGAGGAGTAAGACAGCGGCCGTGGGGGAGATACGCGGCGGAGATACGAGATCCGAAACGTCGTGGTTCTAGGGTTTGGTTAGGGACATTTGATACAGCAATTGAAGCGGCGAAGGCTTATGATAGAGCTGCGTTTAAGATGCGGGGAAGTAAGGCGATTTTGAATTTTCCGTTGGAGGTTGGGAAGAATATGGTGGTGTCTAGCTCAGCCGTGGATTGCGGCAGAGGGAAGCGGAGGAAGAGAAGGCAGTGAAGAAAGTGGAGAGGTGTAAGGAGGAGTTATCATGGCCTTTATCACCGTTATCTAAGTGACTAATAATTTTTTAAATTTTTTGACGCAAAACATAAAAAAGAGCATAAATTAGAAGTTGTTTGTAACTTTATGTGCATGAAAGTTAAGCAATATTTTAAGCTTTTCGAACATGTGATGAAGAATCTGAATTTGGTACTCGTTCTTGCTTACACTTTCACCATGAATACAATTATCTTAAGACACATCACGACCTATAGAAAACACCAGCTAGCAAGACTTAGAAAGGGAACTCATTTGGGAGTTGAAGGATCCATAGTACCTGAAGTTTATTGAATTCGACACCATCGTTTTTAAAACGAAAAAGGGTCAAGTATATCCTTAAAGTATGTGATATTCAACAGATATATCCTCCGTTATAAGTTTCGTTTAACCATGCCCTTTCCGTTGACAAAAGGGACGAATATGCCCACAAAATGGACCGAACCCACTAATCAATTAATTATCTCTATAATATGATAATTAGCACTAGATAATGCCACGTGTACCTTCTTTAGTAATAAAAAATTACACAAAAAGATAAGAAAGAAAGAAAAAGTAAACAAAAATTCAAGAAAGGAGAAGCACAACAGTAGGGGTGGGCATAAAACCGAAAAAACCGAAAAACCGAACCGAACCGAATTAATTCGGGTTTTTCGGTTCGGTACTTCAGGTTTTCGGTTCGGGTTCGGTCTTGGAAAATTTGAAATTTCGGTTTTCGGTTCGGTCTTCGGTTTCGGGCAACCCAAAACTTCGGGCCCCGAAAAACCCGAAAAACCCGAAACCCCTGTTACACTTACACTTTGACTTTAACTCTTTAGTCTTTACACTTACTTACAAATTACAATACCCTAGTCCAGTAGTCCCTACCCAGCCGCAATTGCAAAGAACACATAACACAAACATGAAAAGTGAAAACTGAGATCGGAAGTCGCCAAGTCGGAGTCGCAACTGATCCCGATCTGCCGGATCCCGCAACTCGCAAGGTTAGTTTCCATATCCCGATCCCGATCAGTTTCTGATGTTCCCATTTCTGATCCCGGTCCCGCAACTCGCAAGTCCTATTACTTACAGTACCCTAGTTCCCATTTGGTCATTTCTGATTGCTGAATTACTTGCTACATTTCTGATTGCTTACAGTACCCTAGTTCCCATTTCTGATTTCTGATTGCTGCAAGTCCCATTACTTACAGTACCCTAGTTCCCATTACTTGCTGCATTTCTGATTGCTGCATTTCTGATTGCTGATTGCTGCATTTCTGATTGCTGCCTCCTTCTATATTGCAATTGCTTGGCTTGTTCTTTCTTGCAATTTAGTATATATCTCTTGTCTAAAATATTGTGTATTTGTATTTGTTCATATTTGTTCTGGTGCAAATATGCTGATTTTTTTTAAACTATAAACTTTGGTTTAAACCGAAACACCGATGCACCGAACCGAAGTACCGAACTAAAAAACCGAACCGAACCGAAGTATAAAAATTACGGATTTTTCTACACTTCAAACCGAACCGAAGACCGAAGTAACGGACTCGTACTTCTAAAAACCGAACCGAACAACCGAACGCCCACCCCTACACAACAGATTGCAAAGTTTTGGAGTAAAGTCCACCGGAAGTCTACAGACTCCGACGACTATTCACTTAAGCACAAGGGAAGAAATGCAATCACAACCATTTAAACTCAATTAAACAACTCAAAATACAATCTCCCAAACAAAAAGTTCAAATCTTAATCCTATATATTGAACAACACTCAAGAAATCACATGAACCTATTAATGAATTTCAACTTTAATTTATTTAAAGTGCGTCAATGGAGTTTCCACATTTCATTGTGTCTGGTTCCCCTCGCCTTCCAATCAATTCTGACCTACGATGATATACAGAGATTATATTTCACCATTTGATTCGACCTTAACAGTTAACACCTCAAGAATTTCTAGCTTCCCCACTTGAGGCCACACCGCCATTAACACTTCTTTCTTGAAGCCCAATAAAAATCTAAAACCATTCAAAATGCATACACCACAAGCGCAAAGAGCCGAAAAAAGTTTTAACGGAAGAATTACACTTTGAAGGAAGTTTTAATTTAGAGAGGGATAGAGCAAATGGTTTTCATATACTTGTAATCTTTTTCAAATTTTGTGTTTTCCTTTAATCTTGGCATGTTGACTTTAGGTGAAATGGCCGGAAATGTTAAAAGTTCTTGGCCTTCTTACGTTTTTTTTTTTTTGGGTGTCCTTCTTACTTGGATCTATGTTTTTTCTAAGTGATTTTTGTGGTATGGATATAGCCACATGGCAGACAAGTGGCACCATCTGATGCTAATTACCATATTATAAAAATAATGAATTGGTTAGTGACTTCCGTCCATTTCGAGGGCATATTTGAATCTTTTTGTTAACGGGAGGGGCATGGGTACGCGAAACTTGTGACGGAGGGTATATCTGTTGAATATCGCATATTTTAAGGGTATATTTGACCCTTTTCTGTTTTTAAAAACGACAGAAAGGCGACGGCTTTCATTATAGTAATAACTAACATAAAATCATTCTGAAACTATCGACTCTAAATTTTAATTAATTTATATTAATTGTATATGTACAAAGCGTTATACTAGGCCCCTGAAAAGATATGTGAGGAATCTCTTTAAATCTTCTTTTCGTTACAATTTCGTCTAGCCAACTAGAAGCCCTTTCAATTATGCATTTTTCGAACAAAGAAACGGTAATATAATCGAATTCTCTCTTCAATAAAATGCTCATTCCATACCTTGTACTTGTCTCATATGCCTCTCCCTCGAATGTATAGGGTACATATATCTAAACCTGGTTAAGTGATATGCACCAAGTCTTAACGTTAAATTTTTGAATTTGAGCAAGTATTTTCTACTTTCTACCCATGTATGAAGAGATAGTAATGAAGTGGCCATTTAATTCCCCTCCCCCCCCCCCCCCCCAGCCAACCGGTAGTCGCCAACTGTTACTCTACAGAAACAATTTCATTTTAAAAAGTTAAAATTACAATTTGACTTTAGTTGCGCCATATCGATAGCTAGTATGAACTGTTATTGGCAGATTCGATAGATAAAGAATATGATGTGTAATTATAAAAACCAAGATTTCACTTTGGAATGGAAGCCTTCTTTTGTTGCCATCTTTCTATTGTTACCTGGAGAGATTGTTCCTGCAGGTAAACGCACCAAATTGTCGGACCTCCCAATCATGCACGTAACTGGCACATTGATTTGTTGGTCGTTTTGAAAGTTTTGAAAATCTTTTCTAAGTATCAAATACTACTGATTTGGCATTAAACACTTACAAAACTTGTGAACATAAAAATAATACTCCCTCCGGTCCATTTTAATTGATAGGTATTCCATTTTTAGAAGGTCCAATATATTTGATAATTTAAAATATCAATGTAAATTTTACCATTTCTTTCCAATAATACCCTTATTAAATGATATTGAAAAACTTCTTGAAAATACCAAGAAAAGATAGTTTTTGAATAATTTAATAGCTCTGCCCTTCTCTCTTATACCTTTATCGCTTATTTCCACCCTTTGACTTTTGAGCCAGTGACGCCTCTCCACGAATCAAGCCTATACCGTGCAATAAAGACTTTTCCTGTGTGGATTACAGGTGACAGTTACAAGAATGGCGGGGAAGTTAACAGTACCCGACGACATTCAGGGATGGCCTCCACGACTTTCATTCCCATCCTGCAGCCAAAGTGATAGCGGCTGTAGCTATAATTTCTTAAGGTGTGTGCAAAGTCAAACCTATCAAATAAAATGAACCGGAGGGAGTACTAGCAATAAATCGAAAAGTGGAAAGTCATGCTCTTGCGGTGAGACAACACTTGTTTTTTATCTATCTTACTTAAGCAACACTTGCCCTTGAACTCTTTTCACTTTCTTCCAACTAACTTGAAGTGTTGCCTAGGCAGCTCTTGCGGTGAACGTTCATGCCTAGGCAAGACTTGCGCTTGACCTCTTGTTATGAATGGTCTAGACGGGTCACACCAAGTTGAAGTATTTGGGCTTAAAAGTGGTTTATACTTGGATTTTTTACACAAATATACAAATTTTCACCCTTAATTACAAAAAAAATAGTAATATTTCTCTAATTACAATGCATAGTATTATTTCTCTAACACATTTAACAATAATCTAATACATTTCACTTTCACTTCTCATTTTCCCCAAATTTAAAAATTCCCTCACTCTCTCTTTCTCCCATCACCCCACACTCACCCTCACCACCCCAATGCTATAACCCCCACCCTAACGCCAACACCACTACCTGTCACGCCCTAAAAAATTTAATTCTCAAGCGGGTGTATTTATTTAAAGGCTCGTGACTGGTGTTCAAAAGGTACGAAATTATTTTAGAAAAAACTCGGAGTCGCCGCTTGACAAGTTTAAGGTGTGCCAAGTCACCAAAAGGTACCTTGGAACACCTCTGACTCGTCTAATGGACTGCGTTAGAGATTCGGGTAAGGTTCTCAGTTGACTCTCGGGAAGGTATTAGGCACCCTCGAGTCCTGTGCCAAGCACAGTTGCTTTATTATCGCAATTTTAATTTATTAAATATGGTTGTTATATTAATGCCGTTAATTTGAATCTGTACTTTGATTTAAAAAAAATTAAAAAGCGTATTGTTCAATTCCAACCTCACAGAGGATTGGTTAAGTTTACAATTTTTGGTTCAGAAAATTAAAAGCGTATCATTCCTTCCAACCTCATAGAGGACTGGTCTATTTTCAAAAGAATTTATGATCTCCATAAATGATTAATTCATCAAAATTATGAGATCATTTGTTAAAGAAGTAGACTATTTGCCAAAGAGTGAATTTATCAAGGAGGTGGCCATTTGTCAAAATATAAAGGAGAGCTGTTTGTTTTAGTGTGGGCCGTCTCTTTTAGTTCTTGCATTAATGGGCTGGAATGTTGATGTGTTTATAAAATATTTACCGCTAGCTTCAAGTGGCCAATCATTAAATCCAAAGATTACAAGATTATGCCCAATCATTAAAGCCAAAGATTACAAGTTATGGCCATAATCTACCTAACATATTTACCAAGCAATACTACTGATAATATTTGCTTTAAAAAAAGTCACATGCTACCTAAATTTTATTGCCTAGATTTGCAAATTAACTAAAAAAAATTCAAACTTACGGACCTGATTTCACAACCTGCTGCATCGTTTTTCTTAAACTCAAATTTGCATATGTTGTTTGGTTTTGTCAAACTATACCATTGAAACTTATTTATGTTTTCTCTTTAAAACATAGATGACTTTAAATTTTACCTATAGACCTAGGTTTGACTACACACTAATACAAAGAAAAAAAATAGACCAAAGATATTCACCATTCCAACTTCTAGCATACATATCACAACATGCAAGACAGTAACAATATATAAGCGAAAACTTAAAGTTTACAGGCTGAAACTTATTGTCCGGTAACTTTCCATTTTCTTATATATTGCAAACTTTGAACATGATAACAGGACATTAAAAGGTAAAGTAAAAGTTGGAAAAATTACCTAGTGAGATGTACTCTCAACAAGCAGCAGCGCAAGACCAACAACAACAGTACCCCAAATAGCCCTTAAAACAGCCTTTAAAACTCCTATTTAACCCCTTAAACTTAAAGATTTATGCTCCAAAAGGCCTATGAAGTGAAGGCTTTTTGGTTCTAAATCTCAACTTAACTCTCTTCTTTTTTCTCAAGTGTTTTTCCCTCTCAATTCAATGTGTTTTCAGCTGGTTGTTGTGTTGTTTAAAGAGGAGTAAATGCCTCTATTTAAAGCTTAAAGATGAGGCCAAAGGGTGGGGGTATGGACTTGTACAAAAGTACAAGCCCACACCCCTGCACTTGAGTGTTTTTGGCTATTTTTCAGCATGGTACAACAGCTGTAAGGCCACTGTTTCAGCAGCTAAAGGCAGTCCAAAAGCTGAAATTATGCAAGAAAAATGTCCTTTAAAAGGATACCCAAACACTCATTATATTAATTAAAGGACTAGGACCAACGATACACACTAAAACAGCCCCAAAACTAACTAAAACTAAATTAGAGAGCAACCAAATTCTAACTAAATTGACTAAATTAAACCAAACTAAAACAGCCCCCTAAACTGACTAAACTGTATTCTAACTTAATTAATTTGCAACTGAATTATACCTACTGGCCAACCAAACTAAACTTAAAAGACTAAATTAACTTAGAACTAAACTAAAATAAAAAGACCTTACCTTATGACTAAACTAAGCTAATACACAGTCCAAAACAAAAGCAAACAAACTAAAAACTAGCAAAACTCATCCCATAGTGGAGTTCCAACTCAATTGAGTTCAAAGTTGCAAAACAAGACTACTTCAACTCCCAGAGCCCATCTACCAGACTCAAAGCTAACTAAAGGTGTTGTTTAAAGCATTATAATCATAAGTTATCAAGTCCAGACTAAATGTTCAAACCAATACCATAAAATAACAATGACATAAGAACCAAATTATGCAAAACCATGCTTAAAAACTACTAATTCGGACTTATTTACAATAATAAACAGCCTTGGCAACATCATCGAGTAATTATTGAAACTAATTACTAGCTTAACATACTAGCCAAGGTTGTTAACAAACAAAAAGGATGATATGCAATGCCAAATCACATTTCCAGTTGCTTACTACGATCAAGCAAGAGTTAAACAAAGAAAGCAAAATATTTCATACCCGAACTGAGCTGAAACACAAAGGTATATACATACAACAAAATCTAACGAATAAGGCAACAAACAACACATATTTTCTACACATGATTCATGGATTATACTACACAAACAGGGATTTCAATGACTACTTAACATTGACTTTATTGCTAAAACAGTCTGTGCATGTTTTCCATACCTAAACACTACTATTTTATCACTAAGCATAAACTAAACTACATATGAAAAGAAAGGGAAATGAATTAAGATTTTATCTAACCGAGTCAACAAATCTCAGCCATCAAAGCTCTGCCACTGGTTTGCGACCTCGCTCGCTGCATTACTAAGCAAACTGCTATGCTACCTCGCCTCCCTGCTGTCCGTACGCCAATACAGTGTTACTGCCATCGCCGCTGCTGTCTTAATTCAACAACATCATCATCAAATCAGTTCCACGCCGTCACCTTGCCTCGTATACTGCCTTGCTATACCCGAGCCCCCAAACGTCATTGCTGCCCCAGATTCAAACAAAAAAACCACCCCCACTGCCTAAACACAAACGCACCACTGCCTCCCTCGAGTATCGAAAACAGCCCCTATATCACACCAAAAACAGCCCCCTCCCCTACATCATAACAAATCAAAATATCACCCCCCCCCCCTCAATTCAATCATCGCAGCCACCAAATCAACTCGTAACAGCCCCCCTCCGTTCTCATCATCGCACCATAACAAAAACAGAAAGGAAAAGAAAATAAGAAGAAGAAGAAGAAGAAGAAGAAGAAGAAGAAGAAGAAGAAGAAACTGAAATGGAAAGAAGGGAAAACACGGAGAAGGGGACGGGTCATTTTTTGGAAAAAAATGGGATACGAAGGTGAAGGGAAAAGTGGAGAGGAAGAGAGGGAAACAAAACTTACCGGAAAAAAAAGTCAAGGTGGCCGGATTTTGAGTTTGAGCGAAACTTTGACCGTCGATCTACTCCAAACCGTTGGGATTTTTTGAAATCCGAGTTGAGAAATGGAATGAGGGGGTTGAGAGCTTTCAAACGGTATATCTTTTTTATATTTTTTCGGCCACCGGAGGTGGTGGCCGGCGGCGGCGCAGAGGCGGAAGGCGGCGGAGCAGCGGTGGGGCAGTGGTGTGATGTGATTTCCGGTGGGCTTGGAAAATTTTGGCATGGTTTCTCTAGCCTTGGCGGCTGGGAGAGGAATGAGGGAAAAATGGGGGGTTTAGGGGTTTTATATGGGATCATTGGGCCGGGTTAGAGACTTGCTCTAGCCCATTATTTTTTGTAGTCTGAATATTAAATAGCCCAATTGCAAATTCAAAATCAACTAATCTAGCTCTTAATCAAACAAATCCTAATTAAAATCAAAATTAACAAATCTTTTTATACAATAATTATCACAATAATAATTAAAACACTAATCACATAAACACATATTTTTTCAAGATAATTTTCGGGATTTTCATACTAATTAAACTAGACTAAAATGTCAATAATTATGCAAAAATCATAGGGAGATTCGCACGATTATTTTGAGCAATTTTTTGTATTTAGTGGCAAAACTAGGTGATTAAAGCATCCCCTCTTTGTTCGGGAAAACGAAGAGTTTTCGGACAAAGAAGTAATCGACCACTAATTTTGACTTTTTCGGTTCTAGCCAGGAGCGCAATTTTTAAACTGGTGACTGTACCTTGAATTTCGATTCTAACCGAGAACAAGGTTACCTACATATCCCCGGACTAAGGAATCAGGTCAGTGTAAATCCTTATGTGCAGTAGCTGGGACTGCTGATGTTTGGCATTTTATGCCAATGTTTCCTTAATATTTCCGCATGTTTGAGCTTGTTATTCGCTCGTTTTATAGTTTATGAATGTGGTTTTGCACTAATTTGATGTCGTGCGTGTGTAGGCTGTTACGCAGTACATTTGGAGCTTTTAGGAGCGTGATTGAGCAAGGAATGATTGAATGTTGATTGAGGATTGGATTGAGCACACGAAGGCACGACACGAGGCGAGTTGCGGAGCAAGGAAGAGCGGATTTTGGCTTGGCGCTTTGGGGCACGTGGCGCACCACTCATAGCGCCCAGTGCCCTGGCGCGGTTTCCCACGTGGCGCGCCCCAAAGGCGTGCCAACTTCGACGTCTTCTGGTTGTTGTAGCGCGATCGTGGGCGCGGGGCGCCCGTTATAGCGCCCCTGGAGCAGATTTTTACTTCCTATTTCGTCTAGACTTAGGTCTAACTTATTACTAGGTGTTTGTAAACCATATAAATACTCTTTTACTTAGTTTTTTATGGTAGTTCAAACTCTGGAGCAAATTGGAGAGCTCATAACATCTTGAACAAGGGTTTTTCTTCCTTCCATTAATCTATTACATTATTATTTTATTATTTCATCAAATCTTTGTGTTGTTATTATGAGTATGCGTAGCTAAATATATCGTTCTAGGGTTAGAGTATTTCATGAAAGTTGATGTTTGAAGATTGATTTCCATTAATTGAATCTCATAACGGGTTACTTATTCTTTCTTGATTTCACTTGTGTAATTGTCAGGGCCCGATTATTACGCATTATCTATGGTTTTTAGATTGAACTCGAAAGAGAGAATTTAATTACGTAATAAGAAAGAATAGAACTAGTTTGTGCACCCGGGCATCGGGAAACCAACTTGTGAGTAGGATAGACATATACTTGCTCGCCTAGTTTAACTAATTACAGAATTCGTTAATGCGTGCACGTGATTCAACCCATAGACATATAGGGATTGAAGTAGCCTGTATAGACTGTGAAGAATCGAAGGTTTCCACAGGTACATTTACTCAGTCAGTTAGTAATCCGGGATTTAAGAAGTGTAATCAATTAGAAAACTCAACTGGATTGTTCGTAACTCTGACCCTGGACCGTCTCCTTATAGAAATTGTTTGCTAGAATTCAGTCTGAATAGTCCTCGTGGGAACGATACTCGATTTATCACTTTATTACTTGTCGACCACGTATACTTGCGTGTGCGTTTGGGAGCAACAAGTTTTTGGCGCTGTTGCCGGGGATTAATTACTGACTGATTTCTTTTTGAACAATTTATTACTTTTTATTCATGTTTAATCTTTGTTTTGAGTTTTATGCTGTTTCAGGTATTAGGTCCTGCTTGATCTTTACCTACAGGAATGGCAGCAGAACTAACTTTAGTTGTGCGAGATGTTGCTCTCCCCAGCCTGGAGGGGGTAGCGTCTAGCATAGTTAAGCCCGCTATCACCGGGCACTTTGAGATTAAGTCCGGCATGATTCAGTTGCTGCATGTGACTGGAAAATATGGTGGATTACTTCATGAAGATCCGCAGCAACACATTCAGAATTTTCTGGAGATCAGTGATACTTATACACCAACGGGTGTTCCTACTGATTATGTTCGCCTGATGTTGTTCCCGTTTTCACTAATCGGGGCATCAAGGAAGTGGTTAAAGGCTGAGAAGCCTGGGTCTATCACTACTTGGGAGGATTTGGCTAAGAAGTTCTTGGCTAAATTTTATCCATCTGCCAAGACAGCCCGGCTGAGGAGTGAAATTATGTCCTTCAGACAATTAGAAGGAGAGTCTTTGTATTCAGCCTGGGAGCGATTTAAAGCTCTATTGAGAGATTGTCCACACCACAACCAATCCAATGAGGTTGTTGCACATACTTTTGTTGAGGGGTTGAATGCGCATACTAAGATCGTGGTAGATGCTGCTGCTGGAGGCCAAGTATTAGCCTTAAATTTTGACCAGATCTATGATTTGCTAGATAAGTTTTCGCAGAGCAATCCTGATTGGCAGGGAGATGGTAGAGCTATTACGCAGAAATCTGCAGGGGTACTTCAGTTAGATGCAGTTTCAGAGCTAAGGGCGAGGATGGATGCTATTTCCAATCAAATTAGCAAGTTAGCTCTGCCAAAGACTCAGCAACTAGTGGCTCCAGTGCAACAACTCCAGAGTTTTTGTGAGGTTTGTGGTCAAGACCATGCTACAGAGGTTTGCTCCTCTAATCCAGAGTCAGTTTATTACGTGGGTAATCAAAACAGGCTGTAGGGTCAAAATCAGTTTGGTAATACTTATTATCAAGATAATACGAGAGCCCCGAATAATTACCATCCACTTCCAGCTCCACCACAGCAGGTTAGCAGTTCAGTTGAAGATATGCTAAAGCAGATAATGGCGGGCCAGTAGTGAATGATAGCTGACACTGCAGCCCATGCAGTGGCCATACAAGATATTGCCAATGCTCACAAGAACCTGGATCACCAGTTGGGGCAGTTGGTGGGAGAAATAAGCACTGTTAAAAAAGAGCCTAAACAATGTCTTGCAGTGACTTTAATTGAAGGTGGAGAGCTGATGGCCAAGTCCGAGGAGAGATTTGAAATAGAAAGAGTTGAAAAAGTGGAGAAGGTAAAGAAGAAAGAAGAGAGAAAGGAGGCACCTCTGCCGCCTCCACCATTCCCGCAGAGACTTATACCATCGAAGGATCTGGCCCAATATCAAAAATTTGTGAGTATGTTGAAAGAACTTCAAGTTAATATTCCCTTGACTGATGTGTTTGAATTGATGCCGTCATTTGTGAAGTTCTTAAAAGAGATTTTAGTTAAGAAGAAAAAGCCTCAAGAGATAGATGCAATTGAGTTAGTTGAGGAGTGTAGCACAATCTTGAGCAAGCTACCTCCAAAACTTCAAGATCCTGGGAGGTTCACTATTCCTTGTACCATTGGAGGGCATAATATCACTGGTGCCTTGTGTGATTTGGGTGCGAGCATAAATCTCATGCCTCTGTCTGTTTGCAAAAGGTTAAGGCTAGGAGTAATCAAGCCCTCTTCAGTTACTCTTAAGATGGCAGATGGGTCACTCACTCACCCTGATGGTAAGTTGGAGGATGTGTTGTTAAGAGTTGGTAAGTTTACATTCTCTTCTGATTTTGTAGTCCTAGATTATGAAGAGGACCGAGAAGCTCCAATAATTTTGGGAAGACCATTCTTAGTCACCTCGAAGGCAATTATTGACATGGAGCTGGGTGAGATGACTGTTAGAGCGCATAGAGAGAAGGTTATTTCAAGGTGTATGCTAGGAAGGAGCACATAATAAAAATTGAAGAATGCTCTGTGATTGAATGTGTTAAGTTAAAGAGGGGTTCTCTCAAGGAAAGGAAGAAAGCAAAGGTTCGTCGTAAGAAGAGGAGATGTAAATGCTGGAAGTGAGCTAAAAGTGTCGTCGTGCCACGACGTTAACTAAGGCGCTTCTCGGGAGGCAACCCGAGTTTGTACTTGTATTATTTTATTTATAGTGTCACGTAGTTTTTATTTTTTCTTGGATTGCAGGTTCATGTAATGTCGAGGCTAAGTGTGGGGTGTCCTCACCCTTGCCTAATATTGATGACCTGATGAGGAAAGTCTGAGTACCTCATACTATATGGAAGCTTGGAGGATGCTAGCACCAAGGACTAGAGTCTTCAGGAAAGTTTTCTTTACCCTTGCACTTTCTTAGTTTTAGCACTGAGGACAGTGCTTAGTTTAAGTGTGGGGTGGGGAACTACCCTTTTATTTATTTTTGAGGTTAGGGATGCATGTACCGTAGGATTTTTCTTTTGTCACTTGACTTTATTTTGATTTGTTTTTTGCTTTAATATATGAAAAATTGAAAAAAATTAGAAAAACAATGAAAAATTCCAAAAAGATTTTCCTTTTAGTTTTTATTAGTGGTATATGTCATCCACCCCGTGGTTTTTCTTATGGCCTCGGTTCTTTTCCACGGGGGAGCCTTTGAACTGGGTAGTTTTTATTTTTAGGATTATAGTAGTTAGTTATAGGTGGCCCTAGACGAAAGGAATAGGTGAAATGCTAGGTGCCTTTGATTTGTTTGATGCCGGTGGACTTGAACTTGTTGCATATGCTATTTGTGGTGTCCTTGGGTTTTAAATTATGATGCATGCCTAGGAAAAAAAATGGAATAACCCCCTTGAGATGCTTGAATCCACTTGCTTGACTTTATTGTGAACCTTTGTGCATTAGTGCTTAATTTTCCACAAGTTGCACTCTAAATGCTTGGTTGAGAGTTGTTGATGGAGCCTTTTTGTGTGGATCATGTGCAATGTGTGTGTGAGTCATATTCTTGTTTGCTCCATGTTTGCATATTAATGTCTAGAACTTGCCCTGTGTGTGTGCAAAGCGAAATCCTAGGTTTGCTCTAGTCGGGAAATGATACAAGGCTTTCTTTTGATTTGCCTACCCTTACGTATACACCTTGACTTGATTGTTGTGAATTCTTTGACCTTTTTATTGGCACCCACACCCCAAGCCTACCCACTTGTTCTAAATTGTTCTCTTTTGGCCCTTTACTCCTTAAGCACTTTAGTTGATATTGTGATATTATTGTGGAGTTGTGGTTGAACTTTGGGAGATTTTTTAGTGGAACTAATGAAGGGGAATACTTGAATAAATTGTGTAGTAGTTGTTTATGAGCATTGGCAAGGTTGGAAAATAATGAAATTGAAAAAGAAAAGAAAAAAAAAAGAGCAAAGTGAAAAGAAAAGAAAAAAATTGTGGAAAAAGAAATAAAGAGAGAAGAATATCCATTCCTTGCTAGTGTGTGCTTAAAAGAAAAATATTGCGACTTGTTGAGAAGGTGTGTTGTGAAAGTTGTTGATTGGGTGGCTTTGATGAGATTTGTGCTTAAATTTGTATTGTGATGTATTAAAGTGCTTAGGGAGGTAGTCACTATTACCCATATGTATCCTACCCGCCCCTTAGCCTACATTACAACCTTTTTAAAGTCCTAGTTAATCCCGATTGGAGTGAGCTTACATTAGTGAAGTCCTACACTACGGGCAAGCCTATGGTACATTATGTGTGACATGTGAGACTTTCATGAGAGTGAGTGAATTCGTTCTATGTTATTGTCCGCGTTCTATTCATGATATTTATTGTTGTGTGTGATATTTGGGGGACACTCTTTTGCTTCATATTGGTGAGGGCACATGGTTTGCATGAAATAGGTGAAGTTGATGACTTCTTGGTTGAGTAGATAGGTGTGATTTTGTGGGAGCATGGTTGCAATGAGTCGAATTTGTGCATTTGAGCTATTCTGTGGTGGTTGTTCTCATATTTTTGGTTTGGTAAATTATTGGCATGTTTGTTGGACCCATACTAGTCATGTGTGCATTTGCTCGATGATCGGTATCAACCATAGTCATAGGCAGACCTGTTTTACCTAGGTTGAGAAGTTAGTTGTGACTTGCTCGAGGGCGAGCAAAGGTTCAAGTGTGGGGTGGTGATGTTTGGCATTTTATGCCAATGTTTCCTTAATATTCCGCATGTTTGAGCTTGTTATTCGCTCGTTTTATAGTTTATGAATGTGGTTTTGCACTAATTTGATGCCGTGCATGTGTAGGCTGTTACACAGTGCATTTGGAGCTTTTAGGAGCGTGATTGAGCAAGGAATGATTGGAAGTTGATTGAGGATTGGATTGAGCACACGAAGGCACGACACGAGGCGAGTTGCGGAGCAAGGAAGAGCGGATTTTGGCTTGGCGCTTTGGGGCACGTGGCGCGCCACTCATAGCGCCCAGTGCCCTAGCGCAGTTTCCCACGCGGCGCGCCCCAAAGGCGTGCCAACTTCGACATCTTCTGGTTGTTGTAGCGCGATCGTGGGCGCGGGGCGCCCGTTATAGCGCTCCTGGAGCGGATTTTTACTTCCTATTTCGTGTAGACTTAGGTCTAACTTATTACTAGGTGTTTGTAAACCATATAAATACTCTTTTACTTAGTTTCTGATGGTAGTTCAGACTTTGGAGCAAATTGGAGAGCTCATAACATCTTGAACAAGGGTTTTTCTTCCTTCCATTAATCTATTACATTATTATTTCATTATTTCATCAAATCTTTGTGTTGTTATTATGAGTATGCGTAGCTAAATATATCATTCTAGGGTTAGAGTATTTCATGAAAGTTGATGTTCAAAGATTGATTTCCATTAATTGAATCCCATAACGGGTTACTTATTCTTTCTTGATTTCACTTGTGTAATTGTCAGGGCCCGATTATTACGCATTATCTATAGTTTTAGATTAAACTCGAAAGAGGGAATTTAATTACGTAATAAGAAAGAATAGAACTAGTTTGTGAACCCGGGCATCGGGGAACCAATTTGTGAGTAGGATAGACATATACTTGCTCGCCTAGTTTAACTAATTACAGAATTCGTTAATGCGTGCACGTGATTCAACCCATAGACATATAGGGATTGAAGTAGCCTGCATAGACTGTGAAGAATCGAAAGGTTTTCACAGGTACATTTACTCTGTCAGTTAGTAATCAGGGATTTAAGAAGTGTAATCAATTGGAAAACTCAACTGGATTGTTCGTAACTCTGACCCGACCGTCTCCTTATTACTGATAGCAACCAAGTTTTGCTCTATTGTTTGAATTCACTTCTACCATTTTAATTATTGTTTTAGTTAGTAAAATCTCAACTATTGGCAAAAGATCCCTGAATAGTTTATAGAAATTGTTTGCTAGAATTCAGTCTGAATAGTCCTCGTGGGAACGATACTCGATTTATCACTTTATTACTTGTCGACCACGTATACTTGCGTGTGCGTTTGGGAGCAACAACTACTGCATTCAAATAGACGTTAGACTCTTCTAGACTCACTAAGACAACACTAGACACTCTAGACTACTAAGACAAACTAGAGACTCTTCTAGACACACTTGGGGCTGATACTAGACACTCTTAGGCACAGAGAAACTGTCGATGCTGATTACTGGTCGCTTGCTGGTGGTCGTTGCTTTACAAGGAATGGAAATACAAGGAAAAGTATAAAATTACAATTCCTAAACTACTCTTCATGCTTCCCCAAATGAACTGGTCTGAAGCTCCCGCTAATCAAGTGGGTTTTGAAAACTTGAAATTGCCGCTCGGGCGGGCTTTTAACTTGAAATTGAAATTGCCCGGGCGGGCTTTAACTTGAATGTTGAAATTGCCGCTTTGACGGGCTTGACTTGAATGTTAAAATGCCGCTTTGACGGGCTTTGCCTTGAATGTTAAAGTTGCTGAAACTTGAAATTACCGCTCGGGCGAGCTTTAACTTGAAAGTTGAAATTGTCGCTTTGACAGAAATGCTGAAATTGCCGCTTTGATAGGTTTTGACTTGAAGCAGGGGATGGTTGCTATCTTTGAGCGAGACTAACTTGAAAAGGAAGTGGTTGCTATCATCTAGCGCAACTGACTCGAAAAGGAAATGGGTGCTATCTTTTAGGGGGACTGACTCGAAAAGGAAATGGGCACTATCTTTTAGCGAAACTGACTCGAAAAGGAAATGGGCGTTATCTTTTAGCGAAACCGACTCAAAAGGGAAATGGTTGCTATCTTTTAGCAAAAATTAACTCGAAAAGGAAACTGACGCTATCTTTGAGAAAAAACTGACTTGAAAGGGAAACTTCCGCATTATCTTGGGGGAGTATGTTATTGTGGTTTACATCTTCCTGGTGAGTCATGTCCTCTCTGTTCACCCGCTCATGATTAGCCCATGTCTGGAGGCTGTACAGACCACATATTTTTCACATGTGGCTTTGACTTGAAAGCTGCAAACTCTAACCCATTATCTTAATGGGGTCTTGTCTGGAAATTTGAAAACCCCAGCCATTTTTTCAAAAATGGGATTTTGTTTGAAACTTAGAACAAATGCTCCCGATTTATGTGATCCTTGATCTTATTGACAATGTAGCAAATGTCACAATGGCTTTCTTCATCATGGCTATACAGGCCCTGAATCATGTCCTTGCAAAATAAACATAGTGTTCTTGTTCAAACAATATCATGATATTGTTGATGTGTTTTTGATCCACCCAAAAGTCCACCAATGCCAAATAGTTTCTCCCAATCTTTAGTCAATCCTTGGTAGAAACAACATATCGTTCCATGGTGACTTTTCTGGTACAATACTGGGGTGTTATTCTCATGCCGAGGTGCGGAACGAGCTTCCATTGCTCATTGGTTCCCAACAATGATCTGATACAACTGAGAAACCTGTAAACAAGCTTTGCGAAACTTTCTTTGCTCGTTTCAATGATATCAAAAGAGAGGAGTGACAAATAAGGTAAAGACAAATTGAATAAATTCAAAGATGAGACATTGAATGAAATATGTCCCCGAAAGATAGAAAGAAAAATTATTTAGGGGTGAAATGACGAGCTCAATGAACATGACATACATCTTGGAATAAAGTCTTAACCATTTCAAAACGATATATCCTTGATTTTACCCCAGTTCGACAATATAGAGGCAATTGCTTGCTTGGTCCGATCATGATGAGAAACCGGACATCCCTCATTCGGCTAGTGGTGCCCTTTCGGGTTTTCACCAACTAGCCTCTCTCTTTGTTCTTTTTCCTCACAATGGTCTGTGGCGCCCTTTCAGGTTTTGACCAACAGGATTCATTTTTCTTCTCTTTTTTTTTTTTTTTTTTAAATTTCCATTCGACCTCTTATCCCCTTTTTCGGTCGATCTCGTCTTTCTCCTCTTTCTTTCTGAGTAAATCTGTCGTCCCTTATTTTGACTTCTCACAGAAGTTTCTGTCCTTATGGCAATTGTACTCCTATCTCTTGATTGCGATGATCAAAATAAACTTCGACTTCCCCGAGCAGACTCACATTTTGATTGTACATGAATGCACTACATTCTCAAAGATCGGTCGGAAAGGTCTTTATTTGGACCACAGTATGGGATTTGGTAGGCAAGGAAGAAAAGTATTTAGCATCAAAGCTCAAAAACATCTCATAAGACAGCTAGATGAACATTACAAATTTTGAAATCGCCGCTATTGAAAATTAATTCCCCTTTTTTTTCAGTTTAAGGAAATTGGGGATTTACCTCTTTTTTTTTTTTTTTTTTGGGTTTTCTTTTTCTCTTTGTTTTGAAAAGCGGTATAAAAGCATCTCATGAAATGACTTGGTGAATAATACAACCCTTGGAATCATTTTCTTCTAAGATAACATCAAACTTTAGCCCCAGTTTAGTGAAAATTGAGGAATTTCTTTTGAATTTTCTCTGATATGAATACATAGGGGATATTGAGACTTTCCCCCGAGATGAACACAAAGAAAGCAAAAGGAATATTGTCTTTCTTACTTTTCTTTAAAAAAAACTTCAGCCCTAGTTTAGGATAAACTGGAGCGCTTTGAGTTTCTTCCCCGACTTCGAGACTTGTATGCCAAACATCTCATGAAACATGTGAACAGATGGTACAAACAAAAGATAAAAAATAAAAATAGAAGTTTGTTTTTGTTTCATTTTATTTATAAAAAGAAATAAAAACAAACTTCTGCCCCAGTTAAGCATAAAATGGGGATCTGAATTTCTTTTGACGTTGGCCGCAAATTTGGAGGCAAGTTTTGCGTCAATATGAAAACAGGAAAAAATGAATTTTTCACTGTTATGACCGCACCCGAATGGTTGCCTACGTATCCTTTTGAGAGGGATCAGGTCAGACGTAGCTTTGGCGACTTAATGCTAGCTTTTGCGTTGTTTTTTTTTTTTTTTTTGATTTTGTCTTTCTTCTTCTTCTTCTTCTTTTTTTAATAGTACAATAACATTGATTCCAAAAGGAGGGTAACCGAAAGAAAAAATACAAAAGGTTCAAAGGGCAAATTGGTAAAGTTCTTGGGTATTAGAAATGAAAGTCGTTCGTCATCTCGACCCGAGAATACTTTGCACAACTATACAAAAAAATAATTCAACCTAAAGTCACACGTAGAGACGGGACTTAATCACTCGGTATCCTTGGTTTTCGCTCCATACAGTGATCTTGAAAATTACACTTGAAACTTCCGACAAAAATGGTTATGCAGCATTTTCAACTCTTTGCATAATTCCTTTATCATAATCATCCTCACCGTCCAGTTAGTTCTTAGGCTTGATATTATACCATGTGTTTAGATCAAGACCCAAATTCCGCACATATGTCATGTTACTAAAGCTGACAAGAATAAAACTTTAAAAAACTAAAAGGATAAAAGTAAGGAACAGAAAAGACAAAATATTTGAGACAAGGAGTGTATCTCGCTTTTTATTGAATTAAAGACATGAGGGTTTGAACATCAAAATAAGCAAAATAATGCACTTGGATTACAACCCTGAAATAACCAACTGCACAGAAAGTTCGACAAAATAAGTTGACAAGTGCTTCTCAATTGTTCATTTTCATATCATGTCCAATGCACTGCTCTCAAGCCCTGTCGAAGCCATCATCAGATTGTACCATGTTGGTTCCATTGGCGTGCTTCAAACTTGACAACATCTTCTTCTTTGCTTCATTTTCTTGAAATACCATCAGAGTAGACATGTTTTCTTTGGAAAAAATGAATGACGGTGTAAGACAATTGATGCAGTCCAAATTGCATCGACACCTACGCTTGGTTTGGAAGTCGAGGCATGGATGATATGAGCTCGGGGATGACTTGAAGACAATGCATTGGAGCTCAATCAAAGAGGAAACAGGGCAGGAAACAGTGCAGGAAGCAGAGGAGCAAAACAGGGCAAGACAGGGCAGCACTTTCTGAGCTTACTACCTGGCGAAGAGGATTTGCTCTTCGCGATCGCGTGCACACCTTCGCGATCGCGAAGAGACTTTGTGTTGTCTTCGCCTTCGTGCCACACCTCGCGCGATCGCGTGCCTCAGCAACCAAGTGCCCACGCGATCGCTATTCCATTCACGCGATCGCGAAGACCAGTGGAGTGGCAGCGACCAGAAACTTGGCAAATCTTGTAATGGGAAACTATAAATAGACCCCTCATTTCATTTATTGTATTAACAAACCTTGAATGTAGAATGATATATTTTCTTGAGTGAACGGGCATGATTTCACTTGGTGGATTCCAAGTTGAACATCGAAACCTCTTCGATCATTCTATTTGCGAGAGCCGAGTGTCTCTTGAGGGTAGTTGCATAGTATAGGTGATCCTTGACTTCACCCGGGGTGTATCGAGACAAGTTCCTCGGTGCTACTTAGGTAAACGTTTCAAGCCTCGTCTTGCTTTTTATCTCGATATCGTCATCGATATCGCCTATCTTGTTTTAGCTTCCGCATTATCGTATCGTTTATCGCATCCGCCTATTTTCCATTGCATCAGTTGGTATCAGAGCACGGCTAGGCTTCGTTCTTACGAATCCTCGGTCTTGTTCTTGTTATTGTTATCATTGTTTTGTTTGTTCTTTAAATTTGAAGAAAAACAAAAAAAAAATTGAAAAACTTGAAAATCACAAAAAAATTGCTAGAAATGGTTGTTTGTTGCGATTTTGATGTTGTTTGTTTTTGGGGATTGTTTGTTATCATATTCTCGTTGATTTGGTACCCTCGAAACACGATTTGAAGTCGTGAATCAAAATCTTGAAAATCAAATCTCAAAAGTTGAGAATTCACAAAATTTGATAGAACTTGTTTTGTGTTGTGAATTCTTGGTTGTTTGGTATCGGGGATTGTTCTTTATAGTTTTCCCATCATTTTGATATCCCCATATCATCATTTGGAGTAGCGGACTGAAAATCGAGCTTTGAAAATTTGAAGTTCTTGAAAGTTTTGAAGAACTTACTCCAAATTCTTGAAAATGAGTTGTTCGTTCATTGTTTGTTTGATAAAACCATTGGGGATTGTTTACTTCAGTTGAAAACACCCTTTTGAAGCCTTAGAACTGAACAACAAGTTGAATTGGGGTGATTTATGTGCCAAAAACTGAGTTTTCAGTCGGGGTTCTGGTTCTGGAACGCAGGCCTGTGCGATCGCGCCCTGTTCCACGCGAACGCGCCACTTTGCCCATTTGTTCATCGCGATCGCGCCAATCCTCACGCGATCGCAAAGGGTCTCCAATTTTCCAGAAATCCTGAATTGGGACAGATTGTTCGCAAAGCGTTCGTAACAGTTTCCACTCACCAAAACTCCAATTGTATCATCAAATATGGTGAGTTTGTAGATCACTAACCAAAAGTCATCCAATTTTGAATCCGTTTTGTGACAATTCGATCTTTGAACCTTTGATCGCGTCACTTCTGGTTAGTACTTTGAGGGTAACACTTCTACCCGATTAGTGCTAATTTCTTGTGCGAATAGGATACTCGTGCCTAGAAGGAGAGTAGAGCTCAAAGAAGACTAGTAGTATATTTTTGGCTCAAGTGCTCACTTATAAAGCTGTTCGCCCATCGAGTCCCATCAATTCCACTCACCCCGAAGAGTGTTTGGTTCTTGTGACTTGAGTGATTATTGAGGTGGTTGTTCAACTACGAGGAAGCCTTTGAGATCAAGCTTGAGTGATCCTACAACCCACTAAATTGAGTGTACCCGAGTGACACTCTAAAGGTGAGGGAGCGAGTGAGGATTTTTTACTCTAACCTCTTTCTCTTGTTTTTACTTTTTGTAGGTACATGGCCGGAGACGTATACGATACCGTTGAGGTTTCGTTAAGTACTTTGGCCTACATATTGGCCGAGGTGAGATCCTTAGACCAACGGCTTGAGAGCCTTGAAAGAAAATGGACCCCGAGTGTCCAAAGGGGTACCGAAAGAGGTACTCGTGATGAAATGTTGGGCATTCCCCAACCGTTGGGCATTCCCCAACAAGTGGGCACTCCCCACAACTTGGTCATTCCCCAAGGTAATGGTGAGCAAGATGATGAGCTTAAAACGACACTTGTGGTACGGAGGAGTTTGGGTGCCATGAGTCTTGCGGAGTCGGAGCATGTGCAAAGAGAGAATCTCTTCCATGCTAGGTGTCGAGTGATGGGGCAAGTGTGCTCAATGATCATCGATTCGGGAATTTGTGCAAACATAGTGAGTGAGACTTTGATTTCCCAATTGCAATTGCCTACTTTAACACATCCACATCCCTACCGGTTACAATGGTTGAGTGAGTGTGGAGAGTTGAGGGTGGTGAAGCAAGCTTTAGTTGAGTTTGGCATTGGAAATTACCGAGATAAGGTAATGTTCGATGTAGTTCCTATGCAAGCTTGCCATATCTTGTTTGGAAGGCCATGGCAATATGATCGGAGCGTAGTACATGATGGTAGGACCAACTCTTATACGGTCTTGCACGGTTCTAGAAAGTATGTACTCAAGCCCTTGACGCCCAAGCAAGTAAGTAATGACTATAGGATTATGAGGGAGTTGAAGGAAGCCGCTAAGGCCAAGTTACCCATGAAACTTGAGCCCGGAACCAACAATCTTATGGTCATGCCCTTGCGAGTTGAGAGTGAAGCATCACCCGGACCTACAATTGGCCTTGAGCAAAAAATGAAAGAAGTGAGGGGAGAGGAAGTCTCGAGTGAGAGTGAGGACACCCTTTGTTCTAACCATGATTTATCTTATTCTCTTTCTATTTGTGTTGGCTTATATGTAGGTAATCTTGGAGGCGAGCTAGTGGAGCCTCACCCTTTTGCCTCGGAAGGAAGACAAGAGGACGGAGAGCATCATTGTGAATTTCGTGGTGAAGGAATTGAATGCGACACTTCAAGCTATGTGAGTGCTCACGGGAGCGACTCAAATGTAAGTGTTACCTTCCCTTCTCATGAAAATGTTAATCCCTTGTCTTGTGGAGACTCAAAGCTAGTTGTTGCTTGTGATGCCTATATTGACCTTGCAACTAGTGAAGAGTCTAATAGTCAACTTGTGCTTGCATGTGACCCGCTAGTAGAGAGGAATGAAAAGCCACATCATGATGTGAGCCCGGTATTCAAAGAACCCCTCTCTAGTGAAAGTGCGTTAGTTGACTTTGCTTGTGACCCTTGTTATGACACCCCACCCATATTTGATAAAGGGGAAGAAGAGTTATGTGACTCTACCCTTGTTGGTATAATTGATTTTGGTGGATTTGTGTGTCGTAGTAAGGATGAGAGTGACCTTGAGGAGTCCAAATTGCATGAATTGGACAAGGTTGTCTATGATGACTCCTCAAGCGAGAGCGAAGAACCTAGTCTTGATACGATGCCGTTGTTTGACGATGAAATTGAGGTGCATGCTTTTACATTCCCATTGCATGAGGGCCTCTTTAATTGTGAAGGTGATTTGTATCGGACTAGAATTGAGGATGAAATGGAACCTCCGTGGTGTGATGGATTTGATCCCATAGACAACTTTTTGTTTGTAGCTTCGAGTGAGGTAGATGATTCTTCTAGTGACCCTACTCTTGTTGGTTCGGGTTATGATGATGAAGAGGCCATTAACAATGCCTTCCTTGAGAGCTTACCTTGTGGGGGGGGGGGATGTCTTGAGGATGAAATTGGAGGTGAGGAGGTATCTCTTAGTGTGAGTATGAGAGCTCTTAAGTAGGGGAGTGGGGTATTTGCTTCTACTTGTGATTTGACTTACTTTGTGTATCCCGTCCCACATGTTAACCACACTTTGAGAATTGAGCATGCCAAAGCCATTGTGCCGCAATGTGAAAGTCATGCATCGAAGGTTTGGTATGTTGCTCATGAGATTAGGGGTCATAGGAACTTTGATTGCTTAATCTTGAATGTTCCGTGTCCTATTGGTCTCTTTGCTTGCTATGTTTGTGAGTGCTTGTCACTATGGGGCCAAGAACTTGTTGTCTCCTTTGGAGACATAAGCTTTTTGATTTGTATTGATACTTGGCTCTATCACAAGAGTGAATTTTCCACACCACTTACCTTCACTCTTGTTGGATTTGCCCATTCACATCATGGGAAGTCTTGGTGCACTAATCTTGAACTTAGGGATCGTAGTGGTTTTGATAGCGTAATCTTGCATATGCCATGCACCATTGACCTCCTTATTTGTTTTTGTGTTGGGAGCATTTCGTTGTTGAACCAAGTACTTGATAGCTCCTTTGGGAACGTGAGCTTCTTTGTTGCCATTGATACTTGGTTGTATCATAAGAGTGTGTTTTCCCACACTTGGTGCACTAACCTACTCTTGTAGTAGGAGCTTTTGTTTTTGTTTGCCTTTTGATGTAGGTGATGCTACCTTAGAGGAGGACGCCTTAATTTCGAGGACGAAATCTTCTCAAGAAGGGGAGGATGATGCAGTCCAAATTGCATCGACACCTACGCTTGGTTTGGAAGTCGAGGCATGGATGATATGAGCTCGGGGACGACTTGAAGACAATGCATTAGAGCTCAATCAAAGAGGAAACAGGGCAGGAAACAGTGCAGGAAGCAGAGGAGCAAAACAGGGCAAGACAGGGCAGCACTTTCTGAGCTTACTGCCTGGCGAAGAGGATTTGCTCTTCGCAATCGCGTGCACACCTTCGCGATCGCGAAGAGACTTTGTGTTGTCTTCGCCTTCGCGCCACACCTCGCGCGATCGCGCGCCTCAGCAACCAAGTGCCCACGCGATCGCTATTCCATTCACGCGATCGCGAAGACCAGTGGAGTGGCAGCGACCAGAAACTTGGCAAATCTTGTAATGGGAAACTATAAATAAACCCCTCATTTCATTTATTGTATTAACCAACCTTGAATGTAGAATGATATATTTTCTTGAGTGTATCTCAATGAAGAACCCGTGAGCGGGCATGATTTCACTTGGTGGATTCCAAGTTGAACATCAAAACCTCTTCGATCATTCTATTTGTGAGAGCCGAGTGTCTCTTGAGGGTAGTTGCATAGTATAGGTGATCCTTGACTTCACCCGGGGTGTATCGAGACAAGTTCCTCGGTGCTACTTAGGTAAACGTTTCAAGCCTCGTCTTGCTTTTTTATCTCGATATCGTCATCGATATCGCCTATCTTGTTTTAGCTTCCGCATTATCGTATCGTTTATCGCATCCGCCTATTTTCCATTGCATCAACAATGAATTGGCTCAACGACTACATCTTGCATTGTTGCATGGACAGTTGATTTATTTGGCCTATCGATTGATGCAACAATAGATGAGCCATGGCGTCTGATGCTTTTGGAAGGACCAACTACCACAACCTGCGTGGCGCCATTCCATTTCATTTCTTCTTCTGTGAACAATGTCCCAATCATATGCGTGTCCTTTTGAACATCATGAACCGACAAAGAATTTTGGTTCACATTTGGTGTCTCATCCTCCACCACCATTATTTGATTGTTATCGATCATTGCTTGGATTGCCCTTTTAAGTTCCCAGCATTGCTCAGTATCATGTCCAGGCGCTCCAGAATGGAACATACAACAACGTGAGTGATCTACTTTCCCGATTGGATTCATGTTTCCTGAGATTAGTTTCAGTAAGTTAGCATGCCGCAACTTTTCAAAGAGTTTGGTGTAAGATTCTCTAATTGGTGTGAACTTAGTCTCTCCCCTCAGTCGCAACTTTTCGTGATTTGTGCTTGGACAGGAACACGGATTCTTTCGTTTTTGGTTGGGAAGGTCAGGCGAAGCTTGGAAATGGTTGTGTGGGGTGTTATATGTGGCTTGTGGGGTTGGTGCGCGCCATTGCTGATAGGAAAATATCGGAGCATATGGCTGTGCTCTATGGAGTGGAGGAGCGGAGTAATTTGGATTATCTGGGGGGTAATGTTATTGATGATGCTTTTGTGGAGTTCGGGAGTATGACGGAGGTTGTTTGAATTCTCTCTTGTTCCACTTTCTGGGATCTCGTTTCTTTTCTGTTTCATTGCAAAGACTCTCTGACCTAGCTCGGATAGTGAATTGTGGAGCGGAGGTCGATGGTGGAGCAAATGGAGGTGGTGGTGCTAGAGGACACATCGTGGAGAATCCCGCCACTTTTGCAGCACTGTTGTAGTGAGGAAAGTCGGGAGAATATTGAGGGTCCTCAACTGTAGTAAGCAGACCATGTGCTTGATGCACGATGGTTGGTGCAACTCCTGAGAGATTAGATGGCACGGGAGGAATGTGCATGTCCCATGGTAATAGCATGATACAGTTCAACCACCAACTCTTTCATAATACAAAAGATATATACAAACTGACATGATAATGGGTGGGTCCACCCGGACGGTGAAAATAATGAGACTCAATATTTGAGCGGAGTCAAATTAATCCACGAGGATTGACGTAAAATACAACTCAAGTAATTATAATTTATCGCATGTACCCTCAATTGACCTTAGACAAAACAAAAGAAAGCAGACCCTAAACAACAACAATTTTTTCTCTCTTTTATTTTTTTTTTAAATGAAAAACCAAGACTTAACCGAAGACACGAACATAACTTAAGAACAGAGTATGAATCAAACCTTTTTTTTTTATCCGAAAAGTAACTCCAAAATCGGACATTACGACAATGCAAAGATGAGTATAAAAACTTGATTTTTGAAACAAACTCTTCGATTTGAAAATGAATCTTAGAGTATTTACAAAATCTGGCCATTATGACGCCACAAAGACACAAAATATTACACGAATTAGATGCAAAATTGGTTTACAAAAATTGGCCATTATGACGGCGTAAAACCCCGATAAATTACTTTTCAAAAATACGGACTTGACTTGGACACAGACTCAAAGGCAAAAAGGGTTCCAAAATTTTGTCATTATACCGGCGCAAAACTATAACGGCACAAAATTATGACAAAATTAATTTCTAATACTTGAGATCAAACCCGGACACAAAATTAGACTCTAAAAGTTCTTGAAAAGAATTCGCCATTATAACGGCGTAAAATGACGACTAAAGATATTTTGAGACACGGGACTAAACCCATTTTTTATTTTTCTCATTTT
This sequence comes from Petunia secreta, assembly GCA_029990175.1. Taxonomy (NCBI): domain Eukaryota; kingdom Viridiplantae; phylum Streptophyta; class Magnoliopsida; order Solanales; family Solanaceae; genus Petunia; species Petunia secreta. The sequence continues at coordinate 63,933,173 of JARKIP010000035.1, forward strand.
TTTTTGTTTTCAAAATTTAACACCCACCCCCGGTGATCGGACAACCCTCTTTCTACAACAAATGCAACACATAAAATGCCAATAATGTGTCTTTTCGGGACACGGACTCATCTTGACACAAAGGGATCAGCCTAGACAAGTACAATACCGGTGTACCGCACCTCATTAAGTCAAATATGATGCAGATAATTGGGCCTAAAGGTTTAACTCTAGGTGACACAACTGACTCAGTGTCTAGACTAGCTGAAGAACCCGGTGGACAAACCAGGCGGAAAGCGCATCAGGGCCATCCGGTGACAGTGTGTCCGGCCTAAAACCTCGTCACGCCTTCCTCCAAAATCATGGGCAATTTAGTAAGAAATCTCAGATGCCACAAGCAGTCTGGTAAGTGCACGTGTGTGTGTGTGTGTTTCAGAGACTCAGAGGGTTGCGGAGGAAGACAGTGTATATATAGTTCAACAATATCAAAGCAGTAACATTAAACTTTACATGTGGTAACTGCCAGAATATAACAATCAAATATTTAATAAATTAAAACATGCGACAATTTTATCAAAGCCGGAGATTCTAGTTTCACTATTTTCCCCAGCGGAGTCGCCAAGCTGTCACGCCCTAAAAAATTTAATTCTCAAGCGCGTGTATTTATTTAAAGGCTCGTGACTGGTGTTCAAAAGGTACGAAATTATTTTAGAAAAAACTCGGAGTCGCCACTTGACAAGTTTAAGGTGTGCCAAGTTACCAAAAGGTACCTTGGAACACCTCTGACTCGTCTAATGGTCTGCGCTAGAGATTCGGGTAAGGTTCTCAGTTGACTCTCGGGAAGGTATTAGGCACCCTCGAGTCATGTGCCAAGCACAGTTGCTTTATTGTCGCAATTTTAATTTATTAAATATGGTTGTTATATTAATGCCGTTAATTTGAATTTGTACTTTGATTTAAGAAAAATTAAAAAGCGTATTGTTCAATTCCATCCTCACAAAGGATTGGTTAAGTTTACAATTTTTTGTTCAGAGAATTAAAAGCGTATCATTCCTTCCAACCTCATAGAGGACTGGCCTATTTTCAAAAGAATTTATGACCTCCATAAATGATTAATTCATCAAAATTATGAGATCATTTGTTAAAGAAGTAGACTATTTGCCAAAGAGTGAATTTGTCGACGAGGTGGCCATTTGTCAAAATATAAAGGAGAGCTGTTCGTTTTAGTGTGGGCCGTCTCTTTTAGTTCTTGCATTAATGGGCTGGAATGTTGATGTGTTTATAAAATATTTACCACTTGCTCAATTTTGATCCATCTCATTTTTCATATGATTGTCTTGCAAACATTTTTTCATCCAAATACCGAGTTTCAAGTTTGACTTAAGACATTTCAAATTTCATTTGAGTCATAAGTTTGCCTAATCCATAAGTTTGCCTAACATACAAGTCTTTCTTATTTTCCAATTTTTACAGCTAGCTTCAAGTGACCAATCATTAAAGCCAAAGATTACAAGATTATGCCCAATCATTAAAGCCAAAGATTACAAAGTTATGGCCATAATCTACCTAACATATTTACCAAGAAATACTACTGATAATATTCGCTTTAAAAAAAGTCACATGCTGCCTAAATTTTATTGCCTAGATTTGCAAATTAACTAAAAAAAATTCAAACTTACGGACCTGATTTCACAATCTGCTGCATCGTTTTTCTTAAACTCAAATTTGCATATGTTGTTTGGTTTTGTCAAACTATACCATTGAAACTTATTTATCTTTTCTCGTTAAAACATAGATGACTTTAAATTTTACCTATAGACCTAAGTTTGACTACACACTAATACAAAGAAAAAAAAAATAGACCAAAGATATTCACCATTCCAACTTTTAGCATACATATCACAACATGCAAGACAGTAACAATATATAAGCGAAAACTTAAAGTTTACAGGCTGAAACTTATTGTCTGGTAACTTTCCATTTTCTTATATATTGCAAACTTTGAACATGATAACAGGACATTCAAAGGTAAAGTAAAAGTTGGAAAAATTACCTAGTGAGATGTACTCTCAACAAGCAGCAGCGCAAGACCAACAACAACAGTACCCCGAACAGCCCTTAAAACAGCCTTTCAAACTCCTATTTAACCCCTTAAACTTAAAGATTTATGCTCCAAAAGGCCTATGAAGTGAAGGTTTTTTGGTTCTAAATCTCAAACTTAACTCTGTTCTTTTTTCTCAAGTGTTTTTCCCTCTCAATTCAATGTATTTTCAGCTGGTTGTTGTGTTGTTTAAAGAGGAGTAAATGCCTCTATTTAAAGCTAAAATATGAGGCCAAATGGTGGGGTATGGACTTGTACAAAAGTACAAGCCCACACCCCTACACTTGAGTGTTTTAGGTATTTTTCAGCATGGTATAGCAGCTGTAAGGCCACCGTTTCATCAGCTAAAGGTAGTCCAAAAGCTGAAATTGTGTAAGAAAAATGTCCTTTAAAAGGACACCCTAACACTCATTATATTAATTAAAGGACTAGGGCCAACTATACAGACTAAAACAGCCCCAAAACTAACTAAAACTAAACTAGAGAGCAACCAAATTCCAACTAAATTGACTAGATTAAACCAAACTAAAACAGCCCCCTAAACTGACTAAACTATATTCTAACTTAATTAATTTGCAACTGAATTATACCTACTTGCCAATCAAACTAAACTTAAAAGACCAAATTAACTTAGAACTAAACTAAAATAAACAGACCTTACTTTATGACTAAACTAAGCTAATACACAGTCCAAAACAAAAGCAAACAAACTAAAAACTAGCAAAACTCATCCCATAGTGGAGTTCCAACTCAATTGAGTTCAAAGTTGCCAAACAAGACGACTTGAACTCCCAGACCCCAGACTAAATGTTCAAACCAATACCATAAAATAACAATGACATAAGAACCAAATTATGCAAAACCATGCTTAAAAACTACTAATTCGGACTTATTTACAATAATAAACAGCCTGGCAACATCATCGAGTAATTATTGAAACTAATTACTAGCTTAACATACTAACCAAGATTGTTAACAAAGAAAAAGGATGATATGCAATGCCAAATCACATTTCCAGTTGCTTACTACGATCAGGCAAGAGTTAAACAAAGAAAGCAAAATATTTCATACCCGAGTTGAGCTGAAACACACAGGTATATACATACAACAAAATCTAATGAATAAGACAGCAAACAACACATATTTTCTACACATGATTCATGGATTGTACTACACAAACAGGGATTTCAATAACTAATTAATATTGACTTTATTGCTAAAATAGTCTGTACATGTTTTCCATAACTAAACACTACTATTTTATCACTAAGCATAAACTAAACTACATATGAAAAGAAAGGGAAATGAATTAAGATTTTATCTAACCGAGTCAACAAATCTCAGCCATCAAAGCTCCGCCATTGGTTTGCGACCTTGCTCGCTGCATTACTAAGCAAACTGCTATGCTACCTCGCATCACTGTTGTCCGTACGCCAATACAGTGTTACTGCCATCGCCGCTGCTGTCTTAATTCAACAACATCATCATCAAATCAGTTCCACGCCGTCACCTCGCCTCGTATACTGCCTTGCTATACCCGAGCCCCCAAACGTCATTGCTGCCCCGGATTCAAACAAAAAAACCACCCCCACTGCCTAAATACAAACGCACCACTGCCTCCCTCGAGTATCGAAAACAGCCCCTATATCACACCAAAAACAGCCCCCCCCCCCTACATCATAACAAATCAAAATATCACCCCCTCAATTCAATCATCGCAGCCACCAAATCAACTCGTAACAGCCCCCCTCCGTTCTCATCATAGCACCATATCAAAAAACAGAAAGGAAAAGAAAATAAGAAGACGAAGGGAGAAGGGGACGGGTCATTTTTTGGAAAAAAATGGGATACGAAGGTGAAGGGGAAAATGGAGAAGAAGATAGGGAAACAAAACTTACCGGAAAAAAGTCAAGGTGGCCGGATTTCGAGTTTGACCAAAACTTTGACCGTCGATCTACTCCAAACCGTTGGGATTTTCTAAAATCCGAGTTGAGAAATGGAATGAGGAGGTTGAGAGCTTACAAATGGTATATTTTTTTTTATATTTTTCCGGCCAACGGATGTGGTGGCCGGCGGCGGCGCAGAGACGGAAGGCGGCGGAACAACGGTGGGGCAGTGGTGGGATGCGATTTCCGGTGGGCTTGGAAAATTTTGGCATGGTTTCTCTAGCCTTGGCGGCTGGGAGAGGAATAAGGGGAAAATGGGGGGTTTTGGGGTTTTATATGAGATAATTGGGCCGGGTTAGAGACATGGGCTAACCCATTATTTTTTGTAGTCTGAATATTAAATAGCCCAATTGCAAATTCAAAATCAACTAATCTAACTCTTAATCAAACAAATCCTAATTAAAATCAAAATTAACAAATCTTTTTATACAATAATTATCACAATAATAATTAAAACACTAATCACATAAACACATATTTTTTCAAGATAATTTTCGGGATTTTCATACTAATTAAACTAGACTAAAATGTCAATAATTATGCAAAAATCATAGGGAGATTAGCACGGCTATTTTGAGCAATTTTTTATATTTAGTGCAAAAATTAGGTGATTACACTAACCCACCACCATTACCCCCCACCATCAATGTATTGACATTTCAGGCCAGTTCTTTAATACCCTGTTATGAGTAATAAGTGAAGATAGCAGAAATTGGACAAACAAATGTTTTCCTATCTTGGTTACTGTCAAGCGTTATGGTTTCAGATGGAAAATTAGAAGAACAAGACAAGTTTCCAACAATACCTCTAATTCCATCGTGGCAACGTATTTGTGCAGAGGAACGTCATATTGGCGAAGAGACTGCATAATTTTTTTCTCCTATTTTGGCATAACACTAAACATTAGTTATAAATTCTTCTAAAGATCACACATACTCACACTCACTGATATTTAGTACGTAAGCAATTTACCTGAAGCTCCTGTGAGGAAACAATAGGAGGCAGAAGGCCTCGCAAGTAATGAGCATCTGTTTCTCTCTCGGTGAAGGCAAGTCCTTTGTTGTAACGTGGATCCCTCAACAATTCTCTCTATGCCTCTCATCTCCCTTCCCAATCTATCCCTTTATGTTTCCTGTTATTTTATCTTGTAATTTTGCTAATCTATATTAAGAATATCCCAAAAATAAGTTGTTTCCATTATTGTTTGTATTATTTTTCTGAGTGTGAATGTTAGTAGTAATGTTTACTACATTGGTGCTTTCATTGGTCCTACTCTATGAATCAGTATAAGCCAGAATTGGTCGCTTCTATGGTGATAGCAACCCAGAGGTTTGGGTTTTCCAAGCAGAGCGGTATTTTAATTTCTATGGCTTCGCTAAAGATAGCTGGCTATCTATGCCCTACGTCTACTTCAATGGTAAGGCACGAGCTTGGTTTGATTGGTTGTATTGCAACAACCAGTTCTATGACTGGAATCACTTCAAGAAGAAATTGGCTATGCATTATCATAACTAGTCCTTTGCAGATACAATAGAGCATGGATTTTCACACTCTCACGTTCTGTCTGCTCGTCCATCCTATCCTTCACAGCCTACTGTGTTTATGTCTGCCTTGGAAACTCACATGGAAGTTGAAGGTAGAGTGAAGAATAATTCTGTGAAAATCGAAGCCCAAGTGTTTGATAAAATGTCTCTCACATTTTCTGCTGAAATATGTGATTTACAAGAGGCAATCCATAACTGTGATTTCGATGATGCAAACCATGGTGTTAAGGGTGCTGAAACACCACATACCTGCTACTCTAAGGTGTTCGATGCCAAGAAATTAGATGCGGAAGTCCTTAGTGTTGATATGAAATCTAAAATAGAGGATAAAACAACAGAGTACGTCATCGATGAACCAAGGGAAAAAATGTTTGTAGCTGTACCACAATCCACCATTGTTGGGATATCCGTAGCTTCGCCTGTTGGACAGGACTCGGAAACTGATAAGCCGTTGCAAGAGGTAGCCTGTGTTGTTCCTCACCTGAGGCTAGAGCTCTTGGTGGAGCCACCTCTTGGCGATGACCTTGAACTGTCATCCTCTGTCAATATTGTTCAGGACTCAGCTTTGGACGATAAACATCACAAAAAAGACTCAACAAATGTTGCGCTGGTCAATGAGCGCTCTGTCCATACGTTTCCTATGCTCAATGACAGTTCTCCTCTCTCTCATACACTCCTTCCGTGCACACATGCCTTGGTTGATGCTGACGACAGTTTTTTAAATCATGTGGATGCGATGTATGATAAACCTATAGAGGTTCCTGAGCTACAAAACCAGGTGGTCAAGGTGTTTAATAATCGTTCCCAGGGTATCGTTGGAGTTATTACTACTATGTTCATGTTTGGAGTGGGAAATTCAGTTTCAAATACTAACCGAATTATTTGGGATTATTTCAAGGAAATCCATATGAAATTAGCGTATCATATTACTAACTCTTTTAATGATCAATTGCTTTTTAGTCCCTTTCCATTTGATCCTGGTGCGAACCTCTATATTGTATATGTTTGTGCAACTGTGACTGATCTGTGGGTACGGACTCCAGGATTATGTGCCGATTCCATGGGAATCAACATGTTTGAGCACTTTGATTGTAATTTGCGCACTGCATATTGTTTGATAGATGTTGCTGCTACTTGGTTTTCTCAAATTCAAAAGTTCCAAATGGCTGCTGAGGTTTCTGATTTCAAGAAATATGTCCCTGCTACAATTTTATTTGTTTCTTCTAAAAGACTAGCTTGCGCTAACAAGTTTTTGTTAAATATTACGCAACCTTCATTATGGGATTTTCACTTTATAGTTTTGGGTTGCATAGTAATGAATGGTTCTTATGATTTAGCATTTACAACACTGGAGTGGTGGCATCAGTTTGGTAGTTCTATTGACATTCCTTATACTATTACTGCTCATTTCATTGTGTTCCTTGATATCTCCTTCAGTTATCCCCACATTTTACATTACTTCCCATTCGACCCCGGTGTGAATTACCTACTTGTTCCTTCTAATGGAACTCTGATGGTCCCTGGTGTGTGTGATTTTTTCTATTTTGTTAAGCATGGGGAGTTACCAAGAGTAAAGGATCTTGGATTGGGTTACGTATCTTCTAATGCAAAGCCAGATGGTCTTGTTACACATTGTTGGTGGGATCCTGCGTAGGGACTTCATTCCTCATAGCAAGAAATTAATGCTAAAAGAGTGCCAAGGCGTACATTGTCCTTGTGTATGGGAAGTTGGTGTCAGAGATCCTAGCACAATGGCTACGGTGCATGTGAATGTTACCACAATCAGAGACATTATGTTTCCAGGGGTTGGGTATTTCAAAGAGACAATGACAACAACAATTCTGCTTGCTCTTTGTGTTGGTTCTAAGCATGCATTTGAGATATCATTGACAGGTGCTTCTTAAGCACCACTGCAGGAACAATTGTTGAACTGGAGCTCCAAACAGATCATACAACTTGGGTTAATATGCAATATTTGCTTCTATTTGTCAATTCTTGTGGAATTTCTCTTGTTATTAGTGTATGGGATCCAGGAATAAGTTCTCAGACATTGGCTCTAAAAGTGTAGGATCCTGGACGACATTAGTGGGATGCTACCGCCCTGCTTACTGCTTTCAGTCAGCACTTAGTTGCAATTGTTTAGTTGGCTATGGGTACTCTAACTTGGATGATGCATCAGAGAGTATTAGCACAACGAGGTGCACGATTCGAGAAGTTGTGTAGCATAAGCCTACTAATAAGTTTATATTGCAGCTAGAGTCATTTATATCAGGACATGATGTGTCTGCAATCCCTCTTACTTTATCGTTCAGTTCGCTACATCCAGGTGTACTCATGCAAGGCTCAGGTGCTTCTTACGACTAGAACTAGTTCGCTACATCCAGGTGTACTCATGCAAGGCTCAGGTGCTTCTTACGGCTAGAACAGACTTATACCGGAGTTACAAAAACAAATTGGTTGTGAACTTCTTGTCATTGACAATTCTAGTGTGTTAAAATCTATAGAAGCCAATTTTACGATCATTCTCAATTTTATATCCATGAAAAGCTTGGCTCTTGGAGAGCAGTTTACATCTACAATTGGAGCAAAGCAGGAGGTTGTTCATGCAGATCAGCGAGCAAGGTATTTTGTGGGAGAATGCAAGCAAGATACACAAAGCATTGTTATTAAAGCTCAGGGCGAGGTTAGGAGCTCAACCAACAGGATGTACTTGTGTTTTAATGGTTTGTTGCTAAACCTTCAGTACTTGAAAAGAATGCAAGTGATCAATGAAACTTGTCAAAATGATGTATGGATATTCTATCAATACGATGTACCTTTTGCTGGACTTGATGGTCCATTGCTTAGAGTTGATGGCTGTGATGGTTGGTTGAGCAAAGAAATGGCAGTAAGGTGTTTGCAGAAACTCATGGAAAATTCAAATAAGGCATGGTTTGCTGCTTATGATGGAGTTTTTCCCCTGCTGAAAATATGTGTCGATAGTGATAGCAATGGTGACTTGGTATGTTTGGCTTGTGAAGTATCGCAGAATCTTGTTGGGTTTGAAGGAGCTAAAATAGTTATGGTTGAGGAAGGAGTAATTTCATTATATCCCAAGCATCCAAAGCATAACGTTGAGGCTTATGGGACAGACATCTTCCGCCAAATGCATTCTTCTTCAATTATACTCTACCTGAACCTTGAGGACAAGGTTCTCATTGAGAGCGGGAGTATTGTTATAAATGGTCCAGACGGGTCACGCCAAGTTGAAGTATTTGGACCTAAAAGTGATTTATACTTGGGTCAATGGTTTAAACAACCCAATAAAAGAGTGAATTTAGTTTGGGATCCGGGTTAAGCAAAGCTAACGCATTTAAAAGGGAGAAATGGTCCATTGTAAGGATTATGAAAAAATGTGAAATTGCTTAGGCAAAGCTCTAGTCTTCTCATCACCAATTCTCTCTATGCCTCTCACCTCCCTTCCCAATCTATCCCTTTATGTTTCCTGTTATTTTATCTTGTAATTTTGCTTATCTTATATATTAAGAAAATTCCAAAAACAAGTTGTTTTCATTATTGTTTGTATTATTTTTCTGAGTGTGATTGTTAGTAGTAGTGTTAGCTACACCTTTTCTAACGTTCTCCTAAATAACTTGGAATGTTAATTACATACGGACGAAGTAGATGCTATTTTACTAAAATCGTTTTAAATGAGGATAAACTGTCAAAACTAGTCAATTTTTGGACGTCAGGTTGAATTTTTTGTTATTCCACGTCAACCTGAATTCTCGGCAGCAAGAAAAGCAAGTGAAATATATTGTTTGACTGCATTAATGATTGTAATATACATGCATATTCAAAATATATCGTCAAATCTAAAAACCATTGACAAATCAAAACCTTAAAATGGTCAACGTGATGGATTTTGTCAGCAAATTGTAACGTTCAAGACATGAAGAAAAAACCAGATGTCTTAATTCTACATGTAAGTTCAGGCATACGACATGTTCATCAATTTCCTCTCTGCGTCCCTATGTTTCCATCTGCATGTTATTGTCTCTGACTATTTTTATGCTTTTGTCACAGACGCGGATGGCGTGGCGTTCTCTATGCGAAATAATCGCCACCAAGGAGGCTCATTGTATATATATGATATGGTTAACCTCTGGAACTTTCTAGATTTCTCTAGAATTCTCTAGGATTGTGTAGGAATCCCTCTTGTACTCTAGAGAAGTATAGAACCTTCTAGAGATATGTAGAGAACTCTAGGGAACCCTAGTTATTCTAGAAACTTCTAGAGATATGTAGAGAACTCTAGGGAACTCTAGCTATCTTGGGTTTCTCCACAAAGTTCTAGATAATTCTTTAAGGGACTCCACACATGTATAAATAGGAGTCCCCTCCTCATTTGTAACTCACTCAACAACTCAATCTTGTAAGCAATATAAGAGCTTAAGTTCTCTTTAAGTGTTCTTCTCTTGAGTTCTAAGAGAGAGTTAGAGTGAAAGGCTGCTTAAGAACGGTTCTTAAGGCCGCACGAGTACGGAGTTGCTAAAGTCTTCTCTTAACCCGTGACAAGTGGTATCAGAGCCTCGGTTTCCGTCCAAGCAAACAACCGAGATCATGGCTGGCACATCTGAAACCGATGTCACTCACGTTGAGGAGGTGAGGAAGGAGAGGCGTGGCCGCGCAAGCTCTAAGGACATAATGTCCACCATTGAGGGGGAGGTGTCTAAGTTCCGGGAGTCCATGGGGAGCATGCAAGACGACCTGGAAGGCACCAAGGAAAGCATCGAGGAGCTAAAGTCCACGGTGGACGACCTCCGGGAGGAGATGCAAGGAGCCCTTAATGTTGCGATGGATAGCTTGAGCAAGCGCGGGGACGAGCGGGATGATGCTCTGGAAGCTATGCTCACGTCTCTGGTAGCACGGATGGATAGGCTCGAGGGAGAGCTTCGAGCACTCGCTAGGGGAGGCGTTGTTGCTCCCTTAGCACCGCGTCAGGATGCCCCAAAGCCCAAGGAGTTCAAGGGCTCAAGGTCGGCAAAGGATGTCGACAACTTCTTATGGCACATGGAGCAATACTTTGGAGCAATCGGCATGGTGGACGATGCGTCCAAGGTAAGTACTGCTTCTATGTACTTAGCTGACATTGCTTTGTTATGGTGGCGTCGACGGAGTGACGGCCGCTATGGAGCACCTATCAACACTTGGGAGGATTTCCAACAAGCCTTCCGTCAGCAATTCTACCCCGAGTATGCAGAGGATGAAGCTCGGGCGAAGCTCCGACGCCTTGAACAAAAAGGCGAGATCAAGGAGTACGTAAGAGCTTTCTCGGAGCTGATGTTGCAAATCCCAAGCTTGAGCGAGAGTGAGGCATTCTTCCAATTCATGGACGGCCTCAAGCCATGGGTGAAGATGGAGCTGCAACGCCGAGGAGTTCAAGACCTCATGAAGGCAATGTCCACCGCTGAGAGTTTGATCGAGTTCAAGAAGGTGGACAAGTCCGAGTCCAAGTCCCATGGCAAGGGATCTAGTGGGGGAGTGGATAAGGATAAGGGCAAACACGTGAGCCGGCCAAGCCACAAGCCAAACTTCAACAAGGAGAAGCATGCCCAGGGAGGTGAAACCAGCCAAAAGAAGGATCGCCCCTCACCCAAGTGCTTTATATGTGATGGGCCGCATTATGCACGGGAGTGTCCTAAGCGCTCTAAGCTGACCGCTCTCGCCAAGGAGTGCGACCAGGAGCGAGAGGAAATCCGCCTTGGTGCCATGCGCACGCTAAACGCCGTTAAGACCCGCAAGGCCAAGGGGGACAAGGGACTAATGTTCGTGGATGTAGAGGTCACGGGGAAGTCCATGAGCGCACTCGTTGACACTGGTGCGACCAATCTCTTCATCAAGGAGGAGATTGCCAATGAGTTAGGGGTGAAGATGGAAGGAGCGGGATGGCTCAAGACTGTCAACTCTAAGGAGATCCGGACATGTGGAGTGGCAAAGGATGTGGAGATCCGCCTAGGCCAATGGAAGGGACGGGAAGCCATTGAGGTAATTCCACTCGATGACTACGACTTTGTAGTTGGTCTTGATTTCCTTGACAGGATCAATGCCCTAGTCATCCCATTCGCTGATTGCTTATGCATACTCGACACACGGTGTCAATGTGTCGTACCCGTCAAGAGGATGGCGGGGAACACGCCGAGAATGCTCTCGGCTATGCAACTCTCCAAGGGAGTGAAGAAGGGCGAGATGACAATCCTTGCCACTTTGAAGAGTGAAGAATCAAGCCAAGAGGAGGAAGTCCCTAAGGAAGTGGCACAAGTGCTTGACACCTTTCAGGATGTGATGCCCAAGGAACTTCCGAAGAAGCTGCCACCAAAGAGGGAAGTTGATCACCGGATCGAGCTGGTGCCAGAAGCTCGTCCGCCTGCCATGGCCCCTTACCGCATGGCACCTCCTGAGTTAGAGGAATTGAGGAGGCAACTTAAGGAGTTACTCAGTGCTGGGTTTATCCAGCCATCCAAGTCCCCATATGGCGCACCCGTTCTCTTTCAAAGGAAGCACGATGGGTCACTAAGAATGTGCATCGACTACAGGGCGCTCAACAAACTCACCATTAAGAACAAGTACCCTATCCCACTCATCGCTGACTTGTTCGACCAGCTAGGGGGAGCAAGGTGGTTCACCAAGCTGGACTTACGCTCAGGATACTACCAAGTACGGATCGCCGAGGAAGATGTGCCAAAGACGGCGTGTGTGACCCGCTATGGAGCCTATGAATTCCTGGTGATGCCGTTCGGGCTTACAAATGCGCCAGCTACGTTCTGCACATTGATGAATAAGGTACTACAACCCTTCCTTGATCAATTTGTGGTTGTGTATCTCGATGACATCGTGGTGTATAGCCGGACGCTGGAAGAGCATATTGAGCACTTGAGACAAGTCTTTCAAGTCCTTAGGGACAACCAACTCTTTGTGAAGAAAGAAAAGTGCTCATTTGCCCAAAAGGAAGTCCCATTCCTTGGCCACATCGTAGGAGGCGGCCATGTCCGAATGGACCCTAACAAGGTGCGAGCTATCGTGGAGTGGGAGGCGCCGACCAAGGTAACCGAGTTAAGATCTTTTCTTGGGTTGGCTAACTATTATCGCAGGTTCGTGCGTGACTACTCAAAGATCACCACACCACTCACGGACTTGCTTAAGAAGGGGAACCGATGGGAGTGGTCGGTGAAATGCCAGGCGGCATTCGATCAATTGAAGCAAGCCATTACAAAAGAGCCGGTGTTGGCACTGCCTGACTACTCCAAGCCTTATGAAGTACACACAGATGCTTCCGACTTCGCCATTGGAGGGGTGCTGATGCAAGAGGGACACCCGGTGGCATTCGAGAGTCGAAAGTTGAATGACACGGAGCGGCGCTACACGGTACAAGAGAAGGAGATGACCGCGGTGGTGCATTGTCTTCGTACTTGGAGACACTACCTTTTGGGGACGCCATTTGTTGTCAAGACCGACAACATTGCCACGAGCTACTTCCAAACACAAAAGAAGTTGTCACCCAAGCAAGCTCGTTGGCAAGATTTCCTGGCAGAGTTCGACTTTGTGCTGGAGTATAAGCCTGGAAAGGCAAACTCAGTTGCAGATGCACTTAGTCGCAAGGTGGAGCTTGCTAGCATAAGCAGCCCTGGGAGTCCCCTGATCGACCGCATCAAAGAAGGGTTGCAACATGATCCAACCGCGAAGGCCCTTTGCCAACATGCTCAAGAAGGCAAGACGCGGAGATTCTGGTGGGAGGATGGGCTACTCTTCACCAAGGGCCAACGCATATATGTACCACAACATGGCAAGTTACGCAAGGAGATCATCCATGAATGCCATGATTCAAAATGGGCGGGTCATCCTGGCATTCATCGCACAATGGCATTGGTGGAAGATCGCTACTATTGGCCGAATATGCGCGACGATGTGGAGGCATATGTCAAGACTTGTCTTGTTTGCCAACAAGACAAGGTAGAAAATCACTTACCGGCGGGACTTTTGGAGCCACTACCTATCCCGGAGCGACCATGGGAGAGTCTCTCTATGGATTTCATTGTGAATTTGCCAAAGTCAGAAGGGTGTCGAACGATTATGGTGGTAGTGGACAGGTTCTCCAAGTATGCCACGTTTATCCCGGCATCGAAGCATTGCCCGGCAGAAGAAGCTGCAAAACTTTTCCTCAAGCACGTGGTCAAGTATTGGGGAGTGCCGCAGACGATTGTGAGCGACCGAGACCCGCGCTTCACTGGGAGATTTTGGACAGAGTTATTCAAGCTATTAGGGTCCGAGCTTAACTTCTCAACCAGCCTTCATCCCCAAACAGATGGACAAACGGAGAGGGTGAATGCTTTGTTGGAGCTCTACTTACGGCACTATGTAAGTACCACTCAAACCAACTGGGCTAAGTTGCTTGATATTGCCCAATTTTCATATAACTTGCAGCGAAGTGAGTCCACCGGGAGAAGCCCGTTTGAGATAGTGACGGGACAGCAACCACTCACTCCGAGTGCGATTGCTTCGGGTTACAAGGGACGTAGTCCAGCTGCGTTCAAGTTCGCCAAGTCATGGCATGAAGAGGCGGACTTAGCACATTCTTGTCTTCAAAAAGCAGCCAAGAGAATGAAGAAGTGGGCAGATAACAAGAGGCGTCACGTGGAATATCAAGTAGGCGACCTCGTCTTGGCCAAGCTTCACCAAGTCCTTCGGTATAAGGACGTGCACAAGGGTCTCCTCCGGAGATATGAGGGGCCTTTCAGAGTTCTTAAGAAGGTAGGCAAGGTGGCCTACAAGCTTGAGCTCCCTCCCAAGCTCAAGTTACACCCCGTGTTTCACGTGAGTATGCTGAAGCCATATCACGGGGATGAGGATGATCCAACAAGGAACAAGAGTACGAGGGCGCCTATCGGGAAGAAGGTCTCTTACGATCGAGATGCTGAAACCATCATTGCCGATCGAGTCATTCGTGAGAGACATTGCAAGCCGCGAAGAGAATACCTCATCAAGTGGAAGGGGCTACCCGAGAGCGAGGCAAGTTGGGAGCCGGAGGAAGCTCTTTGGCAGTTTCACGACCAGCTTGAGAAGTTTCATGCCGAAGACGCAACGAGGGCGTCGCGAGACTAAGTGGGGGAGAATGTCACAGACGCGGATGGCGTGGCGTTCTCTATGCGAAATAATCGCCACCAAGGAGGCTCATTGTATATATATGATATGGTTAACCTCTGGAACTTTCTAGATTTCTCTAGAATTCTCTAGGATTGTGTAGGAATCCCTCTTGTACTCTAGAGAAGTATAGAACCTTCTAGAGATATGTAGAGAACTCTAGGGAACCCTAGTTATTCTAGAAACTTCTAGAGATATGTAGAGAACTCTAGGGAACTCTAGCTATCTTGGGTTTCTCCACAAAGTTCTAGATAATTCTTTAAGGGACTCCACACATGTATAAATAGGAGTCCCCTCCTCATTTGTAACTCACTCAACAACTCAATCTTGTAAGCAATATAAGAGCTTAAGTTCTCTTTAAGTGTTCTTCTCTTGAGTTCTAAGAGAGAGTTAGAGTGAAAGGCTGCTTAAGAACGGTTCTTAAGGCCGCACGAGTACGGAGTTGCTAAAGTCTTCTCTTAACCCGTGACACTTTACTGTTTACGTTGAATGAAAGACAACGAAGGGTGTCCATGCATGTATCAATTGATGATTGTTGTGTGGTCAGATGTTTCTTTTTTTGTTTTTTTTTTTTTTAATTTCTATTCTGTTTTGGTCCTTTATTTTGTTGACTTTGAACTTCATACAGATATTGACTTGGACAAAACAGCTGTCTTTGTGATGTTCTATCTTTGGGTATGGATTGAACGAGTCTTGACCAAAGAGAGTATTCTATTTCACGCATGTGTCTCTCTCTTTTCTTTTCTCTTTCTTTTCTGTTTTGTTTCTTTTGCGGTTTTGTAAGTTGAACCTTTAAGCTTGTATTTAGATCATCGGTTATAAGATGTCTTCCGGAAACAGCCTCTCCATCTTGATGAGAGTAATATCTGCGTAGATCTCACCATTTTCAGACTCAACTTATAAGATATAACATAGTTTATTGTTGCTGTTGTAGTTTTTGTTTTTGTTTTTGTTAGTTGTTGGTTATGAGATGTCCATGTTGCTAACAAAAGAAAAATAGAATAACAAAAATAGACAAGAAATATGAAAAGGAGAGGAAAAAATATTTCATTCAAGCTTTTTTAAATATATCTTTCATAGAGCAAATTATGGTGCTCTATTGATTATTTATAGGATACAATATGAGACATTATAAATTATTCTTTAAGTTTCAAGAATTAAGAGATTATCAAAGGAGGAATTAAGTGGGAAAATTAAATAGAAAATTAAGCCATAAATTACAAAGATTTAAAAGATGACTATGATTTAAAAGATGACTAAATAGTCATCTATATTTTACACGCATGATTTATAACACTCTAACCCCTTTTGGATGACTATATGGAAGACATGTACCTCCGTAAAAACTTTACTAGCAAAAAATCTAGTAAAAGAAAAAGAATTCACACATACTGCAGTACATTTTGAGAGCAGCCTTATTAAAATTCTTACAAGAAAAATGCAATTGGGACAAAACCTTGTTAAGCGAAAAGAGTACAACATTTTACTCATGTTGATCAAGACATTACTTGACATCTCGAAGATCTGCATTCCAATCTTGTAGACGAACTTCTCAAATGTTGAGGTTGTAAAATGTCTTGGTGAACAAATCTGCCAGAGTATCACTTGACAGTGTTTGCCGAACATCTATTTCATCAACATTCTGAATATCATGAGTAAAACAAAAATTAGGTAAAATAAGTTTTGTTCTGTCTCCTTTGATATATCCTTCTTTCAGCTACTCAATACATGCAATACTTTTTTCATACAATATTGTTGGAATTTTCTTCTTCTTCTTCTTCTTCTTCAAAGGAAAATTATAATTTTTTTTATTATGTTGAGTCATTAATCTCAACCAAATGTATTCTTGGCTTGTGGCAAGGCCCAATTAACGTTCTGGTGCCAAACAATACCATATTATGGGGTCGAAAACAAGGAACTTGAGGAATTAATCTAGTCAATATAGATAAATCTAATTCAAGTTGTCGGTCAGGTTATCCCAAAATATGGTGTAAACTTTAAACTAAAACTATAACTAAGATGCATTAAATAAAGATTGTTCTGATGAGTTTAAGGACTAGGATTGTAATTCTTACCTAATTCCGTCCCTAATGGTATCTAACCATAAGCCAATAGTTTGTTGGATTACACTTTGGAACTCAATTTCATACACACTGTTGAACCTGTTTTGATAATGACAAATTTATAACATTCAAGATAACCCACTAATGTCTAATGTGATGTGATAGTTTATAATAATGTGGATGGCCACGTAGGAGAAGAAAACAGTAAGAATGGTGGTGAACCAAAGAAGAGAAGATGGCTCGATGTGAAGGGCTTTAGCTAATTAAAGAAAGTTAGTTAAAGCAGAATCTCGTCATTAAGGACTTCTGCAACATGGACAATGTGAATATCTTAATTAGCTCTTAATCTTATTCTAAAAAAGTTCATATCTCAAAGGGTCTTTTTGAGGATCAATTCTCTTGGGTCTCTTCGGAAATCAGGAATATTGCTAACCAATCGATATGATATTATCTCTAAGCAGATCTTGAAAGCAAATCAATCGCAAGGCTGACTTTAAAAAAATTGGCAGATCACGCAAATAAATCAATCACGAGGCTGAGCTTAAGAAAACTGTACCTCATCATATCAATTAAGGACTTAACTGTAATAGGATAATTAAGAAGAAGGCTTACAACGGCTACATCAAAGAGGTTCTATATTGGAGACCTCCATGAAGAAGAAGAATTATGCTTCTACTTACTATCTATAGTCTCTCTAGCTTTTACTTTACTATATCACTGTATTCTTGAGAGTTTACTAGTGTTAAAAAAAAGTAAGTAATAGAAGATCAAAGTAGAGGTGACAGTTGTATCAAAGAAGATTGGTCTAATCGCTTTAAATCACACATAGTCGTTGTTGAGCGAGTTGATAAAACCAACTATTAGATCATTTGTTGTGAACAATAACTATAAGTGTTGTACTTGGATCTAAAGAACTAGAAGAGATACCCTCCCTTGTGACCTAAGGGGACTAGATAAGGAACCTTATTGGTTTTGAACCAGTATAAAAATCACTATATCTATTATTAATTTCCGTATCTATTTATTTTATCTTCGTCTTACTCTTTAGTCAACTGTGAAGTCGACTAATAATATTAAATCAAAAAATTCACCCCTTTTCTATTGTACTTTCAATTGGTATCAGAGTTTGGACTCACATAATCTTATTTTTTACTTATCAGCAAGTGAAAAAAGATCATGTCTTTATACGTTGTCAATGGTGTACTACTTCAAGAGGAAACTTCTGCCACCAGACCTTCCTGGTTCAATGGCCAACACTATAGTTACTGGAATGTTCGAATGGAAATTTTTATTAAATCCTTTGACTACAAAGTTTGGCGTGTTATCAAGAAGGGCCCATATGAGTTACCTTTTACCAAACTTATGAAAAAGGCTGAAGGTGACACCTCCACTGCTCCAATTGCACTTGATATGGATTACTACGCTGATGAGCAAAGAGAGGCCATTCAATTGAATAACAAAGCTATAAACATTCTCTACAATGCCATCAGTGGTGAGAAATATGAAGAAATCTCCAGCTATGAAACTGCTAAGGAAATATGGGATAAACTGAAGTCACTTATGGAGGAACTAGTAAAATAGAAGAAACTAAAATAAATCTTCTCGTTTATGAGTATGAACTGTTCCAGATGAAGAACGAAGAATCCGTAGAAGAAATGTTTACAAGGTTCAGCAAGATTCTTGGTGAACTCTAGGCTCTTGGAAAGTTCTGTACGAGTGGTGAACAAGTTAGAAAAATCATTCGGAGTCTCTCCACTGGCTGGCTACCAAAGGCTATCAACATAGAAAGTAGAGATCTCAATAAACTATCGTATGATTAACTAAGGAGTGATCTGATTACCTTTGAGAAAATCTATCTTAAAAAGAATGTTCAGAAAGAAAATAAGCAAAATGTAGCTTTCAAAACTACAGTAGAGGAAGTCGGCTATGAGCAAAATGAAAATAACGAAATCAAAGAGGAACTTGCTATGATCTCTAAAAATGATAACAGTTTAGTAAACAGAAGGAGACAATTCAGGAAATCAAGGACTCTATTTAGGAAGGAAAATTAGAACAACAACAAAAATGAAGGACGTTGCTATGACTGCGGAAAGCTCGGGCATATTGCAGCCAACTATCCTAAAGCAAAGAAGAAGCAGTTCAATAGCAAGAACATATCCTATGCAGCTTGCTGTGATGATGATGAATCTATAAAGGATCAGGAGAAAATTGCAAACATCTGCGTCATGGTTCATAATTTTACTAGTGAGGTACGTTGTGAAAATTTCGTAACATCTCAAAAGAATAATTGATGAAGTTCTTGATGAAATGGAAAGGGTTCCTAATTTATTAAAGAAATTGAATTATAAAAAAGGAAGTCTGGGAACTTAAGCTTGAAGTTGTTAAAATTGAAAGAAATTTCATTCAAGAAGAAGTTCAAGAACTAAAGCTTCAACTTAACGGCTTGCAAACATCCACTAGTCAAAGTTCTGTTAAATCTAACTGGTCGACTTATCAATTATAAGTCTAAAGGTAAGAAATATATACAAATCCACATATGAAACATCTATTGCATTTGATCAAAATACTCATACATGTTATAATTGTGGTAAACTTGGAGACACTAACAACTGATGCAGACTCAGAAGAGAAAATCTAGCTAAGTGGTTTTGGAGACCCAAAGTTAATTGTAAGGCAAGTACATTACAAACTAACCTTTAAAGACCCAAGAAAGCTTGGAAACCTAAAAATCTATAAAACTTTGTTTTGCAAGAGCTCCATAAAAAGTCAACTGGCCAAGAAAAGCAGTTTCGTAACAGTGGATGTTCCCGATATATGTCAAATGACAAACAAAAGTTCAAATCGGTCACTAAAATTGATACGGGATAAGTAAAATTTAGACGTGATGCAAAAGGATGTATAATTGGAATCAGTATCATTTCTTTCTACGCTTCTTCTGAAATAAAATAAGATTTTTTAGTTGATGGATTAAAACATAATTTTCTAAGCATCAATCAACTATGTGGTGGAGGCTATAAGGTAAAGTTTGAATCCTCTAGATGCATTATCTATGACACAAAAGGTAAGGTTTTTCTCTAAGGTTCTATGGAAAACAACATATATGTTCTAAACAATGCATATATGTCTACTGGAAAACATTTCTGTTTAACATCAATTCAAAATGGTCAATGGACTTGGCATAGACAGTTAGAGCATGCCAGTGTATTTTTAATTGAAAAGCTTTCCAAACATGATTGAGTGATCTCCCTAAACTAAATTTTTTATAAAATCATATTTGTGATACATGTCAATTAGGAAAGCAAATCAGATCATCTTTTATCACCAAAGACATCGTTTCAACTTCAAAATCTCTTGAACTGTTGCATATGGATTTATTTGGTCCTACTAGAACTACAAGTATAGGTGGTAAAAGATATCCATTTTTCATAGTAGATGACTATTCTTATTTTACATGAGTTGTTTTTGTCTCATAAAGATGATGCTTTAAGAAACTTTGAAGTGTTCTACAAGAAAGTGCAAAGAGAAAAAGGCTATTTCATCTCCACCATCAGAAGTGATTATGGAGGTGAGTTCGAAAGCAATCTGTTTGAAGATTTCTGTAACAATCAAGGATTTACTCATAATTTCTCTTTCTCACGAACACAGCAGTAAAATGGTGTAGTGGAAAGGAAAGATAGAACTCTTCAGGACATGGCAAGAACTATGTTAGTTGAATATTCCCTTTTAAATCACTTTTGGGCAGAAGCTGTAAGTACTGCTTGTCACATTCTTAATAGATATATTATTCGTCCTACTTTAAGAAAATCCCTCATGAACTGTGGAAAGGTAAGCACCTAAATATTAGTTATATTCATCCCGTTGGATGCCAAATGTTTTACTATTAATAATGACAAGGACAATCTTGGTATGTTTGATCCTCAAAGTTATGAAGGTATATTTCTCATCTACTCTAACACAAGTAGATCATATATGTTATTCAACAAAAAAAATCTATTTGTTGAAGAGTCTATCCATGTAGTATTTGATGATTCTTTGCACAATGCCGAGAAATATATAATTACAGATGAAGAGGAAGCTACTCAACCTCATTTGAATTATTCTGAAACTCAATCATCAACTCAAAATAATGAGCGACCGGTTGAACAATCAAATTCAGATCAAGAGTCTATTGATGATGTCAACTCAGTCAAGTCAACTATTGTGTTGATGTTGTTGTCTCAAATGAATGGAATAATGATACACATTACCCATACAAATTTATCATTGGTGATCAAGGAAAGTATTAAAACTAGAGGCGGTCATAAAATTAACATTGCCTTCATATCTCAGATTGAACCCAAGAAAGTTGATGAAACACTTCAAGACAAATTTTGCATTTGTGCTATGTAAGAAAAGTTAGATAAGCTTGAGAAAAAACAGGTATGGAAACTTATTACTAGGCCAAAAGGGATCTCTGTTATTGGAACCAAATAGGTATTCCGGAACAAGTTAAGTGAAGAAAGTAAAGTGGAAAGGAACAAGGCTCGTCTAGTCTCTAAAGGTTACTCTCAAACTGAGCGAGTCGACTATAATGAGGCTTTTGCTCCTGTGTCAGGTTAGAGTCTATTTTTAATTGTTAGCTTATGCATCCTACAAGAATTTTAAACTATTTTAAATGGATTTCAAGAGCGCTTTCTTAAATGGTTTTATCAAGGAAAAAGTTTATGTTAAGCAACTTCCAGGTTTTGAAAGAAAAAAATTCCCTCACCATGTGTTTAAAATGTCTAAAGCATTTTATGTACTCAAACAAGCTCCTAGAGCTCGGTATGAGCGCCTTAGTTCTTTTCTAAAAATATGGATTTTCACGAGGGTTGAATAATACTACTTTTTTTTTTTTTATTAAAAGGTCTTCCATGGGAAAATTGATTATTCAAATTTACATTGATGACATTATATTTGATAACACTAATCCAAATTTGTACAAGGACTTTGAGACACTTATGTAAGGAGAATTTGAAATGAGCATGATGGGAGAACTCACGTTTTTCTTTGGGCTTCAAATCAAACAAACTGACAAAGGAATCTTCATTTGCCAATCAAAGTACACAAAGAAACTCATTATTAAGTTTGGAATGAGTGAAGCAAATCCCGCTAAAACCCTTTTGAGTCTAGCTACAAGTTGGGTAATGAATGAAAAAAAAATGATGTAAATGCATTTTTATATCGCGGTATGATTGGTTCATTACCTTATCTATATGTTAGTCGACCGGATATAAGTTCTGTGGGTGTATATATGTCATGTTTCAGTCAACTCCCAAGGTTTCTCACTTAGTAGCTATAAAACAAATTATTTTCTATCTAGTTGGTACCATTTCTTATGGTTTATGGTATTCTCGTACAAATTTCGTTAAATGTCAGACTTCTCGGATGTAGATTATGCATGTGATACTGTAGATCGTAAAAGCACAAGTGGAGAAAATTTCTTTCTTGAAAAGTCTCTTGTTTCATGGCATAGCAAGAAACAAGACTGTGTAGCTCTGTCCACAGTGAGTCTGAATATATTGCTCTTGGTCATTATTGCACTCAGCTTCTATAGATGACTTCTCAACTATTTGATTATGATTTATCTTTTAAATATGTTCCTATACTATGTGATAACACTAGTGTCATATATCTTGTATACAATCCAGCTGATCATCCTAAAACTAACCATATTAATTTAGTTATCATTTCATTAGAGATCATGTTCAGCAAAAAGATGTTGATATTGCCTTTGTTAGTACTGATTTTCAACTTAAAATACCTCTTCTTGATGATTCTTTTTGCACCTTAAGGAAATTACTTGAATTATTTATGATCCTTGTTAACATATATCTTGTTTAAACCTATTTTGAACCTTAAGTTGCAATCTATTTAAAAAAAATTATGTTTTCTTAGAAAAAGTCGATCATTTCCATAAAATTAGTATGTACTCTCTTTAATATTTTGTTAGTTTCTCTAATACTTTAAATCTTTCCATCCTTAAACTCAGTAAATTACTTCTATATATTCGTCCATATCAACTTTACCAAAACTAATGTATGACAGTTGTAACTAAATTTGAAAGGAAAGGGAAAAGGTACATGACTTCCCGTTTCCCATCATCATCACTACCCCTCAATCAATTCGTCTGTTCAACATAACCCCCTCGCCTTAAGTCACTATGGCTCGTGACTAAAGGCAACCTTGTCCACTTCCCTACTCTTTTCATTAAATAGAGATCCATCTCTCTTCTTCTCTTCACAACTTGCACAATGGGAAAACCTAAGAAACCCATTATACCACCAGAAAAAATCTGGCATTACCTCCAAAGTACCTTTCTCCTCCACTTACCCCGTTCATATTGATTCCAACCATTCTGAAAAAATACCGTCAAACATTGAAAAATCTTTAACTCAAATACCTTTTTCAAGCGTCGTAAGAAGGAATCTCTTTGAGTCTGATGAAGTTCTTGACTTTTAGGACTCCTTTGCTGTTGATAAATGCTCTTTGAAGGACAAACCTATGACCCATGGTCGTAATGTTGATGTGGATGGCATAGAGGAACTAAATTGTAATGTAAAACTGTTTATCAATTTCTAAGGTTGGACTAATATTTTCTTTGTCTCGTCTTAAGAAGTTTTAGAAGACATAATTCAGCTATTCTATGCAAATCTCCATCCTGTTAGAGATGTCATTGTTGAATCTATGGTACTTTGTACTCAAATTATGGTAAATCCTTTTATCATTAGTTGTATACTTGGGTGTAAGTTTTCTAGTTTCACTGAGTTCTTCAAAATTGGCTGGCCTACAAAATGTGTATCTATGAAAACTCCTCTAATATCCCTGAGGGTCAACTTGGATCCCCCAGATTTGTCCTTTGAATGTTATGTTCTTGCTCACATTGTTGGTACCACTATTCTTCCTCGCACTGGTTTTTTAAGTTCTCGATTAAGAGACAAGCTTGTGGTTTATCGCTTAGTCACCAAAAGAAAATTGGATTTGTGTCCCTGGATGATCAATTACATGCTTGAAAGTGCTTACATTTCATCTTTATTGTATGGTCTACTTATCTCCAGGATTCTTAAGTTTATCGTGTGTATCTCAAGTTTCAAAATAATGCATGTGTCTTCTTGTTACAATGCTCATACTTTTGCTTCTATGGGTTATGCTCGTGTTGATGGTGTGTGGGTTAAGAAGTCCAGCCTGGAAACCCCTGTGGTGTCCATGAGAATATTCCAACTGACATTGCAGGTCCCTCCTAGTGATACCAGGGGATTTTGGTAAACGACCCAATAAGTTGAAACTCTCAAAGACCTCATTTTGAGTATTCAGTGCAAGCTAGAGCAGTTATCTACTGCTGATGCTGAAGTGGAACTTGACACAGGAAGAGTTTACCACAAAATTGATAATGTTAGACCATCTCCAACCTTGCACTATTTCTTGCACCAAATGCTATTTTGGTGCAAAAAATGGTGCAAGGGAGCTCCAATCTTGCACTATTTTTTGCTTCATTTTGGTGCATGGTGCAACACTATTCACTTGCACCATTACTATTTAACATTATTTTATTATTATTTTTTAATATTTAACACTTTTAATTTAATATATAAATTTTAATTTTTACATTTAAATTTCTAATATGCCTATTCATCTACAACATTACTATTCATTAATATTTTATTTTATTTATTTATTTTTATAACACTTTTATTTTAACATATTTTAAATTTTAATTTTAACATTTAGAGTCCTAATATACCTAATAATTTTTATCTAATATTTTATAATATTAATTTTACATCTTAATTTTGGAGTGTCCTATAATTAATTTTCGTGCATTATTTTTATGAAAATTGTGAGTTAATTTTATTATATTAATTTTACATCTTAATTTTGGAGTGTCTCATTTTGCACTTCGTAGTGCATTAATAGAGCATTTATGGGAGCAACGTGCTAATCATGGAAGTTGAATATTTATGTAGAATTAAAATAAATTCTACCGTAATGTAATATTTATTTAATTCTATTGTACCAATGATTTTATTTTTATTTGAATTATCCATTAGTATGTATAACGTATAATATTTGCTTACAATTTATATTATTTAAAATTTAATGGTATAAAATAATTTGCTGTTAAATAGTTATATAACAATGGATTATGAATTATATGGATCAATATGTAAAAAATAATATAATATAGAAGAGAGAGAAGAATATAAATAAAATATTCTTTTTTGGTGCAAAAAATAGTGCAATGGGTTGGAGTTAGTTTGCACCATTTTGGTTCATGCACTATTTTAGATTTTTAGTGCAAAAAATAGTGCACAGGGTTGGAGATGCCCTTAGGGAGTCTGCTATTGCCATTCCTCAAATACATGAGCAAATTGATGTTTCCTCTATTGACATTCAAGGCTGCATTGACACTTTTTCTACTAGTGTGCAGGAAAAGCTGGCTTGGATGACAGATAATGTTGTCAATACCCTTACTTACTTTCTTGCTCCTCGTTAAGACTTGCTCTTTTTAGTGTCTTTTGTTTTGAGATGTATAGTCTAAATAGCTTATTTTGGTGCTCCTCCTTTTTTCTGATGCCGAAGGGGGAGAAAACTTGTGGTTGGTGTTTTATATTTTTGCACTCAGTTCATCTTACTAAGTTATATTGTCCAGTCTAACTTAGGTGCAAAAAAACAAGGGGGGTCGACTCTGATATTGGACTCTGTTACATCATATTTCGTATTAAAATTTATTTTCGGCATGTCTAACGGATGCTTGGGAGATTAAAGGAGTATCATTTAAATTATATGCAGGAAGACATAGGGAGTCGACTATGATGACTCAGGCAGTCAACTGGACAACGCAAAATCAGCTACTTTTCATTTCAGGAGGAGTCGACTAACATTAGTTAGGGAAGCACCTTCTCACATCCACATTTTTTTTTTTTTGTAATCATAAAAATGAGGAGATTGTTGAACCTATTTTGATATGGCAAGTTCATAACATTTACGATAACCTACTAATGTTTAATGTGATGTGACAGGTTATGACAATGTGGACATCGCAAGTAGGAGAAGAAAACAATACTGATGGTGGTAAACCATGTAAGAGTAGATGGCTTGATGCGAAAGGTTGTAGCTAACGAAGAAAAGGTAGTTAAACCATAATCTCGTCTTTAAGGACTTCTGCCAACTAAACAATGTGAACACCTTAATTAACTCTTAACCTTATTCTAAAAAAAAATCAATATCTCAAAGGATCTTTTTGAGGATCAATTCCCTTGGGTCAACAATATCTCTCTTCGGCAATCAGCAATATTGCGAATCAATCAATATGATATTATCTCTAGCAGATATTGGAAGCAAATCAATCACAAGGCTGACTTTAAGGAAATTGGGGGATCATAGAAACAAATCAATCATGAGGCTGAGCTAAAGGAAATTGCACCTCATCATATTAATTAAGGTTTGCTCTGTGATAGGCTGATTAAGAAGAAGGCTTACAACGGATGCATCCAAGAGGTCCTATATATTGAAGACCTCAATGAAGTAGTATTACGCTTTTACTTACTGTCTATAATTTCTTTAGCTTTTACTTAACTATATCACTGTATTTTTTAGAGTTTACTAGTGTTCGAAATAGAAAATAAAGAGAAGAGCAAGATAGAGGTAATAGTTGTGACAAAAAATTTTGGTCTGATCAGTTATAAATTATACATAATCTTTGTTGGTGAGCGAGTTGCTAAAACCAACTGTTGGATCATTTTTGGTGAACAATAATCATAAGTGTTGTACTTGAATCTAAAAAGCTAGAAAAGATCCCCTCCCTTGTAATTCCAAAAGGACTGGATTAGGAACTACATTGATTCTGAACCAGTATAAAAATACTATATCCATTTTTACTTTCCAATACTTTAATTCTGTCTATATATTTTATCTTCAGCTTTAGTCAACTGCGAACTCTCTTATGTCGACTAATAATTTTTAAACGATCAATTTACCCCCGCCCTTGTACTTTCACACCCAACCTTTCTCTTTTGGTTATAAGTGGGACTAATACTCTTTAATCCTTTCGGTATCAAGGAGTATTGCATTAAGTGCAAGTGGTATGCTCCCAGATAGGGTTATTTCTCTTTTGGTGTTTATACTCATTAATCAAAGGTATACTCATTAATCGAAGGTAACCGCAACAACGCCTATCTTGGATTATCTATTACTACCTTACATATTCCTAGTACTACTCTTTCAATATAGTTTTGGTACTTTTAAGGTTTGAAACTATTTTGATCACCACAAGTCATTAGGATGTTAAAAATGAAAGTAGTGAAAAATGATGTTCCCAACTTGTTTTAGTCTTAATTAGTTAGACCCATTAGGTTAGCGATATAGGTTTTGGTTACAACCTTACGTTATGATTTCACTACTCATGGAATGGAAAAAAAAAAAAATACATACAATTATCGTTAATGATATTAGAAACAAAAGTATATAAGTATACTGATAGCTGAATTTTTTGATCTTCCAAAATGGTAGGAAATTATTAAAGAAGTCAATAAAACCCTCAGACTTGCTCTCCGAGACAAAAGATACTGAAAATAATCTAGAGTTAGCTATTCACAATGGTTACTATTTTTAATTTATTAATAGCTCTTCTCAACTTGGGCAGCCGCCTAATTGCTTGTGGTGGCCGCCCAATTAGCTTTGACTGATATTTTCTTTTGACTTGGTGGGTGAGGTAGAGCGCATCATTTAACAGGTGGGCGCTTGTTCTTGAATTTTAGATTTAGGCGGCCACCCTCTTGGTTTGGTGGCTGCCGATTTATGGACCTTAGGAATATGCAGCTATGATATGCATGGGACTGCCTATTCGTCCATTGGGTGATACCCCTTTTAGGACATGTGGCCGTCCTTTTAGACCATCCTTCAAAACGAGCTTACTTCTCTCATGTCCAAACTAAGCACAACCTATGATTTCGCTTTAAAACAAAAACTGGCAAGTTCTAAGGCAAAAAGTAACACAAGTTGCGGGTACAATCTAATCCTCACCACACAAGCAAATGAGAGAACGAGACGGGATTTGAACTCACAATAAACCACTCTCATTTATAAAGCCTCAATGGTCCAATATAGACCATGTCAATGACTCAAAAAGCCAACAATTGTGCCTGAAAATCATCAACCTATACCATGTACCATATGATCAAAGTAACTAAGATTCAAAATCATCAACCTATACCGTGTACCATATGATCAAAGTAACTAAGATGGTACCACATGAATCACTATACTTGCTCAAAAACATATTATTTCATCTAAACATTGTATTCACATACTCGATTCAAAAATCTACTTCCGAAAATAACCAAGTAAAAAACTTGAAAGTTTATTAAAAAAAAAAATAAAAAAATTGCGATATTAAATGACATGATAAAATTACACTAGGAAACAAGAAACGTGTTTATACATCAAAATGGTTCAAATTCGTACATGAGCATTCGTTTTCATAGTTCAATATTTCAAAAATCAAGACACATAAATGCAAACTCCTGCCCCAGTTAAAGACTCTAGCATCATTCCTGCATTCTAAGAAGTTAAAAATAAGTACATAGAAGGTAAAAGGGAGTCGCTGACCCAACTCTCGAGGATGTTCTTTTATTTTTCCTTCCAAATGAACTAATGGATCTTGTCTTAGAGCTTCTAGAGTATGTTCCTTCATTTTTCTTCTTGTCTTCATTTTCCTTGATTGCCTCCTTAATAGATGTTTGATCAACCATCTCTATCAGAATGTGCTCTAGAAGCTCTGAGACAACATCACCAGCTATATGGCAAGAGAAAGAGTGGGATGTGCTGGAGTATGCTCCTGATCATCAAATTCGAAGACACTGAGATTATGTGTCCTTCTTTGTATCACCATGCTCTTCTTGTGCTTCCTCTAATGTACTTCAATTGGAGTAGGGGCAGTTACTTTCAAAATTGGAGGAGCACTTTTGGCTTTCCCGACAGAGGAACTAGCACTTTCTGCACCTGTGGACCCTTCAAAAAACAAGCTATAGTCACGGCCTTCTTCAAGGTGCATTTTTGTCTTTCCTTGTTGGAAATGTTGACACCCAATTTTGTCTAGAAATTTTCCTAAAATTAATAAACTATTTCAATATTTTATAATTAAGGTTAGAAGTGAAAATTAAAATAAAATAATAATAATAATAAGAGAAACCCATTACTTTTTAAAGAAAAGAGGCCAGATATGAAAGACGCAACCTCTATTTTGTCCTACTCGCGCAATCCATTCTACCTATTCAATTTATCCTAAAAGGACTAATTTCGTTCTTAACTTTAAAATCCAGCCTATCTTTGCAAAGCCCTATACATATATATACTCACTTATCCCAAAACCCTTACAACTACACCCTAAAACAATCAGCCTCACACACCCCCACTCATTTTTGACCCCCACCCTCACTACTATTATTCATCATCTCTCCCATACCAAAAAGGGGATTTCACAAAAAATACACACCCCATTTTTCTCTCTTCCTCCATGACACGGATACAGATACAAACCGAATCCCATTCTTTTATATACATGTACACACACAACCCCATTTTCAGAAAAAGGAGAATATATTCACACACACACCAACTACACACATAGAGAATCGGGGTCGGGGTCCACTGTATCCGATGATCGGAGATGTTTGTTTGTTCAAAAATTGTTTAGTCATTTTGCTGGCGTTGCTTATGGGTACTCTTCTATTTCTTTGTTGATTCGTGACTGAAAATTAGAAGTGGAAAGGGCGGGGTGGCGGTGACGCCATTGATTGGCGGTCGTTGCTCCACCGCTCCACCGGTGTTACCGTTCGCTGCTGTTAATGTCTGTTTTTTTTTCACCAGAAAATTCAGTAATCGTCAGATCTGGCCGGAATTTGAACTTCGGCGATGTTGGTCGAGTCAAACAGGGGCTGGGGTGGCAGTGACACCGCTGCTCTAGCCGGCAGTCGCTCCTCCGTCTAAGATTATTGTTGTTGTTTGGCCCTTCAGTGTTTGGTTATAAGTTTTGTTCAAGCTGGACATGAGTATTTTGGTTACTGATCCTAATTTGTTATCATGCTATTACCACTTGTTTTGGTTCCTGGATCTGCGTTCTTAGTGTTTGTTTTTGAGATACACCTGTGCTTTGACCCATTTTTGTTCTTTGGTTTGTGCATTTGGATAAATCCGTTCAATATAGTTATAGATCTGGTTTGAGACGTTTGCCCTCACACGGTATCTTGTTGCTCGTGCAACTCTGATTAATGCAAATTAATGAATGTTCCTCTTGCTATTCGGATGATGGTTCCAAGTACTCCAAATCATATTTTAGAGCTGCTGGCCTATGAAAATACTTTATTTTGAGGCATTTGAACTGATATAGACGGGTTTGAACATGATACTACACAGGCCAATGAAAAAATACATATACACGTATTGAGGCCTCGTGATTGATTTGAACATGATACTACACTTGAACAGTCCCGCCCCGTGTCGCTAAAGCAAAAAAGCGATGATGAATATATGCACTTTAATGCAAAGCAAGTTGAATAGAGTGGTGGATTTGGTACTTGGCATGGCAACCGGTCCGGGCTCCGTGTTTGCAACCGTACCAACATCCCGAGCCTCTACATGACGCGCCATACAAACCTGAGCCTAAATTTTGCAAAAAAAAACCCCTTACTATTATTATTATTATTATTATTATTATTATTATTATTATTATTATTATTATTATTATTATTATTATTACATTATTATTATTTTATTTTCATTAGTTATTACACTTTATTATTGTACTAATCGAATTTCATTTTCATATTTTTTGCGAGGAACATTTTGGTACGAATAATTCGTGGACTAACTTACAAATGGGAATATGCATCGATGTGGAGTCATTTGAGATCGAGCTCGGGCTCGAGCGTTCAAGAAATAAGACTTAGGAATTTTAGAAAATTCAAGGCTCCCGCGAGTTGATCAATTTTCCGGTTCTATCTTTAACTTTGCATTACTTTCCTTTGATATTTATGCAAATAAATGTGTAAAATATTTTATTTATCAATAATATTTGATTGCTTGGTATATTGTTTTACTTTATGTGTATTACCCTTTATTGTGAAGTCGTTATTTAATTTATTGCAAATTGGGGCCATCTTAGCAAATGCGTGCAAGTAAAAATATATATTTTGCAAAATAAGCTTTTTATTCAATTGATTATTATTATTATTATTATTATTATTATTATTATTATTATTATTATTATTATTATTATTATTATTTAAATAATTCTTGCTGAAAGAAAAGCGCACTTGTAAATATTTGGAAACCTGTCGGATTAACCGTATTTTACGGAATTTCGAAAGTGCCTTAAAAACCTTCTTTCGAAATTAACAAAACCTCTTACCTTTAGAATCTCTGAAAGAAATACCGTCTTTTTTATAAAAACAGAGTTTTTGCACGCATTTGCTAATTTGGTTCCCTGTTTTCCTTAAATTGGGTGGCGACTCCAAAAACTCCAAAAGAGTTAGTCCATCCTGTCGATATTCCGGAATTTATCCTTTTCGGGGTAATTTTTGGGGTTCAACAGCATGGCGACTCCGCTGGGGAGCAATAAAGGTTTTGACCATAAAGGTTTCCAATTGTTTGCAACTAGCATGCCTAATTTATTTGCTTTATTATATCTGTTTGTTTGGTTTGCCTTATAAGGCATGTATTATATTTATTTGTGCATAGTCTGCATTCCGTTCATATTTCCTCCCTCATGGAGCCTGTCAATTCTCTTTTATCTCCTCGATTTCATCACGGGGAAGGGCATTGTCCTTCCTAACTCTTTGAATTTCTTTCGTGTCACCAAAGTTAGTTGGGGTATGGTTTGCCTGGTTTTGTCATGGCCAGTTTTACTGGTTTATGGGGCCAGGTTTATCCCGCATAGGTCGAATCAGCCTCAACCGTTAGCCCACTCTTAGAAAGAGATTAGGTCATGCATGCATATACACCTTAGTTTGGACCCGGTCTTTGGCACCGTTTCCATTAATTAAGAAACCACCCTTTTGTTGACGGGGTTATTGAATCCCAACGACACTGCATATTATGTGATCGTGTGGATATTATAACGAATCCCAAACCATTTGCCATGTCAAATTTGAGAGGTTGACAATTATGTCAGTTTAATCTTATCTCAGATGTTGTATTGACAAATGGCTTGTGCCGTTATAATAACCGCATGTGCGTGCAACTTGACGATTAGGCTTACCTCTAGCAAAGAGGCACCTTACAGGGTAGGACGCGTTTGCATATTTATTTACGCTCAACTACTTGTGATTGTCACATGTTAATTGCTTGCCTTGCTTTGTTTGCTCAAAATGCGTTAAATACTAGGTGTTGCTTGCTTGTCTGCAATCCTATGAATGACATGCAAACTATCTTAGTTACCCTTTGTGAGGTTTCTTTTGTTTTGTTTATTTCTCTAGCAAATGTTGGATTTGTGAAGTGGCTGACCATTCACCACGCAAGGGATTCAAGATTTGATTGATGGTAGACGCTCTAGCTCGTGAACGATGCAGCACCAGAAGCTAATGACATTGTTTGAAAGAACTTGGCACTTGAACTTAGTAGCATTATTTTCAATTTTAATTCAGATTGAGGCCCTGAATTGCATTGTACTTTAAAGTTTATGTTAATCTGAATCAACTCATTTTGAATTCATAAAAGTTGAAATAAAATGCATCTCATTCTTATTATATTATTTACGCTTGCATTTGTTTCTATTTCAAAATTAAAATTGATAAACTTGCCAAAGATTTGCTTGTAACGTATGGCAAAACAACTGAACAATTTAAATCGACGCACTGAAAAGTTGTTGTCTGCGCTCTTTGGATATCGCACTATCTGTTAGAACTTCAACTGGGGCAGCTTTTATTTGTTGGTATAAGACGTTGAAGCAGTGATGCAGAACTACGCACGGTCTGATTCCCAAGGAGGGATACATAGGCTCCCCCATCGGGCTCGACCCTTTAGCATTTAAATTTTCATTTTTCCCCAAGAAGGGCAACTGGGGCAATTTTGCAAAACGAGTTAGAGATGCAGAAGATAATAACTGGGGTAGAATTTTGCAAGAAGCGGCGTTTGTTATTAAAGACGAGTTGGCAAGAACTGTGTGATTGGTTAAGCAAACAGTGCAAAGTCTAAGACGAAGGATGTTCAGTTTGTTCTAAAATATGTTACAAGTTTAAGTCAAGGCTAAATTTTTAAAATGCATCTTTAACTTCAGTTGCATGCTTATTTCACTCGCTATATTGCATTAAAATATTTTATCTTGCCTCTATTTTTTAAAATCTATGCTATTTGAGTTCATGAGCCAAGTTTCTGAAAGCAATTCACAAATCCAAGTCCAATGAAGACGAGGAAGCAGTAGAAGCAGCAAGATCAGGATGAAGTCTGCACAAAGCAAACGCTTCCCCCTCCCTTCCCAAAACTAACAACTTTTCTTTGAGAGCAGGGACATTAAGACCCGCAACTGAAGATATACATCTTAGCAAGTCAATCTCCAAGATTCTCATTGCTAGGATTGTAATGATATTTGGATAAAGCTCGTGCTTCATGACCCGACGCTTCTTCCATTTTGCCGAAAGGCGACATTTCTAGTTCCCATAACTCTTGCAAATTATCAAGAATATCTATTTCATTTCCTTTCCCTTTATGAGAACACTTACTAACGTTACATTTCTTTTATATATATTGCCAATCCTGGGGGCTTACTTTATTTTGTAGTCAAAACCATTCCTCCATGGAAGAGTTCAAAGAGTATCATGTATTCACGCTTTCGATAAGCGTCTTTATATCTCACGCTTTCGATAAGCGTCTTTGTATTTCACGCTTCCGGTAAGCGTCTTTATGTGTTCACGCTTTCGATAAGCGTCTTTATATCTCACGCTTTCGATAATCGTCTTTGTATTTCACGCTTCCGGTAAGCGTCTTTATGTGTTCACGCTTTCGATAAGCGTCTTTATGTGTTCACGCTTCCGGTAAGCGTCTTTATGTGTTCACGCTTTCGATAAGCGTCTTTATATCTCACGCTTTTGATAAGCGTCTTTGTATTTCATGCTTCCGGTAAGCGTCTTTATGTGCTCACGCTTCCGGTAAGCGTCTTTATGTGTTCACGCTTTCGATAAGCGTCTTTATGTGTTCACGCTTTTGATAAGCGTCTTTATGTGTTCACGCTTTCGATAAGCGTCTTTATGTGTTCACGCTTCCAGTAAGCGTCTTTATGTGTTCACGCTTTCGATAAGCGTCTTTATGTTTACGCTTTCGATAAGTGTCTTTTATATTTCACGCTTCCGGTAAGCGTCTTTATGTGTTCACGCTTTCGATAAGCGTCTTTATGTGTACACGCTTCCGGTAAGCGTATTCATGTGTTTACGCTTTTGATAAGCGTCTTTATATTTCACGCTTCCGGTAAGCGTCTTTATGAGTTTACGCTTTCTATAAGCGTCTTTATATTTCACATACATATTTTAATAGCCTTAAGTTGCTAATAAGTTTGTTAAGACATGCAGGATAATGTGAATATTCCGGACGTATTACAATCATAGATTACATTCAAATTGACTCTTCATAACTTAAAGCATTATGCTTTGTCATGAGTTATGGCCGAACAGGCAGCTTTTCTACCCCTATGACTTTCATTCCTAATAGGTGACAAAGTCGAGGCTTGTTTTGTGTTTTCAAAACTAAGCCAAATAGGGCATCGCTTTATTTCAGGTGATAATCCGCACAAGGCCATCCTTGCGGGTTGTCTCGCCAATTGATTTATCAATGGCATCGCACTGACTACATTTCCGCATTACTTTGCTTTGCACTTGCTTTGAATTATGTCTTCGCACTTGCTTTAAAAATTGACGCCTTGATTTACTCTTTCAGGTTGACTATTGGCTACGAGGATTCCCTTTGTTGGACTATCTCGCCTATTGATTCGCCAAATGGCTCTTGCATTGCTCTACATTCCCACACTGCTTTTCTTTGTACTTGCTTTAAATTATGTCGTCGCACTTACTTTAAAATTGATTCCTTGCTTTACGTTTTTCAGGTTGACCACCAGGCGGGGCTTCTCTCTTGTTGGACTTTCACGCCTGTTGATTCGCTAAATCGCTTTTGCGTTGCTTTAAATTTCACGCTAAATTGCGTTGCACTTGCTTTCAATTATGCCTTTGCACTTGCTTTATATTATGACTTGCTTTACTTTCAGGTTAACAGGTCAGTCCCGAGACCCTCCTTGCTTCGTGCCGGACCGGTTCGCCAGCTGATTTGTTCGACAATCAACCCCAAGACCCTCCTTGCTTCATGCCCGATCGGCTTGCCAGTTGATTTGTCAAGATTGTTCGAATTGCTTCGCACTTGCTTTAAATTATGCCTTCGCATTTCCTTTGTATTACGTCTTGTTTTACTTTTTAGGTTAACAGGTCTGTCCCGAGACCCGCCTTACTTCGTGCCGGATCGGTTCGCCAGCTGATTTGTTCGACAATCAACCCCAAGACCCTCCTTGCTTTATGCCCGACCAGCTTGCCAGTCAATTTGTCAAGATTGTAGAAAATACTTTGCACTATGCCTTCGCATTTGCTTTATTGCTTCGCCAGTGGATGGGAAGACAATTTATCAAAGATATTGCAGCTTGCACTTACAAATTACGTCATGCCTACCGTAAGCAATCAGGGGCCTTATTACGAGTCTATCGTGAGCAAGCGAAGACTTCATTAGCATTGAAGCCTACCATAAGTAATTGGAGGCCTTATTCTGAAGCCTATCATAGGCAATTGAAGGCTCTTTTGTTATTGATCCTACCGTAAGCAATCGGGGGTCTTATTATCTAGTCTATCGCGAGAAAGCGAGGACATCATTATCATTTGAAGCCTACCATAAGCAATTGGAGGCATTATTCTGAAGCCTATCATAGGCAATTGAAGGCTCTTTTGTTATTGATCCTATCGTAAGCATTCGGGGGGTCTTATTATCAAGTCTATCGTGAGCAAGCGAAGATATCATCATCATTTGAAGCCTACCATAAGCAATTGGAGGCATTATTATGAAGCCTATCATAGACAATCAAAGGGCGCTATTGTTATGGAGCCCACTATAGGCTCAATCATGATTTATGGCCGAAAGGCTGCATTTCTATCTCTTATAATTCTTGTAAATTTTAAACATATCTGTTTCATTTCTATTTCTCTTTAAGAGGGCACTTACTAAAATTTCATTGTTGTGATTTGTAGATATCGCTAAATTTGGAGAAGTACCTGCTTTAATGAGCTTTGTGTCTTTTGCTTTACTTTAATTTTGTTTGTTTAGTTCGTCTTGTAGATGAACATCTCGGGTTCTTCCACCCACAAATAGGATATCTCGGGTCCTTCCACCCACAAATAGGATATCTCGGGTTCTTCCACCCATAAATAGGATATCTCAGGTCCTTCCACCCACAAATAGTGTATCTCGGGTTCTTCCACCCACAAATAGGATATCTCGGGTTCCTCCACCCACAAATAGAATATCTCGGGTCCTTCTACCCACAAATAGGATATCTCGGGTCCTTCCACCCACAAATAGGATACCTCGGGTTTCTCCACCCACAAATAGGATATGCAGGTTTCTTTCAAGTTGCATTGAGACACTGGATGCTTCAAGACCAGACGTTTCATTTGTTTTGTCAAGGGATTGAAACACAATACAAGATTGCGTTGTAAACTGCCTCTTCATCAATTAAAGCACTATGCGTATCATGGTTTGTTGCCGAACAGGCGGCATTTTCTATCTTTATGATTCTTCTTTCAAAATAAACGTTATGTTGAAGCCTGCATAGATAGTCTAAGACAAGTCGGCTGAAACACCACTTTCGGAGTGTTTTCGCGATGTCGGTTGTCTTGCAATATTGATATTTTATATTTAAAGTAGATTGATAGTCTAAGACAAGTCGGCTGAAGCACCACTTTCGGAGTGTTTCGCGATGTTGGTTGTCTCGCAATATTGGCATATTATATTTGAAGTAGATGATAAAGATAGACAAGTCGACCTGAGACATTATGTCCCGTTAGTCGACTTATTTTATGAAAGCCTTGCATTTTACAATTCGTTTTCGCTTTACTTATTGTCTTACTTTACTGTTTCAGAATAAGGATCAGCTTAGAGGTTTTCTGAGCGGAGTATCTTGTCAGTTGATCGCAGGAAGAACTTATCGATGATACCGCAACCCGCATTAACAATTTTATCACTTT
Source organism: Petunia secreta (assembly GCA_029990175.1). Lineage (NCBI taxonomy): Eukaryota > Viridiplantae > Streptophyta > Magnoliopsida > Solanales > Solanaceae > Petunia > Petunia secreta. Next base: position 63,970,265 of record JARKIP010000035.1, read on the forward strand.
ATCTATTTCTTATTCCAATTATTACAGTTTATTAGCAGTTGCACGCTTACCGCTTGTTGAGATTATTACAGGATTTTTAGCAGCACCGCAGCAGCGTTTGGAGCATAACATGGAGCTTTTCTTAGCAATGAACCGGGGCAATCGTTGATATAAGCTAGACTCGTCAACGAAGACCTGAAGAATCGCACCCGCATAAGTCATCCACCCTAGAGGTAAGTCTCTTGTTAACCATGAGTCTGAGATTTGAGATTGAAAACAAGATGGCTCGGTTGTCGAGGTGCAGTGGAAGCTATGTCCGTGTAAACCCCTCTTTATGGGTGTGTCGTCGACCACATTTTCATAACTTGGGTGATTACAAGCCTCTTTTCCCGTGCTTGAGTAATCGTTACTATCTCGTCTTTGATTTTCAAATCGCGTCGAACTACATATGGCTGGATTCTCTTTCAGCCTGAGATTTGTAGGCAACCCAGAAACCGGAGCTCGGCCATGTCCATAAGCCTCGCGTTTGATCCTAGGAATCAAAGTCTTGGCTTTACCATGACAAAATTGGCTTCCACGTCAACTTTCTTTACCCTGAAAACTCTTTCATCCTTTTCGGGTAAAGAGGGGCAGTTGTTGACACCCAATTTTGTCCCGAAGTTTTCCTAAAATTAATAAATTATTGCAATATTTTATAATTAAGGTTAAAAGTGAAAATTAAAATAAAATAATAATAATAATAAGAGAAACCCATTAATTTTTAAAGAAAAGAGGCCAAATATGAAAGATGCAACCTCTATTTTGTCCTACTCGCGCAATCCATTCTACCTATTCAATTTATCCTAAAAGGGCTAATTTCATTCTTAACCTTAAAATCCAGCCTATCTTTGCAAAGCCCTATACATATATATACTCACTTATCCCAAAACCCTTACAACTACACCATAAAAAAATCATCCTCACACACCCCCACTCATTTTTGACCCCCACCCCTACTACTACTATTCATCATCTCTCCCATACCAAAAAGGGGATTTCACAAAAAATACACACCCCATTTTTCTCTCTTCCTCCATGACATGGATACAGATACAAACCGAATCCCATTCTTTTATATACATGTACACACACAACCCCATTTTCAAAAAAAGGAGAATATATTCAGACACACACCAACTACACACATAGAGAATCGGGGTCGGGGTCCACTGTTTCCGATGATCGGAGATGTTTGTTTGTTCAAAAATTGTTTAGTCATTTTGCTGGCGTTGCTTATGCGTACTCTTCTATTTCTTTGTTGATTCGTAACTGAAAATTAGAAGTGGAAGGGTGGGGTGGCGGTGACGCCATTGATTGGCGGTCGTTGCTCCACCGCTCCACCGGTGTTACCGTTCGCTGCTGTTAATGTCTATTTTTTTTTTCACCGGAAAATTCAGTAATCTTCAGATCTGGCCGGAATTTGAACTCTGGCGATGTTGGTCGAGTCAAACAGGGGCTGGGGTGGCAGTGACGCCGCTGCTCTAGCCGGCAGTCGCTCCTTCATCTAAGATTATTGTTGTTGTTTGGCCCTTCAGTGTTTGGTTATAAGTTTTGTTCAAGCTGGACATGAGTATTTTGGTTACTGATCCTAATTTGTTATCATGCTATTACCACTTGTTTTGGTTCCTGGATCTGCGTTCTTAGTGTTTGTTTTTGAGATACACCTGTGCTTTGACCCATTTTTGTTCTTTGGTTTGTGCATTTGGATAAATCCGTTCAATATAGTTATAGATTTGGGTTGAGACGTTTGGCCTCACACGGTATCTTGTTGCTCGTGCAACTCTGATTAATGCAAATTAATGAATGTTCCTCTTGCTATTCGGATGATGGTTCCAAGTACTCCAAATCATATTTTAGAGCTGCTGGCCTATGAAAATACTTTATTTTGAGGCATTTGAACTGATATAGACGGGTTTGAACATGATACTACACAGGCCAATGAAAAAATACATATACACGTATTGAGACCTCGTGATTGATTTGAACATGATAGTACACTTGAACAGTCCCGCCCCGTGTCCCTAAAGCAAAAAAGCGATGATGAATATATGCACTTTAATGCAAAGCAAGTTGAATAGAGTGGTGGATTTGGTACTTGGCATGGCAACCGGTCCGGGCTCCGTGTTTGCAACCGTACCAACATCCCGAGCCTCTACATGACGCGCCATACAAACCTGTGCCTAAATTTTGCAAAAAAAAACCCCTTACTATTATTATTACTAGTATAGCACCCGCGCGATGCGCGGAGAGACTTATAAAGTTGTAGTATCAATAAATTTTTACTATTGAGTCTTAAAACCAACTATTTGTATGTAATAATGGTCAAAAGGTTGAAGCAACAAAGCATAAGAGGAAAAACAAAAGCATAAATTATGATCTGAGCTTGAACAAAATAGACAAAGAAAAAACAAATCCAAAAACCAAAAAGAAAAGCTTAAAATAAGATGCAATTGTGGAATTAGAGTTCACATTAAATTCAATTCTTGACTCATATTTATATCTCATTTCTATTTTTTATCTACAGATTTACAACTCCTATTAGTGTATATTGTGTATTGCAAATAGTTGATTTGTTGGTAAAAAAAAAAAAAAAAAACTTATCATCCTTCGAACCTGCCCAAAAAGTAGTGACTGTAGTAATTTTATAAATGAAAATCCTACATTTTTCCTTTTTGAACCTCTGTGTTTTTTCCTTTAGCGGAAGATTTAATTGTCGTGGACATAGTCCCTTCATAATTTTGATCATTTGCAATTATTAGTAAAAATATGAAATTTGATTCAATTTTTAAATTTTTTAAGGTGGAAGATGCATTAAAAACTTGTCATGTAAGTGGATTTCTGATACCAAAAAAAGTGATACATTACCAATATAAAAAAATCGTTCATCCAAGGTCAAATCCAGCATTATATAACCATATTAGAAATAATAGAAGTAGGAAGAGGTATTAGATAAACGTGAGAAAAAATATTCAATTTATATGAACAATTCATTCATCTAAGATCAAATCTTGCATTATATAATTAGGCAAGAAGCAACAAAAGGTGGTAGTAGAGTTTTAAGCGAGAAAAAGATTCTATATTTTTGAACAATTTATTTTTATAATATTAAATTGTCCACTATGTAGCCACCTTAAATCAAGAAGAGCATAGTTCATGAATCTAAATCTTCGTGATAAATCTTCTAACCATGATTAAACACTATGATTAGTTCACTAAATTGATTTAATATGAGACAAATATAATTCGTCCAAGTAGGAACTTGGGGGAATCAGAACATTAAGAAATGGAGAGGACGTCAATCCAAGACTTTCATATCAATTTACATTAGACTCTCGTGATTGACATCATCGATTACATCTCCACACTTTCCCTAGCAGCATTTTAACCACGTTCATTCTTGATGATCAACATCAGTGTAAATGTTTCGTACACCTTGCTGAATCTCATTTTAATACTGCATCAAACAGGGAATATATACAAATAACGTCTCTATTTTGTAGAGAAGTTGGGACCAAACTCCAGTGATACCTTGGAGGACAGAAATTGCCAAAATCTCTCCTCGCGTTGCCTTATTAATAACATCTTGAATCTTATTGTCCTTCCTCAAGTGCAGAGAGAATAAACTTTTTGAGAGGCTGAAACTCCCTTGTGTACACCCAGTTGCTACAGTGCATGTTTTTATTGGTAAGGTCTTATCTTTTTAATAGTTGAACCTTGTTCTTATAAACAAATTCGTCAAGAGATCTTCCAACTGAGTCTTTTACAGTACTGCTTCTGTTATCCATGAAAAGAACCTCTGCGCTAATGTAGTAGTACAACTTTGGTATAATTATTGTCGAAGAAGAAACTTACCTGTAATCAAGTAAAATGAAGATATCAAGTAATAAATTAGAAAGAATTATCAAGTGACAATAAAAAATGGCTTGAAACGATCTGGCACGAAAATTCATAAAACGATGTACCAAAGAAACAAAATACTATAAAGGATCAGAATTAAAGAATAAGTTAAAAGATTTTATATATAATACAATTTAAATTTAAAGTCTGTTCTGCATTTTCATCTCCCACCATTAACGAATGTATCTATGCTGAATATAAATACAAATATGTCATCTAATACATAAAATAAAAAAGTTAATCGAAGAAGCACTTTAGGAGCATGAAGATATCATATATGATCCATTAGGATACTGAATTCCTATCCTCTTTATAGCCATTACTCCACCAAAGTGGAGTGCATTTACCTAGGACAAAGTATCTAAAGGTACAGAAACTCAAGCAAAATATAGATAGAACACATAAGCAGAAATATAATGAGCACAAAAGCACCAGATTGAGAAAACTTTCTTCGTAATTTAAATTATCCCAAAATAGTTTAATCAACAATTATTCTTCTTATGAGCAGGAAGTAACCTATTGGATTGGGAGCAATAAGAAATCAAAACAAACAGATATCAGTAGATAGAAATAACTAAACACAAGGTAATCTCAAGAATATCATTACGATGCTAAAATTATTGTGTTAGTCATTTGAATGATGTAGCAGAATTAAAAAATTTACACAACAAATATTAGGCAGTAATTTGCTAATGATATACCAACATAAATTAGTAAAGAACATGTGAACATATACCAATATATGTATGTATTTCGCGAATCAGCTTTGAGAATCTCCAAAACTCACACATGAAAACTGTACAGACATACTAAGCATACAATTGATCTATAAAATTAAATCAAGATTCGTTCAATCACTAAGATATAAAGAACAAAATTTATGAGATGAATTACAAATTTTAATAAGACGAAGGATATCTCTATTTCAAATGCAGATATGTTGGAGATTTGAATTTACAATTTCATGAATTTAAAATTAAAATGTTTAGAAATAAAATGGTACAAATATTACTACATAATTCTCCCAGGTATTAGGCATAAAATACAAATGATCAACATATCAAGGAAGTTTAACCCATTTTCCACATCTTTGGAGATAAGACACTAAATCAAGCTTCATGCTTACAGCTCTAGTTCGTCAATGCACTTGTTAAAATCAATTAAAATGTCATGTATAACATTCATCTATTTTCCTTGAATCTATGGCTAAAAAAGAAGAAGGTCAAATGACATCCAATTCGCCATCCATGTATAGATTCGTTTGTGAATCGTCACGGCTCTATAGATTCTAAAATATTACTACATATTGAACAAATCATCTTTTGCCTTTTCCTAAAGAAAAAATGATTCTAGAAGATAAAGTATACTTACCTCAAAGTTTTCTTTGTTGGTGTTGTATCACTTATGTTCACAAATACAACAGACACCAGTTTAGAACTAACACGTCTAACCACCACATAAACCCATAAACAGAAGGATTTCAAACTTTGTAAATTGCAACAGTTAAGAAGAAAGAGGGAAGGAGAGGGATAAATGTTATTACAAATAAGGGGCTAAAACAAAGAAGAAATAATATATACCCACAATTGTTATTACAAAAAGAAAGAGTGCCATAAATAAAATAATAAATAGAACGATTGCAAGTAACTTGAAAGAGTGAAGTTTACCAAATTCTGATCAACATAAACGAAGAGTAATAAACCAAGAATCATTGAAGGAAAAACTTACCAAAAGTAAAGGCTAACTCTTTCAAAGTGAAGAACAATAGGAGTTCGTATAAAAGAAGTTCTGATTGATAAACAAAAGAGCATTCAGAGAGGAACTACAATTTGCCTTAAAAAACATGCATAGTTACCTGTAAAGTTTGGATAATGATAGTATAAAGCAGTTTTCAAATAGAATGCAGTTTTCTGAGGAACGGTTTTCAATAGAATGTGTGTTGCTTTGCGAAGTAACTTCCTTAAAATTATTAAGAAAAAACTTCTAGAGTAGTTAATTTTTTAAAATATTTTTCAGATTTCAATTTAGATATCAATAGTTAAAATTGGGCCACTTGTTAATATTAAACTAAAATTAACTATATTTCAAATGTAGTAACTAATAACTAATTTTTGTCTTAAAATTGCCATGTGTTTTGTTAATCTATTGCCACTTGGCTAATTATTAATGGCTACTACATGCCTTTTAATAATATATAGATTATTATTATTATTATTACTTTATTACATTATTATTATTATTTTATTTTCATTAGTTATTACACTTTATTATTGTACTAATCGAATTTTATTTTCATATTTTTTGCGAGGAACATTTTGGTACGAATAATTCGTGGACTAACTTACAAATGGGAATATGCATCGATGTGGAGTCATTTGAGATCGAGCTCAGGCTTGAGCGTTCAAGAAATAAGACTTAGGAATTTTAGAAAATTCAAGGCTCCCGCGAGTTGATCAATTTCCCGGTTCTATCTTTAACTTTGCATTACTTTCCTTTGATATTTATGCAAATAAATGTGTAAAATATTTTATTTATCAATAATATTTGATTGCTTGGTATATTGTTTTACTTTATGTGTATTACCCTTTATTGTGAAGTCGTTATTTAATTTATTGCAAATTGGGGCCATCTTAGCAAATGCGTGCAAGTAAAAATATATATTTTGCAAAATAAGCTTTTTATTCAATTGATTATTATTATTATTATTATTATTATTATTATTATTATTATTATTTAAATAATTCTTGCTGAAAGAAAAGCGCACTTGTAAATATTTGGAAACCTGTCGGATTAACCGTATTTTACGGAATTTCGAAAGTGCCTTAAAAACCTTCTTTCGAAATTAACAAAACCTCTTACCTTTAGAATCTCTGAAAGAAATACCGTCTTTTTTATAAAAACAGAGTTTTTGCACGCATTTGCTAATTTGGTTCCCTGTTTTCCTTAAATTGGGTGGCGACTCCAAAAACTCCAAAAGAGTTAGTCCATCCTGTCGATATTCCGGAATTTATCCTTTTCGGGGTAATTTTTGGGGTTCAACAGCATGGCGACTCCGCTGGGGAGCAATAAAGGTTTTGACCATAAAGGTTTCCAATTGTTTGCAACTAGCATGCCTAATTTATTTGCTTTATTATATCTGTTTGTTTGGTTTGCCTTATAAGGCATGTATTATATTTATTTGTGCATAGTCTGCATTCCGTTCATATTTCCTCCCTCATGGAGCCTGTCAATTCTCTTTTATCTCCTCGATTTCATCACGGGGAAGGGCATTGTCCTTCCTAACTCTTTGAATTTCTTTCGTGTCACCAAAGTTAGTTGGGGTATGGTTTGCCTGGTTTTGTCATGGCCAGTTTTACTGGTTTATGGGGCCAGGTTTATCCCGCATAGGTCGAATCAGCCTCAACCGTTAGCCCACTCTTAGAAAGAGATTAGGTCATGCATGCATATACACCTTAGTTTGGACCCGGTCTTTGGCACCGTTTCCATTAATTAAGAAACCACCCTTTTGTTGACGGGGTTATTGAATCCCAACGACACTGCATATTATGTGATCGTGTGGATATTATAACGAATCCCAAACCATTTGCCATGTCAAATTTGAGAGGTTGACAATTATGTCAGTTTAATCTTATCTCAGATGTTGTATTGACAAATGGCTTGTGCCGTTATAATAACCGCATGTGCGTGCAACTTGACGATTAGGCTTACCTCTAGCAAAGAGGCACCTTACAGGGTAGGACGCGTTTGCATATTTATTTACGCTCAACTACTTGTGATTGTCACATGTTAATTGCTTGCCTTGCTTTGTTTGCTCAAAATGCGTTAAATACTAGGTGTTGCTTGCTTGTCTGCAATCCTATGAATGACATGCAAACTATCTTAGTTACCCTTTGTGAGGTTTCTTTTGTTTTGTTTATTTCTCTAGCAAATGTTGGATTTGTGAAGTGGCTGACCATTCACCACGCAAGGGATTCAAGATTTGATTGATGGTAGACGCTCTAGCTCGTGAACGATGCAGCACCAGAAGCTAATGACATTGTTTGAAAGAACTTGGCACTTGAACTTAGTAGCATTATTTTCAATTTTAATTCAGATTGAGGCCCTGAATTGCATTGTACTTTAAAGTTTATGTTAATCTGAATCAACTCATTTTGAATTCATAAAAGTTGAAATAAAATGCATCTCATTCTTATTATATTATTTACGCTTGCATTTGTTTCTATTTCAAAATTAAAATTGATAAACTTGTCAAAGATTTGCTTGTAACGTATGGACACACAACTGAACAATTTAAATCGACGCACTGAAAAGTTGTCTGCGCTCTTTGGATATCGCACTATCTGTTAGAACTTCAACTGGGGCAGCTTTTATTTGTTGGTATAAGACGTTGAAGCAGTGATGCAGAACTACGCACGGTCTGATTCCCAAGGAGGGATACGTAGGCTCCCCCATCGGGCTCGACCCTTTAGCATTTAAATTTTCATTTTTCCCCAAGAAGGGCAACTGGGCAATTTTGCAAAACGAGTTAGAGATGCAGAAGATAATAACTGGGGTAGAATTTTGCAAGAAGCGGCGTTTGTTATTAAAGACGAGTTGGCAAGAACTGTGTGATTGGTTAAGCAAACAGTGCAAAGTCTAAGACGAAGGATGTTCAGTTTGTTCTAAAATATGTTACAAGTTTAAGTCAAGGCTAAATTTTTAAAATGCATCTTTAACTTCAGTTGCATGCTTATTTCACTCGCTATATTGCATTAAAATATTTTATCTTGCCTCTATTTTTCAAAATCTATGCTATTTGAGATCATGAGCCAAGTTTCTGAAAGCAATTCACAAATCCAAGTCCAATGAAGACGAGGAAGCAGTAGAAGCAGCAAGATCAGGATGAAGTCTGCACAAAGCAAACGCTTCCCCCTCCCTTCCCAAAACTAACAACTTTTCTTTGAGAGCAGGGACATTAAGACCCGCAACTGAAGATATACATCTTAGCAAGTCAATCTCCAAGATTCTCATTGCTAGGATTGTAATGATATTTGGATAAAGCTCGTGCTTCATGACCCGACGCTTTTTCCATTTTGCCGAAAGGCGACATTTCTAGTTCCCATAACTCTTGCAAATTATCAAGAATATCTATTTCATTTCCTTTCCCTTTATGAGAACACTTACTAACGTTACATTTCTTTTATATATATTGCCAATCCTGGGGGCTTACTTTATTTTGTAGTCAAAACCATTCCTCCATGGAAGAGTTCAAAGAGTATCATGTATTCACGCTTTCGATAAGCGTCTTTATATCTCACGCTTTCGATAAGCGTCTTTGTATTTCACGCTTCCGGTAAGCGTCTTTATGTGTTCACGCTTTCGATAAGCGTCTTTATATCTCACGCTTTCGATAATCGTCTTTGTATTTCACGCTTCCGGTAAGCGTCTTTATGTGTTCACGCTTTCGATAAGCGTCTTTATGTGTTCACGCTTCCGGTAAGCGTCTTTATGTGTTCACGCTTTCGATAAGCGTCTTTATATCTCACGCTTTTGATAAGCGTCTTTGTATTTCATGCTTCCGGTAAGCGTCTTTATGTGCTCACGCTTCCGGTAAGCGTCTTTATGTGTTCACGCTTTCGATAAGCGTCTTTATGTGTTCACGCTTCGATAAGCGTCTTTATGTGTTCACGCTTCCGGTAAGCGTCTTTATGTGTTCACGCTTTCGATAAGCGTCTTTATGTGTTCACGCTTCCAGTAAGCGTCTTTATGTGTTCACGCTTTCGATAAGCGTCTTTATGTTTACGCTTTCGATAAGTGTCTTTTATATTTCACGCTTCCGGTAAGCGTCTTTATGTGTTCACGCTTTCGATAAGCGTCTTTATGTGTACACGCTTCCGGTAAGCGTATTCATGTGTTTACGCTTTTGATAAGCGTCTTTATATTTCACGCTTCCGGTAAGCGTCTTTATGAGTTTACGCTTTCTATAAGCGTCTTTATATTTCACATACATATTTTAATAGCCTTAAGTTGCTAATAAGTTTGTTAAGACATGCAGGATAATGTGAATATTCCGGACGTATTACAATCATAGATTGCATTCAAATTGACTCTTCATAACTTAAAGCATTATGCTTTGTCATGAGTTATGGCCGAACAGGCAGCTTTTCTACCCCTATGACTTTCATTCCTAATAGGTGACAAAGTCGAGGCTTGTTTTGTGTTTTCAAAACTAAGCCAAATAGGGCATCGCTTTATTTCAGGTGATAATCCGCACAAGGCCATCCTTGCGGGTTGTCTCGCCAATTGATTTATCAATGGCATCGCACTGACTACATTTACGCATTACTTTGCTTTGCACTTGCTTTGAATTATGTCTTCGCACTTGCTTTAAAAATTGACGCCTTGATTTACTCTTTCAGGTTGACTATTGGCTACGAGGATTCCCTTTGTTGGACTATCTCGCCTATTGATTCGCCAAATGGCTCTTGCATTGCTCTACATTCCCACACTGCTTTTCTTTGTACTTGCTTTAAATTATGTCGTCGCACTTACTTTAAAATTGATTCCTTGCTTTACGTTTTTCAGGTTGACCACCAGGCGGGGCTTCTCTCTTGTTGGACTTTCACGCCTGTTGATTCGCTAAATCACTTTTGCGTTGCTTTAAATTTCACGCTAAATTGCGTTGCACTTGCTTTCAATTATGCCTTTGCACTTGCTTTATATTATGACTTGCTTTACTTTCAGGTTAACAGGTCAGTCCCGAGACCCTCCTTGCTTCGTGCCGGACCGGTTCGCCAGCTGATTTGTTCGACAATCAACCCCAAGACCCTCCTTGCTTCATGCCCGATCGGCTTGCCAGTTGATTTGTCAAGATTGTTCGAATTGCTTCGCACTTGCTTTAAATTATGCCTGCGCATTTCCTTTGTATTACGTCTTGTTTTACTTTTTAGGTTAACAGGTCTGTCCCGAGACCCGCCTTACTTCGTGCCGGATCGGTTCGCCAGCTGATTTGTTCGACAATCAACCCCAAGACCCTCCTTGCTTTATGCCCGACCAGCTTGCCAGTCAATTTGTCAAGATTGTAGAAAATACTTTGCACTATGCCTTCGCATTTGCTTTATTGCTTCGCCAGTGGATGGGAAGACAATTTATCAAAGATATTGCAGCTTGCACTTACAAATTACGTCATGCCTACCGTAAGAAATCAGGGGCCTTATTACGAGTCTATGGTGAGCAAGCGAAGACTTCATTAGCATTGAAGCCTACCATAAGTAATTGGAGGCCTTATTCTGAAGCCTATCATAGGCAATTGAAGGCTCTTTTGTTATTGATCCCACCGTAAGCAATCGGGGGTCTTATTATCTAGTCTATCACGAGAAAGCGAGGACATCATTATCATTTGAAGCCTACCATAAGCAATTGGAGGCATTATTCTGAAGCATATCATAGGCAATTGAAGGCTCTTTTGTTATTGATCCTATCATAAGCATTCGGGGGGTCTTATTATCAAGTCTATCGTGAGCAAGCGAAGATATCATCATCATTTGAAGCCTACCATAAGCAATTGGAGGCATTATTATGAAGCCTATCATAGACAATCAAAGGGCGCTATTGTTATGGAGCCCACTATAGGCTCAATCATGATTTATGGCCGAAAGGCTGCATTTCTATCTCTTATAATTCTTGTAAATTTTAAACATATCCGTTTCATTTCTATTTCTCTTTAAGAGGGCACTTACCAAAATTTCATTGTTGTGATTTGTAGATATCGCTAAATTTGGAGAAGTACCTGCTTTAATGAGCTTTGTGTCTTTTGCTTTACTTTAATTTGGTTTGTTTAGTTCGTCTTGTAGATGAACATCTCGGGTTCTTCCACCCACAAATAGGATATCTCGGGTCCTTCCACCCACAAATAGGATATCTCGGGTTCTTCCACCCACAAATAGGATATCTCAGGTCCTTCCACCCACAAATAGTGTATCTCGTGTTCTTCCACCCACAAATAGGATATCTCGGGTTCCTCCACCCACAAATAGGATATCTCGGATCCTTCTACCCACAAATAGGATATCTCGGGTCCTTCCACCCACAAATAGGATACCTCGGGTTTCTCCACCCACAAATAGGATATGCAGGTTTCTTTCAAGTTGCATTGAGACACTGGATGCTTCAAGACCAGACGTTTCATTTGTTTTGTCAAGGGATTGAAACACAATACAAGATTGCGTTGTAAACTGCCTCTTCATCAATTAAAGCACTATGCGTATCATGGTTTGTTGCCGAACAGGCGGCATTTTCTATCTTTATGATTCTTCTTTCAAAATAAACGTTATGTTGAAGCCTGCATAGATAGTCTAAGACAAGTCGGCTGAAACACCACTTTCGGAGTGTTTTCGCGATGTCGGTTATCTTGCAATATTGATATTTTATATTTAAAGTAGATTGATAGTCTAAGACAAGTCGGCTGAAGCACCACTTTCGGAGTGTTTCGCGATGTTGGTTGTCTCGCAATATTGGCATATTATATTTGAAGTAGATGATAAAGATAGACAAGTCGACCTGAGACATTATGTCCCGTTAGTCGACTTATTTTATGAAAGCCTTGCATTTTACAATTCGTTTTCGCTTTACTTATTGTCTTACTTTACTGTTTCAGAATAAGGATCAGCTTAGAGGTTTTCTGAGCGGAGTATCTTGTCAGTTGATCGCAGGAAGAACTTATCGATGATACCGCAACCCGCATTAACAATTTTATCACTTTATCTATTTCTTATTCCAATTATTACAGTTTATTAGCAGTTGCACGCTTACCGCTTGTTGAGATTATTACAGGATTTTTAGCAGCACCGCAGCAGCGTTTGGAGCATAACATGGAGCTTTTCTTAGCAATGAACCGGGGCAATCGTTGATATAAGCTAGACTCGTCAACGAAGACCTGAAGAATCGCACCCGCATAAGTCATCCACCCTAGAGGTAAGTCTCTTGTTAACCATGAGTCTGAGATTTGAGATTGAAAACAAGATGGCTCGGTTGTCGAGGTGCAGTGGAAGCTATGTCCGTGTAAACCCCTCTTTATGGGTGTGTCGTCGACCACATTTTCATAACTTGGGTGATTACAAGCCTCTTTTCCCGTGCTTGAGTAATCGTTACTATCTCGTCTTTGATTTTCAAATCGCGTCGAACTACATATGGCTGGATTCTCTTTCAGCCTGAGATTTGTAGGCAACCCAAAAAACCGGAGCTCGGCCATGTCCATAAGCCTCGCGTTTGATCCTAGGAATCAAAGTCTTGGCTTTACCATGACAAAATTGGCTTCCACGTCAACTTTCTTTACCCTGAAAACTCTTTCATCCTTTTCGGGTAAAGAGGGGCAGTTGTTGACACCCAATTTTGTCCCGAAGTTTTCCTAAAATTAATAAATTATTGCAATATTTTATAATTAAGGTTAAAAGTGAAAATTAAAATAAAATAATAATAATAATAATAAGAGAAACCCATTAATTTTTAAAGAAAAGATGCCAAATATGAAAGATGCAACCTCTATTTTGTCCTACTCGCGCAATCCATTCTACCTATTCAATTTATCCTAAAAGGGCTAATTTCATTCTTAACCTTAAAATCCAGCCTATCTTTGCAAAGCCCTATACATATATATACTCACTTATCCCAAAACCCTTACAACTACACCATAAAAAAATCATCCTCACACACGCTCACTCATTTTTGACCCCCACCCCTACTACTACTATTCATCATCTCTCCCATACCAAAAAGGGGATTTCACAAAAAATACACACCCCATTTTTCTCTCTTCCTCCATGACATGGATACAGATACAAACCGAATCCCATTCTTTTATATACATGTACACACACAACCCCATTTTCAAAAAAAGGAGAATATATTCAGACACACACCAACTACACACATAGAGAATCGGGGTCGGGGTCCACTGTTTCTGATGATCGGAGATGTTTGTTTGTTCAAAAATTGTTTAGTCATTTTGCTGGCGTTGCTTATGCGTACTCTTCTATTTCTTTGTTGATTCGTAACTGAAAATTAGAAGTGGAAGGGGTGGGGTGGCGGTGACGCCATTGATTGGCGGTCGTTGCTCCACCGCTCCACCGGTGTTACCGTTCGCTGCTGTTAATGTCTATTTTTTTTTTCACCGGAAAATTCAGTAATCTTCAGATCTGGCCGGAATTTGAACTCCGACGATGTTGGTCGAGTCAAACAGGGGCTGGGGTGGCAGTGACGCCGCTGCTCTTGCCGGCAGTCGCTCCTTCATCTAAGATTATTGTTGTTGTTTGGCCCTTCAGTGTTTGGTTATAAGTTTTGTTCAAGCTGGACATGAGTATTTTGGTTACTGATCCTAATTTGTTATCATGCTATTACCACTTGTTTTGGTTCCTGGATCTGCGTTCTTAGTGTTTGTTTTTGAGATACACCTGTGCTTTGACCTATTTTTGTTCTTTGGTTTGTGCATTTGGATAAATCCGTTCAATATAGTTATAGATCTGGGTTGAGACGTTTGGCCTCACACGGTATCTTGTTGCTCGTGCAACTCTGATTAATGCAAATTAATGAATGTTCCTCTTGCTATTCGGTGATGGTTCCAAGTACTCCAAATCATATTTTAGAGCTGCTGGCCTATGAAAATACTATATTTTGAGGCATTTGAACTGATATAGACGGGTTTGAACATGATACTACACAGGCCAATGAAAAAATACATATACACGTATTGAGACCTCGTGATTGATTTGAACATGATAGTACACTTGAACAGTCCCGCCCCGTGTCGCTAAAGCAAAAAAGCGATGATGAATATATGCACTTTAATTCAAAGCAAGTTGAATAGAGTGGTGGATTTGGTACTTGGCATGGCAACCGGTCCGGGCTCCGTGTTTGCAACCGTACCAACATCCCGAGCCTCTACATGACGCGCCATACAAACCTGAGCCTAAATTTTGCAAAAAAAACCCCTTACTATTATTATTATTATTATTATTATTATTATTACTTTATTACATTATTATTATTATTATTTTATTTTCATTAGTTATTACACTTTATTATTGTACTAATCGAATTTTATTTTCATATTTTTTGCGAGGAACATTTTGGTACGAATAATTCGTGGACTAACTTACAAATGGGAATATGCATCAATGTGGAGTCATTTGAGATCGAGCTCGGGCTCGAGCGTTCAAGAAATAAGACTTAGGAATTTTAGAAAATTCAAGGCTCCCGCGAGTTGATCAATTTCCCGGTTCTATCTTTAACTTTGCATTACTTTCCTTTGATATTTATGCAAATAAATGTGTAAAATATTTTATTTATCAATAATATTTGATTGCTTGGTATATTGTTTTACTTTATGTGTATTACCCTTTATTGTGAAGTCGTTATTTAATTTATTACAAATTGGGGCCATCTTAGCAAATGCGTGCAAGTAAAAATATATATTTTGCAAAATAAGCTTTTTATTCAATTGATTATTATTATTATTATTATTATTATTATTATTATTATTATTATTATTATTATTATTATTATTTAAATAATTCTTTCTGAAAGAAAAGCGCACTTGTAAATATTTGGAAACCTGTCGGATTAACCGTATTTTACGGAATTTCGAAAGTGCCTTAAAAACCTTCTTTCGAAATTAACAAAACCTCTTACCTTTAGAATCTCTGAAAGAAATACCGTCTTTTTTATAAAAACAGAGTTTTTGCACGCATTTGCTAATTTGGTTCCCTGTTTTCCTTAAATTGGGTGGCGACTCCAAAAACTCCAAAAGAGTTAGTCCATCCTGTCGATATTCCGGAATTTATCCTTTTCGGGGTAATTTTTGGGGTTCAACAGCATGGCGACTCCGCTGGGGAGCAATAAAGGTTTTGACCATAAAGGTTTCCAATTGTTTGCAACTAGCATGCCTAATTTATTTGCTTTATTATATCTGTTTGTTTGGTTTGCCTTATAAGGCATGTATTATATTTATTTGTGCATAGTCTGCATTCCGTTCATATTTCCTCCCTCATGGAGCCTGTCAATTCTCTTTTATCTCCTCGATTTCATCACGGGGAAGGGCATTGTCCTTCCTAACTCTTTGAATTTCTTTCGTGTCACCAAAGTTAGTTGGGGTATGGTTTGCCTGGTTTTGTCATGGCCAGTTTTACTGGTTTATGGGGCCAGGTTTATCCCGCATAGGTCGAATCAGCCTCAACCGTTAGCCCACTCTTAGAAAGAGATTAGGTCATGCATGCATATACACCTTAGTTTGGACCCGGTCTTTGGCACCGTTTCCATTAATTAAGAAACCACCCTTTTGTTGACGGGTTATTGAATCCCAACGACACTGCATATTATGTGATCGTGTGGATATTATAACGAATCCCAAACCATTCGCCATGTCAAATTTGAGAGGTTGACAATTATGTCAGTTTAATCTTATCTCAGATGTTGTATTGACAAATGGCTTGTGCCGTTATAATAACCGCATGTGCGTGCAACTTGACGATTAGGCTTACCTCTAGCAAAGAGGCACCTTACAGGGTAGGACGCGTTTGCATATTTATTTACGCTCAACTACTTGTGATTGTCACATGTTAATTGCTTGCCTTGCTTTGTTTGCTCAAAATGCGTTAAATACTAGGTGTTGCTTGCTTGTCTGCAATCCTATGAATGACATGCAAACTATCTTAGTTACCCTTTGTGAGGTTTCTTTTGTTTTGTTTATTTCTCTAGCAAATGTTGGATTTGTGAAGTGGCTGACCATTCACCACGCAAGGGATTCAAGATTTGATTGATGGTAGACGCTCTAGCTCGTGAACGATGCAGCACCAGAAGCTAATGACATTGTTTGAAAGAACTTGGCAATTGAACTTAGTAGCATTATTTTCAATTTTAATTCAGATTGAGGCCCTGAATTGCATTGTACTTTAAAGTTTATGTTAATATGAATCAACTCATTTTGAATTCATAAAAGTTGAAATAAAATGCATCTCATTCTTATTATATTATTTACGCTTGCATTTGTTTCTATTTCAAAATTAAAATTGATAAACTTGCCAAAGCTTTGCTTGTAACGTATGGCAAAACAACTGAACAATTTAAATCGACGCACTGAAAAGTTATTGTCTGCGCTCTTTGGATATCGCACTATTTGTTAGAACTTCAACTGGGGCAGCTTTTATTTGTTGGTATAAGACGTTGAAGCAGTGATGCAGAACTACGCACGGTCTGATTCCCAAGGAGGGATACGTAGGCTCCCCCATCGGGCTCGACCCTTTAGCATTTAAATTTTCATTTTTCCCCAAGAAGGGCAACTGGGGCAATTTTGCAAAACAAGGCTCCCGTGAGTTGATCAATTTCCCGGTTCTATCTTTTACTTTGCATTACTTTCCTTGGATATTTATGCAAATAAATGTGTAAAATATTTTATTTATCAATAATATTTGATTGCTTGGTATATTGTTTTACTTTATGTGCATTACCCTTTATTGTGAAGTCGTTATTTAATTTATTGCAAATTGGGGCCATCTTAGCAAATGTGTGCAAGTAAAAATATATATTTTGCAAAATAAGCTTTTTATTCAATTGATTATTATTATTATTATTATTATTATTATTATTATTATTATTATTATTATTATTATTATTATTATTATTATTATTATTCAAATAATTCTTTCTGAAAGAAAATCGCACTTGTAAATATTTGGAAACCTGTCGGATTAACCGTATTTTACGGAATTTTGAAAGTGCCTTAAAAATCTTATTTCGAAATGAACAAAACCTCTTACCTTTAGAATCTCTAAAAGAAAGACCGTCTTTTTATAAAAATGGAGTTTTTGCAGGCATTTGCTAATTTGGTTCCCTGTTTTCCTTAAATTGGGTGGCGACTCCAAAAACTCCAAAAGGGTTAGTCCATCCTGTCGATATTCCGGAATTTATCCTTTTCGGGGTAATTTTTAGGGTTCAACAGGAAACACTCAGGTTATCACAATGGATTGCCAATACTTTTCTTCAAAGTTCAATTCCTTCCATGGTATCACCACACGAGTTATATCTATGGAGAACTTGACACTCTCCCTATGATCGGAGCCACCCACTTTCTTTGCTCTTTCTCAAACATCTCCAACTTCTCAATATTTCTGTATGGTTGAAATTGGGCAATCCTAAGAACCTGTTCAACTCTCTTAGAGAGTAATTAATTATCTTCTCTCGGACAAAAACCCTAAACTCATTCTTTTCCATCCTCCCCTAATTTGCATCGAATTCCCTGACGGCTTTTTTATTGGCATTAACAAGGGGTTTGCTAAAAATCTTTGTCCATCCTTGATGGTTTAGCATTTCAAGAAATAGCGGGTTGTACTTATGAAGATCAATTGTGCCGATCACTCTATCCCCCGTGATGCTCCTCACAGAATTTCCTCTCCAATAGTCTTGGAAAGATGCTCGACTACTAAAGGTTTTCTCCCAATCTTGTGGCATAGGAGGATATTTCTTTTCCTCATGGAAGAGTTTTTTCTATATTTTGAGTTTGTGGTTGCTAGCTCTTCCTAATTCCCGTCTCTTCTCTCCTTAGGTTCTTGCAAAGCAGAACATACTTGCTCAGTTGGTTGTTCGAGGGCAACCTCCCTAGTGTCTACATCCTCTTCATTGTCAGAGTTGGTGTTTCTCAACATATGTTTTGTGGCAGCCTGAGCTTGGGCAACACTATCTTGCCCTCTTTTCTATCTGAATTCTCTCCTTGGCTTTTTAGCTAGCTGTTGCAAGGTTTCCTCATCTCGGCTCGGTGAATATTCTGAGCCAGAGGGTGGTGTGGAAGGTTTTCAATAACCTCTTTCTTCTCTTTCTTCTCACCCACACTAGCTTAGGTAGGCTTTGATGGCCCGTTTCTTCATCTACCTTAGCCAAGATCGTTACTTGATCCTCTTTTTTCTTGTCGCATTTTTTCTACAAGCAACTTAAAAATTAAGTTACCAACATAATGACTAGCAAAATAATTTGGAGTAGAAAACATGATTTGAGAAGCATTTGGGGAAGCTACCCTTTTGGTCCGGAACCCTACCTTCTTGCATTAGGTGTGCGCCCTTTCCATGGGTAGGTCTCCTTCTGCGAGGGGCAGAATACTCAACTTTATGGGATACAAAAAGGGTGACCACCCTTCAACCCAGGTGGCTCGCCTTTAATGATTACGCGTTCGCCCATTGACAAAGGCGGCGACCTTTATACTGAAACAGAAAGGTTCAAATCCTAAACCTAAAAAATTTTCAGATCTTCAGATTTGGCAGCTACCTCTAAGCATAGGCGGCCCGCATTGGATTATTGGATGGTCACCTATGTACCAAGGTGAATGCCGTTCATCAAAGACAGAATGTCTAACTTACCAACACTTAAAAAAAATTTGATTGCCTTCAAGAATTGGCGGACTAGGTGATCGACCTAGAGTGATTAGGCGACCACCATTTTGTAAGGGAAGCTGCTTTATCATCAAGGCAGAGAAAAAATTTTGCACCATTTTTAGACATACCAAGAATGAGTGCCGGCCTTCAGAATTAGGTAATCACTTATTTATGGAGTTCAAACTCCTTACTTTCCCATTCAATAACAGGCATCTGATACGTGAGCATTTTTCATATAATAACTCGCTTAAAATTTTGTCTTTGAATTTAAAAGCGATCAATAAATAAGACAAATGATGTGTTTTTGCTTGGTTTCACGTTTCTAAGCTAAATAGGAGTGACATATACCACAAGGAGCAAAATACCAAAGGAAAGGGGAACATTTTCAAAGAAGCTACAGAAACAAGGAAAGTGTGGACGCCCATGACAAGGGCAACCCCCCTTTCCTTGTATGTGAAAATCATGCCAAAAAAAAGGCTGCCAAAAGGCCCCCAGCCCATTCCAAAAGGACCCCTACCCATTACAAAAGGGCTTTAGCCTATTGAAAGGATGGCCAAAAGTCCCCAGCCCTTTCAGAAAGCCCCCGACCTTTTTGTTCTTCAGCAAAGAGTGACTGCACAATCAACAACAAAAGGTACCTATCGGGTCAAAATTTTGCACCAGGGTGGCTATCCATAAAAAATCAGACTTTTCTTCCTTAGAATATAGGGACAATTTTGAAAAAATATTGTATTTATTCTATGAACTATAAATAGCTAGTTTTAACATACTTTTCATATTTTTGGCTTATTTCTCAAGCTCTGGGGCAAGTGTTCATCAACCAAGTCTAGGGTTTGAAGATTGGGAGCTTAATTGTTCAATCCATTTGCATTTTCTTCACTCCTTTAGTCTTTTATTTTATTATCTTGACTTGTTGGTGTAATTTTGATACTAAAAACATGTGTAGTTGATAAATTGGTAGAGCTAGGTATTGTGTATTTATACCCTTGTGCTTTTGAGGTATTGCGTACCCTTTTCCCATTATTGATTTGGGTGTTTGGATAATTAATCACTACTTGCTTTAACTCTCATGAATTGGTAGTTGCAAATGCTAGTTCTAGCCCTATAAGTACTAAACTTACACCGAAATGGTACTTCTAGGAATGGGATAGTGATTAACGAGGTACCGGTGCTAGGTGTGTCGCATATACCCTGAGTTAACATGTTAAACACCGGAAGGTTGATGCCTTACTCGGACATAATATCAATTGAGCTTAATACAACACTTCTTTGCACCGAAAGGGCGAGAGATGTTAGGCTTGCTAGTCACTAAAAGAGACTATCCAAGTAAAATAGCTCGAGTGTCTTAGCACGCTCCTAAGCATAATTGGTTGGGGCTTTTTACGCGAGATTTGTTAACGTTGGGTCGATTGCATTCCCTAAGCTTTACTACCTTGCATTCTTGTTTGAGACGTCATTGATCACATTTATATGCTTTCCTAGTATAGACATTAGTTGTTAGCATACTTCTTTAGTTATTACCCCTGTTTGGCTTAATCAATAGTTTTAGTTCCTCTCTTATCTTAATCGCATCACATTGTTCCCTGTGGAAATCAATTTCGAATCATAGTTGGGTAATTAATTACAACGGCTGTGTTACTACTCTTTGGAGAAGTGTTTTCCACGTTCTCGTCAAATTTTGGCATCGTTGCCAGAGGATAGTTGGCGTATTCTGGTAGTTTGAGGAGTTGGATTTGTTGGCTTTGATTTCAAACTTTGTCAATAGTAGTTTGTGCACTGTAAATATTTGTTTGTGTTAGTTATTAGTTGATTTTGTTGGAAGTTTGAAATGGCATCTTGGAACAAAAATGAGCCAAATTATAATAGATACTTGGTTGATGGTCCTTGTCCTCTTTACGCTGACTCTGACTATATGATGAATTTGCCAATCATTTCTGAGAGTAAGTTGAATGCACCTTATTCTTTTTGGAGGAATGTATGTGAGTTGTGTGATGTTCGTGAAGGTCATTGTGGTGAGTGTCCAAATAATCCATATTTCTACCCAAGTGACTTTCATAATGGTGCCAATGTGTATTGGGAGTGTGAGAGCTCCAATGAGGTATATGACATGAGACTTCAGCCCGAGTGGCAAGATATTCAAGCAAAGTTTCAAGACGAGATGGACTTATCCATTTCACAAGAGGAACATGATCAAAATGAAAGATGTGAATACTTGTTGCAACAGATACTTAAGCGCTATCAAAAAGAAGCTAAAGCCATCAAGAAAATGAAGGAGGTGGTTCACCAACATGACTTAGCCATACATCACTTGGAGGAATAAATGAAGCAAATGATTGAAGCTCTTAATGATCAGGAGGCTAAGGATGTATCTAGTTTTCAAAAAGAATCTTACATAGATGATGTGCTTGAATGTCAAGAAAGAAATAATGAAGAAGAAGAAGAAGAAGAAGAAGAAGAAGAAGAAGAAGAAGAAGAAGAGGTTGTGAGACAAGTTTGGCGCCAAGATCAAGCTCAAAGAATAGAAGTTTATGAAGCATGCTTTCAAGACTTCGGTGAAATTTTGTGGCATATTGAAGAACAAAGAGAGGAATTAGGACAAAAGGTAGACCAATTTAATCTTGATGCTCATATTTTGGGGTTTCTGTTGCATGAAATGGTTGAAGAGTCTAAGCCTCAACATGAAGAAATTGTGAATGATATGTTAAAAATGGGTGAAATTGAAGAAGAGAGCACAAGTCAAATTTTGGAGCTTCATGAATGATATCACATATTCTAGCATGGTGATGATGCCAAAAACATAGAGGTGGTGTTGGAGTCTAGAGAAGATATAGATTGCTCTTGTGATGAAGATTCTACAACTTTTGAAGAAGAGAATGTCATGCTTGGTGCCCAATTGGTGTTGAAAAGAGTTGGACCGCATTCACGTCACTTCTCAACTCTTTGTGTGGATGAGGGATTGAAAATGGAAGTAAAAGCACATTTGAATAATTTGGGCAATGATGATCAAGATGGCTACATTATTGAATATGCCACACCAAAGAGACAAAATGACATCCCTCACTTGAAGGCAAAGAAATGTAAGACAAAAAATCCGGCTTTACAAGCTTGGAAACTTGTACCCCCGCATAAACAGCACAACAATGCACTTGATGCCATGTTGGGGAGGAAATTCATATTCACCAAGTGGAGAGAAAAGTATGTAGTGGTACAAAGGTGTTGAGTGAAGTGTGTAATAAAATGAAAAAAAAAATCTGAAAAATTGAAAAGGACCCCAGCCTTTTACATTGGGCGGCAGCCCTTTGGGAAGCTGAATTATTGAGTCGCGGCCCTTTTTAAAATGAGCAAAAAGTATTTCTAAGTGTAAAAATGGAAGCTCTCTGAAAATTGGTCGCCCACAGTGTAAGCCATCCAATTTGGTGCTCTTGAAGCTTGCAATGATTCGGCGGCCGCCCTTTGTAAAAGGACTCCAACTTTTTTACAAAAGGGCCCCCACCCTTTCTAAAAGGGCCCCAGCCCTTTTGCACAATCTCTTTTAACTTGTTTTGTTCCTTAGCTTCTAACAATTGTCCATCACTTTGGGCAACCTCTTCACATTGTTTTGAGTATTTTTTTTTTCATCTTAAAATGGTTCAAGAAAGAGTTTTAAAAACATAACTTTCCTAGAAGAGGTCAAGGCAACCCAAGCTAATCTCCACCCTCTCAAGCTAAGGGTGTAGATAAACCCAATCTAAAAAAGAAATAACTTTATTGAGGAAGCATGATTAGGGAGTCCTTTTCTTACCTCCCCCCCTCCCCCATGTACTTTACATGCCGCTTACTTAGCATTCAGGGACGATGCTAGAGTTTTAAGTTTAAGGGAGGGGGTACAAATTCATATGTGACTTTTTTTTTTGGTGATGACTATGATCTTGAAACTTGGTATGATGTATGAATTTGAACCATTTTTATGTATATAGTGCATGTTTAATATCATATAATAGCATAGTATATTAGTTAAGTTCCATTTTTTGTTTTTGAAAATAAGCTTTTGGTTTCCTTTGCTTGGTTCTTTTCGAAAGTGGTTTCTTGAACCAAGCAGTGTATAGTATTTATGCCTAAAATTGGACGTTTAGGTTAAACACTTAAATTTATGAATGGGTCACAAGCAATACAGTAAAATACAACGGAAAAGTAAGTAAATAGAGAGGAAAATAATAGACAAGAAAGTAAAGAGTTTTATTCCTTGAGAATAGTCGGATTCAGTGATGAATTGCTTGATGTACAATACAATATAAGGAGGGGGGTATTTATAGTAGTGATTACCCAGTCCTAATTATAGTAAAATACAAAGACTAATGAGGCTCATGGGCCTATAAACTCAAGGTGGTGGTATATATGAAACCCTAATTAGGAGACTGTAACCCTCAGGCGGTAGGATGTATGCCTTGCGTCCTATGCCCGTACCGCCTGAACGGCCGTAACTCGTAGAACATGCGTGTATCCTTTATTTCCGGTGACTTGTACGATAAGTCCAGCCTCGCAAGCTGGACTCGTATTCCCATAATAATAGGTGGCCTATTTTTGCCAACACAGTAAGTTCCCTTATATGCTGAGTACTAACGCAGATAGTCAGAAAGTGAAAGAAGCATGATAGAAGACGTAAAGGTGTGACTATACCAATACTCGTCCTCTGTATCTTCGCATGCATTGTATTGAATGCAAATTCTTTAGTATAATGATGTGTTCCTCCGTGATTCGAGGGGTTTTCCGTGTAACTTCCCAATGCTGCCACTGCTATGTTCATATCCCGTAATTATGGAGATGCACATCACATAAACTGCAATAATCATAATTTCACATAATTATGATCCACGTGATCAAGATTGTTCAGCTTCTCACTCAAGAATCCCCTTAGGTGTGTATATATACGTCGTAAGTGTAGAGGCTTTTTTTATCGATCTTCAAATAATTTTTTAGAGTTTTCTTCTAAAAGACAAACCTTCTTCCAGCCTTGATACTAATTCCATCTTTTAGCCATGGCACAAGGTCCAAATTTCCTCCACGCAAACTTCAGAGTCCTAGACTATCTTCCTGCCACCTTTAACTTTGAAGGTGATGGCCGAACGCAGGGTCAAACACCCAAGCAGGAAGGTGAAAACAACAACCTTTCCATGAGTTTTATCCATCTGCGGTTGTAAGGGACGATATAACTCGTATCAGGCTTGATCGTAAGTGCCATGAAGTAATTGACATCATTGTTCCTTCTGCTTAAGAAATAATTTCCTCCCATCGTGCTGGTTACTCGATGGTCCATACGTACCCTTTCAATCTGCACCTCAACAAGTGCATTCAATCGATTGTTGAAGAGATATGCTGCCAATACAATATCTATCTAGGAGTAGGCCCCTCTATATGGTGATTGGTGACTAAGCAGTATCACTTGGCGAACCATGCCAGGGTATAGTTTTCCTTCTGGTACCTTTTTGCTTTCTACTCTCCCCGTCTCCACAAGGTGGGAATGCTGACGTTCATCAAACGGGGAAAGAACGACGTGGTTCTCAATAGTGAAAATTTCAAAGATCGCAGTTGGGTCCACCGGTATGTGGCGGTGAGGATGCCAGACATTGTTTCCTCTCTTCCCTTCCCATAGGTCTTCAATAGGAGGTGTAAGTTCATGCGCTATTATTTTGTACATTTCACACCCGCTGCTTTTCTGAACTGACTTTGCATCTTTCTTAGTGAGTTCTGTGACAGGTATACAATTAACCCAATTAACCCATGATGAGTTAACCATGTGGGTTACTGCAATCTTTGCAAGAAACCCCCTACTTCAATGACTTTCACATCTTTGGCCAACGCGAACGGGTGGTGTGCAAAAGACCTTGGTAAGTCTTCTCATATGAATTTCTCTTTTTTTCCTTGGCTCCCAGTGTCTTCATTACCTCCTCGTTCAGTGTTCTACCACCGTGAGATGCCTCCACTGAAGGAGATAAAGATTGATGCCCCTTATACTGCTCCCTTGCCCGATGTGTGAGCGTCTGGACGGAGAATCGTTGAGAGGGCAAACAATTCCCGCTCTTCGAAGAGAAAAAGATGTTCCAAGCCTGACAATGTAGTGACTGCTAGTGACCACTTTGTGATTTCTGATGGTGAGGGCGAAGTCCCCCGAGTGCATTAGCCTGACGCTGTTGAGACCCTCTCTTCTGCTACTGTTGAGTCTGGTCTGCCTATGTGGAAGCGCAGACACCTAATAGATGAGTCTCTTGAGGCTGGCGAGGAAGCCGTCGTGGAAGACGATGTGGTGCTCTCTCCCATTCATCTTGAGCCTCAGTCATCAGGTCAATTCTTCATCCTATATGTCGCTACCTTAATTTCCTTTTTCTCCTCATAAGCTAATATCTTTTATATACATGTAGAGCCTACTGTTTCAACTCTGGCCCCCAAGGCAACCGACTCTTTCCAGCGCCGCCCTGGTAAGGAGGTGGTGACGGATGCAGATGTTGTGGCTGATCCCGTGGATGGTGCCTGTGAGGTTGTTATTCCCGTTGCTGTGGGACTTAACCTGTTCAAGACCTCAAGGGTTGTGACAGACCATACCACTCAGTTGATCGGCCCTAACGAACAAAGACATCTTGTTGGCTACAATCTCCAGAAACTGCTTGAGGTTGCCGATGGTTGTTCTCTTCGGGTAAACTTCCTTTTTGCTATTTTCAGCATCTTATCAGTCGAGTCCTTACTCTCCCTCTGCTAAACTTCCGCTTCAATATTCATCCAGGGGCTGATGGCTTATCAAGAAATACTCCATCGAGATGGCTAAGATGATAACCTAAGAGAGGAGAATGAAGCCTTGCTAGGACAAGTTACTAGCCTACAGCCTTTCGTGGAGGAAGCTGAACGGCTGAGAGGGGAGCTTTACAGTATGCGCAGAGCTTATCAATAGGAATCCTTGAGAGACAAGAATCTTGACGAGACTTTGGGCAATGAGATACGCAAGAAAAAACAGACTGTGGAAGCCCTCCAGTCTTCTCTTACGGAGGCCAAGCTTTCAGAACAGCTTCACCATAAGAATGTGGCCCGCCTGGAAGCATCTATGAAGGTCCTCTAACAAAAGATGTCTGGGGTGGATGAGAGGATTGAGGCTGCTGAAAAAAGTGTCCATAATTCTAGGGGCCTTTTCTCCTTCCTTCAAGATGAGAACGATAGGCTGAAAAGCAAAGTGGCGTCCCTGGAGAATGAACAGATGAATGCCCAGAATGCTCATCGTATAGCTGAAGTGGATCGTGCTAACATCATAGCTACCCTCGTCACCTTTCTCCGGTTTCATGACGACCCTAGTGTGGACCTGGAGGCTGAGATTGCTTCGTTGACCGACTTGTGGCCCAAGCATATGCTCAGATGGGGTCCGATCTTGAAAAAGGTTCTGAAGAGGTTAGTGGCAAGAGAGGAGATGAAGCGTTTGCTGGGGAACCTGCAGCTGGTGAAGTAGGACCTTCCCGCTGAAGGGAGCCCTCGAGAGAAGAATAGAAATTCCCCCTCCCCTTGATGCTTAAGATTTTTTTTACATCTATGTATTGAATAATTGCCCATGTTTTACGAGCGTTATGATATGATTTTGGCCCGTTTTGAGGCTTTTAACTTGAATTACTTGCTAATTTATTTGTGACGATTTTAGTTTCCACCGTAAACAATTAAGTAATGTCCTTGCTAAATTGAGCCCTCACGAGCATGTGCGCTTTAAAGGTTAAGCGGCTTTCGGACGTCCTGCACGTTCTTATGTCTAGAAAGTTTGCCAGTGAGCATGTTCGGGCAATTACGTCCGTTATATGCGCCAGTGTTTTGGAGGCTTACATTGCGTTCGTGATAGATGGCTGTTTTGAAACCACAATGGGATGACTTTAGCCCGTGTGAATACGGTGCTTTTTTGCATTTTGATACGGAACGTCTTTGCTTGTTTACTCGAGTATTTTAAGACTTGATGGCACTATGCGAGCGGACGTCCCCACCGGTATATAGGTGCAAATTTATTGAATTGATGAGTTCCACTTATGAATAATGTCTGGTGGCTGAGTTAGACGCGGTCTAGCTCCAAACAAGTAGTTTACCCTACTTTTGTCACAAAAAGTGAGTGTATTAATTCAACTTGAGTTTGGCCGTGGCTATGAATATTTGGATCATAGATGGATCTGAATTGTAATTGTAAAGTTGACTAAGTAAAATAGTAGTTTTTATTGATAAATATGGGCGCAGGGCCTGAATTGTTGTGGGTGAAAACCCGTAACATGACTGATGAGTATGTAAATAGTGTCATCAAAATTTAAAGACACTAGAAACTAAATAAAAGTAATTGCTGAAAAGAAATATACTTCCAGATGCCCTACTCCTTCTCCCTCCCCCCCTCCCCCGTGAAGACACGTCAATAAACTGAACAATAGGAATCGTAATCTTGGTTTGATTGAGGATTTGGGGTCTTCATCAATTTCAGGGAAGCCAGCCTTTGGTGCCTCTTCGGCGTTAGATGCTCTTAGGACCACTGCAGTGTAGCATTCCCTTGCTACCTCCTGATCACCATTGATTTCTTTTATTCTCCACTCGGTGGGGTATTTGAATTTTTGATGCTAGGTAGAGGATACTGCTTTAACTTGGTGAATTCACGTGCGCCCTATGATTGCATTGTGTGGGATACCTTTTATGACCTGAAAAGAAGAAACATAATCCGCTCCCGGAATGTGTGTAGCAACGCTGATTTCCTTGACAGATTTTTCATAGGAGTCGTTAAAGTCTGCCAGTGTGTAGACACTCTGAGCCGTTTTGTCTTCAACTCCCACCGCTTGTAGAGTGTCCCATTTTATAAGGTTCACGACGAATCCAGCGTCGACTAGGACGCGCTTGACGTCCCTATCCTCTATCCAGAGCATTATAACCAAAGCATCGTGGTTAGGAGTGTTGTAGCTAGCGCTATCCCCGCCACTGAATAAAATCATCTCTTCACGGGCGTGGTCCTCATTGCACACTACGTTACCGTCTTTCAAGTCACCAAGCAACAACGGGCCACCGATTGTTACGTTGATGGACTTCTTACGCATTGGCAAGTCTAGGGGTCCCTCTAAGATTACGCTTTCAGCATAGGTTTACTTTCCTCTTTCGGTAAACAGGTCCTCTAAATAACCTTCATCGAGCAAGTTCGTCACTTCCATGATCAAGGCCCTACAAATAGCGATTTCATGACCATGATCCATGTGAAACTCGCAATACAGGTTTTTGTTTCTTCTACCAGGTTCAACTCTCATATTGTTAGGCAACCGTATTTGGGAATCCTTCATATGATCCCGTACAAACTCCACGGCGTTTATGTGCAGTCCTAGTTCTTCAAACCTATCGGGTACCCAATCTATGTTGAGTGACCTCTTATGAGGTGGTGTTGGAGCTTTTTTGTTATCTTCTCGCTTTTCAACCGGCTTAGGAAAGTCATCCCTGTAGTCTCTCTTTCTCCGCTTTCCTTAGTCTCCTGCTCTTGACTCTTCAGCATATCCCCGTTTGTGTCCTTCACGGATGATGTCTTCAGCTATCGAGCAAACTTCTATAATTGGAGCTACAGAGTGTTCAGGCTCCAAGCGCAACTTCTCGATGTATCTTTGCTGTAAAGCGTTCCATGTTATCACACGGTGTTGAATCAAACTCTGCTGCAACTTTCTGGTGGCTAATGACCCTTTGGAATTCAGGCTCTTGCCAAAAGCTACCACAACAATATTATCAGGGACTAGACGAAGCTCCATGCGTTCCCTTTGAAACCTTTCAAGGTAGTCCTTCAGCAGCTCATCGTCATGCTGCTGAATCTCAAAGATATCCTCCATACGCTTTTCCTGCTTACGGGCGCCAGAATGCGCTTTCTTGAATAAATCTTTGATCTGGGTGAAGAACTCGATGAAGCCCATCGGTAGCTGAGTGTACCAAGCAAGGGCACCTTTAGTCAAAGTTGAGCTGAATATTTTCACCAAAGTAGATTGGATCTCTTCCTCTAAGATTTCATTGCTCTTGACGGCTGTATAATATGCAGCAATATGCTCGTCCGGATCCGTTGTCCTGTCGTACTTCAAGTTATCCGGCAGGGAGAAGTTCTTTGGTACGTGGATCGGTGCAGCGCTTGCTTTGTATGCATGCTTATAAAACTTTTGCTCATCTATGGTGGTAACCTGGGGTGGTGCACCCGGCACGTTACCATTCCGATCGTGGATGGCTTTCATCTCCTTTAGGATGTTCTAAATGACAATGCTCCTTTGAGGTCTTGATTGTTGACTTTCGTTGAACCTCCAGAAGCGGCGTCCATGTTGAGTCTACGATTAGGAGCGGACACTGGAGTATCATTCATATGCGCTGGTCCTCACGGGGATGCTAGCCTCTGAGACGATCCAGTGAACATTGCTCCTAACTTTTGAGATATACCCTCGACCATGTTGACCGATTTCTGCTCTGCCCGTTCTGACAGGGTTGTGATGAGATGAATAAGGAAATCTCTGAGATCAGAATTACCTTCACATTATTGATCACCTTCATCATCACTAGGAACATAGATTGGCTCCTTGGTGGGATACTTTGGCTGCACGTTGGGATCGCCAAGATCCTGTACAGACTCGTCTACTGCGTTGGTAGTGTCCTTTAGGGTGTTGTCGTCTGACATGACTACGCTTTTTCCTCGTAGAATACCTACAATTGCCTGGGCCCTACGGTGGGGGCCCTACGATGGGCACCAATCTGTTTATGCGTAAAATTGGTTGTCTAGGTTAAACACTTAAATTTTGAATGGGTCACAAGTAATAAAGTAGAATACGAAAGAAAAGTAAGCAAATAGAGAGGAAAATAATACACAACAAAGTAAAGTGTTTTTATCCTTGAGAATAGTCGGATTCAGTGCTAAATCGTTTGATGTACAATACAATGTAAGGAGGGGTTTTTATAGTAGTGATTACCCAATCCTAATTGTGGTAAAATACAAAGATTAATGAGGCTTATGGGCCTATAAACTCAAGGCGGTGATATATACGAAACCCTAGGAGACTGTAACTCTAAGGCGGTAGGATGTATGCCTTGCGTCATACGCCCTTGCCGCCTGAACGGTCGTAACTCGTAGAACAGACGTGTATCTTTTATGCTCGGTGATTTGTAGGATAAGTCTACTCTTGCCAGCTGGAGTCGTATCCCCATAATAATATGTGGGGTAGTTTCCCACACAATTAATTTAGTATGAAAATGCCTTTTGAATGTCGTTTGAATTTCTCATAAAGTACCAACATGTCATTTGCATCTTATGGTATTAGAAAAGTTGTGGAGTGTCCACTTTGTGAGTATTTGGTCCTTGTTGATGACTCTATGCTCATTTGTTTCTTTGGAGTCATTGACTGGTTCCTAGTGGACCATTGAGACTTTACAAGTGTGTAAGCTTTGTTGAGAGTTGAGTTTTTATCTTGATTGATCCACTTGCTTGGGTATGTGAGGTATATTTGGTGGGTTCACATGTTTGAGTTGAGGTTTAGAACTTTCTCGATTTGTGGTCAAGGCAAAATTTGAGTTGTACCAAACTTTAAAATGATCTTAGGCTTTCTTTAGAACCCTTTTTGGAGCCTCTTCATATACCATTACTTCAAAAATATCACTAGTAATCCCTTTTGAACCTATTAGCCTTTCATTTGGTAACCCGATATGCGACAAGTCCTTTACTGGTTGCGAGTTGAGATCAAGATCCCTTTGAGCAAAAATGTGACTATGAGGAAAAATTCCTAAGTTTAGGGGGTGATTTGGATATGTCATGTGCTAAGAAGCCTTGGATTAGCTAAAAAAAAAAAGGAAATAAAAAGAGAAAAGAGAAAGAGAAAGTTATTGAGCAAAATCCATAAAGAGAAGCAAAGTGAAAAGAACTAGTCTACCTTGTCTTTGTAAATATCAAGGATAGATTAGGGGAAAAAAATTTAGGCTTCTTAGACCATAGAAAAAAAAAATGAAGTAAGAAGTAGAAGAATAAAAGGAAGGAATTAAAGTTTCAAGGGTGAAAGAAGGTGAAAGAAGGATAAAATGAAATGTGTTAGTAAGCTGGTTGGTAGTCACTATATTTCCAAATTCTATCATGCCTAGTCCCGAGCCTACATTACAAGTCTAATCAAGTCCTAGTTGATCTAATTTTTGGTGCTTCTCCATTAGTCAAGAGTTACAATATGGGCAAGCCTATGAAACTTTGACTCAACTCGTGAACATTCTTTGGAGAGTAAGTACTTCATTGTCTAAAGTCCTTAGTCTAAATTTTATCATGAGAGAAGGACTATCTTTTGTGGTGAGCATTGGAAGTGGGGAGTAGAGAGATGAGAGCTTGGCTTGAGATGAGGTTTACAATCAAGTGAAGTTGGTTGATGAACCAAATCAATGTTTGAGGCTCTATGTCATCCTTTGAATATTAAGAAACTTGCGAAGTGGTTCATAAAGCATCGTGTCAAGTATGCATGAGTGTGAATGTAAGTTGGTGCTAAATGAGGTCAAAATCCTAAAATTTGAAAATGGAACTTGTCATCATTGTATGCTAGTCTTGAAAGTGCTTCATTATCTTTGGGTAGAGATTAGTTTGCTTGCGGACAAGAAAAGACTTAAGTATGGGGGACTGATGCGTGAGCATTTTGCATATAATAACTTGCTTAAACTTTTATTTTTGAATCCAAAAGTGACCAATCAATAGGAAAAATAATGTGTTTTTGCTTGGTTTCACGTTTCTAAGACAAATGGGAGTGAGAGATACCACAAGGAGCAAAATACCCAAGGAAAGGGAAATATTTTCAAAGAGGCTGCAGAAACAAGGAAAGTGTGGCCGCCCCTGACAAGAGCGACAATCCTTTCCGTGTATGTGAAAATCATGCCAAGCGAAAGGGCGGCCAAAAGACCCCAGCCCATTCTAAAAGGGCCCATACCCATTCCATAAGGGCTCCAGCCCATTGAAAGGGCGGCCAAAAAGGCCCCTGCCCTTTCAGAAAGGTCCCCCGCTCTTTTTGCTATTCAGCAAAAAGTGACTACGCAATCAACAACAAAAAGTGCCTATCAGGTCAAAGTTTAGCACCAGGGTAGCTATCCATCAAAAATCATACTTTTCTTCCTTAAAATATAAGGACAATTTTGAAAAAATATTTTATTTATTCTACTAATTATAAATAGTTAGTTTTTACATATTTTTCATATATTTGGCTTATTTCTCAAGCTTTGGGGAAAGTGTTCATCAACCAAGTCTAGGATTTAAAGATTAAGAGCTTAAATTGTTTAATCCATTTGCCTTTTCTTCATTCCTTTGATTTTTTATTTCATTATCTTGACTTTTTGGTGTAATTTTGATACTAAAAACATGTGTAGTTGATAAATTGGTAGAGCTAGGAATTGTGTATTGACACCCTTGTGCTTTTGAGGTATTGAGTACCCTTTTACCATTATTGATTTGGGTGTTTGGCTAATTAATCAGTACTGGTTTAATTCTCATGAATTGGTAGTTAAAGATGCTAGTTCTAGCCCTATGAGTACTAGACTTACACCGAAAGGGTATTTTTAGGAATAGGATAATGATTAATGGAGTACCGATGGTAGGTTTGTCGCATTTACCCAGGGGTTAATGGGTTGAACATCGAAAGGGGGATGTCTTACTCGGACACAATATCGATTGAGTTTAATGCAACACTTCTTTGCACCAAAAGGGCGAGAGGTGTTAGGCTTGGCAGTTACTGAAATGGGCTATCCACCTTTCAGCATCCGCTTTCTTAAAGGGTGACCACACTTCCTTAAATCACCAAGGTCCTACCAAGTAAAACTACTCATTTTAACTTTGTCATTTTGTCCCTTTTAACTCACATATGTTCATTTTAGTTCAAGGTTACAATGTTACCAAAATACTCATCTTTACTCTAAACATCATAACAAGAAGACACAACTACAAGGTTTTCATAGAAGAGCAGATTCAGCCTGAAGCAATACAACAATAACAGGTAAACCACTGCACCTACTCCTTACCCCAACCAATTATGAATGCCCATTTTAAATTTCATACATGAGTTCAATGTATTTAATGTATGCAAATCATTGACCTAAATCTGCAAAACTTAAATGTTAAAGAGAACTAAATCAAAGTAAAGAAAAGTGATCTATTTGTGAAAGTTATGGAATCGATTGATGATGTTGTGTATGTATGGTGTTGGTGTGATGGATTACGGTGGTCGGCGGTGGGCGGATTTTGTGTGTCCGGTGAGTTAGAGAGTGAGAATAGTTGGAAAAGTGAAATATGGGAATGGGATTTGCTTTTATAGTCTGATCGGGTCGGGCTGAACCGTGATGGGGCGGTCACCCAAGTGAAATTGGCCAGCACGCCCTCAGTGACATTACCAAAGGGATTTAGGAATACCAGAGGGTGGTCGCATAACAAGTAGGGTAGTCGCCTTTTCCTCTACACTTGGAAAAATTTTGAGTCTTTGATTTTTAGGACGTTTTGTTTCTAGGTGCCCGCCTATTTTCATGAGCATTGACCTTTTAAAAAGGGGTGGCCCACCCTTCAGATGAGGTAGTCTCCCTTTACACCACTTTTCTTTGAATCTTTCTCCACTCTTTCGCTTTCAATTATGTACCTATAAGAAACACAAACTAATTAGCTAAAAGCTTGGGTTGCCTCCCAATAAGTTCCTTTATTAACTTCGTTGAATGATGTCGAACCCTTCAACATGGCTCAACTAGAACCATAAAGGCCACCATCTTGGTGCCGTCCATGGTCCCCAAATAATGCTTGGTTTCCTTACTATTCACCCTAAACATCTTGCCTTTTTGGTCTTCTAAGTCAAGTGCTCCTTAAAGAGTGAGATTTACCACTTTGAATGGACCTCCCTGTTTAGATCTCAACTTCCCAAGAAATAATTGGAGTCGGGAATTGAATAGAAGAATCGAATCATCTTGTTTCAATTTCCAATCCCATATCCTCTTGTCATGAATGCTATTCATCTTCTCTTTGTAAATCAAAGCATTCTCAAATGAATGTAAGTGCATTTCATACATTTTATTCAATTTTTCAACTCGCATTTTGGAGGCAACCTCCCATTTCAAATTTAGTCGTTTCAAAGCCCATAATACTCCGTGCTCCAACTCAACCGAAAGATCGAAAGTATTTCCAATGGTCAACATGCTAGGATACATACCTATATGAGTCTTGTATGACGTCCTATACGCCTATAAGGCTTCATCTAGCTTTCTTGCCCAATCTTTTCAATTAACATTCATTGGGTTGGCCAAAATTTGCTTGATTTCTCAGTTCGACAACTTGCCCACTAGTTTGTGGGTGATAAGGTGTTGCTACAACGCTTCACTCCACACTTTTCCAATAGCGAATCAAAATCACAGTTGTAAAAATAGGATCCACCATCACTTATGATAGCTCGAGGAGTCCCAAATCAGGTGAATATTTTCTTGAAGAAATAGGTAACACTTTTGGCTTCATTGTTGGACAATGCAGCTGCCTCAACCCAATTTGATACATAATCAACCACCACTGTAATGTACTTTATACCTCAAGAAAATTGCCCCATGAAGTATGTCCCCATATATAAAAAAGCTGAACTTCTGTACTGGGGTTTTAAGGCATCTCATGCATTCTTGAGATACCTTTCATTCTCTGACATTGGTCACAATTCTTAATAAACACATAAGAATCTTTGTAGAAATAAGGCCAAAAGACATTGCACCTTAATACTTTAGTCGCCATTCTAATACTACCACGATGTCCTCCATAAGAAGAGCAATTACACCCTTTTTAGAATCTCCATTTGTTCAAACTCGGCCATACATCTTTGTATTATCCCATCCACATAAATGCGAAAGAGATATGGCTCATCCCAAAAATAGTGTTGGTCATCCATAACCAACTATATGAGTTCATCTTGATGTATTTTATATCACCGGTATACCTTTCTTGCAACTTTAATATCTTATCCATCGTATCCTCTTCCCCATTTAAAAATTTGATAAGAGGCATTGGGAGTCCTTTGAACAACAATAAGGTGCCGCATGCCTTGATTTGTGCCTTACCATATATGGATGTTACCGCATTGGTTAGCACCTTGAGCTCTCATTGCCCTTGTGTTTGGTTTCATTGTTGATAAGGTATCCTTTGGCCTTGAAAAACATTGATAAAGTTTGCATCATCTTCTTATTCTCGATACCCTTGCTCCACCATTTGACCCTCTTATATTTGTTCTTGAAAACCAATAGGAACATAGCCGGGTAGTGCATACCCTATTGGATAAGGTTGTTATGAATAATAGGACTATGATAGACCTCTTTAGGGGCTTGGTCAATTGCATTAACTTTCTTGTCTGCTTCAACTTGAGATTGATTTTCTTGATTCTTACCAAGAAGTTCCACCGTGGTCTCCGGTTGTATCAGTCTTTCATCTTGAGCTTCCATAGCTCATGCGAGAGCTTCACTATTCGGATCATTGTGCAATTGCTTTCTTATTCTAGACTTCCCAGCTCTAGATTGCTTGGTGACTTTGTTGATTATTTCCATTACTTGATCAAATGTGCTCTCCATAAGCCTCATTTAGCCACATTGGTAATTATTGTTTGATTAGAATCGACAAGCCCTTTATAGAAAGTCTCCAAAAGAATACTATCTGAAAAACTATTTTCCAGGCAAGCATGAATCAATTCAAAAATCTCTCTCAAGTTTTGTACAAAGCCTCTGCCACATTTTGTTCAAAGTAATAGATATCATCTCTCAAATCTACAAACTTCCTGGGATAAATATTCACCAAAGAATGCCTTCAGTAACTTGTCCCAAGTATGTATGCTCCTCGTATTTAGACCATCAAACCACGCCTTAGCTTTCCCTTTTAGAGAGAATTGGAAAAACCTAAGACATAATGCATCCTCCAAGACACTAGGATGTCTATTGAGCATATAAACTTATAAGAACGTTTGTAAAAGTTGATTTGGATCTTCATCTTCTTCTCCTCTGAGCAACCCTCTATTGTCCAAGGAATGTAAAGAAACTTGGGGCATTTGGAAGGTCGCATTCCCTTGAAGATTAGGATTGTTAATGTCATTTACATCTCTCAGTGGATCAAGATCATTAATCTAGTCTTGGTTAGAGTCATCACTCTCAACATCTTCGGGTGGGTTATTATTACCTACTACACCTTGAGGTTGAATTCAAGGTGGAATGATCACTTACACCTGCAAATACCACGAAGACAAAATCAAGTGAAAGGGTAAGGAGTAACGAGCTAATACACGAATTAAAACTATTTAAACTATGAGATTAAACTGAAGCTACCTGGCAAAGGCATCAAAAGTTGGCAAGGCCCAATTAAGGGTTCGATGCCAACTAATACCAAATTACGGGGTCGAACACGAGGAGCGTGCAATAAATTAATGTAGTTAATATAGATAAATTAAATTTGAGTTATCAGTTAGATTATTCCTAAATTATGGTATAAATTTTAACTAAGTATATGACTAAGATGTGTAAAATAAATATTATTTTTCTTAGGAGTTTAAGGAATGGGATTATAATCTTCACATAATTGTGCCACTAATGGTATCTAACCGCTAAGTCAAGAGTTTGCTAGATCATATTTTGGAATCCAATCTCATACACCAAGCGTAGCATTTTTGGTAATATATGGGACTAACAATCCTTAACCCTTTCGGTAGCAAGGGGTATTGTATGAAGTGCAAGTGGTATGTTCCTAGGTAGGGGTTATCTTGTTAATCCAAGGTAACCACAACTAAACTACCTTACCCATTCCCAATATTCTTTTGATATAGTTTTAGTACTTTTTGGGTTTGAACCTATGTTGACCACCACAAGTCCTTAGAAGTTTAAGCATCAAAGCAGCGAAAACTGATATTCCAAACTTGTTTTAGGCTTAACTAGTTAGACCAATTAGGTTAGCAATTTAGATTTTGATTACAACCCTATGTTATGACGTAGCTACTCATGGAGTGGAAGAAATGAACACATACAATTGTCGTTAATGACAGTAGAGATAAAAGTATATAAGAATCCTTACAATTTACTAATTTGATCTTTCAAAATGGTAGGAACTTTTAAAGAAGTGAATAAAACTCTCAAATTTCTCCCCAAGACAAAAAATACTGAAAATAACCTAAAGTTATCTATTTATAGTGATTACAATTTTTAATTTTGTAAATGATCCTTCTCGGCTTAGGCAGCTGCCTAATTGATTAGGGTGGCCACCCAATTAAGCTTTGATTGATATCTTGCTTTGACTTAGCAGGTGAGGTGGAGCGCATCATTCATGAGGTGGGGGCTTATTGTTGAATTCCAGATATGGCAGTCATCCATTTGAAGAGATATTCTTGTATTCCTCTTTCAACAGGTATTCGCTAAGGCAATTATATCACATGTGTCCCGATTGTTTTGATTCGTATATGGATTTTTGAAGATTTATCGAACAAGCCTCTTGGAAACTTATAAATACTTTAGGTATTTTGAATCCTTTCGGAATTTTCATGAACATTTTGTTGTCCAATGAGCCATATGATAGGCTTTGACAACATCCATTAGATACGTATCATCAATTCTTTCACGTTTAGCCAAACTTACAAGATACTTGAAGATGATTGCATCCACCACAAGAGAATATGTCTCCATATAATGAATGCCAAGTTTTTGCAAAAATTCTTGTGCCACAAGCCGTACTTTATATCTAATAACGTTATTTTGTCATTTTATTTTCACATAAATATCCATTTGTAACTCATCGGCTTTACATCTTTAGGTGCTCGGGCTGTTAGTTCAAGAACTTCATATTTTTCAAGTGAAGTCAAATTTGTTGAATTGTATGTTTACAATTTGGTCAATCATTTCTCCATCGACATTCATCAGCAGATTTTACTTCAAGATTCTCATTTTGTGCATAATCTCAATAGCAACAATATATGCAAAAGCGTTGTCAACAACAAATTTATTCTAATTCCATATTTTCCTACTGAGACATAATTCATTAAGATCACTTCAATTTCATAATTTTCAGGTACATGAGCCTCTTTTGAGGAGGACTTATGAATTGTTATGCCTCTATGCTCTTCTTTAGCAATTAATACCTCCATATTATTATCTTTTTGATCAATTGCTCATTTTCATTTTCAAAGATTTTTATCTTCAGAATCGAATGGTCTACCATGCCTCAAGTGTGTCTTTGACTCACTTGCGCGAATAGATTGTCCAACAGGAACATCAACTCGAATTGGAGCATTTACAGCTGAAACATGGGATTTTGTAATCCTTGGTAGGTCAAAATGCGGCTGGCAGTCAATTTGCAATAATTCGCAAATACACTATCAATTGAACTTCTTGTTCACATTGATTTACAGAAGGATCTAAATGAAATAGTATTAGTACATTCTAAATAATATCTTTTTCCAAATTATCACTCGCCCTAATATTAGGAAAAGTGATTTATCAAAATGATAATTAGGAAATTTTGTTATAAATAAATCTCACATTATGGACTCAAGATATTTAGTAATAGCCATGGAATATATTTTCTTTGGATATGGATTTCGCACTATTGAGGGCATTCTATTTCAGGCTTATGGCTCTCATTATTATTTTAATTCTTTGCAAGTTTTCTAAGTTGAACCTTTAAGCTTGTATTTAAATTTTCGGTATGAGATGTCTATCATTATTGCCTGGCTGGTTGACAGTCTATCTAGAGATTTTTTCCCTCCAAATTTTTTTTGATGGCAGTGTACTGAGGTGGATTTAGGAATATAAGTGATGAGTTCATTTAATTTTACGGAAAAGAAGCACACCATACCAGTTTGCCGCCGGGTTTGACGCACCCGACGTGGCCTGCATGTGCAATGACAAAGATACCCTTGAGTCAAATTTTGTTCTTTCAACGTGTGTCCCTCACACTCTCAGCCTCTCACTCTCTCACTCAGCCGCTGCGGGCCCATGCCCACTTTTAACTATTTTACTTTAAATTATTAAAATCTTAATGGGCCTATATTCAAATAGGCCCACTTTTAACTATTTTAGTTTAAATTATTGAAATCTTAATGGGGCCTATATTAAAATATTTATTTTAAATAATGTCTTTATTTTCGGACACAATTTTAGAATTAGAGAAATTATTGAAAAATTGTATCAAAATTTTTTTTGTGGTGCCATAATATTCAGAACATATATTATTTTTACTTTTCATTTATTTTTGTTAGTAAACAACTCTTTCAAATATTCTGTTTTACTTTTGTTTTATTTTCGGTCACAATTTTATTTTTACTATGAAATTTAAGAAATCGTTGAAAAATTGTATCAAAAATATTTTTGTGCTGCCATAATATTCAGAACATATTTTTTTTTACTTTTTATTTATATTTGTTATTAAATGGCTCTATAAAATTGGTGAAATCGTTGAAAATTTGTATTTAAAATTAAATAGTGTAATTAAATTAATTACTCTCTACAAATTACATTTAACAAAATATTTTTGAATATTTTATGACATCATATTATATATTTATTATAATAAATTGTATTTACTTCTTTCTTTATTATTGAATCCCCTAATCATAAGTTATTTTACTTAAAAAACTATTGTGTTGTAAAACTAATAGTAAAGAAAGAAGGAGGAGTTATAGTAAAAAACTCATGTGTTGTAAAACTAGTAGCTACCCTACTTCTCGGGACTCATATGTTTTTTGTTGCCGATAACAAGGAGGGGTTACACTATATGGCCCAAGTCGCTAATAATTCTTCGGGCGAGGCCCAATTCGTTAATAATTCTGTTGTGGCCCAAGTAAAGTACAATTACGGGATTGCATTGCTGATGTTTGATAGGGAAGATGAAATTAGCATCAACTCGGGGATGGAAGTGCTGCTTAGTCTATTGAAGGAGCCCGACGGAAGAAATAAGACGATTGAATGCAGAAGACATCTCAAAAGGATGATTGGTTCGGCAAACTGCAGCAAAGTCGTAGAGACTGGGTGTTGTCACTTTCAGGGGCCGGGGCACTGGAACAGATATATGACAGATATTTACGGCTGCCGTGAATTATTTGTCAATTGTGATCTATGTCTCATTGACGTTGAAACCACGAAATTAACCTTTCCGATGTTTGACTTTGAGATGGGAGCTCCTTGTCATTCAGATCTAAGTTCGGATGATGGTAGCTTTGGCTCTGGTCTGGATTATTAGGGATATATACTTTGTATCACCTTTTTGGGCTCTATATATGTAGTACTTACTTCATCGTGGACTGATCGTGCGCTTATACTTGTCTAACGATTGTCTAGTCTGAAGTTGTAATGTACTTAGTACTTAGTAGCAGTATTGACTTTCTCCTTTTTGTCTATGTAGAATACACCAAGTTTGCATACGCTGGGCTGATTTCGTGCATTCCCGTTATTTGTATTGTTGCAAGGGCAAAGAACTTGTCTACTAACCAAAACAAGTTCTACCCATCTTGATTAATAAAGAAGTACCAGGGAATGTGATAACGGCTCAATATTAAAGAGTACTTAAAATTCGATTAAACAAGTGTCCTTATTTTACACATGTCGTCGGCTAAACTTAAACGACAGCGAGTGTGGGAATGTTGAATTCCTATCAGGATTCATACGTGCAGGAATAGATTATGCGACCCAACTCCTGGGGACTCGCTGAAAATGTGTTGGAGGGCTTACTCTACATGGGCCGAGCACATGCCTTCATTGATGGTGCGGCCCAATTCGCTAATTAATCAGCTGTGGCCCAAAAATAGTCCAATTATGTTTTTGCGTTGCTCCTGTTGACAGAATGAACAAATTAGAACTAATACGGCAATGGTTTCGTTGATTACCCTATTGGTTGAGGACGACGGTATACGTACGGTGGTTAAAACCAGAGGACCTGCCATTAGTGATGGTAACTGCAGCAATTTAATGGATTCTAAGTTCTGAGGCGAAGTCGGAGCAGGTCACATGAATTTATAATGCAATTCATGGCAATATTGCACCCGTTAGTTAACAGTCATCTACGTGTTGTTGACATCGAAACTTTCGCATTAACTTATCCGCTCTTTGATGGTGTCAAGCAGAAGTCGTTGATTCACACGAAACACCTACTTCTACTTTGGATGAATAGGTGTCTAGACAATGTACCTGCTCAATCCTGATGCAGTACTTATTAATTTGTGGTTTTGATTTAGTTCGTGTCTTTTTTTTTTAAAATACTTTTCCCCAGTATATCTGGATTGCATTAAGTAAAGAGTGGCTTACACAGAGGAGGCTTGGCCTGTCCTCTTGTAACAAAAACTATCTGTGTAGCATACAAACAACTTGCATACACAGTAGGCAACTAAAATGATAACTAACAAACAAAAAAATTAGCTTTATCGTATCTGATCCTCATACAAGGCAGTTGCCATCTATCTAAATGATATGCACCCTTCGCTTCTTTGGGCAACTGATTGTATGCAAAAAGAATTCTGGGCAACTGAGTAGAGGCAGCTTGTTTTGCCAAGGAATCTGCAATTTGGTTTGCTTCCCGGAAAGAATGTTTGATCTCCATTCGACTTTGAGACATGAACAAAGAGTATCCTCAATTACTGATTTAAGCTTTCTATTTTTCAGAGTCTTCTTGTTCAACATATCCACTACTATCATCGAATCTAATTCCGCAATTACATCATGATAGTCATTGTTGACACACCATTCAACACCAAATCTGATTGCCAAAGCTTCAGTTATGTTATTTGTGTGCCCTTTGATAGGTATGGAGAATTCCATGATTAAATCACCAGTGTGATTTCTCAAGATTCCACCCATTCCCGCTTGTCAAGATCCTGCCAAGAAGCTGCCATCCGTATTCAACTTTAGCTTCCCCTCTGGTGGAAATTCCCACTTTACCTGCAAGGTTCTTGGCCATGGTTTGAGCTTTTCTACAACCTCACATATCTTGATCCAAGGCATGTTCCATTCACATTTAGAGAAAGATTGATTCATAGCAGTGGTAATAGTCCACTTAATTTGGTATATCATAATGCTATAGACAATCTTTTTCTTTTCCCCATACTTGCAAGAACATATTCCTTTCCATATTTCCCAACATATCACCAAACGAGTGATTTGTAGAAGCATCTTGTGAGCATTATTCTTTGCTTTGGCTTCAAACCATTTTTTAAAGGTCTGCGCAATTGAAGTAGCACAGTGATTGATTCCCATTGGAGCTCCAAAATAATTCCACATGTGAATTGCTAACTCACTTTCCACAAATACATGATGAGTTGACTCACATCTAGGCACAACGCAACAGTAACACCTAGAAACAATTTGATGTCCAAACTTAACAAAAGATTCATCACTTGGAAGTCTTCCCATGATTAGTCTCAAAGATAAAAATGAGATTTTAAATTGAATCTTAGAGTGCCAAAGATTCTGAAAAGGAAAAGTACCATTTCCTTGTTCAGAATAATTGTGCCAAGTTGATTTACATGAGAAGAGCCCATCAGCCGAGAGGTTCCACAAAACAATCATGTCTAATGGACTGATTTCTGACTTCAATTGTATTCGTCAATGGTAATTGGAAATAAAAACAAAAATTTATTAATAACGTATGACATTCGGGGGAACATAGACCAATATTAGTCAAGAGCGGAGTATTTGGAGGAACATCTGTCGACGGAATACTACACCACATAATACTCAAACTAGACAAGTTTTCGGTACAAACAAGCGCAGCAAGAACAAAAAATCTTGTGATTAGACGATGTTCAAAGAACGGACCCTGATGCTAAAACACCATGGACAAATGCAATACCAACTCAAATATATCAGCTTCAAATAACATTTTCTTTAATTAATCGTCTTCTCATACGCGAGTGCTAAAGCAAATACCGGGGGAGGGGGGAACAAACGACGAGAAGATCAGCTCGAAAAGTGAAGGAACAATGGTTGTGCAATTACAAACTAGTGCTGCAAGGATCAGAAATTTAGAAGCGCCTAAAGCCAAATTCAGAAAGGAACAGCAGATTCAGACGTAGGGAAATATATATATATTACAGTCAAATTAAACGCGACTACGACTTTAAACGAACAAACCCAAATCCTGGAGTGGTGAGGCTATAGGACTGTCAATTTGCGCTCCTTCAAGACAAGTGCCTCCAAAATTATGCAAAACTCGTTCTATGGTCGTCACGAAGCCTTCCAAACGCATCATCAGCAGATCCATCTGGCGAGATACACGATCGAGCCGCACGGCCATAACATTAACGTCAGTCCTCACCGTGTCTACACAGTGGAAAACATGGTTATCTACGACGACGCGCGGAAAAGGTCTACGTCTTTCTGCAGGCATATCAATTTAACTTCACTATGTTAGAAACGGCGGAAAGAAGAGGATATGTGTGGTTTTTTAGAGAAATGAGGGGGCTTATGAGTGACAATTTCCTTTTAGGGTTATGGGACAATATATAATGGGCCGGGTTGTAATCCGCATAAGTTACTGCCATACATTTCGTATTTTTAATTTTCGCTGGAGGGAAAAACTTAAATCCGCGAAAAAAAAACGGGTGGGAGATTAATTAATCAGTTGGAGGGAAGTTTCTTTATTGCAATACTAATTGGCATGGCATGTCTTCAAATTTTAAAATCCACTTGGCTCTGCCGCTTTGTTAAAGAGTTTTTAATTTGGTAATATTGACTAAATATATCGCATAATTCGGTTCCATTTTTGTTATGTTGCGGCGCGCGCTATGGTTTATATACTTTTTTGTGATGAAGGGTGCATGTAAAATTTTGGGGAAACTCAACCTATACTAGACTTTATGTATTTTTTCTACTGTGTTTTTTGCCCTTCCATGTTTATTAAACATATACTCGACTGCTTATTAGTAGTAAAACAATACCAAAATTTTTATACACTGTATTCTCGAAAGTACATACGTCCATAATTCCAGTTGTATTGATGTTGTCGTGTTAAATCATACAAACATTTCGTATAAGATGTTTTCAGCGACTGTTCCAACCTCTGTGTTCATACTCCGATTAACATTTGATTGAATCGTCAACCAAAGCCATTTTGGCCCCTTCTTCCTGATTTTATCTTTGGTTGATCCATCAACCAATGATATTCCACAAAAAAATTCTATTGCTTTTGACTGATGCGTCAACCAAGGCTTCTGGTGTGTCTTTCAATAATAAGGGTCACGAGATCGAACCACGGTAGAGGCGCGTGACTTTGTGAACTGACGTTTTTTTTTAAAAAACCCTTATGTGTGTAGTAAAATAAATAAAATAATCAACCCTCCCCTTTCACGCGTGAGTGGCTCTTTTCCACTATAATTAATATTTGACTGCTTAATTTGATTTCTGCCTAAACTGTAGAATATTGATGAAAATGCTAGTTTATATTTGGTAAACTTACTGCTGCCATTTCTCCTTTTTTTTCCTCCAAAAATGATATTCCCTTTTATATTCTTTTCTCTCTTCTATATTACTATATTATTATCTTTTATCTCAATTTTAATTTGTTATCTTCATTAAACAAATTCTATCGTTTATTTTTTTATTTTTTTTACATATTCATCACATATA
The DNA here is from genome assembly GCA_029990175.1 of Petunia secreta. NCBI lineage: Eukaryota > Viridiplantae > Streptophyta > Magnoliopsida > Solanales > Solanaceae > Petunia > Petunia secreta. The sequence continues at coordinate 64,015,150 of JARKIP010000035.1, forward strand.
ATTGATATTCAATACAAAATTATTTAATTACCATAAATTCTTTAAATAATATATTAATTTGTAAGCAAATATTATAAATTAAATATATTAACAATTAATTCAAAAAAGTGAAATCATTCCGATACAATACAATAAAATACATATTACATTACGTTAAAATTCAATTGAAATATTGCATAGCTATTCAATTTCCACCTCTAGTATGCTCGCATAAATGATCTATTTATCAAAATTATACGCCTAAGTTAAGATATGAAATAAATATTATAAAACCGTTACATAAGCATAATTAAGTGTATATAAAGAGATAAATTAAAAGAGTTAAATAATAATAAAGTAGTAATAATGAATAGTAATGGATGTGATGAATAGTGTCACTTCAATGTTTATTAAACATATACTCCACTGCTTATTATAGTAGTAAAATAATACCAATATTTTTCTCCAGTGTATTCTCGAAAATACATACATCCATAATTCCACTTGTATTGATGTTGTCGTGTTATGTTCATACAAACATTTCGTCAAAGACCGGCTTTAGCGACTCTCCACTCTTTGTGTTCATGCTCCGATTAATATTTGGTTGAATCGTCAACCAAATTCATTTTGGCCCCTGCTTCCTGATTTTATCTTTGGTTGATCCATCAACCAATAATATTCTACAAAACATACTATTGGTTTTGCCTGATGCGTCAACCAAGGGATTGGAAGCTCAAGACAAAAGCAATTAGTTTTTATTTTATTTCGGCTCAATGTCCAACAGATGTGGCTAATTCTGCGCAACGGCTTTTGTTGTGTTTTTCACGATAAGGGTCACGAGATCGAACCACGATAAAGGCACGTGACTTTTTAAACTGTACTTTTTTTAAAAAAAACCTTTTTGTGAGTAGTAAAATAAATAAAATAATGAACCCCTCCAACCATTTCTCCATTTTTTCCTCCAAAAAAAAAAAAAAATCCTTTTTGTATTCTTCTCTTTTAATTATATTATTATCTTTTATCTCTATTTTATTTTCTAATTTTCATTAAACAAATTCTATCTTTTTTACATATTCATCGCATATAATTGATATTCAATATAAAATTAAAGTATTACCATAGAATTTTAAATAATATAGTAATTTGTAAGAAAATATTATTGATTAAATAATAAGAAAGGGAACAACATGCAAACACTCCCTATAAATAGAGACTATCATCAGCCAAGAGCTCCATCTCACTACCATCCAAAATCAAAGCATTGTACATCTTTGAGACAAAGTAACTACTATATTTTTTTACTTATTTTACATTCAACAATATTTTCGTCAAACATCCACATTGTTCCTACAAAAGTGACACTTAAAAGTGGAAGAAGGAGTAATACTATATATAAAACAATATTCATCCTCGATAAGTACTTAGTAACTCACTCTAAAAAGGTATTTTATTTCTTACCAGCATTGTCAGGTTTTGAAGATTGTTACACCTTGAGCATCTGTGGTCAAGTACATTTACTTCATGATGGGAGCTGGAGAAAAAACGCTTCTTTGTTTCTGCCACTGGGGTGGGAAGAATAAGGTACTTCTAGATGAATCCACTTCATATGCAGGAGGTATCGCTGATCAGATCATTGTAAAGACGGGCGTATCGTATGATGATTTTGTCAATGCAGTTTTTTACAGATTAGTCATTGATCCTTCAGATAAGCTATTGCATTTTACAGTGAAACTTTATAGGTCCGAACTGATAAGGCCGAGAGACCAAGGCGCAATCGATACCCTGTTACAATTTAATAATGGTTTTGCTCATGTTTACGCATCAAGTTTGGAGGAAGAGCCTAATTCTAGACTGTCATCAGGTGGTCCTAGAAAACCCGAACTTATTCCCTTTCTCAGAATTACTAGAACTGAACAAGATGGTGTACCCGCGAGATCAAGTGAACTTGATCTTGCTTCTTTACCCCTCAATCCAGATGATATCAACGACAGCAGGACTGCGACTTCTGAACCTGTATAAAATGTTTTGTCTCTAATTCCTCCTGGGACTAGAGATGAATACAGGATGTCTAAGAATGTGACATCATCTCTGCAGCCTGACAATTTGAATGGAAATCATGCTACTAATAGAGAGTCTACTAATGTTCCAAGATGTTCTTGGGTAGTGAACGTCTATGAGGAAAAACAAAGTCTGATGAGCTCTTGTTATGCCAATGACAGGCCTTCCACTGATTTCGATGAGAACCGTGTTAAAAGAAGCTGTTTCTCAAGTTTGGAGGAGGATCCTAATTCTAGAGGGCCATCCAGTGGTGCGGAAAACCTGAACTTATTGTTATTGCTGATGATGAAACAAATACAATTCCTGATAGTGATCCTCAAGAGAGAGCTGGTTATCCTCCCATTTTTTTAAGGTTATTTCAATCTTTTAAATTAAAAAAAACATTTTTAAACCAAACAATTATGTGATGTGTGGCTAAAATACCACACATTATATACTTATACTTGAGCTTTTATTGTATTAAATTGATGAAATAAGTGTATTTACCATTGCTTTGTTGCATTATGTAGGTTGAATGTGTTAGAGAAGAGTTATGAAAGAAACAAGTAAAAAAGAAGCCAAATTGAAGAAAAAGAAGAAAACAGGCTAGTCTGTGAAAAACGCAGCAGAAAAGTGGCTATGCGTGAAACCGTGACTAAGTTGAGCAGCGAAAAATTGGCTAGCGGGTCAACTTCAGTACCAGGGTGGCTACGGGATGAAAATTCAGCCATTTCATTGTTTTAACTTAGAGATAATTTTGGGAAAAATATGGGAATTATTTTGGGAACTACAAATAGGAGTAGATAGTTTTACCATAGTATACACATCTTTGGCTACTTTTCCAACTTGGGAGCAAGACTCATCAACAATCCTTGGAGATAGAAGATTGGGTGTACTTTAATGAGCATTTCTTTATCTCTTCTTTGATTTGTATGCTACATTTGTTAGTTGATGATTATTAATGGACATGATTTTATACGAATGATTCATGACTAGGAATTTATATTTGTGGGTTTTGATTATCTAGCTTCTATTGTTTTGGTTGCTTGACTTTTGTGCTCATGACACTTAAGTTACACGTCTACTCTGCTAATTAAAGACTCGGGAGAGATTAGTTAGCGTAGAATAGTGAAGCTAGCGAGGATTTGAGTTGATAAGCTATTTCATAGACTAACTCATCTAAAAGAAGTTACGCTCGGAAGAGGTCTTCTTTCCTCGGGTAATGGGTAGTGCTTTACAAGCTCAACCATGGCTTTGACGAGCGCCGTTGAGGCAAATCCCTTCTAGGCCGGAAGGATTCTAGGGATTCCTTTTATGCACTTGTGCTGAAAAACTACTTGACTTGCAACTACGACTATAGCACCTAGGGGATAATTCACTGCTTAATTCTTACTGTAATTCTTATGTTTAGATGTCAATTGAACATAAAAATCTTTTGAAATATTTCCTTTGACCTAATTATCTCTTTTAAGCCAACTAGTAAACTTACCCGTGCTTCGCACAGTTAGGCTATGAATGACGCCACTTAAGCCCTACCTCATTACCTGTGAATTCTTTTCCTCATTGACGTCAAATTTCACACATTATGTAAAGTCTAAACTGCTAAAATTCTTTAATCCCAAAACAGTGTACTATTCAGACTCACTAATTTTTTTTAGTGATTTTACATTGTATAGACATTTGGATGTGCCTTAGGGTAATATAGTACATTTTTTCTAATTTATTGTATATAGACATTTAGACTTATGTAGGTATCTTTTATCAGCCATTTTTAAAAACAGATTAACTCCCCTCTAAGCGTGCCTACTTTTGTGGGAACTTGCATTTTCTTTTTCACTGCATTTATTATTTTTTCAGAATCTCAATTAACTTCCCCTATTTAATGCCTATTTTCGTGGGATATGTGATAGACAACTTTTGTTAATGCATATCATTTAATAATGATCTGACAATAACTAATTAAAACACACGATTTTATCTCCTAATATTAAGGTAATATGTCAATCAAGTGGTAAATAAAAAGTTAAAATAATTCAAAACCAAATACATGAGACTTTTCATCTAACAACAATTTTCTCACTTTCTCTTGGAATTGTAAACCGAAAAACCCTTCAGTGAACAGAGCCCTTCCATCTTCTTCTCTACAGTCTGGTATTCCTTGCATATTTTTGATATCCATTTATATAACGTGAATACTTGCATATACAGTACATATTTGTTGCATCTTACCTTCTATATATAGTAGGCCTTGCATATTATTGAACAATATTTTTTTCAATTGCATATGTATTATATTGAATAAATTGCTGAATATATTATGGGGTATATATTTGGTAAAAAATAAATCAGTAGCATTGGATATATATTTGGAAGAGATTGTGGATTACGTGACTTGTGGGACTCCTTAAATGTAGGATTTGCTTTTATTACGTGTGTTTAGAACATAATTAACACAGCTTTGTTATGAAAAAGGATACACATAAACCTATTTATTAGCATCTTTTTGGCTAGCCATTGTTGTATATTAATTGTGTCTATTAAACTGTAGGGCCATGTTAGGTTAGATATGAAATTTTTCTAATTTTTTATGCCTCTTATTCTTATTATTAATAAAATGGCAAGGAGCAACTAAGATGGCCCGTTTGTCAGTTGTAATTTTGTGGTTGCATTTACTAATTGCTCAGAGAGCATTTGTATGTGGAAGGTTATAAAATTGACGGTAGAATAGATAGTGATGCAGTAGTAACTAGTAAGGCATTGCTTAAGCTTCCCCATGTCTTTACTCCAAGCATTTAAATTGACATGACAAATGTGAAAGTACTTTATTTGTTGAGCAGTAAATTTATCTACCGTAGAAAGCACATCCTTTGGTGCATTTTGAGTCTCACACAGTAATTTGTTTAGATGATTAGAGTATCTATATTGGCTAATGATCTCTCCTGTTCGTCAAGTGATAGGCTAATTTGTAAACACCCCTAAAGCATAGCGATTGTAAGGCTTCAGGGGCATAATGAAAGCTGCCCTATCACTTATTTTCTACACGCTTGTTTAACTAATGCATTCATAGCGAATGTAAGCTTAGCAAAGCCTAAGGTCATCATATGCACATTCAGGGACTCAATATTATTCTACAATTTGTTGGGCGTGCATGAGTGCATTGTTACATCAAATAATCCATATCACATGGAAAGAAATATTTTCATGTATCGTCCATCAATCCTATCCTAACTCTACAAGACAATTCGGTCTCCCACATGGTGGAGAATATATTTTTCTTCCATGTCAGTTCTTACATGACATTGTGCAGAATATTCTTCTTCCATATCATCAATACTTCTCTTTTATAATGTGTTTCATCTTGGCAGGAAGTACACCACATTATATGAACCCGTGTATAGTTATACACACTGCTTATCTTAAATTTAACTTAATATTTATAGAAGTTGCAACTTATTTGTTACATTACACAGAATTAAGTTCTTATACAAGTATGACACATTGTTAGTCAAACCTATAGATAAAACAGTATATTCAACATAAATTAAACACATTCAGCATAAATTAAACATACATTCAACATAAAATAAAAAGATAATACTTACATATAGATGAAACAATATACTAAACATAGATTATGTTAGGGTTTTTTTTGCCCTGAATTTGTAACCTATTAGGACTCTATTTCTAATAGGAATATATCTCCTTTTATGCCTACCCTTTTCTTGAAGGATAAGTTTTAGAACTCCTATAAATAGGATCTTCTCTTCACAACAAAGAGAACACAAAACTCCACAATGTAGTCTTTAAGAGAATTTAGTTTGGGGGAGATTTTTCTTCTCCCATATGATGTAGGCCGTTTGGCCAAACCATTTTAAATAAAAGTCTTTTTAGTTTATTCCTTTTATATGTCAATGTTTGATGTGTTAGCTTCCGCATGCCATGTTATTTCGATCCCAACAGATTAACCATACAAAACATTATTTTTTTTTAATCAAACCGAGAAAACAAAACACACATCTATCCACTAACCTTGACCATTGCCAAGTCAATAACTTAGCAGAAACAACCAAACATTAAAGCCTTACATATATAACAACAAAAACCTTAGACGAACATAGCCCATCTAACTAATCAACCCTAACATCTAATCAATTAGGACAGGATCAGCATAGTCTCCTTCACAACCATAATCTATTCTTACCCCATAAGAACCATCACTTGATGTACTTAATGAATCATCATCAGAATCATCAGCATCAGGATTTGGAGGTCTTCCCATAATGTGAACTATCAAAACAAAACGACCATTGACTAGAAAATCCATGATCTAAAAATGTAGTGTCTTACCAGCCTTGATTATGTTATTGTTCTATTTATAGACATTTTCCCGGAGTCCCAAACGTAATTTGATCTCATCCCAAATGTGTCCTCAATTTTGGTTATATCCGTAACAAATTAGAAGCTACTGTAAATTAAAATAAATAAAAGTGTTATTAAGCAATAAATCTTACAAAGTCATCCGTTGTAACATCTGAAGCCTTAAAAAACACTTAAATGTCATACAATCATGACAAACAACGTATGTACCGGGTGGAAAGTACTTAGGGCAACTCCAAGGGTTGTCCCTAAACCCTCTTTTCCCTATTTTTAAGGACACATTTAAGGAAATTTTACTCCAATGACTCCTATTTATGTCCTCAAATTAGGGAGTGAATAGTGTTTCCCAAATTTAGGGACACACTATTCATCTCCCTGTTTACTATTCACCATTAAAATAATATTATTTTTATTATTTAACCTTTTAATTTATCTCTTTATATAAATGTAATTATGTTTATATAATATCTTTATATAAATAATTTATAGTCTTAGCACTGTCGTATTATTTTTAAAATTTAATTATGGTGTATCTATTTTTTTTATGTAAAATTGGTAGTTAATTTTATTATGAGTTATAATTGTATAAAAAAGATATAACCATAAAAAATAATGAAAGGTGCAAATCAACGATTTCAAGAAATTTTAGCTAGATACGGAAGAATTAGAAATACAGATGCTCATTTTGAACTTCGTAATGCATTAATAGATCATTTATGGGAGCATAGAGGTGCAAATTGAAGTTCTACTTGTAGTATTTCGAATGAATTTTATCATAATGTAATATGTATTTAATTATTTTGTATCACAATTATTTCACTTTTATTTGAATTATCCGTTCATATATATAATCTTTAATATTTTCTTACAAATTATATTGTTTAAAATTTTATGGTAGAAAATAAATTTATATTGAATATAAATTATGTGTGACAAATATGTAAAAAAGAAAATAAAAGATAGAATTTGTTTAATGGAAATAAGAAAATAAATTGAGATAAAGATAATAATATAATATAGAAGAGAGAGAAGAATATAAAAAGGAATATTCTTTTTAGGGAAAAAAATGAGGGAATGGTTGGAGTAAGTTTTCCCTAAAATGGGGATTAATAGGGAAAACCCTTGAAGTTGCCCATTATTCGGATTTGTGAATATTGCTTATAGAGGTAATGCACTTTGTAGTTGTGTGAGTTCAAATTTTAATAAACAGTAAATTGTTAAATAAAACAACTCAAAAGATTCTAAATCTCATTGAAGTAGCACCATGTCAAAGACATCAAAAATTTCAAAACACATGAAAAGAATACATTAAATCTCCTAAACATCAGTCCACGTTAACAAAAACAACATCAAAATACATTTAAATGCTGCTATTATACTAATCAACATAAACTGGATCATCAATGGTACCTTCACCAACTTCTTCATCACCACCACCACCACCATTATCACCATCACCACCATCATCACCATCACCACCATCATCATCATAACCAACCTAATCACAGATACTCCATTGAAGTTCATGAGAAGCCGGAACACCATACAACTCAAATTCAAACATCACAATTTCTTCCCTGCTTTCAATGAGACGAAAACAAACATGATCTCCTGCCTTCAGATTTTTGGCTCTTACAAACTCTCCCCAGCCATTATTTAACCTTTTCCGCCCTTTCGTACATGTGTTGAGCTTCATAAACCATCGTTCACCCCCCCCATTTTTCCGTCGTTACAACTACCAATGTATACTTCGCCTTAATCGGAAGATATTCCCATATACCCGACGGAAGAATCTGTGGAAAAAAAATAATAAACATTAATGGACATATTGCTGAGAAATTACTTAAAATAAGAAAGGCAAAAGTGAAGTACCAAATCGTCCGTTTCAATGTATGACTTTGAAAGAAGACACTGAATAGATGGAAAACCGTTATATGTATAGAAATATGGAAACAACTCTTTGAGTCTCATTTTGTTTCAGGAAAGATGTGTAACTAGTAACTAAGGGAGGAAGAAGAGTGTAAAAACTAGGTTAACCAGGAAGCGGATCTGTAGCTTAAGTAAGTGCATTGAATCGTCAAAAAGTACTTTTGGGCTAATTGTTAGGCCCTATTTGTACCATAGGTTTTAATTAACAGAGGATTGAGAAAAATTATTCCAGCAAACCGGTGGAGAATGTCATGATAGGCCCTGGTGGTTTAGGGTTCGATTATGGATAGACTCGTTTTAGTTATTTCATTTACCTTGTTCGTTTTCTTTTAGCAAGCAATCAGCTATTACATTGCATTAACAGCTTCTAGTGTTCTTCTTCTAACGAGCTTTTAATGCAACAAGCAAGCCTTCAATTTTTTAAGAAGATATTCAGAAATATATACATGTTGATAGAACAAAAAGATTATTATAAACTCTGCTAATATATGAGGATAAATTGGTTTTTAAAACTATAAACTAAAGTCAATTAGGCCCAATTAAAATTGCTAGGACGATTAGAATTGCTGTATGGGTCTACCGTCTACGTAGTAATACCATTGTTGTGAATTATGTAAAAGCTTGGAACATTGATATTCTTGCGCTTGAAAGCGTGAATTTTTATGAAACTTTAAGGTTACAACTCCACTTATTTGTTTGCTATCCGGGTAGGTTGCTTGTGGAATCTCCAAGATTTATCTAGAACGTAGGAATTTAAACAACTCTTGCGTTCTACGGAGTACTAGCCTAGTTAATTTTACATCTCCTTTTCGTATTGATAATTAAATTTACATATTAAGAACAACGTTAATCTCTGAAGATTAGATTGCGAAAGAGTTCAACAAAGTGTAAAACCAATAACAAACGTCTCATACAGCTTGGTATGATTAAGGAGCAAACCCCTATTCAATGGATACTGGAAATGAGAAAATCCAAGATGAGTTCACTAGCGCTTAATGAAGTTTAACATCAAGCTTGGTAATTCTGCATTCCAAAATCATTGGTTTAAAAATCACTACAAAACGGAGTGGACTGTTGTCTCAATTACGTGCCCTTCTTCAGTCTGTGTCTAACACCAAAAACATCCGACCATCTCCTCCTTTTCTTCTGCATACAAACAGTAAGTGTCGTGTGATTTGCTCTGCTTCTTTGAGTTCGCCGAGTTCTACAGTTTGAAGTGCCACTACTGTAGAACTATAATTCCGTTCCATCCTGGGAGGAATTAACCCGTTAACATGCGTTTCGTAGCATTTATATTGGCAATGTCATTGCTCATTATCAACATGTCATCCACATATAAGCAAACAATGACTACATAATTAGGAGTGTTCTTAATGTAAACACATTTGTCACACTCGTTAATTTTAAAGCCATTTGACAACATTGCATGATCAAATTTCGCATGCCATTGTTTAGGTGCTTGTTTTAGTCCATAAAGCGACTTAACAAGTTTACGCAGCATCTTTTCTTTTCCTGGAACCACGAACCCTTCAGGTTGTTCCATGTAAATTTCTTCCTCCAAATCCCCGTTTAAGAACGCTGTCTTAACGTCCATTTGATGTATTTCAGGACGATACACGACGGCTAACGCTATTAACATACGTATGGATGTAATTCTATTTACAGGCGAGTATGTGTCAAAGTAGTCAAGACCTTCTTGTTTTCTATACCCTTTAACAACAAGCCTTGCCTTGTACTTGTCAATAGTGCCATCAGCTTTCATTTTCCTTTTGAAAATCCACTTAGAACCTAATGGTTTATTTCCAGGAGGAAGATCAACCAACTCCCAAGTATGGTTGCTCAAAATAGATTCTATTTCACTATTGACTGCCTCTTTCCAAAATGGAGAGTCTGAAGAAGACATGGCTTCTTAAATCGTCCGAGGCTCATTTTCCAAAAGAAAAGTGACAAAGTCATCCCCAAATGAAGTAGAAGTTCTTTGACGCTTGCTTCGTCTTGGTTCTTTCTCATGAGTTTCCTTTGGTTCCTTCCCGAGGTCGTTTGGGTCTTTCACCAACTGACTCACATTCCTTTTTATACGGATATATTCTTTCAAAGAATTCAGCACTATCAGATTCCATCACCGTATTAACATGAATGTCGGGATTTTCTGATTTATGAACCAGAAATCGATATGCTTTACTGTTTATAGCATATCCAATGAAAACACAATCAACTGTTTTCGGTCCAATCTTAACCCTTTTGGGTTTTGGGACTTGCACTTTTGCCAAACACCCCCACACTTTGAAGTAATTCAAGTTGGGCTTCCTTCCTTTCCACTCTTCATATGGAATGGAAAGTGTTTTGCTATGGGGAACTCGATTGAGTATTTGATTAGCCGTGAATAAAGCTTCCCCCCACAAGTTCTGGGGTAGACCGAAACTTATTAACAAGGCATTCATCATCTCCTTTAATGTTCGATTTTTACTTTCCGCAATCCCATTTGATTGAGGCGTGTAAGGGGCAGTTGCTTGATGAATAATGCCATATTCCAAACATATTTGTTCAAAAGGAGATTCATATTCGCCACCCCTATCACTTCTTATCATTTTGATCTTTCTGTTAAGTTGCGTTTCAATTTCATTTTTGCATTGCTTGAATGCGTCAATTGCCTCATCTTTACTACTAAGTAATAAACATAGCAGTAACGAGTGCTATCGTCAATAAAAGTTATGAAATACTTCTTTCCACCGCGAGATGGTATTGACTTTATGTCATAAATTTCCGTATGAATTAAGTCTAATGGTTCAGAATCCCTTTCAATTGACTTGTAAGGGCACTTAGTATATTTAGACTCAACACATATTTGACATTTTGACTTTTCGCAATCAAATTTAGGAAATACTTCCAAAATTATATAAACAATATATATACCGGACAATCTCGAGCCCACAAGTTTCTTCTGTCTCCTTAAGGAATCTAACCCCTCACTGTTGACCAAGTTTAACGGAATAATTCCTCCCAGGATGGAACGGGATTATAGTTCTACGGTAGTGGCACTTCAAACTGTAGCACTCGGCGAACTCAAAGAAGCGGAGCAAATCACACAACACTTACTGTTGTATGCAGAAGAAAAGGAGGAGATAGTCGGATATTTTTGGTGTTAGAAAAAGACTGAAGAAGGGCACGTATTTATAGCCAAAGGATAGGTTGGAATGAAGAGGCAAAACCTTTCTACATGTGGCTGTTTCAGAAAATGTCCACACTTAATGGCTGTATTGAAGCATAACGGGAAAAAATTAAGTAGAGGAATAAATTCAAATTGAATTCAGATTTCCTTTAAAAAAATGGAATACCAAATATTAATATCATTTAATACTTTTAGTTTTTTGCTGGTCCAAAAAATTAAGTCAATCCGAAGCCGAGACGAGCGAGCGACGACAACGGCGATGCTCCCCTTCTTCTCAACCCATTTAAGAGTTAGAAGAAGCACTTATCTATTTGGCCATTTTTCACCCTCTTCTTTTGGCTTCTTCCCATCACAATTTTCTTCTCCCGTGTAATAGTTAGAAATTAGTCAAATATAATTTCTATCATATTAATTGCATAACGTTATATATCTCATTTATCATCATCATAATTAGTCATGCACAGTTACAAAAAGCTTCTCATTTTTTTTGTAACTTAAATGTAGGGAGAATTTTAATTAATCATTATAATGAAGTAATGACCAATTACTCGTAATCAGAAATGGTTCTTTAGAAACGGCTCCTTCGCTGACCAAACAATTCCCCACCCCCTCTATATTTAATTCTTTATTAGTGCTCATTCATATTCAAAATAAAGAAACGGTCAAGTGTACGTAATGTAAGGAAATTCAATTGTGTATATATTTGGATTGGTGAACCAATATCTGCAAACGGGAGAAAATAATGGAGTTATAGTGTTAATCCTAAGATTTATGTTGGTGATAACTCCTATATCAAAGCAAAATATGTACTAAGTAAAAACGAGTTATCTATTATATTGTCTATAATTATAACTTCACCATTAAATAGTATAAAAATGATTCCACTAAGCACAAATAATCATGTATTCTCCTTCGAACCATCACCAAGCTTCTAACAACATGGCCAGAAATAGCTACTTTTTTATTCCTCTTCATATTCACAAACAATCTCAAATTTAGTGTTGAACAATTGTTTCTCATAAGTAATCTCAAATTTAAGTATTAATGAATGTAACATATCATGACATCATTGACTCTAAATGGGTTTATCATTTTTATCTTTGAAGAATTTTCATACGCTGTGGTTAAAATTTTGTTGTTAACCTATGAATTGTAGTAATAAATAGAATTATAATAATATTAAGCTATTATCAATGAAAATGTAAATAACTGAAATTAAAACGACGTTAATTTGCTATGTTTACTAACATAATTATCCTCTACATTTACCTATACAATTTGAATTTATTTTTCCAAAGTAAAATTATCTCCTTTGTCCCTATTAATTATCCCTCTCCTTTTGTATCACCATCGATCAAGCTTCATATCCTAGGTTGTTTAAACAACTCGCCCGACGATTCAGCGGAAAAAGGAGAGAGGGAAGATGTGGGGGGAAAACGAAAGAAAATTCGGGAATAGGGTGGGCGGGTTTGTGGGGGAAATATTTTTAAAAGTTTAAAAATTAGGGGGAAAGCGATGTCTCCCTCTTATATCCCCCCAAACGTCCACTTTTCGCCACTTTTATCCCCTTTCAACAAGCAGAAATCGAAAATCCAATACCATAATTTTTCATCCCAACAAGTCAGATTCCCCCAATTTCAACACAACACCACCCTTCCACAGACCTTTTTATGAAATAAAAAGAACGACGCAACAAACGTATTTCTTCGATTACATGCTCGACAGTTTGAAATCCTATACGACGAAGACGGACGCCCGTTGTGTAAGTTAAATTTCGATCATTACAATAACATTTTTCAATATGTAGCCCATTTTGTTATATAATATGCCGTTTCCTGTTTATAAATTTGATCAGAGCGTCCAACAACTTGGAAATCTCGGCGCTCGCCAGATGAAGAAATTAATCCAATATAAAAGGTAACTATTACAAGACGTATTTGAGAATATTCTTGAGTCAAAGAGTCTTTTTCTTGTCATGCTCATCGTATCGATAATTCCGGTGCGGTCCCTATGAAAAGTCTTGTGTTTCTGATCTTGGCCGATACTTTTGTTTGTGATATTTTCTGGTTGTATCAATGCTATCGTTGCTTTCAATTTCGTTCTATTTTTTTGACCTATAATTATAACTCTACTTGAGGAAAAATTCTACAGTGTGCCTCGAATTCTAGGTCACAATTGTGTGGGGTAGTTTTATTTACAACTGTTTTTCCCAGACCTTTCATACTTGAAGCAAATAGAGTTTAGTTGAATCAAATAGAATTAACGAGTTCGACCATTCGGCTCTCATCATGTTATTTAGTTGAAATTTTGTGTAATTTGTTTGACCAAGATAATAATTTACTATTTGTTTTGTCATAATGTACTTTGTTAGCGTTGAAATTCTTTTCAACTGAGCCTGAAATTGGATTTGTGTGAGTCTTGAATTGTTCTTTGCAGTTTTTTTTTTTTTTAATTTTTCTTTTTGAAATCAGAACTCGTTCTTCAGCACTGTTTATTGAAATTCAAAGAGACAACAACAATAGTTAAGAAGATGCGGGCGTGAAACTCTGGTTGAAGATAAATAGGTCTGGAAAATGAATAGTTGGATTTTGCTAACTCTGTGAGTGAAGAATGTAGGGGTAGAGGTTGGGGGTGGGAAGGAGAAGATAAAGAAATGGGTGGGCCTGGTGTAACACGAATTATAAAAGTGCGGTAATCAAATATCGTGGGCCACGCTAAACGGAGGAGAATTGTCTCAAACAATTATGAGGCGGAATGTGATGCATCTTGTAGAATTATTACTCTGCTCTAGTTTGTATTCTATTCCCATCGACAATGTAAAGTTAGATGTGACCAAACCACATAAGTTTAAACATAATACAATTAAAACTGATTGAAAAATTCTTAACGCACAAAATAAGCTCAAACAAGGCTTCACTGGGCATTTGCATCATCACCTTCTCCATAGCTTGCATCAAACTGTGCAATTTCATCGACGTGCATCAACCCCACTGTTGCCACCGCCACTCATTGCATCAACCGCACCATCGCCTCTGCTGGCATCAACGCCACCATTGCCATTACTTGCATCAACACCACATGTCGCACGTCCTGCGATGCAGGCTCCTCTACTTCCACCCGTTCCACCTCTCCGCCCACTGCCAGTTGTTGCATCAACCACACCATTGCCTCTGCCTGCATCAACGCCACCATTTCCATTGCTTGCATCAACACCACATGTCGCACGTCCTGCGATGCAGGCTCCTCTACTTCCACCCGTTCCACCTCTCCGCCCACTGCCAGTTGTTGCATCAACCGCACCATTGCTTCTGCCTGCATCAACGCCACAATTGCCATCGCTTGCATCAACCCCTCCATTACCACGTCCTACTCCGCTGGCTCCTCCTCTACTTCCACCCCTTCCTACTCTGCTTCCATTTGCTCTGCGCCTTTTGTTCCATTTGTCCCTAACACGGACCAGACATGGCCTTCCTTCGATCCTCAGAAAGTTAGCATCAAGGATGGGAGCATCACTGCGATGGTCCTCCACATCATGTATGTCATCGGGGATAGGGTCTTCATTGTTAGGCTTGTAAAAATTTGCCATGAGGTCGAGCTTAAGTTTGTCCGTCAACAGGTCCGACCGAATAGCTCTTTCCGCGCATTGCTAGAAGATACCCTTAAGTCCCTGGAGCCTTTGGAATTCATCAGACATCTGCGGATAAGCAGCAGACACATAAGCCCACAAGTGCGGTCGGCTAATGTCTCCACGCCATCTTCTCAGTATGTATATATCGTTCAATCGCTGCTCTCCGTAATGTTGCAGCAAGAGTATCATGTGCCTGCATATAATCCCGTCAGTGTTGAACATCTTACAGCTGCAATCCAAATGCTGGCCGTCCCGTTTGTACTCCACAGTCATGATGTAGTCAGTCCCCGCGTGGTTTAAACCCATTCCGGTGTCGCTCACCGAGAAAAGCTCCACTTCGTCCTGCGCGTCGCTCCCGACATATATACAACTGACCGACTCTTGGATTTGTTTTCTGTGCAAATCATAAATGTTCCGCGTAAGACATGCACGGAGCTGTCTTTCCTAGGGACTGCCGGTCAGACTAATTAGTCGACTTTCCTTGGAACTCTCTTCTTCTTTTAACTATTTCTCCAGTTTGGACTTGATAGCTACCTCGTACTGCTTCGCGAATGTCTGAAGGTCAGCTTTTCTGTTAATAAACTGGTCAAGGAATGGGTGGATTGACTTGCTCCGCTTTGTGGAGCTAATACCAGCCCAGAACGTGTCCTTTAGGTATACCGGCACCCACTGGCTCCTTGTTGAATATATTTTTTCAAGCCATCGCCTATCTTGTAAACGGGGATTACGAATGAACTGGTCCCATCTTCGTTCGAATTCCACGACCGACATAGACCGGTAGATGATGCTCTCGAACTGCTGTATAACAGCATCCTTCTCTCTAACTCCTTTAAACTCTGAACGCACCTTTGATAACATACGCCATAGGGACAGCCGGTGGGTTGTGGTAGGAAATTCTTCCCTTATGGCTGCCCCTATGCTCTCGCATGGATCAGTTACGATGGCACGTGGCTTGATTCCTCCCATACACTTCACCCAACACCCGAATAACCACCTGTATGATGTGATGTCTTCGCTCGATAGTAGTCCAGCCCCAAGTATAATTGACTGATTATGGTGATTCACGCCCACGACTGTTGCAAACGGCATGGTTTCCTGGTTAACTTTGTATGACGAATCGAAGTAAACCACGTCATGGAACTGTTGGTATGCAAGAACTGCTTGCGGGTGAATCCACATTACGTTCCTCAATCGGCCTTCGTTGTCTAAATCCATCTCGTAAATGAATTTGTTATCCTTGGCACGCATACGTTGAAAAAATTGATTTAAAACTTCTGCGTCACCGGGATTCAACTTGAGTCTCCTATCTTGATCGACACCATTTCTGCTGTCACTTGGCAAGCATCCCATATTTTCAGCCCCCCCATTCATGATTTCCATCGCCCTAAATGACCGGCTAGGACTAACCCCCGCTGTGCTTGCTGCCACGAGATCCCTCCTGATTGCAGCAGGAGTTAATTTCATACGGGATGGCATTAAACTTGTAAACCGTGGTTCTAAATCATGGTTATGCTCAACCGTAACTGATTGGACTTCCCAAGAAGTTCGATCCGTACAAAGGGTGGCGTAAATTCCAGCCTTGCATCCATTATTCGAGTTTTGATCTTTGCCTCGGTTTCTAGCTCTGTGACAAGACAGTCTTCGTGCATATATGAGGTCAGATTCATTCGGATGCTTCTTGCACAAGTATTTCGTAATGCGGAATCCATTTTGTCGAGCATGTTCCTGGTAAAAATCAAGCATTGCTTCTAAGCTAGGAAAATTCATCCCAACGGTCGGACCTCCTCCTGGTACGCGCGGATTAACCCCTTGGTTCTCACCAGTCGCGACGTTGCGCTCACTATTTTTGCCAGTGGTACAATTATTTGACCGACTGTCGAACAAGCTATCGTCTCGATGTAGACCTAAAATCTGGCAGAGGATATTTGATTCTTCGACATCCATGATTGATTTTTATTGCTAGAATGAATACGTATATTTTTCCGATGGGTTTTTAAGGAGGAAGAGACGACGTAAGAAGGAGGTGGGGGTGACACTCAAGGAATCGAGTGATAGGTCGTACGAGTACTGAGCAAGTTGGCATTGAAAATCGGACACACCAATTTGGGCGGGTAGTTGCTTAATGGATTGTGAAGAGACAATTCGACTGTGAATTGAAAAGGTGAGTGTGGGTGAAGTTGTTCCCAATATATTGAAAAAAATTTAAAATTAATATTTGATTTTGGTTTTCCACTTTTGCATCACTCCTACAAAAAACTAAGAATTGTAGTTAAAATCTGAACTACAAGAGTTTGATATGCAAACGCGAAACCAAACTATTGTAGTAAGAATTGTCGCTCGAGCGACAAATTATTGATTAATGTTGCTAGTATGAGTTTTGGTACGAACAAAGCTTTGTATTCAATTCCACGACATTTACAATGCATATTCCATGATGAAACTAGCATACTATCTTCTTTGTCTGAGTGAAATGATAAAAGTGGTGTTACCAGCGGTACCCAAAAACATATCATAAAACGTCTAATTAAACCATGCAAGCATTATATAACTAGTTGTAGTACTTGATTACTCCTTAACGTAGACAAAAGGAATTTACAGGCTACTTACATCAACAGAACACAAAACAAAGGAGCATGATTATGGTGCACCTTAAAATTCCTCTTCAACAATTAGCTTATGCACTACCTCGACGAACCAGACTTGTCATCATCAGACTCGTCGTCGTCCGACACCACCACTTCAGTCTCATATGCACCAACTGAATCTGATGAACATGTGGAGTAATCAATTTCTACTACTACATTCAGTTCTGGTAAGGCAAGTTTATACATCTCTATATCAGTGATGCACTTATCGCAGGTCACCTTTAGCTCGTCAAAGTAACAATCTAAGGGGGCTAAGGTCTTTGAAGACCAATGAGTGCGTCCAATTTCACTACGAATAAAAGGCATGGTTATTTTGCTAAACTGGTCAGCGCCAATCATCGATCTAAGGCGATTCCGACAATTAATCATAGCAAATCTACCTCCAATTCTAGCCCAAACCGAACGAAGGCATTGTACTCCTCTATTGCAGCCCTTCAGTAACACGGCAATAGCAAAGTTATATTGTGCTTGACGAGCTTGATCTGCGTGACGCGTTGGAGAAGCGATAGCAACTCCACATAATAAGGTTAATCCATCTAAGCTGCCCTCCATGAAAAAACGATACGTTCCAAGGAGTAGAGAGGCATAATCAACCCCTGCACCGTCCAACCTTTCAAGGAACTTCAGTAAAACATCGTCACGATCTTGCAACTTTTCCGGCCTGAACTCCATCTTCAGCCCATGTTGAAAAGGCCCTGATAAGGTTAGGGTGCGAATCTCTCTGCACCTGCAGATACATTTATCTCCACACAAAATAATTTTAAAAAAAAAACCCGGATCATAAATAATTTTTTTTAACGTTAATTGAGACACTTTATTAATATGCTAATTATTTTGGAAGGACTCACGTTGAAGAAAAGCTGCATATATCTTGCACTGTGTGATTCGAATCGAGAAATTTATGGACGACAGCCTCTAAACACACAGTCGGCAGGCTAGTGAGAGATGTCTCCGCACCGCTCATATTTCTCTCCATCATTTGCCTCATGTTTCTCTCCATCTATTGTCCCCAAGATATTCCAATTGCTTTAGATATGGAGGAAGATGAGCGGACCGAAGTAAGCAAGAGAAGCGTATGCATCCCAACTTCCAAGAAACGAAAACACTTATAGGCAGTACTTTCTAGATTGGAAAGTGAATTGAAAATGTAGGCCACACGTTTTGGCGGGAAATTACTGATACGAAGTCATAGATACAGTTTGGCTAGTCTACTAAGAGCCCGTTTGGGATTGCTGCAAAAAATTGCTTAATTTGAGAAGTACTCTTGGCATAAGTACTTTTTAAAGAAGTACTTTTAAGCAGTTTGTGTTTGGACAACTAATTGGAGAAGTACTTTTGATAAATAATTTGAGTTTGGCTAATCTTTACAAAAATACTTTCGAGTGTTAGATTACTAAAAGGACATCCAAATTTATTTTATATTTGGATTAATAAAAACAAAAAAATAATTTAAAATATTTATCGTAAAATACTTTTATTAAAAAATTTATTTAGTTAAAACGTAAAACATAATGTAAAATTTATAAATTTAAGCTATTGAACAATATATAATATAGTTAATTGAAGTTATAACCGAATTAAAAATTTATAGTAATTACTTACTTTTAAAAAATAATTTAATAAAAAAATCCTATATACGGTTGATAGAAATAACTAGAAATAAAAACTAATCATAAGAGGAATACGATTTATAAAAGTATATAGTAGGAAAACAATGTCAAAAAGAGAAATATAATTTTATTTAGAGAGAGATATGGTTAATTAATGAAGGAGAATTTAGTAAGGATATTTTTGTCTTGAAAAAATTAATAAATTGCTTCTGGATATTTGTAGCTTCTCCCCAACAGCAGAAAAACTGCTTCTGCTTCTACCTTAAAGTACTTTTTTGTGGTTGCCAAACACCTTAAAATTCTAAAAAAAATACTTTTCTTAAAAAAAAAAAGCACTTTTGGCTCTGGAGAAGCAATGCCAAACAGGCTATAAGCCACTTTGGAGAAGTTTTCACTTTTGACTTACTATATTTTATGCATACAATCGGTTATGCGCTAATTGTTTTTTGAGTTACCACTAACAAACTAATATGAATGAGCCTATAATTATTTTTTTTTTGCTTTTAAATCCCTTACAATTTTGACAAATACAATCTCAATCTAATCTAACAATTAAAATTTAAACATTCGGTGCATTTACGTTTCACTACCGTACCCCCGTTTTTATTGCACGAATCTACAATAGTTTAATGGGCCCGTAGTTTAATCGTGGCAACAATCCAAGGCACAACCTACCTTATTTCCGAGAAGCTATGAGTACGGCTCCCTTCGTCTCTTTTTATTTGTCCTCCTTACTTTAAATAGTCTGCTTAATTTATTTGTCCAATTAGGAGTTCAATGCAAAATTAATTACTCGTATATTTTTTTCACTTTGCCCGTAGTATTGATTGAATTTGAATGAAGGTAGAAATAAAAGTTTACATTTATTAAAGAGATAAGTTTACAAATAAAACAATACAGAGGGGGTACTCAGTAAACATTGTAGGTAAATGCATCATGAATATAGTCAGTTACATTGACTACATGCCTGCGCTAAAGAGGTGATTTATACGTGATTTGTATTTGTGAATAAAACTGAAAATTACAAATGGAACTTTGCAAGTACTATTCAAATTTATAAAGGGCAGGTACATCGTCTATGCCCTTTCTCTTGCGGTAAGCAAGTGATTTTTATTGGTCAATTTTATGTTCATCCTAGGGAAGGTAAAAGCATGATGAACTTCTACCTAGAGACGCAAAATATATGGTTGGAAGAATCAATGAGTTGACGTGTTAAAAACTTAAACTGTATGTATATTACCTCCATCTCGACTCAATGTTATAATTTTGAAATAACAACGTGGTACAAGCTCAAAACACCACTATTTGAATATAGAAACCCATGAACGAAACATTAACTATACAAATCTTCAACATATTAAGCGACCCTTTTATGGTGTAATCCTGAAATTTACCACTCCTTTTTCATCATAATAATTTGTATTATTTTAAACTCATAAATCATAGTTTATTTTATTTTTACTGTTTAATTATATAAAACAGAACATAACAGAACATTTCATAACCCAACCCGATGATTAATAAACTTAAAAAAAGATGGAAGAAAAAATTGAACCAACTCATCAGTTCAATGACTTCAATCCAACCATTGGAAGCACACATAAATTCCTAAAGACAAATAAATAAACACCCTTCTAAAATGTCTTAAGGTTGTAAGGAGAGCTTTGTGGATCATTATTTATCTTGACCACACAAGTGCTTAATATGCCCTCAAAATTTTCTGTCGCAATAGCCATACTTACTAACATCATCTCCGATCCTTATTTTGAATTAACGCCTGCATATCCTGATTTTGCTGATTATATAACTGCGCAGTTTCAAGACGCACCTCTTGTAGTTGGGTACAAATTGTCAGGAGAGGGAAATTGATTTAAAAGAATTTTGTTTTATTTATAAATGATAACAATTTTAAAGAAAAATCTATGCATATGTAAGTTAGAACCATTTGTATAAAGAAAAATTTATGCATAATGAAACTTATCCAAATCATATTACATTTGTCTGCACCTAAAAACAATTTGCATGACTAAATAGTCAACGTTAGAACAAATTAGAAATAATTGGCTTGATTACAGAAGAAAAGAAGAAATCAATTACTAATCTTAATCTTCAACACCATACATAAAAGCAAAAGATTTCATTTACAAAGGCAGAAAGAACACATGCAAAGTAACATCATCGTAATTAAAGGTGGTGATCAACATCATAATGTAGCAAAACACCACCAATGATAACCAAACCATCACTTACAAAGGCAGATGAACACATGCAATTTAAAGGTGCTGAGCATCATAAACTTAACTAACACCAAAAAATCCTGCAAAATATACCACTTAGCAAAACACCACCGTTATTAACCAAACCATCAGTTAAGTGCTGGTGGAGATCGTGGGGGAGTTTCGTACTCATCTGACTGGCCAAGATGGAGGAGTATGGAACGGAGCATTCTCTTCATGCGTCGATTCTCGGTATCAACGTGGTTGATGAGCACCAATATGTACTCAATAACATCGTCTACCATCATACGGATCGCACGGACATCATTGGCAGCATTGTTACGTCTATCTCTGATTTCTCTATTTGGATGAGCCATTTTCCACAATATTTGTGCTTTTTTTTATAACTCAAAATGTTAATCTTTGTTTGATTTTGAGAAGGATTTGCATAAATATATTTATTAGCAAAATTTTTAAGATAGATGAGTGGCAGTGTCATCATTACTGAAAAGACACGTGGCGGGTGCCTTGCATGCATTAGACGTAAGTTGTAAGGTGGAAGATTATGTTAGAAAATGGAAAAAAAAATGGGGGAGAAACGTAGCATTATAGACTCGAACACATAAACTAAAGGCCAACCACAGCGTAAGAGTACAAGGTGAGCCCACTGAGCCATCACGTACAAATATTCATGTAACTCTTAACACTTGGACATAGATATATGTCAATTAATTGGGGGAGAATCTCATATTTATTTATTTACTGTAAAAGAATGTCCTAACATTATAGTACTAACATTATTTTATAATAGTAGGTACTCAAAAACTCGGCATACACGTGCAATGCACGTGCCGAGAAACAACTACAGTATGTGTAAAGGTGTGTTCCAATATTACATGTAGTTATCGTTGCTTGTCTATATTATAACTTGATGCACAAGTGGTGAAAAATTTTTTGGGAAAATTGTCTTATCTTACCCACGAAACTACAACTATTTTTTTGCGTAAATTCTATGTCCAAACATAACTTCAAGTTCAAAAATTTATTGAAAAACTCAAATTCCCAAGTTTCAACCAAATCTATGTCCAAACGCTAGCTTAGTCTATGTTAAAATTCAATGACTGCCAATTCTATATATTTTCAAGAAGAATGGATGATTAGTCCTTATAAGAAAAGGAATGTTTCATAAGAATTTCAGCGTGGGACAAAGATTAGGACTAATCATTTAAAATATTTTAGAAGTTGAAAAAATAAATGATTCTGTCACTATATGGATGTTCGAACCCTTGCATCTCAAATAAGGCCACCATTTTTTACACCAAAATGGTGTAGCACCAAATTTACTCCAACAATAACACCATTTTTTACACCAAAAAAGAATATTCTTTTTGTATTCTTCTCTCTCCTCTATATTATATTATTATCTTCTATTTAAATTTTGTTTTCTTCTTTCCATTAAATAAATTTTATCTTTTATTTCTTTTTTACATATTCATTACATATAATTTATATTCCTTTATTGTATAACCATCTAATATTAAATTATTTTAAACCATAAAATTTTAAATAATATAATTATAGGAAAGCATTATAGATTATACATATTAACGGATAACTCAATTTACTGATGTATTTTAAATTTTAAAATATTTTTATGTAATGTACTTTCACTTTTAGCAACATCTTATATTTTATAGTTGCACTCTTTTTTATGGTTAATATTTTTTAAAATTATAGTTATAAAATTAACTTTTACGAAAATTAATTTATAAAAAATTATATACTAAAATTACGATGTAAAGTTAATATTGTGAAGATATTAAAAAATAATTAAATATAGGTAATATATTTAATTAAAGGGTTAAGTAATAATAATAACAGTAACAACAATAATAATAACAATAATAATAATGAAATAATAATAAAATAATGAGTGAATAGTAAATGGTGCGATGAATAGTGTCACACCAAATTTGGTGCAACACTATTCATCACACCATTTTGGTGCAAAAAATGGTGCAAAATGGTGCTTGTTGGAGTTGAATTTACACCATTTTTAACACCATTTTTAAAGACTATAAATGTTGAACTAAGCTTGGGCATCTCCAATAAGGCCACTATTTTTTACACCAAATTTTACACCAAAATGGTGTAGCACCAAATTTACTCCAACAATAACACCATTTTTTACACCAAAAGAGAATATTCTTTTTATATTCTTCTCTCTCCTCTATATTATATTATTATCTTTTATTTAAATTTTGTTTTATTCTTTCCATTAAATAAATTTTATCTTTTATTTCTTTTTTACATATTCATTACATATAATTTATATTCCTTTATTGTATAACCATCTAATATTAAATTATTTTAAACCATAAAATTTTAAATAATATAATTATAGGAAAGCATTATAGATTATACATATTAACGGATAACTCAAAAAAAAAAAAAAAACGAAATCATTCAAGAAAATTAAATATATATTACATTACATTACGGTAAATTAAGTCTATATACAACAAATTTCTTCAACTTCCACCTCTAGTATGCTCCCATAGATGATCTATTAATGCATTGCGAAGTTCATAATGAGCATTTTGGGATTTAATTTTTTTGTGTCGAGCTAAAAAGTTAACAAATCGCTGAGTTTCATTTACTGCCATTTCAACCGTTGGAGTTGGACTTTCACGAGCATCTTGAATTGGTGCACTAAGATCACGCTCATCCTCGATTATAATATTGTGTAATATAATACATGTAGTCATTATTTTTAATTTTAAAATATTTTTATGTAATGTACTTTCACTTTTAGCAACATCTTATATTTTATAGCTGCACTCTTTTTATGGTTAATATTTTTTATAATTATAGTTATAAAATTAACTTTTACGAAAATTAATTTATAAAAAATTATATACTAAAATTACGATGTAAATTTAATATTGTGAAGATATTAAAATGATTAAATATAGGTAATATATTTAATTAAAGGGTTAAGTAATAATAATAACAATAACAATAATAATAATAACAATAATAATAATTAAATAATAATAAAATAATGAGTGAATAGTAAATGGTGTGATGAATAGTGTCACACCAAATTTGGTGCGACACTATTCATCACACCATTTTGGTGCAAAAAATGGTGCAAAATGGTGCTTGTTGGAGTTGAATTTGCACCATTTTTAACACCATTTTGGCATTTGGTGCCAAAATTGGTGCATCGTTGGAGATGCCCGTCAACTACATTGCTAATTCATTACATTGCTAATCACCTGACGAGTGGTGGTACACAAAAGTTTAGTTTATTATATACTAATAAAGATTGCAATTGGGAGGATATTATTTCGATGGGAAAACCAACGTCATTAACTGAGGAGATTTACAGAAACCAAAAGGCATCATAAAGGAAGCTTACACGGGAAGTTTTGAACATTTAGCATATCTCACCTAAAAATTTCGTAAGGAAGCTGGTGGCATTATTAAATCAACAATGGAAGGAAGTCTAAATTTCGAGATAGTCGTCATCCGCAATACGTACGTCTTGCTGGGTTATTTGGTACTTATGTTGAAACTTTTTTCTGATTTTCTTATAGTTATCTTATAATTGTTTATATAGGACATTAATTTTATTATTGTGTCTCAATATAGAACCTGCGTGCAAGTGTTATTAAACTAATTTGTAATAGGGTAGGAAAATGCCAATTTGAATGTCATGGAAAAGTTTGGGATGTAACATTTGGCCGCCGTGGAGATAAAGTGTATGGTTTTGGATCTGGCTGGGCAAATTTTGTTTATGAAAATTGTATAAAGGATGGTGATCTTCTGGGTTATCAATTGTTGTAATGTTCGGATTCAGATTTCAAGTCGAAATTTGTGGTCACTCGACAATTTATCTACGTAGACGATGTGCTTAAGCGTCACTGTGGTGAAAGAACCTCATCAAACCCTCCTAAGGTATTAGTGTTGAATTATGCTAGTTATTTCTCTTTTTGGTGTTGCCATTATGAATATGTTTACATTTCTTCAGACAGTGATGGAGAAAATTGAACACTGGGTGTACATATTCCCTTTACGGTAATGGTTAATATGTAGTTATGTACTAGTACACGACAAAGCCATGATAAACGATCATTCGCGAACAAAAACTACAATCATATAAATCCAAACGACAATCCTAACTTTGGCACAGTTTAATTTGCTCGCTTCATTATCATAACTTTGGGCACAGTTTGGGAGGAAATATTCATCTTTACAGTACATGAACAATCCTATAACTCCAAATAACAATCCTATATACTATGTCTCTTATTAAAGATGACAGAAAGATGACGAAAGGTACCACCGCTTGGTCCTTCTACTAGTATGTTGCGCATACATGCAGAACGTAAAAAGATTTTATGAATAATTCTTGGAACCGGTGAGGCAGCCGCAGGATTTGTGTCCAATATAAAAGCTTGGTAGTTCCCGATAGAAGTTGTTGAGAACTCACGACTGTGTATCAATTGAACAGATGTATAGGAAGCCGACAGTCTTGCGTATGTTTACGCGTCCTGACCATGGGTCGAGGCAGGCATGGCATCGATCGGGAATGAGATCTCGCGAGGAAAGAGAACCAATTGCGTGGTAGGAAGATCGACTCGTTTAGTTAACATTGGTCTACCCACCGAATGAAAGTTGAAAAACTTCAAATAATAAATGAGTTCTTCAAGGAAAATCTACTATCAGTCTTGAAGAGAACAACCCTGAAGAACTCATTCGTTATCTGAAGTTTTAACCTGCACTCAGTGGCCAGCACAATGTTTCCATGACGATTTGATCGACACACTACGCAATCAATTCACTTTCCCCGCGAGACCTCATTGCCGACGGAACTTCTGTTGTGCACGAAAAGACTATATTGTTCACCGTGAACATGTATTCATCATAAATTCTTTTAACTTTATACCTGCACAGACTAGCATTATCACAACATATCAGGCTGTTTCAAGTCACAACCTCGAGAATGGATGTTGAAACTTTCTTGCAGTTGTTGTAAAAACCATCGTCATCACAACCTCGAATGAACTTTTTACGGCAAATCACACATAGTTCTGTGTGATATCGCCTAGATCCACGATAAATGCTTGCCGCCTCCGTTCGACCCGTTAGAAGATCGTTTTCGCCTCTTTGAAATATCTGTCAGTTTAAAAAATAAAATCCCTTATGCAAACATGAAACCACCTAAATGCATGTTAAAGTACTAATTAAGTAGTAACACAAACCTTAGAAGCATCCGACGCGCACATCCACAACGTACAAACTATGCCGCTCATAATCCTGGATGAAGGGCTATATCGGGCAGGACTAAAAGTATCTTGAAACTGACATCTTCTCTATGTGAAGGAGTAGGAAGGTGTGAATAAGATCTGTTTGTCCAACTGAACGTTTTTGAACTTTAATACTAGGTCTGTTGGAGCGTGCTAAGTTTCTTTTCCTTTAGTTAGGTTCCACACTTTATAGATTTTACAGTGCAGTACCCCTACCTTTTCATATCATCATCATATCTATCTAATCTACTATCTTCTAATCTAATCTATCTAATTATACTAAAAGAGTCATCTAATCTTCTAACTATACTAAAAGAGTCAATCTCAAAAGCAAAATGTAAAAGACCATTTTGCCCCTAAAATAGTAATGAACACCAATTTTGCCCTTACTTTAAAAATTAAAATACATCCATTTAATTATTTTAATTTTAACATAAAATATTAAATGACTCATCTATATATCACAGTAATTTTTCATTTGCTTAACGTGCACTTCGTTGTTGTTATGAATTAGGAGAACTTGAAGAGTTGCATTTAATAATGCAATATAGAGTAAATTCATTCTCTTAAAAAAATGTGAAACCTCCAACTAAGTGGAGGCTTTCTACTGCACTCATTAACAATTTATGAGGTATTCTTTGAACTTGTGAAATCTTTTAGTATTCCAACCCAAATTCATCAAATATTTACTTGGTTAGAATGGCCTGGCCGGTATTTCACCACAAACTATAAGCTGATAAGTTATCTTTCTCTTCTTCTTTCTTTGAAAAAATTATGATCAACAATATTGGAAATTTTTCATGTTTCTTTTGCTTTATGTATTTATGGTTACCCAAAATAATATGTGTATATATATAGCATTTAGTTTTCTATAGTATGTTATATGTTCGATCCACATCAAAAGTTTTATATACTGATCTCTTAAATCGTTTATGCAGGATGTGAGAAAAAATGACGTATGTAATTTACCTAAAGGAAGATTTGATGATGGACCCTAGAAGCAATGAGATGGCATTATTTTTTGTTTTATGTAGATGAATTTTATTTTTGTTGTTTGATTTGGTTTTGGTTATATTAGTAAATTGAATATGTAGTACAATCCTTCTTTTTATCCTTGGAAGAGCCGGAAAAATTAAATAGATTGTACGATCTTTGGTCACTTTTTCTTTGGAAAATATGTATTCAAAAAAGAAAAACATAATTAGCACTATTTTTTAGTCTCATACATTTCAGACTATAGAGTTCGAGATTGCAAAGCATGTTTTTTTGTCATTGGAAAATTACTAGAAAAGATATGCATCATGACAATGTCTTATTGAGCTAATTATAATAAAGCAGAGGTCATGTTCTCACACAGCCAACATTACGTTACACTATCAAGAGTGATATCAATATTGACAACAAGAGTCTTGATGATGACAGAGCGACCCAAACAGATGATGAGAGAAAATACACTTAGGATTATTGTCTATAAATGAACTAATAGATGATAATCACTTCATTATATATTACATCATAAGATGTAAAAAAAAATACATTTATCTAATTAATCTTCTGTTTATCTATATAGGCTCAAAAGATACCTAATAATCATCTTGATCTCCACAAATAAGTTATCAAACGACAATCAACATTGGTCACTCAGATAAATTTATTTTTGATTATTTCATGTATAATTATTGACTTAAAGTCTTACTTTATTAGTTCGATTATTTTACAAAATAGTGTACTACATCACTTAGCATACACGTGCAACCTACGTGTCGAGAAACTAGTACTGGTAAAATTATTGTTTGACGCTATCGAGCAAATCTGATTAGGAGTCATTACTCTAACCAAGCAGCGTGCAAATGTGTATGGTATAAGAAATGTATTCTAATAACTAAAGTGTATATACGTATACTAATACGTATTTCTATGTAAAATTAATATATTGACCTTGCATCTCCCACACATGAATATTTTGTAGCGCTCAAGGTCTTGGGAATAAGCTATATTTATTACTCCTAGTAGATTGTTTGGAGGGTAGGTTTTGGAGGGAAAATATTCCGTGAAATTCTTTGAGTGGCCAAACACATATTAAGGCTACATTAGTCTTTATACGAGTGTGCCATAGTTGGCATTGAACCCATTCATTAACTTGTACCATAAATACACCACCTACTAGAAAAACTTAAATCCCTCTACGTACGGTATTAGCTATTCCTTGAGTTGGTATTCCACTTTCCAACAAGTAACTCCGATTAGATAAAAAAAAAATGAACAGAATTTTCAGAATGGAGGAAACATATTTACATAGACTCCCGATGGACCTCTGGGAATGTATACTGGAAAGAGCTATGGATTCAGCGTGGAATTTGTCGTCGATTTCTTCTGTGTGAGTACTATAATATATGTTCTGTAGCGTCGATATAAATGGCCGGTGCTTTTTTTTTTTTTTTTTTTACTGCCAATATCGGTTTGTACTGATACTTTGTATGCATAGGTGCAAGCCCTTCCGGTTGATCGTATTTTCTGAATGCTCTGTAGTTCGTTTCGTGATGCAGTCTAATCATTGGAAACTAAGATTCATGGAAGAAGACATAGTCCGATTTTTAGAATGGATGCATGTAAGAGGACTCGTCGAGACTACGCTGATGCTGGGCACATATAGATTTTTCTACCAAGACCGAGAGGAAGGTGAAATCTTACTAGGCTAGGCTGCCGCTGCCGGTAATGAACAGGCGAAGTACATGCACGCTATTGCGATGGTAAAGCTAAAACGTTTCAGCACTACGCTCGATATATTTCGCCAACTGTGGAGGCACAGACTCCGTATCCATGCCCTTCGTGAAGAGATGAGGTTAATGATTGGTCCCGCTAACATTGTCAAGGTTCGAAGGACCAGAGTGTGTAAGAGAAAAGGAGAAGGGCACTGGTATCCCAAGAGGAGAGCCGACATACATCCACACGTTAAAGAATTAAAATTTTCTTGTGAAAACTATTTGATTGATATTGAAATGTGTCAACTTAGTGTTCTAGAGTATGAAAGTAAAACTTTCCTACTCTTCTAGGAAGCTGATGTAATCCTTTAATCAATAATCATCATATCATAAATAATACTTGCTGAGTGTTATTTACTGCAAATATCCTAGAGTAAGGTGAAATCTCTGTCTTGGTAGTTGTTGTTCTTATCTTGGAGTTGGACTCTCTTACGGCAACAAATTTTTTGAAGAAGCAAAGCAAAAAACTTAAATTGAAAGCAGTCTTAGATGATACTCATATTTCAGTTGTAGTTACCAAGTAAATTAGTGCTATTATTTACTCTCCTTAACTGTGTGTAAACAACAAAAAATCCAAATACTCCCTCCGTCAGCAATTTATTTATGATCTTCTAATTTGCGCGCCCCTTGAGAAATCATGTGATAATTACACAGAGTATAACTTTATCTACTTTTGTTACAAAATATATAAATATTTTCAAAACTTACAAAAAATAGCAACATTTTTGTTGTTTGCTACAAAAAATAGCAGAATGTATTTAAAAAAAGAAGAAATATAATTAAAAAAAAGATAAATCTAATCCTATATATAAGCACCCAAATCATGTTTAGATGGGTTTAAATATTTTTACATTTAAGACCCATATTTTCGCTCTCCTCTCAAAACCATCTATTAAAAATTGACAATAGACTTACGTAAAAAACAATAGCCATACAATACACATACAATAGCCATACGATAGACATACAAAAGACTAACAATAGCCATACAATGGCCATATAGTAGCCATACTATACACATACACCATACGATAGACATACAAAAGACATACAATAGAATTAGTAATTGGGTAGTTGTAATCCCAAAAAAGCAGGAACAGATGAAAAGACATGCCTATAATAATGGGCGATTTTGGTGCATGCTGTATCTTCAATTTTATTGAATAAATCTTTTTTTTAATAACTTGTATATATAATGTTAAGAAAGTAGTGCTATTCTTGAAAAGTGACATAATGTTGCTAGTATTTTATTGTAAACCTGCTATTATGTTGGTATATTTGTATAATTTAGCCAGAAATCATTAATGACTAAGGATTATTAATTAATTGTCATCTAATTTGCTCGCCCCTTGAACAATAATTCTTCGTTATAATTCTCGATCGCTCTTATAGCTTGTAGTCATTCATAACCAATTGAATTAATAGCACATATTTTTCACAGTTGCTTATAGTTCTTGGTTTACCATCGCAACGTGTGGAAGCATCATACTAACCGCAACATGAGGTATATCCAATCCATCAATTTCTATATCATTCAGATTTTGTTTTATGACATTGTGCTTTGCATCCTACTAAAAACAAGTTGTGCAAGAAGTAAAGAATTCAATGCACATGATCCTGAAAGGTTAAAATTGCAAGGGAGAAGAGGAAATTAATAGAATATCAAGGAAGGACATCAGTGATGCCTTTAATCAATGCTGAAAGACAGTAAAATTAGCGGGAACAATCAAGATTGTAGGTACAATTCCCTTGATTCTTCTCGCTAAATATTTATCCATAAAAAAAAAAAAACAGATTTAACCTTGAACTCTATTTTCGTTAACTTTTTTGAGATGCAAACTTATTAATAAGATTATACTAATCAAATTTTTCTGATAAGTTTTTCTTAATTGATAATACATAAAATTCATTTAATCTTACCCGAGACATTGTTCTAATTAAATTCGTTGATTAGTTCTGTTCAATTTTTTATAAATTCACTTTTTGATTTTAGATGACGTCTTTTTTTAACTCACATACTACGTCTTCTAACACTGTCATATTACTATCTTTTTGCGTTAGCTTCTTCTACTCCCGTCGATCTACCGACTAATTATGCACGCTAACGGATATCGCTACCGATGTTTTCGAACTCAATGCTACTCAATAAAGCCAACATCCTTATTAATATTCAAAGGTCGTCGATGTCATTGTCTATTATGCGTAAAGATCTTTCGTTCTATATTTTTTGCAGGATATGAAGGAATCTGATTGCATCACCCACGTGTCAAGATACAGAGGACAGAAGTAATTACTATTGATACAATACAATATAATCGAATATACAAGGTACAAAAGAGGCCATCAAGACTCGATACATCAAATTTATTATCTTCTGTGTTCGTCCGTGTCATTATGTATAGTATTGAAAGATCTTTCATTCTCCTTTTTTGAGGGATTTGCAGGAATCTTTACTGTGGTGTGGCCTGCATCACACACCTGCCGATGAAAAGAAGAAAGTAGGTCAGTGAGATTGCGTTACTGAGTATTGAAAGATCTTTCGTTTTCCTTTTTGAGGGGATTTGCAGGAATCTTTACTGTGGTGTGGCCTGCATCGCCCACCTGCCGATGAAAAGAAGAAAGGGACGTCAGAAAAAAAAAAAGGTCAGTTGTAGTGGCTAGGGTATTTACTTTCCGGATTCTCAACGTATACACGTCGGCGAGCGCATGCACTTGTCTTGTTGATGCTTTACGAGTGGACGGCAACAGTAAAACTCAAGAAAATCTATCTTCATAGGGATAGGGCAGGAGGTAAGATTTGCCTCGTTCAGGTCAAAAGTCGGGTTAAATTTCTCCATAGGGTTGGTGCGCATTCAATACGCAGATAAGAATGCCAAATGAGTGAAACAGGAATTGGCCTGCGGAGCACGTTGAATGGCAGGCATATTCAGTGGTATCGTGAAAGTGTATTATTATTGGTTGGACTTTGTGCGTTATGGTTTCTAGTTTCGAGGGCTTGCAGCCCCGTTAAATGTTTAGATCTGACATGCGAGGCTTGTCTATTGAGTGCTGATGAGCTTGTGGGACGTCCGCAAAAAGTAATAAGTACAGTAACATTCAATACAAGACATGGGAGGGGTTCAAAGATTCAATGAATGCAAATCAGAACACCTAATTTATGACAGTATCATATCTCAAGAGGTGTAAGTGACTATCTAATGAAAGTAGATCTGATAGGGCTGGAAGGCAATGTGTATGGTTAATTTGACTGTCCCATGTACTGTACTGCATTGTAATTATGATTACAACATCTAATTTGATTGTTACTTTAAATATCATTGCGGTGGATGAAAAGGTGTGGTGGTGCATTCATCAAGTATTAATGTGGATAGTTGTGAAAATTAGAGTGGCGTGCCGAAAATTCGTTCATTTGTGGTATTGATGATACTGATGAAATGCATCAAAAATAGAACTTCAAGGCTAAACGACAATACATTAAATGTTGTTGTTGCCAAGTCCACACATTGGGTGTGGCTGCAATCCCTCTAATTCAAAAGCACTATGATCTGAACCCTATAATTGAACAATGCGTCGTCTGCCGAGCCAAGCAGCTCTCACGTCTGCTGATTGGATGTCCACAACCCTAAGTGCACGATATGGAGCAGTAAAAGCACTATGATCTGAACCCTAAATTACTCAATGCGTCGTCTGCCGAGCTAAGCTGCTCTCACGTCTGCTGATTGGCTGTCCACAACCCTAAGTGCACGATATGGAGCAGTAAAAGCACTATGATCTGACAGTTCCCTCTTTTACAATGGCATTGGGTGGAGAAAAGGTTCATTCTTATCCTGCAAAATAAATAATGGTTAGCTTCTTGATAATATAACTCAAATAACCTTCGTCTCTGCAATTATGAGCGCGTATCAGTTAACATGAGCTTATATAGTTTGAGTCGGTTAAGTGGATTATTTACAACCTTGATTGACATCGTTCCATGTCCTATTTACAACCGAGATTCACATAGTTACGTGTTAAACACATGAATTGCATTATCG
Organism: Petunia secreta; assembly: GCA_029990175.1. Lineage (NCBI taxonomy): Eukaryota > Viridiplantae > Streptophyta > Magnoliopsida > Solanales > Solanaceae > Petunia > Petunia secreta. The sequence continues at coordinate 64,048,851 of JARKIP010000035.1, forward strand.
AATTCGAATCCCCCTTACGGATTATCAAAGCATGGACTACATGACCTTGCCATTTTATACACCCTTCCAACTCAATTAATGCTTAGGCTATTAAAGGCATATCGCCCTTCTTCTATCTACATAAAATTACATTTTTTCATCGTGACATAGCGACGGGTCCATGATCCCATTAATTTAATGACTCTTAAGTCTCCGGCTCCTATAATTACTTTAAAATTGAAATACGCGACCTAATTTTTTCTGGTTTTTTGTTACGTATTTTAAGTATTTACTATACCGCTTATACTCTCTGTACATTTCCACAGACCGCCATTAACTCCTCACGATACTTACTCGTTCGCTACTCCTTTTGCCTATAAATGGGGTACCCCAGCAGATATCCTTCACAAATGCTCTTTCTAAAATCATCGTCTCGCCTTTGAACCTCACTTTTCATCGAAAGGATCCTGCTCCTTTCTCCGAAATGTGCTTCTTTGATCGTGGTTCCATATCTTTGAAACATCTTCTTTCTTCGGTTACAGACGGTATATGAGAAAGCTGGAAACAAGTATGCTTCAACTGTCTGCGTTCACCACCCTTCTCTCTATGTTGAGACGTCCGTAGTTCCCCGAGTCATTTACCTTGATCGGGATCCTAACGACGTTCTTTGGAATGTCATCTCCATGAGATGTGCAGTCACACAGCGATTATGGTGCGCTTGTTTTCTAACACAGTTGTTACTGTGATATTCCTCTTGTCAAGAGGTGCAATTGTGCAACACTCTCTGCATAGGTATTCAGAGGTTTGCATATATGATTGCACCACTAGTCCATGTATGTAGTGAAATGTAAAGAACCAAATCCTTCTGGGTATAAGGAGCTGAAGTTGGAATATAAGGCGGTGTGGTTCTTGATAATATTATGCTAACACACATACAAGTTGGAAGAGGATATACAATTGTTATTATACTGAAAAGTGTTATTCCTGTTGTAAAAGAATTACCGTGGGTGTCAATGCATCTACTATTCATTGAAGACTTCCATTACCCATCTTTTCTTTACTACTATTGGATTTGAATAATGCATAGTTACAACAATAGTTTATCCCTCACCATATATCTATAAATGGAGACTTGCATTACATTTGTAAACTACAATTCAATATAGAGCAATAAAATTACTCTTCCTCTTCTCTCATCTATTTAGTTATTATTATCTTTTATATTCCTAGTTAACTACTATAATTTCATAACACGTTATCATTAGTCACAACTGTACGTACAATTCCCATGATTCTTCTCCCTAAATAGCTATCCATAAATCGAGTGCTAGAATAGCGTGTTTCTCGAATGTAGGATGTGTTGATATTTTGGTGATGCTAATGCTATTTAAAGGGAACTTGTATAGTACCCGCGCGATGCACGGTTAAAAATTTAATCAAAGTGCCATCATAGTAGAAAATTTAAAGCTGTCATATGATTTTGGTATTTAATATTGTGGTTCTGCATTATTATAATAAAAATTACTTACGCCCCAGTTCAAAGCAAGTTGGGAATTTTAGGATCACTTACAGTTACTTAAACAACAACAGTAGCAATGGTTATATTTGACTTAATTGATATAATCCACTTCCATTGTAAAAAATAATTAGTTCATCATGTTTTTCATTCCGTACACTGAGATATTGATATGACCATATAATATTTTAATCTTTTCATAGTTCATACATAAGTATTTTGGATTGTTCCCTGACATATAGTAGTTGTATTAATTGACAAAATTGAGTTTATTGCATTCTTGTGTTCCTCATTCATTGATATTAACACTTAGAAAAACATCTCATTTATCTTAGACTATTAATTGTATTCATGAAGATATAACTAAAAGAAAGTAAGTTATATATGCACAATTGTAGTAATAAAAAGAAATCAACTATTGTAATAGTACACAAGGAGGAACTCTATGCCATTCCCTCTTCATATGTGTGGTCAGCATTCTGTCTGTAAATGATGGCATTGGTTGAAAATAAGTTACATAAAGAAGCATGTGAAAAGAAAAGCAGTGTAGTAACTAAATTGCGTATACTGCTAAGGTAGGTCGTTATCAAAGATAAATCTCTTAATAGTTCAATTTCGATCAGCTCAACAAACACTGCAAACTAAAGGTCATGAAAAAAGTAATCCTACCTCTTATTTTAAAAAAAGAAGCTAAAACAGATCATATAAAACAAATTTAAAATAGTAAAGTAGTATTGTTGTGGTGGCCGGTTTAATTTGAATTTAACTTTTTTTTAGATTTCTTTATATTGACTGCCAAATAGATTAAATTTCTTTTTGAACTACTAAATAATATATAATACTAAACGCTCATGTCACGCATCACCCTTTAATAAATGTAATTCCTCTTAATTTTTATGTAATAAAAGAAAGTACTTAACAAATAAATTTTAATATTTATTTTGCATCAATTCTTCGAAATTTCCATTCTCCTGGATTCAACTATCATTTAATTCAAAAAAATCTACCGAGTAAGTTTACTCAGATTATTAATAGCATAATAGATACATTGGTAAAGAAGGAAACGAAAAATATTATTCGGCGAAAGATAATATTTATCGAGTAAGTATAATTGATCAGATACGGAGTCAATTTAAGAAACAACATTAGATTTTAGAAAAAATAAATATTGGAAAATAACAATGAAAGTTTAGTACGGTGACGTGGCATGCCACATCATCTTTCTAGTGATTTGAAATCTTATATGGGCAAACATGAGTGCCCTTGCTGATAAGTACTAAAAATACATCAACTGACTTTGCTTACTAATTATTCCCTCCGCCACAAATTATTTGTCCTTATTTCTAAAAACAGCCGTCTCAAAATATTTGTCAAATTAAGATTTCAACAAAAAATTTCATTCGTTTTTCCCATTTTACCATAGGAATAATTGTGAAGAACACAAAGATCTCTTTTATTGATTAATATTATACTTGTTCAAATACCAATGAAGATTAAATAAGGATAAAATAGTGAATAATCCATCTACATTAATGATTTCTTAAGGGATTACAATCTGAGTTATTATCTCTTTTAATTGCCATAATTAGTGTTTCAAGCGTTAAACTTTTTAATTGTTGTCACAAACTACCCTGTTTGAATTTCGAAATCCGAAATACGACAAACAAAGTGGGACAGAGGCAGTGTATTGTTAAGTCATCAACCACCATGTCCGTGAGTACCTTTCTGAGGTAGTGTCTTTTAAACCAGGCAAAGTAACAGAGCCTACCCTTCCCATATCAGTTAGTCGTATTAACCTCTATATTCATTACATCACCTACCAGATACACACAATATCTACAAACAAGTTGGGCTATTTGATACTACAATATATTTAAGAATAGGTATATCCTTCATATACCTATCAGCGATCTTTACGCAATTCGCCACTTGTCAAATAACACTCTTATCCTGTGGTCAGAAAAGGAAACTCTCCAGTATCTCGTTGTACGTACACAAATTACGATGGATAACACACCACCCCGTAACATCGGTAGCGCACGCAGAACTCTCATTCCGCCGTCGCCGGGTGCATCGGAAGAGGTACTTCATAGATGTTTAGCTGATTTAAATAGTACAGTCAAGGAGGCCCGAGAACTTCTGCAAAGGATTAAGGAGGACTCAGGCGCAGATGGACTGACGAAGCTGCTCCTTCAAGAATCCCCACTGCCAAAGCTCTTCCAACTGTTGTTAGAGCCCGCACCACCAATAGGGCCCGCAGAGCTCATTGTTATCTCGGACAATACAACTACTGAAAATGCCTCGGGGGCTGGTGAAAGCTCCTGTGTTAACCGCTAGGGTATTGCCTGCTGTTTTAAGTTTGTGCGATGTCCCTGTCAGGGCGCTCTATGTTTTATTTCGCGTTTGGTATGTAGGTAGTTCGGTTGTTTGGTTTTGTTTGTTGTTCTGATGTGAACCTACTTTTTTGTCGTTGTGGAGATTTTCGGCATGGCTTAGTTGGATGTTTTGCGTTGCTTGTACTTGTTCAATGAAATTTTATTGAGTTATTGTTGTATTACCGTCGTCTCCACTATCATTCATGTACGGAGTTTAGACTAATGTTACCCAATACATCTAACCAATGCGTGCTATCTCTAAAAACGAGCCCATCCTGGGTCGGATGTTCGTGACCGTTATTATCATTCAACGACACTGTACGTGTGCGACAAATTGCTTTAGGTTAGCGTATGTACCCGTCTTCATATTGTGTACGTATGAAATTGAGGTATTAGGCCAAAATAAGGTAAAATACAAGTACTAATAAGGCCATGGACCTACACCTGATCAAGACAGTAGTATACTAAACCTTAACTAGGGTAAAATTTTCACCCAAAGGCCACTTTTGTCACTAGTGTTTAGTTTGAAACCACTTTCTTTTATTGGTCTTACATGAGATGCAACTTTTTGAAACTTCAATTTTTGTGGGATGAATTTGAACTACTTGCCTAAATTATGAAATATCAACTTCAATCTGTAAGGGCTGAAAAGTCGTTGGATCTAGGAGCGGGCATAGTTGCTCGTTGCCCGATGACTTCTAAGATAAGTTTAGTCTCGACAACTGGACTCGTATTACCGTAACAATATGTGGTGTATGTTTGGGCACACAGTCAATCCCCCACTTGCTGAGTGCTGACGCAAGCAGTCGGGAAGTGGTGTGATGCATTGACTATAATGATACCTCGCGTGCTTCCTAGCCATAATGATGCACAACCGTTTCGTGCCTCAACCTCATCCCTTTCTGACTATAAATAGTGACTTTATGACATTGGAAAATCACAACTATTCTCGTCAAAACAAACCACTTCTTCAGCAACTTCCTCATGCTAACGAGAAGCTTTTGTCTCCCAAAAAAATGTTCGCCCTTGATCATGATTTGATATTCCCAGAAAACCTTCGTTGCTCTGAACGGACGACACTTAAGAGAATTATAGGAGGATGTTCATCTGCAGTTATCTTCTTTTCTCTCTTCATTCATGCGGGAATGAATGAAGTCCCCCGAGTAATGAAGTTTTATCGGGATTCTAATGATGTCCTTCGGGATGTCTTCATTATTTCACTTGCAGTGATTATGGTGCGCTCAGCTTCTAAAGCATCAGTTGGTGTGATATTCTTCTTGTCATGTGGGGTTGCTTCTTTGCCTTTTTGGTGGACGAGGGTTGAAGCCGGTTTGTGTCATTCCTCTTCATGGCAGGCAAGTAGAAGTAGTCCTAGGTCGTGAGCGGATTAACGAATCACCAACTTTTTGCTCCGCCTACGGTTCTTCTATACTATCTGTTGGTTCTGCTGGTACAGTGTTGTCGGCTTTGCAATGCCTCGTCGACCGTTGGCTATGGGATACCTGGGGGAAGAGGCTCCCATATGGGAGGTTTCAACCTCAAGCCTTCATGCTCTAGGTTCCCAGCTCAAGCCATCACTCCGGTTTGGCCAGCTGAGGTTGAAGCAGATGGTCAAACTTCACCGCTAGTCTTCTAGTTTCTATTCAAGTTCAACGGATGAGATGTGGGAAGGTCAGGCGTGTATTCAGGTGCTTCCGGAATCCCTTGCTTTCGAGAAACGCGGACGAGTACAATATTCCACCTGGAATAACCGAAATATTATTTAAGAAGATAAACTTAATTAATCTACTCGTATTAGATTACTAGTGTCTACGAACGTGCGTCGCACGTTAGCACCTTGTATTGTTGAATAATCAAATCTATATTTTAACATTAAAAAGGGCATAAATTCCATCAACATATCTATGCATAAAATACACGTAATCATCTTTTTCATATTAACTTGTCTGATTTTATTTACCCTTTATTTGTATCTCTTCTCTTAGTCCATCCCTCTCCTATTAATGATTTCACTATTATTTAGATGCAAACTACGTCAAAAAAAGTATGAGAACTCACTCAAAGGAACTATAACATTAAGAAAGAGATTAGAGGTTCGGTCATACGCTGACATGGGAAAACCTAAAGCTCTACAAAACTTTGTGTTGAATGTTGTTGAATCGCTCCAGTGCTAGCAATAGCACTATTTTATATAGAATGTTAAAGTAAATCTAATTACTAAAAAATAATGGTGGAGGGCGAACCTGAAGGCACAAAGAAGATCTAGTGTAGTGTGCAGGGAACAGCCAAATGATTTTCAATGTATAAATAAATTTAAACTAAAAGTGGCAACTCTTCGCAAATGATGGTGGAGACCCTTTGGCTGAGAGCAACGATTGAGTATATGCTGTAGAGGTGTACTTTCTTTTTTCTTTTTTCTTTTATGAAGTAGAGTATTGTTAAATTTTAGAAGGGTGTTATGGTAATCTAACTTTTCCTTTTTTAAGGACATGCTTTTATAGTAACTAGTTTTAGGTACGCGCTTTGCGCGTGTGCCCTGTATTAATAAATAACAATTTTTAAAATATATAAATATCACCAAAAAAAATGTTTTTGCGTTAAAATAAAGTTGACGGATCATGGGGTGGGGGGGGGGAATAAAAAGAAAAGAAAGATAAATTCAAGTCTATTAATAAGAAATAATTTTTCTAATTCACTCGAGATAGTACAGGTAAGGACTACGTATACTTCTCACTCCCCTAACCGCACTTGTAATAGGATTATAGTTGGTGTGTTGTTGTTGTAGATAAATTCAAGTTCATGAATATAAAGGAACGAATGGTGTACATTCAACAATTGATAGGTAGGCTTACAAACTATTGGCAAAATACTTGAAAATAAAACACACAAAGTAACATATTCTCCTTTCAAAAGCAGTAATAAAATACATAATTGAATTGCACATGTCAAAATCAATGTAAAAATTTGTAAATGTCACTCACAAGAAGATAGGATTACTAACACAAGGATCAATCTAAAATACAAAAATAGACGATTAAAAGTAGCAGATTGATATGAGAACTATTTCATATGTGATATTCTACATCTGAAAATAAAATTGGGACTCAATTTTTCCATTTGGTCAGTATCCGTATAGGATGAACGACAGAGAACAACAAACATCAGTTTCTTCTAAAACAAAATTAAAACTTGGCTTGCAATTGAAGCAAACTCTACTTGACTTTTTTACAACGTCGTCAACAGACTCAACATATTCATTTGTACCTTATACGTAATACCATGAAAGAATGATAAAGGACTAATTGGACCTCCTCAATATATAATCATACATCCATACATGCATAACTATCCAAACTGAGAAGTGATCGTACACTTACATGAAAAATTCGATATTAAGATCCATCTTTTAACCATCTAAATTGCAAAGTGAGAAATGATGAAGCCGATCCATCTTGCGTAATATTAATACAAATTTCTTTGATCATCTAGCTCAAACTAATCCTCAATCTCCATGTAGCTTTGGCTCAAAATAGTGACAAAATTGTAGGCATTTTCTCTACAATGCAAAACAAAAAGAAATATTAAAGGAAAAAGTTACACACAAGTATATACTCCATAAAAGAAGATATATGGGAACCGTGGACATCACTTTGTCAAGAAAAACAAGGTGAGACGACCAACATATCTAGTGTGTTAAAAAATAATCTTAGAATAAACACAACTGTTGATATTTCCACTATTCGATATCCCAGAGCAACATTCTTAGAATTTGGCATGAATTTAAAAAGAACCTTAGATCTTAACTATTAATTAAGAGAAGTGAAATGGACTCAGAGGATTAATTAGAGATTCTATTAAATATTATAAACTGGATAACGTTGAATATATGTTCAATGCATGAAAGGATTTCAGTGGAGGCTATTTTTTTTAACCTAATATTGATGGTAGAATTAAAAAAGAAGGCTTCCATTTAATTAATATTTGTATGTTAAAATAGGGGTAGTTTAGTAACCTAAAAATATAATGGGGGTATTTTAGTAATATGACCTTATATTAGGGAATTTCCACTTTTATAATGCGTTGCACATTGTATCTTATACTAATTATAAATTTTAGAATTTTTAAATGAAATCTAAAATTTAACAAACATGAAATACCCTCAAACTTCACACCACAATTACGATGTGTTTTCTTATACTTTTAGTGCATTGTAGTTTTTTTTTTTTTTTTGTGGGACTCGTGGAAGGGTCATACCCCAAAAGGATGTGATATAGATAATCTACCCCAATACATCTTAAATGAAGAAACCTTTACTCGCGTTAAGTTACTATAAAAAAATACTTCCATCAAATTGAATGTTAATGTTGGCGTGATAGTTTGTGTACTATATATGAGCACAATTTTCCTTTTATATATAAACCGCAAAAATTTTATTGAAAAATATATTTGAATTATAAAATATATCTTAACTGAATAAGCTAAGGTTCCTAAAAATAATGAATTAATATTGACCATGTTTAAAAAAGATTATACCCACATTACCATAGAAGTAAAAGTAGGTCTGATGTCTTACTAACCATTATAACTATTTGTGGATCAGACATTTGATTATTTATTTTCATAAAGGGATAGTTTTATTTTTTTAGTATCGACTCTGCTATAGCACGAATTAAATTGTGAATCCATAAACAAAGTAAATGAAACTTACCACCATATTCTTTTTCTTACAAACCCCTCAATGTATAATTTCATTGGCGGAAACTAAACAAAGTAAAACTAATGCAAGTACACCAAAATTATCGGGGTAGATACTGAAAATATAAGAAAAAAGAAACATGGAAAACCAATTATTTCAGATCATAATGCATGTATTTGTCAAAGAGAAGTGAAAAGAAGCAGTACCGCATCAATTTGATTTTCAGCTGTGATTGTTGTCGCTATCTCGAAGTATTAGTTAGAACTTATCAAACCAAATAGTAGTTAATATAGAAATTTGCACAGGATTGCAAAACAAATGTCAAAATAAAAAGTTTATAAAGTATACTTCTCTTGTACACAGTCTTGATATATCCATGCTAGGAGTATCGCAAAAGACTTGATAAATTATAGCTGATTTTAATAAAATGGTGTGAGTAAGTGTTAATTAATGTGTAGATTCATTGTAGGCATAGGAATGAACCCGAAACTCCCAAATGAAATACATGTACAGGAATTCTAGACAACAATCAATTGCTCTATTTGTTCAAGCAGGAAAACATAGTTAACTGGTTGTGTAGTCCTACTCAATTGCCTCTAACAATTAACTCGGACCAGACATTAATGGGAAATTTACGAAAATACCCATCAAAATTAAAATATTTACCACCTCTACCCATAAGTTTCATATTTACAAGACCTACCCATAAACTATTTATATGTCCTACCCATCTAGACTTGTATACTATTATTTATACAGTATACCTTAAAGGTATACATCCATATCTACACTTGTATACTATACACTCATAAGGTATATATCTAGACTTGTATACTATACACTCATAAGGTATAACAAAGGTATACAGTAATAAATGGGCAGGTTTTTTTTTTGATAAGGTTATAAATGGGTAGGTTGGGTAAATACTTTTAATTTCATGGGTAGTGTAATTTTTAATGGGTATGACTTGTAAATATTTTACATTTTATGGGTATATAGTGTAAAAAACCCGACATTAATTGAACCATGGGCCTCCTTACTTTATACGGTTAACATGCATGTTTTTGAAGAAAATTACATTTATTTATTTGTCAAAGGTGCTATGGTCAATATTATAGGGGGTATTTAGATCTTTCACTTTTTACTTTAGATATTCCCACTTTTATATTAGATGACTAGTTTTAGTGTGCGTGCCTTGCACGTGTATTCCACGAAATAAGAATAAATAAAGTTTAATTAAAGAGAAAGAATAATGTGTTATAGAAATTGACATCCACATATATGCAACGATCAATTAAGTCGGAACAAATGTATATAAAGATTGATGTGTCAATGAAGCTTCTATATAAGAGGTGTTCAAACTTCAACATGTCGTTTTCTATGCAAAATTAGCATGATTTTGAAATTCACGAACATGCAAGACACAATGGTCTAAATAGTTAAAACCTTAACTTGACCATCATAATAAAGGAACGATCTGCTTTTGCCTCAGTTATTGTATTCAGTGTAATAATATATATTTGAGTACTATTGCATTAGGATTGCACGAAGTATGTTGTTGTTGTAATAGTATATCTTTTGAACTCGAAAAAATAAATAATTAAGTTAAGTAAAAATTAGATGTAATTCTATATAATGGGATATGTTGTATATTACGTAATCAATCCTTTTTTTATATTTAGTTAAGTAATAATATATCTTTGTGTCCTTTCAGTTTCTCTATTATGATCAATACTTTTTTTTGTTACATTATTATACGCCCTGATAGTGCAACATATCAAGAGTAAGTCATGATCGACTGTCACTTAATCACCAGCATTGCGATTCCTTTCTAAATAAAATAAATCTGTTTGAAAAAAATACAATAGTAAAGGTCAATCATTGTACATATTTAGACGGGACATTACTCACTCTTAGAAAGTAACATTAGAGTTTAATTTCGAAGCGATTGATTTATCAAAAGATGGTATCAAGTGTATGTATGACACAATGGCATTGTTATCCTTCTAACTTCCTCAGCCATTGAATTACTAATATATTAATATTTATCTTTAGTTTACTGGTATTGCGTCGGGGGGGGGGGTGGCTATAAAAATTGAAAAGCACATGAACATATATAATATCACGCAAGAAAAGGAGAGATCCTGTAAAAAAATCATTACCAAGTCCAATTCAATTCCTATATGAGGTAGATTCTCAAATAACACAAGTATTTCTAATATAGATTTTTTTCCTTCTTAAAATATAACATACAAACATTCAACAGACATCTGGATATATTACTTAGTAGATATAGTTTGTAGATAATGTTTTTTTTCTTTTCCGTTAAAAGGTCTTTTCGATTTAGTGTTAAATTTTATTTTGAAGTATACACAATGACCAAGTATTTTATCTAAACCAAACTTAATCAAACAAATAAGAAATGTGCATATACACAAACTAAAAGGTTAGCATAAATAAATTATATAAAATAAATTCGTGTTGACAATTTTACCTTTACAAAAATAGATTTTGAAGGGAGCGTTGCACGTGTAATCATGTCATAAATCCTCTTTAATATAATTTTTTTATTTCTCATCTAGATACGGTGTTGCTGCGTAAATCAAAAGTAAAAGTTATTCTTGAAAGTAGCAACATGAAAAACAATAGGTGAGAGTGGTAACAAGGAAATCAATATCAACCTATAATTTCTAACGAGAGAAACATAACTTACTCCATATGTTCCAAATTATTTTCGCAGTTTACTTATAATTTTTTCTAAAAAGAATAAGAAACTTCTGTATATATTTAGAAAACAATTGACTATTGCACATAAATTAGAACGAAAATACTTACTGATTATCACTTTAATAGAGTAATTGTGTAGGATGAATCTATATTCAGAAAGTCAAAAGTTAACGAAAAACACCAAAGTTAGCAAATAAGCACTGTCCAGTATAATGGAATGTAGATAATAAATCCGTAATAAATTACCTTGGTTGAAAATCACCAAACGGTTTTCCCATAGGTAAGAGTAATTAAATCGGAGATAAGATTCCTGCACAAAATATGGCTTTGATGAGAAAAACAGTCATAAATAGATATATGAAAGGTACAAGCAGTATTAACGGGCAATTCAATAATAGAAACATAAAAGAAATAAACCCAAAAACAAAAATAGACTGTGAATTTACATAATAGAGAATTAATAGGATCATGCATCAAAAAATTATGAGAAAGTAAAACTAATTACGAAGCTCCTGATAGCTAGAGAGGCAAGATACGTTCATAAAGTATTTTGTCGATTTAGAGTTGTCATGACATTGTAACTTCTAGAATATTCAATTGTATAAGAATTCAAGTTGGAATGGTTATTATACTATACGGTTAACGTTCTATATAAAGTAGATATGTGTCTTTAGGTTTAGTGATAGATTAGGACTCCACAATGACTTTCCGAAATTAATATAGCATAGTTGACGTCAAATTAAAGTCACTAAATATTAAGATTAAAATTTTGGAGAAAATAAATATAGTAAATAAAATATAAAAAAGTAGTAAATGACGATTTTGTCTACTATAGAATTTTTTAATGAAGGGCAAAAAGTTCAATCAACATTTGCTAAGGGCCTTCGTGCTTTTAATATAGTATAGATAGATATAAGTACTAGTTTCTCGGTACGTGCATTGCACGTGTATGCCGAATTATATAGTATACAATTATGTAACATAATATCATGTTTATTAGTTACAATGAAGACAAAATAATTATACATGAAAGTATAAATTACAAACTTTCGTGAATGTTTAATTTGAACCATTGTATAGTTAGTCGAGGTTAAAATGTTTGAACGTTTGAATCTAAGGAAATGGAAAATAAGATTATGCATCAGCTTTCTCCGTTCACAAGCAAGGCTAATGCTGCCTCACTTCCAGCATGATGGGCATTTTTCAAAATTTCATTCAAATAAAGCAGGTTATGTATCGATTAATATAAAATTTCACATCTATAATACAAAAGCAAACGATTATAAGAATTGCACCACCTATATAGGAGCCAATGAAATGATTGTTAGCGCCACTGAAAGCAACGTATTATACTTACGAGTTTACTACCTGCTTCTACCATACATTTCTCGACATTTTCCTAAGAGCGCCTTTTGAATCAAAGCTTTAGATTATATTAAATAAACAATATGTAAATTGAACTGATACATACTCATCAAATATATTTATTTGACTATCATAGCTTCGAAAATTTTAAAACAACCAACGTCTCGTAGTTAACTTTATTTTAAAACATAAATGCCCGAATCTTTGAGTTTGCATATTGTCATTTATACACCGTCACATTTACAATTTCTCTCAATGGGTTAAGTCAAGCCAACAACATATCTTATTTTTAAATTTCACCGATGACCTATTCTATAACGTCCCCTTCAGTTCATGGCTTCAAGATTTACATGTTTTGCATGTAAGTCCTATTTCGCCTACTTATTGCGAGAACTCCCAATTTTATACTATATGTTTATTGTTATTATATCTGCTTTTAAAATACAGCCCCTGTTGCCTAACATTCATTCATTTCTTTACGTAAAAATAAACACACAGAAGAGATAACAAATCTTTAGGCCTAGATTGAATCGTTGCATACACACGTGACAACAAAACTTTAACGGAAAATACAAGATGAGGAAAAAAATTTTCCCAATGGGATAAATGACTAGAGCTTAGCAAAGTTGCCACAAGTCCAGACACCTCCAATGAACAACATCCACACTGCATCAGCAGCTAACAATAATGCCAAGCTGGGCCAAACAAGAACAACCACTAGCAAAACACCAAGGCCCGCTTTAAAGTTTAAACATAAAGCTTTGACCCGTAAACTCAAAGTTTATACTTAAACCATATCCCTATTACTCTAATATTATTTTTTTGGTCTTCAATTTCTATGTAGTTAAAGAAAACTTCAGATCTGGCTCTTTGTTTTTATGAGCGAGTGTTTTTTTTTTTTTGTACAACGGTGTCTCAAGAAGTGAGAAAAAACTCTGATAAAAGCGAAAAGGTGGAGTGAAAAATTGGGGATAAAGCCATCTCCATTGCTGTAGTGAATGTGAGACATTGACTTTTACACTGTTCACATGTAAACAGTCTTGGGAGTGCAATAGGAAGACACATGCGTCCCATGCGTTGTCGACACGGGTGCCATGCGTTGTCGACAGTCCTTAAGAAGAGAAGAGGTCAAGAGCCGTGCCTGGTGACCAATCTTCCGACGAACAGCCTCTAATGACAAGAAGAATATCACAGCAAACGCTGTGTTAGAAAACGAGCTCACCATAATAAGTGCACATGCCACGAAGAAGACATTCCGACAATTGTCAGTATGATCACAATCAAGTGTAATGACCCCGGGTACGCAAACCATATCAATATAGTAACAATGAGGTGGTGGAATGAGAGTGACTAAATGTACTATATACTCAGTGTTATGAAACACCATACAAAACGAATAGAACAACAGTTCTTGGATCATGGAGCCAGGATCTAAGGCGAACTGTTTAAAGAAGAATCAAGATTACTTTCTTATAAGAGGAGTTTATGAGAACGGAAATATATGTTTTCTGATGGAAACTTGAGATCAACTACTGGTGAGAAGCCTCTTTTATATGCGGAAGATTATAAGGAAGGAGCACAAAGCAGTCTAGGAGTAATTATAGCCAGGAATACAAACCGATTCAGCGCATTAAACTAAGAAATACAGTAAAGGTGCCTAGAACGGAGTTATATTCATCGCACCCTGCACGTTTTACGTAATAAGGAGTATACATATTGGAGGCCCAAGGGCTAAATTGGCACTGTCGAGTAAGAGTGATGTGCCATTCCAATCTTGGTTGATGCATTTCTCTCTTGTCCACTATATCGAATCTGTACCCCCAACTATCTTAATCAACATAAGTAAAGACATCGCCCATCCACGTCACAAAAAAATGAGAGATTTTTAAAGCTACTGTAGTACGAGTAATAATATTTGATGAAACAATCGAAATAAACGTTATATTGTTAGTAAAATTATACTACTGTTGTTTATGTCTAAATTCAAACTATCAATGAAGCTCCAACTACCAAGAACTACCTAGACATGCAGTCTAATTTACCGTACATCAACTTACAATGAATTTAATTACTCATATATTTTAAGATTTAAATAAGAAATAAGAATAATTTACTAAAAGTGACCGATACGTAGCCGTCAAGAAACTCACATGACGGTTTACTTTTTCCATTGACGGTTGATTAATTTCTCTTTTTTCCTTATTATAACTGTATTTTCAATTATAAAGCGGTTGAGCAGTAAACAACATGTCACTACAAGAGGGGGTAAATTAAGAAAATGACATACATGATAAAAATATGAGAGGGAGTTGCAGTCTATTGCACGGGGAAATACGTTTCACCAATCATTTATAATCTGCAATGTTTGTTCAACTAAATTGGGGTTTACTTTACTTTATATTGGGCTATTAACAATGATGAAAAATTGTGCTAAGCAATATAGCATACATGGCTCGTTTAATTCGTATTGTATTGAATGTTACTTTGTTCCATGAAACAACATGGAATCGTGTTCATTCTTTCAACTGATTAGATACTCTATTTAATTTGTCAAATTAAAACTATCATTATAAACAGCGAATAACGACTAAAAAAATCCTTAACTCAAATCGCAATAGCATTTAACCATCGCATTAAAACGCCTAACCTAAACATTGGAGGTTGCCACAGTAGACGCTGCACCCACGCAATATATTAAGTTACTCCTTCGATCACGCGCACCCACGTGTCAACACATTCAGTGTGGCTGCCAACTCACTTTAAAGTTAGATTTTGCGTTGAACGATATCTGTCCAAAGAATAAACATAGGTGGATCTACTGTTGGTGCAATAGATGCATGCACACATTGCATGCGACTGCAAATCCTCGAAACTACAAACCCTAATGCGCTTTAAATAAGTGTCTAAGTCCTAGCCCTGATGATGCAATTAACATTTCACCGCTGAAAATTCATCTGCCACGGCCAATTGCACCCATCGGCCATCTGGTCGTCACGTCAACATGAATGTTTAAATCACTAACCAATTCAATACAGCTTGTTTAGACTATGTGCAGCGGACCTTGTGATGAACAATGGGGATAGCTTGCGTCCGATCATAACTGATAACCCTAGGAACATAGCTTTTCTTGAGTTGTATCAGCGCCCTTGAACGTGCAGCATCACTAGGACAAGTGCATGCTCTTGCCCAATCTTTACGCTGTAAGCTGAAAAGAACATCAAGTACAGTGGCCATATATTGCACTGAACCAACCGATATGGAGCAGTCAATAATCCCATCTGAGGGGTGACGGAAAACACAGGACAAGATTCTTGTTTATCTGCAAAAAAAAAAAAAAAAAAAAAGCAAAAGTAAAGTGAATGATCTTTCCACACAATACATAATGACATGGAAGATCATTAAAGATCACAGATTTGATAGATTGAGTCATGATTTACACTCTTCATTGCCTCTTGAAAGTTCGAAAGTCTTATACTGTAGCAATAGTACTTAATTACTTCTGTCGGTTAATTAAAAAAATAATACATTATCATCCTTCCATCAATTTCACCGACAATTCCACACATTCAATGTGGCAGCAAGCTCACTTAAAAGTATAATCCAACACACATGTTTAATTTTGTTCTGAACGATATCTATGCAATGAGTTAACCTTCCAAGTGCAAACGACATTTCTTAAATGTCCATTAACTACAGTGAACAATGAAAATGATATAAATCTCTTCCGCATTAGTTTATAAATTAAATTAATTTCCTATATGTACCCTTCGTCATCTAAGACAATGTAAGTTAGGTATGTACCCTTCGTCATCATAAATACGTTCTAAATGCATGTGACCATCGTAATACTCCATTCAACATTAAGAAATGAAAAATACGTTTTCTGTTGTAAATCCATGTATTTGTGTTAATGTGGATGACCACTACTCACCACTAACTTATGATTTACTACCCCGCTTTCTCCTACTTAATTCCTCATTTAGTCACCTCTTAATTCTTGTAACCTTTGGGATGACTTGTAACTTCCTATGTATTGGTGTCCTATAAATAGAGGACACTTTATCATGGAAGACACACTTGAAATAATACAAGTTCTTCCTTCTCCTCTCATATATTTTTTCTTGTTCTTGCACTACTTTACTACTCCATTAGTTTTCCAACATTTTATTTCTTTTATCATCTCTTCCGCCTGAGTTAATTCCCAATTAGCGTCCATCGTATGCAATTCAGTGGCGTATGCAGGATTTTTTGTTAGTGGAGTCAGAATCTAGCTTAAAAAAAAAAAATTTGACATAGGCTACCACTAAAGGGGTTTGAACTCGGGACTATAAAGTTGAAATATATGTGCCTACACCAACTCACATTCTAACGCTTTTATTTTACTGGTGTCATTCTTTATTTTTATAAGCAATTCTCTTTTGTTCTTTATTATTATATTTTATTTTTTTTTTAAAAAAAAAGTTAATCTAGTGGTGTCGGATGACCCCGGTGATTAAGAGGTGCATCCGCCCCTGATGCAATTAAGTGACAGCAGTGCTATACGAAGGCTAATTAATGATCTTAATTTTAATTCGACCACATCAAGGATCAAGCGAACAACTTGAGATTAGAATCTTCCATTAGTATGCTTTGTACATTTCCCGTGCCGTGTAATGAGTGTAACTGTAATCCTTGCAACTGATCGAATGCTCGTTCTTTGTTTTAATTGATAAATTATTGAATTCGGGGAAACTATCATTCATTTTAACAAGGGAACCTCATTTACTCCCTATTCTTTGACCATCGCATACATATATAGTACAGTAGTATATATCTAGTGGAAGTTCTTGTTGTGTTTGGCCGTAGCGTAATTTGTGAATTAGTTCGACAAACTTCATAAAACATACTCCCACCGGTCCATATTATTTGAGTGTTGGACTGTTTTCATACATACAAAGGCATCCACCCTTTAGCATTAATTAAATACTTAGGTCGTTTACTAAATTAGCAATTCTCTCTCTCAAATTTAATCATAGAATAAAACAGTTACTCTGAACCAGGAAGAATAAAGGCAACAAAAATCAAATAAAGTGGGATAAAAGGAATACAATATAGCAAAAACGCTGTATCGAACAACGCAACACATAAGAGTACAATACAACATGATACATTATGATACTACTTTACTCAAACGCCCAAGCATATAAGCGTACACACGCCATAAGGAGACTAACTCAGAGTCTACCTTTGTCGTCCAAACGTCTTCATCTTGACTAATCTATGTATATGAAGCAAACAAAAGTCTTATGTATTGATTGACCTCCGCTTTCATCAATATAAAAGGTCCATGGCATATATTAAGAATACAAAACTGTTCATACCAGATGTTCTTAAGAAACTAAAAAGTATAAGCATACTGTATTGTGATCACTTTGTCGCTGCGTTCTTCATCTGCATCTCATGGAATTTGTACAGGTGCATCTATACTCGATCCCAAAGGTGGCACAGGTGCAGGAGTATCATAGGAACCACTGGAGTTTCTTTCGTTGCTTCGTAAGAACAAAAGTGCACTGTAACTAGTGGACATGCCACGAAAAAGATATTCCGAAGAAAATCTTTATGTGCCATAACACAAGTCAACAAAATGATTACCTGCACACGTTTACCGCGTATAAATTTCATCAGATAATGAATGAGTTCTTCATGACCATCAGATGGAAATTTCAGCATCCTCTGAAGCGGCGGACTAAAGAAGCTCCGGATAAGTGAGCATGGAAGAGGAAGAAATCATCAGAATAAATCGATTAGAGAGCGAGTGTACAATAATGCATCTAAAGCGTGTACAAATTGAAGCACATGCAACAGTAATTTATAGGGTTTTCTTGTCAGATCGAGTGAATCTTAGGTTTTGGTTTGGTTAATATGTACACAGAATGGACGTAATAGAAATCGACTAAATCAGAAAAAAAAAAACGAATTGATAACGCCGAAAGGTCGGTCAAATGCAATTTAGTTTGGAAACAAAATATTCCTCTGTAAGAGTGAACGTGAAAAAACGAAGGGGGAATAGATATGCATCGATACTACCTTTTTAATGAATAGATAAATATAATTGCCCACATCATTCTTGGCCCAAATGTCCCAAATGGGGGTAATATAGTAATTTCACACGCCTTTTTAATAAATTCGTTAATTTTGTTCCATTTATACCCTTAATCTGATTTTAGGTTAATTTTTTGAATTTGTTTAACTCTGTCTCATGTTATTAATTATATTTTATATTTTCAAAACACTTTCACAACTAACCATGCATTTGTTTGTTTCCCATAAAGTATTTGGGCTCCGAAAGTATTTAATTAGGTTGGTAGAAAAATAAAATACATACGGAATACATACGAAATACAATCAAAATACATACGAGAATACTCCATTTTTGTGTATTTACTACAAAATTTTATATGGTTATAAATTAATTTCACTTTTTTTTTTTTTTTTTTTTTTTTTTTGTTTTTTGTAATTCATTAACCTCACTCTCTAGCTTCCTATGTATATACCTAAGCTCCTGATACAAAATGTTATGGCTAACTGGTGATCCTTGCAATGGTTGTGCAACAACGTTCTTCTTTGGAGTCCTATCGATTGTAATGCTTATAAAAGGTAGTTGATTAGGATTAGAAGTGGATTCGTAATTTGACTTTGGAAACTATTTATTGTAACGACCCTCAAATAGTCGTTACGGGATCCGAGACCTCGATTTGCATGTCGACAGTCTCAAAAGCTCCGTTAGGTCATTTATGACCCGTCTGTGAAATCTGAGTCGAAACGGAGTCCGTTTGATAGGTTTTCGAGAAAAGGATCCGTTTATGAAATTCCGGAAAGGAATTTGGGGTTTCGATAGGTCGTTTTGAGTAAACGAACCCCGATGGAAAATCCGAACGCACCGTTAGGTCCGTCTTGTCATTTATGATATGTAGCAACCTTCAAAATTGAAAACGGACCTCGTTTGATAGGACTTTTGATAAAGTCCCCGTTTCGGAAGTTTAAAAGAGTTAAAAGAGGTTTCCGAGCTCGATTTGAGCAAATGAGCTCCGATGAGAGATCCGAAAGTTCCGTTAGGTTCGTATAGTCATTTGTGACTTGTAGCAACTTTTGGAATTGGATTCCGAGGTCGTTTGGTTAAATTTCGCTATTTTGGCGAAAGTCGAAAATTGAACCTTTGCCGTGGGACCCACTTTTTGAGTTCTGGAGGTCCGAATTGAGTTCCGTCTTGACGAGCATGTCACCCAAGTATTTTATGGCTTGTGTGCAAAATTTGGGATCATTCCGAGTTTCGTAGGGTCCCGTTTTGCCCCTAAAACAGTAGAAACTCTGGTGCGACTTTTCTGTTCTGTTTTGGCGCAAACAGCCGGATAAAAGCTGATTTTTCGGCCAAGCCGTAAGGAATTAGGAAAAACTCAAAACATGAAAGTTGTAGCCCTTTGAGTTGTGGTTCTAATGGAACCGGTTTCAGGTCATTTGGACATACCTATCAAATGTTATGATTTTTTCAAAAGAAGCTGTTACAGAGGCAAAAACTGCTATAAAAAGGCCATTTCGGTTCATAACTTATAAAAATCATTTGGTGAGCTCTTGAGGCGATTTTTGGGTATTTCTTGAAGACCCAATCATACTTACACTTAAGGTAAGCCCTTTCAATCCATCTTTATGTTGATTAACACAAGAATCAAAGGGTTGATTCTTGGAAATGGGTTAGAACCCTAGATTCTTAAGAATTGGGGAAAGACATCGAGCAAGGCTCGCATGTGGAATCTAAGTGTACTTTTGGACTCACGGGAGCGTGGGGAGTCCAGAAAAGTACATTTTGTAAATTTAGGGCTCGGCCCTACCCGGGGGCATTTTGGTAATTTTTACCCTAGGATGCCTATAGGCTTAAATAGCTATAATTGAGCACTCATATGTGCTATATCTTGTCTTAATAGACCTAGTGGAGAGTCCTTCGCGGACAAGCCGAGCGGGAAAGGAGATTCTTCCCGGCATTTGAGCCCGAATTTCGAGGTAAGTGAGACTTGACCTCTATTGTGCTTGTGGACTCTTCCTTCATGCTAGTATGCTTCATGTACGCATATATATACCTAACAATAGTTAGGATTAATGATGTGAATTACTTGCTATTATTGTTTGTTATAAATAGCGAGATTGTGACTCGACCGAGGTATGTGCCGGTCTAAACGCTACGTCGAGGTAGCTTAAATTTATATCGTAGTAACGCTTGCTACGCCATGCTTAGATAGCAAGAATTTGGGACATGGCTGAGGATGTTGCCGGCATGTCATGATAAATGTCTTGCCGAGGATTTTGCCGGCTTTTGTATGATATTGGTACTTGATTTGTTCACGTGCCGGGTTGGGTAGTGCTGTCTATACGTAACCTTGTGTTGGACGACATGGGAGTAGGGATTGTACCCCCAAACTGTGGTCGGGTTAACCTTCGCCTTACGTTCAGCTAGCATAACCAACCTGGGTTACGGTGACTGTGAAATATTATCGTTATTAATATTTCTGTTATTATTTCTGTTATTGTTATTAATGTCGTGGATATTAATACTGTTAGAGGGACACTTGACAGGGGGTGTGGTGTCGCCTATACTATGAGATGTGTCACACTTGACAGGGGGTGTGGTGTGGACACTTGATCTTTGAGATGTGACACACTTGACAGGGGGTGTGGTGTGGTCACTTGATTTATTGAGATACGACGCACTTGACAGGGGGTGTGGTGCGATCGTAGACAGATTTGAGATGAGCCAACGACTACGGGTTGTTGGTCTACTTATTCATGATTGTGATAGTGACTTCTGGTCACGGTATATGGTTGATACTTAGTAGTGGTGTTGCTAGTCCGTCGTAGGTCTAGGTTAGTCGGCACGGGAGTAGAGATTGGACCTCCAAACTGCCGCTGAGTTGACCTATGCCTTACGTTGGATGGGCATAATCCTTGAGACTTCTGGTTACTACTTGTGTGTATGGAATGTTTTACATCTATTTGTGATTTCACTACTTTATTGTATGATTACTATAGTATGTTGTTGCTTATGATGCATGTAGCGACTTGTCCCGCAAGGGTACCTTAGCAGGCCTGTCGGTGATCTTACTGGGCTTCGGCTCATAACTTACTCTGCTACGTGCGCAGGTCCTTCATCCAGTCAGCAGCCCAGACGTTAGCGGTTCCCGAGGCTTCTGAGACTTTTGATTGAGGTGAGCCGACCACACAGACCGTGGTGGCATACCGCCGGAGTCACTTAGAGATAGGACTCAGATTTCTTTGATGTATATTCATACTTTATTGAGTCACTCTTAGAATGCTCCAATTCCATTATGGATATATTCTTTTGGACTTCACCCTTTTATATTTATATATCAATTTATGATCTTTTCACATTATTGTTCTTTTCCGCATCTTGTTTCATTGGTTCGCCTAGGAAAATGTTGTTTAGGTGCCATCACGAGCCCTTCGAAATTGGGTCGTGACAGTTTGGTATCAGAGCCCTAGGTTCTAATTCGAGTCCTAGGAGTCTTGGAGCAGTGTCTGAGTAGAGTCTTGCTTATGGGTATGTTGTCGACCATACTTATGAGCGAGAGGCTACAAGGGCATGTTAGGAAATGTTTTCCATTCGTTTCATCTCTATTCGTGCTGAGTAGCTTATATAGGTGCTGACCCTTTTTCGTGTATTGTATCAGATAGCGAGGACGCGAGCATCCTCAGCCAGGAGGGCTGCATCTTCTACACCCCCGTCTGCGGGAGAGCCATCAGCACCTACGCAGCCGCCAGCTGCTAAGAAGACTCGGGCAGGTCGCCCGTCAGCCACTAGGCAGGACACAACTATCCCTGCGGTGTCCGCAGCGACTCTGTCAGCATCTATTCCCCCAGTGCCTGCTGTTGTGCCAGGCACCGTTGTGATCTCTTCAGAGGAGTATATGAGACTGATGGCCTTGTCTAGCCATCAGGTCCCTGTCAGAGATGATGTTGCAGCTCCTGTTTCGGCTCCTCAGCCGACCACACCTGTTATGAGCACGCCTACTTCTGAGGCTGCTCCTGATCATATTGCCCAGCCTTCTGCTTCTGCTTCTCAGGCAGGTCCTGTTATGTCTACTCCTCCTATGGGCACTGAGGAGGTTGCCAAGAGGATAGAGTCATTCATGAAGCTTCAGCCTCCAGAGTTCGACGGTACCTCAGCTACATGTACTGCCCAGAGGTACATTCAGAAGTGTGAGAAGATTTTGACAGTTCTTGGTACTAGAGACACCTTAGGGGTGCAGTGTGCTTCTTTCAGATTATCGGGAGATGCGGAGACATGGTGGGTCTCCATGATGCGGCAGAGGTCTAGTGACATCCCTCCTTTGTCTTGGGCTGAGTTCGTGTCTATGTTCATGAGCAGGTTCGTGCCCCAGAGTCAGCACGATGCTCAGAGGCGCGAGTTTGAGGGGTTGAGGCAGGGAAACCTGTCTGTTTCAGAGTATGACACCAGGTTCTTGTGGTTGTCTCAGTTTGCGCCGGCTATGGTGGCTCAGGAGAGGGACAAGGTCCTCCGGTTTGTTGAGGGTCTTCATCCCCGCTTGCAGGTAGCTGTTGCCCCTGATATGGGCAACAAGTCATATTTTGAGATAGTTGATGTGGCGCGGCGGATGGAGGATATCTGCGCCAGGGCTGACGCGGAGAGGGCGGCCAAGAGATCGCGTCAGTCTGGTGGGTATAGTGGATCCGCTCAGAGGGGTCAGGGTCATCAGGTCCGTTCTCAGTCTAGGCCCCAGGCTGCTGCTTTGCCTGCCCAGGATTTTTCTTCAGAGACCCCGAGGCCTCAGTCATCCTAGAGGCGGGGTGGCTCTTCGCAGTTTGCTCCGCCGCAGTGCGGGAGGTGCCATCAGAGGCATCATGGGAGGTGTTCGTCTGGAGGTGGTCATGGCAGAGGTGGTAGAGGCGGTAGAGGAGGTAGAGGTGATGGATGTTTTGAGTGTGGGTCTCCAGAGCACTATGTCAGGAGTTGCCCTTATGTTTCATCAGGTCGCCAGGGATCCGCAGCTATGGTACCATCTGGTCCTCAGGCCGCCAGGCCCGTTTCTCAGATTCCTCCTAGACAGCAGTCTCAGAGAGCTCCGGGTTCAGGAGGCTCGGCGCAGGTCTATGCTATGACTCGTCAGGATGCTGAGGCATCCAATGATGTCATCACAGGTATTATTTCTGTCTGTGGCCGCGATGCTTATGCTCTTATTGATCTGGGGTCTACCTATTCGTATGTGTCGCCGGGATTTGCCCCTTGCTTGGGCAGGGATCTGGTCTTCTTAGATGATCCCTTTATGGTTGCCACCCCTGTCGGGTCTTCTATATGTGTAGATAGGGGTTATCGGCAGTGTATGATCTCCATCTGTGGTGTAGAGTCCTTAGTGGACCTGATGCTGCTCGATATATCTGATTTCGATGTCATTATGGGCATGGATTGGCTGGCTTCCTGTCATGCGACTTTGGATTGCCATGCCAAGTCCGTGACGATCGGGTCAGAGGGTGAGTCTCGGGTTGTATGGAGAGGTTCCAGGCCTTCTCCGAAGAGTAGGATCATTTCTTTCTTGGAGGCGCAGAGGATGATATCTAGTGGGTGCGAGGGATATATTGCTTCAGTTCGGGATGTCCGGGCAGAGGAGTTATCCCTTGATAGAGTTCCGGTTGTTTGTGAGTATCCGGATGTGTTTCCTGATGATTTGTCGGGTTTGCCGCCTATGCGGGAGATAGAGTTTTGCATTGATCTATTGCCAGGCACTCAGCCTAAATCTATTCCCACGTATCGTATGGCTCCTGTTGAGTTGAGGGAGCTGAAGGAGCAGATTCAGGATTTGCTCGATAAGGGCTTCATTAGGCCCAGTGTGTCTCCATGGGGTGCCCCGGTATTATTTGTGAAGAAGAAGGATGGCTCTATGCGGATGTGTATTGATTACCGGCAGCTGAATAAGGTTACTATCAAGAATAGGTATCCTTTGCCGCGTATTGATGATTTGTTTGATCAGCTTCAGGGTGCTACCTTCTTCTCGAAGATTGATTTGAGGTCGGGGTATCATCAGTTGAGGATTCGGTCCGAGGACGTTTCCAAGACTGCTTTTCGTACCCGATATGGCCACTATGAGTTTCTGGTGATGTCTTTCGGGCTTACGAATGCCCCAGCTGCTTTCATGGATCTGATGAACCGAGTGTTCAAGGCCTACCTTGACTCCTTCGTCATTGTGTTTATCGATGATATTTTGGTTTATTCGAGGAGCAGGGAGGAGCATGAGCAGCATTTGAGAGTAGTTCTTCGGACTCTGAGGGATCAGCAGTTGTATGCCAAATTCTCCAAGTGTGAATTTTGGCTCAGTTCTGTATCTTTCCTAGGTCACGTGGTTACCAAGGATGGGGTGTGTGTTGATCCGAAGAAGATAGAGGCCGTTCAGAGTTGGCCTAGGCCTACTTCTCCTACAGAGATTCGGAGTTTCTTAGGCTTGGCAGGTTATTATCGGCGGTTCGTCGAGGGGTTTTCTTCTATTTCAGCACCTCTGACGAAGTTGACCCAGAAGAATGTTCCTTTCCTGTGGTCCGATGCCTGTGAGTCTAGCTTTCAGAAGCTTAAGACTCTGTTGACTTCAGCGCCAGTGTTGGCCTTGCCTAGTGGATCCAGGGGATTCACCGTATATTGTGATGCTTCGGGTGTTGGCCTGGGTAGCGTTCTGATGCAGGAGGGTAAGGTGATAGCTTATGCCTCGAGACAGCTGAAGGTCCATGAGAAGAATTATCCTGTCCATGATTTGGAGCTGTTAGCTGTCGTGTTTGCACTGAAGTTGTGGAGGCACTATCTTTATGGTGAGCCATGTGAGATATTCACCGATCATAAGAGTCTCCAGTACTTGTTCACTCAGAAGGACTTGAACGGGAGACAGCGCCGCTGGTTAGAGCTGCTGAAGGATTATGATCTTTCTATCCGGTATCATCCCGGAAAGGCTAATGTTGTAGCCGATGCCTTGAGTAGGAAGTCCATGGGTAGCCTCGCCTATCTTGATGCTGATATGAGGCCGTTGGCCCGTGAGTTGCAGGCTTTGTCCATTAGTGGGGTTCGGTTTGATGATTCTGTTCCAGGCCGGGTGCTTGCATATGTGGGGTCTCAGTCGTCTTTAGCTTCCCAGATTCGGGAAAGGCAGTTCGAGGATCCTTATCTGAGAGATCTCCGGGACAGGGTCCTGAGTGGGAGAGTGTCCTCGTTCGTGATTGGTGATGATGGTGCTTTGCGGCTTAACGGCCGGGTATGTGTTCCAGCCATTGTGGAGCTGAGGCAGATGATTTTGGCAGAGGCTCACAGTTCGAGATATTCCATTCATCCGGGTACTGCGAAGATATATCATGATCTTCGAGTGCTGTATTGGTGGAAAGGGATGAAGAGGGATGTTGCTGATTATGTATCTCGGTGTTTGAATTGCCAGCAGGTGAAGTATGAGCACCGGAGGCCAGCCGGGGTGACCCAGTCTATGCCCATTCCCGAGTGGAAGTGGGCGCAGATCACTATGGATTTCGTAGTTGGTTTGCCGCAGACCGTGGGTAAGCATGATTCGGTGTGGGTAGTAGTTGATCGACTGACGAAGTCGGCTCACTTCATTCCAGTGAGGACTACTTATACCTCGGAGCGTCTGGCTCGTATCTTCATTGAGCAGATTGTGAGATTGCATGGTGCTCCTGTTTCTATCATTTCTGACCGAGGTGCTCAGTTCACAGCTCAGTTTTGGAGATCTTTTCAGAGAGAGCTGGGTACTCGGGTCGATCTCAGCACTGCATTTCACCCGCAGACTGATGGCCAGTCTGAGCGGACCATTCAGATCCTCGAGGATATGTTCAGGGCGTGTGCTATTGATTTTGGAGGCCATTGGGATAGCCATTTGCCGCTAGCAGAGTTTGCGTATAATAATAGCTATCAGGCTTCTATCCAGATGGCTCCGTTTGAGGCATTGTATGGTCGGAGATGTCGCTCGCCTATCGGTTGGTTCGAGTCTGGTGAGGTCCAGGTGTTGGGGCCCGATTTGGTGCAGCAGACCTTAGATAAGGTCCGGGTTATTCAGGATCGACTCCACACGGCTCAGAGCCGGCAGATATCGTATGCAGATCAGAGGCGGAGAGATCTTGAGTTCATGGTTGGGGACCGGGTATTCCTCAGAGTGTCGCCCATGAAGGGTGTTATGAGATTTGGGAAGAAAGGCAAGCTCAGTCCTAGGTTCATTGGGCCTTTTGAGATATTGGAGCGCGTTGGCGCCGTTGCTTATAGACTGGCTTTGCCTCCCTCTCTGTCTGTTCATCCGGTGTTCCATGTGTCCATGCTCCGGAAGTATGTTCACGATCTGTCTCATGTGATCGATATGGCTTCCGTGGAGGTAGATGGCGACTTAGCTTATTCGGAGGAGCCTATTGCTATTGTGGCTAGAGAGGTCCGTAAGATGAGATCGAAGGTGATCCCGCTTGTGAGAGTTCAGTGGGGGCATCACTCCATTGCCGAGGCCACTTGGGAGCTTGAGTCCGAGATGCGTGAGAGGCATCCGCGCTTGTTCGATGATTCAGGTATGAAATCCTTGTATTTTCTAAGCCTGAATTTGCATTTTTAAGTTTTATTGATTTCGGGTGGTACCGAAGGGTCCTCGAAATCCGTGCCAGCTCCGTGGCTAGTGTGTGGATCCTACCTTAGACTTAGGCTCGTCCGAGGACGGCCGAGAGTCTAAGTGGGGGAGAATGTAACGACCCTCAAATAGTCGTTACGGGATCCGGGACCTCGATATGCATGTTGACAGTCCCAAAAGCTCCGTTAGGTCATTTATGACCCGTCTGTGAAATCTGAGTCGAAACGGAGTCCGTTTGATAGGTTTTCGAGAAAAGGATCCGTTTATGAAATTCCGGAAAGGAATTTGGGGTTTCGATAGGTCGTTTTGAGTAAACGAACCCCGATGGAAAGTCCGAGCGCACCGTTAGGTCCGTCTCGTCATTTATGATATGTAGCAACCTTCAAAATTGAAAACAGACCTCATTTGATAGGACTTTTGATAAAGTCCCCGTTACAGAAGTTTAAAAGAGTTAAAAGAGGTTTCCGAGCTCGATTTGAGCAAATGAGCTCCGCTGAGAGATCCGAAAGTTCCGTTAGGTTCGTATAGTCATTTGTGACTTGTAGCAACTTTCGGAATTGGATTCCGAGGTCGTTTGGTTAAATTTCGCTATTTTGGCGAAAGTCGAAAATTGAACCTTTGCCGTGGGACCCACTTTTTAAGTTCTGGAGGTCCGAATTGAGTTCCGTCTTGACGAGCATGTCACCCAAGTATTTTATGGCTTGTGTGCAAAATTTGGGATCATTCCGAGCTTCGTAGGGTCCCGTTTTGCCCCTAAAACAGTAGAAAATCTGGTGCGACTTTTCTGTTCTGTTTTGGCGCAAACAGCCGGATAAAAGCTGATATTTCGGCCAATCCGTAAGGAATTAGGAAAAACTCAAAACATGAAAGTTGTAGCCCTTTGAGTGGTGGTTCTAATGGCACTGGTTTCAGGTCATTTGGACATTCCTATCAAATGTTATGATTTTTTCAAAAGAAGCTGTCACAGAGGCAAAAAAAAAAAAAACTGCTATAAAAAGGCCATTTCGGGCCATTTCGGTTCATAACTTATAAAAATCATTTGGTGAGCTCTTGAGGCGATTTTTGGGTATTTCTTGAAGACCCAATCATACTTACACTTAAGGTAAGCCCTTTCAATCCATCTTTATGTTGATTAACACAAGAAGCAAAGGGTTGATTCTTGGAAATGGGTTAGAACCCTAGATTCTTAAGAATTGGGGAAAGACATCGAGCAAGGCTCGCATGTGGAATCTAAGTGTACTTTTGGACTCACGGGAGCGTGGGGAGTCCGGAAAAGTACATTTTGTAAATTTAGGGCTCGGCCCTACCCGGGGGCATTTTGGTAATTTTTACCCTAGGATGCCTATAGGCTTAAATAGCTATAATTGAGCACTCATATGTGCTATATCTTGTCTTAATAGACCTAGTGGAGAGTCCTTCGCGGACAAGGCGAGCGGGAAAGGAGATTCTTCCCGGCATTTGAGCCCGAATTTCGAGGTAAGTGAGACTTGACCTCTATTGTGCTTGTGGACTCTTCCTTCATGCTAGTATGCTTCATGTACGCATATATATACCTAACAATGGTTAGGATTAATGATGTGAATTACTTGCTATTATTGTTTGTTATAAATAGCGAGATTGTGACTCGACCGAGGTATGTGCCGGTCTAAACGCTACGTCGAGGTAGCTTAAATTTATATCGTAGTAACGTTTGCTACACCATGCTTAGATAGCAAGAATTTGGGACATGGCCGAGGATGTTTCCGGCATGTCATGATAAATGTCTTGCCGAGGATTTTGCCAGCTTTTGTATGATATTGGTACTTGATTTGTTCACGTGCCGGGTTGGGTAGTGCTGTCTATACGTAACCTTGGGTTGGACGACATGGGAGTAGGGATTGTACCCCCAAACTGTGGTCGGGTTAACCTTCGCCTTACGTTCAGCTAGCATAACCAACCTGGGTTACGATGACTGTGAAATATTATCGTTATTAATATTTCTGTTATTATTTCTGTTATTGTTATTAATGTCGTGGATATTAATACTGTTAGAGGGACACTTGACAGGGGGTGTGGTGTCCCCTATACTATGAGATGTGTCACACTTGACAGGGGGTGTGGTGTGGACACTTGATCTTTGAGATGTGACACACTTGACAGGGGGTGTGGTGTGGTCACTTGATTTATTGAGATACGACGCACTTGACAGGGGGTGTGGTGCGATCGTAGACAGATTTGAGATGAGCCAACGACTACGGGTCGTTGGTCTACTTATTCATGATTGTGATAGTGACTTCGGGTCACGGTATATGGTTGATACTTAGTAGTGGTGTTGCTAGTCCATCGTAGGTCTAGGTTAGTCGGCATGGGAGTAGTGATTGGACCTCCAAACCGCCGCTGAGTTGACCTATGCCTTACGTTGGATGGGCATAATCTTTGAGACTTCTGGTTACTACTTGTGTGTATGGAATGTGTTACATCTATTTGTGATTTCACTACTTTATTGTATGATTACTATAGTATGTTGTTGCTTATGATGCATGTAGCGACTTGTCCCGCAAGGGTACCTTAGCAGGCCTGTCGGTGATCTTACTGGGCTTCGGCTCATAACTTACTCTGCTACGTGCGCAGGTCCTTCATCCAGTCAGCAGCCCGGACGTTAGCGGTTCCCGAGGCTTCTGAGACTTTTGATTGAGGTGAGCCGACCACACAGACCGTGGTGGCATACCGCCGGAGTCACTTAGAGATAGGACTCAGATTTCTTTGATGTATATTCATACTTTATTGAGTCACTCTTAGAATGCTCCAATTCTTTTGTGGATATATTCTTTTGGACTTCACCCTTTTATATTTATATATCCATTTATGATCTTTTCACATTATTGTTCTTTTCCGCATCTTGTTTCATTGGTTCGCCTAGGCAAATGTTGTTTAGGTGCCATCACGAGCCCTTGGAAATTGGGTCGTGACATTTATAGGGCTTTATTTTGTTTAGCCGTATTATTGTTGGCCTTTATGAATTCTAACCAACCATTCCCTAGTCTTTTCTTCCCTTTATTTATAACCAAGCACATATCATGTACATCATTACCAGATAGCACACGAGCAGGAACTGATTCATCAGGCAAAAACGGGAGTACATATTTTGGAAAAATCTATTAACATGAAAAGATCACAAAATAAAATACAAGAAACTATGGATATTTTAAAAAAATTAAAAAGATAAGCAAAAAACCTTACAAAATCATCCGTAGTTACATATGATTTGGTTAACCTCGCAAGAAAGTTCTTCTTACCAACAGTGTTTATAAAGGTTCCAGGTCCAAAATACTTAAGATTGGTTGCATCAACCTCTATTTTTTGTGGGTTAAAAGTTAGTATGAAAATATTCAGATTTCTTACTAAAGTACAACCTTTGTGTCTCTTTAAATAAGGAAAGGCGAAGGAGGTGATGGTTAGGGTTTTGGTTAGTTGTATAGTTTGTTATAACAAATGATAAAGTTTGTGGAAGAGCAGATGATTCTACTCCAGCAAAATGGTCATAAGTTAGTTATTAGGTTGTTGGGGTATAGGGTTCGAGTCTAGTTTGGCACAATTTAGGTTTTTCTCTTTGGCATACAATCATTGGTTAGTTGTATAGTTTGTTATAAAATATGATAAATTTTGCGAAAGAGTAGATGATGCTATTCCAGCAAAATGGTCATAAGTTACATATTAGGATGTTGGGGGTATTGGGTTCGAGTCTAGTTTGGCACAATTTAGGTCTTTCTTTTTGGCATACAAGCATTGGTTAGATAATGCTATTCCAGCAAAATGGTTATAAGTTACATATTAGGAGGTTGGGGTATAGGGTTCGAGTCTAGTTCGAGTCTACTTTGGCACAATTTAAGTCTATTTAGGTCTATTAGGAGGTTGGGGTATAGGGTTCGAGTCTAGTTTGACACAATTTAGGTCTATTTAGGTCTATTTTGTAGGCCCAATTTAGGTCTATTAGGAGGTTGGGGTATAGGGTTTGAGTCTAGTTTGGCACAATTTAGGTCTATTTTGTGGGCCCAATTTAGGTCTATTAGCTTGTGAAGTATATAAATAGGAATTCTAATACAATATTGTAGTATTTTTATATACTTTAATTGGGTATAATTACTTAGTATGTGTAGTAGTAATATTGATAAGCAACAACGTCGTATATCATCGTGTTCCTTTTTTATAACATGCAATTATACCCAGACAGTATAATTATTACTACATTATCGATTGTTTAGTATGTGTAGTAGTAATATGGATAAGCAACAACGTCGTATATCACCGTGTTCCTTTTTTATAACATGAAATTATATCCAGACAGTATAATTATTAGTACTACATTATCGATTGTTTAGTATGTGTAGTAGTAATATAGATAAGCAACAACGTCGTATATCACCGTGTTCCTTTTTTATAACATGCAATTATACCCAGACAGTATAATTAGTACTACATTATCGATTGTTTTAAATAAAAAGTAGTCTTGCTTAAAATTAATGTATTGTCTTGGTAGAGCGCTCTACCAAGACACAATATCTACCATGACAATATATTAATTTTATTGAAAGAGAGTTGATTAATACTTATAAATGCTGCAACGTTTCATAAAATTTTTGATGTGGGACAAAGATTCTAGATAAATAATCCCAGTTTTTGTTGTATAGTTTGTAATAAAATAGTTTGGACATACAAACTTTGAACTAGGATTTAAGTTAAGTAACTCTAACATTGGATACATCAATTCATACTATTTAATTTACAAAAATTTATCATGAAAAAGTCATCATTCTATGAATGAAACTTACATAAGTCGATTTTCATTAAGTTTCATTACAAAAAGAATGTAAATAAATTAAGAAGGATTCTATGTCAAAACCAACCAAAAAAAAGCACAAACTTATATTATATCTAATTAAATCGTCAAGTCTTCAATGTCATCGTTTAGATCGAAAGCTACCAAGTGGTGATGTTGGAGCACCACCTTGCTATATCTAACCAAAAAAGGGACTAAAATGGCTGTGTCCAGGGTAGGTTCATCTTCTTGGCTGCCATGAAAGTCCCTCCAAAGAAACCTCACTTTTCAAACCCATTGTGCCAGGTTTCAAGAATGGCCTCAAAATTCCTACAGGTTTCCTAAAGTATTTGAAGGGACACGAACATGAACGTGCAATACTGAGAAGGGGTTGTAAGAAGTGGCTGGTGAAACTGAACGGTCAACGATTGGAAGAAGGGTGGGAAAAGTTTGCAGAGCAGCATGATCTGCATTTGGGAGACATATTGGTGTTCAGACATGAAGGAGACATGGAATTTGATGTTTCCATCTTTGATTCAAGTCAATGTAATAGAAAATATGCAGAGTATCTTCAAGAAAAAGCACAAGAAGCCCACACTGTTGAAGAGACTTTCAAGAATTTTGAATTTAAAGAAAAACGGAGGCCCAAAGATATCAAGTCGTCAAAAAAGGATTCTTTCCATGCAAAAGCTGCTACAAATCATCGAAAGCCTCTTGGTCAATCTCGTTGTGTATGCACTGTTAGAGAATATTGCTTTTAAGAGGTCACTTGTACCTTCCAAAACAGTTTGCAATTGCTAATGGTCTCACCAACAAGAAATGCAATTTGATTTTAAAAGACGAAGGACACAGGTCGTGGAATTTGAATCTAAGTTATTGGAAAATCGTAGCCTATATTGGAGATGGATGGAGTAAATTCGTGGTTGATAATTGCTTAAAGGAGGGAGATTGTATAATGTTTGAGATTGTTACTTCTGGAGAGACACCAATATGGAAATTCCAGGTTGTTGCTAATGGAGAGACTCCAATGAGCAAGTTTCAAGGAAGTGGAGACTTTATTAGGAAAAAGCCTGCAGCTTCTCACTACAACAAATTAGGCCTACGGCTACCATTTCAAAGTGTGGCCTTAACCATCTAAAAGTGTGGCCATTTACCTAAGGCCACACTCTTTGACCTAGGGCAACGCTTTTTCAGGGGTGGCCAAATCCGCCGTTGCCTTTGCTCTAAGGCTACGCTTTTCAAGTGTAGCGTCTATGGCCACGCTTTGAAAGTGTGCCTGTAAGACTCAAAGGCCACGCTTTAGCAACTCTTTAAGGCAACGTTTACAATCTTTGAGGCAACGCTTTGAAATGTAGCCTATGTAACCTAATAGATTAGGCTTTCAAAGCGTGGCTAATGCTATTGTACTGTAGCCACATTTCGAAATCGTGGCTTATATTCCTTTTACAACTTATAGGCAACACATTTGATAGTCTCTAAGGCCACAGTTTTGAAGCGCGGAAATTGTAAATTTTTTAAAAAATTTATATAGCAACAAATCTATGGCTGAAAATTATATTTGCTTATATATCCTGTAATCATATTAATATCAAGAAGATAAACTGTTATTAATATACTCAAACACTAAAATAGATGATAAATAACAAAAAATATTGAGTCAAATCTTATACTTGCAATAAATTTTGCAAAACAAACATCTTTTCGTTACTAACATACTAATAAAATTAATAATGGTTCAAGATGTGAACTAGTAATGAACCATCCATACAAACCATATGTTTTCATATAATATCAACAAAAAATTGCATGAAAGTTTAATTTTTCAAAAGGTCTTCATCATTAACTTCATTCGATCATCAAATAGACTTGCGGCCACAATTTCCATTTGTATCACTCGCATTTTCCTACACATACAAAACGAACAATATAAAAGTTAGAAAGAAACCAATATGTACATACAAATCAATATATAATACTTAATTTGTCATTTATACTACAAGTCGAGTTCATGGAAAAATAGTGTAGTACTTAACATTAGCTTTTGTAGGATTAAGTCTAGGCCAACAGCAACACTTCAATCCATCAAGCTTAAAATTTTTGAGAAGGTACTTGGAAATTTCATAATTTAGGATGTTGAAATATAAATACCTTTTCACGAGTCGGAGCATGAGTTGAGCCAGAAGAAAGTGGAAGATTTTGGCTTCTCCCAGCCCGTGCACTGCCTACATCAACATGTGAAGGTATGTTTGATCCGATACACCCTGGTATATCTTGAATATTCAGCCCAGGGTTGTTTTACACCAACTGACTAACAAAATTGCGCATTTCTGATCTTAACATTTCCTTCATTTCTTCCTTCAGAGAAGTCATTTCATTAGCATGATTTTGTTTTAGCTTATTAATTTCCTCATCTCTTTGCAGAGAAGTAGTTGTCACTGATCTGCCATAGCACCTAACACGACCAGGTTGCTCTTTTCCAAACACGGCCTTAAATGCCTCATCCGATGTTTCCCCTGAGTCTTGACGATTGAGAAGTTCAGACTGTAAAAAGGAAATCACTTATTATCATACACACAGTCAAGTAAATAGCAGCTCTGTATAAGTAAATAGCAGACTTTGGACAATGACTCCTGCAAGTTCTCATGAGCAAGACTCTATAACTTTAGTTATGTTTCTTAAAAGTCATACAAGTATTGAAGTGTAAATGTGTGTGTCATTATTGCAGGGGTGAGAATGTGAGCATAGAGAACTTCCACCAAGGCTTTACTCATGTTTTTGAGTCATCGATCGACAGTACAGAAGGTATTGCAGAGTATATAGGTCATCCAGCTCATGTTGTAACGAAACTACTACAGGAGACTGTACCACGCCAGATTCTTTCTTATCAGAACACACCAGTGATGCAAAAAATGCAGAGGAGAATGAAGACAGTTATGAAGTTCTTAGGAAAGCTGTAAAGGAGTACTGGATTATATTGAAAGAGTACTATAAAGCAGCTGCTGATGTATTTTACAAAGAAGATCATGAGAAGGCACGAAACTTGCTGGAAGAGGGACATTTTTTCATGACGAAGGCCCGAGAGACTGATGAACGGTCTGCTCAAAAGCTTCTTGAAACCAGTTATATTAAAAATCTGTGACAGTCCGAGGAAACTGCCTATGGCAAAGTAATTGTGATAAGAGCGAACGAGATAAATCCGAAGAAACTGTCTTTTGCTAAAAATCAACTGTCAGAGCCTGATAAATATAGCACTCCTAGAGCGATTGTTGATCTGAAAATGCGAGCACTGTTTCATGGAATACTTCCATATTTTTTGACGCGACAGGAAACAACCATGTCGAAATTAGTTTTTGCCCCTTTTTGCTAGCAGAAAGACTTCTGTTTTTAAGCATTGTGTTGTTAATTGTCAATTAGGTTAAAAAGTTGGGGCATACTGATATCACGCAAATGAATTTCAGAAGTACAGTAGGCTAACCAAAAAAAGAAAGAACCCTAGAGTAGGCTTTAACCAGTACAGTTCCTATCATGCAGTACAGTTCTTAAGATCCATACATCTTCATGGCCTTTACAGACTATATACTGCCCAAGAAACCACAACATTCTCACTACTGGAAGCTAATGGATAGCCCAATAAAAACACACCACCTATTAATGTTAAATCTATAAGCAGAAGTCAACAGAAAAGAAAGAAGTCAGGAAATTAAATTTCAACTCTAGCTTCTCGGAAAGGATCGACATATGCCTCAATTCAATTGCAGCTCTATTTGATTAAAAGTTGTTACCGTTTATTAATGATAAGAGGAATTGCACTGAGCAACAGATGCTACTTGTGCGAAGAGGAGTTGGAAACAGTGGATCATCTATTTCTTCATTGCAAAATATCTAGACAGTTGAAGATCAGAATCTACTCTCACAACAATTAAAGAAAAACCACAAAGAAATGCCCTTAAACAGTTTTGGCAAAAGAAAAAAGAATAGAAGCTCCAAATCCAAAAAAACTAACAGTGGATATTGAACTAACAAGTTTGGAGCAGGTGAAGTTGTTACTGAAGTGAGAGCAAAAGTGGATAAGCTCTCGGAGCAGGTCTCTGAATTAAGATTTTGCATATCTCTCACATATTCTCAACCTGGTATGGACTGTTTTTATTTGGACTTAGGTCATCCACTGATCCTTACACAATGTATCGACATGTAGAAGCCCAAATAGGGTCTATTATCTGAGAGACTCTCAAGTCTCACCATACTGTTAGTATACCAAAAGCTCTAAAATTGAGATTGTTTTCATTTCTACTACCAAGAAACAGGACAACTCTTACGCGATAATATTCATGGATACGAACTGGCAATGCAGAATATGCTAGTTCAATTTTTTTGTCAACTGTAAAGTCATGATCCGGGAAACTTACTATTGCAATTTGGCTATCTGTATAAACTTCCTTCCCTTCCTTCGTACGAGTTGCAATAAACATTTCAGATTTTGATGGTTCTTGATTGTTCTTTTTACGCTGCAATTTATATCAAAAGAAAGAAAATTATATAAGCATCAATCTGTACTATGAAAACATCAAAAGAAACGGAAGGAAAAAAGAAAATATTACCAATGCCACGCGTACTCTTGCAAAATTAACAGGTCCCATTCGGTGCCTCCACTTTTGTTTCTTTCTGTTTTGAGAATTTAAGCGGCACATCACCTAAAATGCCGCAAAAAGAGATATTCATAAATAAAAAGTAGAGGAGAATAAATATAATGCAACAGTATGTTCAATAGTGGACATGCACTATTGTAATCTCACTTGGATAGTTGGAAGCTTCCAATACTCAATCAACTGGCGAAATTGAACTTCGGGTATGTCATTGGGACGATTTTCTAGCATTTCTTCAATAGTTTCATAGTCATCAAAATGTTTCTTCTTAATACGTCTCTTGTGTCCCTTCCAAGCATCACAAAGGCCATCCATCGCCCACTTCTTTCCTTCTGCCGAAATTATGAACTTGGACTAGGAAAAAAAACATATAGTTTATCTTTATTTAGTAGGAAAATCAAGCAAAATATATATTTGTAAAATTTAATATTCTTACGTTGACATATTCCCACATGCGTTTTTTAGTATGCCCTGGCACGGCATGCCAACTAGTGTACACCAAGGTGATAAATCTAGGATTCCTTGCGATTGTCCCTATGAAGTTGGTTAAATCAGACACTCTCTTGCTAGTTGGTCCCACGGCTTGCCCTTTGTCAAATGTCACCTCCTCTCTTTCTTCAAAACTTCTTGCATGAATATTCTTACATGTTGTTTGTCCTCGAAGTTTTTTCTTCTCCGATGTCCCTAGAAAACAGCCATGACATAAGGAAAAATATTGCAATGAGTTGCAAAATTATAAAGTTTATGACATACCACCTGTAGCACAATCTATGTCCATAGCTTCATCTCCAACATACTCTTCTTCGCCAACTTCTTCTTGTTCGGCAAAATCATCCAATTCCACATTATGTTCATCAACAGGAGGCGAGGAAATAAATCTGTCATCATTTACTGGGTGATGATCAGGTTGTTTTTCACTACCTATACGTATCCCTTGTTTTTCTAGAAATTTGTCAAGACTCGACGCCCTTAGGACCGACTGCCTCTTCACCTTTTTGCAATTCTGTAGCTCCTGAATATTAAGGTGTTCCTCTCCTTCATTTTGTGCTCTTTTCATATGTGTTGTGTTAAGAACATCCTTTGAAGATGATTGTTTCATGGACTTGTGTATTGGCAATTCACTCGTTCTTTTCTTTGGAATGGACTCCTCAGATTGAATTAACGGCTGTTTACTTAGTAATCCTTTGGTTGAAATCATACGTGAAGTGTTAAGAGCTTCCTTTGGAGACGATTGGATCATGGATCTATGAACAGGCAATTTACTCCTTTCTTGCATTTGAACGGACTCCTCTGATAGAATTACCCTCTGTTTACTTTGAAATTCTCTTGATGTTGCGGGCATAAGATTCTTCCTTTTGTGAGTTAGTTGTTCCTGCTCTTTCACTTTATCATTGCGATCATTTGTTAATTTTTCTTTCTTAATCTGAAAGGTCCTTGCCAATTCAGCACTTGATCGACATTGGAAATCAAAACCTATATTCTTCATTGGACTCTGCGCTTTGTTTGGATTCAACTTCTTTTTCTTTAGAGCAGCTCCTTGATTCATTCTGCATGCAAAAGAAAAAAGATTGTTCAGATTCTAGTCCCATGATGATAAACCACGATCGCTAGCCTTCCTGTAAGATAAAGTGTCAAACAAATCAAATCCATGAATAAAGCAGCAGGCTGTCCGATGCAGGCAGATTTAATAACTGAATAGCAAAGTGTAAAATAGAGCACCAAACTGAAAAACGGAACTGCAATAATTAACTTTATGATGATGACTATTTCTAAGTGATTTGCAGTACTTGTAGACACCTAAACTATTTCTAAACAGCAGAGCGTTTAATGAAAAGCATGTTCATTGCAGCAATACTTTATAGATCTAAATTATGTTTACACTTTGCATGTTAGTGATGAAGTTATTGCTGCATTTCTGGAAGAGTCTGCATTTCTGGAAGGTCCACTGGATAAATGCTCTAAGGTACACATAATCGTCCAGGAGTATCTATTCCGCTCTAAAAAATGCTTATTAAGCCGAGTGATATTCCTAGTTTCTCAATATATTAAGTGTTCAGGTACAGAGTAGATTTTAGTGATTCACCAGTTGTGACTAACATGTAGCTTTTGACCATTTACGAGTCTGATGACAACTCTCTTCTGCTAATTCTAAATCAAAGCAGGCGCAATAGAAAAAGGCAGAACAGGCCAATAGCAGGTCCGAAAAAAACTGTTGTTATGGAAGTAAATGGCATCACACCACGGCTGCATTAACAAAAGTCAGACACCTCGGAAAAGTTACTAGAAGTCACTGACAACTTTCTTATCATTTGAATCATAGTTCCCAATATGCAGTAAATCATATATATCCAATTGACATTGGAAATCAAGGACATAGGACCAGCGATGTAATTTAAGCAGAACACAAATACGGAAAACAAAACAACATTCTCTGGCAAAAACTGTTGTAACAAACTTTAAACTGCAGCAGAGCAGAACAGCTGAACCAGTAACAAACTTTAAACTGCTGTGATATTGAATACAGAACAGCAGATACGGAAAAAAAAAAACTAACAAAGCTGCACAAAGCAGCAGATTCTAACAGAATGAAGCAGCAATTTCTAACAGGAAACAACTGCTGAATCGAAGCAATTACATCAACAGATTTGAACAAGTTACAGAAGCAGATTCGAATGTTAAACCATCCGAACAAAGCTAAGCAACAGTAGCTAAACTACTTTAGGTTGTATGCTAAACTACATGTGCAGTAGAACAAATTTTAAGATATTGAATCCTCAACAGGACAATAATCCACATTGCTGAGGTCAGACAGAACCAAACTAAACAAAATAAATTACAAATGTTATGAGGATTACCTTCCTGGTGGCAACTGTCTTAATTGGGAAAAAGAGGTTTAGACTTAGAAAACGAGATATCTTCCTGTCGAAGCAATTTTTCTATCATCAGGCATCAAGAAATATGGTTCGCCTGTGAAATCCTCAAGACTTGTAGCAGCCAAATCCATGGCAACCATAGGTGACTCTTAACAGGCGTAGAGCTCAAGTTATAAATGTACAGTGCAGCATTCCGTAGGAGCAGCATGATATTTGTAACTTGGTTTATTCAAGAAAGCTAAAGAGCTTACTGTTCTTTGTGAGAATGTAAAAAAATGGAAGAAATTTTTCAGGTTTAGATCAGCACACAGTTTCTCTCAGCCACCCAGAAAATACAAAATAATCACACAAGATAGTAACCGTAATCCAAAAATAGAAAAGAAAAGGCCACAAATATAGAGCTGAAGTACCTTGGTCTTAGTATGCTCAACTTCTGGTCTTACTACACAATCTTCTTTAGATAGATGTGCACTACCTGATAACAATTAACAAAAAGTATTATTTCACTCGAAACTTGACACTCCAGGTAATACGGTTACCTATACAATTTAGAGCCAGCAAATATCAAAAGTGCAGTGTGAAAATATATGAGAAAGGGACAAAAACCATCAGCATAAAAATATTCAATATTAGAACTTCAATAAAATTGATAAAAAAAGAACATCAAGAAACTAATATCATCAACTTAACACCTAAAATAAAATTGTAAAATGCGTCTCTAGTTGTTAATTAAGCAATGACTAAGCTATTATTCGACTTGAATTGGAATCAAACTCTTGATATATCATTAAAATCATCCTCATCTTCAGATTCAATTTCATATTGTACTGCAGGAAATCCTTCTGGAGGCACATCGATAATTGTTGCCGCAATATCATTCCTTACTAAGACAATTTCACCATTATCAGGCGGTATAGATGGGCCTATCAAATGTTCAGACGGCTCATTTTCATAAAAGTTTGTAGCATTAGATTCAAGTTGGTCAGTTATGTTAAAGAGGTCCCTCGGGACCGTCTTCATAACATAATGCTTATCTTGATCATATGGATCTTGCACATAAAAGCATTGGTGTGCTTGAGATGCTAGCACAAAAGGCTCTTCCTGATAGCATTTCTTGTTGAAGTAGACATAAGTAAGGCCATAATTATCTTCTTCAACCTCATACCAGTCACACTTGAATAACACAACCTTGAAATGACCATAATAGTCGAATTCAAGTATATCAACTATTCTACCATAATAGGTCAGATTTGCTTCCACCGGATTTTTATCCTTTGAGCTTGCAAAGCTTGTAGTTAGGGCAACTAAATGAACGCTACTATTTTGTGTCTTACGCCCTGCATC
This sequence comes from Petunia secreta, assembly GCA_029990175.1. Lineage (NCBI taxonomy): Eukaryota > Viridiplantae > Streptophyta > Magnoliopsida > Solanales > Solanaceae > Petunia > Petunia secreta. Next base: position 64,089,815 of record JARKIP010000035.1, read on the forward strand.
ACGCCTCCTCGTGTGGAATCTATATCCATTTATGAGATACCCGGTATATCTTTTAGCAACTGTATTTGGACCTCTAGATAATTGTTTTATCAGATCCGGTACATCTTCATGCAACACACGAGTTTCAAACCATTGAGAGAAGTTTTGAGAATGTTGCTTGGCCTTGCTCCATTTAGATCCTCGCTTCTGACTATTAACCTCAAGCTCATGCTCTCTACACAAGGTATTTTTATTTGTTAGCAAATACATAAATAAAATAATTTAAGAATTATCTGCATAAAAGAAAATAGTACAAGTTACCTAATATATTCTTGAACTTCGTCACAATTGTACAATATGTATGCATGTCCCTGACTTAATGTCTTGTCATTTAAAATAATTGGATCATTCTTTTGTGCTCCTAAAGGACAACCTCGATTAGGGAACAAACTGGAAGTTTGTGCATCAGCCGAACCACGTTCATCATCATTTCGGGATCTTCTATTAAATCTAGTATGTACACCCCCATGTAGGTATCTAGAGCATAAAGTCAAACATTCTTGAACCAAATATGCCTCGGCAATAGATCCTTCTGGATGATTTCTGTTGCCAACGCATGACTTAAATGTACACATATTTCTTTCAGTAGGATACATCCATCGACCCTGAACAGGACCTCCTAATCTCACCTCGTTCACCAAATGAATAGGCAAATGAATCATTATATCAAAAAAAGTAGGAAGAAATACTCGCTCCAATTGATTCAATGTTTCTTTAATTTCTGCTTCCAAACAATCTAGTTCTTCCAATGTGATAACTTTTTGACATAATCGACGAAAGAAGGAACTCAAGCGAATCAAAGGAATAGCAACATGATTAGGAAGTATGCTTTTAATTGGTATCGGCAACAAGTAATGTAACATGAAATGAGCATCATGGGTCTTGTAGCCAGATATTTTTCTTTCATCTAAGTTAACACACCTAGATATATTGGAAGCACTACCGTCAGGCAACTTTGCTGTCTTTTAGAACACCACAAAAGACTGATTTCTCTCCATTAGTCATTGAGAAGCACGCTTTTGCAAATTTTGTTCTCTTTCCATCCTTTGTGTCTTTTGGAAAAAGCTCCTTTCTAATGCCCATATCTTTTAGATCAAAACGAGCATTAGCATGATCCTTGGACTTGCCAGGAATATCCAAAAGGGTTCCAACTATGCTATCAAATATGTTCTTCTCTATGTGCATTGGATCGAGGTTGTGACGTAACGTGTTATGCTGCCAATAAGGCAATTCAAAGAAAATTGACCTTTTCTTCCACGGGCCATCATTAGATTTCTTCTGTTTCTTCCCAAACACGTTGGTAACATTTTGTAAGCTCGTAAGAACATCGGTTCCCTTTAACAAAGGCGGAGGAGGCCTAAATTCTGTTTTCCCATTGAATGACCCTTTGTTAGATCTCCACGGATGATTCATGGGTAAAAAAACACGATGGTCCATATAACACATTTTTCGACTATGTTTAAGATAGCGAGAATTAGTGCCATAATTACAACAAGGGCAAGCGTACTTTCCTTTAGTACTCCAACCAGATAACATAGCATATGCAGGAAAGTCACTAATTGTCCACAAGAGAGCTGCTCGCATCTGGAAGGTTTGATTTCTTGAAGCATCATATGTCTCTACTCCCGACTCCCACAACAAATTCAGCTCGTCTATCAATGGTTGTAAATAAATATCAATGTCATTTCCAGGTGATCGCGGCCCAGGTATAAGCAAAGAAAGCATGCAGTATTCTGGCTTCATACACATCCAAGGAGGCAAATTATACACCATTAAGATAACAGGCCATGTGCTATGAGATACGCTCATAGTACGAAAGGGATTGAACCCATCACTTGCCAAGCCAAGTCTCAAATTGCGAGAATCACTTTGCAAAATCTGGATGACATCTATCAAAGTCTTTCCAAGCTTGGCCATCAGCAGCATGCCTTAACTTTCCATCTTTTGAACGCCCTTCGTCATGCCACCTTACTATATCAGCTGTCTTTGAGCACATAAATAACCTTTTGAGTCGAGGAACTAATGGAAAATATCTCAAAATTTTAGCTGGAACAAGATGAGGTTTTTTAGAAGGCTCAAGCTCACTATCTACAATAGGACGTTCAATATATCGAGAAGCTCCACAAACATGACAATGGGTATCATTTTTATGATCATTCCTAAATAACATACAGTCATTAGGACATGCATCAATTTTTTCATAATCAAGACCTAAATCCTTAATCATAGCATTGGCTTTGTAGTAGGATGTAGGAATATTCAACTCCGGCATCGCCTCTTTCAGTAACTCTAAGAGGGAAGTGAAGGAAGCGTTGCTCCATCGATGGAGACACTTTAGCAAGTACAAACGGATTGTGAATGATAATCTAGAAAATCCTTTACAGCCTGGATATAGTTCTTGGCTCGCCTCATCAACTAAGTTATAAAATTTCTGGGCTTCTTCATTTGGGCCTTCATAAACTCCTTCAGTTTGTGCAACATTTCTAAATTGATCATTCAACAACCCATCAATGTCATCATACGAGTTAGCTTCATTATTCGAGTCACCCCCAACATTCATAGGGATAACCCATTCCCCATGATTAATCCACCTTGTATAACCATCAACAAACCCGCGGCTTATTAGATGATCCTTTACTATATGCCTTCGAAACCAATAAATATTACAACAGTCCGCACAAGGGCATTGAATTTCTTCACCTTGAGGATCTCCAAAAGAGTAAGCAAAGTCCAAGAAAGATTCAACACCATCATAATACTCTTTTCCATATCTTGGTAAATCCATCCAATCCTTGGACGGGATATTTTAAGTCCTAAAATCAAATATTGTTGTTAGATCTTCAAATAAATAATTGTGTAACTAGTAACTATGCGTTACTAATAAATCCTAAAAATTAATCTTACATTTTTGAAATCAAGTGATGTAAGATGACATGAACTTCTTACCTAGTCATGACACTTAAACTAAGTCAAACACAACTTCAAGTCAACAACAGATCTTCCTGAGCGTTCACTAATCTTCTATGGGAAAATAGAAAAATTAGTAGGATTAAAAGATTACATAAATAATACCAAGATCATCGAATCAAATTCACATCGACATTAAAATAAATTAACCATAACAAATCTGAAACTCCACTATTTGTACTAAAACATACATGAAAATCACTATTTGATACCAACTTATTGTCCAAATTTATGAATCATCTTTCTCTGTATTTAGTAGAGCTATCTATTACTTCAACTTTGTTGATATCGCGAGGCGATTTCATCATTTAAACTCTAAATTAGTTTATAAGTACTCTCAATTATGATGGTAGGCCTTAAATTAGAGCAGTGTAATAAAACCAGAACTAAAATTTCAAAGAGCACATTTCAATTTGAGTCGATTGAGCCGACGCTTCAAACAAAAAAGAAAAAGAAAGTCTGGATGTGTCAATTTTTCCCCCCTTTCCCCTTTACAGTACTTTACATTCAGATTTTCATTAAGAAAGAGTATAGATGAATTTATGCACCACAATATTGTGTTTCATCATTCTCAAGCAAAGGGCAGAATGGTAATGGCTTTCTCTCTTCCTCTAGGAACTAGGACTAGCAATGTCGCGGAGGCAAAAGCTCTATTATTTGGTCTACAATGGTGTATTGCTAGTGGTTTATCACAAATGTTGATTAAAGTAGCGAACTGTGAAATTTTGTTAACATATATATGTTGCTAGTTACAGTGAAGCATGAATTGTTAAAACATCCAGATCGCTGAAAAAAAAAACTATGAAAACTTTCAAACATATAATTCTCCGGAGAAGTAGCACCACTTGCACCAAGATTTTATCAATATAAACTAAATCAATAAAGCAATCACAAAGACAAGATCAATCCATATAAACTAAATCAATTCATATAAACTAAATCAAAGGGAAAAGAATACCTGAAAAGCGGCGACAGCTGAGAATGAAGGTGAAACAGAGCCACAGCCAAGTAAAAGATAGAGCGACAGAGAAGGTGAAGCAGCGAAAGAACTATTATACCTGAAAAGCGGCGACAGATGAGAATGAAGGTGAAACAGAGCCACAGCCAAGCAAAAGACAGAGCGACAGAGAAGGTGAAGCAGCGAAAGAACTATTATACCTTAAAAGCGGCGACAGATGAGAATGAAGGTGGAACAGAGCCACAGTCAAGCAAAAGACAGAGCGACAGAGAAGGTGAAGCAGCGAAAGAACTATTATACCTGAAAAGCGGCGACACATGAGAATGAAGGTGAAACAGAGCCACAGCCAAGTAAAAGACAGAGCGACAGAGAAGGTGAAGCAGTGAAAAAACTATCTCTTAACAGAACCTAATAGCGAAATATGATGAGAATCTTAAGAGGGCATAGCGAAAACTATCCCTTAACAGGGCGTCTTTGATGTTTCCATACAACAGCACAAGATGAGAATCAGTTACCTTTGATTGCAGATTATGCGGATGCTGCAGCAGTGGATCTTGCAAACCTAAAAGTGGAAGAGGGAAAAGTCGTGTTTCCGGAAAAGCTAAGGTTTGGTTCTCCTGAACTAAACCTAAAAGTGGAAGAGGGAAAAAAGTGTGTGTTTCCCGCGTGGTACTTGAATTAGGAGTACTAGTGTACTTTAGGAGGAAATTAGTTTAGGTTACGCTTATAAGTGGTTATTAATGTTCCGAGTATATAGCAACTTTTTCAAAGTGTTGCCTATTAATTAATAAATGTTGCTAATTATTCTAGTATTTGGCAACTTTTTGTAAGCGTTGCCTATAGAATTTAAAGCCACGCTTTACTGGCGTTGCTCTAAAATCCGTGGACATAGGCTCTGGGCAATGGCCACACTTATAAAACGTGCTCATAAATGTTTTTGGCAACGCTTTTCAAGTGTTGTCTAAAATTAGTGTGGCCGTAGGCCTAATTTGTTGTAGTGTCTGTTGAAGATGATCTTACTTATTTTATTTCAACCATTAAACCATATTGCATCAAAGATTCAGTCTTGTATCTTCCACTGGATTTTGCAAAGCCAAATGGATTGATGAATAGAAAATGTGAGATGATTCTGAAAGATGAAGCACAGAGACCTTGGTCAGTGTGGATAGGAAGAGTATCTGGACGTCATTTTGGAATTATACGTGGATGGAGTAAATTCAGAGCAGCAAATGGTCTCCAAGTAGGAGATGCTTACAAGTTTGAACTCATCAAGAATGGAAAAATACCTGAAGCGTACTTCCATCATTTGAGAGGAAGTCCATCCCTTCAGCCTGAAGGAAAAAAGAAGGATTTTGATGTTAAAAGAATTTCAAATAAAGGTTTGGATTCACAAGAAAAACCAGAGTCCAACATCAAGAAATCAGGAAAGGTTTTCCCCAATGTAGAAGCTTCTAAGGACATGCATCTCAGTCACCCTCATTTCATTTGTACGATCCAGCCCTCTAGCATTTCAAGGCATTATCTGCGTGTTCCAAGACAATTTGCACTTGAAAGCTGTCTCAACAACCGGAAATGTGAGATAATTGTGAGGGATGAACGAAGGTCATGGACATGTAAGCTGTATACGAGCGGGAGACGCACCTACATTGGTAGTGGATGGCGTAAATTCTGCATTGTAAATTGCTTAAAAGAAGGGGATCGTTTAATGTTTGAGATGGTTTCCAATGGAGAGAAACCAGTTCTCAGACTTTATGTGAAACGACCTCGGTCAGTCGTTTCGGAAGCTAGGACTCCGATTGGCGTGCCGATAATTTTAAAATATTCGTAATGTCCATTAGGACATGTCTGCAAAATTTGAGCTAAATTAGACCTCGTTTGGTAGGCATCGGAAGAAGGTTTCAGTTTTTATTGGCAATTAATATTAAAAGGAGATTTTCGAGCTCGGTTTTTGCCGAATGAGCTCCGATTCGAAATCCGAAAGCGCCGTTGGGTTCGTATAATTATTTATGACTTTTGTGAACTTTCGAAAGTGAATTTCGATGTTGTTCGGCTAGTTTCCGCTAAAATGCCGAAAGTTAAATAATTTGACTTCTTTTCATTTAAATTCGCATCTTGAGTTTCGGGAGTCCAATTTGAGATCCGCCTTCGCGAGTATGTTACATATATTTTATATAACTTGTATGCAAAAGTTGGAATTATTTCGAATATCGTAGGGTACTATTTTAATTTTTATCGCGAAAAAAAAAGTAAAAAGAATAAAAGAAAAAGAAAATGAAAAAAAAGAAGAAGAATACAAAAGTGGGCGGTGGCCCTCATTTTTGATGAGGAACGAACAGTGATGTCGAAACAGAGCAAAGCAGGGTAAATGAAACGCAGTCAGGAAAAATGCCAGAAAATAGGATAAGAGGCCGGAGAAAAGTAGAATTTTCACCCTGAAACATTCAGGTAATGATTCTAATATAGTATTTGAGTTTATTACGTGTGTTTAAATATATTTTTGCGGTAAAAATAGGAATATTAGACATCGCCCTAATGACGTAAATTGATAGTTTAAAGGGTCAAATGGACACCGATAATGAAATTGATTATGTATTCGTGCTCAGTGAGTTATGGGCAACTTATAAATATAATTTATTTGGTATTTGGTTATGTGGCCTTAAACCCTGTATATAGGCCTAGCCTGCGTATTGCGTATGCGAATAGGGTATCAGGTTCCTACCTGGATTGCCCTAAGATGTGAGGAATGAAGCCTTTAGCCTAATGTGATATGTTTTTCTGCTTATTGATCACAGTGGGATCGTTTGGCAATGAATTCAAAAAATAACGCGGTTGTTGGTCGCAATGCTAACTTTTGAGAGAGGTAAGTGTTTATATCCATTTCTTTGGAGGCACCTGGCCTCGTGGATTTTCTACCACGTATTCCTTACGTGTGTAGCTGCCGATAGGCGTACTCATTACGCCTTAGCTTTGGATTTATATTATATATTATATGTTATGTCCTATTGTTGGTATTGTATTGAGAATTTGAGCATTGTACCCTGGCTGCGAGTTGGCATCTACTTCCCGGTTGTCGATGAGAGTCCCGCGCCGGTGAAGGGTTATTGCATCACATTGCATTCATATGCATTACATTGCATATCATATTGAGGGCAGGAGTATTCCGCCCCAGGAGCAGGAGTATTCCGCTCCATTGTATCACATTGAGGGTAGGAGGATTCCGCCCCAAGAGCAGGAGTATTCCGCTCTTATGTCAGATATTGAGTGCAGGAGTATTCCGCCTCAGCTTTACATTATATCGGGTGCAGGAGTATTCCGCCCCAGGAGAGTGCAGGAGTATTCCGCCTCTGGTTTATATTATATCGGGTGCAGGAGTATTCCGCCCCAGGAGCAGGAGTATTCCGCTCCAGTTGGTTATCAGATTGGATTCCCCTCGAATGCAGGAGTATTCCGCTTCGGGATGGGATTACGGGCACATGTGACCCTTCGCATCATATTTCATCTCACTTCATTTTATTTCATTTTATTTCATACCATTGTGTAAACTTGTGGTACATAACTATTGTCCTGCTTATATGTGCATTTCTTATTTGTTGTTATGTTTCTGGCACGCATCCTTGGTTGAGTTTATAAGTTTCTTACGTGTTTTCGGTTGTTATCTGGCTCTACCTTTTTATAATTTAAATAAAAGAAATTTGGTTTATCTGTTTCTTCTCCCTGGCTAGCTATCCTATTCTTTGAGGTGGCTAGTCTGCCCCACTTATTGAGTCCTTTTGACTCACCCTTGTTTGTTGTTTGTTTCTTTTTCTATCTATTTCGTTTCGGCAGGTTCGCTCCAGGATTGAGTTCGCCACGTTGTGAAGGAGCGAAGACGACTTCAGCTGTCAGGGTGAGCCAGCTTTTATTCCGGATGGCCACAAGTTTATTGGTTATTATTTCAGTTGCATTTTGCTCCCTTCAGGAGGTATTTGTCTTCTTTTGTACTCTTAGATGTCTGGTCTGGATAACCCTAAACCTAGTATGTTGGGTAGTCAGCTGTAATTTCTTTTGTACAGCTTAGAGGTATCAGTATGTCAGTGTTTTTTTAAAGCCTTGTTCTTATTAATGAATTGAATTATATTTATTTGCCTAATTTAATTGGTAAGGGTTCGCCCGACGGGTCTAGGGAAGGATGTCGGGTGCCCGCACGGCCTAACCGGATTTCGGGTCGTGTCAGTTGGTATCAGAGCCCAGTTTAGTGTCTATCCAGACTAAGACAGTGTCTAGTAGAGTCTCGCTGATGGGTACGTAGACGTCCGTACTTATCTTCGAGGGGCTATGATGGCATTTAGGAAGTTTCACTTCCTTCATTTCTAATCGTGCGTCGGTATAGGATGCAAAAGTATTTTCATTAATTCATTCATGGTAAGTGAGAATTCTTGTGTGACAAATCAGGAAACGGTATGAGTTCAAGACGAAGCAGTCTAGCCAGGGGCTAGCACTGACGAAGCTCCGAGAGTTTTTTTTTATCGTGCTGGCGATCCAGTTACGGAGGTGCCAGCTGTACAAGCTTGCGATGGGCAAGGGGGGAAGGCCTTGTGGTTCCCTTGGCTCTCTACGATGCTTTTACGTGAATTTTGGCGAAGCGGATACCACAAGAACTTATTATTCGCTAGGCAGCTTATTAGGTTGCCGCAAATGGAGACGTTCGATCTCAAGGAGCTCCTATTCCAGTTCTTAATATTGCCGCAGTAAATTATGTTCCAGAGGCAGCATGTGTTGCGCCACCAATTGTTCCGGCTGGTTAGCCAACCGAAGTATCAGTTCGGTCCGAGTGCCTAAAGAGGTTGTATTATTTTACGTGGTTGAACCTTCCGATATTCTTAAACAATGCATCAGATAAACCTCGTGATGATAAAATGATGCTAGCATATTATTTAGGCTCTTGATCATATCGAGCGGTATGGTGTTGATTATTCTTCTTTCCAATTCCAGGATCCAGCCTTGAATTGGTGGGCCGTTCTCTTATTAGCTAACTTGATTCGGTTTTTCTTCTAGATTCGTGGAAAAGTTCCTTTCGAGTAGCGAGCGAGATGAAAAGTGTTTCCAGTTTGAGTGGATTGGACAGGGTAGCCTGTCGGTTAGCCTGTTGGTTTCAGAATATTCTATAGAATGGCTAAATACGCATTAGAACTAGTCCATGAGCCTTTCGAGAGATTCAAAGATTTATTAATGACCTTTCTTTTTCCTTGAGATCCCAGATGGCTCGAGAGATTGAGGTCGGGATTTCATTTGATATTGTTGTTGATATTGCTCGAAGGTTCGAGGCATACCATAAGTTAGAGCGGGAAGAGTTAGAGCGAGAAAGTAAGAGATCCCACGGCCCTGGTGGGTAACCATGTTACCTCATTTGGAGGTACGAGTTCTGATTATTTTGGGAGGTCACCTTCCAGGTTATCTCAGCGTGTGTCACGTGATTCTTAGAGTGCGTCAGTAGTTAGTCAATATCAGACCCAATTTTTCTCTTTGTGGCTTTCAATAATTTGTCCAGTTTCCACTTTTCAGCGAAAAAGTGGTATCATTGTTGTGAGTTTCACTATTCTTTTTGAGGATTTTCCCTTACTCCGACAAGTAGGCAGTCGTCTTTTCTCTCGTCATCAGGCATTTGCGCAGTTGCAGGGAATTTCATTTAGATCTCAATCAGCAAAAGAAATGCCACCATCCAGTAGAGGTCGAGAGCGCAGTGGTAGTGGTTCTTCTAGAAGTAATTATCAGTGTAGCGGCTTAGTTCAGCCGCAAAGGCAGTTTTATGAACTGCCAGTCTGGCAGGATGCTGAGGCATCCGATGTAGTAGGCCCGTGTGTTTCTTCTTCCCTTATCTATAAGTAAGATTTATCTTTCCGATCGATCTGGAAATGGTGTGTCTTATCATGTTTCGACGGTTTCCTTGGATATTGTCGTAATTAAGAATTGGTTGCGGTAGAGGGGTGAGTTTCTGATATGATTTATTCCTGGCATTTATGAGACCCTACTAGTTTATCTAATCTAAATATGAGAGATTTGACAGTGAGTGTCGCTATTGTTTGCTTGGCATCCTGTTGTGCCACCTTCTGTTATAATGTCAAGTCAGTCTACCTCTCTTTGGAACTCAGTGCTGGTAGGATGATGGGATTCTTATTTATCACCATCAGGAAGTGTCATTGTTTCTTCTGGTGTAAAGTGATCAATAAGTAATACTCGATCTATGTGTCTCCTCTTGGTTCGAAATGTTAGTAAGTCATGTTATTCTATGAGCTTGTTTAAGTTATAAAAGGGTATTCTGGTAAATTATCAGAGTTTCCTTCTTATTGGGAGGTTAAATTGGTATGGATGTTTTTCCATAAAGCTTATTTAATGTCTATCTCTTCAATTGCGATTTTTTTGCTCGCTTAACGCGAAAGTAGTCTAGCTTTGGTAGTCAAGGAAATAAGAAGATGAGCTTCCTGAAGCTCTAATTATTTCTATCCTCGGTCCATTTCCATTTCTTCTTCGTCCGGCACTAGTGAGCTTGGGTGATTGGTAGCCGCTTGTGATGTTCCCTCTGTTGAGCCAGAGTACGTGTTATTGTAACCGGGTAAGCATATTATTGTTTTGGATATCAGTTTATCCGGGTATCCATTCCCATGTATAGTATAGTGCTGGTTCTGTTTCTGCGGATCATCCAGTTTCAGAGGAAACTCTGCCGAAATTTTTATATAGAAGTACCATCCATCAGGCGGTGGTGTTTACGGCAAAGGTATGGAGTTGTGAACTTGAGAGTTGCAGCTGTTTGGCAACTCGAAAGGGTAGTTGGTAGCTTAGGTCTGCCTATGTTCAGCTTTTAGCTAAATCTTCTTTAGTCCAGCAGACTGTGCGAGGATGGTTATTCCTATACAAATGGTTGCATGAGTTTGTGCTTTAAGTGGAGGAGTCTTCCTCTAAATACTGAATGGTAATACTAAATCAACTGAGATGTTGTATAGTGCGTTCGTAAAAATAATATAGCTTGCATCAAATCTTCTATAGTGTGTAGTGACAAGGTACTTCAAAAGCTCCCCCTATTGCATCAAGCGTGAGCTAATTCTTAATTTTAGCGACCTGTTCTATATCGAAAGGTATATCGAAAAGGTGATTCTCGGCTGAATCATGTTAGTCCATCCAGAGTTTCGTATATCTTTGCTTCGAAAATGTAGAATTCTCCTCTCGTGATCGAGGAAGGATCAGTTTTGTCAGAATAAGTTGGGCAATGGCGTTATGATATTATCCAGCTATGTTTTTATCCAAGGGTTTGATGTGCGTTTCATAATTCTAATTCTGTAATCATGAGATAATATCCGTGGAATAGTTTATGAAAGTTGTGTAAGTTCTCTTGCTATCTGCGTGAATCTTGCTTTAGACTTAGGCTCGTTCGAGGACGAACGAGAGTTTAAGTGGAGGAGAATGAAACGACCTCGGTCAGTCGTTTCGGAAGCTAGGACTCCGATTGGCGTGCCGATAATTTTAAAATATTCGTAATGTCCATTAGGACATGTCTGCAAAATTTGAGCTAAATTAGACCTCGTTTGGTAGGCATCGGAAGAAGGTTTCAGTTTTTATTGGCAATTAATATTAAAAGGAGATTTTCGAGCTCGATTTTTGCCGAATGAGCTCCGATTCGAAATCCGAAAGCGCCGTTGGGTTCGTGTAATTATTTATGACTTTTGTGAACTTTCGAAAGTGAATTTCGATGTTGTTCGGCTAGTTTCCGCTAAAATGCCGAAAGTTAAATAATTTGACTTCTTTTCATTTAAATTCGCATCTTGAGTTTCGGGAGTCCAATTTGAGATCCGCCTTCGCGAGTATGTTACATATATTTTATATAACTTGTATGCAAAAGTTGGAATTATTTCGAATATCGTAGGGTACTATTTTAATTTTTATCGCGAAAAAAAAAGTAAAAAGAATAAAAGAAAAAGAAAATGAAAAAAAAGAAGAAGAATACAAAAGTGGGCGGTGGCCCTCATTTTTGATGAGGAACGAACAGTGATGTCGAAACAGAGCAAAGCAGGGTAAATGAAACGCAGTCAGGAAAAATGCCAGAAAATAGGATAAGAGGCCGGAGAAAAGTAGAATTTTCACCCTGAAACATTCAGGTAATGATTCTAATATAGTATTTGAGTTTATTACGTGTGTTTAAATATATTTTTGCGGTAAAAATAGGAATATTAGACATCGCCCTAATGACGTAAATTGATAGTTTAAAGGGTCAAATGGACACCGATAATGAAATTGATTATGTATTCGTGCTCAGTGAGTTATGGGCAACTTATAAATATAATTTATTTGGTATTTGGTTATGTGGCCTTAAACCCTGTATATAGGCCTAGCCTGCGTATTGCGTATGCGAATAGGGTATCAGGTTCCTACCTGGATTGCCCTAAGATGTGAGGAATGAAGCCTTTAGCCTAATGTGATATGTTTTTCTGCTTATTGATCACAGTGGGATCGTTTGGCAATGAATTCAAAAAATAACGCGGTTGTTGGTCGCAATGCTAACTTTTGAGAGAGGTAAGTGTTTATATCCATTTCTTTGGAGGCACCTGGCCTCGTGGATTTTCTACCACGTATTCCTTACGTGTGTAGCTGCCGATAGGCGTACTCATTACGCCTTAGCTTTGGATTTATATTATATATTATATGTTATGTCCTATTGTTGGTATTGTATTGAGAATTTGAGCATTGTACCCTGGCTGCGAGTTGGCATCTACTTCCCGGTTGTCGATGAGAGTCCCGCGCCGGTGAAGGGTTATTGCATCACATTGCATTCATATGCATTACATTGCATATCATATTGAGGGCAGGAGTATTCCGCCCCAGGAGCAGGAGTATTCCGCTCCATTGTATCACATTGAGGGTAGGAGGATTCCGCCCCAAGAGCAGGAGTATTCCGCTCTTATGTCAGATATTGAGTGCAGGAGTATTCCGCCTCAGCTTTACATTATATCGGGTGCAGGAGTATTCCGCCCCAGGAGAGTGCAGGAGTATTCCGCCTCTGGTTTATATTATATCGGGTGCAGGAGTATTCCGCCCCAGGAGCAGGAGTATTCCGCTCCAGTTGGTTATCAGATTGGATTCCCCTCGAATGCAGGAGTATTCCGCTTCGGGATGGGATTACGGGCACATGTGACCCTTCGCATCATATTTCATCTCACTTCATTTTATTTCATTTTATTTCATACCATTGTGTAAACTTGTGGTACATAACTATTGTCCTGCTTATATGTGCATTTCTTATTTGTTGTTATGTTTCTGGCACGCATCCTTGGTTGAGTTTATAAGTTTCTTACGTGTTTTCGGTTGTTATCTGGCTCTACCTTTTTATAATTTAAATAAAAGAAATTTGGTTTATCTGTTTCTTCTCCCTGGCTAGCTATCCTATTCTTTGAGGTGGCTAGTCTGCCCCACTTATTGAGTCCTTTTGACTCACCCTTGTTTGTTGTTTGTTTCTTTTTCTATCTATTTCGTTTCGGCAGGTTCGCTCCAGGATTGAGTTCGCCACGTTGTGAAGGAGCGAAGACGACTTCAGCTGTCAGGGTGAGCCAGCTTTTATTCCGGATGGCCACAAGTTTATTGGTTATTATTTCAGTTGCATTTTGCTCCCTTCAGGAGGTATTTGTCTTCTTTTGTATTCTTAGATGTCTGGTCTGGATAACCCTAAACCTAGTATGTTGGGTAGTCAGCTGTAATTTCTTTTGTACAGCTTAGAGGTATCAGTATGTCAGTGTTTTTTTAAAGCCTTGTTCTTATTAATGAATTGAATTATATTTATTTGCCTAATTTAATTGGTAAGGGTTCGCCCGACGGGTCTAGGGAAGGATGTCGGGTGCCCGCACGGCCTAACCGGATTTCGGGTCGTGTCATTATGGTAAACAGTTTGGAAAGGATGACAAGAATCACAGAAGCAATCGACAAGATAATAAAACTGTTGGTGTTCATGGGCAAGGAAAGGAGCAATGAAGCAAGTGAATGTAATGTTTTGGATATATGTAATATCGTACTGTTTTATGGTGTGAAAAAAAAAAAGAGCACCACCTCGCTGCAACGTGAAAAAAAATTAATTAGTGTAAAATAAGCCATAGTTAAAACAAATATTCAATGAACTATAGTGAATATGCAAGTAAATGTTACCTCATTTCCTTCATCTTGCCCGTTAATACCTTGACTGCCTTGACAAATCGAAAATTTCTCTATCAATAGGACGAGGCATATCAGGATTATCTGCATCCACTGACCACACAGTTCTTAAATTATCCTCTAAAGTGACAATCCTCTTTACCAAGTCTTCACAAAGGATCCTCAGCTTGGGAACTGAATCCATGATGTGGTTATGTAGTCCATCGAACGAAGAACATGGAACGTAACCATTCCTGTAGAAAAAAGAGGGATTGACTTCAAAATTGCTAAATCCTGAACATCATCATGGTTATCCTGATTTAATTCCTCCTCTGCGGATTTATCCCTAGCATCATGTCCTGCTCTGTAGGATGTTTCTCCACTGTGTAAATTAGTAGAAAAGTTAGGCACGACAAAAACAATTTAGATATCCTTAGCATCATGTCCTTCTCTGTAGGATGTTTCTCCACTGTGTAAATTAGTAGAAAAGTTAGGCACGATGAAAAACAATTTAGATATTTGAGACATTGGACGGTTACCTTTTTTAACTGCCACAATCAAATTTCATCAGATAACGAATGAGTTCTTCATGACCATCAGATGGAAATTTCAGCATCCTCGAGTGAATGTTAGGTGTTGGTTGGTTAATATGTACACCGAATGGACGTAATCAAAATCGAGTAAATTAGAAAAAAAAACAATTGATAAACGCCGAAAGGTCGGTCAAATGCAATTTAGTTTCTGAAATGAAATATTCCTCTATGAGAGTGAATGTGACAAAACGAAGGGGGAATAGATATACATCGATACTATACCTTTTTGAGGAATTTATAGCGAGGGTGACATTGGTGTTTGTTGTTAGTTGAAGTTCGTGCTTAAGTGTTTCTATAGGGCAATTCGCCAACCCTAGTTAACCGAGACATTAATTTTATATCTACCTACTGTGGAGGAGTTATTTACATTGACTACCACATTAATATGATACCATAAATAAAATTACAAATATACCAATATTTTTCTAATCATATTCATGCAATTATCTACTAATTCCCATCGATCTGAGTATACTAAATCTATGAGATTATGTCTAAGCAGGTCTTTCTAATCCAAAGAGCCTAACAATATAGTAACTACGAACCGGTGCCCCATATTTCTCCCACGTTCATCAATTCCATGTTCATATATTTAGCAGCATAAATAAGTATATGTTTTGGGTATATTATATATTGGTATAATGTATATAGTATATCACTAATATCTTACCAATAAGCTCATAACAAAAGCTATAACCAGTGGAGTATATTTGGTAAGATACTTCAACGCACCAATTTCATTAAAATATAATATTTAAATATCAAGAAGCTCGCAAACGCAATTTTTCCACATGTGGCCGGATTGTTTTAATCCGTATAAATATTTATGAAGCTTCATTGAATAGGTTTCCCGAGAACCTTTACATTCTTCAAGGATTTTGAATCCATCAAGGATAAATATATTGTTTCTCAATGAGCCATATAAAAGGCTATTGCAACATTCATACGCATATCAAGTCTTTCATGCACTGCCATACATACAACATTCCTGGAAGTGATTGCATCCACCAAAAGGAGAATATAGCTCCATATACTCAATGTCAGATTTTTGTGCCTCAAGTCGTATTTTATATTTAACGACTTATTATTATCAATATTTTTGCACAAAAATATCTTTGTACACCACTGGCTTTGCACCTTCAGGTGTTTGGACTATAGGTCCAAAAACTTCATGTCACTCGAGTGAAACCAATTTTTTTAATGCGTTTTTGCTATTTTTGGCCAATAATTTCATGTCTGTATTCCTAACAGACTTAAGCTCAAGATCCTCATAATCATATAATATTGAGCTTTACAATATTGCGGTGAAGCAATTGATAATATACCGCACATAAAATTATTAGATGGAAAATATTTGATTCCTGACCCTGAACCAATTATAAGGGGGAATTCGTTTGGTGGCATGTCGCGCACAAGTGCTGCTTTATGGATATCCCATATTTTATACCTGATTTAGGTAGCATTGTTCTTATATGCATGGTTTAGCGATTGGAGGCTTTGAATATGTGAATCTGCTAAACTTGCTTGCCAACATTATCAAGATAACTTATCTTGATTGCATAATCTGGAAATATGCTCATAATAAGATTTAGGGCAGTGAAAATACTTAACCTCGCAAGTACTATTGCGGATTTGTAATAAAACGCACATGTGACCTTATCATAGATGCATCTATTTATATTAATTAAAGTATATGGTCCACATGGCAGGTGAACAGGCACATATTCACCTTTTATACATTCCAGAAGTGCGGGGATCCTGATCCCAAATTTAGTTGGTCGAATAATTTATTTATCTCGAGAACAAGCAGAACAAAGAGAATTCTTGAAGAATCCTGATTCTTCAGTATATACCCATGCGAATTCTCATTTATATACTTTGTGCATCATATTTGAACCGGGATGGTCAAACTGGTCATGCCAACTTATAAATTTATCCATCTAGTAAACTTCTAGTTTACTGTAGCATGGGCATTGGAACAATAAACTAAAAGTTTATTGTGGCATGCACATATAATTTTACCTCACTTATATTTTGAGTAGTACATACTCGAGGAAGAGACAGGGAGCCTTTCAAGCACATATATCTCACACGATATTCTTATATTTATATGGTACAAACTGGAGGAAGAGGCGGGTAGCCCTTTATTATATACATATATCTTACCCGCTATGACTGTAGTAATTTGAAGATATTAAATCTTCCCATATTTGTAGTCTCAATATGATAGCAATTTCGAAAAATATATTTGAAACTTAATAAGTTTCTTTGAGACATACTACAGTAAATATTTCATCAATCTCATTCCTCCAGGTAGTAATATTTTGGCTCTTCCGGAGCACTCAAATAGCGTTGTACTACCATATATTATATTACACCAACCATATGGTGAATATCTCATTTCAAGGAGAAAATCATATTATTTTTCTCATGGTAAAATCATTATATGCAAGATCAATTTCTTGCTTCACTTGCTCTTATGTAATTTATAATAATACATAATTATGGCGTACGTTCTGTACGAGAGCAATGACCATTTATGCCACAATAAATAATAGAATTATTATAATCGAACCTTTTCTAGAGGTGAGGTGTGGTACTTTATCAACGACGCATGAGCACGTCCATATTCATCTTTCTCGAACCTCTTCTGGAGGCGAGTTTTGTTATTTAATCACATATTGCCACATTCACTTCGGTGAATGGGTCTATATTCATAATTTTTTTTTTTTATGAATTGTCTCATTCACTGCAAGGAATGGACCATAATCATTTGGACTTGCCTCATGCTCATATGATAAATTGAGGGCATTATTATATTTACCGTTTGAACGGTTACTTTTTGAGACCCTTATTGTTCTCTTATTTATTTTACAATGATGACTATTTTTTTCATCCCTTGCCACATCCGCATCCATGGTTTCTATCATGGTAATTATTTTATTGTCTTTTAGACATAAAATTATTTGCCTTCTTTCAGACATAAAATATTGTGTCTTCTTTCAGACATAAAGATATTTTGCCTTCTTTCAGGCATATTATGTATTGCTACTACATTAAAATCTGAAAATGGAGCATTATGTTGGGCTCCCACATTCACCATATGGAATGGAGCTTGTCTTGCTTCCACATTCATCTTAAGGAATGGAGCATATATTGCTTCCACATTCACCTCTATGAATGGAGCCTATTTAATGGACGGGCTTCATGATTTTTATCAAAAATACTTTATCTTTTTTATAATGCTTTAGTTTGCCTCAATCATCATTATGCCATCAATATCTTATTATTGCAAAAGCGTGTTACGCCATAATGCATTGAGAGTTGAATATGATGTCTTACCCTTAACTAAGGGCATATTAGGCCAAAGTGTGTACATATGATGCGAGTTTGAAGTACAATACTCAAAGGTACTCATGCTTCGTGTAATTGAAACATAGTACTGTAATGATGTATCAATGATATAACACTAATATATCGGGTAAAGATCATAAAGAATAAGCATTATTTCTCCGATCTCCACTTACCAAGAATATAAAAATTTATGCCCAACTATAAATCAAAGAAGCATTCTTTAAAAGTTACCATATTTGTTTCATTCCATATACCCATGTGAGAATAAATTATTAAGCATACTACATAATCCATGTTTGCTCTCACAAGCAGTTTACCTTGAAACATAAGTGGAACTGATCTACAATATCATGTTGCTAGGCCATGCATCCTTAAATTGTTGTGAAAGGATAGCTACAAAATCAACCAAACAATAGAAGAAAGACAAAAGTTGTTGTCAGTGAAAAGTTTTCACAATTTAAAGTGGTATAAAACAAAATGAAAATAGGGTACTATTAATTTTGAGATTAACAAAAAACATAATATGAAGGAATTTAGAAACAAAAAAAACTTATCTTGTGTTAGCAACCAGAACGTTGGCTTCTATCAACTGCATCATAATTTGCTTTTCATTTATTCTAAATCGTATTTTTAAATAGAGACTCGTGCTGATAACGTGTTGTAAAACTAATAGTAAAGTAGTGCAAGAACAAGACAAAATATATGAGAGGAGAAGGAAGAACTTGTATTATTCTCAAAGTGTTTCAAGTGTCTTCCATAGAGCCAAATGTGCTCTATTTATATGATACAGATACATAGGTTACAAATCAACCCAAAGGTTTATAAGAATTAAGTAGTGACTTAATAAGGAATTAGTGGTCACTTAGTGGGGAGGAATTAAGTAGGATAAAGTGGGGTAGTAAATCATAAGTTAGTGGTGAGTAGTGATCATCTACACAAATAAATAAATTTACAACAGCTAATACTATTAATAAATCCATAATTAGTTGTACCGGCAAATTATAAAAATTAAGGAACGTATGCATTAAATGTAATTGAAAATTTAAATAAATTCAGCATTTATGACGCTGGACCATTTCGTGCTCCAACCTTTTCTCATTCCTCGTATTAATAGCGAATTCATAAGCAGAAAAGATCACACATTTCTTCAGAACAGTTTCCTTCTCCTTAGATAATTTGTGATTGTAAAAACTTCTTTATGATAGCCTCTCCTTATTCCGAATGGATAGTGCAGGTGGATTCCTTGGGAGAAAACTATTCTTCTGTTGCCCTTTTTTCTGTCTGCACCCATATGGAAAGGTAAATGTCCCCCGAGTCATGAAGTGTGATCGGGATTTTACCTATGGTCTTCAGAGCAGCTTCATTGTGCCATGCGTACTGATTAGGGTGTACTCATATTCTACAGCAATGGGTACTGTGATATTCCTCTTGTCATGCTTAGTCAACGAATTTTACCCCAAGTGGTGGCTAAGATGTCTCCGAGCTTTGGGCCACACAGTCATGGCTTGTGCATTGTTGTTTTCTTCAACTGCACCGGGTACCTTGTGTCGGTATCTTCTTAAACTCTTTATCTAACGGAAGAAGAGACTAACACTTTTGCGCTTGAATATCTGCGGAGCTGTGTAATCCAGCTCGACCATTTGAGGTGGAAGCGGATGGTGAACCTTTATTGCAGAGCTCGGGAACTAATAGTTCTTATGGCTTTCTTTGGACCTAGCGAACGAGATAGGGCAAGGCTGGGTCTATACTCAGGTGCTTCAGAAGTCCTACGATGCCATCGTCTGTATGGAACTTGATCCACGCTCAATCTTACACCATTAATGGTGAAGGGCGGTCGTCAAAGTATAATACTCGATATGAGTCGGGGTCGATTTCCCAAAGGAACTAGCACGTCAAGTGAGAGAGTCGCAAATAGATATTCAAATGAGGTTAAGTATTGAGTCCTAGAAGTATTATTTGTCTGATGAAAATTATGATTAACTAAAGTGTAAGCAATTAAACGAGTAAGTTGTTCGATATTACGAGACTAGAGGTGCAACTAACTAATAGTGATTTCCAACCAACGGGTTTCTTTACTTCACTTTCCCAACAAAAATATAATTATGGTCGAGCATTCCGATCGTGATCTCTAGAATCCTTCCGGCCTAGGAGAGATCTTTCACAACCCGCTTGTCAAAGCCTTAGTTGAATGCCGGAAGCACTACTCAAAGACCCGAGGAAAGGAGACCTCTTCCGAGCATAACTCCTTTTAGATGAGTTAGTCTATATGAATAGTCTATCAATTCAAATCCTCGCCAACTCCACTACTCTACACTAGTTAATCTCTTCCGAGTCTTTAACTAGCAATGTAGACAAGAAATCCCAAATATCATGGATTTTGGGATTTTGATGTTATTGTACTGGGGAGTTGGATAATTGTTACTTGTGTTATAGTTAGTGAAATAGAACAACACCCATTAATTTTCTATCACAATCATTTATAATCTGCAATGTTTGTTCAACTAAATAGGGGTTTACTTTACTTTATATTGGGCTATTAACAATGATGAAAAATTGTGCTAAGAAACATAGCATACATGGCTCGTTTAATTCGTATTGTATTGAATGTTACTTTGTTCCATGAAACAACATGGAATCGTGTTCATTCTTTCAACTGATTAGATACTCTATTTAATTTGTCAAATTAAAACTATCATTATAAACAGCGAATAACGACGAAAAAAATCCTTAACTCAAATCGCAATAGCATTTAACTATCGCATTGAAACGCCTAACCTAAACATTGGAGGTTGCCACAGTAGACGCTGCACCCACGCAATATATTAAGTTACTCCTTCGATCACGCGCACCCACGTGTCAACACATTCAGTGTGGCTGCCAACTCACTTTAAAGTTAGATTTTGCGTTGAACGATATCTGTCCAAAGAATAAACATAGGTGGATCTACTGTTGGTGCAATAGATGCATGCACACATTGCATGCGACTGCAAATCCTCGAAACTACAAACCCTAATGAGCTTTAAATAAGTGTCTAAGTCCTAGCCCTGATGATGCAATTAACATTTCACCGCTGAAAATTCATCTGCCACGGCCAATTGCACCCATCGGCCATCTGGCCGTCACGTCAACATGAATGTTTAAATCACAGACCAAATCAATACAGCTTTTTTAGACTATGTGCAGCGGACCTTGTGATGAACAATGGGGATAACTTGCGTCCGACAATAACTGATAACCCTAGGAAAATAGCTTTTCTTGAGTTGTATCAGTGCCCTTGAACGTGCAGCATCACTAGGACAAGTGCATGCTCTTGCCCAATCTTTTATGCTGTAAGCCTGAAAAGAACATCAAGTACAGTGGCCATATATTGCACTGAACCAACCGATATGGAGCAGTCAATAATCCCATCTAAGGGGTGACGGAAAACACAGGAAAAGATTCTTGTTTATCTGCAAAAAAAAAAAAAAAAAAAAAAAAGTAAAGTGAATGATCTTTCCACACAATACATAATGACATGGAAGATCATTAAAGATCACAGATTTGATAGATTGAGTCATGATTTACACTCTTCATTGCCTCTTGAAAGTTCGAAAGTCTAATACTGTAGCAATAGTACTTAATTACTTCTATCGGTTAATTAAAAAAATAATACATTATCATCCTTCCATCAATTCCACCGACAATTCCACACATTCAATGTGGCAGCAAGCTCACTTAAAAGTATAATCCAACACACATGTTTAATTTTGTGCTGAACGATATCCATGCAATGAGTTAACCTTCCAAGTGCAAACGACATTTCTTAAATGTCCATTAACTACAGTGAACAATGAAAATGATATAAATCTCTTCCGCATTAGTTTATAAATTAAATTAATTTCCTATATGTATCCTTCGTCATCTAAGACAATGTAAGTTAGGTATGTACCCTTCGTCATCATAAATACGTTCTAAATGCATGTGACCATCGTAATACTCCATTCAACATTAAGAAATGAAAAATACGTTTTCTGTTGTAAATCCATGTATTTGTGTTAATGTGGATAACCACTACTCACCACTAACTTATGATTTACTACCCCGCTTTCTCCTACTTAATTCCTCATTTAGTCACCTCTTAATTCTTGTAACCTTTGGGATGACTTGTAACTTCCTATGTATTGGTGTCCTATAAATAGAGGACACTTTGTCATGGAAGACACACTTGAAATAATACAAGTTCTTCCTTCTCCTCTCATATATTTTATCTTGTTCTTGCACTACTTTACTACTCCATTAGTTTTACAACATTTTATTTCTTTTATCATCTCTTCCGCCTGAGTTAATTCCCAATTAGCATCCATCGTATGCAATTCAGTGGCGTATGCAGGATTTTTTGTTAGTGGAGTCAGAATCTAGCTTAAAAAAAATTTGACATAGGCTACCACTAAAGGGGTTTGAACTCGGGACTATAAAGTTGAAATATATGTGCCTACACCAACTCACATTCTAACGCTTTTATTTTACTGGTGTCATTCTTTATTTTTATAAGCAATTCTCTTTTGTTCTTTATTATTATATTTTATTTTTTTTTAAAAAAAAATTAATCCAGTGGTATCAGATGACCCCGGTGATTAAGAGGTGCATCCGCCCCTGATGCAATTAAGTGACAGCAGTGCTATACGAAGGCTAATTAATGATCTTAATTTTAATTCGACCATATCAAGGATCAAGCGAACAACTTGAGATTAGAATCTTCCATTAGTATGCTTTGTACATTTCCCGTGCCGTGTAATGAGTGTAACTGTAATCCTTGCAACTGATCGAATGCTCGTTCTTTGTTTTAATTGATAAATTATTGAATTCGGGGAAACTATCATTCATTTTAACAAGGGAACCTCATTTACTCCCTATTCTTTGACCATCGCATACATATATAGTACATTAGTATATATCTAGTGGAAGTTCTTGTTGTGTTTGGCCGTAGCGTAATTTGTGAATTAGTTCGACAAACTTCATAAAACATACTCCAACCGGTCCATATTATTTGAGTGTTGGACTGTTTTCATACATACAAAGGCACCCACCCTTTAGCATTAATTAAATACTTAGGTCGTTTACTAAATTAGCAATTCTCTCTCTCAAATTTAATCATAGAATAAAACAGTTACTCTGAACCAGGAAGAATAAAGGCAACAAAAATCAAATAAGTGGGATAAAAGGAATACAATATAGCAAAAACGTTGTACCGAACAACGCAACACATAAGAGTACAATACAACATGATACATTATGATACTACTTTACTCAAACGCCCAAGCATATAAGCGTACAGACGCCATAAGGAGACTAACTCAGAGTCTACCTTTGTCGTCCAAACGTCTTCATCTTGACTAATCTATGTATATGAAGCAAACAAAAGTCTTATGTATTGATTGACCTCCGCTTTAATTAATATAAAAGGTCCATGGCATATATTAAGAATACAAAACTGTTCATAACAGATGTTCTTAAGAAACTAAAAAGTATAAGCATACTGTATTGTGATCACTTTGTCGCTGCGTTCTTCATCTGCATCTCATGGAATTTGTACAGGCGCATCTATACTCGATTCCAAAGGTGGCACAGGTGTAGGAGTATCATAGGAACCACTGGAGTTTCTTTCGTTGCTTCTGCTGAAGCTGACCCTCGTTTCGAAGGGCGACCTCGGCCATGTTTTACAGTCTGATAAATGCTACTAGGCATAGTCTTGGACAAAGGTGTATCAAAGCCTGGTGGTATTTCTATACCTGTGTTTTCTCCCATGTTGGTACAAAAGATGGTGGAAAAATGAAACAAAGACCTTTCAATGTCTGAAAAAGGACCATCAGGTAGCTCAACATCATGGTCTTTGTACTATATATTCACATCATATGTTCCCTCGTTTTGTTCAGCATCGTCTTCAAAATCAACCCAAATACTCATAGACAAATCGAAGATTTCTCTATCAATAGGACGAGGCATATCAGGATTATCCCTAGCATCATGTCCTGCTCTGTAGGATGTTCTCCACTGTGTAAATTAGTAGAAAAGTTAGGGACGATGAAAAACAATTTAGATATCCCTAGCATCATTTCCTTCTTTGTAGGATTTTTCTCCATTGTGTAAATTAGTAGAAAAGTTAGGCACGATGAAAAACAATTTAGATATTTGAGACATTGGACGATTACCTTTTTAAACTGCCGCCACAAACAAATTTCATCAGATAACGAATGAGTTCTTCATGACCATCAGATGGAAATTTCAGCATCCTCGAGTGAATGTTAGGTTTTGGTTGGTTAATATGTACACCGAATGGACGTAATCTAAATCGAGTAAATTAGAAAAAAAAATAATTGATAAACGCCGAGAGGTCGGTCAAATGCAATTTAGTTTCTGAAATGAAATATTCCTCTATGAGAGTGAATGTGACAAAACGAAGGGGGAATAGATATGCATCGATACTATACTTTTTTGCGGAATTTATAAGCGAGGGTGACATTGATGTTTGTTGTTAGTTGAAGATCGTGCTTAAGTGTTTCTAGAGGGCAATTCGCCGACCCTAGTTAACCGAGACAATAATTTTATATCCACATTAATATGGTACCCTAAATAAAATTACAAATATACCCATATTCGTCTAATCCTATTCATGTAATTATCTACTAATTCCCATCTATCTGAGTATACTAAATCTATGAGATTATGTCTAAGCAGGTCTTTCTAATCCTAAGAGCCTACAACAATATGTAGTAACTACGAACCAGTGCCCCTTATTTCTCCAACCTTCATCAATTCCATGTTCATATATTTAGCAACATAAATAAATATATGTTTTTGGTATATTATATTTTGGTATGATGTATATAGTATATCACTAATATATTCATATAACATATATTCAACAATTAACATAAATAATTATTTTATAGGTAAATCATACAGATATATTGTATATTTGTATATACTATATATACCATATATTGGTATAATGTATATAGTATATCATTAATATATTCATATAACATATATCACACAATATATGAACATAAAGTATTGTTTTACAAGTAAATCATACGATATACTGTATATTGGTATATAGTATATTGTATATAAGTATTGTATACTTAGAGTATTACATAATACATTATACTTATATATGGACATTATACTTATATAGTAGCATATATTTTATGTATATTTTGAATAATAATGGAGAATAAATACACCAATGGAGGAAAATGCTTAGGGGTGGATTTTGCAAGCTAGATGAGAGAGATAGGAAACAGGGATTCAAAACTTTGTAGGGGAAGAGACGTGCTGAAGTTTGATGAGGAAGAAAGTGTGATTAATATGAATTTAATAGAGATATGTTTTGACGGGTACAATTCCTATTTTTAGGAGATAAAGATTTAGTATAACTATTCTCTTTTGGGAGAGTTATTTAGTATAACTAAAACACTTAGATTTAGGAGAATATATAAAAGTGGTACTATTGAAATTAAGGTATAGAGATATGGTACAAAATTTTGAAAAATGGTATTCTTGTGAATTAATTACGTTATTGGGTAAAAGAAGAGAATAAATCTTCATAGTAGGGTTTTGGTGTTAATTTCCCCATTATTATTCTATAATTAAACGGCTAATACTATTAATAAATCCATAATTAGTTCTACCGGCAAATTATAAAAATTAAGGAACGTATGCATTAAATGTAATTGAAAATTTAAATAAATTCAGCATTTATGACGCTGGACCATTTCGTGCTCCAACCTTTTCTCATTCCTCGTATTAATAGCGAACTCATAAGCAGGAAAGATCACACATTTCTTCAGAACAGTTTCCTTCTCCTTAGATAATTTGTGATTGTAAAAACTTCTTTATGATAG
This sequence comes from Petunia secreta, assembly GCA_029990175.1. NCBI lineage: Eukaryota > Viridiplantae > Streptophyta > Magnoliopsida > Solanales > Solanaceae > Petunia > Petunia secreta. Next base: position 64,115,758 of record JARKIP010000035.1, read on the forward strand.
CCTCTCCTTATTCCGAATGGATAGTGCAGGTGGATTCCTTGGGAGAAAACTATTCTTCTGTTGCCCTTTTTTCTGTCTACACTCATATGGAAAGGTAAATGTCCCCCGAGTCATGAAGTTTGATCGGGATTTTACCTATGGTCTTCAGAGCAGCTTCATTGTGCCATGCGTACTGATTAGGGTGTACTCATATTCTACAACAACGGGTACTGTGATATTCCTCTTGTTATGTTTAGTCAACTATATTCCGGTGCTTCAGAAGTCCTACGATACCAAGGTTGGTATGGAACTTTCAAGACCAATATAATGAGGAAGAATAACAAGTGGTTCTTGCATGAAATGACAAATACAAGTGGCAAATGAAGTCTTTCCTTCTTCTTAATTTTTTTTCATAAACAGCCACTGTTTTTAGATGTGACAAGAAAATTAGTTTCTTGTTCTTTTAGTTTGTGCAAAAGTTTTGAGAAAGCTTAAGTGCAATAGTTTTTATACAATTTGTTCCCGGATCCATTGATCAAAGAGTTGATAGCAAGGATTGGTCTCGGTGTGGATACATAGAGAATAAATTTTAAACACAAATAGATCTACCTAGAATTGCTTTGTCTTCCGCTGCGTGTTATGAACACACACATGCAATCCAACAGTTGACAGATATGTAGACTAGCATTTGATGTTTATGTCTCATTAGCAGTTATAATAGAAAATAGCCATTGGCCAATATATATGATCTCTAACTGCGATTGTACATAATTTACTAGGAATTCTATACAATTGCTACATTGAATTGCCCGCTTTGATTTTCAGATTAAACAATTACTCCACGGCCACCTTGGTCATGTGTTGACTAAGAAAGACACCTCTTCCAACATCTGAAGGGTTCCAGGGTGTGAAAGAGATAAGAAGGGGAAAGTGACCCTTTTTCCGGGCTGCGCGAGAGTGCGAGCATGGGAGGCTACGCGCTTAGAAAGATAAAATGGACTAACATACTATGTACTTTATTCAACATGCGCCGAGTTGATAATGTTGGTTTATGTTCAGTTTTCTAGGCTTAGAGTGTATGTTGTCACAGAAATATTGTGGTACATACGTATTTATAGATATATAACCATAGGCGTCATCAGATGAATGACATAGATCCTACTCTATTTGTATGAGTTACTCCATTAAAGACATGATAGTGCATTAATACTAGATTAAGTAGTACCATCTCTTGTAGTTACATGTCACTAACCCAACAGTTAGTTAGTCATGTCAACTTTATCCCCTTGTCATTAAAAGAGCTAGGTAAAGCTTTCGACCTTTCACCTTACTTCGTCCAAAAGCCGCCAAAGTACTTTAAGCAACATGGAAGATAAGAGACCAAGATGCAATCGATATGCTTTAAGCAACGGGAGGAAGCTTCTTGAACGATTAAAGGCTAGCTAAGGATCGTTTGCTCTCGTGACAAGAGGAATATCACAGTAACAACTGTGTTAGAAAACGAGCGCACCATAATCGCTGTGTGACTGCACATGTCATGGAGATGACATTCCAAAGAACGTCGTTAGGATCCCGATCAAGGTCAATGACTCGGGGAACTACGGACGTCTCAACATAGACAGAAGGGTGGAGAACGCAGACAGTTGAAGCATACTTGTTTCCAGCTTTCTTATATACCGTCTGTACCGAATAAAGGAGATGTTTCAAAGTTATGGAACCACGATCAAAGAAGCACATTTTGGAGAAAGGAGCAGGATCCTTTCGATGAAAAGTGAGGTTCATAGGCGAGACGATGATTTTAGAAAGAGTATTTGTGAAGGATATCTGCTGGGGTACCCCATTTATAGGCAAAAGTAGTAGTGAACGAGTAAGTATCGTGAGGAGTTAATGGCGGTCTGTGGAAATGTACAGAGAGTATAAGCGGTACAGTAAATACTTAAAATACGTGACAAAAAACCAGAAAAAATTAGGTCGCGTATTTCAATTTTAAAGTAATTATAGGAGCCGGAGACTTAAAAAGTCATTAAGTTAATGGGATCATGGACCCGTCGCTATGTCACGATGAAAAAATGTAATTTTATGTAGATAGAGGAAGGGCGATATGCCTTTAATAGCCTAAGCATTAATTGAGTTGGAAGGGTGTATAAAATGGCGAGGTCATGTAGTCCATGCTTTGATAATCCGTAAGGGGGATTCGAATTCGATAATGCAATTCATGTGTTTAACACGTAAATATGTGAATCTCGGTTGTAAATAGGACATGGAACGATGTCAATCAAGGTTGTAAATAATCCACTTAACCGACTCAAACTATATAAGCTCATGTTAACTGATACATGCTCATAATTGCAGAGACGAAGGTTATCTGAGTTATATTATCAAGAAGCTAACCATTATTTATTTTGCAAGATAAGAATGAACCTTTTCTCCACCCAATGCCACTGTGAAAGAGGGAACTGTCAGATGAGATCATTTACTGCTCCATATCGTGCACTTATGGTTGTGGACATCCAATCAGCAGACGTGAGAGCAGCTTGGCTCGGCAGACGACGCATTGAGTAATTTAGGGTTCAGATCATAGTGCTTTTACTGCTCCATATCGTGCACTTAGGGTTGTGGACATCCAATCAGCAGACGTGAGAGCAGCTTGGCTCGGCAGACGACGCATTGTTCAATTATAGGGTTCAGATCATAGTGCTTTTACTGCTCCACATCGTGCACTTAGGGTTGTGGACATCCAATCAGCAGACGTGAGAGCAGCTTGGCTCGGCAGACGACGCACTGTCTAATTTAGGGTTCAGATCATAGTGCTTTTACTGCTCCATATCGTGCACTTAGGGTTGTGGACATCCAATCAGCAGACGTGAGAGCAGCTTGGCTCGGCAGACGACGCATTGAGTAATTTAGGGTTCAGATCATAGTGCTTTTACTACTCCATATCGTTCACTTAGGGTTGTGGACATCCAATCAGCAGACGTGAGAGCTGCTTGGCTCGGCAGACGACGCATTGTTCAATTATAGGGTTCAGATCATAGTGCTTTTGAATTAGAGGGATTGCAGCCACACCCAATGTGTGGACTTGGCAACAACAACATTTAATGTATTGTCGTTTAGCCTTGCAGTTCTGTTTTTGATGCATTTCATCAATATCATCAATACCACAAATGAACGAATTTTTGGCATGCCACTCTAATTTTCACAACTATCCACATTAATACTTGATGAATGCACCACCACACCTTTTCATCCACCGCAATGATATTTAAAGTAACAATCAAATTTGATGTTGTAATCATAATTACAATGCAGTACAGTACATGGGACAGTCAAATTAACCACACACATTGCCTTCCAGCCCTATCAGATCTATTTTCATTAGATAGTCACTTACACCTCTTGAGATATGATACTGTCATAAATTAGGTGTTCTGATTTGCATTCATTGAATCTTCGAACCCCTCCCATGTCTTGTATTGAATGCTACTGTACTTATTACTTTTTGCGGACGTCCCACAAGCTCATCAGCACTCAATGGACAAGCCTCGCATGTCAGATCTAAACATTTAACGGGGCTGCAAGCCCTCGAAACTAGAAACCCTAACGCACAAAGTCCAACCAATAATAATACACTTTCATGATACCACTGAATATGCCTGCCATTCAACGCGCTCCGCAGGCCAATTCCTGTTTCACTCATTTGGCATTCTTATCTGCGTATTGAATGCGCACCAACCCTAAGGAGAAATTTAACCCGACTTTTGACCTGAACGAGGCAAATCTTACCTCCTGCCCTATCCCTATGAAGATAGATTTTCTTGAGTTTTACTGTTGCCGTCCACTCGTAAAGCATCAACAAGACAAGTGAATGCTCTCGCCGACGTCTATCCGTTGAAAAACCGGAAAGTAAATACCCTAGCCACTGCAACTGACCTTTTTTTTTCTGACGTCCCTTTCTTCTTTTCATCGGCAGGTGGGTGATGCAGGCCACACCACAATAAAGATTCCTGCAAATCCCCTCAAAAAGGAAAATGAAAGATCTTTCAATACTCAGTAACGCAATCTCACTGACCTACTTTCTTCTTTTCATCGGCAGGTGTGTGATGCAGGCCACACCACAGTAAAGATTCCTGCAAATCCCTCAAAAAAGGAGAAGGAAAGATCTTTCAATACTATACATAATGACACGGACGAACACAGAAGATAACAGATTTGATGTATCGAGTCTTGATGGCCTCTTTTGTACCTTGTATATTCGATTATATTGTATTGTATCAATAGTAATTACTTCCGTCCTCTGTATCTTGACACGTGGGTGATGCAATCAGATTCCTTCATATCCTGCAAAAAATATAGAACGAAAGATCTTTACGCATAATAGACAATGACATCGACGACCTTTGAATATTAATAAGGATGTTGGCTTTATTGAGTAGCATTGAGTTCGAAGACATCGGTAGCGATATCCGTTAGCGTGCATAATTAGTCGGTAGATCGACGGGAGTAGAAGAAACTAACGCAAAAAGATAGTAATACGATAGTGTTAGAAGACGTAGTATGTGAGTTAAAAAAAGACGTCATCTAAAATCAAAAAGTGAATTTATAAAAAATTGAACAGAATAATCCACGAATTTAATTAGAACAATGTCTCGGGTAAGATTAAATGAATTTTATGTATTATCAATTAAGAAAAATTTATCAGAAAAATTTTATTAGTATAATCTTATTAATAACTTTACATCTCAAAAATAGCAGGTGTGCGATGCAGTAACGCAATACTCTGTAACGCAATCTCACTGACCTACTTTCTTCTTTTCATCGGCAGGTGTGCGATGCAGGCCACACCACAGTAAAGATTCCTGCAAATCCCTGAAAAAAGGAGAAGGAAAGATCTTTCAATACTATGCATAATGACACGGACGAACACAGAAGATAATAGATTTGTTGAATCGAGTCTTGATGGCCTATTTTGTATCTTGCATATTCTATTATATTATAATGTAGCAATATTAATTACGTCCGTCTTCTGTATCATTTCGTGCTCCATCTCCATCTCCATCTGACTATAAGATGCATAGACGCACCAATAATTTGTACTCCCTGCGTCCAAGATTAGTTGACGCTTTAGTAAGATTCATTTTCACTTGTCACAAATTAGTTGTCGCAATAGCTGAAAGTGTCAACTGATTCATGATGGAGGGACTTAAAGTCAAAATAATTATAGTTATGACGTCGCCTTTTTATTGACCATTCCATGTTTAACTTGATATACGGGACATGATTTATCGAAAGTTAGAACATCGTGTAGGTATAAGTATTCTTCAATTCTTTCTTTTGTTCTAAATATAAAATACTCCCTCCGTCCCAAATTAATTATCACTTTAGGAGAAATGGTTTGTCACAAATTAGTTGTCTATTTAGGATCTCAAGGCTAAATTTACTAGTTCTTCCCAACTATACCATTAATAGTAAAACAGAATTCCAAAAAAAAGTTAATAATCAAACATTAAATAAGGAGAACATAGTAAAATATACACCTTATATAAAGGTATTCATAATATGAGTGAAAAAATTGAAGGTGACAACTAAAATGGGACGTAGGGAGTATTTATCAATAAGATTTGATGTAGTATCAGTAGGGCAACAATGTAGGATACTAGGATTAGTTAGGTGAACCTTAGAAATTTTTGTTCTTGATAATCATCCATAAATTTGAATTGTTACTAAATTAGGGAATGTTTCATTATTTTTGTGACAGACCAAAATTGAAAATGTGTCCTATAAATTGGGACGGAGGGAGTACAAGAGTAAGATCCCGTCTGGTCAAGCCTAAAAGTATCTTATAGGAACTAAACTGCTTTTTGAGTATTTTGGTAACTAAAAGCACAAAGAGCTTATAAGCACGCCTGAGCTTAAAATAACCCAAAAAAGAGAAGTTACGACTAACTTCTCAAAACTGTCTTATAAGCAACTTATGGCTCATAGAAGCTACATATAAAAAGCTCACCCAGACCGGATATAACAACATACCTTTAGTTTTCTTTAAAATTTGTTTTAACCAAAATTTCTATTTATCATTTATATTTATCTAGTAAAACTTCTTATAATAATTTATTATCTTCAAGTTATTTTATTTCTCAACACCCGATAAAATAAATTGATAATAACCAACCCGTTGGATATAATTTTCATTTGGTTTGGTTTCAAGAACTTAAAAATCGATTATGTTGGTTTGGGTATGATTTAAATTAAAAACCTGCCAAACCAAACCATGAACACCCCTACATACCATCCATATTCCACTTTTGTGAAATCATATAAAATCTAATATTTTATCCAGATACCCTCCACACATATATCCTCCCACTTATTTAGGCTCGGGCTTTATCCTCTTCTTGTTCTTCTTGTCTTTCACTTAACAAAAATATAGTTGTTCCCTTCAAAATCTCAAAATATGGGCAAGGTGTATGTTGTGTTTAGTGGTAAAAAGCCGGGTATATACCTTACATGGGAGGAGTGTGCTCCAAATGTTATTGGCGTGAAGAAGAACTACTACAAATCATATAGTTCCCTAGAGAAAGCTAGAAAAGCTTACATTGAATTTCAAAAGCTCAACAAGCAAGAAGCTGAAGAAGGAGAAGGTTCGTCTAGTGGTATTATAGATGCTATTGTAATTGGCATATCAGTGGGCATGAGGATATCAAACAATTGATCTTCTATGTAATTTATGTATGACTAATAATTAATGAACGATGTAGTTGGTTTTGGTTGGTTATACTTGTCTAGTATAAAACGTTTTACTTTCGTGACATATTTGCGATGTGGTAATTAAGTTATCATTGTGGAAATTGTAAATAATTTACCCATATATGTAACACTGGTTGCATACACGAAAATAAATAAATAAATAAATAAATAAATAAATAAATAAATAATAAAAAATATATATATATATATATGTAATAATATGCGTTTAAGATAGGTAATGTTGCAGTTTTTTTGTCATTCTTCACTTTTACACTCCCCTCACTAAATCATTAAGGAGAATAATTTATTAAACATTATACTCTACCCCTATTTATGTTTGATTGTATTTGAATTATGAGATGAGTATATAACAGCCAAGTATATATGGTTTTTGGTGATTTGTAGTCCGCTTTTAATTTCTAGAACAGAACGTACTCAAGTAGTTTTGTTAATGGAAACAAATTCGAAACAAATCAACATGCAAGCTTTTTTCTCATACCTTATGGAGAGACTTTAATTTATGGCACTTGCTTTCACGGACCCCAAAAATTTCAACAGTTTGTGCTACCAAATTGCATTCAATACATTGAGCAACTTGCCAACTTGGGACACTAAAACACGTCGTGCAATAGTCACAGTTTGGATAATAAATGACGACGATTGCTGGTTCTTTGATGCGAACAGAAGCATTTAACGAAGCAGAAAGTTGTCAAAAGGCATACAACAATGGCATTTGAACATCATATTTCAGAATAAACTTTTGTTTAATTAAGACGGACCCGAGGGACTTTCACGATTCTCACGAAAGACGTGAAACTTTGCCCAGGTAGAAGAGAAAATATCTCAGCAGCGGGTACGCCGCAAGAGACAAACTATAACGAACAAACCTTATCCGCAACTGGTGTTTACATCAAGTCAATAAATACAAGACATATGTACTTACGTCTATCTATTACTTAATCATGGTTGGTTGACATGAATTTACTACATTTTAAAGTTTAATTACCTTATTTAAGTTGAGTGGTTTGGATAAAAAGCGGGTGCGGATAAGTATTCATCAACTCTAATTTAGGTGTGGGCGCGTTGGGTTTTAACGAACTTTCAACGATAACTCATAATAACATTAATACCACGTTTACATTTTTAAAAAAAAATAAAAAAGAAACTGGAAATTTGATGCACGATCATGATTATTTCAGACTTATACGGCTAAGTTATGGAAAATAAATTATATAAAGATATGATTTGAACATAATTAAGTATAAATAAAGATATGAATTAAAAGGTTAAAAATAAAAATCCGATTGGAGTCGGCGATTGCGTAAGATGTAAAATGGCTATTTTAAAATGCAATGTTTATGCTCATAGTTAGGATGAAAGTGAAGGCCGGATGGAGCAAGTGGCAACTTTCACAAATGTACAAACCCACTAATTTTAAATTACAGTAAGACTTGTCATAGAAAATAATTATTTTGAACTACTTCTTCGACTGAAAAAATACATATTTGTATATTTGTTTGAGTAGCGCAAATATCAAATTTAACTACATCTCTGATTTAATATAGAAAAATGATGGCCAACATGTGAGTAGCGCGAAGTTGCACGAAATTGCAAGCCCTCCACTTCACCCCTATACATTTTCGATAGATTGAATGTGCTCTAATTTTTTTAACCTGAACATCCATTGATGTTCTTTCTTCTTTCGTTGAACGTAAAGATATAACTTCACTACCTCGCCACTGTGATGACCACTATACCCGCATCATTAATTATTACTCCTATAAGATTAGGAATCTTGTAAAACTCTGCATACATAACCAATGAAGAACCACATACTTTGATTTTACGAAACATTGCCTTCTTCTTCTTTGTGGAACGCTTTTGACTCAATGCACCTTTCAAAGCAAAAATTTAGGATATGGCATACCAGCCTATCACGGGAGAAGAAGAAATAAAAACCGTGATGGTTATGCTTAAACAGAAACTTAATCAGATAACCAATGAGTTCTCCATCACAAAATGTGTGGGTGGTTCTTCATCCATTGTGTGGATTGAATTAGATCCCAATAAGTGAACATGGAAGTATAAGCCAGCAACAAAATACTGTCATGGGAGAGCGGGTGAACAACAAATTATAAAACAGTATCTACGATTATATAAAACCACTGAGCAAGAAGTAACAGTATTTAGATAACGGTTTTCTCTCAGCTCAAGTGAATGTTAAGACTTGAATTGGTTTTTGGGTAGTGCCGACATAATAGTTTGCCGACAGGTGACCAGGATGCAACCTGTAATTGGAAATGAGAAAGCATGAGAGTGAATGAGATAGAACGAAGGGGGGACAATGTATTTACACCTACATATTTAAATTTTTTTCGCGTGCACCGCACGTGATGCTTAGAATTGTAGAGTGTTCATAGATCATTGGATTTGAGGGAATGAAAATCCACATTTCAGCAACCATAAACTTGGGTATCAAGAAAAACTTAATTTGCATTGTGAATATTGTTTCCAAAGTTAATGATGCGCGTGACTACATTACTGTACATTTTAATACATGGTTCATATCTGAACTGGTCTGGTAAGCTTACTAAAAATAATCCATGCATTACTAATTTTTGTATTGCTAAACGACCTCATACTACATGTATTTATATAATAAATTACAGGTCTACCGCTAAACTAACTAACAAAGCAACAAGTTTTATACTATTAAAATAGTACTGCTGTACACGGATTTTTATTTTTCCCCTACCGAATGAAATACAACGTTTTTAGCGGGTTGGTTATTGGAACTTAGTACTAGCCTAATACAAATAAGGTTTTTCCGCCGTATCGTGTGGATGTCAGGTTTCGGATTACTACTATGAAGCATCTACTAAATGGTGCGTAGTCGAATAGACAAACGAAAAAAAAAACACAAAAAAGAACGAAGCGATACTGCCGAGAAACCCGTCAAATGCAATTTTCCTTTTAGAATAAGATATTATGCGAGTGCATGTGACAAAAATATACTCCGTATATATATAAATACTGCTTTTTCAAGGCAGGTATAAGTGTGTTTGTTGGGGGTTAGAGTGTCAAACGGGTATACGGGTCCGGGTTCGGGTTATAAAATTGTAACCCCGCAGGTTCCGGGTACGGGGCCGGATACGGGTTTAAATTACGGGTTCTTAACGGGTCCGGGTTTTGGGTAGGAAAAAAAACCCGTGCGGGTTCGGGTCTTAGCGGGTACGGGTTCAGGTCTTAAAAAATGGGGTTTGAGTCTGGGTTTTATTTTTTTTAATAATATTATTTTAAATACTTAAAAGAAAAGATGAATGATAGGAAAAACTGAAAGACTTACTTTATTTAAGATACTTGAACTATTAAAGTATTGAATATTAAACTTCTAAATTTGAAAAGTGCAACATCGAAACTAGATAATGAAAATTCAAATTACAAATTTAAATATGCCTATTTCTTTGTGTAATTTCTTCCATGTCATTTTCCTCAAGCTCCGGTGTAGGTGCCATTGATAGTGCTTGATCACTTAACAGAATTTGTTCAAGGTTATCATCTTCTTCTAGCGAGTCTTCAATTCCTTGGCTTCTTCGCTCCGATCTAATCCAGTCTCATAAACAATTAGAAAATCCAAAGCATTATTACCCAAAAGAGTGACGGGTATCACCTATTTTGAGGTATATATCGACGTTAATAGTTGAAGTTCTATACCATATTTGAGTAATATATATTCAAATTGTTGATTTGTTATGGAATATCAAGTTTATTTTTTAATTAAATAGCTAAACTTGTTTCTCTTGAACATATTTCACTATTAACAATATGGACACAAAACGAATTAAACCATGAGTAGAAAACTTATGTATACCTTTCTCTACACATACAAGTTTTAACACTCAGTTTATTTTAACGGATACGGATATGGGTATATCCAGTAATACCCACTAATTTTGACGGGTCTTAACGGATACGGGTATTCGTTAAGAAAAAAAAAACCCATTCGGGTAGGGGTATTTTAAGGGGTTTACGGGTTCAGGTCCGGGTTTTTGCGGGTCCGGATGGGGTCGGGTTTTAATGAGTCCAGGTCCGGGTTTTGACGGGTAGACCCCTACCCATTTGACACCTGGGCTTAGACATTGCGCTTTATTTTCTCAAGTAAAAAAAAAATAACTTTAATTAACCACTAACGCCCATGAAGTTAGTACTCAATCGGCTCCACCATATTCTATGTTTTATCCTTCTTCTTTTTTCAGCCACGATATTTGATATAGTCAATATAAGTTTATCCTCTTTTGCCTTACATCAAGCTCTTTAGAAGGTTGAAAAATTGGGCAGCATATACACGTTTCATTACTTTTAGGTCTTGCAGCTTTAAATTGCCCACTACAAGCTTATAGAAAAGGAAAATACTCCAAGCTCGCATAGAAAAATCAAAAGTGATATAATGGTCAGGCTTTCTGAAGAAGTAGAATGATGTCAACAATTAATGAAAAAAATCGTCTCTTTGAAATATTAAGCTTTATACAACAGGTGGGTTAAAATATAAAACATCACTTACTACGCTAAAAAAAGTGGTAAAATTATCTTTGTATTTGTTGTATACAGCCAAAAGAAGTAATCTGCTTAAATTTGAGACATGCAGCCAAAGCCGACAAAATGTATTCTTGCAAGCATGTAGCAAACCGCAAAATAAATTAGCAATAGCATGACTAATATAAAAACTACCATATATTAAGATAGAAACAAAGAAAAAAGAAAGAAAAACTCATAACTAATCCAATATAATACTTTAGTCTACACGTTGTACAGACAAACTGAAACACTACGGGAGGAATTTTGGAAGAAACCAAACACAAAGGTCACGATAAGAGAAGGAATCAAGACAGAGTGCGTTGCACGTGGATATCATGTTGTTTATTGTAATATAGCATCCACAAATGATGTGTGTAACAAATGACAAATCATCAAAAAAAAAAAAGGGTTACACCTTAATTTTAATACGTACATGCACCTCAATAGTATATATGATACATTGATACTCGAAAATGAGTCAAGATCCAACATAAGTACTAAGCTAGACCACCCACATATAAACTATTTAGCTCTATAAAATTTGGTAGTATCTAGTCAGCTTCTCAGAGCTTCTCAAAGGTTCATAGATTTTTCCTCCCAAGTTACGGCTAGATCATTCCCTCTGTGTTTCAGAAAATTTATTCAATTCATTGCAAATGCGCCAATAGCCTTATTTCTAGTAATGAACAGATTAGCTGCTAGCGGCACTCATTCAAAAGAAATATAACAGTAGCATACCCAGCCATTTAACACAAAATTTCGATGCTTGAAAAGATATCAATGACAAATTAAACCGATTAAAAGAACCATCAATAATCTTGCATATAGTCATCCCAATGAAACCACAATTCCGTACATGATTTCCAATGCAGGTTCTTGAAGCAAGAGCTTCTGCACGTACGCGGCATTCGATTGACACCTCACTCTTATGAGCAGAAGGCGGATCTCGCTTCTTATAGCTACCAAGTACTCGCTTGACTTTTGGATGTGTGTCCTTTGCGAAACTGGAGACAGTGGTTGGATACTATCCATATTTACCCTGAAATTACAATGTAGAGTTATGGCAAATAGATTGTAAGGCATTGAAAAATATCTATAATATAACCTCATTTGTCTGTTGGCACGTATCAATTTGCAGAAGTTTGAATGCAGAAAATAAGTTTTTTTTACTCCGAATACATAAACTTACCAACATTGGATTTCATAAGTTGAATCAGGAGCGGCAGCACTTCTTGGAATTGATTTTTAGATTTAATAGCTGATATCTAATTATAAGACCCATCACCAAGCAGTGGTACCGCTGCTGATCCACCTAAGATTAACATACTCTACTCCTTAGTATATTTGCTTACAATTCAGATTTAATTTCGTCGTAACAGAAAATAGGGGAGGAAGAGGAGAATGAACCTCACCGAGTGCTTAATTTAAGTATTACTTTCTGTCTGTGTAGTTTCACGGTCATTCTCCCATAATAAATACTAAGTGAAGAATTGGTCAAAGTATGAACAGTAGCAATCATGCGGTCAAAGAACTGCCATAAAGCCAGTCAAGTATACACGGGCGTCTTTGGGCTGTGGCCTTTGAATGCCTCTTACGTTGGAAGTAATGTTTGACTGCATCCGTTACATTTTTGTGGTCTCTACGGTAAATTGCACCACCCTATTCCTTGAACAAAAATATTTTGACCGTTAACAAAATGGAAACACTTCACCAGTCATACAAACTGGCAGCGCAAATCAAATACGCCCAAAAAGATTTAGCATTAACATCGATGATTTGGCGTGTTAGTTAATGGCCTCAAGGTACTCTTTGCTGTGGAATAAGTGTACAAAGTGGTGTTCGCACATACACACAGTCACATAGACGCCAACATATTGGATATGAACTTCTCATGATTCAAATCAAATATAAATACTAAACGTCTAGTTAATAAGAGAGTATAAAGAGACGGTTTCAGGGCAAACAGAACCTATTCAGTCATATCATATTACTACAAAATTGGGAATCACCAATATAAAATTGTGAACGAAGTTTTCGCCCAGAGGCAGACCTAACAATCGTATCATATAAAAAATGTAGATGTCGCATCGTTTGACCTTAGACGTCATGAATATGAAGTGTCGATCTTTGAATTATAAGGTGCATGTTGGGGGTATAAATTGGCGACGTGTTGTATTTAGGTGCATGTCTAATCCGTAAAGGGTTCCAAAGTAGGTAATGGACAAGCGAGTAATGAATCACCCAATAATAAAATGGCACGTCATTTTTTATTCCGCATTGCCAACTAAGCCCTATCGACTCCCTACTTGTGTATGTCGTAAAACGTGCAGCAGGATAAAGGCTTTCCCCAACCAGTTATATACTTTCGACTGTGGTTCTATTTATATGTATAGAACCTTCCTTGTCTATTGCAGTACTTACCACACACACCAGTATAATCAGTTGCTAAATTACTGAATAGAATACAATGGAACGAAGACGTCGTGGTAATAATGTCGGCAGTCCGCTACAGGGGGCGTCTCCGAATACAGTGGAAAAGCTGGTTCGCAATTACAGTACTGATTTGAGTTGCCTCAAGTTGGAGCTACGTACTCTTCTATCCAGAATAAGGCGTGATTCCGGTGCTGACCATTTGCGAAACCTATTGAATATTGATCGTCCTCTGCCAAAGATCATCGCAATTTTCATTAATCTGCTACAAGAGATTGTTGTGATCCCCGACTCGTCTACATCAGCCCGAAATAACGGTGAAGATGATAGCGACGACGACATAAGCGTACACCAGTAGGGGCTGCTAGGTGTAGTTATTGAGGTCAACGGAACTCCTGCAATATTCAACACCAGTACGACTTGTTTTCTACAGTATTTCCTCATTGCCATGCCTTTAAAATAAAAAGAAAAAAGAGAGAGCTACCTTCTTTTCTAGCTTTGGCGGGAGGAATGATTTGCTCTCATCCCTTTCGCTTGTCCAGTAACATCTTCTTTCTCAAAAAGAAAAAGTCGGAACCCGGTCTTGACACCCATCAATGACTAGAATTTTCTTTTTTGATTCGAAATTCTACTTTTGCTTCTCCCGATTTTTCAAGTCAAGAAGAGAATCGCTCCTATGGAGGAAATAAGGGACTCATATCGAAAGGGCTTTGTGATGATTCCTTCTCCTATGGTTATGCCTATTTTAGCATCACTAAGTATTAACGTCGTTTTATTTCCACGTAACTGTATGTGGATATCCTCGTAGCGTGTCCCGTTTGTTAGGTTCTAATAATGGGGCCGCTAATATTAACGGATTTTTCACAATTTCTAGCCATGTTGTATGAAATGAAATCGCTTTTCTTTTGTATGTAGAATTGCCTTAAGCGGCGCCTCTATTCTTTTCTATCAAAATTGGATAATCAAGTGACTAGTTTTACTAATACTCATAATTAACAACGGGGATCGGTCTGGGCCTTGGCTTATTATTCCTAATAATGGTAAGTACCAAAAAGTAAGCTTATGTTACAAAACATTGTATAAATGTTGATGTATATTTAGTCTCTTATGACTCCATTTCTTACATGTTCATCACATTCCATGCACCATTAGTGGAATTAAATATCCAATTAGTTTTACGTCTTAGTTCTCCATTTGGACTGTAATAATGCACACTTCAACGCACTTAGAGGGAAAAATTTGAAGTATGTTGGGAATCGAAGCGGCAATAAGAGCGAGATTATTATAGATAAATTGAATTATCACATAACTACATCAACATAAATATAACGCCACTGGTTACAGTACAGATAAGAATGGCATACTTTCCCTATCTTTATTTTGATTTTATATAATTTTAGTGGGAAATAGTGGGGCGGGAAGTAATTCACAACTTTTTCGTACACGCGGAGACAATCAATCATTCGTCGAGACAAATAACACCCCTACAACTTACCAATATCTTTCAAAGGAACTTTCTAGCGCGTAGCTCTATCTACAATGGATGAACTTATGAAATTTGGGGTCACCATGTCCAATACCGACATCGTCAATGGCTATGTGGTATTTTTCGTTCAACACCTTACTCTTCTTAATTATTTTTCAGGCTTCCGTATATTTATGAAGGATACACACTAATAGTAGTAATTATGTTTACTGACAGTATCTGCCTGCGAAGTCTGTTCTTTATATTCCTGCTTCGGCACAGACTTGTGTCCTTGACTTCCATGGGAGAAAATGGACGGTTGCAGCTGCTATCGGTGAAGATAAACGGAATAAGTTGGGCCGTGGATGGAAGCGTTTTGCCAATGACAATGATTTAAGGGTGGGAGATCGGGTTGTCTTTCAACCTGTGAAGTGTTCAGAAAAAGTTTGTACGTGCAAAGTTGAAATAGTCCGTGGATTAGAATCCAGCGAGGCTCTGCTTAAAAGGGGATGTGACAAAGGAACCTCTAATAAGCGGTACAAGGTTTGAATTGTCTCCTTAATTAACTACTATGTTTCTCTTTTCATTTCCAATTGTTTCCCTTTTATGTTATTTTATCGAAATAAAAAATGTCTTTACGTTGCCCTTAGACGGCAGAGATGAGCCTACAAGAGAAGATTGCTTACTACGAGCACACCGTTTATCTTAAGATTGAGAAAGAAAAGGAAGTAAAGTGTGTCAAGGATGAAATTGAACTTTTGGAGAAGAGAAGACTACGCTTACTTGGGACAAAGCTGGAATACAAGGAAAAGGAGAAAGAACAAGCACAAATATTGCAAGATGAAGCCGCGAATGCTCTTTTAACTGACAAGGACTTCTTAAGGATGAGTCAGCTGCATCATATAAAGAAAGAAATTATATCTGTTCAAGCAGAGCAGAACCTGGGTTAGTGAGCTCGAAAAGCAAAGTGTGTCGCTGAGATGCTAGTACGTTGTTGTTTTTTTGTGAATTTTTGTTTAAACAAAATCTTCTAGTATCTAGTGTATCAACTAAATGATGCACACATTATCCACATGAATCATTTTAGGCTATGTTGCGCAGATCATCCGACAGTGCAGTCGGATGCATTTCAGTGATTCAGATGTAGGGTGTTGTTGGATGATCCGACACTAGTACAATGTCATTTTGAATGATTCGAGCAACCTGGAGTTTAGGCGGTGCGCTTTAAGGTTGTGTTTTGTGTTTCAGATTTACAGTATAACGTTGTTTATTGGGGTACCCTGTTTCCGTTATTTCTACTATACGAATTTTAATCTTGGGTAGTTCCTAACATTATGTGAAAGAATTAACATCAGTTGTCCGTGGATGTGCAAACGTCGTAGGTGCCAAATATACTCCATTTAAAGGAGCTTCCTTGTACGAGACACGTCATAATGAAGAATTTCGTAGTTGCGGATAGAGCAGCTACAAGGTTCTACTTCGTAATCATAGACAGTACAAGTAGTTGCGTCGACTGTTGCGTCGCATACAATAATTACAACAAACGCGTACTTGAAAGCTAAACCACTTTACAAAACTCGATAAAGTCTTCATCAACTGATGTTGTGTAGCTGTGATAGGACTTAATGCTGAGCTAATGGAGTTCCATTGAGAGGCATTCCATCCTGTTCACTTTTTTCTTTTTGGGAGATAATCCCGCATGCACATTTGTTAGTTCCCCTATCCTTGGTTGTGTTGGGGAGATAATCCCGCATCCACATTAGTCAACACTCTCGCAAGCCCTAACATATTTCGCGTGCATTTATGTATGTCATTTGAGACGGAGGGACAAATTACCTTAGGGCTCGTCTATTACACCAAATTATAAGATAATAATCAAGTAGCCGAATTGTCAACAAAACAAATTGACCTAAGTATCCACATCCGACAACCACCTTCCATTAATTTGTGATATTCTGACTCTTCATATTACATTTCTCGAAATAATACCCAACTTACATCACCACAAAGAGCTAAACTAGAGGAAAATGGCAAGTGAATGGGTTGAAGACGATTCGCTCATCTCCTGGTTCCCATTGAAAATAGCCTCTACATACAACAATCATGATATTCTGGTAATTCTATTTAGATTTACATCAATAATCTTCTTCTTCTTCTTTTTTTCAATTTATAAACATGTATGGATGTATAACTTCGACAAAATTCTGGCATGCTAATTTCCACAGTATCTTCCAAATTGCATTAATGAGGATCTCCCTCCTACTTCGGTCATAGCAGTTCTCCGATGTCGTGGGAAGGAGTGGAAAGAAACTCTTATTGGTTATGGACGACGAAGACTCGTTAAAAGTTGGAAAGATTTTGTCGTCGATAATAAACTGGAAATAGGGAGTCTTGTTTTTTTTGAACTTGTTGAAGCTTCAACAGAGGGTGTGGTCTTTAGAATTTTAATCGATGAAACCATCGGTTGAACATGGAGCCTAGGATCAGATGTTTAGAGAATCCTTTGTAGTTTGATTAAAGGATTAAAATCTTGTTTTGTGTCACTACCTTTTGTTTGCTAACGTATATGTGAAGTGGCGTAAGGATCCGGACCCTGCTACACGATATCTTTGAACAATATATATCGCTTTATTCGGCTGCACAACTACCAATCGTGAATTTATGAGACTGACGTTAACAATCCGCTCCAACCCACTACACAATATTTTACACCGGACAAATTACATTTTTAATCTCGCCTAGCAACGACATATATCTCTATTACACTATTTTACTACTAAAATATTGATTAAGAGTATTGGTGCTAATGAATTTGGTGTTATAGGGATATATTAATAACCGTATAGCCAATAGGGTCCATATTGTTAGTTAGATTTAATGTTAAATAATTTCAAAGCCTACGTCGTATGAATTCCTTAACGTCTAACGTTTATGTCACACCAAACTTTGGGTTCGAACCGGAGTGTGTTTGGATCACCAAAACTTCAAATATTTTACCACACGTCCACACAAATGCATAAGGCATAAATACAACGAGGGAAGACTGCTACTCCTATTTAATGGGTGGATACGATTTGATGTCGACAATAAACTGCAAAACGGGAATGCGGTCATATTTGAACTTCTTAAATCTTCGACAGATGGTGGTGACTTCTACAGCAGTTGTTAAGCCAGCTAACCCATCAGTTGATTAAGTAGCCTATGATGAGGAGGTTGAGAACGCGTTTAGTTTAAGATCATGTTTTGTGTTGATTCCAGTTGTTTGCTAATTACAATCAAAACTACTAGAACAAATTTAGTACTGTACTATTTTTATTTTTCAAACGAAATTATGTGAAAGCTGAACTTGGACAACTATATAATGATAGTGGAGCGCATCTTTTACTTGCACTGGTCGTGTTAAAACACTATACTGTTGCACAAGCCGTATAGTTCTCGTACGTAACAAGAAGCCTCATTTTTCTACTTTCTTTTGAAGCCGATAGGGTAGGATATGCCAAGCTGTAGGTACGACTCAAACAACAGCAAGTTATCGCGACGCAAATCTTGCTGTAAATCGCGGGAATGGCGTTTGGCGGTTCAAAGTAGGTTTATGGGTATATGTGCATATCGATCAGATAAAAAAGCTGATTCATCATTACATTGAACAGTGCCATATCTAATGATAAGATCTTCACATATACACCACCGACCCTCCTTGCGTCTATAAGGGGTTGGGTCCTAAAGCACTATTAGCACACCTGTTGAATCTCATATTTTGTTCCTCGGATTCAAATAAAAATGGCAAAAAAAAGAAAGGGTAAAGGAAATTATAAATGTTATGTTGTTTTCAGGGGATTGAAGCCTGGAATATATAGTACCTCGGAAGAAAGCGCACCCCTGGTCACTGGTGTCAAAAAATCCCTCCACAAATGCTTCAACGATGAGGATGAAGCTAAGGTAGCCTATGAAAACTTTAGGAAACTGTTCCCAAATGATTTTTCGGCGAATACTGAAAGCTGTGATGGAGAAGAAAATGTTCCTTGGGAGATGTTAGCTGTTCTTTTGTTAGGAATTAAGATTGGCATGAAACTAGCTGAGAAGGCTTAAAATCCATACCTAAGGCATGGGATGGAATGAATTACTATGTTTAGGCCCCAAGTCCTTGCTAGTCTTTTTATTACTGTGTTTACATATCGTGAAGCCTACATACCAAATATGTAAGTGTTTGTTTTGTTCTTGTGGGCGAACCAACGACCTTTTGTGTAACCACATTGTAAACGTATGTATGGTCAACCAATGTATTTATTTTGAAGCATAAAGTGGTGATTATGTGATGAACCTGTTCCACGTACACGAAAAGTATAATTACGACATTAATTGCTAATGCAGAATCAAAGCACTGGTATGATTTTAACTGGGTTTGAAAAATCACGTAATTAAGTGATTTTGTTTAACTTCGTGAATAAAGCACTTAAACAGAACAGGTTTAGCAGCAATAGTTACTTATAAGAGGTTGGAAGAAACAAACTTATAAAAATATGTAAGTTTAATGGACTAAAACCTTGAGCATTCTTATAACCGTGACCAAAAAAAAAAAACGACGACTCTCGTTCCATTTTCCAAATGAGTATAATGGCATGATGACAACGCTCAACACACACCTCAGCTTGAGGTATGAACGGTCATCGCGATACAATTTACTCAACTAGGAGTCGGGGTCGAATCCCCAAATACAAATTCTACTCCAAATCTCTCTCCAAAATGGAGTAAACTACCTCCAACTATTACATCATTTTTTACTCCAAATGAGAATATTCCTTTCCATATTCTTTTCTATCTTCAATATTACTCGTATATTATTATCTTTTATTTACTTTCTTTTATTTTCATTAAATAAATTCTATCTTTTTTCATTCCTACATATTCATCTCATATAATTCATATTCCTCTCTTAAATTCAATTCTATAGTATTTTTTCAATTTTAGTGTATTTTTATTTGATGTACTTTCGATTGTCACTTTTCAATTTTAGAAACATCGTATATTGTCACGTTTGCACTTATAATTGGTGAAGATAATTTTTTTTACACACTTATAAGTTATTACTTATAACGAAATTGACTTATAATTATAATTATATAATACTAATATATACAAAAATTAATCTATCAATTCAGTCTGGCAAAATTAAGATGTAGACTGAACATTGCAAAGATATACGCCAACAAAAAGCTAATTAGGTAGATATAAATAGTTAAAGATAGCCCTAATGATAATGTAGTAGCTGAATAGTGACACTCAAAATTTGGTGTGACAGTATTCGCACTCCATTTTGGAGTGAAAATTGGCGCATGGTTGGAGAGAAATAACGCCAAAAAAATACTCCAGGTTGGTGCGCGTTTGGCGTGGAAATCTCAATCGTTGGAGATGGCCTATAGGATTGCACTGGCATCTACTCCAATTGCATATAGCTTAAAGAGGTCTAGTGGTTACCCTATGACCTATGGTAGCAAAATCAATGACAGTTAAGGCATCGCTGGTTCATAGAATTAGGGAGTGGTATTTCACGGAAAATATAACTTCGAAATATTATTTGTTCAGTAGCTTCGCAAACTTTGAAAAATAAAATTTCAAATTATCGCATTCGGATAAAGAGTCGTATTTGTATTAAAAGTCTTTGTTTCTTGCTAAAAATTCCTGATTTTTTTTAACTCACATACGTTTAACAGCAAATTCAATTTTCTTCAGCCCTTCATCCAACTAGATGCATCGGTCGAAACAATCAGTAGCTGGCATCCAAACGCCGCTCCTCCACACTTACCCCCACTATTAATGATGATGGTTAAGTTCCCATAATGTACCTTTTACAGACACCCGCAGTGAAGATAGTGTGTCATCTTTTCCAATGTATTAACTGTCCATTCGGGCTACCCATCCAACTTTGGTTATGTAAACCTCATACTCGAGGCTGAGACAGTTACACTAGCTGTGGACTTTGTCAAAAGATGGGGGGAAACGTGAGGCGTGTGGAAGCAGCACTCACAAGACTCCCGACCGACTGTTTAGAGACTATCATCCAAATGTTTCTCCAGTCAAATCCCCCAAGAAACGATATATCTAGCCTTTCTCTAACGTGAGTCATATTAATTTCTAAGTTTCTTGATAAGAAGCAATTTTAGTTGATTATAATCTTATTTTGTGTTGGATCATCGGAATGCTAACTGCAGGTGCAATGAAATTCGATCTCTTACCTTGTCAAGACGTTTTCAGAACTATTTGCCGCTTCATTTAGTTAGCGGAAAACTTCAACAATGTGACGGTGTTATTCTTAGATTCCTAAAAATATTGGATTCTATTGGGATTGAGTATGCAACCCTATTCCTTGGAACGTATCTTTTTTTCATAGCGGGTGACTTAGCCAGCATACGCTTATTAGGGCGAGTTGCTCGTACCACAATGTTGTCTCAAGCAAGGTATAACTATGGTATTGCATTAATAAAATCGGGTTGTAGCTATGGTGGTGCCGGAGAATTGCGTAGCCTGTTCAACAAATGTGATGGTAGAATGGCGATGATAGAATGTCGGACTGACCTCATAACAATGCTTGGTGAGAACTATTGTAGAAAAATAGTGGTGACCAACCTTTGTTGTAAGACCGGCCCTACTCATTGGTCCCCAAAATTGGAGGTCTCCATATTTGGCTCTGCTGAGCTTAATGTAACTTGTCCTTACTGCATTGTTGATATCGAAACGATCAAACTTAGCTTACCAGCAGACTTTTACCTGGAATATGAAGAGTACTCAAGTTCATCAAATTCAAGTGGGGCATATGACTCAGACGATGACGATCTAGATGAATAAATTTTTCGTTTCTATGTTGTTAATCTCTGCTTGTTTGTAATTTGTGCTTAGTTAAGAAGTGGAGGGGTTTTGCTATACATCATTTCTTCGTGCATCGTTTTTACAGCAATTGCGGTCTTTACAACAGGTTTTAGGCTTTTTTTTTGTCCATAATACTTTATCATTCCAGAAGTAAATTAAGGTTCTTCCAATATCGCATTGCTAATAAATGGCTTAAAACTCAAATACAGGTTAAAAAGTAAAAACGTTAAAGGAATAATATTGACATCTACACTCAATATTCGTGGACCAAAACGACCATCATTGTATCGGTCGATAATTGGAAAAAACTTCAACACAATCCACATTAACAGCTTGTTTGGATGGTTGTAACCCATGGTATGGTATTGGATTGTTACCATTGGTATGACGTTTGTTTTGGTTGTTTTCTTTAATTACTAACATTCTATGGAATCGCTAAATCCATGGTTATGTAGCCATGAATACGTCACATACAAGACATGTAACGACGATCAATTGGGTGGGATCGTGTCGTTACCTATTTTTCTTACCCATCATGCCCTCACTTATTATTTAATCTTTACATTTTACGCTAGAGGTAATTTGTAATTCTTAAACAACGGTAAAATACAGTACCATACGATAAAATACTACTCCCTCCGTTCCAAAATGGTTGTCATAGTTCGGATTTCGAGAGTCAAATAAGTTTAGTTTTGACCGTAATATTTTCGTATGTCTATTAAATATTTTGAATTATTAATTATTGTGACTTATAGTACTTTTTATGTAGTTTCTAAATATATAAACATCGTTACAAAAAACTTAAAGATTATATGTTTAGATTCACGGTCAAAATGAACTCGTTTGACACTCGAAATCCGAACTGTGACAACCATTTTGGAACAGAGGGAGTATACAACACATTATGAATCGATGTATAACAACCATCCAGACGGAGTGTAAAAAGTCCGTCATTTATTGACGTGGCGCTATATATCCTCAACTAAAAGTAAGTTTGTTATCATATATGAGTATATGGTTAATGAGTCATTGGCACTACGTTCCTCCTACCCCTATATATTTGGGCTATTGATATGGATGGACTCCCAATCCACTGCTAAAGTATCCTCTAGTGTAAACATTTTGGACTCCGGACGACTTGGAATTCCATAACCAAAAAACACGCATTCTGTATGCGCTGTCACAATATGAAGCAAAATATTACGCATCATGAGCCACCTCGTACCGCACTACCAATTCCCTGTCTGGAAAATATAATTCGTCTATTCTTAGAGTCACGCCCGTCACGTAGTGAAGTGGCTATCCTTTCGGTCGTGTAAGTTCTCGGTTTGTTGAGTTATTCAGCAAAGTTTATTTGAGACGTTTGATAATAGCAGCTGTAAAATATTTTCTATTTCAGGTGCTGGGAAGTCAGGCGTCTGCTTTTCACAAAACAGTTTCAGCAATTTCTAAATTTGGAATTTACGTTTTATAAATTAAAGGATTGTGACCAACTTATACTTCGATTTATTGAAAGATTGAGCAGCGCAGGAATTGCACATGGCTCCATCCTCGTTGGGACTTACAATTTCTTTATCCTGCGCAACAATGAGGCTCTAGCCATTTTGGCCGACGTCGCCGCTACCTCACATCTTGACCAGGGTAAGTACAACTGTGGAGTTGCCATGCTTAAACTGCGTGAACCCGAAGGTGCTAGGCTGCTACGTTGCATTTGGAGTAAGCCCGGCGGCAAATACTCATTAATTAATTGTCGCAACGTCCTAGAAACGATGATCGGTGGTTACCACAATAATCTATTCAGGTATTCAATCTGTAAAGTAGTCGGTCCTACTCACTGGAACCCGAAATGTATACAGTCCATAGTTGGAGATTGTGAACTAAACGTGACGTGTAATTTGTGTCTCATTGATGTCGAGTCTAGGAAATTAACATTAACCCCAGAGGTAGAGAGGGTAGTCGAGGAATACTCGTAATTTGTGACTTTATTTCAAGGGTGTTGAATCATATCATAATAGTTTGTGTGGCGCTCCTATGTTGGACATACGTGTATTTGATAGGAGTTTATTCAAATTTGTGTGTCTTGTAAGGTTAAGTTTTAGATGATCTTGGGGGTAACCAAGCAGTGTAATCGTTGTTGCTAGAACCGCTTGAAATGGTTCGAACTAGACATCCCCATATTCGGATTTGCCTCCTCTCCATTACCAATTCCTGCCTTTTGTACAAATGGCTAGTTGACTGGTGAACACATGTGTAGTTCATGGTTCAGAGGTACGTTGTGTTTTAATATTAAACAAAAGTGTGTCTTAAAACCTTTGAACAATCACCAGCTTTATTTTATAAGTCATATAAATAAACGAGAATTTTCTAATAAAATACAACAGCATACCCAGTGTTATCACTCGTTGAGGGGTGTAGAAAGGTGAGGTATACGCAGAACGCACCCCTACCAAGTACCAAGGTAGATAGGTTGTTTCTGATAGACCATATAAAAAGAATTTACTGCTCTATTAATTATTGTTCCTGAATAAACGTTATTTTAAGTTCTACTAAATTATGTGTCATTGTACTAAATAAACATGTTTATTTTCAAACTAGGAGTGACTCTATGCGCTAGTGAGTACAACTTCATGAAATACTAGTTTCATGAAACATCATCTCGTGATTGGTTAGCTCTTTTTTATATTGCTTTCTTGTTATATATGCCAGTCGAAAAGGCGAAAGCTAAGTCCTAGTATGAAGTAGGAACTAATGGAAGATCTTTAATATATATATATATATATATATATATATATATATATATATATATATATATATATATATATATATAAAGAGACAAAACATAACAAATCTAACTTGGAAAAATGGTGAGATAATGTATGGAAATTATTCTTTTACATCAACCAAATCAGGGTTAGATATTAATTTGATTAATCTAATCTCAACCGTTATCTTTGAATATCATGACACGTGTTATGTGATGGAGAGGAGCATGATCACCGTAATGCAGATGAACATGCTTAGTTCACAGCTCATACAATACTTTTAGTTCACCGGAGAGGTCGGTTGGCACGTTAACATCTCTCTTCGGGTATGGGATTAAGAACGTCACTGTTATTTCTAATTGAAAGTGTACTTCCCAATACCAAGAATATAATCGTAAGCTTATTCTCCTTGTTAAAAGAACCAAGATATATATATTTATGGTTGAAGACCGAAGTGATTCTACCTCATACAGACCAAACAATCATGCACTTATAGTAGTATCCGTTAGATGCATAATGAGCAAAATGATTGTTTACAAGGAGGTGGGTATAACCAAGCCTCCGTTTGGATAAGTACAAGCAGAAAAAAATCCCAAACCAAAAAAAGTCAAAAAGAGAAGCTTTGCCATTGTACAGAACCGTAGAGACAAAATAACATCAAATAGTATGTTCTGTACATTACAAAGCCTCCCAAACGAAGCTATACTTTCACGGGTGTGCCCATGAAGTTGATATCAGCATGGACAGCAGCTTGGGCGTGTGCAACATTTGACTCAGCGGTATTCAATTCCTGAATTTTTTGTTCCAACTGCCGTTCCAAGCCTAATAGGGTCACCGACCTGACATGCCCTATATCATTCCTTATGCGCAGCACCTGTTGTTGCAAGCCGTTGCGGATGTCTATGGCTACACCATATAAGTCGATTTTCGATGCAACGGTTTGTTGAAGAACCTGTTACAAGGTTGACGATATTTAAAGTACATTATTAAAGTCATCTAATAACTAATACTAACAGTGTAACCCAAGAACAAATACGGTAATCAACCTTAGTTGGGCTGCTAGAGTTCTCCTCTTGGCTTTTACTCGGACTTGGAGTTTTGACCCCAACTGGGGAATGGACGATAACTCTAAAGGTTGCCACACCTCCAACAACTTGTTCAATTTGAAAGTTGACTACGTCCCCAGCCCGGACCTGCACCGCCTTTGCAAATCTCTTGAAACCACTTCCTATTTTTTTTGACCTTTGCCCGAGTAGCGAACATCCCCATTGCTGGGAAGAACAATTGAGGATGCACTTAGATGCAGTTTCTGGAAGATATCTTGATAGTTTAATCGGTAACTGCTGTAATAAGTTAGTCATGACCAGTGTTAGTGTCGTTATACATAAAGATATGCATTAGCATGAGTTAAGGACCCATGCAAGAACAATCAAGAAATAAAAAAGGAGCAATTAAATTCTCAAATAAGATACCAGCTGTCCATATTTAAGGCATGATGCCGAGATATTTACAGCACACGTTAGTGATGAACGTCCTGAGGGAGAAAATCTACTTTGTGCATCCAACACCTTCATGTTTTGTGTTGTGTTTTCGAAGTTTAGCCCTTAGTTTAATGGCACTTATATTAAGAAAAGAATAGGTTAAGAAATAGAATATCAGAACTTTCCCGCCTTAAAGCTATTTTCCCTCCAAATCATGCCATACTATGCAAGTGGGGCGGCATGGTTGAAAATGTACACTCGCAAGTCCTTTCAACCAGTCCATATAGACGAGTTGTTGCATCGCCCCTGCTCTATATGTTGTGCTATCAAATCAGATCAAGCAAGTATTGGATTTTGGAGACTCCTTCAATCACCCTTTCCACCACCGTTGCTGTATTTGTTCTACAGAGTATATGCTCTTCTAGTGATTGTGTCGTGCATTTTGGGCGATTATAGCATGATTATTAGTAGGAAATGAAACGCGAAAAAAATACGAAAATTACGCCTATTAACGATACAACGATATCAACATACAAGACATATTTAAATGATGCGTCACTAACTAATTTAAATTGTTTATCGGTGGGAAGTCGGGCGATTGAGTAGAGATGCTCCCAAAAAAAAATGTGATAAAGGTCGTCTTAATGTCCACATGACAATAGTACATAGTAATACAAGGGAAAGGAGTCTATCTATCTGCCTAGCTTTGGTAGATTCCCCCCAACGTAATCAACAAATACCTATTGCGCTTAATTGGACACAATCTACCTTGGACATGTGAGGCCGCCGAAGTCCTAATGTACTCCGTATTTAATAATTCATACTAGTCTGTAAGCCCAATATTAAGCTAGCGTTTGGACATAGATTTGGTTGAAACTTGGGAATTTTAATTTTTGAATTTGAGTTGACAAAAAAAAAAAAAAACTTAAAGTTAAAGTTTGGACATACATTTCATTTGAAAAAAAAAAAAATTGTTGTTCTGTGAGTGTGAGATAAGTAACAAATTTTGTCTTTATTACATTTCGACATAGTAAAAACAACGTATATAAGATATCAAGTTCAAAATGGATTATACTAGCCCATTGTATCATTAAAGATCGTCAGTTCATATTCTTCACGTCTAAGCTCAAACGATTCGATATCAATCATACACTTTTCACATGATATCATAAGTTCATTGAATAAGAGTTATACTAATTATTTACTATTATATCTAACGGATGGTAGTAAAAAGTCGGGCCTTTCATAATTTGGGGGCCTAAAGCAATGGCTTTAGTGGCCTTATGGTCGGGCCACCCCTTAATTGCACTGTGCATGTTTCATTACCGGAAGAGGCTGGCTGCCATCGTAGGGGTACACCTTCCAATCGGTCCCGGTAGAGAAAATTATACCAATACCCAGCATCAGCTAGCGTATCCTCGTCGAATCCTCTTACTTGCAGCCATTCTCGAAAACGAATTTCTTCTCCTATGTATCTTAATTTCCAACGATTGTCTTCCGGCGCGAAACGAGCTATAGAGACCTCAGAAAAGACAATCTTCCGGAACGGCTTGCTCCTGTATATAGTGTCTCAGAACAAACTGAAATGTTAATGAAGAAAAATAAAACCACTTGTCACTTATATCAACACTAACAGAACATAGAATCTAGTCTAGTACTAGTACTCACACAGAAGAAATGGATGACAAATTCATTATTGAATCCATTGCTCGTCCCAGTATAGTTTCCCATAAGTGCATCGGGAGTCTATTCAAATATGATTCTTCCATTCTGAATATGCACTTCAACTTTCTGATCAAATTGATAGTAGCTGGTGGAGTACACCGAAGTAATTGATAGTAATACTTATAGTGGAATTCATGTAATTAATTGTAGTAGGTGGTATTTTAAATGTAAAAGTTAGTGAAAGGCTCCACTAAATTGGTTGCCTTGTCAACGTAAATCCATTCTCTTGGGTTGCTGTCGCACAGGCTGAACCGCACACACCCCGTGCCCTTTCCGCGTTTGGTTGTTTTCACACGCTTATGACAACCCATTACCCTATTTTTGACACCAAAATGGTGAAAATTAACTCCCACCCATTACACTCTTGTTGTGACCAGGCGCTATGTAAATTTTCCAACATAAATTTTCCAAATAATATGAAATCGAGTACGAAATTATTTTCAACATAAATTTTTCAAATAATATAAAATGTGACCATACGCGATGCTTTATGCCTAATGAATTATTCTAATGAAAGTTACATCATTGATAAAACATTAAATGTATATATATATCACATTATGGCAAAATTTATTATTATTCTTACATAGTATCCAAAGTATTTTTATAGATTATTATAATACTTTCCTATTAGAACTTTACATCTTTGTGAAGGTTATAGCCTTCGTACAACTAAAACTTGTACAGCAATAAGAATTGCACACCAAATCAATAAGTAAAATTACTATTACAAGGATATTACTTTAAATATGATTAGGTATATTAGCGGCCTAATATTTGAAAAGTTGGTACTTAAAACGGCCTAAACTGAAACTTATACTCAACAAAGTCGATCAGTAATGAATAGTAATCGTGTCTATGAGCAAGTTACACTAATCACACGCAAAAATAATGTAAGGACGAAGGAATATTGTTGGGTTGGAACACCGAAACATGTGGGTGTCCGAGGTACGGTATGGTATTAAACATTTCGGTCATAAATATTGATTTTACGTTTTATAACATGTCATGTCATTACCTTTCAAAACTAATTAAGTATGGTTCGTTCCATTCCATATATTATCCCACTGTTCAAAATTACAAATGTCGCTGGCCAAAATGTACACTTAACTACCATTTTAGTACACAAGATTACTCAAAATATACCCATTCAATGCGATTTACAATCTTACTCCACATATGTAGCTCAATTAGAACACTAGACAACTCTCTATAGTAAGGCATTAGAACTGAAATATTATTAGTTTAATTAAATATATAATCGTTTGTACATATCACTAGTTTTTGATATTCTCTAGTATTATATTTAGTAGTTCAAATTTAGGTATGATTTATAAATCCGAAAATACATACTGACTACGGTAACATCTAACTATGTACATGTAATTTTGGTTCGGATTCATCACACTAGCATATCCAAACCGTCACCACAGTAAAAGTACCGTCAAGAGTATTCTTATAGGATTTGATGTGATTGTTGGGTTGTCTGCTCAAGTAATCATACTTTCTTGGTCATTGGGAAAAATATAAAGACTGTGGAAGTGCATCGTGCAGTGCAATTGATCACAGACCGTCAATAATTCAAGTTTGGTTAGGTAATTGTGCGCACTAGTCAAAGTTGTGGTTGTGCATTGCAATTAGGGAACTTAAAGGGACTCAAGCGCTTGTGGTGAGATAAAATGGCGAGGAACATGAGGCCTGCGGTGCCATCTCTTACACGACTGCTTTTTTAGAGGGGTCGAATGGCTTAGTAAGGTTTGGACCGCCCCTCGGGGTAGATTGTGTTTGATGATATGCCGGAATCGGCTTAGAAAGACGATTGATCCAGACAAATATAGCGAACTAACCTGGCCCTATATTTGTGGTAATAAGACAGGCTTCACCCATTGGTCCCTAAGGTCCGTAGAGTCCATACAGCATTTCGACAAGATTAAGTTCAGTCGCGAAAACTGCTTTGCTGATATTGAGATTACTAAAATACGAGCAGTACAAAGGGTTTAAGATGTATGTCGTGGAGTGGAATTGTACAAAGCCGCATGTTCATACCAAAATTCTTACGATATGATTGGGCCGTGTTTGCGTTACTACTTATATTATACTACAAGTGACTTGGAAACATTCGAACACATATACAAACCACAGCTTCTAGAATTTAGGTCCCACTATCTTCACGTATTTAAAATCTCAAAGCATAAGAAAAACGGAAGAAAAACAATAGTACAACACCACGCCTGTCCCCACTTTGTAAAATTGAATAATTGTACTCGTACTTGTTGAGATCTAATTTACTGTAGCTCTCTTTAGAATATTTTTTTTTTTTAAATAATGATCCTTTTTTTAATTTGAAAGCAATATAACTTTAAAATTTTCATTTTATCCTAAACTAATTACGTTGTTTATACTCAAACAAATACCTATGAATTATTTTAATCAAACAAATATTAGGTTTGTATGGGAGTTGTATTTCAAATGTAGCACCCTATAAAATATGGGAGTTGTATTTCAAAATGTAACTTCAATTCTTACTTTGTTTGTAGGAGATGCGAAAATCGATCACCAAAACCAATGTTAATTGTAGGATTTTTAATGTTAAACATGGGCGTTGGCCTCGTTAAACGAGATTTTAGATCTGTCGACTTTAATAGGGAAGGGACTCGTTTTATTTCGAATTGAGTCGTCCCTTAAGCAACTTCCCGCCCAAAGTTGTAGGACAGATTTTCAATGCCCGGTACTCCTACAACCTAGCCGTCGACTCCCCTTCTCGAGTCGTCTCTTCCACCTTAGTTTAAATGGATATCGGAAAATATATTATCTACAAAATCATCCTAGCCATAAAAATGCAGTCATTCATGGATGTCGAAGAATCAAGTAGCAACTCGCAGGCTGGGCCAGGTAATGCTGCGAGCGTGCTTTCCCAGGTTTTAGGTGTACATCAAGACGATAGCTTGTTCGACAATCGGTCAAATAGTAGTATGGCTGGCGAGAACAATAACCCCAACGTCGCGACTGGTGAGGGCCCGGGTATTAATCCGCGGGCACCAGCAGGAGGTCCGACCGTAGGGATGAAGTTTCCTAGCCTAGAAGCAATGGTTGATTTTTACCAGGATCACGCTAAAAAATACGGATTCAGCATTACTAAAAGGTCGTGCAAGAAGCAATCGAATGAATATGATCTCATTACAGCGTGAAGACTGTCTTGTCACAGAGCTGGAAAACCAGCGAGAAATCAAACCTCGAAGAAAGTTGATTGCAAGGCTGGAATTTACGCCACCCTTTGTTCAGATCGAACTTCTTGGGAAGTCCAATCGGTAACGGTTGAGCATAACCATGATTTAGAACCACGTCTTTCATGGTTAATGGTAGCCCATAGGAAAGTAACTCCTGCACTCAAGAGGGATCTCGTGGCAGCGGACACTGCAGGGGTTAGGCCTTGCCGGTCATTTAGAACGATGGAAATCATGAATGGGGGGACTGAAAATATGGGATGCTTGCCACGTGACTGCAGAAATTTTATTAATCAACATAGGAAGATGAGGTTGAAACACGGTGACGCAGAAGCGTTAAAAATTTTTTTGGAACGTATGCATTCCGCGGATGGAAGATTCATTTACGAGATGGATTTAGACAATGAGGGTCGACTGAGGAACGTAATGTGGATTCACCCGCAAGAATTTCTTGCATACCAGCAGTTCAATGACGTGATTGCCTTGGATTCTACATACAAAGTTAACCAGTATAACATGCCGTTTGTAACGTTCGTGGGCGTGAATCACCATGGTCATTCCATTTTACTTGGGGCTGGACTACTATCCCATGAAGACATCACAACATACAGGTGGTTATTCAGGACATGGATGAGGTACATGGGGGGCATCGAGCTAGGTGCCATCCTAACTGATCAATGTGAGAGCATTGGGGCAGCCATAAGGGAAGAATTTCCTACCACAACCCACCGTCTGTGCATATGGCATATATGTTCAAAGGTGGGTTCCAAGTTCCAAGGACTTAGAGACAGGGACGCTCTCGTAGAAGAGTTCAACAACATCGTCTACATGTCTTTCATGGTCGAGGAATTCGAAGGAAGATGGGCGCAGTTCATTTGTGATCCCCGTTTACGAGAGAATCAATGGCTTGATGATATCTATTCAATAAGGAGCCAGTGGGTGCCGGTATACCTGATAGACATGTTCTGGGCTGGTATGAGATCCACACAGCGGAGCGAGTCAATGCACGCTTTCTTTGACCAGTTTATTACTAGTCGTACAAACCTTTTGACGTTCGTGATGCAGTACGAGGTAGCTCTCAAAACCAAACTGGACAAAGAGTTAAAAGAAGAAGAGAGTTCAAAGAATACCCGACTATTTAGTGTGACCGGAAGTCAGTGGGAAGAACAGCTCCGTGCATGTCTTACGCGGAACATTTATGCTATGCACAGAAAAAAATCCACGACTCGGTCGGTTGTAACTTTGTCGGGTGGAACGAGCAGGACGAAGTAGAGACTTTCTCGGTGTCCGACACCGGAATGGGTCTAAACTACGCATGCACTTAATACATCATGACTGTGGTATACAAATGGGATGGCCAGTATTTGGATTGCACTTGTAAGCTGTTCAACACTAGTGGGATTATATGCAGGCACATGATTCTCGTGGTGAAACACCGAATGCCGGAATTGAATGAAAGGTATATAACGAGAAGATGGCGTGGAGACATCAGTCGACCGCACTTGTGGGCTTATGTGCCCGAAGGTTATCCGCAGATGTCCGATGAATTCAAAAGGCTCCATGGACTTAAGGGTATCTTCTACAAATGCGCGGAAAGGGCTATTCAGTCTGACAAGTTGATGCGCACACTTGGGCTCGAGCTCGTAGCAAGTTTTGGCAAGCCTAACAATGACGACCCTGTCCCCGATGACATACATGATGTGGAGGACCATCGTAGTGATGTTCCCATCCTTGATCCTAGATTTTTGAGGAGCAAAGGAAGGCCCTGTCTGATCCGTGTTAGGAACAATTGGAACAGAAGGCAAAGAACATATGGAACATCACGAAGAGGTTGGGGTAGAAGTAGAGCTGGAGCCGCCGGAGCAGGACGTGGTAGTAGTAGGGTTGATGCAAGCAATGGTAATCGTGGAGTTGATGCAAGCAGAGGCAGCGGTGCGGTTGATGCAACAATTGGCAGTTGAGGCAGAGGTGAAAAAGGGTGGAAGTAGAGGAGCCTGCGGAGCAAGACGTGGTAGTGGTGGGGTTGATGCACGTCGAGCCAATTGCACAATTTGATGCAAGCAGTGGAGAAGGTGATGATGATGCAGTTGTTGAGTGCTTAATAGCAAATGCGCGGTAATGCCTTGTTAAAGCTTACTTTGTGCGTTGAGACTTTTTTCAATCAGTTTTATTTCTTGTAATTGTACGATTGTGGTATGAGTTTTGCGCGTATCTAATTTACATTGTCTATGGGAATATAATAACTGAAGCACGGTAATTATTACCAGTCCAAAAAATAGAACGAAATTGAAAGCAACTGTAAGCTAGGATAACATTGATACTACCAGAAAAGATCACAAAAAAAAGTGTCGGCTAAGATCGTAAACAAAAGTGCATCCCACGTTCTTCTATAAGGACGGCACCGTAATTCACTGTACCATGACCATGACAAGAAAAAGACTCTCAAACTCAACAACTTGGCCACAAATAAGTCTAGTAATAATTATCTTTTATAATGAATTAATTTCGTCATCTGGCCAGCGCCGAGATTTCCAAGTTTATGGACGCTCAGATCACGTTTATAAACATGAAAAGGGGTATTATGTAACAAAATGGGCTACATATTGAAAAACGTTATTGTTATGATTGATATTTAACTTACATAGCGGGCGTCCGTCTTCTTCTTATATGATTTCAATCTGTCGAGTATGTAATCGCAGAAAAACGTCCGTCCGCCGCTCTTCAAAAAAGGTCCAATAGGCTGGTATTGTGTACAAATTGGGGGAATCTGACCTTTTTGGGATGAAAGATTAGGGTATTGGCTTTTCGATTTCTGCTAGTTGAAAGGGGATAAAAGTGGACGTTTGGAGGAAGATAGACATCACAAGTGCCGGAAAAAAAAAACAGAGAGACATGCTTCCCACAACTTTTTAAAAACTTTCCCCCACCCGCCTAGTCCCGAATTTTCTTTAGTTTTCCCCCCTATTCTTCCCTCCTCTTTTTTCCGCTTCATTACCAAGCACTTGACCAAATTATTATAGCATATGTTTGACTATCGCACCTTAGTTAGGTACTGATATTTGGACAGAGATTTGATTGAAACTTGAAAGTTTGGACATTTGAATTTGAGTTGAAAAATAGTTTTTGGAACCTGAAATTATGTTTGTACATACATTTTCACTTGAAAAAAAGTGGAAGTTTTCCAAATCTCCAAAAATTTCAAATCGAACGAGGGCCAAAATGCATCCCTCGTTGAACTTGATAGTTGGTAATTGGAGGCTGCACCAACCAAAGGCGAAATAAGGTCGTATGGGCGAAAATGGCTTTGATTGACGATGCATCCAAACGTTACCCAAGTATGAACACAAACAGCGGAGAGGCGCTAAAAACTTCTCCAACTAAATGTTTCTGATTTTGGACAAAACATGCAAGGTAGGGGAATAACGTTACACGTCTAAGTAGGGGTTCATGATAATATCTTGTCTCATACATACTTCCCGTACAAGCTTGACTTATGCGTACATATCAAAATTGGAGCCAAACCAAGCCAACCTCAATATTTGACGAGCGACTCGATTTGATATCGAACCTGTGTGAGACCACCCGACCCATCATGCAGCATATACTAATATTTTTCGGCCTGAAAAATAAGAATGAAGATGAAATATCGGCCCCACTCATCTACTTCACTTCAAATTATAAAAAGAGCGCTAAATGATTGTAAACTGCCATTGATAACTGCGATATCCGAGAAACCGAGGATCAAATCCGAAACCTTTGTTGCTTTGGTTAACAATGACTTTTAACTATTTCTAAACTAGCCTCTCATCAAGATTGTACAGTTTTAGCAGAAATCAAAGTAAGCAATTAAAAGTTAATTATATAGAGTGTAGCGACTCACGCGTGAAAGGGGTTTTAAAAAATAAATAAGTCCATAGAGTCACGCGCCTTTTACATGGTTCGATCTCGTGACCCTATCAATGTAAGGCACACCTGAAGCCGCTGCGCAGAATAAGTCATATCTGTTTCCGTATATTAAAAACTCTCTAGATCTGTCTTTAGTTTCTAATTGCTTGGTTGACGCATCAGCCAAAAGCAGTAGTATTTTTCGTAGAATATCATGGGGTGATGGATCAACCAAAGATAAAATCAGGCAGCAGGGCCCAAAATGGCTTTGGTTGACAATTCAAGCGAAGGTTAATCGGAGTATGAACACAGAGTTGAGAGTCGCTGAAAACATCTCATACGAAATGTTTGTATGATTTAGCACGACAACATCAATACAAGTGGAATTATGTACGTATGTACTTTCGAGAATAAAGTGTAGAAATATACTAGTCCTGTTTTACAAGTGATAAGCACTCGAGTGTCTGTTTAATAAACATTGAAGGGCAAAAAACACTGTAGAAAAAAAATACATATTTGAGATCGCGTTTGGACATAGTTTTTGGTGGGATTTTTTGGGCAAAAAACTAACATTTACACGTCAAATTTCATTTTTATAAGAGCTCAAAGGCTTTTTTGAGCCAAAAAATTTGTTCCCAAAAAGTATATAAAAACACCTTTCATTTTAATATCAAACTTGACGTTAAAAGTGTTTCCCAAAAAATATTTGGTATTCTATGTCCAAACGCTAGCTTAAACTATAGTATAGGTCAGAGTTTCCCCAAAATTTTACAATCAAAGAGATGGATCCAGCTCCTATCCATTATACATTCTCTCCATTTCGACAAGTGCACATCTAGATGAGTGACACTTGTTCTAATTAATATTTAAAGGTCTAGACTATATTCTTTAAACAAGTATCTTAACTATAGTTAAATGTATGTTTAGAATAACACTCTTTAATTTTGGTATGAACAGAAAAACTACATATATCTCCATAAATTATGGGATTCATTAAATCTATTTGATATTTTTACATCCAACTATTAAAAAAGGAAAATTTGCTCTAGATTAAAAAACAGCAGTTGAATAAAGGTGTGGTTCAATTTTAACTAGTTCGAAAAATAAATTTGAAGGTTCAACAAATAGTTATAATCCATTTGTATATTCTTTTTCTCCAGTCAAATACAACCCATTTCGTCAAAATTTTTAATGCCAAATATTTATTATAGCAATTTAGGATGTTTAAAAGTACAAAGTTACAAAATTCATTTCATCGTAGTTGCACAGTAGCGTTTGCCTCGTTAGGTTTTACAAATGTAATTTTCATGAAATACGGTATAATTATAATCTTTAACATTTTGTTTTTAGTATTTGGATATAAAAATAATAAATAAAATTATGATATTAATGGATACCATAAAATGTATGTAGTTGTTAAATTCTTTCCAATACTAGAGAGTGTTACTATACTAGTTTAAGACAAGTGTCACTCATCTAGATGTGCACTTGACAAAATGGAGAGAATATGCAATGGAGATGAGCCAAATCCCAAATTTGAGATAGAGAGTCGATAATTACTGGATTAAAAAACCTAGAATTAGCCATACCCTTCCCCCCCAAATTTTAGTCTCAACACTTTCAGCCTCGTCAGCCGCCAAAACACCAAAATCTCTACGCGTAAAAGCTAAGTTGCGATCATGGCCAGGATTAAGAACCCTCATATACCATTATGAGCGACCAGGCGCGCGGGCACTAAAAGGAAGCTCTTATACGCAGTACCTTTACGGCCCTCACGCCGTCCACATACAAGAACCCAACCCGCCGGCAAACCATGGGTAAGTTGCGATAAGGGCAAAAAGGGGAACGACACTGCAGCAATTGAAGATTCTTCTGAATCCATACCCAACTCTGCAGAGGAAGGGAGATGGGAGGACGATCACGGAGAGGATGCCAGCGATACGCGTGAACCGTCCGCGCCCGCATACGAGGTATTATTTCAATTGGTCGGTTATTTTCTCTATTTTTGTTCTTGCAATTCATTCGAATCATCAATCCTTAAATCAATTGTTACAACATTTCGTGGTTCCCGATAACGCCCAGGAACAATATGTTAGTGAAGAGGATTGGCATAAACCCTCAATTCCCGTCTGCGTGAGGGAGATAGATATAACCTCCTACGGATTCAAGACACCTTTGGATAAACACGGTCCCGCTAGAGCCAGGGTTATCAACAGATGCTCGTTGGAAAACTTTGCCAAATTTAAGGAGTTTTTAAAGGAATATAATATATACAGAGAATTCAAGTACAGTTGTTTTGGTCGTTTCCTAGACATGTCTACCGGGTGGACCTTCAACGGAGAGCTGGTTCATAATATTCTCGTCCGTCGAATAATGCACTGCAAGAAGAAAAACGAGGTGTGGTTCCTAGTCAATGGGAAGCCACTCTGTTTTGGCCTGAGAGAGTATGTAATCATGACCGGGCTTCAATGCTGGCCTAACCCATCCGACGAAGAGTTTAGTTCGCTCCTGAAT
Organism: Petunia secreta; assembly: GCA_029990175.1. NCBI lineage: Eukaryota > Viridiplantae > Streptophyta > Magnoliopsida > Solanales > Solanaceae > Petunia > Petunia secreta. The sequence continues at coordinate 64,153,406 of JARKIP010000035.1, forward strand.
TCTGGCAGTGCTAATGCACTTCTGGAAAAAGTCCTTGATAGAAAAAAGAAAATAACCGGGACAGAACTCGAGATGAGAATAAAGTCCGTTGACTTGATATGAGAATAAAGTCCGTTGACTTGATTATGTAGAGAAGTTCAAGATGAGCATGGTCTGGTTTGTGCATATGGTTTTAATGGGACCCCCAATAAAAAGTTTGTCAAGAATGAGTGGATACTGATGGCAGACGATCTTGAGTTTTTTGCCAAGTATCCATGGGCCTCTGTAACGTTTCCGTATCTATTGGAGAGCTTAAAGAAGAAGCCCCAACGCGTTTTCAATAATGACGACAACACTTTTCGATATCACTATCATATTCTTGGCTTCTCCTATGCTTTCTTGGTATCAATTTTCAATATGCATATAATTTTTTTGCTTTTTCGGCGTTCTGGTGTTTATGATTGGAAAACATAAGACGGCGTGATGGACTGATAATACTACTTCCACTTAAGGCCTGGATTTATGAAGCTATACCTTCCATTGGACGTATATTGCACAAAGAACGTGAGCCGTGGATGCCGAGGATGCTGAAGTGGCAGCGGGCTAAGAAGCTGTTGGAGTGGCAGGAAGTTGATCCATTTGGCGCACGTGAGGTCGAGCACGTAGATGTAAGTCGAATGCATTTAATATTTTATTTTCCGTTCGTTTGATCCCATGCTCGTTGCTGGTTTTATATTTGTTCACTGCAGGCGGAGGTGCATCCGTTCCTTGTCCCTTCTCTTCGCGAATCGTATCAACCGTCTTTGAATGAATTTAGGTCCCTCCCCGATTTGCCAGATGAAAAGATCGACAGGTTGAGGAAAGAGCTACAAGGGGCGACAACAGTTACAAAGGCACTCCCTCCGGAGCACGTCGATCCTCTATCCCTACTCCAACAACACGGTGGAGTAGAGGAGGCTGGGGATTCAGGTAGTCTAAGTGATGCATTCGGAGGACATGGTATATGTGCGGGAGGAGCTGGAGTAGACGAGGCTGGAGATATATCTGGAACAAGTTGTGATGTTGTACGTGATGTTGTTGCAGGACAAGGGGCATGTGGAGGGGACGTCAGAACCTCGAGGAGCACTGCAACTTGCACGCACCAACCACTAGAAATTGATTCGGTAGAAAGAGTACAAATTTCGGAGATGGATCATTACAAACCCCTTGAGTTACTCACACAAGTCGAAAAATCCGAATCATTTGCTGCTTGTGACTCGGAATTCGTCGACTTTGTTTTGGCTGGTGAAATAAATCCAGTATTTTGAATGAGGACAAGATTCATAGTTTCCCAGAGAGATTTGCAGTTGTAATGTTTCACGATGAATTTGAACCATAGTGGGCATTGTCCGTGTTTGGTGCGTAACAAGCACGAAGCATTGAACAAACTGTTTAAAAAGAAATTGTTTCATCCCTAGCAGAATCCCTGGATAGAACATCTGGAAACCTGACCGAATCAAGCTCATTACACCAGAGAGTTAAACATAGCTCTGGTTTATTAACACTGCCAACGAAAGCTCCTATGTTGATTTTAACGAACCATTCTTCCTAGATGTACTCATTTAGTTGACACACAACTAACAGCCTCTTTGGCTAAACTAATCAACAAAAAACATGGTTAGCAGTCCGAATGCATAACCATAGTGCGCGCGGCAACATAACAAAGCGATGGGGTGATAATTAATTGCAAGTAATATCCAATTACGCGATATATTTAGTCAACATTACCAAATCAGTAACTCTTAGCAAAGTGGCAGAACCAGGTGGAGTTTAAATTTTGAAGGCATGCCTTGCCTGCCTTGCCAATTAATATTGTAAAAAAGGAACTTCCCTCCAACTGATTATTCCACCAGTTTTGGTTCGCGGATTTAGATTTTCCCTCCAAGGAAAATTAAAATTACGAAACATTTGGCAGTAACTTGCCAACCCAACCCATTATATATTCTCCAATAGCCCTAGAGTAAATTGTCACTGAGAACCCCCTTATTTCTCTCAAAAAACCAACCATATCCTCTTCTTTTCGCCGTTTCTAACATAGTGAATTAAATTGATATGCCTGCAGAAAGATGCAGCCTAAGCTCGCGCGTCGTCGTGGATAACAAAGTTTTCCACTCTGTAAACACGGTGAAATCCGACGTTAATTTATTGGCTTTGCGGGTCAATCATCTTTCTCGCCAGGTGGATTTGCTGCTGATGCGTTTGGAAGACTTCGCGATGATTTTAGAGCGAGTACTGAGCAATCACCAAGGCGATTGTCCTGAAGGAGCGCAAATCGCCTCTCCTACAGCCTCACCACGGCAGGGTTCGGGTTTAATTTGACTCTTTCTATGGTATCTGTATTTCCCTATGTCTGAGTCTGCTGTTCCTTTTTGAAGTTTACTTTGGGTACTGCAAAATTTTGATATTTCCGATCCTATGTCAAAATGCAGCACTATTTGTTCCATCCCGTGGTTATGAACATCAATCTGTGTATGTATGTTGGTAGCTCAATTTGTAATTAGTATTTGGAGTAGTATTATGTGTAATGATGTTCCTCCAAATAATCCGCGTTCTTGACTAATATTGCACGAATATTAGGCCTATTTTCCCCCAAAGGTTAAATAACCTTTTGTTTTAATTTCTATCAATCCCTGAAATTTAACACAAAAAAGTACTTCATCAGGTTTCGTCTGAATCAACGGCTTCTGCTTGACACCGTCAAAGAGCGGATAAGTTAATGCGCGAGTTTCAATGTCAACGAGTCATATACGACAATTAACTAACGGGTGCAAAATTGCTATGAACTGCATATATGAAAGTATTATTAACATCGACAATTACTATTCTACATTATGTTATTATTATTTTTACAATAACACTTGTTTTGACATAATGTAAATTTTAATTTTTACAATTAAATTCCTAATATACCAAATAATTTTTTACGTAATACACCTATATTATAATATTTATTTTAAATCTTAAGTTTGGAGTGTCATATAATTAAATTTCGTGCTTAGTATTTGTATTAAAAGTGTGAGTTAGTTATATAAAAAAGGGAAAAAGAAAGTATTTGTTTTATGGAATTAAAAAATAAAACTTAAAGGAAAAAATAATACTCCCTCTGGTCCACTTTATTTGATTTTTAGTCTATTTTTTTTTTTTTGGTCCACAATATTTGATCTTTTTGGAAATCAAGATGGATTTTTACAATGTCACCCCTTGCTAATAAATGACTTTGAACAAAATGATATGTAATAATAGCTTGAATAAGTGCTAATTATTGTAAAACTAATTGTAAAGTAGTGCAAGAATAAGATAAAATATATGAGAGGAGAAGGAAAAACATATCTTATTCTCAAAGTATTTTAAATATGTATTTCATAGACAAAGTGTCCTTTATTTATAGGACACCAATACATAGGAAGTTACAAGTCATCCCAAAGGTTACAAGAATTAATAAGTGACTGAATGATGAATTAAATAGGAGAAAGTGGGGAGGAATTAAGTATGAGAAAGTGGGGTAGTAAATCATAAGTTAGTGGTGAGTAGTGGTCATCCACATTAACACAAATACATGGATTTACAACACTCCCCCTTGGATGACCATTTTGAAGGTAATGTGCCTCGTTAAAACCTTACTAGGAAAAACCCGGTGGGAAAAAGCTCAGTGAAGGAAAAAGAGTACACACTTCCTGTAATACGCCTTTAGAGCTGCCTCATTAAAAACCTTACAAGTAAAACCCAAGTAGGATAAAACCTTGTTAAGGGAAAAAGAGTGCAGCGCGTATTTTACTCCCCCTGTTGACAACATCATTTAATATCTTGAAGACGACACATTCCAACCTTGTATATCAGCTTCTCAAAAGTTGACGTTGGCAATGATGCAGTGAATAGTTTCGTCAAACTATCACTTGAATGAATACTTGAACATTAACTTCATCAATATTTTGAAGATCACCATTGCAAAGTAATTTTGACGGATAACCATCTCCTTTAGTTGTATCTTCATTTTAGCTGAATTATCGATGCAATATTTCATATAATATTGTCGAATCTTCGTCTTCAAAGAAATTCCACATTGTTGCTGAATAAGTTGAGTTATTGGTCTCAATCATTTATATTGCCGGCTAGCTTGATATAAGGCTATTATCTCTTCATGATTTGAAAATGCAACAGCAACAATGTATTTCGTGAAGTGCCATAATATAGATTTACTTCCACAAACAAATAGCTGGTTGATATCGGGCTTTGTGGATCAAGTAGATACCATGTATTCTTCCGATGTCTTCGTATTGAGGAAGAAATGAATCTTACCAACAAGCTTATAACAAAAGTTATAACCAGTGGAGTATATTTGGTAAGATACTTCAATGCACCAATTGCTAAAACAATAATAATATTCAAAAATATCAAGAAGCTCGCAAACGCAATTTTCCCACATGTGGCCGGATTGTTTTAATCCGTATAAATATTTATGAAGCTTCATTGAATAGGTTTCCCGGGAACCTTTACATTCTTCAAGGATTTTGAATCCGTCAAGGATAAATATATTGTTTCTCAATGAGCCATATAAAAGGCTATTGGAACATACATACGCATATCAAGTCTTTCATGCACTGCCATACATACAACATACCTGGAGGTGATTGCATCCACCAAAAGGAGAATATAGCTCCATATACTTAATGTCAGATTTTTGTGCCTCAAGTCGTACTTTATATTTAACGATTTATTATTATCAATATTTTTGCACAAAAATATCTTTGTACACCACTGGCTTTGCACCTTCAGGTGTTTGGACTATAGGTCAAAAAACTTCACGTCACTATAGTGAAACCAATTTTTTCTTGAATGCATTTTTGCTATTTTTGGCCAATAATTTCATGTCTGTATTCCTAACAGTCTTAAGCTCAAGATCCTCATAACCATATAAAAATTGAGCTTTATAATATATATAAGATATCGTCGACGATAATTTCATATCTCAGTTCCCAATCCGACATAACATATTGAGATCTCTTCACATTCATAAATTTTCAGGTACCCGAACCTCTACTGATGAGGTTTTATGAAGTGTTATGTCGTGGGCTATTTTAGAGCTCTGCCTCCTTATTTGACCATCTCAAATATTTGCTCCTTTCCTTTTAAGGACTTTTACCTTTGGAACCGAATGGTCTACCACGCTTCAGACGTGCCTTAGACTCATTTACATAAATAGATTGTCTCACCAGGACATCAGGAGCATTAGCAGCTGGAATATAATATTTTTCTTTGGGTCAGTAATGCGTCTGGCAGTGATTTGCATTATCTTTATATGAGGATCATAATCAAATGATAATTTAATTTTTTTATTCCTCAGCTGCGTTAATTTCTCCCCCTAATGTTAGCCAAACTAACATTCGTTCCCAACCTTATATGGGATCCATCTTTGTGCGTTGCGGCGGAGCAATTGATAATATACCGCACATTATAATTATTAGATGAAAAATATTTTGTTCCTGGCCCTGAACCAATTATGAGGGGGAATTCATTTTATGGCATGTCGTGCACAAGTGCTGCTTTATGGATATACCAAACCTCATACCTTATTTAGGTAGCATTGTTCTCATATGCATGGTTTAGCAATTGGAGGCTTTCAATATATGAATATGCTAAACTTGCTTGCCAACATTATCAAGATAACTTATCTTGACTGCATATTCTGGAAATATGCTCATAATAAGATTTATTTGAGCAAATACTTAACCTCGCAAGTACCATTGCGGGTTTGTAATAAAACGCACATGTGACCTTATCATAGATGCATCTATTTATAATAATTATATGGTCCACATGGCAGGTGAACGGGCCCATATTCACCTTTTAAACATTCCAGAAGTGCGGGGATCCTGATCCCAAATTTAGTTGGTCGAATAATTTATTTATCTCGAAAACAAGCAGCACAAAGAGAATTCTTGAAGAATTCTGATTCTTCAGTATATACCCATGCGAATTCTTCAGTATATACCCAAAATTGGCTACATCATCTTGCCACTTTTCAACAGTACAACACTCTTTGCATAGGTAGTCGAAAGTTTGCTGCGGGACCGGAGCGGAGATGGTCTTCTTTGACCAATTCAATTGACAGGAATGTATTGTACGAGATTGCATATATGATTTCACTACTAGTCCATTCAGGTGTAGTGTTTATACTCCTCGTATAGTCTCTCTACGACTTGGAACAATGCAGGAGGCAAGTTATAAACGAAGCTAAGCATTTTATTCATACAAACTTCCAAAAAGGTTCTACGGCCTTGAGTATTGTTTCTACCCAATTAGCGTTAGACTGGATGCAATCTATCAATCTTTATTCGACGTGCAATTGGTCGTGGTGGTATCACCAAGCCAGACGACCGCAGTTGTGTGCCGTCTGTACGGACTCCACAACCATAAATGGGAGTTACATCAATAGTTGTAACATCTCCCTTGCAAACAGGGCATATCCTTGTAGCATTCGCTGTATCAACCAAAGGTAACTGATAGAAACATGGCCAGCAATACAGGTGACCACACCAAGTCAAGATAGGCATTCGAGGCACTTCCAAGCAAATGCTGCAGTTGAAAGGACCACCCCCACAGCTTGCTACCTCTGTGTTGTGAGTATTGTGACCTTGTACCTGACTATCCTCATTGACAGCAGATACATTCCCATTATCAAAAGTAGTATTTCGTTCCTGATGACGGCCTCTATACATTATATCCTCTATCCGTTCGAGTCTTCAATACAAAGACTCCATTTGCAATAACGTGGGGTCCGAAGCTTGTGGGTTCGCATGATCCATAGCTAACCGTTGGTCTGTTCAAACGAAGAAGGAATATTATTACTAAGAGATAGAAATGGCAATGACAAATTGGTTATAACATTAATTTGAAAAGTAAACACTATGCCGCAATCCCGCAACAGAAGAAATTAGCAACACAAAATAATTTTTCAACTGCAACGACATCATGCGGAAAGTCGCGTAGCAAGCACAAAATGAGTAAGGATCCAACATTGGGACAATGTTGTGATGTGTGTTGAGGCTGTTGAATAGATAAGCACACTCAGGCGCAGAAATACAAGCACACTAGATTGAAAAATCCACAAAGGTACAGACATTGTGATTCAACATAATGGCTAAAATACGAAAATCAGAGCCTTCAAACAAAACGATGCAAAGCATTTTGTACATATAAACTTCCAAAAAGTTTAATTACAACTACTATCTCAAAATATGATAATTCTCTCAACCCAAACAGCGTTAGTGAGGGCGGGAAATATCACCACGCTGACACATATCCCTCTTTATTCTACGTGCTCTTGGTCGTGGTGGTATTATCACGTCTTGCACCGGAGGTGGGCCGCATTCAGTACCATAAATGGGAGTTTCATTTTCAGTTAGGACATCTCCCTTGCAGACGGGGCATTCCCGTGCAGTTGATGTAGAATCAACGAAAGGTAACTGATAGAAGCATGGCCAGGAATACAGGTGCCCACAACAAGTCAAGATAGGTTCTATAGGCATTTCCAGGCAAATTTTGCATTCGAAAGGACCACCCACACAGCTGTCTAGCACCGCGTTGAGACGTAGCACCTCACTATCTTCATTGCCAGCAGATACATTCTCAGTATCGACAGTAGAATTTTGAGCTCGAGGAAGGGCTATAGATAATGTTGTCTCAACTTTTTGGACTCTACTTAACATAGACTCAATATCTGAAACAGTATATGGGGGGTCGGAGGGTTCTTGGTCCGCATGATCCATTGAAAACGGCAGATCTGGCCAAACGTACGTACCGGAATATTTTTAATTAGAGATATAAACTGCAATTGTATGTACGCTTCAAAACGGTTTTTTGAGGTCTAGAACAAAAACCCCCACCCCCAAAATTCATAACCCTTTAGAAGTTTATTGTAAACTAACTAACAGCATATCGAACTAAATGCAAACAAAGGAATAAATGATTATATATAATTTTAGGTGAAATTATCCAGCTACCCACAAAGTGGAAAACCAAGTTCGAGTTTCGAAATCAATATTCAATAGCTACGCATCTGCAACAAACAATCAGGATTAGGAAGCTCTGACACGAAACGTCCATGGGGACCACAAAAAACCGCAACAATAACTTAATAAACACAGATGGGTCAACAAACCCTATAAACACTACATCAAAAAAAAAAAGTAGGGCTGAGAGCTTACACTGGTTTAGACTCACCAATGCTTTTCCTGCCTAATTGATCTCAATAACGTGCACTTGCCCAACAGAATCCTTTGTGATTAGTTCTGATGAAATTAAGCAGCATTGACAGAACGTTTTAGGGTATCGCTATATATATATATATATATATATATATAGAGAGAGAGAGAGAGAGAGAGAGAGAGAGAGAGAGCCAACCTGCTAGGTAAAAAGTGAAAGACTTTAGTCAAATATAATACAAAATTGTAATAATTAATGTGAGATACACGCTTAAGTCTTTTCAAATAAGTACTCTTTATCGGAATATTACTTAATTAATTAGTTTCTTGGAAGTTGGAAACGACTGCAAACCTCTGTATCCTGAACAAAATACATTGGTAGCACATGTTGTTATCCCGGGATTAACATAATCCGGGATTGTTAATCCCACCTCCTATGTGGGATAGCTAATCCCACATTTTGTGTGCAATAGTGGTACTAGCATTAACTGATACCTCAAACCAAACATGGGATAATAATAGTCCCAAATTTTATCCCCGGATTATAATGACACGACCCGAAATCCGGTTAGGCCGTGCGGGCACCCGACATCCTTCCCTAGACCCGTCGGGCGAACCCTTACCAATAAATTTGCTTAAGATTATGGTACATCTTAGTCGAACCTGGATGAACAGTGTATTTGGAATAATGTGTCGTTATCGTAAACTAAATCTGCAACATCAGGAACACAAAGACTGTCAGTGTTTTTTTTTTTAAGTCTTGTTCTTGTTAATGAATTGAATTATATTTATTTTGCACTCAATATCTGACATAAGAGCGGAATACTCCTGCTCTTGGGGCGGAATCCTCCTACCCTCAATATGATACTACTTCCGCTCCAGTTGGTTATCAGATTGGATTCCCCTTGAATGCAGGAGTATTCCGCTTCGGGATGGGATTACGGGCACATGTGACCCTTTGCATCATATTTCATTTCATTTCATCCCAATTCATACCATTGTGTAGTTTGAGGTACATGACTACTCTTCTGCTTATATGTGCATTGCTTATTTGTTGATATGTTTCTGGCACGCATCCTTGGTTGAGTTTAGAAGTCCTTACGTGTTTTTGGTTGTTATCTGGCTCTGTCTTTTTATAATTTAAATAAAAGAAATTTGGTCTATTTGTTTCTTCTCCCTGGCTAGATATCCTATTCTTTGAGGCGGCTAGTCTACCCCACTTATTGAGTCCTTTTGACTCACCCTTGTTTGTTGTTTGTTTCTTGTCTATCTATTTCGTTTCGGCAGGTTCGCTCCAAGATTGAGTTCGCCACGTTGTGAAGGAGCGAAGACGACTTCAGCTGTCAGGGTGAGCCAGCTTTTATTCCGGATGGCCACCAGTTTATCGGTTATCATTCAGTTGCATTTTGTTCCCTTCAGGAGGTATCTGTTTTCTTTGTACTCTTAGATGTCTAGTCTGGATAGCCCTAAACCTAGTATGTTGGGTAGCCAGCTGTAACTTCTTTTGTACAGCTTAGAGGTATCAGTATGTCTGTGTTTTTGTTTTAAGTGTTGTCCTTATTTATGAATTATTATATTTATTTTCCTAATTTAATTGGTAAGGGTTCGCCCGAAGGGTCTAGAGGAGGATGTCGGGTGCCCGCACGGCCTAACCGGATTCCGGGTCGTGTCATATAATCTCTATCCCGGCTACCAGACGACCCCAATGTTCTGTTAGGGAATATTTGGGAATACTATAATAGCTACTCCCTCTGTTTACTTGCCCACTTTCAGCTTTTCACTCCCACCATGAAAAAAAAGAAAACTTAAACTTGACAATTATATACCCTAATTAATTATACTTGAAAAGTACTCCCTCTGTTCCAAAATGGTTGTCATAGTTCGGATTTCGAGAGTCAAACGAGTTTAACTTTGACCGTAATATTTTCATATGTCTTTTAAGTATTTTAAATTATTAATTATTGTAACTTATAGTACTTTTTATGTAGTTTCTAAATATATAAATATCGTTACAAAAAATTTAAAGATTATATTTTTAAATTCACGGTCAAAATGAACTCGTTTGACTCTCGAAATCCGAACTATGACAAGCATTTTGGAACGGAGGGAGTATAAGATAGTGTTTAATTGGGAAGAAATTTAAAAAAGTACAAGGTATTTAATATCAAGGGTAAATTAGGAAGAATATAGCTAATTTTATCTTGAATTGCTAAAAGGACAAGTAAACATAGAATTTGACTTTGGTGAATTTGAATAAGTAAACTTAAACGGAGGGAGTATATGATATGTTTGATAGATAAATCTCTTCCTCGACTTAATGTATAAATTTGTATGGACTACACTCTCAACAAATGATTTTATCGGCTGTGCATGTATGCGATCTACATAGTACATACATGTATAAATCTATTCTAGTACTGTTGATTTGATATTCTTTAAATTGTGCTGAATTTCTAACAATTATTTCCGTTAATGTAAATCTTGGAGCAAATGAAAGACTACTATTCAATACAATTTTATATTACCCAGTGACATTATATATTTGGTTTAGAGAGCACAATGCTTTTGTCCGTTCCGTGGATGTTCTTTTACTTTTTAATCATATTTTCTTCATACTCCATGTTGATTTTCTGATGTTTAAAAGTTGCAATAAAATAAACTTCTATAGAATTTTGTTTCCCCAGCTTATGAAATGATAATTTTTTATCGCATTCAGGAAAAATCAATTGACATCGTGCTTTTGTATAGAGTTGAACAGAACTCTACTTGGACTTGTGCCAATACAAATGAGGCAGGCAGCATTTCATTCTAACAAAAAGTTCATTTTGTTGCGAGACTGATGAATACTATTTTCTGAATAAGTTCTTTTTGGTTGTATACCGGATAATGTCAGGAGGATTCCTTAATTACATTTAATTTTCTTATGATTTTTGGTATAAAATTGGTCACTTATCATTATAGATGTCTCATGTGCTGTCATAAAGTATATTAGGTTCGTGCGGCAAGGTTTAGAACGAGAAATTAAAGTAATTCATTTTTTGTGTTAATTCAAACATGGATTTTACAAATATATGCTTACTCTATGAAATATATGGACAGATATAAATAAGTTAATATGAATCATATAAGGTATAACATTCTTTCATTTTTGTTTTAGTTCTTCAATGACTTTTTACGATTATGTTTGCTTTATTACTGTTGATGTTTTGTTTTAAATATTTCTCTGTTGTTATAAATTCATTTATTTGTGTGGAATAAGGGCTGGGAGAGATTTTGTAAGGGCCAAAAATCTAAAAGCAGGAGATCATGTTAGCTTGCGACTCATTGAAAGCACCGAAGATGTACTAGTACGTAGTAGATAAGCAAGCATTAAATTATATAAAGAATATATTCATAAATAAATACTGTTCCATAAAGTAATATCCTTTCCGATTTTCGAAAATCAAAGTGGATGAACTTTGACCAACAATTTAAGATGATTTTTTTTCATCACATTGATATGGAAAGGGCTGTATGTAGCAGTACCTTTTGTATAGTTTTGAATATGCTAATTTTTATTTGTAAATATTAATTCAATATAGTCTAATTTAGAATCAAGGATTAGTCGAATTGAATTTCGAGAGGTGAAAAGGTTCATAATTTTTAGAAAAAGAAGCTCTTAACATAATGTAGATAAAAATCTAAAATCACCATTAATTATAGCATGCAGATGAAAAAATAAGAAATCATCCAGTAATAACATACACCGATCCAACAATCAGCCACTCACCTTTCTTTCCACAAAAGATCTCAGTATTTCCAAAGATAAGTATATAGTACCTTTTGAAATTTAAAAACTTTATCTTTTCGTTTATATGAGATATTCAAAACTCTTAGTTCAATCCTTAACAACTAAAAAAGAACAAATGTCTTTTGATTTGAACTTGAATTAAATATCATTACGAATATTGTCTTAATGTCCTATTTTCTAAATTTTGTCTCAAGTCTTCTTTGTTTTTACATATATATATATATATATATATATATATATATACATATATATATATATATATAGATTATTCGAAATATACGTGCATCGCACGTGTCTGAAAACTAGTTAGTATTATAATTTATAAACTCGGCTAATTTCCTATGAACTTCCTTTTCTGCGCTAATTTCCCATGAACCATACTGCTTCGTCTATATATAAGGGTAGTGGTAGTTGTAGAATTCAAATTCTTCTTATGGAACACTTCATTCCTTGCAAATATTTCTCATGAAAAATATTGATTCCTTATCTTAAAAAGTGTTTGCCTTTGGTCTTGCTGTAAGATTCTCAAAACCACTCTCTCATTGAGATGTAAATCAAAGAATATGAACGTTTTTCGTCGTCTGTTTGTCCATCCATGATTGGAAGAACGGAGTTCGCCAAGTCATGAAGTCGGATCGGGATCTTAATTGCGCTCTTTGGATTGACTTCGATTTAGTGTGTACACCGATTACGGTGCACTCAACTCCTAAATTAGTGAAATACTGTGATATTCCTCTTGTCATGCGGAGTTCTTGAACAAATGAATTCGAACTCCAAATAGTTACTCTGCATTAGCTCGTATTTTGGTTGCAAGGACACTTTTTCGGGAAGGTCCCATATTTTCATGAGCTGTGCGTCCGCCATGGTTTTCTCTCTTCTGTCGGTTGATTAGAGAGACTTCAATGCAAGAGCAACTATACAGATGAAGGTTATCATGCCACACAAACCAGAACTTGGAGAACTTGATGATTACTCACTCTGTTCCAATTTATGTGGCAACATTTCCTTATTCGTCTGTTCCAAAATGAATGGCAGCATTCTAAATTTGGTAACAATTTAAATTTAAAATTACAGTTTTTCCATTACTGAAATGATTTAAAACAACACAAATATTTTGACTTATTTTACACTACAAGTTTCAAAAGTCTTCATTTATTTCTTAAACTTTGTGCCGAGTCAACTATGACACATAATATGGAACGGAGGGAGAAATATTTTAGCTTTTATGAACTTCATAAAGGGTCGTCTTTGAGATTCATTGGCACTCTGTAGGCTGACATCCCCACTATCATGTAGGACATCCCAATTACCGTTTTGTCAAACATATTTATTTTATTCTCTTTATATTTTCCTATTATCATTATTTAATGTATCACCTTTTTTTGTCCTCAAAATATTGGTATTACACTTTTCATCAACTCTCCCATTTCTTTTCATATTTATATACGGATATATTCTATTTATCATTTAAGCTCATTTTTCACTTGCTTTATTCCACGAAGACCACCTTTAAAACCCAACAGGAGGTAAAGTTTTGAAAAACTTTCCACAATGTGTTAGAACTGAAAATCAAAACCTTATTTCATTGTTTGAGGCTATTAGTGCCAGATGGGGTTTTCATAAAGTTAGTGGTTACTCTCACTCCTTCGTTGTGCTAGGCTGACAATTGTAGGATCGTTTGGTTCCCCGATGTAAAGAATTATCGCAGCTATTTTAATTAATAATGTACTTGTGTACTATCTTTATATTTGGCTTCGACCATTTATAGTATAGACGTGAAGATTTAATTATAAAAAAAGACTAATTGTGGTCTCAATATACAGTTCACATAGATTGCTGAATGTATTGCTGATGTTTAGAGCCCGCTTAATTATACAGTTATACTCCGTAGTTTGTATAGATGAACGTACCCATGCAAATTTGTTAAGGGAATTTGGTAGCCTTTAATTATCAAACAAATACCCCCTCCGTCTCAAAGTAGCCGACACTTTCAAGTTTCAGACATTGTACGCCCAATCGCCCATTAAGAAAATCGATAATTATAGTATATGTTTTACTGTGTTATCCTTGTTTAAGATGACTGAAATAATTTTTGAGAATATCTGAATAATTAAGGGAAAGACCTCACAAAAATAGTCTTGAAATTCGTTGCTGTCAACTAAATTGGGACAAATGAATCTTGCTAATGCGTCAACTAATTTGAGACGGAGGGATGAGAAAACAAAGTCACATGGACAGTATCCAAGTGCATGGACAGTATCATAGGATCTATTGATATTTAATGCATGCAGCAAATAATAATGGAGAAAAAATCCCAACCCCCAAATTGATACCCAAGCGTCTTATGGAAAAGTCTAAAAAGATATATGTGATTTATAAGCTACTATTATGCTTACCCAAACAGTCTACATGTCTGAGCCATAAGTGGCTTTATAAGACACTGTTGAGAAGTTTGGATTTCGTAACTTATCTTTTTTGGGTTAATTTAAGCTAAAACGTGCTTATAAGCTCTTTGTTCTTTTAGTTACCAAAACACTCAAAAAGCAGTTAAGTGCTTACTATAAGTTAGGCGTGGCCAAACGGGATCTTACTGTTTTACTCCATCCGTCCCAAGTTATAGGGCACATTTTTATTTGTGTTCAACTTTATGGATGATTCTCAACCGTACAAATTTCTATGGGTTTGTTATAAACAACAAGTTTCAAAAGTATTACATATTTCTTAAACTCCGTGTCAAGTCAAAGTACCTCACATAATACGAGAGGGAGGGAGTAGCATTTTATGCAACTTTATTGAATTGTGTGACCATCGCATCTAAAAGATTAAACTGTTAGATGTGGTACACTTTATTTATTTAATTATGTCTCAACACGCCCCCTCACGTGCGGGCTTGATTCTTTTTTGTCATGAGCAAAGCACGTGGAAATTCTTTTTTTAATAATTGGGTGGCGCCGAGATTCGAACCCAGGACCTCTGCCTGCTCTGATATCATGTTGAATTGTGTGACCATCTCATCTAAAAGCTTAAGCTATTATATGTGGTACACTTTATTTATTTAATTATGTCTCAACAAACTTGTTGAAAAATTCACCTAACTAATCCTACAATGTTGCCCTTCTGCTACTACAACAAATCTTATCGAGAAATACTCCCTCCGTCCCATTGTAGTTGTCACATTCAGCTTTTAACGCATATTAAGTAAAACAATTAAATAAGGTGTATATTTTACTATGTTACCCTTATTTAATGTTTGATTATTAACTTTGTTGGATTTTATTTTTTAAATTATTAAGGGTATAGTTGGGAAGAACTACTCCCTCCGTCCCAAATTAGTTGACGCTTTAGCAATAACCATTTGTCCCAAATTAGTTGACACTTTAGAATTTCAAGACTAAAATTGCTAGTCTTTTCTAATTATACCCTTAATAATTAAAAGAATTCTCAACAAAATTTAATAGACAAGCATTAAATAGGGGTAAGATAGTAAAATACACACCTTATTTAATAATTTTCCTAATGGAGGTGAAAAAGCTGAAAGCGACAACTAATTTGGGACGGAGGGAGTATTAAATATAGCCTTGAAATCCTAAAAAGACAACCAATTTGGGACAAACCATTTCTCCTAAAGTGACAATTAATTTGGGGCGGAGGGATTAATATACTCCCTCCGTCCCAAATTAGTTGTCGCTTTTAGCTTCTTCACGCCCATTAAGAAAATCATTAAATAGAGTGTGTATTTTACTATGTTACCCCTATTTAATGTTTGACTATTAAATTTTGTTGAGAATTTTTTTAATTATTAAGGGTATAGTTGGAAAAGACTAATAATTTTTGTCTTGAAATCCTAAAGTGTCAACTAACTTGGAACACACCATTTTTTCTAAAGCGACAACTAATTTGGGATGGAGGGAGTATATATTTAGAACAAAAGAAAGAATTGAAGTATATACTTATAACTACACGATGTTCTAACTTTCGATATATCATGGCCCATATGTCAAGTTAAACATGCAATGGTTAATGAAAAGGCGACGTCATAACTATAATTGCTTTGACTTTTACTCCCTCCGTCCCGAGTAAGTTGCCTCTTTAAGTTTGACAACGCTCAACACACACCTCGGCTTGAGGTATGAACGGTCATCGTAATACAATTTACACAACTAGGAGTCGGGGTCGAGTCCACAAGGAACAAAGTGATGTGATCATCCCAAATCCTCGCTAGCTTCACTATATATTCTACGCTTACTAATCTCTCTCGAGTCTTTAATTAGCAAAGTAGACATGTAACATTAGTGTCATTATATTCAAACTTACATCAACTATCCAAATGCAGCAATACAAATCATCCAAATGTTGCAATACAAATCAAAGAAATAAAGAAAGGGATAAAGAATTGCTCATTAAAGTGCATCCAGTCTTCAATCTCCAAGGATTGTTGATGATTCTTGCTCCCAAGTTGGAAAAGTAGCCAAAGATATGTAAACTATGGTAAACTATCCATTTGTAGTCCCAAAGTAATTACCATATTTTCCCCAAAATTATCCCTAGGATAAAACAAAGAAATGGCTGATTTTTCGTCATATAGCCACTCTGGTAGTAAAAGTTGACCCGCAAGCAAGTTTTTCGATGCTCAACTTAGTCACTGTTTCACGCATAGCCATATTTCGGTTGAGTTTCTGTCAGACTAGCCAGTTTACTTCTTTTTCTTCAACTTGATGTCTTTTTTACTTGTTTCTTCCATAGCTCTTCTCCAACATATTCAGCCTACAAAATGCAACAAAAACATGATAAGTGCTCTTATTTAATAAATTTAACACAACAATAGCTCCGTATATGACAATTAAATACTTTCTGACAATACAGTTAATAATTAGGGTTACGCGTGTAGCTGGAGAGGATTGGCAAAAATAGTCTTGAAATTTAGAAGCGACAACTAATTTGTGACAAATGAAAATGAATCTTACTAAAGCGTCAACTAATTTGGTACGCAGGGAGTACAATTTATTGGTGCTAGTAATTCAGTACTATTGATACAGTACAATATAATCAAATATACAAGGTACAAAAGAGGCCATCAAGACTCAATACATCAAATCTATTATCTTCTGTGTTCGTCCGTGTCATTATGTATAGTATTGAAAGATCTTTCCTTCTCCTTTTTTGAGGGATTTGCAGGAATCTTTACTGTGGTGCGGCCTGCATCACACACCTGCCGGTGAAAAGAAGAAAGTAGGTCAGTGAGATTGCATTACTGAGTATTGAAAGATCTTTCGTTTTCCGTTTCTGAGGGATTTGCAGGAATCGTTACTGTGGTGTGGCCTGCATCGCACACCTGCCGATGAAAAGAAGAAAGTAGCATCAGTGAGATTGCGTTACTGAGTATTGAAAGATCTTTCCTTCTCCTTTTTTGAGGGATTTGCAGGAATCTTTACTGTGGTGTGGCCTGCATCACACACCTGCCGATGAAAAGAAGAAAGTAGGTCAGTGAGATTGCGTTACTGAGTATTGAAAGATCTTTCGTTTTCCTTTTTGAGGGGATTTGCAGGAATCTTTACTGTGGTGTGGCCTGCATCACCCACCTGCCGATGAAAAGAAGAAAAGGACGTCAGAAAAAAAAAAAAAAAAAAAAAAGGTCAGTTGCAGTGGCTAGGGTATTTACTTTCCGGATTTTCAACGTATACACGTCGGCGAGAGCATGCACTTGTCTTGTTGATGCTTTACGAATGGACGGCAGCAGTAAAACTCAAGAAAATCTATCTTCATAGGGATAGGGCAGGAGGTAAGATTTGCCTCGTTCAGGTCAAAAGTCGGGTTAAATTTCTCCATAGGGTTGGTGCGCATTCAATACGCAGATAAGAATGCCAAATGAGTGAAACAGGAATTGGCCTGCGGAGCGCATTGAATGGCAGGCATATTCAGTGGTATCGTGAAAGTGTATTATTATTGGTTGGACTTTGTGCGTTAGGGTTTCTAGTTTCGAGGGCTTGCAGCCCCATTAAATGTTTAGATCTGACATGCGAGGCTTGTCCATTGAGTGCTGATGAGCTTGTGGGACGTCCGCAAAAAGTAATAAGTATAGTAACATTCAATACAAGACATGGGAGGGGTTCAAAGATTCAATGAATGCAAATCAGAACACCTAATTTATGACAGTATCATATCTCAAGAGGTGTAAGTGACTATCTAATGAAAGTAGATCTGATAGGGCTGGAAGGCAATGTGTATGGTTAATTTGACTGTCCCATGTACTGTACTGCATTGTAATTATGATTACAACATCTAATTTGATTGTTACTTTAAATATCATTGCGGTGGATGAAAAGGTGTGTTGGTGCATTCATCAAGTATTAATGTGGATAGTTGTGAAAATTAGAGTGGCATGCCGAAATTCGTTCATTTGTGGTATTGATGATACTGATGAAATGCATCAAAAACAGAACTGCAAGGCTAAACGACAATACATTAAATGTTGTTCTTGCCAAGTCCACACATTGGGTGTGGCTGCAATCCCTCTAATTCAAAAGCACTATGATCTGAACCCTATAATTGAACAATGTGTCGTCTGCCGAGCCAAGCTACTCTCACGTCTGCTGATTGGATGTCCACAACCCTAAGTGCACGATATGGAGCAGTAAACGCACTATGATCTGAACCCTAAATTACTCAATGCGTCGTCTGCCGAGCCAAGCTGCTCTCACGTCTGCTGATTGGATGTCCACAACCCTAAGTGCACGATATGGAGCAGTAAATGATCTCACCTGACAGTTCCCTCATATACAGTGGCATTGGGTGGAGAAAAGGTTCATTCTTATCCTGCAAAATAAAAGGGAAATGAAAGATTTTCAAAATGGAAGAGTTCTACTCCGTATTAATTTTACGCGTTCTTTAGGTTTTCAAAGAGTTTACTAGTCTTAATTATTAGTGTTAAATGTCTTAGCACCGTCGTTAGGCTTAAATAGATCATAGTGAAATAGTTTCCCTTGCATGCACTTTTCCGGTTATACGAAACTTCTAATGGGGTCTTAAAAGGTAAGTAGGAAGGTTATTATTATTTTTTTACTTGACATGATGGAGTTACAGTAGCCTAAGTCCCGTGCACGAAAGATAGTGAAGACGACGATAACACAACGATCAGTACAATAAGTTTCACTGAAGACAGTACAACGAAAGTCGTTCAACTAAACCTTGCAGAAGGCAACAAACAAAACCAAACGACCGAACAACTAAAACTACGTACCAAACGCGAAAAAATTCAGAGAGCGCCCTGACAAAGACATCGCACAAACTTAAAACAGCAGGCAATACCCTAGGGGGATAAATAGAAGACGCGGTTGGTGTCGTACAAGTTATGGTCTACATGACTGGATGGAATGAAATTTTCAAGCAACACTAACAACTACAACCGTAATTTGGCAGCCAGACTTGTGCATCTTGTCATTCGAACTGATAAATTGGCTCCCATTATCTATCTGATGGCATAGATAAAGTTATTAACGATTAGTTACTGTTACATATATTTATTTCTAATTAGCAGGCAGTAATAATCTACGCACATATTGCACTCTAATTTATAAAACAATTCAACACATTCGACGACGAGAAAAATCATTTTGGACCAAACACGGAACACGTGAGAACCAAATGTAACAACACAACAACTGACTTTATGTAGAAAATTAAAATATAAGGTTCCGATAAACATGAACATAAAACAGCCTATAAGTAAAGGCTGTTAATTATAAATAACCACGACTAGTAAAAAGCACAAATTGTCCTATCCCGACCACCAAATTTCAACCTTCAAACGAACTTGATATTTTTTAAGATGGCTATCTTCTTGGTCTTTGCCTCTTCCGTCCGACGCACAATTCGACCCCCCTCAACTTGGAATAGATCATGCTGCGATGCATTTAGTTCCAAGAGTGCCTCCTGAAGTTTGAGCTCCAACAGATGCACCCTTTCCAGTGCTTGGGTAATGCGTCCAACTTTTTCATGGAATAAAGCTTTATCCATCTGCATCAGAAAACATCATTAAAATATTACCGAATTTAGACAATATAATTAAAGACCATCCATCCGGAGGTGCATGAAACAGTAGAGAGCAAACAACCTGTTGTTCACCAATGAGTGGCGATGCATTGGTAGAGTTGTCCATTTGTGTGCTTGATTACTCAATGATACCGAACGAAAATGAAAACAGAATATAGTGAAAAAAGAAGCAAGATGTTGGGAAAAGCTAAAAGGAATCAGATTTATAGTTGGCACAGTTAGGATTATGAAAAGTCGCATATTTAAGTTAGCTTTAGGATTACAGATTACGAGGAGTTGGATTTAATTACCAAGGTGTTTTAATTTGTCAATTTTCCGTAAAAAACGGCACCCATTAATGAAAAGTTCATGCATTTTGAAAATCAAAGTCTTATAATATCATCGAACATACTTAAGCCAATATTCGTTCGTTTTTACAAATAAAAAGCGGAAGAATAAACATCAACAATAATAAAGTAGACATTATCTATATTCCTTGAACTTTATCCACTATAGATATGGCACATATATATTTGAGTTGTAGTAGAGTTTACAGTACAAAATATATAGTTTAAGCCACTGTACATCCTTTTCAGGTTTTCAAATTACAGATGGGCGTGGTATGTCATAATTGGCTTGAATGTATGTTATGAGATTCGGCTGAGGGCATCTCCAACAATGCACCAATTTTGACACCAAATGGAAAAATTGTATAAAAAATGGTGCAAATTCAACTCCAACAAGCACCATTTTGTACCATTTTTTGCACCATTTTGGTGAGATGAATAGTGTCGCACCAAATTTGGTGTGACACTATTCATCACACTATTTATTATTGGGATAATTACACAGAGCATAACTTTATCTACTTTTGTTACAAAATATATAAATATTTTCAAAACATACAAAAAATAGCAACATTTTTGTTGTTTGCTACAAAAAATAGCAGAATGTATTTAAAAAGAAAAGAAATATAATTTAAAAAAAAGATAAATCTAATCCTATTTTGTTTATATAGGTTTAAATCTTTTTACATTTAAGACCCATTTTCTCTTTCCCCTCAAAACCAGCTATTAAAAATTGACAATAGGCATACGTAAAAAACAATAGCCATACAATACACATACAATAGCCATACGATAGACATACAAAAGACTAACAATAGCCATACAATGGCCATACAGTAGCCATACTATACACATACACCATACGATAGACATACAAAAGACATACAATAGAATTAGTAATTGGGTGGTTGTAATCCCAAAAAAGCAGGAACAGATGAAAAGACATGCCTATAATTATGGGCGATTTTGGTGCATGGTGTATCTTCAATTTTATTAAATAAATCTTTTTTTTTAAATAACTTGTATATATAATGTTAAGAAAATATTGCTATTCTTGAAAAGTGACATAATGTTGTTATTTTATTGTAAACCTGATATTATGTTTGTATATTTGTATAATTTAGCCTTTATTATTTTATTATTATTTTATTAAGATTATTTTTATTATTATTATTGTTATTGTTATTGTTATTATTATTACTTAAACCTTTCATTAAATATATTACATATATTTAATCATTTTTTAATATCTTCACAATATTACGTTTACATCGTAATTTTGTTATATAATTTTTTATAAATTAATTTTCGTAAAAGTTAATTTTATAACTATACTTTTAAAAAATATTAACCATAAAAAAGAGTGCAACTATAAAATATAAGATGTTGCTAAAAGTGAACGTACATTGCACCAATTCAAGATGCTCGTGAAAGTCCAACTCCAACGGTTGAAATGGCAGTAAATGAAACCCAGCGATTTGTTAACTTTTTAGCTCGGCACAAAGAAATTAAATCCCAAAATGCTCATTATGAACTTGGCAATGCATTAATAGATCATCTATAGGAGCACACTAGAGGTGGAAGTTGAAGAAATTTATTGTATTTAGACTTAATTTACTGTAATGTAATGTAATATATATTTAATTTTATTGTATTTCAATGATTTCACTTTTTTTTTTCAGTTATCCGTTAATATGTATAATTTATAATGCTTTCCAATAATTATATTATTTAAAATTTTATGGTTTAAAATACTTTAATATTAGATGGTTGTACAATAAAGGAATATAAATTATATGTAATGAATATGTAAAAAAGAAATAAGAGATAAAATTTATTTAATAGAAAGAAGAAAACAAAATTTAAATAGAAGATAATAATATAATATGGCGGAGAGAGAAGAATATAAAAAGAATATTCTTTTTTGGTGTAAAAATTGGTGTTATTGTTGGAGTAAATTTGGTGCTACACCATTTTGGTGTAAATTTTGGTAAAACTCAAATAAAGCTATACTCTTATAGGGATTAGGGAGGGACGGAAGATATCCCCTCGTTTAATTTCTAAAAAGTCGGATAGAGGTAGACTGTAACAAAATTTGTCCATAGGTTGGTGTGCATTCAATATGCAGATAAACATGCAAAATGGGTGCAAGTTGAGGTGCAGAGGAACGCATTGGATGGCTAATACGGTGGTATAGTGTAAACAGCCTTTAGGTCAAGGGTCTGCGCATTAGTGTTTATGGTCTCGATACCTTGACAGCGCAATCTCGTTGTGGGTACCTAAATAGGGTTTTAATATTATAGATGATATGTTGAAGATAATTCAAAGTTGATGTGGGAAAGATTAGGTTTCATTATTCGGTAGTTTATTTAATTCCTGTCTAGAAAGCTAAGCTTTTTAGGACAAACTATATTAGAATAGCTTTTGTAGTTAAAGTTAAAGTAGACTCTGTTTGTTAGTATTATTATAAATAGGGGTACTACCTCAATTATATTGAGTGGTCTAAAGAGTAGAAGTTCAGATCAATATTATTAAGGGTCTGTAATATTAAAGATAGTTATTTTTATTTTTCTACATGATATTCTACAGGTTCATTCTTGAATATAAACTAATGGAAATTAATACCACACGTTAATTTATATAAAATGGTCGAATATTAAAATGAAGTTTCCGTTAGAAAGGAGCAGAGCAGGGACCTTGGTTTTGTTAAAAGTCACAGCCATTAATTTTGTTACGTTATTGGGGAAATGGAGGGTTGGAAAAGTTAATGGAGAGGAGGCCCACATATTAAAGGGATAATCGAACACTCCATCCGTCTCAAATTATTTGTAATGTTAACTTTTACGCGCCCCTAGGAATTATTAAAGAGGGATAATGACTTGTTTTTGTACACTCTAACTTACTCCATCTGCTATATACTCAACTATGTATATATATAGGAGTATCTCTTGATATATCCTTCTATCACATTCACTATCATACTATCTAACTTGAACTATGTGTGTGTGACCTAAGGAAATGTTATTTCTTTTTATATTGTACCTGTATTTTTTTTTTGAAGGTTATATACGGGTACAAACACATTATTCCAAGCACTAGTTCTGTCAACATTGCAGAAGGTGAAATATTCACCCTAAGGTGATGAAGAACTCATTCGTTATCTGAATAAACAATTTCGATTTTGTATCTGATTTCAACATTTCAGCTTGTCTGTCCAACTGTTGTGTCATTTTGGGTGGCCAGTAGCTTTGCTGTGATGTATCTCTTCCCAGCAGACTCTAGGCAAATCCAATGGAGGTATCTCCATGAATAAAATATTTCCATAAAATTAATATTCTAGAAGTTTTGCCCCAATATCCTTCACTTGAAAGTCAATTAAAGCATTATTTAAGGGAATCCTCTGGAATGGAGAAATAGAGTTTTTCTGAGTATGAATCTCCTGAGATGGAGAAACTGACACACCATGGTCTCAAAACTGATGTTGGAGTAACTTCCTTGACCATATCATCCACTAGAATGCCAAATATTTCCTATGATATGCACTACAATAGATGGAAACAGTTTCTTTTGAAGAGGGATTCTCCACGATGTAAAGATAAGTTCTTAAAATCGCAAAGCAGTTTTGAACATCTAACTTGGATATGATAGTGAGGATATGCTGTTTATATTTTCATATGTTATGTAGCATATAATTGAATTTGTAATATTCATGAATAAGTTTTCTTGTTCCCGAAATTGATATGATTTACAACTTCAACGGTAGTAGGACATGGTATTCAAAAAGCTAAAAATTTGGAACCTTTTGGTATTTGAAGTGATCAGATGCAAAGCCATATTAGTAACTATCTTTTGAATATAACAACCAATTTTATTGGGTATTAGAAATCCATGCTTATTCAAGATAGCTCATGTTTTCAAGAGTTCGTATCTTTTAGTTAACGGGAACTTATCTTTAATGAAGTTTTTAAAATATAAAAAAATTTACGATTTTATCCAACTTAAAACAACTTACAAAGGGTAAAAAAGTCGGATGACATTTCACTAAGGTTTCGTGCTTTTATAATACTAGTATAGTATTGTATAGAAGATAGATAGATAGATAGATAGATTAATGGTTTAAAATAATGTGAAAATGTGAAATGTTACCTCAGTACTTCATGAAGCTCGCAATCACGTGGATCAAATTAAGACGCCTAGTTTAATCCAGAATTCCACGCGTCATATTTTGATTAGTTTCCATCGATTTTCCCCACCTTTGTTGTTACTGCTTTGATAATTTCATTTCGCCGAATCACTTGGTAACCCTGCCCATGCCCTATTACCTTCTCTCTTGTGGCTATATAAGAGCTTTCTCAGTATATGTTTATTTCAAATTTTCACTCAGAAACATCCAAAATTCCTCTTGTAAGGGAATACTCCCATTGTTAATGGATCAGACAAGCTGCCCTACAAAAATATTCAAACTTCAGCCTAGATTTTTATACATTTTATTTGAGCCATTCCCTCAACTTAGGGAGTTGTCGATGTCTTGTACTTTCATGCTCGCTTCTGATGAGCTAGTTCAATCCACATTGCGGAGGATGAAATTTAAACTCTATGATGATGAAGAACTCATTTGTTATCTGATGATCTATGTTTTTGTTAATTTATTTTTATTTTCTATATCCTGGATCCTACGGGTGCTCTCCCATACGCTCTTTGCACAAAAGAATCATCATGATCCAACACCTTTACCATATTTATCCGTTGGAAAAGTGGTGCATCCAAGGGAGAGTTGTTTCTTGATCATGTTGTTTGAAAGGAGGCCTTGGAGCATTTTGTTGCCGGGTTCTCCTGCATAAGCCGTAGGACAAACAACATATGTATTGCGTGAAAAGTACTCAGAATTGGTATTATCGTTTCGGATCGATCTTTCTGTTAAGATGTTGATTGGAGAAGAAAATGAGGAAATTTCAGAAATATTAAGAATGAACCGACTCTCTTGATATAAAGGAAAGAATTAGTGCGTGTGACTCTTTACTTAGGGCATGTTGAAAGTCGCACCATTTAGAAGTATGAGGTGCAGTTTAGGATCTTCACTGAACAAGGTTTGCATAAAAGAAAAAAGATTCGGTAAAATAAAAGAGGATGTTACTCCTCTTTGATATATCTTTTGGTTTCCTTTGGCTGTATAAAATGGATCTCTTACCTTGTAGATTTTGATAATTGGTGCAATTAATTTTGTCTTGCCATGTTGATGTTAATTAGTCAAGCTGAATCTTTGATCAAATATACAATGTACTTTCAGCCCAAAAAAAATTTGATCGTCTTTTTTTTTTTTTTTTTTTTTTTTTTTTTAAGACAATCTTTTCATGAGGGTTAAAGAAGTAACAGCGAAAATGAACATTTGGCACCCCTGAAAAATTAAATAAGTCGATTTGATTTATACTTGATCATATGGTACATGATAACTGAAGACGATCCACTGAACAGTTACGTCTCGTGTCAACGTATTTGTACTAACTATGCTGTAATAATATGACAAATTTCTAATTAGCTTTAATTTGAACAACATAAATTGGTCATTGATCACCAATTTTGGAAAAGTATCCCTGATCATATGAGCTTCTTGTTCATATGGTACACTGATAACTGAAGACTATCCACTGATTAGTAACGTAGTATCTAATAAATGTATTAGTAGTAACTATGATATATCGATATGACAAATTTCAAATTAGCTTTAATTCGAACAACATAAATTTGTCATTGATCACCAATTTTGGAAAAGTATCCTTGATCATATAAGCTTCTTGATCATATGGTACACTGATAACTGAAGACGATCCACTGATTAGTAACGTATCTAATAAATGTATTAGTACTAATTATGATATATCGATATGACAAATTTCAAATTAGCTTTAATTCGAACAACATAAATTGGTCATTAATCACCAATTTTTGAAAAGCATCCTTGATCATTATGTTATACTACTACTTGATAGTGCGAAATCTTCTATTTTTAATCCGGGTCCCACGATATTCTCCTCTTTTTAACCCTAAAATATTACTCTTCTATTTCATTTTCTCTTAGCCACAACCCTATATGTTGTCTACTCTTCTTCCTTCTGTTTCCTCTCTAATTTTCTTCTACCCCTCATTTTGGCCATGAAGAACAACAAGAAGATGACCCTTTTCTGTGCTCACCTCACAGATTTTGTAGTTACATTGCCCTTTGAAATTTTATATTTTGCTCTTGAGTAAATTTTTAACTAATTGTCATTTTAACGTATATATTTGTTTCTTCGCAGATTCTTCCACTTGATATCCCTGGATGTCTTCCTGTTGAGGCGAAAACTGCCATTCTAGAGTGTAATAGGAAGGAATGGGTTATTAACCTTATGGGTGGAAGAGATATGTTAATCAAGGGGTGGGTAAAATTTGTAACAGAAAAAAATCTGAAGACAGGATGTTAGTTTTACGCGTGTTGACAGTAGCGTTGACTCTGTGAAGTTTGATGTCTCTGGTTTTGACTCCAGTGATTTTGATACCTCATGTGGATCTTGTCATTCTTGTTGCCGAGATGATGAAGGAAGTGATGACGAAGGAAGTTCCAGCGATCCCCCATGTGCAGGAACTGATAGTGATCCAGTTATTATTTGATTAATGTATCGGTTGAAGTATTAGTTGTAGGAGGTTAAATGCCCTGATGGTATGTTCTTAACTTCAGTATGTTGTTGGTCTGTATATGATGCTATGTTTTTAAGTAATTAGATGTTTCTATTTTTGAAATGATATTTTATAAGTAATGGAATGTATATTCATGTTTGCATTTCCTTTAATTCGGGTTATTGTATTATGTGAATAATTTGAACCATAAGGTAGAAGTTTTTCGTAATCTCATATTGAATTTATATGGACTGAACTTCAATCCTTATGGAGAGAAGTTAAATCCCTTTGACCAATTTGAAATTAATGTTGAAATTAAAAAACCAAATTTGTAAAGCAATAATTTTGGTTATACTTTTACCAAAAATTTCAAACTACTATAGTTTAAGTGTTGGAGATTAACTTAACGTTCGGTACATAAAGATATTATGTGATTTATTTGTAAGTCGATACATAAAGATATTGAAGGAAGAACTAACGAAATAACCCCATAATTAATTTGAAACATTAGTTGTTAGCCATATCTTAGGGACACAAAATATTTCGGGTATCATATGATCATATAAATGTGTATAATACTCCATCTCAATTTTATATAAAATATTTGTTTTACTAATTAACTTTATTCTTTTTATAGAAGTTGGCACTAAACAGAAAAGCTAGCTGAACGAAATATGTGCAATAAATTACCCAAGCTGAACGTATGCAGGCGACCTTTCTTAATAGTATTTCCACAATTCATATATGAAATGTACGAACTACTTTATCAGATGGTCCTTGCACTTCTTCAGATAAGAATAAGTGAGGTGTAATGATATGCCAGGCCTTCATTGCGCATGAACTGACCCCTATACCTAAAGGCTGCTTACAGTACCACTGAATTACCCTTTCAATGCGTTCCTCTGCACCTCAAGTTGCATACTTATCTACATATTCAATGCATACCAATCCTACGGACAGATTTTGTTACACTCTACCTCCAGAACGAGGGAATATATTGCGTCCTTCCCTATCCAAAAAGAGGATAGCTTTTCTTGGGTTTTATCATTGCAGCCGAATCTCAAAACATGCATCCAAGACTGCTAAAGGTCACGCCCATCTGAAAGTTGAAAACCTGAAAAGGATGTACAGTGGTCATTGCACTTGACCATTTCTTTGATGTGGAGTATTCAGGAAAGGAATCTCTCCTAACGACCCTTTCTTCTTTCCATTGGTATGCGGGTGATGGCAAGCGATGACAGGTTAGATTCCTGCATGTCCTGCGAAACATAGAACGCAATATCATTCCACAGTATACTAATGACATCGACCACCACTGAAGCTTCAAGATTTGACAGATTGATTCTTGAAAGATTATCGGAACCAGCCTAGTTAATTTCACTGGATGAAGTTTGTGAAGAAAGGGCCAATTTGGTGAAGGAAGTGGACAAATTAGGGGCTTGTAATGCTACAAATTTATTGAAGATTAGTAAGTTAGAGGCTAAATTGCAACGTGGAAGAGGTATTTCTTATTGTCTTGGGCAGTTTTTTTTGGTTTCATAGTAGCTAGGTTTATTTGATACAAATTGTTTATATATTTGAACGTTTAACTTTTTAATGTTTCGAGCATTTATCAATGGCGTTCCAACAGTCTAGTATTTTTGTCGCATATAATTCAAATTGATCATCATACAGATGTTCTAATACTGCAAACGAGATGTTCAGACTAATGCAAAACAATATTCATAAATATTCATAACATGCATAAATTGTACGTCTGCTAAAGGACAACACTTCAAAACACGACATTCAGAACAAACCGAAATTTTTTCTTTAATGACTATACTTAAAGGGAGATTATTTCTTCATGATTCCACATGCATGTGTGCTGCTGGAGGACGTGCTGGAGAAGGGTAGTTCTGGGGGTCAATCTTGAGTTCAACTTGAATACCTCGAAGCATACGTTTAATAAGATTCATATCCTCACGGAATTCATCGAAGCTAGTCCTTAATCGCGTCACTTGATCCTCCACATTTCCTATATATACTGCCAACTGATCAACATCTGAAGTCAAGGATGCAATATCTTCACGGACATGATCGATTTCACTGAATCTACTATCACTTGGGACTCCACTATCATGTTCTGGTGTTCTTGGGTGCCTTACTCTGCAAGGCATTGCTGTTGTTTCGCCTGGTTGTTGTTGTTGTGGTTGTCCAAGATGTTATTGTGCAGATGTTTAGCATTTATAGAAGCCAGGCTTGGTGCCTTTTCGATTGCATGTGTGAATATTTGAAGAGGTGTCTATTCATATTGAATGGTTAATTGGGGTTAGTACACGTGTTTTAATTGTGACCAGGAGGTGCCTAATCCTTGCCGTGGAAGTCAGAACATCTTCATGGCGATACGAATCATCGTATACTCGTTCGATTAGTCTATTGTTAATGTTTGAAAATTATTTATATAGTTCCAGTAGTCTATTAGTAGAATTTTTAAACTAATCATCATAAAACTAACGGCTAGCCCCTTGTATTCAAATCTGAAGCAAACAACGAATGCATCGCTTAAAAAAATAAAAATAAAAAGGAAATAAAAAATACATAACGGCCAGTGTTGGTAAGTGGCTTCAATAGTTGCTACTCCCTCCGTCCCAAATTATTTGACACGTTCAGCTATTGCACGCCCAATAAGAAAATCAATAAATAGAGTATGCATTTTACTATGTTACCCTTATTTAATGTTAAGGAGTAGCTTTTTTGGAGAATTTTTGGAAAGAACTACTCGTAATAAATTTAGACTTGAAAATTCTAAAGAGAGAACTAATTTAGGACAAACGATTTCTCTTAAAGTGAAAACTAATTTGGGACGGAGGGAGTAATTCTTCAGACATTAATTTTACGACCCCTCATATTTTAAATATCACCTATTGGTTAATATTGGAATTGTTCAAATACCGATGCCCCGACTGGTTTCGTATTACTAGCCATAATAGAGCAGGACTGTTTATACGGAACGATCTCCATATTGCGTCGTCTATATATAGGGGGTTGTGGTAGTTGTAGATTCCAAAATCTTCCTCTCAGAAACACTTCATTCATTCCAAAATATTTGAGAATTTCATAAGTACTCCTTCATTCAGAACTACTCCTTCATTCAGAATGGTTATTGTATGAGAAATTTGTATATCAAATAATATGCACAGTTTCTTCCTGTGTTATTCCATTAAAGATTGGTTGAAAGGAGTCCTCAAAGTCATGAAGACTGATCGGGACCCTAATTGTGTTCTTCCGAATGACTTCAATTTAGTGTGTGCACTGAATACGGTGCGCTCAACACCTACCGCAACGAATGTTGTGATATTCCTCTTGTCATGCGCAGATTGTCTAAAACAAATAACTGCAAATGAGCATTGTGGGGCACGCAAATCTTGTCATGCGCAGATTGTCTAAAACTCCATGACTGCAAATGAGCATTCTGGAGCACCGAAATCTTCACGCAGACAAAGAATTGGATTTAGCTAGGAAGCTGCTCCTGCTTCGGCCACCATCAGCGGTGTCTATAGATTTCTCAAGGAAAGTGAAACATAAGTGTCCTTTGAAAGGACAACCTACTGTTAGCTTTTTGGGACAGCATAGGGTGGCTGAAAAGATGTCATAGGGCTGCTGTACTATCTATAAAAATACTCAAGTATAGGGGTGTGGGCTTGTACTTTTGTGTAAGCCTACACTCCACCTTTTGGGCCCTCAATTTTCAGCTATATAAGAGTGCATTTACTCCTCATTTACAACATCCACAAGCTGAAAAACAACAAGAACAACCAGCTGAAAAAAAAAAAAGGAAAAAAAAATTGAGAGCAAATACTTGAGAAAAAAAATATAGTAAGTTTAAGGGATAGATTTAGAACCAAAAGCCTTCATACCAAGGGACTTTTGGGGTATAAATCTTAAGTCTTAAGGGTTTTAAAAGGGCTGTCTAGTTGCTGAATTTTGGTGACCTTGCTGTGTTTGTTTGCTTTGGTTTAAGCTTTGTGGGATCTTCATTGCAGTGCTCTAAGGTCTCGTTGTATAGGTAAACACAAAGTTTAACCTTTGTATTTATTTTGACTTGTTATGCATGAGTAAAGATGGAATGAAAACTAGCATGTTTTAAGTCTTGAACTTTGCTTATTGCGTTAGAACTCTTTAAAACTTGTTCTTGTGTTAAAATAGAAAGGCTACTAGTACTTGTGAGCATGTTTTACAAAGTTTATAAAGTGTTGCTCTTGGTACGTTTGAATAAACGGAATAAAAGGGGTAGGAAGTGAACGACAATTTGCATTGGCCTATCATGAAGGTTAGGTTTTCTAGGTACCTCTTTTTTGTATCATTAATTAGGTTAATGTGTAATTAGTACACGTCGAATGCGTAAGTGATGTGTGGCTAAAATACCACACATTACATACTTGTACTTGAGCTATTGTTGTGTTAAATTGATGAAATAAGTGCACTTATCATGGTTTTGTTGCATTTTGTAGGTTGAATATGTTGGAGAAGAGTTATGGAAGGAACAAATCAAAAAGAAGTCAAGTTGAAAGAAAAAGAAGAAAACTGGCTAGTCCGTGAAAAAAGCAGCAGAAAAGTTGGCTATGAGTGAAACATTGACAAGTTGAGCAGTGATAAAGTGGCTATCGGGAAAACTTTGGTACCAGGGTGGCTATGGCGTGAAAAATCAGAATTTTTTCATTTTAACCCAGGGAGAATTTTGGAAAATGATTGTATTTCATTTTGGCAACACATAAATAGTTTGTAGCTTCCATTTGTACATATCTTTAGCTACTTTTCCAACTTGGGAGCAAGACTCATCAACAATCCTTGGAGATAGAAGATTGGGTGTACTTTAATGAGCATTTCTTTATCTCTTTCTTTATTTCTTTGATTTGTATGCTACATTTGTTAGTTGATGATTATTAATGGACATGATTTTATACGAATGATTCATGACTAGGAATTTATATTTGTGGGTTTTGATTATCTAGCTTCTATTGTTTTGGTTGCTTGACTTTTGTGCTCATGACACTTAAGTTACACGTCTACTCTGCTAATTAAAGACTCGGGAGAGATTAGTTACCGTAGAATAGTGAAGCTAGCGATGATTTGAGTTGATAGGCTATTTCATAGACTAACTCATCTAAAAGAAGTTACGCTCGGAAGAGGTCTTCTTTCCTCGGGTAATGGGTAGTGCTTTATAAGCTCAACCATGGCTTTGACGAGCGCCGTTGAGGCAAATCCCTTCTAGGCCGGAAGGATTGTAGGGATTACATTAGCACGACTCGGCCATAAAATATAACCCCGTGCTATAATTGTATCCTAGGCTCAAAACTTACTTTCCTTGGTTGTTAGAAGGCCATAGATCATATTTACTTGCTTTCCTAGTATACTTGTAGTTGTTAATATCGTTCCATCACCTCGTTATCCTAGTTTGGCTTTGTCAAATAGGTTTAGTTCCTCCACTACTATGATCGCATCACTTTGTTCCTTGTGGATTCGACCCCGACTCCTAGTTGGGTAAATTGTATTGCGATGACCGTTCATACCTCAAACCGAGGTATGTGTTGAGCGTTGTCAGTAAGTTAATTTTTTGAAGAATTCCGTAATATTAAATCTCCCACAGCCCAGCAAGCTATCCTGGTCATATTACACGTTCTGATGTTCGGGGACTCATCAGTTAGTACCTGATCACAAGGCTAACAAAGGACGTTCTAATAAATAATCCTTTCAACCCACGTCTTAGTAATTGTTTGGTACGAATGACCTGTCCTTTCACGAGAGTTTTAACCAGCTACTGCACAGTCAATTGTGACCTTGATGGGTTGGAGGTGCAAGATATGGGAGCTGGTCGTATCGTATATCATTGCAGCATTTACTACTCTCAACAAACATCGGTGACATATGTTGATAACATGAAGGGGTGACATATGTTGGCAGAACAATTTGAAAAGGTTCCATTGGAATGGGTAGCAATCGTGATGTATAGTTAGCATTACATATCCCTTTAATCACAAGTTGGGCAAGGACAGTGGACCGCTGATAGTATATGGTCAATTGATAACTCATTCTATATCATGAAAGAAATTCACTTTAGGATCCAGCGCCAGTTAGGGTTACTGTTTCCGTATTTCTTTTTCTTGTACTCCCTCTGTCCCATTTTGTTTGTCATACTTTCCTAATTTTTCCTTCCCAAAAAGATTGTCATATTTCTAAATTTGGCAATAATTCAAGTCTAAAGTTATTTTTGACTCATTTATAGCCACACAAATATTCAGGGCTTATTTTAGACCACAAGTTTCAAAAGTCTTTCTTACTTTATTAAACGTTGTGCCAAATCAAACTACAACAAACAAATTGGGACGGAGGGAGTATGTATTACTCCCATCCCTTTGAGGAAACATTACTGGCAGCGTTCTGACATAATCAATAGTATTCCCCAACTATCCGCCATCATACTCAATAAATAGGGCACTAGCTACCCATCGGTTTCAATTTATTTGAAAATTTTTGCTTGTGCACGAAGTTTAATAAAGAAATTGCGACACTTGATTAGCTATGGTTTAAAGTAATTGAAGATGTTTACGTGGATACATATCAATTCATGGAAGATAAAACAAAAAGTTTATTTTTCAAATTTAGGATGTAGTCATTTTTTTAAAACGAATCAAAAAGAATATGTAGGTTCTAACAAATTGAAACGTACAGACGGAGTCGGGAGCACGTGCTTTACACAACGACTATATGATCACACACCTTAACTGGGATCAGCTAAAACGATGTCAATAATTTCTTACGATGAAAAGCTTGCTCATTCACTGCACTGAATGTTGTACAGCAAGCGTGATTTAGCAGAAAAAATCATTAATTCTCCCTTTGGAAGTAGTACAAAATGAAATTCACCATTAATATGAGGTGTCGATTGACATTGGCGGGTGAAATATTCTACTGACAATTAAATCTAAATAAGGGAGTAGTAGTTTTTGAAGGGAAACGGTTGGTTAGCACCCATGATAGGCCAGGTGAATCTCAGTTGTAGATTCTCCACTTTGCCCTAAACCTGCTCAAAAACTATACAATTTCATGTTAATTAGATTATAGTACGTACGTGCTCATTATCCCAAATAAAAAGGTCATCTTATTTATATTCACAAGAACCCAACCATTACTACCAAGTCGAGAAGACAAAAACCAAGACACGCCATCGGCCTCCTGAAATAAATCTTTCATTCCCTGTTTTGCAGGATAAGAGTGAATCTTTTCCTGCAGAGTTTGGCATTGGAAAAGGAAGGAGCTGTCAGGTGAGTTTATTGACTGCTCCATATATCGTACTCCAATAAGTCAGAAGTGTAATGGCTAAGTTTGCAGCCACGTTCAATTTTGTGCAAGATGCAATGTATTGTCATTTAGTTTTAGTCTTGCAGTTTTGTTTTCGATGTACTGCATGCTTTTGGGCAATATTGGCAATCATCTCGGCATTGCCACTCTACTTTCCACAACTATCTACGTCCATACTTACAGTAAGTGCACCACAACAAGACGGCCATCCACATTCTATAAATAATTCGTGCTTACCATTGCAAAGAAAAAGGCCAACTTATTTATATTCTCAGGAAGTTTTTATATATTACCCTGTTCAGAAGGCAAAAACAAGACGCGCAAACCTCACATCACTTTGCGATCTATATAATCTCAGCTGCGAACTAAACCTTTTATTAGTAAACCGTTAATGAAATGGTTGAATGCTTTTTGTTGGCCAAAAATTTCTTCATAACATTATACTCCTCTACTACAACTTAAAAGTAACAACACTGCATTTTAGCCCGTTAGTAGAACTTAATGGAATGAAAACATCACCATATTTGCTAGTTGCATGTCCAATCAATGTCTAGTTGATCTAAAAACCGAAGGCAATGTTTTCCTTCTGATGATCAAAGAGGAGATGTAGTTGAGTAATGTTATATACCAATTCCGTTGTAGGACTTATAATCCAAGAATTTCAAATAAGGGAGTAAAACTGTTGTGGAACTTCAAAACAAATCAATTGATTCCTTATTATTTTCAACAAATTAAGGAAATTAGGGTGAAAATCATTAAAGTAAATAGGATAAGGTGCAATTCCCAAATACCCCCAATCGTCAATGGTGCAAAGTGCAAATTGCACAATTTGGTGAATGGACACGTCTATTACTATATGTTATTTAATGGCTCCTAATATGATCTTGGCATGAAATAAAATTTGTGTAGGGAAGTTCCGGTAATTAAAGACAGTGACGTTTTGCATTTCACCTACAGCTCCCCAAGGAAGGAACCTAGAGGCGTCAGCAAAGCAACAATGGAAGAACCTCTACAATTTGAGGTGCTAATGTCCAAATCGTACATCAACATGGATGTTATGGTACTTCTCTTTAAACATATTGCACGATTTGTTGTAACATAGAATTTTAAGATGTTACTACTATTTTTACTGTTTTGTCTAACTACAGCATATGCTGGAGAGAATCATTAAATTTATGCCGGATAAGGTAGAAGTTTGCGTTCTTCACGGTGATAGAGGATCTTGGCCAGTTGCAGTTGGTCGAAGTGAAGGTATCATTACTAAATTTACTTCTGGGTGGCGAAAATTCATTACGGACAATGAATTAGAGGAGGGAGATAGTGTACAGTTTCAATTCTCTGAACGTGGGGATGCAATTGTGAGGTGGGAAGTTCGCATCATCCGCCGAGTGAATTACTATGATATTTTGTATAAGCCTCAACGTGATGAAGGAACCTCATCAAACCCGTCCAATGTACCTAATTCTCTTACCTGATTTTTTGTCATTTCTCTATACAATGGCTCCACTAGATTAGTTTAACGAAATATGATTCAATTTTTTCAGGAAATGAACATGGAGGGTAATGAGGAAGTTGATCGCTTTGAGAGTGTGAGTAAAGCGACAAATAATTTAGATCGCGAAGTTATTAGTCTGACAGGAGAGATTGCATCTTTGGTGGGTAGACTTGCATCACTTAAAGAGAGTCTGAAAGGCAAGGAAGCAGAACAAAAACATGCAGAGGATTTGGTAAAGGCGGAAGAAAAAGATGTGATAGACGACAAGGATTACCCCATGATGATCTCGATTATTGACAACAGCATGTGGCTTATTAACTGAATGTATGTCTGTGAGATCAAAATCTACTAGTAGTAACCCTCTTGATGCACATTTTTATTTGCTAGTTTTGTTATGTTGAGGTTTGGTTATACCTCCTGCGTTGTAAAATTTCACAGTGGTGCTTACCGTTACAATGCATATTTTGCTACTATACAACAATCTGTACTGTGGCCAGTTTAATTGTTTAGTGATATTGATATTACAAAAAGCTTAACTGCCAATTTTTACACAGTATAAGTTTTCTTATTGTCTTACCTACAATGATTAGTGCACATGGAAGAATTAAAACATAACGATTAGGGCGTCAATTGGGTGCACAATCCAAAATGATTGGGCATTTTGAACTATGAATATAGTAATCCTTAGCAAATCTGTTTGTTGACCAGATAATTTGTAAAGATTAAAATTCTGTAATTTGGATCAACAACAGTCACTATATTAAACAACATCATGAAAATGCATTTAAGTATTCCTACACAACATTTACTATGACATATAGCTTCCTAGAAAAATGTTTATACCAAAAACAGATCATGAAGTGCATTTATATACTGCTAAAAACATAGAATACTGCTATATACTAATCAGCCATAATATGATAGGCCGGAGTTACTTCACCACCTAGGGTGGGGTCATCTTCATCCGGATCAGAACCCTTATGTAACAACCCAGCTAAGAGTTAAGTGTCCCATATCGGCATAACACAGGAGTGATCCTGGGTATATAAGTTAACTGGCCTAACACCCTAGTGACGCATTTTAGAGACGTGTGGGACTAGGCCTAAAGCGTACAATAACACTAGCGGGCTTGGCTTTTACACCTTAAATACGGCATCATCTTTGTTCAACTTCAGCAATCGTTTACCCTTTTTGTATGAATTAGTTGGTCATTGAACTTCAGCGGGCTTGGGCTGTTACACCTTAAATACAGCATCATCTTTGTTCAACTTTAGCAGTCGTTTACCCTTTTTGTATGAATTAGTTGGTCATTGAAAACCCTATTTGTATGAATTAGTTGGTCATTGAAAACCCTAAATTGCATCTCGTAAAACTAAACTGTGCGATTTCCAACTTTCCCTATTGAGAGACGCCCCAACCACGCATGCCCTATTTCATTTGTATCAAGAGATAATATTCATTCATCCCTCTTTCATTAAAAAAAAATAAAATTCATCCATCTGTTCTACTCCATTCATTCCTTAAATACAGCATCATCTTTGTTCAACTTCAGCAGTCCTTTACCCTTTTTGTATGAATTAGTTGGTCATTAAAAACCCTATATTGTACCTCGTAAAACTAAACAGGGCGATTTCCAACTTTCCCTATTGAAAGACGCCCCAACCACGCATTATTTCATTTGTATCAAGAGATATTCATTCATCCCTCTTTCAAAAAAAAAAAAAAAGATTCATCCATCTGTTCTACTCCATTCATTCCTTAACAAAGAATTAGGGAAAAAAATGTCAATCGATTCTACTAATTCAAAGTACCATTTACCTGGTACAATCGTTTTTGTTAATGATCCTGTGAAAGTTGAATTAAATTTGGAAGATGTTACAACTGATGACTTTGTAAGTTATATTGATTAATAATATTTTTTAATTTTTTATTTAAATTAGCCTCTAATTAGCGTCGTTATTGATAATTGTTTCTGTGATAGATCTTTCCAAAATATGTGCTTAGCCGATTGCCTGATGAACCACTGCCGGTTCGTGTTATTTGTGGGACAGATGAATACGACATGCGCCTGTTTGTTGAGAAAGGGTGTAAAAGGCTGGGCAATGGTTGGTTAGATTTTGTACTGGCCAACGACGTGATGGTTTGTAAGTATTTATTTTTCCAGATCAAGGGCAAGCTATGTGATGGTCGGTTAGTTTTCAATGTTCGCATCATGGGAAACCCTCCAAGTCCTGATGGTGGTGATTCTGATGATGATGCATTATATTCATCAAGTGATGGTTCTGATTATGCTGGCGAAGGAACCTCTGATGATGCATTATATTCATCAAGTGATGGTTCTGATTATGTTGGCGAAGGAACCTCTGATGATCCAGTCCAAATTGATTAGATGTAAGGGTTAGGACTATGTTCGTCTAAGGTTTTTGTTGATATGTTATGTATTTTCAAGACGTTAATGTCTGGTTGTACTTAGTTATTTTAAGACTTTTATCTATGTTAAATATGTTGTTTCATCTATTTTAAGTATTGAATTTTTAATTTATGTTGAATTTATGTTTAATTTAGGAAGTAGTATATATTGTTTCATCTATAAGTTTGACTATTGTAAATAATAATGTCCCGTACTTTTGCAAGAACTTATTTTGTCTAATGTAACAATTAAGTTGCAACTTACAATAACGACTATACATGGATTCATAAAAGATAAGAAGAGATGATATGGAAGAAGAATATTCTACGCATTGTATGACGTAGCAACTGACATGGAAGGAGAATATATTCTTAGTTAGAATATGGGACAACCTGATTTGTTAGAATAGGAATGATGATACATGGAAGATTTCCGTTTCTTTTATGTGATCGTCAAAGATTTACTATAAGATGATGATTGTCAAAGATTTACTATAGGAATAATGATACGTCAAAGATTTGTTCTATGTGATTGTCAAGTATTTATTTGACAAGTTATTTATTCTCAATTGATGCCAGTTGACATTATTTAAGGCACTCAAATGTGACAAAAGAATTATAGACTAAAAATGAGTTTGAATTTAACAACTACGAATCTGGGCAAACTTACTAATAAAAACATACATTAAATATAACGGATAAACATAGTTAGCAACAGTTCAACGACAGTACATGCTACCAAATACCATAGACCAAGTAATAAACCCTACAAAAGTAATCAAACTTCAGCCTCGCTTTTTATATATTTTATTTGAGCCATTCCATCAATTTAGTATGTTGTTGATGTCTTCTACTGCCATGCGCGCATCTGATGAACTACTAGTTCAATATGCATTTGCGTAGGATGAAATGTAAACCCTATGATGATATAGAACTCATGTGTTATCGGATGATCTAATGTTTTCTACAGTATTCTCTCCTTCTCACATGGCAAATCAGCAAGGTGTATCCTTTGTTTGCAGTTTGGAGGTTGCTTTAGCTTCGAATATTTAGATTTGAGTGGCGTGTTTAGGGAGATTGCATCACCCGTGAAGTGCTACTTTTGTTGGGGTGCCGAATTCCCCCTGTAAGGAACTTGTTTTTACATTGTATATCGAACGTGGCTTTGATATTAATGAAAGTGGTGGTGAATAATATAATTTTTTTCCCCTGAGCCTAGCAGCGAATCTAATTGTAATGACCTGACATAATATTTTCTTTATACGCTCAGTGAAATTAAATTAAAATGTTATAGTAATGAATCTGGAAGTCAAAAGAATAAAAAGTCGGTTAGGGATAGGCCAATGGATATTTTCTCGCCTCGAATGCTCTCATGCGGAAGATGTTAGGGGGTCTTTGTGATCCTACGTTTTCATGGTTTGGTTAGTGCTTGCCAAAAACGAAGAGTTGTAATTTGATGACCTCCCAACCATATAGGCCAATTTGCATTGCCCTATCATGAAGGTTAGGTTTTCTAGGTACCTCTTTTTTGTAATATTAATTAGGTTAATGTATCATCAGTACACGTCGAATGCGTAAGTTAATTTTTTGAAGAAAAATATTAAATCTCCCACAGCCCAGCTAGCTACCCTGGTCATATTACACGATCTGATGTTTGGGGACTCATCAGTTAGTACCTGATCACAAGGCTAACAAAGGACGTTCTAATAAATAATCCTTTCAACCCACGTCTTAGTAGCTGTTTGGTACGAATGACCTGTCATTTCACGAGAGTTTTAACCAGCTATTGCACAGTCAATAGTGAACTTGATGGGTTGGAGGTTAAAGATATGGGAGCTGGTCGTATCGTATATCATTGCAGCATTTACTACTCTCAACAAAAATCGGTGACATATGTTGATAACATGAGGGGTGACATATGCTGGCAGAACAATTTGAAAAGGTTTCATTGGAATGGGTAGCAATGGTGATGTAGTAGTTAGTAGTACATATCCCTTTAATCACAAATTGGGCAAGGACAGTGTCGCGCTTTAGGTATGGACGCAGGTAGTTGTGGAAAGTAGAATGGCATGCCGAGATGACTGCCATTGGGATTGCCCGAAAGCATGCAGTACATCGGAAACAAAACTGCAAGACTAAATGACAATACACTGCATCTTACACAAACTGAATGCGGCTGCAAACTTAGCCATTACACGTCTAACTTATTGGAGTACGAGATATGGAGCAGTCAATAAACTCACCTGACAGCTCCCTCCTTTTCCAATGCCAAACTCTGCAGGAAAAGATTCACTCTTATCCTGCAAAACAGGGAAGAAAGATTTTTTACAGGAGGCCGATGGCGCGTCTTGGTTTTTGGTGAATTTCTTTCATGATATAGAATGAGTAATCAATTGACCATATACTAAGTAGAGAAACGAGTTATACATGGATTAATAATACAAGAATTAGTAGTGCAGGGATTAGTAATGAATTCTTATACATGTATTAAAAATGAGGGTTTGAGAGTGAGTATTTTTTTCATTTTATTATTTATCCATGTATTAATAAGCATGGTATTACTACAATTTATACTAATACCATGTTGGCCTTGGTGTTAATTTATACTACAATTGCATTGAGGCATTAAATTGTACGGAGTATGGATTCCTAGTACTTGATTGAATTTTTCTACCAAACAAGGGATTCATGGACTAATTTAGTCAATACATCATACCAAACGACCTTTATCAAATGCACCACCGCAACACGGCCATCATATATT
Organism: Petunia secreta; assembly: GCA_029990175.1. NCBI lineage: Eukaryota > Viridiplantae > Streptophyta > Magnoliopsida > Solanales > Solanaceae > Petunia > Petunia secreta. Next base: position 64,194,450 of record JARKIP010000035.1, read on the forward strand.
CTATAAATAAGTCGTGCTTACCATTGCAAAACTCACATTATTCTTAATACTAGAAAGCTCCCACCCTTTCTGTGTGCCATTTCTAAACCCTAAAAATTTTTCCACCTCAGATCTATAAGAAGTATGTCGAACAACGAAACAAGGTTCACTACAAACGGGCACCATAGCCCACACAACAACCGCAACAACAACGTATTGAATAAGTGGGATATCGCTGTTGTTGCGTCCGAGGTCAAGGAATACTCCCGCATGCTTGAACTGATGAGAAATGATATCTGGCGTCTTAGGGGTAGTTTTTTTAGAGTCGCTGAGGAAAGCAGCAGGACCATGAGGCGCATGGAAAGAATGCTTCGCACGCTGCTTGTCGTCAACGAGGTGAATCCCGACTAGTTCGTGACCCCACCAAATTCTCCTAATACGGAGGATTAAAGATATATGCATTCTATCTTAGTATATATTAGTATTAGTAGCTTAATCAATGCACTCGGAAAGGTAAGGCTATATGCCTCATATCTCCACTTCTTCCGTTTTCTCCGCGTACAGTGCAACTATATTTAATATATGATATGTTTTTCTGTAAGAAATGTGCCCTACTTGACTCTGAGTCGCAAAAGTATCAATATTGCCACGAGCTAGTTGTAGCATTAACTGGTCATAGACATCAATAGTTATGGCATGTTGCAACACACATCGTTCGGCAAACTGCGTCTTCTTAGTGTTATTCCCTTTTTGTGTCGATTATTCAAATTTTGAAGAGGAGCAGTGCATGTATTTTTTATTATAGGATTATGGAGACCTCACTTGCTTCAAATGAGAAATTTGTTAGTGAAGGTAAGCCTTCAATATGCGACTTTTTATTTAATCCCACTCACATCAGTTGTGTACGTTTCATAAAGTTTTCACCCCGAGAAAAGAAAATTGAAGCACATATACATGCATGGTTCCTGATCGCTAAGATCATCCGTATTATTAGTCGGAAACATGTTACTGGTTTTGTCAATTAAAAAACTACTGATGCAATTATTTTTCCTAGTTTTATATGGAAACAGTCGAAAGATGACTAATCTTATGGCTGCGAAATATAGAACTCATTCAAATAGCTAAAGTTAATTAGAAAAAGAAATAATAAGAGTATTAGAGAATAACATTAAGAGGACGCAGCTCGTTGCAACTTGCAATATGTATACACGTGATATGATTGTGATTTTCATGTCATCATAATTATATATAATTTCCATTTACTCTTGCAATTAATGATATAAATAATTTCGGGTTTTTTACAAGACTACCAACCGTAGAAGATTTTAAGTTAATAATTCTTCAAAAATCATGACTGCTACACCTTGAATTATAATTGAACATTTGACACTATAGTATACATTGCATGAGTGTTTAGTACTCTTAATTACTGTGGTCATTATTTAAATAATGGCGCGTGCATCATCATCGTCATATCATATCATACTTCATCATATCATCATCAGATCATATCATATCATATCATATCATCATATCATCATCATCATCATATAATACTATTCTAGAAGAGCCAATCCTCTAAGTTAAAAGTGAACGACCGTTTTGCCCTTTCAAAGCTATATTTATACACTTACCAACCGATAGACTTACCTTCCACTTACAATGAACTGAGTAATTAGAAAGACACCTACGTGGACTTTAGTGCAGCCACTTAATGCAGTCGTAACCAATGATTTAGATTGCTTGTTTGCTTCCCTCTTCCACTTCACGTGTTTAAAGCTGCAATTTGGTGAAATGAAAGGTCACATTAACTCTTCCGTTTCCTTTAAACTATTTGATCTGTTGTTTCTTATATTACTCCTCTATATAAGACCCTCATTATATTTTGAAAACCAAGGAGCACTCATGCCACATTTTTATGGTATGTCACCATATGCCCCCTCACCCATGTACACGTAGCTGTAATGCTCCTTCTCCGTTGAAAGATAATTGAATTAGCACTACAGCTATAAAGGACCTTAAGTTAATTTTCTTAGGGTCTTTTTTACTCACTTAAAGTCATTGTCAACAAAACTACAGTAATATATATATATTTTCTGTTTTTGTATATATATATATATATATATATATATATATATATATATATATATGACTTTAATGTCAAGATTGTTGTGACTTTATATGTACAAAAATAAATACTGTTAAGTTTTTCAACAGCGAGGGATGAAAGAAATGGTCCATACATAATGTAATGATATAATACATGATGGAACTGCTTAACTCTGCTTTTGTTTCAAGAAGACAAGAACCTTTGTTGGTTACGGTTTTTTTCTCTTTGTTTTAATGCTTTAGCCAAATATGATTGACTCACCATTTCAAGGACTTGATTTATTTTTTTAAATTATTCTTTTACAGTAATATTTTTTATGTGAATTCGCGCATATTTTTTTAAATTATTGTTTTACAGTAATATTTTTTATGTGAATTCGCGCAATGCGTGTACCCAAAAACTAGATTTGGGTACTACCTATAATTTTTGCACTAAAACTTTAAATAAAAAGTCATGAATTATTTGTTATAAAAGTAGTATTTTTCATAAATGGGTATATTAAATATTTCTCGTGAATCTGATAATGCAGATTTTGAAGAGTTGCATTGACAAATATTCCTTCTTAAATGGGTACATTAACCAAATACTCTCTCTTAACTGTATTTAAATGAAGAATTTGAATAGTTGCAATTGATAATAGGAATAATTACACATAATATAACTTTATCTACTTTTGTTACAAAATATATAAATATTTTCAAAACTTACAAAAATAGCAATATTTTTGTTGTTTGCTACAAAAAATAGCACAATGTAGTTTAAAAAGAAAAAAAATATAATTTCAAAAACAAAAAAAGATAAATCTAATCCTATATTTATGCACCCAAATCATGTTTAGATAGGTTTAAAATCTTTTTACATTTAACACCCATTTTCTCTCTCCCCTCAAAACCATCAATTAAAAATTACCAATAGGCATACGTAAAAAACAATAGCCATACAATACACATACAATAGCCATACGATAGACATACAAAAGACTAACAATAGTCATACAATACACATACAATAGCCATACTATACACATACAACATACGATAGACATACAAAAGACATACAATAGAATTAGTAATTGGGTAGTTGTAATCCCAAAAAAGTAGGAATAGATGAAAAGACATGCCTATAATTATGAGCGATTTTTGTGCATGGTGTATCTTCAATTTTATTGTATAAATCTTTTTTTTTTAATAACTTGTATATATAATGTTAAGAAAGTACTGCTATTCTTGAAAAGTGACATAATGTTGCTATTTTATTGTAAACCTGCTATTATGTTTGTATATTTGTATAATTTAGCCATAATAATATATATACAGGATCCGTATCTGTCAAATGTAATTGCTACATAGATGGCCATTTGCCCCATTTCTGTGATATCTATTCATTAATATACTTACTCTCTTAAATGGATATTTATCAGAATTATGTGATTCGGTACATATTTGTTATATTCATACATCACTTTAGACATTTTAATCTTTACAACACGCTGGCCAGCCCGTAATTACTGAATAGTGGAATTGTTAGCTGTGAGTATATCTCATAATGGTTATTTACATTCAATTTATTTATTCATTTACATGTTTGATATATCATATCGATTTTGCGTATACATCTTAATATGCGTAAAGCCCTACTATGTTCTGAAGTACCTCTGCTTGGCCTGTTGGCCATCTGGTAAGTATATATGTTAGGACACCTTCATCCCACTGTTTTATCAACAACAATTATGTTTTTACCTTTTCTGTGGTATTTCTATTTTCCCGTTTTATTATCGTCAAAAGTTTCATTTTATAAATGGTATTCGATTTATACCACAATGAAATCATGACTTGATTTGTAAAATTCCCTCTATAGTGGTGAAAGAAGAGGCAGTGAAGATGCTACTGTTGCATTGCTACTTTGTTATATTTTGGAATTTAATACTTCCTCCAGTCCATATTATTTGATTTTTTGAGTGTTTTCACGCGTATTAAGAAAATTACCTTTTTAGCATTAATTAGCAATATAAATGACTATATTAGCCTTATTCAAGCTATTATTACTTATCATTTTGTTTAATATTATTTATTAGTAAGGGGTGACATTGTAAAATTGTATCTTGATTTCCGAAAATATCAAATATTGTGGACAAAAAAAAATGCTAAAAAATCAAATAAAATGAACCGGAGGGAGTACTTTTATTTGTTTTTGTCCGGGAAGAAAAGAATTTAATCAATAATATATGCAACGTGATTTAAAGATAAAGATAAGGCAGATAGCTAATAACGAATAGCGATCAACCTAAATTCATTCATGGAGGATGGAAAAATTGAATATATAGACCAAAATGTGTTATAATAAGTTACATCCAAACACCTTATCAACTGTGTGAAGATTTTGTCAGATTCATTTGTATGTGTTTTTCTTCTTTTTCGTTTTAACTTGATACTAAATTCTACTAAACAATCATAAGCAGTCTTGAAATTCATCTTTCAAAAATTAAGAAATATCATAATTAAACAAATCAGTTAGTGGTAAACATAACCAGTAAATAACATTTTTTCACTACAAGAATAAGTTTTTTTTAGTTTTAATTTTTAATACTCCTTAGTATGGGGTACACGCGCAACGTGCGTATTCAGAAGTAGTAATATCACAATACGACTAGAGAACATTCTTTGTAAAACTGTCATTGTGATTATTCTAGAAAGCACATCCTTTTGGGTGCTTTTTGAGCCCAAGGACCCTAAGGCAAAGAAGATGTAAGGCTTAGCAAAGCAAATGATTAACTGACAAAATTTGTTTACGTTTTATAATTTCTACAACGGAGCCCTTTCTACAATAACTACTCCCAATAAATATTGAAAAGAGTGCAATGCAACGTATAACTCAAGAAACCGTCGTTTCTATTAAACAGGGAACCCTTCACTAGTTAATTCAGATCGTGGTGGATCATGTGTGGACGCAGCACTACACATCGTTTCACTATAAATGCACGAAAATTCTTCAGCATCATCACACAAGAAAAAACAGTAACAATAACTATAGCAAAACTGTAGAAACATCATGGCAAGACGTCCAGTTATAAAGATGGCAGACTTGAAGAAAGATCTTGATGAAGTGAAGGGAGCCCTAATAGAAGCAAGGTGTAACGACCCTCAAATAGTCGTTACGGGATCCGGGACCTCGATTTGCATGTCGACAGTCCTAAAAGCTCCGTTAGGTCATTTATGACCCGTCTGTGAAATCTGAGTCGAAACGGAGTCCGTTTGATAGGTTTTCGAGAAAAGGATCCGTTTATGAAATTCCGGTAAGAAATTTGGGGTTTCGATAGGTCGTTTTGAGTAAACAAACCCCGATGGAAAATCCGAGCGCACCGTTAGGTCCGTCTCGTCATTTATGATATGTAGCAACCTTCAAAATTGAAAACGGACCTCGTTTGATAGGACTTTTGATAAAGTCCCTGTTTCGGAAGTTTAAAAGAGTTAAAAGAGGTTTCCGAGCTCGATTTGAGCAAATGAGCTCCGATGATAGATCCGAAAGTTTCGTTAGGTTCGTATAGTCATTTGTGACTTTTAGCAACTTTCGGAATTGGATTCCGAGGTCGTTTGGTTAAATTTTGCTATTTTGGCGAAAGTCAAAAATTGAACCTTTGCCGTGGGACCCACTTTTTGAGTTCTGGAGGTCTGAATTGAGTTCCGTCTTGACGAGCATGTCACCCAAGTATTTTATGGCTTGTGTGAAAAATTTGGGATCATTCCGAGCTTCGTAGGGTCCCGTTTTGCCCCTAAAACAGTAGAAAATCTGGTGTGACTTTTCTGTCCTGTGTTGGCGCAAACAGCCGGATAAAAGCTGATTTTTCGGCCAATTCGTAAGGAATTAGGAAAAACTCAAAACATGAAAGTTGTAGCCCTTTGAGTTGTGGTTCTAATGGCACCAGTTGCGGGTCATTTGGACATTCTTCTCAAAAGTTATGATTTTTTCAAAAGAAGCTGTCACAGAGGCAAAAAAAAAAAAAAAAACTGCTATAAAAAGGCCATTTCGGGCCATTTCGGTTCATAACTTATAAAAATCATTTGGTGAGCTCTTGAGGCGATTTTTGGGTATTTCTTGAAGACCCAATCATACTTACACTTAAGGTAAGCCCTTTCAATCCATCTTTATGTTGATTAACACAAGAATCAAAGGGTTGATTCTTGGAAATGGGTTAGAACCCTAGATTCTTAAGAATTGGGGAAAGACATCGAGCAAGGCTCGCATGTGGAATCTAAGTGTATTTTTGGACTCACGGGAGCGTGGGGAGTCCGGAAAAGTACATTTTGTAAATTTAGGGCTTGGCCCTACCCGGGGGCATTTTGGTAATTTTTACCCTAGGATGCCTATAGGCTTAAATAGCTATAATTGAGCACTCATATGTGCTATATCTTGTCTTAATAGACCTAGTGGAGAGTCCTTCGCGGACAAGGCGAGCGGGAAAGGAGATTCTTCCTGGCATTTGAGCCCGAATTTCGAGGTAAGTGAGACTTGACCTCTATTGTGCTTGTGGACTCTTCCTTCATGCTAGTATGCTTCATGTACGCATATATATACCTAACAATGGTTAGGATTAATGATGTGAATTACTTGCTATTATTGTTTGTTATAAATAGCGAGATTGTGACTCGACCGAGGTATGTGCCGGTCTAAACGCTACGTCGAGGTAGCTTAAATTTATATCGTAGTAACGCTTGCTATGCCATGCTTAGATAGCAAGAACTTGGGACATGACCGAGGATGTTGCCGGCATGTCATGATAAATGTCTTGCCGAGGATTTTGCCGGCTTTTGTATGATATTGGTACTTGATTTGTTCACGTGCCGGGTTGGGTAGTGCTGTCTATACGTAACCTTGGGTTGGACGACATGGGAGTAGGGATTGTACCCCCAAACTGTGGTCGGGTTAACCTTCGCCTTACGGTCAGCTAGCATAACCAACCTGGGTTACGGTGACTGTGAAATATTATCGTTATTAATATTTCTGTTATTATTTCTGTTATTGTTATTAATGTCGTGGATATTAATACTGTTAGAGGGACACTTGACAAGGGGTGTGGTGTCGCCTATACTATGAGATGTGTCACACTTGACAGGGGGTGTGGTGTGGACACTTGATCTTTGAGATGTGACACACTTGACAGGGGGTGTGGTGTGGTCACTTGATTTATTGAGACACGACGCACTTGACAGGGGGTGTGGTGTGATCGTAGACAGATTTGAGATGAGCCAACGACTACGGGTCGTTGGTCTACTTATTCATGATTGTGATAGTGACTTCGGGTCACGGTATATGGTTGATACTTAGTAGTGGTGTTGCTAGTCCATCGTAGGTCTAGGTTAGTCGGCACGGGAGTAGAGATTGGACCTCCAAACCGCCGCTGAGTTGACCTATGCCTTACGTTGGATGGGCATAATCCTTGAGACTTCTGGTTACTACTTGTGTGTATGGAATATGTTACATCTATTTGTGATTTCACTACTTTATTGTATGATTACTATAGTATGTTGTTGCTTATGATGCATGTAGCGACTTGTCCCGCAAGGGTACCTTAGCGGGCCTGTCGGTGATCTTACTGGGCTTCGGCTCATAACTTACTCTGCTACGTGCGCAGGTCCTTCATCCAGTCAGCAGCCCGGACGTTAGCGGTTCCCGAGGCTTCTGAGACTTTTGATTGAGGTGAGCCGACCACACAGACCGTGGTGGCATACCGCCGGAGTCACTTAGAGATAGGACTCAGATTTCTTTGATGTATATTCATACTTTATTGAGTCACTCTTAGAATGCTCCAATTCTTTTGTGGATATATTCTTTTGGACTTCACCCTTTTATATTTATATATCCATTTATGATCTTTTCACATTATTGTTCTTTTCCGCATCTTGTTTCATTGGTTCGCCTAGGCAAATGTTGTTTAGGTGCCATCACGAGCCCTTGGAAATTGGGTCGTGACAGTTTGGTATCAGAGCCCTAGGTTCTAATTCGAGTCCTAGGAGTCTTGGAGCAGTGTCTGAGTAGAGTCTTGCTTATGGGTATGTTGTCGACCATACTTATGAGCGAGAGGCTACAAGGGCATGTTAGGAAATGTTTTCCCTTCGTTTCATCTCTATTCGTGCTGAGTAGCTTATATAGGTGCTGACCCTTTTTCATGTATTGTATCAGATGGCGAGGACGCAAGCATCCTCAGCCAGGAGGGCTGCATCTTCTACACCCGCGTCTGCGGGAGAGCCATCAGCACCTACGCAGCCGCCAGCTGCTAAGAAGACTCGGGTAGGTCGCCCGTCAGCCACTAGGCAGGACACAGCTATCCATGCGGTGTCCGCAGCGACTCTGTTAGCATCTATTCCCCATGTGCCTGCTGTTTTGCCAGGCACCGTTGTGATCTCTTCAGAGGAGTACATGAGACTGATGGCCTTGTCTAGCCATCAGGTCCCTGTCAGAGATGATGTTGCAGCTCCTGTTTCGGCTCCTCAGCCGACCACACCTGTTATGAGCACGCCTACTTCTGAGGCTGCTCCTGATCATATTGCCCAGCCTTCTGCTTCTGCTCCTCAGGCAGGTCCTGTTATTTCTACTCCTCCTATGGGCACTGAGGAGGTTGCCAAGAGGATAGAGTCATTCATAAAGCTTCAGCCTCCAGAGTTCGACGGTACCTCAGCTACATGTACTGCCCAGAGGTACATTCAGAAGTGTGAGAAGATTTTGACAGTTCTTGGTACTAGAGACACCTTAGGGGTGCAGTGTGCTTCTTTCAGATTATCGGGAGATGCGGAGACATGGTGGGTCTCCATGATGCGGCAGAGGTCTAGTGACCTCCCTCCTTTGTCTTGGGCTGAGTTCGTGTCTATGTTCATGAGCAGGTTCGTGCCCCAGAGTCAGCACGATGCTCAGAGGCGCGAGTTTGAGGGGTTGAGGCAGGGAAACCTGTCTGTTTCAGAGTATGACACCAGGTTCTTGTGGTTGTCTCAGTTTGCGCCGGCTATGGTGGCTCAGGAGAGGGACAAGGTCCTCCGGTTTGTTGAGGGTCTTCATCCCCGCTTGCAGGTAGCTGTTGCCCCTGATATGGGCAACAAGTCATATTTTGAGATAGTTGATGTGGCGCGGCGGATGGAGGATATCTTCGCCAGGGCTGACGCGGAGAGGGCGGCCAAGAGATCGCGTCAGTCTGGTGGGTATAGTGGATCCGCTCAGAGGGGTCAGGGTCATCAGGGCCGTTCTCAGTCTAGGCCCCAGGCTGCTGCTTTGCCTGCCCAGGATTTTTCTTCAGAGACACCGAGGCCTCAGTCATCCCAGAGGCGGGGTGGCTCTTCACAGTCTGGTCCGCCGCAGTGCAGGAGGTGCCATCAGAGGCATCATGGGAGGTGTTCGTCTGGAGGTGGTCATGGCAGAGGCGGTAGAGGAGGTAGAGGTGATGGATGTTTTGAGTGTGGGTCTCCAGAGCACTATGTCAGGAGTTGCCCTTATGTTTCATCAGGTCGCCAGGGATCCGCAGCTATGGTACCATCTGGTCCTCAGGCCGCCAGGCCCGTTTCTCAGATTCCTCCTAGACAGCAGTCTCAGAGAGCTCCGGGTTCAGGAGGCTCGGCGCAGGTCTATGCTATGACTCGTCAGGATGCTGAGGCATCCAATGATGTCATCACAGGTATTATTTCTGTCTGTGGCCGCGATGCTTATGCTCTTATTGATCCGGGGTCTACCTATTCGTATGTGTCGCCGGGATTTGCCCCTTGCATGGGCAGGGATCTGGTCTTCTTAGATGATCCCTTTATGGTTGCCACCCCTGTCGGGTCTTCTATATGTGTAGATAGGGGTTATCGGCAGTGTATGATCTCCATCTGTGGTGTAGAGTCCTTAGTGGACCTGATGCTGCTCGATATGTCTGATTTCGATGTCATTATGGGCATGGATTGGCTGGCTTCCTGTCATGCGACTTTGGATTGCCATGCCAAGTCCGTGACGATCGGGGCAGAGGGTGAGTCTCGGGTTGTATGGGGAGGTTCCAGGCCTTCTCCGAAGAGTAGGATCATTTCTTTCTTGGAGGCGTAGAGGATGATATCTAGTGGGTGCGAGGGATATATTGCTTCAGTTCGGGATGTCCGGGCAGAGGAGTTATCCCTTGATAGAGTTCCGGTTGTTTGTGAGTATCCGGATATGTTTCCTGATGATTTGCCGGGTTTGCCGCCTATGCGGGAGACAGAGTTTTGCATTGATCTATTGCCAGGCACTCAGCCTAAATCTATTCCCCCGTATCGTATGGCTCCTGTTGAGTTGAGGGAGCTGAAGGAGCAGATTCAGGATTTGCTCGATAAGGGCTTCATTAGGCCCAGTGTGTCTCCATGGGGTGCCCCGGTATTATTTGTGAAGAAGAAGGATGGCTCTATGCGGATGTGTATTGATTATCGGCAGCTGAATAAGGTTACTATCAAGAATAGGTATCCTTTGTCGCGTATTGATGATTTGTTTGATCAGCTTCAGGGTGCTACCTTTTTCTCGAAGATTGATTTGAGGTCGGGGTATCATCAGTTGAGGATTCGGTCCGAGGACGTTTCCAAGACTGCTTTTCGTACCCGATATGGCCACTATGAGTTTCTGGTGATGTCTTTCGGGCTTAAGAATGCCCCAGCTGCTTTTATGGATCTGATGAACCGAGTGTTCAAGGCCTACCTTGACTCCTTCGTCATTGTGTTTATCGATGATATCTTGGTTTATTCGAGGAGCAGGGAGGAGCATGAGCAGCATTTGAGAGTTGTTCTTCGGACTCTGAGGGATCAGCAGTTGTATGCCAAATTCTCCAAGTGTGAATTTTGGCTCAGTTCTGTATCTTTCCTAGGTCACGTGGTGACCAAGGATGGGGTGTGTGTTGATCCGAAGAAGATAGAGGCCGTTCAGAGTTGGCCTAGGCCTACTTCTCCTACAGAGATTCGGAGTTTCTTAGGCTTGGCAGGTTATTATCGGCGGTTCGTCGAGGGGTTTTCTTCTATTTCAGCACCTCTGACGAAGTTGACCCAGAAGAATGTTCCTTTCCTGTGGTCCGATGCCTGTGAGTCTAGCTTTCAGAAGCTTAAGACTCTGTTGACTTCAGCGCCAGTGTTGGCCTTGCCTAGTAGATCCGGGGGATTCACCGTATATTGTGATGCTTCGGGTGTTGGCCTGGGTAGCGTTCTGATGCAGGAGGGTAAGGTGATAGCTTATGCCTCGAGACAGCTGAAGGTCCATGAGAAGAATTATCCTGTCCATGATTTGGAGCTGTTAGCTGTCGTGTTTGCACTGAAGTTGTGGAGGCACTATCTTTATGGCGAGCCATGTGAGATATTCACCGATCATAAGAGTCTCCAGTACTTGTTCACTCAGAAGGACTTGAACGGGAGACAGCGCCGCTGGTTAGAGCTGCTAAAGGATTATGATCTTTCTATCCGGTATCATCCCGGAAAGGCTAATGTTGTAGCCGATGCCTTGAGTAGGAATTCCATGGGTAGCCTCGCCTATCTTGATGCTGATATGAGGCCGTTGGCCCGTGAGTTGCAGGCTTTGTCCATTAGTGGGGTTCGGTTTGATGATTCTGTTCCAGGCCGGGTGCTTGCATATGTGGGGTCTCAGTCGTCTTTAGCTTCCCAGATTCGGGAAAGGCAGTTCGAGGATCCTTATCTGAGAGATCTCCGGGACAGGGTCCTGAGTGGGGGAGTGTCCTTGTTCGTGATTGGTGATGATGGTGCTTTGCGGCTTAATGGCCGGGTATGTGTTCCAGCCATTGTGGAGCTGAGGCAGATGATTTTGGCAGAGGCTCACAGTTCGAGATATTCCATTCATCCGGGTACTGCGAAGATGTATCATGATCTTCGAGAGCTGTATTGGTGGAAAGGGATGAAGAGGGATGTTGCTGATTATGTATCTCGGTGTTTGAATTGCCAGCAGGTGAAGTATGAGCACCGGAGGCCAGCCGGGGTGACCCAGTCTATGCCCATTCCCGAGCGGAAGTGGGAGCAGATCACTATGGATTTCGTAGTTGGTTTGCCGCTGACCGTGGGTAAGCATGATTCGGTGTGGGTAGTAGTTGATCGACTGAGGAAGTCGGCTCACTTCATTCCAGTGAGGACTACTTATACCTCGGAGCATCTGGCTCGTATCTTCATTGAGCAGATTGTGAGATTGCATGGTGCTCCTATTTCTATCATTTCTGACCGAGGTGCTCAGTTCACATCTCAGTTTTGGAGATCTTTTCAGAGAGAGCTGGGTACTCTGGTCGATCTCAGCACTGCATTTCACCCGCAGACTGATGGCCAGTCTGAGCGGACCATTCAGATCCTCGAGGATATGTTGAGGGCGTGTGCTATTGATTTTGGAGGCCATTGGGATAGCCATTTGCCGCTAGCAGAGTTTGCGTATAATAATAGCTATCAGGCTTCTATCCAGATGGCTCCGTTTGAGGCATTGTATGGTCGGAGATGTCGCTCGCCTATCGGTTGGTTCGAGTCTGGTGAGGTCCAGGTGTTGGGGCCCGATTTGGTGCAGCAGACCTTAGATAAGGTCCGGGTTATTCAGGATCGACTCCGCACGGCTCAGAGCCGGCAGATATCGTATGCAGATCGGAGGCGGAGAGATCTTGAGTTCATGGTTGGGGACCGGGTATTCCTCAGAGTGTCGCCCATGAAGCGTGTTATGAGATTTGGGAAGAAAGGCAAGCTCAGTCCTAGGTTCATTGGGCCTTTTGAGATATTGGAGCGCGTTGGCGCCGTTGCTTATAGACTGGCTTTGCCTCCCTATCTGTCTGTTCATCCGGTGTTCCATGTGTCCATGCTCCGGAAGTATGTTCACGATCTGTCTCATGTGATCGATATGGCTTCCGTGGAGGTAGATGGCGACTTAGCTTATTCGGAGGAGCCTATTGCTATTGTGGCTAGAGAGGTCCGTAAGATGAGATCGAAGGTGATCCCGCTTGTGAGAGTTCAGTGGGGGCATCACTCCATTGCCGAGGCCACTTGGGAGCTTGAGTCCGAGATGCGTGAGAGGCATCCGCGCTTGTTCGATGATTCAGGTATGAAATCCTTGTATTTTCTAAGCCTGAATTTGCATTTTTAAGTTTTATTGATTTCGGGTGGTACCGAGGGGTCCTCGAAATCCGTGCCAGCTCCATGGCTAGTGTGTGGATCCTACCTTAGACTTAGGCTCGTCCGAGGACGGCCGAGAGTCTAAGTGGGGGAGAATGTAACGACCCTCAAATAGTCGTTAGGGGATCCGGGACCTCGATTTGCGTGTCGACAGTCCCAAAAGCTCCGTTAAGTCATTTATGACCCGTCTGTGAAATTTGAGTCGAAACGGAGTCCGTTTGATAGGTTTTCGAGAAAAGGATCCGTTTATGAAATTCCGGAAAGGAATTTGGGGTTTCGATAGATCGTTTTGAGTAAACGAACCCCGATGGAAAATCCGAGCGCACCGTTAGGTCCGTCTCGTCATTTATGATATGTAGCAACCTTCAAAATTTAAAACGGACCTCGTTTGATAGGACTTTTGATAAAGTCCCCGTTTCGGAAGTTTAAAAGAGTTAAAAGAGGTTTCCGAGCTCGATTTGAGCAAATGAGCACCGATGAGAGATCCGAAAGTTCCGTTAGGTTCGTATAGTCATTTGTGACTTGTAGCAACTTTCGGAATTGGATTCCGAGGTTGTTTGGTTAAATTTCGCTATTTTGGCGAAAGTCGAAAATTGAACCTTTGCCGTGGGACCCACTTTTTGAGTTCTGGAGGTCCGAATTGAGTTCCGTCTTGACGAGCATGTTACCCAAGTATTTTATGGCTTGTGTTCAAAATTTGGGATCATTCCGAGCTTCGTAGGGTCCCGTTTTGCCCCTAAAACAGTAGAAAATCTGGTGCGACTTTTCTGTTCTGTGTTGGCGCAAACAGCCGGATAAAAGCTGATTTTCCGGCCAATCCATAAGGAAATAGGAAAAACTCAAAACATGAAAGTTATAGCCCTTTGAGTTTTGGTTCTAATGCAACCGGTTTCAGGTCATTTGGACATTCCTATCAAAAGTTATGATTTTTTCAAAAGAAGCTGTCACAGAGGCAAAAAAAAAAAAACTGCTATAAAAAGGCCATTTCGAGCCATTTCGGTTCATAACTTATAAAAATCATTTGGTGAGCTCTTGAGGCGATTTTTGGGTATTTCTTGAAGACCCAATCATACTTACACTTAAGGTAAGCCCTTTCAATCCATCTTTATGTTGATTAACACAAGAATCAAAGGGTTGATTCTTGGAAATGGGTTAGAACCCTAGATTCTTAAGAATTGGGGAAAGACATCGAGCAAGGCTCGCATGTGGAATCTAAGTGTACTTTTGGACTCACGGGAGCGTGGGGAGTCCGGAAAAGTACATTTTGTAAATTTAGGGCTCGGCCCTACCCGGGGGCATTTTGGTAATTTTTACCTTAGGATGCCTATAGGCTTAAATAGCTATAATTGAGCACTCATATGTGCTATATCTTGTATTAATAGACCTAGTGGAGAGTCCTTCGCGGACAAGGCGAGCGGGAAAGGAGATTCTTCCCGGCATTTGAGCCCGAATTTCGAGGTAAGTGAGACTTGACCTCTATTGTGCTTGTGGACTCTTCCTTCATGCTAGTATGCTTCATGTACGCATATATATACCTAACAATGGTTAGGATTAATGATGTGAATTACTTGCTATTATTGTTTGTTATAAATAGCGAGATTGTGACTCGACCGAGGTATGTGCCGGTCTAAACGCTACGTCGAGGTAGCTTAAATTTATATCGTAGTAACGCTTGCTACGCCATGCTTAGATAGCAAGAACTTGGGACATGGCCGAGGATGTTGCCGGCATGTCATGATAAATGTCTTGCCGAGGATTTTGCCGGCTTTTGTATGATATTGGTACTTGATTTGTTCACGTGACGGGTTGGGTAGTGCTGTCTATACGTAACCTTGGGTTGGACGACATGGGAGTAGGGATTGTACCCCCAAACTGTGGTCGGGTTAACCTTCGCCTTACGTTCAGCTAGCATAACCAACCTGGGTTACGGTGACTGTGAAATATTATCGTTATTAATATTTCTGTTATTGTTATTAATGTCGTGGATATTAATACTGTTAGAGGGACACTTGACAAGGGGTGTGGTGTCGCCTATACTATGAGATGTGTCACACTTGACAGGGGGTGTGGTGTTGACACTTGATCTTTGAGATGTGACACACTTGACAGGGGGTGTGGTGTGGTCACTTGATTTATTGAGATACGACGCACTTGACAGGGGGTGTGGTGCGATCGTAGACAGATTTGAGATGAGCCAACGACTACGGGTCGTTGGTCTACTTATTCATGATTGCTATAGTGACTTCGGGTAACGGTATATGGTTGATACTTAGTAGTGGTGTTGCTAGTCCATCGTAGGTCTAGGTTACTCGGCACGGGAGTAGAGATTTGACCTCCAAACCGCCGCTGAGTTGACCTATGCCTTACGTTGGATTGGCATAATCCTTGAGACTTCTGGTTACTACTTGTGTGTATGGAATGTGTTACATCTATTTGTGATTTCACTACTTTATTGTATGATTACTATAGTATGTTGTTGCTTATGATGCATGTAGCGACTTGTCCCGCAAGGGTACCTTAGCGGGCCTGTCGGTGATCTTACTGGGCTTCGGCTCATAACTTACTCTGCTACGTGCGCAGGTCCTTCATCCAGTCAGCAGCCCGGACGTTAGCGGTTCCCGAGGCTTCTGAGACTTTTGATTGAGGTGAGCCGACCACACAGACCGTGGTGGCATACCGCCGGAGTCACTTAGAGATAGGACTCAGATTTCTTTGATGTATATTCATACTTTATTGAGTCACTCTTAGAATGCTCCAATTCTTTTGTGGATATATTCTTTTGGACTTCACCCTTTTATATTTATATATCCATTTATGATCTTTTCACATTATTGTTCTTTTCCGCATCTTGTTTCATTGGTTCGCCTAGGCAAATGTTGTTTAGGTGCCATCACGAGCCCTTGGAAATTGGGTCGTGACACAAGGGACCGCCAACTTATGTATATTCGGAGGATTAAAAGGATATTTGAACTTCTCCTCCAACCTCTGGGCAAGTCCTTGGACGACGTATATTTCACACCGCCCAACTCTCCTCCCACCAGCAATGGAACTTAAATTTTATCTTGTACTTTTCCCATTTGTTATTTTCCTATTTAAAAAGTAGTCTATGGTGACCCTTGTAATTGCGAAACTCCCCTTTGTGCTTTCCAGTTGGTTAGAATTTAAACTTTAATGTGTAGGTAATACTAGAAATTACTTAATATTAGTGACATGTAATTTAAGCACGATTCTACTATTGATTTTTTTACACGAACATACTACCTCTTCTTTATATAGCAATGGTTGAACCAAGTATGGCATTAGAATTAGACCTTTGACCAGCAAAACAAGTCAGAGACAGTAGAAAATCTAATTCTCACAAAATCAAGTCCATACTACACATCCAAGTTATGGTTAGAAACTGCACCAAATATCCTAATATACCATCCATCTATTCCTCATCTTCGGAGATGATATGAACGCGAAAACAGAAACTTTGTTGGGGATTTAGTGGTAAAAT
Organism: Petunia secreta; assembly: GCA_029990175.1. NCBI lineage: Eukaryota > Viridiplantae > Streptophyta > Magnoliopsida > Solanales > Solanaceae > Petunia > Petunia secreta. The sequence continues at coordinate 64,211,158 of JARKIP010000035.1, forward strand.
TTGGAAGTGGAGAGCTTGTCCTACTATGACACGACGCCGAGTCACAAACCGCAACCAACCGCGCTGAAGCCTTTTGCGAGACGGCGACACAGTGAGATACATGTTGAACCTAAGCATACCACTGTAAATACAGGCTTTCGTCGTTTCGTCTGGTAAAAGATGGTTTAAGCGCGCGGGAAAAATCTATAATAAAATAGTTCACCGTTTAATAGATTTAAAATAAAATAACTACATTAAACATAGCCGAGATTTTAAAAACGTGGTACGAAACTTACTAGATCGTCAGTTGTAGAGTATGATCTGCATATGCGTATATTGAAACATGTACGGTTTTCAGTTCGGATGAACCATCCCAAAGGCCAGATTTCACGGTCACTAGCGTCCGGCATATGTTTGCGAAAGGTAGAAGATCGACGAGGCGAAAAGAAGAAAAGTTAACTTTTGGTTTACCGAATCCTCCAAAAATACTATATAAGTAAATACGAGGTAATGGGAGTTGTTGAAACCCTACCAAGAGATAGTTTGGGTGGACTTAAAATTGGCTTATAAGTTTAAAAATGGGATTTCCACATAAATAGCCCTCAATTAATATATGTTTGATAACCACCAAAATTTAAATCAATGCGAAATAATTTAAAATTTCTTTACAAACAATAGAAATTTCAAATATTAATTTATGAGAAATAATTCAAAATTTCTGTTAATTTGCCACTTAATTTTTCAAAAAGCAATAAAATATATTGCTTAAATTATTCTCAATTTGTATATATGACTGAAGCATCATCATAAAGATAAAAACTATATATTAACTAAAATCAATTCATATTATCAATCAAAATAAGTTGCTCATAAAATAAGGTGCAAAGGATAGACACAAATTTAAGAAAGAACAAAGAAAAGGAAAAAGATGAGTGAGAGAGATACATCTAACAAGCAAATAAAAAACAATAAAAGAGGAAATGATGAGAGAGAGATAACTAACAATGAATGCGTCCATTGGAAACCAAATTATAATAGGACTCCATAATCAAGTCTCATTTAAACACATTATATAGACAATCCACGATATAGAACGTAATGCTAGTACTAAAGTAGTAGTCAAATAAGAGGCCATCAAAAGCTGACTTGTCCGAAAACTTTCAGTAAATTAATCCCCCAAATCAGTATCCCAACCCAGTGGCATTGCAAGCTTGAACAGTTCTACAGCTAGCATACACCTTTCACAAGTTATGTCCAACTCACCATAGCCATATATGATGTATGGATTCATAGGAGCCCAGTGACCAGCACTATTCTCTACAGAAAATCTGAGAATAAGGATATTCTCGAACCGTTCAGGACCAAGCATATTTCTTAATTCACGACGATAAAAAATCATATCCAGTCTACCATCTTCGTCAGACCATATCCTCCGAAGCTCTTCTATTCCACTATAGTGCTGGCCATTACAAAGCAATGCAATCCCATAAGCATATACTGCCTCGCCAATACCAGAGTCAGCAACTTGCTGCAGGATGGGTAAACCATCAGTATTTTGCTCGTAAAAGAACTTGTAGATGCCAAAGAACAGAGATGCGTGGTCAATTCTTTCTTCATGGAGCCTTCTTATAAAGGAAATAGTTGCAATATCGACGTATGGTAGCTTATAACTGTTGAGATACAGAGACAGGCTGTACTGGAATCTGCTCGAGAGCACTATACGTCGAAAATCCCGGCTCCTGCCAAATAAAAAAAGCATGCAGTAATTTATACGTAATTCCATATATTGTGGAATGAAACAACTGTAACTAGTGCGTACACTTCAGATATGTTCCTTAAAGACGTTCTCGATGGCTCGTCGCTAACCACTTTCTCGATGATTAATGCCTTCAAATCATCTTGGAGATTTGAAAGGGATGGTTCCTCCATCGTGATCTTCTAACTCACCAATCTTATTGCTTGCTAGTAAATAGCAGCCCCAATTGAGGTTTTGATTGCTGTTATTCTTATTGAAACTGGAAATATGGAGCGCTGTTAGCTGTGTTTGTTTTGGTTGCATTTACTAATTACTAAGTCATGGAGCATTGATATATGAAATAGTTTTGTTTTATAGCGAAGTGGTCATAATTCATTCCATGAGATGGCGTGACAGATAAATTGGAAGTTCAATAATCTAATCTACACCATAATTCGTTTCAGTGTCATTCAAACGGTGGAAGGTCATTCAAACGGTTGAATAGCTAGTGATGTGGTAGGGCTTTTATTTCATTGACACGACAACTCGCTAGAGCACATCCTTTTATAGAACGGTTTTAATTATTCAAGAAAGCACATCCTCATGGTGCAATTTGGATCCCACCGCATTATAGTAATTATATTGGCTAAATCATATATTTTGGGTGTCAAGTGATAGGGTACTTTGTAAACGCCCCCAAACAAAAATAAAGTCGGTTTTATCGGGATTTATGACACACAGTCTCTACAACGAATATGTTGCTTTAAAATGAGTTGATTTTATTTTGGTCCCCACCCCCTCTTCCCCCCTTAGTCGGCAGTGTAATATGTTGCTTGTCTGCTACTAGTATTTAGATGATAATTTTGCGATAAGGATTCTTGATAAAAATGGATAGACGCGACATAATGTTGTACACTCATTATGTTTTTAGGGGGGGGGGGTTATTCAAGGAGGGAGAAATGTATTCACAGATTTTAAACTAAATAAAACGTCAAATAATATTCGTGGATGGAAAATTAAAGTGGAGGATGGACTGAAGAGGATTTCACAACATGGTTGAAATCAAGAAAATAGTTAATTTGTGACAATTAAATCAAAAAAATAGTTAAATCAAATGTAAACTGAATAACATGAGGATCTGAAGAGGATTTCACAACATGGTTCAAAATGGAGATCCCATGATCATACATTAGTCGTGACGAATTGGTATCTTACTTTAGCCGTACGTTATTTTCCTTTTGATGTAAACTAAACGTTAATTTAGTATTGTAACTACGACAACAATATTACTCGTTGTTATGTTAGTGCAGTATAATTAACAGACCGTCTATCACTATCACTAATGGTAGTGTTTTTATTGCTTTTGCTTATGGTTGTGTCGTTTATTTATTGTCGTGACTTGGTCGTGTTTTGCTGAAGTTATGGAATGGAAATGTTTCCACGAAACTAGTATGAATTAGTATGAATTAACCTTATGTTATACTTAATCTATTCATAAGATTATATGTGTTTGGTCACTCAAACAGATTTTTCCCCTTCAAAACCTTCTTCCCAACTAACTAATACTAATACGGCTTATTCCCAGAACCTTGAACCAAATAAGTCATGCATGGGAGATGAAAATCCGTGTACCTTTGTACATAGTGCCTGATCATACCTTTTTTTATAAAAGTACGTTTTATTTATTAGAGAAGAATGCATTTCCTACACCATACGCATTTGAGTACCACCAAATATAAGGTATCTTAGAATTCCATTGTTATTAACTTATTCCTTTACCGTTTTGAGTAACACTATTTCACAAACCCCAAAAACAGAGATCAACTAAGGATTGAAATAGACAAATCTCTAGGGTTGAGAAAGCAGAAGATAGTTTGATGAATGATAAAGACGATTTGGTTAAGTAATGTGCAAGATGAAGGAAATGAGGTAAAACTTACTTACATATTCACTATAATGGATTGAATGTTTGTTTTAATCTTTTATTTATTACTAATATTTAGGGTGCATGCAGTCAAGCTAAAGTTGGAAATAGTTTGTAATTATTGGAGGTCTTGAGTTGAAAAGACGTATCTATTGGCGAAAGAGGGTGACTATTACGTAAAGTGACCTCCAACATTTTGTAAAAACGTAAAAGAGTATCTCAAATGTAAAACTCAAATATGTCCAGTATAAGGATGGTGCAAGAAATAAGGGAAATTTACAACACACAAACAAGAACATTGAACAATTTCCTTGAAACATTCTCATTCAACAAGGGCCACAAGTCATCTGATTAGCATCATAATATTTATAGCCTGGCTGGGGTGACGCACTGTTCACATAGCTAGTATCAGCAGGTACAATAGCAGCAGGTACAATAATGCAGGTACCTGATTGAGGCATGGATCGATCATAGAGGTACTGCTGCGGAAGGGCCATGCGAGGACCATAAACTTGAACTGATGGAACTATAGACTGATATGGCACTTCACCAGGTTGTGGATGATCGTAAGCTCGATAAGGTAAAACCCTGTAGCTGTAGTTTTCCTGAGAAGATGGACCAATAGAAGGGCCAGAAGCGTGAGCATGATTTTAAAAGAATACAGCAGATGCTGAGGCATCGACCATATAGACATGCCTGCTGTAATTATAACAACCGACCTGTAATGCAGGGCCCTAGATGGATACCGGAGGCTTTTTCTCCCAACCTGAACCATATATGCTGCATCCTGGTGCTAGCTGCGAAGGATAATTACCATATGGAGGTGGATATTGTGGGCTATGTGATGTGTATTGTACTCTTTGATGGTAATCATGACCCGCAAACTGTGATGGACCATATCCACCTCTTGGTGCTTGCTGTGAGGGCCCTGCATGGATGCCGAGGGCATCTGCTCCAAGCCTGGAGGGCCCTGCATGGATGAAGAGGGCATCTGCTCCAAGACTGGAGGGCCCTGCATGGATGCCGAGGGCATCTGCTCCCAACCTTGACCATATCCACCTCTTGGTGTTTGCTGTGGAGGGCCCTGCATGGATGCCGATGTCATCTGCTCCCAGCCTGGAGGGCCTTGCATGGATGCCGAGGGCATCTGCTCCCTACTTTGACCATATCCACCTCTTGGTGCTTGCTGTGGAGGATAGTTACCAAGAGATAATATAACAATTAGTAACATAGAAATATATTAAACATTTAAAGTCCGAAATCCCCACCTAGAAGTTTAACAAATATAGGCAGTAGAGAGCTTCTTTGATGATTTGGGAGTGAAAGTATTGGAACTCTACCAAAATATATATAAATTCTATATCACACTGTTTTGTGTTAAAATATATCATTAAGCTACGAAAGGCGCATCCAAGAGGATTGGGAAAGAGTACCATACTGAGCAGAAAAGAGTAACAGGATCCTTCATTTGGATTAGAAGCCAGAGGCTTAACCTAGTGATGTGTGGCTAAAATACCACACATTACATACTTGTACTTGAGCTATTGTTGTGTTAAATTGATGAAATAAGTGCATTTATCATGGTTTTGTTGTATTTTGTAGGTTGAATGTTGGAGAAGAGTTATGGAAGAAACAAGTCAAAAAGAAAAGTTGAAGAAAAAGAAGAAAGCTGGCTAGTCTGTAAAAACCGCAGCAGAAAAGTGGCTATGCATGAAACAGTGACTAAGTTGAGCAGCGAAAATGTGGCTATCGGGTCAACTTTCAGTACCAAGGTGGCTATAGTGTGAAAATTCAGAATTCTTCATTTTAACCTAGGGATCAAAGAATCATCAATAACTCTTGAGATCAAAGAATGGGTGCACTTTAAATGACAATTCTTTATCCCTTTCTTTATCTCTTTGAATTGTATTCTTATATTTGATTAGTTGGGGTATTTTGGACATGATTATGTGAATGATTTATGAATAGGATTTGATTTTATATATGTGGGTTTTGATTATCTAGCTTCTATTGTTTTGGTTCCTTAACTTTAATGTTCATGACACTAAAGTTACATGTCTACTTTGCTAATTAAAGACTCAGAAGAGATTAATTAGCGTAGAATAGTGAAGCTAGCGAGGATTTGGGTTGATAGGCTATTTCATAGACTAACTCATCTAAAAGAAGTTACGCTCGGAAGAGGTCTTCTTTCATCGGGTAATGGGTAGTGCTTTATAAGCTCAACCATGGCTTTGACGAGCGCCGTTGAGGTAAATCCCTTCTAGGCCGGAAGGATTCTAGGGATTACATTAGAACGACTCGGCCATAATATATAAACCCCGTGCTATAATTGCATCCTAGGCTAAAAACTTGTCTTCCTTGGTTGTGAGAAGGCCATTGATAACACCTTTACTTGCTTTCCTAGTATAGTTTGTAGCTGTTAATATCATTTCATCACCTTGTTATCCTAGTTTGGCTTAGTCAAATAGGTTTAGTTCCTCCACTACTTTGATCGCATCACTTTGTCCCTTGTGGATCGACCCCGACTCCTAGTTGGGTAAATTGTATTGCGATGACCGTTCATACCTCAAGCCGAGGTGTGTGTTGAGCGTTGTCACGTGACAAAGAGACGCGTATAGGTGCACCTAGCCTAAATATAGAGACTCCTAGAAACCTGTTGAGTCTTTACATAGAGACGAGTCGAGTCTTTGCATGCAACTGAGTTCATCGGTCAGAAGTCATCAAAATACTTCTACCTCAATGTCAAGACGAACACCAAGTTTGAAGCAAAAAACGGCATAACGTGTTATAAATGAGCACTCTCTGAACAGATCAAACAAGTATATATGGCAAATAGCAAAGTGGATGTGTTTTACCTCACGGCTATCTTGGATGTCTTCTACTTCCATGTCTTCTTCTGCATCAGTGTCTTCTTCTACCTCATCAGTGTCTTCTACCTCATCAGTGTCTTCTTCTACCTCATCAGTGTCTTCTTCTACCTCATGGCAAAATGAGATGTGACTCGACAAGTGCAGTTATCTCAAATATTTTAATTATAGGACTTTCTTACCCGAGTGTGACGCAAGAACCTCCTTGGGGAGTAATGCAAGAACCTCTCCTGCAGCCTGTTGCTCTGCCACTTTAACAGAGCGTCCAGCTAATTTGGATTTATATCGGAGACCGTTGAAAGTGACGGTAGTTATGTACTTTGGTGCATGATCCGGACCCCCATCCCTAGTCATTTTATAGACTGGTAAGGGCTTTCCATGACTTACCGAGAACTCATGAAGCTGCTGCTTATGATACATCCTCGCTCTATTTCAAACACGCATCTCACACCGATTAGTACTTTTCTCAATTGGATGTTCCAGATTTCAATAAAGATACGAGAATGCATAGACAACAAAAGTTCTTGAAAAAACACAAAAACATGAGAAACCTACGTAGCAATGTCAGACAATTAACAGCCCAACGCCCAACTAATGACTACTAAGTACTACCACATCAGCCAGGTGTCTCTTGGCTTCAAACTCACCAAAGAGGCAAAGACTAAAGAGAATCTATGACATTTCTCGTTAGTCATTTCTGTTTATATGGTAATACCAAAAGCAACTCATAGTGGTACTTCCTCCGGTCCATATTAGTTGTCGTGTTTCAGATTTCGGATTACAAGACACAACAATGCCACAAATAAAACTAAGTCTCTAATCCCTAAATGATGTTTGGCATTTTATGCCTATATTTCCTTAATATTTCCTCACGTTTTAGTACCTTATTCGCTCGTTTTATAGCTTGTGAATGTGATTTTACACTAATTTTATGTCGTGTGTATGTAGGTTGTTATGCAGTGCAATTGGAGCTTTTAAGAGCATGATTGAGCAAGAAAAGATTGGATTTTGATTGAGGATTGGATCGAGCACACGAAAGTACGACACGAGCACGCAAAAGAGCAAGGAACGAAGCAAAATGGCTGGGCGCTGTAGGCCATGCGCCGCGGGCCCCACAGCGCCAGCCACCCCAGCGCGTTTTTCAATGCGGCGCAGGCCCAAAGCGGGATGACTTTCGACGTCCTCTGTCCAAGCTCGCGCGATCGTGGGCGCGGGGTGCCCGTTATGGCGCCCCTGGAGCGAATTTTGACTTCCTATTTCGTCTAGGATTGGGTCTAACTTATTACTAGGTGTTTGTAAACACTATAAATACTCTTTTACTTAGTTTTTCAGAGGAGTTCAGACTTTGGAGCAACTTTGAGAGCTCATAACATCAAGACAAGGGTTTTTCTTCCTTCCATTAATCTATTTCATCATTATTTCATTATTACATCAATTCCTTGTGTTGTTATTATGAGTATGCGTAGCTAAATCTATCGTTCTAGGGTTAGAGTATTACATGAAGGTTGATTGTTTGAAGATTGATTTCCATTAATTGAATCCCATAACGGGTTACTTATTCTTTCTTGATTTCACTTGTGTAATTGTCAGGGCCCGATTATTACGCATTATCTATGGTTTTTAGATTGAACTCGAAAGAGGGAATTTAATTACGTAATAAGAAAGAATAGGACTAGTTTGTGAACCCGGGCATCGGGGAACCAATTTGTGAGTAGGATAGACATATACTTGCTCGCCTAGTTTAACTAATTACAGAATTCGTTAATGCGTGCACGTGATTCAACCCATAGACATATAGGGATTGGAGTAGCCTGCATAGACCGTGAAGAACTGAAAGGTTTTCACGGGTACATTTAATCTGTTAGTTAGTAACCCGGGATTTAAGAAGTGGAATCAATTGGATAACTCAACTGGATTGCTCGTAACTCTGACCCTGGACCGTCTCCTTATTACTGATAACAACCAAGTTTTGCTCCATTGCTTGAATTCACTTTTACCATTTAATTACTGTTATTTAGTTAACAAACTCATCACTATTGGAAAAGATCCCTGAATAGTTTATATAAATTGTTTGCTAGAATTCAGTCTGCATAGTCCTCGTGGGAACGATACTCGACTTTGTCACTTTATTACTTGGCGACCGCGTATACTTGCATGTGCGTTTGGGAGCAACAAGTTTTTGGCGCCGTTGCCGGGGACTAATTATTGACTGATTTCTTTTTGAACAGTTTATTACTTACTATTCAGGTTTAATTTTTGTTTTGAGTTTTGTGTTGTTTCAGGCATTAGGTCCTGCTCGATCTTTACCTACAGGAATGGCAGAAGACCAAGCTTTAGCTGTGCGAGATGTTGCTCTCCCCAGCCTGGAGGGAGTAGCATCGAGCATAGTTAAGCCCGCTATCACCGGGGGATTTGAGATTAAATCCGACATGATTCAGTTGCTACATGTGACTGGACAATATGGTGGATTACTTCATGAGGATCCGCAGCAACACATTCAGAACTTTCTGGAGATCAGTGATACTTATACACCAGCGGGTGTTCCTACTGATTATGTTCGCTTGACGTTGTTCCCGTTTTCACTGATTGGGGCAGCAAAGAAGTGGTTAAAGGCTGAAAAGTCTGGGTCTATCACTACTTGGGAGGATTTGGCTAAGAAGTTCTTGGCTAAATTTTATCCGTCTGCCAAGACAGCCCGACTGAGGAGCGAAATTATGTCCTTCAGACAGTTAGAAGGAGAATCCTTGTATTCAGCCTGGGAGCGATTCAAAGCTCTATTGAGAGATTGTCCACACCACAACCAATCCAATGAGGTTGTTGCACACACTTTTGTTGAGGGGCTGAACCAACACACTAAGATCGTGGTTGATGCTGCTGCTGGAGGTCAAGTACTGGCCTTAAATTTTGATCAGATTTATGATTTACTTGACAAGTTTTCGCAGAGCAATCCTGATTGGCAGGGAGATGGTAGAGCTATTACGCAGAAACCTGCAGGGGTACTTCAGTTAGATGCAGTTTCAGAGCTAAGGGCGAGGATGGATGCTATTTCCAATCAAATTAGCAAGTTAGCTCTGCAAAAGGCTCAGCAACCAGTGGCTCCAGTGCAACAACTCCAGAGCTTTTGTGAGGTTTGTGGTCAAGACCATGCTACAGAGGTTTGCTCTTCTAATCCAGAGTCAGTTTATTACGTGGGTAATCAAAACAGGCTGCAGGGTCAAAACCAGTTTGGTAATGGTTATTATCAAGGCAATACGAGAGCCCCGAATAATTACCACCCACTTCCAGCTCCACCACAGCAGGTTAGTAGTTCAGTTGAAGATATGCTAAAGCAAATAATGGCAGGCCAGCAGAGAATGATAGCTGACACTGCAGCCCATGCACAAGCCATACATGATCTTGCCAATGCTCAAAAGAACTTGGAGCACCAGTTGGGACAGTTGGTGGGAGAAAGAAGCACTGTTAAAAAAGAGCCTGAACAATGTCTTGCAGTGACCTTAATTGAAGGTGGAGAGCTGGTGGCCAAGTCCGAGGAGAGAGCTGAAATAGAAAAAGTTGAAAAAGTGGAGAAGGTAAAGAAGAAAGAAGAGAAAAAGGAGGCACCTCTGCCACCTCCACCATTCCCACAGAGACTTATACCATTGAAGGATCTGGCCCAGTATCAAAAATTTGTGAGTATGTTGAAAGAACTTCAAGTTAATATTCCTTTGACTGATGTGTTTGAATTGATGCCATCCTTTGTGAAGTTCTTAAAAGAAATTTTAGTCAAGAAGAAGAAGCCTCAAGAGATAGATACAGTTGAGTTAGTTGAGGAGTGTAGCACAATCTTGAGCAAGCTACCTCCAAAACTTCAAGATTCTGGGAGGTTTACTATTCCTTGTACCATTGGAGGGCATAATATCACTGGTGCCTTGTGTGATTTGGGTGCGAGCATAAATCTCATGCCTCTGTCTGTTTGCAAAAGGTTAGGGCTAGGAGCAATCAAGCCCTCTTCAGTTACTCTTAAGATGGCAGATGGATCTCTCACTCACCCTGATGGTAGGTTGGAGGATGTGTTGCTAAAAGTTGGTAAGTTTACATTCTCTGCTGATTTTGTAGTCCTAGATTATGAAGAGGACCGAGAAGCTCCAATCATTTTGGGGAGACCATTCTTAGTCACCTCGAAGGCAATTATTGACATGGAGCTGAGTGAGATGACTGTTAGAGCACATGGAGAAAAGGTTACTTTCAAGGTTTATAACGGGAAGGAGCACATAGCTAAGGTGGAAAAGTGCTCTATGATTGAATGTGTCAAACAAGAAGATGGAAGTAAACCACATGTGAAGTTGAAGATGGGTTCTCTAAAAGAAGGGAAGAAAGTAAAAGTTCGGCGTAAGAAGAGAAGACATAAAGGCTGGAAGTGAGCTAAAAGTGTCGTCGTGCCACGACGTTAACTAAGGCGCTTCTCGGGAGGCAACCCGAGTTTGTACTTGTATTATTTCATTTATAGTGTCATGTAGTTGTTGTTTTTCCTTGGATTGCAGGTTCATGTAATGTCGAGGCTAAGTGTGGGGTGTCCTCACCCTTGCCTAATGTTGATGATCTGTTGGGGGAAGTCTGAGTACCTCATACGATATGGAAGCTTGGAGGATGCTAGCACCAAGGACTAGAATCTTCAGGGAAGTTTTCTTTACCTTGCACTTTCTTATTTTTAGCACTGAGGACAGTGCTTAGTTTAAGTGTGGGGTGGGAAACTACCCTTTATCTATTTTTGAGGTTAGGGATGCATGTACCATAGGATTTTTCTTTTGTCACTTGACTTTATTTTTATTTGTTTCTTGCTTTAATATATGAAAAAAAAATTAGAAAACCAATGAAAAATCCCAAAAAGATTTTCCTTTTAGTTTTTATTAGTGGTACATGTCATCCACCCCGTGATTTTTCTTATGGCCTCGGTTCTTTTCCACGGGGAGGCCTTTGAACCGGGTAATTTTTTATTTTTAGGATTAGAATAATTAGTTGTAGATGACCCTAGACGAAAGGAATAGGTGGAATGCTAGGTGCCTTTGATTTGTTTGATACCGGTGGACTTGAATTGATTGCATGTGCTATTTGTGGTGTCCTTGAGTTTTAATTTTGATGCATGCCTAGGAAAAATTGGAACGACCCCCTTGAGATGCTTGAGTCCGCTTGCTTGACTTGATTGTTAACCTTTGTGCATTAGTGCTTAATTTTCCACAAGTTGCATTCTAGATGCTTGATTGAGAGTTGTTGATGGAATCTTTTTGTGTGGATCATGTGCAATGTGTGTTGTGAGGCATGTTCTTATTTACTCCATATTGCATGTTAATGTCTAGAACTTGCCCCGTGTGTGTGCAAAGCGAAATCCTAGGTTTGCTCTAGTTGGGAAATGATACTAGGCCTTCTTTTGATTTGCCTACCCTTACATATATACCTTGGGAAAATTGTTGTTGTGATTTCTTTGACCCTTTTTGTTGGTACCCACACCCCGAGCCTACCCATTTGTTCTTAATTGACTCTTTTGGCCCTTTACTCCTTAAGCACTTTATTGATATTGTGTTGTTATGTGGGAGTTGTGGTTGGATATTGGGAGGTTTTTGAGTGGAACTAATGAAGGGGAATAATTGTAAAAATTGTGAAGTAGTGAAAAGCATTGGCAAGGTTGGATGAATTTGAAAAAGAAAAAAAAATATAGCAAAGTTGAAAGAAAAGAAAAAATTGTGGAAAAAGAAATAAAAAGAGAAAAGATATCCATTCCTTGCTAGTGTGTGCTTAAATAAAAAAATGCTACTTGTTGAGAAGGTGTATGTGTAGAAGTTGTTGATTTGGGTGGTTTGATGAGATTTGTGCTTAATTTAATTGTGATGTATTAAAGTGCTTAGGGAGGTAGTCACTATTACCCATATGTATCCTACCAACCCCTTAGCCTACATTACGACCTTTCTAAAGTCCTAGTTAATCCCGATTGGAGTGAGCTTACATTAGTGGAGTCCTACACTACGGGCAAGCCTATGGTACATTGTGTGTGACATGTGAGATTTTCATGAGAGTGAGTGAATTCATTTGTATTGCCCCCGTTCTAGTCATGATATTGGTTTTGTGTGTGATTTTTGGGGGCACTCTCTTGCTTCATATTGGTGAGGGCGCATGGTTTGCATGAAATAGGTGAAGTTGATGGCTTATTGGTTGAGTAGATAGGTGTGATTTTGTGGGAGCATGGTTGCAATAAGTTGAGTTTGTGCATTTGAGTTATTTTGGGGTGGTTGTTCTCATATTTTTGGGTTTTGGTAAATTGTTGGCATGTTGTGGATCCATAGTAGTCATGTGTGCATTGGTTCAATGGTCGGTATCAACCATAGTCATAGGCAGACCTGTTCTATCTAGGTTGGGTAGTGAGATGTGACTTGCTCGAGGGCGAGCAAAGGTTCAAGTGTGGGGTGGTGATGTTTGGCATTTTATGCCTATATTTCCTTAATATTTCCTCACGTTTTAGTACATTATTCGCTCGTTTTATAGCTTGTGAATGTGGTTTTACACTGATTTTATGTCGTGTGTATGTACGTTGTTATGCAGTGCAATTGGAGCTTTTAAGAGCATGATTGAGCAAGAAAAGATTGGATTTTGATTGAGGATTGGATCGAGCACACGAAAGTACGACACGAGCACGCAAAAGAGCAAGGAACGAAGCAAAATGGCTGGGCGCTGTAGGCCATGCGCCGCGGGCCCCACAGCGCCAGCCACCCCAGCGCATTTTTCAATGCGGCGCAGGCCCAAAGCGGGATGACTTTCGACGTCCACTGTCCAAGCTCGCGCGATCGTGGGCGCGAGGCGCCCGTTATGGCGCCCCTGGAGCGAATTTTGACTTCCTATTTCGTCTAGGATTGGGTCTAACTTATTACTAGGTGTTTGTAAACACTATAAATACTCTTTTACTTAGTTTTTCAGAGGAGTTCAGACTTTGGAGCAACTTTGAGAGCTCATAACATAAAGACAAGGGTTTTTCTTCCTTCCATTAATCTATTTCATCATTATTTCATTATTACATCAATTCCTTGTGTTGTTATTATGAGTATGCGTAGCTAAATCTATCGTTCTAGGGTTAGAGTATTACATGAAGGTTGATTGTTTGAAGATTGATTTCCATTAATTGAATCCCATAACGGGTTACTTATTCTTTCTTGATTTCACTTGTGTAATTGTCAGGGCCCGATTATTACGCATTATCTATGGTTTTTAGATTGAACTCGAAAGAGGGAATTTAATTACGTAATAAGAAAGAATAGGACTAGTTTGTGAACCCGGGCATCGGGGAACCAATTTGTGAGTAGGATAGACATATACTTGCTCGCCTAGTTTAACTAATTACAGAATTCGTTAATGCGTGCACGTGATTCAACCCATAGACATATAGGGATTGGAGTAGCCTGCATAGTCCGTGAAGAACTGAAAGGTTTTCACGGGTACATTTAATCTGTTAGTTAGTAACCCGGGATTTAAGAAGTGGAATCAATTGGATAACTCAACTGGATTGCTCGTAACTCTGACCCTGGACCGTCTCCTTATTACTGATAACAACCAAGTTTTGCTCCATTGCTTGAATTCACTTTTACCATTTAATTACTGTTATTTAGTTAACAAACTCATCACTATTGGAAAAGATCCCTGAATAGTTTATATAAATTGTTTGCTAGAATTCAGTCTGCATAGTCCTCGTGGGAACGATACTCGACTTTGTCACTTTATTACTTGGCGACCGCGTATACTTGCGTGTGCGTTTGGGAGCAACACTAAACATACTAAAATAACTAAACTTCACATATAAAACTAAGTTTTTTAATCCCTAAACATACTAAAAGAACCAAACTTCACATGTAACTAAGTTTTCTAATCCTAAACATACTAAAAGAACTTAACTTTACATATAAACTAAGTTCTCTAATCATTTGCACTTGTAACAACATCACAAAAAAACCAACAGCAGCAGGGCCTTAAAACTCTAATAGCAGCATATCGAACAAATCGAGTAAACTATGATAAAGAAGCTCTAAAAGAAAAGAAGATGGTCATGGGGACCACAAAACACCCCAACAGTCGAACGAAAAAAAATGGAACTTCACATATTCTTTTGGACAGGATATTATGTCAAACTAATTAAACTTCATCTTTTGTGCAAAAAATATGGGTTTGCAAAAGGGCATAAAAGAACTAAACTTTATTTTTTTGCAAAAAAAATTCCCACATATATTTTGTAACCCCATATTCTGCTGCAAAACTAAACATCACATATCTGTCAATTAATTTCTCCCAACACTAACTTTATATATGACTGCTGGATTTCAGCTAACTATAGGTTTTTTTGCTCTGCTTTGCTTTACTTCTATTTTCATAGGTAGCAACATTTATGTTACCGAATACTGAATTTCTAGTTGAACCTTTATTCGGAGTCCTCCCTGTGATTTGTGGATTTGTAAAGTGTTGTTATTACTCCTTCCAGAATGTGATAGATGATGAAGATGAGAAGCTGAAAGACTTGAAGAAGAATTATGGTGAGGAAGTATTAAAAGCTGGATGATAATTGCCAAATACCAAAGCCTATAGAAGAGAGAAAGAAAAGTAACAAAAGATGGTGCATAGAAGCGAGAGAAGAGTTGTCGTAGAGGAGAGAACAATAATGGGGGAAACCGAAGAGGGAGAAAAAGTTTTCAATCAAGCTTTCACTACTGTTGCACACTTGAAACACACTACTGACTACAGCAACATACCTGTTCACAAAGAGTGTTTTTTGCACACTTCATGAAATTATAAACATAAACGTTAAGAAGACTTTGTTGTATAACATTCTGACCCCTAATTGCAAATTTTATACAGATATTACAATGTAATTAAATTAATTACTCTATACAAATTACAATTAAGTACATTTAATAAAATATTTTTGAATATTTTATGACATCATATATATTATATATTTATTATTATAAGTTATTTTTATTTCTTTATTTATGATAGTGATAAAACCCTTGGTGAACCGGTTCAAATTGATTAGATGTCAGGGGCTGAGTAGTTGGGCTATGTGCTGTTTTTATCTGTAAATTTTTCATTTTTCAGTTGATAAATTTAAGATATTTAGTCTATCATTTTCGCATTTGGAAGGCACGAATGGACATTTAACCTTATCACTTCCCCATCACAGACTATAACTTATCTAGTTATAGTATCGATATTGAAATATGGACTGATTGAAGTGTAATTTAATAACATACATCTATAGCAACGGCTGGTAGATAAAAGTTTTCAACATGAAGAAACACCATAAACCAACAAAAATAAGCTTGTAATATATCCAACTTAAAATTAAAAATACAATAATAAAAATCAATCATCATTCAAAGGTTTCAGGATGGCTTCCTTTTCATTCTTCGGAGGCGCAAATTGGACCAGTGTCCACTCCGCATAGGTCAACATGCGCTGCCCTTAGTTCCACCATTGCCTCCTTCAGTCGGAGCTCCAACGCATTCACTTTTGACATAGCTATAGTAAACCGTCCTAATTTTTGCAGGTACAAAGAATGGTCCTTCTGCATCAAAAGTCAAAAATAAAAAAACAAAAAAATTTCCAAATTACGGAATATAATTATAGACAACACAATCGATGGTACGTGAAACAACGAACGAAACCTGTTGTTTGGCATTGAGTGTATAAACATCGGCAACGTTTTCCACTAGTGAGATTGATTGGGCAATGAAAAGGGAAAGAGATAGTTACGTAGAAAGCAAATAGGAGAAGAAATCCAAACGAACACAAGAAATGGACAGTCGCAAGAAAGATTAAGTGCAGTGATAATGAGGGTGAGAAGCACTAATTAAGGTGCTTAAATAGACAAACATACCTGTTCACAAAGGGTGTTTGTTTAAAGTTGACCCTACTGTTTAATAGACATATTTAATATACATCGCTAACCAAGAAAGATGCTACAAAATAGGTTCATGCATATATAATTAATTCTTAAAACATTAAATACAAACAATTAGGATGTTGGTAATTAGCCTAAAAAATACTACTGTACTAGGAAACAACAACGTAAATTGTGGTAGAATCCCAACAGCAGTTGGGATCTTATGCTTTACTCCCATATATCGCGCAGAAAGGTATTAAAACACAATATTCTTCCCTTTTTTATTTTATTATCTAGCTCTATAATAATTAGAATATGTTGTAAATCCATATATTTGTGTTAATGTGGATCTACTCACCACTAACTTATGATTTACTACCCACTTTCTCATACTTAATTCCTCCCCACTTTCTCCTACTTAATTCATCATACTTTAGTCACGTATTAATTCTTGTAACCATTGGGATGACTTGTAACTTCCTATGTATTGGTGTCCTATAAATAGATGATACTTTGTCTATGAAATACACACTTGAAATACTTTGAGAATAATATATGTTTTTCCTTCTCCTCTCATATATTTTATCTTATTCTTGCACTACTTTACAATTAGTTTTACAACAGAATATTTTTTTTAATACACGTTTATTCTCTTATGCATTGTATATTTTTTATGTACAGTTTATAAACTTGAAATTGATTCATATTCATAACAGTCGTAGTAGATTTTATGCATACTAATCTATAAATAGAGTATATAATGAATGATAGCCAGTGTATTTGGTAAATATTAGGAATACTGAGTGCATATATATTCATAACACTTTGTAGTATTTTATGCATACTAATCTGTAAATATATAACGAATGATAACCAATATATTTGGTATTAGGAATACTGAGTGCATACATATTCATAACACTCGTACTATATATTATGCATACTAATATGTAAATACATAATTAATGATAACCAGTGTATTTGGTAAATATTAACAATACTGATTGCATACATATTCATAATACTCGTAGTATACTTTATGCATATATATATACTAGTTTTCTGATACGTGCGATGCACGTGATCGCACGTGTATTCTTAATAATTTGTCTAAAAATTATAAATATTTTGTAATAAACGTGTATAGTTACTCGTAAATTAAATAAAAAATATAAATACAAAGTGCTTATATATCGAATATTTTCCGGTCGAGCCAGTAATTGATATTTAAACGATTTTAATCATGCGATAATAACAACTACACGGTGTCCTGACCCTCACCAAGGTGTAGAGGCTGTTTCTGGTAGACCCTCAACGATTTTAATCATGCAAATTTTATTGTATATCAAGAATTCAGTTTAATATCAATACATTTTCTTTTATATTTCAATATTACATAATTTAAAAGTGAATGTGAGCAACATTGGCTGCAAATGTGACACGTCTTAATGTTTTTATCTTTTTAAATAAAAGCTATTGTCTCCTCATTTTTAGAGCTGCAAACAAATCAAGATGTTGTTGCCAGATGAAAATTATAGTTTGTAAAAGTTGTATAGAAATTCCATCACATATCTTTATTAATATGGCTAGAAAATCATTATCAAGTTTATGGTCTACACCTATACAAAAATAATTAGTTATTTGTGTAAAATAATACTTTTATCCGTGAATTAATAAAGAAAAAAAAAATTTTAAATTGAATAAATTAAATGAATACGTATGAGACTGTTTTATTTTTTTTATTGTCATATATATCCCCTATAAATTAACGAAAAAGAAAGTTATATATAAGATTTAAAAGATAATAAATTAGTCACTATTGCGTTTATTTATCAAAGTCTAGTCTAAAATTTTGATAGTATGTTCTTTATACAATAAGTCGAAAACAAAGTAATAACACAAAAAAAAAAAAAGCTATATATAAAATCTAAAAAAAGAATCAACTAACAGCTGCTGGATTTATATATCAACATTTGGTCTAAGATTTTGATTTTTCTTTTTAGAGAATAAGCCAAAAACAAAGAATAAACTAAAAAAAAAGTTTAATTCACTCATTTGGCGTCAATTATATTTCTTACAATTGTTAGTTTCGATTTTTGCTTTTGGTTATCTTTATTAAACCTTTTTTATTAATTTTAATGAAGGTAAAGTTACATCTTTGGATATGAAAAATTCTTAGAAGTAATAGTTGGCTGGAAGATTATTTATTAAATATAATTTGTATAGAGTCATTAATTAAATGACACAATATTATCAGTCCAAAATATACAATTAGGGTCATTATTTAAAAACAATCTCATTAATGTTTATATTTATAATTTCATGTCGTTAAGTGTGCCTACAATAAATTATGCACCTATTGACGACCAACTACAACATTAAATAAAGAAACGAAAGTTAGATGTTTAGGCAGAACATTCTATTCTAGCAAAGTGGTGTTAAGCGTAATAACTTGAGGTGGTGGTTTAGGGTTCGAGTTAGGTTAGGTTTTTTTTTTTTTTTTTAAATGTGCTTTTTAAGTCCAGACTCATAAAAATCTAAACCCTAAAGATCGCTAGTCTAATTTCGTATTGTACATCACGATAGTGTATATAATATCCCACATTGGCCCGTGTGGTGAGTTAAAGTCACCGATATAGTGTCATAGTGCTCATTTTGCTATTGTATACATGTAATCACATATAATTATTTTTTTTGTGACTACATGATGTAATTGAAGTGATTGATAATATCTACACGAGTGTGGCCAAGAATGGTGTGGCCAAATAGCTCCCTCCTTTCTATTAAAGACACTTCCAAATGTCTATACAATGTAAAAATCACTTTCATTTTTGCACGCTTTATGACATGAAATTATAAACATAAACGTTAAGAAGACTTGGTTTTTTAAAATTCTCACCCCTATAATTGCAAATTTTAGACTGATATTACAGTGTAATTAAATTAATTACTCTATACAAATTATATTTAACAAGATATTTTTGAATATTTTATGACATCATATTATATATTTATTATAATAAATTATATTTACTTCTTTCTTTATTATTATTATTATTAAAGTGGGAATCCCCTAATCATAAGTCATTTTACTTAAAAAACTCATGTGTTGTAAAACTAATAGTAAAGTAAGAACAATACAAAAGTATATGAGAGGAGTAGGTAGAACTTGTATTCTCAAAGTGTTTCAAGTCTGTCTTCCATAGAGCCAAATGTGCTCTATTTATAGGATACAAATACATAGGTTACAAATCAACCCAAAGTAGTGACTTAATAAGAAATTAGTGGTCACTTGGTGGGGAGGAATTAAGTAGGAGAAAGTGGGGTATTAAACCATATGTTACAATTGAATAATGTTGAGTAGTGGTCATCCACACAAATAAATGAATTTATAACATCCTGTTAATTTTCGAAGCCGGTCTAATGTTTTTTTTTTCGGTTTCTCTTTATTAATGACAAAAGTTTAAAAAATTCAGAACTAGCAATATTATTTTGAATATTCTTGATGAAAAATGTCCTAAAGCAATGTTTTTTACCAACACTAGAACATATTATTCTATGAGCATTAAGGGGTATGGTGGTTCTTGTTAGTAGATGTAAAAACCCAATTTGATCATCGTATTACTTGTTGATCATAACCATTAACTAGCCACCCATACACCTTTCAAAGCACAAGGTTACCTTTCCGTATTTATATTGAGTTGATTTCAAGTGAAACTTGTAATAGTACTCCTCCAAAAATATAGTTGCAGACCTCCATTTAGTCATTTGAGTTGACGTTTCGCGTTCTAAAGCGGTAGTTGGCGTATTTAGTGCATCCAGTGTAGTTGGACTTTTGATGAGGGTAGTTGGGGTTGTAGTATTTATGTTTTGTGTATGGTTTCAATGCATCGTCTATGAAGTTCAAGTGGAGCTTTTAAATACTTCTAACAAACCATATTGGGGTTTCTGTCCTCCATCTTGAAAAAATAATTGTTGTTCTCGTATACTTGTCCAAACGTGATGAAGCAAGAACCGTGTCTACTGGACCTTCCAGCAATAGTTGTAGAATCAATAATCCATAAATTTATGGAATCCAACCCTTCTGTTGCTGATATCTCAAATCTGACCTTAGTGTGAGTTCAAGAATGATTTGTTGATTCTTTAATGCACTTTTTTATACCTTAGTACTTGCCACGACGTTATCATACATGCATTTTACAATTTCAGGTGCGACCTTACACGTAAGCTGGTGTTTACGGGGCAATTTCAACGATACCTGCCTCTGGAGAAGATCTTGGATAAACTGCAACGCTGCGACCGTGGAAATCTTGAATTTCTATATGGACTGAGCAGCAAAGGAATTGATTATGCTACCCTACTTCTCGGGACTCATATGTTTTTTGTTGCCGGTAACAAGGAGGGGTTACACTATATGGCCCAAGTCGCTAATAATTCTTCGGGCGAGGTCCAATTCGCGAATAATTCTGTTGTGGCCCAAGCAAAGTACAATTATGGGATTGCATTGCTGATGTTTGATAGGGAAGATGAAATTAGCATCAACTCGGGGATGGAAGTGCTGCTTAGTCTATTGAAGGAGCCCGACGGAAGAAATAAGACGATTGAATGCAGAAGACGTCTCAAAAGGATGATTGGTTCGGCAAACTGCAGCAAAGTCGTAGAGACTGGGTGTTGTCACTTTCAGGGGCCGGGGCACTGGAACGGATATATGACGGATATTTACGGCTGCCGTGAATTATTTGTCAATTGTGATCTATGTCTCATTGACGTTGAAACCACGAAATTAACCTTTCTGATGTTTGACTTTGAGATGGGAGCTCCTTGTCATTCAGATTTAAGATCGGATGATGGTAGCTTTGGCTCTGGTCTGGATTATTAGGGGTATATACTTTGTATCACCTTTTTGAGCTCTATATATGTAGTACTTACTTCATCGTGGACTGATCGTGCGCTTGTACTTGTCTAACGATTGTCCAGTCTGAATCTGTAATGTACTTAGTACTTAGTAGCAGTATTGACTTTCTCCTTTTTGTCCATGTAGAATACACCAAGTTTGCATACGCTGGGCTGATTTCGTGCATTCCCCTTATTTGTATTGTTGCAAGGGCAAAGAACTTGTCTACTAACCAAAACAAGTTCTACCCATCTTGATTAATAAAGAAGTACCAGGGAATGTGATAACTGCTCAATATTAAAGAGTACCTAAAATTCGATTAAACAAGTGTCCTTATTTTACACATGTCGTTGGCTAAACTTAAACGACAGCGAGTGTGGGAATGTTGAATTTCTATCAGGATTCATACGTGCAAGAATAGATTATGCGACCCAACTCCTGGGGACTCGCTGAAAACGTGTTGGAGGGCTTACTCTACATGGGCCGAGCACATGCCTTCATTGATGGTGAGGCCCAATTCGCTAATTAATCAGCTGTGGCCCAAAAATAGTCCAATTATGTGTTTGCGTTGCTCCTGTTGACAGAATGAACAAATTAGAACTAATACGGCAATGGTTTAGTTGATTACCCTATTGGTTGAGGACGACGGTATACGTACGGTGGTTAAAACCAGAGGACCTGCCATTAGTGATGGTAACTGTAGCAATTTAATGGATTCTAAGTTCTGAGGCGAAGTCGGAGCAGGTCACATGAATTTATAATGCAATTCATGGCAATATTGCACCCGTTAGTTAACAGTCATCTACGTGTTGTTGACATCGAAACTTTCGCATTAACTTATCCGCTCTTTGATGGTGTCAAGCAGAAGTCGTTGATTCACACGAAACACCTACTTCTACTTTGGATGAATAGGTGTCTAGACAACGTACCTGCTCAATCCTGATGCAGTACTTATTAATTTGTGGTTTTGATTTAGTTCGTGTCTTTTTTTTAAAATACTTTTCCCCAGTATATCTGGATTGCATTAAGTAAAGAGTGGCTTACACAGAGGAGGCTTGGCCTGTCCTCTTGTAACAAAAACTATCTGTGTAGCATACAAACAACTTGCATACATAGTAGGCAACTAAAATGATAACTAACTAACAAAAAAATTAGCTTTATCGTATCTGATCCTCATACAAGGCAGTTGCCATCTATCCAAATGATATGCACCCTTCGCTTCTTTGGGCAACTGATTGTATGCAAAAAGAATTCTGGGCAACTGAGTAGAGGCAGCTTGTTTTGCCAAGGAATCTGCAATTTGGTTTGCTTCCCGAAAACAATGTTTGATCTCCATTCGACTTTGAGACATGAACAAAGAGTATCCTCAATTACTGATTTAAGCTTTCTATTTTTCAGAGTCTTCTTGTTCAACATATCCACTACTATCATCGAATCTAATTCCGCAATTACATCATGATAGTCATTGTTGACACACCATTCAACACCAAATCTGATTGCCAAAGCTTCAGTCATGTTATTTGTGTGCCCTTTGATAGGTATGGAGAATGCCATGATTAAATCACCAGTGTGATTTCTCAAGATTCCGCCCATTCCCGCTTGTCCAGATCCTGCCAAGAAGCTGCCATCCGTATTCAACTTTAGCTTCCCCTCTGGTGGAAATTCCCACTTTACCTGCAAGGTTCTTGGCCATGGCTTGAACTTTTCTACAACCTCACATATCTTGATCCAAGGCATGTCCCATTCACATTTAGAGAAAGATTGATTCATAGCAGTGGTAATAGTCCACTTAATTTGGTATATCATACTGCTATAGACAATCTTTTTCTTTTCCCCATACTTGCAAGAACATATTCCTTTCCATATTTCCCAACATATCACCAAACGAGTGATTTGTAGAAGCATCTTGTGAGCATTATTCTTTGCTTTGGCTTCAAACCATTTTTTAAAGGTCTGCGCAATTGAAGTAGCACAGTGATTGATTCCCATTGGAGCTCCAAAATAATTCCACATGTGAATTGCTAACTCACTTTCCACAAATACATGATGAGTTGACTCACATCTAGGCACAACGCAACAGTAACACCTAGAAACAATCTGATGTCCAAACTTAGCAAAAGATTCATCACTTGGAAGTCTTCACATGATTAGTCTCAAAGATAAAAATGAGATTTTAAATGGAATCTTAGAGTGCCAAAGATTCTGAAAAGGAAAAGTACCATTTCCTTGTTCAGAATAATTGTGCCAAGTTGATTTACATGAGAAGAGCCCATCAGCCGAGAGGTTCCAAAAAACAATCGTGTCTAATGGACTGATTTCTGACTTCAATTGTATTCGTCAATGGTAATTGGAAATAAAAACAAAAATTTATTAATAACGTATGACATTCGGGAGAACATAGACCAATATTAGTCAAGAGCGGATTATTTGGAGGAACATCTGTCGACGGAATACTACACCACATAATAATCTAACTAGACAAGTTTCCGGTACAAACAAGCGCAGCAAGAACAAAAAATCTTGTGATTAGACGATGTTCAAAGAACGGACCCGTTATTACTTCTGTAGCTCAGAGGGTTTTGTGAGGTAAAGGCAGTTGGAGACGAAGACTGACGGTCGCCATCGTTGGGATTCCGGCGACCTCTTTCGTTCAGATCTGAACGGAAATCAATTCACAATGTTAAAAAGATGATATGTGCAGTTGGAGACGAAGACTGACGGTCGCCATCGATGGGGTTCCGGCGACCTCTTTCGTTCAGATCTGAACGGAAATCCATTCACAGTATTCAAATGTGACTGAAAAAAAGATGATGTCACACGCTACCTCAGCTTTTGTGTATTTGCAATCCCACTCGCGCGACTGAATGGCGAGCTAGAGTAAGTGAGGACATTTTAGTATTTTCACACGTAGGCCACGTATGGCGCGGCAAATATGCCGGCAAAATGGAATGGTGTGTATCACTGCCCTTCTTAATTTTATTTATCTATACTATTACTAACCTATTGCGTATTTGTAGTTTTAATGAAATTATCGACTCGGTTCAATTCAATTCATTGGAAAGGGGATGCTTCATTGCCAGCTTAGTTCTGTCCTATTCTCCTTTTGCTCTTTTATTTTTATCCAACTTTTCTTGTGACTGAATGAGCTTGTGAACAGTGGCTGAAAAAATAAAGAGCTTGTGAATAGTGAGAGGAGAAAGCAAAAGAGGTAAGGAAATGATTTTTTTGCCGTTTGTAGAAAGTGTGGTATGGAGTTGCAAAAATGAATAACGGCTCGAATTCCAAGCTTAACTGATGCAATATTACCTAGAACAATTACTACATTGGATAGTCAGGTGCTTAACAAAGTTTTTGTCCCATTCTGCTTCTTGTTTCCTGTACAGCAGAAGATCTGCAATTTCGTCACACATACACATTATTCTGTCCTTTGTATATTAGTACTACTCAACAGGATCGACGAAAATAACTTTGACAAACAAAACAAAACTCTCAAGAAATACATTTAGCTCGTTGTTCAAATCATGTTTTAAAACATTAACCAATCTTTAGATCCGTCTAAGAATTTCTTGCAACGATTTTTTTTTTTTTTGTCTTTTTTCTTCTTATTATTCTCCCTATATTTTTATAATATATTCGAGGCTTGTAATATAAAGGTTATTGTTTCATTCGTATTAAACTAATACATGTAGGTACAATAAATTTTACTAGTAGAGTTGAGATTTTGTTAGAATGTTGTACATCACGAGAACGTAAAACTTTGTACAGTTTTTGTACTAGCTACGTTTGGTATCTTTAGTCCCATTCTTTGAAGATATAAAATCCAGCCCTTAGATTGATTGCAAGTACAATTTTCTATATATATCACTTAGGCAGTCACTGAAAAATCTTTCTCAAGAAAATAAATAGTACTCACTAAATAAGGAGGATCCAAAGAATTAAGTTTTAAATGTATTTTGAACAAATTCACATAAAATACGCAAACCCACGCCCAAGGAAACGGAGCCACAAAATATTTACCTAATCATATCATCTAACTAATAATTAGACATTTTTATTATATGTATCACTGGGATCACAAGCATTTTAGTCGCTTTAATTTATGTGATATATTTTGATTGAAAAAAGAGTTTAAGTATGTGTTTGGCTATAGATACATTTGATTGGCCGCTTTGGATGAGCGTGGGCAAGTTAGGGATTCACTATCGCTTTTCGCTTGGAGCGGCTCACCCCCACTTAGCAGGTCAAGATCATAGGCAGAGGGAAGAACAAGGGAGAAGATCTTATTTAAAAGAAGACGATCGATATACCAATAATCAAGTCTTCAGTCAACTGGTGGAATACATTGCATCAACCTGGGAGCATTAGCCGATCTGGTACATATTGATATACACATCCTTCACCCAATCTGCTCAAAGTATTTTCAACTCTTCTCCTTATGGAGTCTAAGAAAAGAGAGATATCCTTGCGCAAGGCGAAAGATCAATTACATTAAAGTTCCCCCTACTAGCCACGGGAAGTAAGCTCACTTCCTACCGATCAGTATGACTTACTCTACGGGCAAGCTAGCCCGACTTCTTGACTCCACTGCTACCCACCCAGAGTCGACTATTGATCCGTCGCCCGAGCCCCTTTTCCTTTCGTCCAATTTCAGTGCCATATGAGTCAAGAGCTAGAGCAATAAAGTAGGAATTTTAGGAAAGCGGATTATCCAAGGGATGGGGTTGGGGTGTATAATAACCTTTTTTTTTAGGACAGTTGTCGCGCTGGCGGAGCAGAGAGCCCACAGGGAAGGTTGGTGCAATGAGGAGCTAGACAAGTATCTGCAGACCCTATTTTTTTTTTTAAATTGAGTTGAAAAATTATATTTGGAAGGTGAAATTGAGTAATGACATATATTTTACTTAAGGAAAGTTGAGGTTTTGTGAGTGGAGGAAAAGAAATTGAAAAAGTGAAAAAAAATTCAATTTTTGATTTTTGAAAAATTCTT
Organism: Petunia secreta; assembly: GCA_029990175.1. Lineage (NCBI taxonomy): Eukaryota > Viridiplantae > Streptophyta > Magnoliopsida > Solanales > Solanaceae > Petunia > Petunia secreta. The sequence goes on from JARKIP010000035.1 coordinate 64,237,436, forward strand.
TTTCAAAAAATTTCAAAATACTTGCAAGTTTTCATGAACGAACGATTTTCCAAAAAACTCTTCGAAAAAGGCAATACAATTGTATGGCCAAACAACCTTTTAAAAATTATAAAAATTTCTTGAACTTATGCATTTGATATGATATACTAAATTTCTGTTAATTCAAAATTTTTGAAACTTGCAATTTTAAATGTATTACTAATTAGAGCTATCAGTATGGGTTGGTCTGTCGTAGTGGGGGGATTTGCAAAGGGAAGCAAAAAATTTTACCTAGTGCCCTCAATAAGCCATGGTCTTACCTAATTACCTCCACTTACAAATATTTTAAGTAAATGCCCTCCATATCATACCCTCTTATGAAAGGACTATTTTGCCCCCCAACTTGTATTAATTCACGCTGAAGGTTTCCTTCTCTCTTTTCCCATTCCTGGCCTCCTTCTTTCTTCACGCTGAAAGATTTTCTTCTCTCTTTCCTTATTCCTGGCCTCCTTCTTTCTTCTTTTTGTGCTAGAAATTTGGGATTTTTTTTCTTGTGTTTGCTTGATTCCAGTGATTTGAAGGTTTTTATTGCCTATGGCTATTAGATATTCATGTTTTGTACAGAGCTTAAATTTTGGGATGATTGTTGAATTAAGTTTGAGCTTCTTGTTTTTGGTTGATTATGGTGATTTGAAGGTTTTTGCTGGTTAAAGCTATTAGATTTTGTTGTTGCTTATTGTTTAGAGCTTAAAGTCTTGGCCATGGTCAAGAGTTGCATAGAATTTTTCTTCAAGTTGGTTATTGCATTAACTTTTAAAGTCTTGGCTATTGCCAATATTTGCAGAGATGTTCCGTGTAAGTTGTCGCTTCCAGCAGCACTTAGAGTCTTGGCTATTGCCAAGAGTTGCAAAGACTTTGTTTGCAAGTTGTTCATTGCAGTAGAGGTAAAAGTCTTGGCAATTGCCAATACTTTTAGAGATTTTCAATGTAAGGTTCCCCTTGCACCAGAACTTAAAATCTTGGCTATTGCCAAGAGTTTCTGCAAGTTTGTCACTGCAGTATAGGTAAAAGTGTTGGCAATTGCCAATAATTGTAGAGACTAGTTCTACAAGTTGCCCCTCCCACTAGAGTTTAAAGTGTTGGCTATTGTCAATAGTTATAGAGACTTTTTTCTGTAGTTTGCTTTTTTCATCAGCCATGCATTCTATAGTTGTTGCTGTGTTTTTCAGTTATCTTTGCTTTTGGCCTGTTGACTTTGAATTATGGTAATGACATATGAATTTTTCTGCATATTAATCATGAGTTCATGATGGCACTTCGTGACGTATGTTTCCTTGTTTTACGTGTTGTTTTGTTATCATACTATTTTTATAATTTTATTCGTTGAATATACATATTTTATCTTTTGTTCCTATAGGAAGGAGATCAAAATTTTAAGTTTGAGCACTGGTTTTATTCCAAAGGTTCTTGGGGTGGTGATATGAAGTATATGGCCTTTTCATTATTATTTCATTGTTTTGTTATTATGTGTTGTCATTGTTGTTGAATCTTCAATCTCCTGATCCTGATCATGCACATTTTGATGTGGTTGATGGTTTTATATGTCAGCCAAGATCTTCTGATGAATTCCAAGGCAAAAATGTGATGTGGGCGATGAATTTCCAAATTTTCGTTTGTTATCTCCGTCGCAAGATGATATGTGTAGTAGTCCAAATGAGACTATTAGTACTACAAAAGAGTTAGAGAAAGTTGTGAGTAGTTTTTAATTACATGTATTTCGTATTTACCGTGTTTTTTTGTGTTTATGTAAACAAGTACACTTCGATGTTTGATATTTTTGTTATTTTAAAGGCTGAAGTTGCTTTGAATCGGATGAACTGGAAGTATTGGCAATTGCAGGACTTCAAGGCATTTTAGTTGTTGTGGGGTGAACACATTTAGATGGAAAGTCTTGCCAATGGGCAAGACTTGAATTCTAGTTAATTAATTCTAACTCTAATATTATATAATTAATTTAAAATTGATAAATAATTCATGGAAGGTTGTGCTGGTAATGTGTTGCCAAGACTTTGTGTCAATTTAGTTATCAATATTATTGCCTACGACAAGACATCAAGGCAAGTTAACTATTTCTAATATTAAAGTCAATAAATAAGTTTTGGTAGGAAATATCTTACCCTTTGCCAAGACTTTACTTCAAGTTAAATTGAATTGTTTATCTCTATGAGTGTAAAGTCTTGGCTATTGCCAATAGTTTAGTTTATTGATAATATTAACTTTCCAATCACATTTGATTTTTAAAAATATTTATAATCAATAAGTGTCATTCCTTTTGATGCAACACCATGCTATGGTCAGCTTCATTCACAAAGAAGCGAGATTTTCTGACATATCAGTCCTTTTAATAACTTCTACTATGAAGCAGGATTTTATGAAATTCTCATCATTTTTTAGTAGAAACATGCAAGTCGTAAGTTATTGATCATTTGTTACCATCATTCCTCTGCACCTTTCGAGATTTGTGTCAAACCTTATCTTTACTTCAGTTTCAGTAGTGTTGATGGTTAGAGCATTACAAATTTCTTTTCTAAATATGTGGCAGCTTATACCATCTTCGACAAGTATCAGCTTTATATCATGGTTGATGTATTTGCTGTTTGCATCCCAATTCCCATTATAAGCTATATAAATGCAGCAAGTCGCCATAGTGGTAATCCTGCACATAATCAAGACAAATAATATGCTTTAATAGAAGCAGGATCATGGGTAAAAATGTTGCCCTTTTCTGGGCTTAAGGTCTTGTAAAGAAGTCCCTCTTAGGTACCTATTGCACCAGAGCTGCAACTCTTCGCAATAGCCATGACTTGGAGAGACTTTGTCTGCAAATCCCCCCCCCCCAATAGTAACAGTCTTTAAGTGTTGGAAATAGGCAAGAAGTCTCTCCTAGGTGCCTATTGCACCAGAGCTGCAACTCTTGGCAATAGCCAAGACTTGCAGAGATTTTGTGTGCATGTCCCTCATAGCAACAGTCTGAAAGTCTTGGCAATAGCCAAGAATTTTCTCCTAGGTGCTTATTCCACCAGAGTTGCAACTCTTGGCCATAGCCAAGAAGTCTCTGTTTTGTGCTTATTGCACCAGAGCTACAAGTCTTGGCTAGCTTGCAGAGAATTTGTCTGCAAGTACCCCCATTGCAACAGGTCTGTAAATCTTGGCAATAGGGCAGAAGTGTCTACAAGGACTCCGCTGCATCAGAGCTGCAAGTTTTGGCTATAGCCCCTCATTGCAATAGGGTTGAAAGTCTTGGCAATAGGCAATAGAAAATAACTTTGTACAAGCCTCCCATTGCACCAGAGCTTAAACTATTGTCAATAAGCCAAGACTTTCCAGAATTGATAGATTTTGTTTTTTTTATGAAAGTGCATATTACAATTACTGTAATCAATCTAATGTCATGTGTTTTGTGATTATTATGAATAAAAACCATATCTCGTTTGGTTTATATAGAATTTTAACCAAAGCTAAGCATAATATAAATGAAATTATAACTGTTAGTAAAATTTAATAGCAATTTGAAGAAATCTTACAGTGAACCTTTGTTGAACGGAGCAATCTCTGAAAGGAATGGGGCTTTAGGGTTGCTGTGATCGCGTGACTGAAAAGGAAGTGGATGGACTGTGCGCGTCTTTTTATTGGTTTGTAGGGGTATTTTGGTCCGAAAAAAGTTTCATTAAACTAATGAGGGCATTTTTGCTAAACATTTGTTAGTGAGGGCTATTTGGCAAACCATGGCTTCCCGTAGCATATTTTTGCAATTCAGCCTACGGGAAACAATTGTTTGTCTTTTTGTCCGCGCTAAGAGATGGTTTGCAAAAATGCCCCCCGTTAAGATTTAATAAAAAGATCCGGGGCCAAGACTTCCCGTTATATTTTTTCGATTTTCAACACTTATCCCTTCAAGTATTGGCAATAGACAATACTTGCCACACTTGGCCGTAAGTCTTAGCAATTGCCAAGACTTGCCATTGATCCCTGCTCGATTTTCCAACACTTTCACAGCAAGTATTGGCAATAGGCAACACGTCCTACACTGTGTTGTAAGTCTTGGCAATTGTCAAGACTTGCCCCTTCCAGTTTTTCGTGCATTCTCGCCATATAACTTGAAGTATTGGCAAAACAGAACTTGCCCTTGAAGTATTGCCAATTGCCAAGACTTACAAATTTTTTACCGTGAAGTCTTGGCTTGCGGACTAAATAAGGACATTTTGCTAAAATATTCTTTAGCGCGGGTAATTTTGTAAAATCACTCCTTATGGAGGGCATACGGTGAATTTTTTTGGTCGTAGTAAACTTTGGATTTTGGTGGGTAAAGGCGTAAAAATTTCGCGGGGAAGCCTATTTGGCACCCGCTTTGTGATGCGTAGCCTCTGTTTACAAATTCGCTGAGAATTAGCCACTAGACACGTTTTTTAAAAATAATAGTATCACGACGTCGTTTTACATATTTTGGAAATTCCAGTTTTACCCTTCATTATTTTTAACTTATTCGGGGTTTTTGTTTCTCTCTTTGATACTGTAACTTTTGAATTCTATCAAAATATACGTACTCTCTTTCGAAATACACCAATTTCTTATTTTTGAGATTTTGAAGCTTTGTGTTTGGGTAAAAACTTTGTTTTGCTGTTTCGTATATTAAGGTAACTGTGTTTACTTCGTATTGTTTTTTTTCATTTTTGTACCTGTATATGGGTTATTAGGTTTTGATTTTGTTTCGAAAAATGTTTAGATTTTCCATTGGAGTACAGTATAAGCTTTTGATTCCCTTTAAAATGGTGGGGTTTTTTTATGGGGAACGCTTTTTTCTGTTAAACCCATTGCCCCAGAACTATATACTGTGACCTTTTGTTGGGGATAGGTTGTTGCCCCATGATAAAAAACTGGGACTGTGTGTTTTTAACAGGTACTTGTCCATTGTAAATGGCGGGTTATTTTTAAAGGGGACAACGGTTTTTTTTGTGAAACTTTTTGCCCCAGAACTATATACCGTGACTCTGTAGGGGGGTAGACTGTTGCCCCAGCACAAAATACTGGACCCCTTTGTTTAACAAGTGCTTGTGTCCCTGTTCTAAAATACTGTGACCATGCACATGAACTACTTGTGCTCCCAGCACCAATGTCTGGGGGAGGGGGTGGGCCACCAAGCTCTCCCCCAGCACAAACACTGTGACCCCTTTGTTTAACAAGTGCTTGTGTCCCAGTTCTAAAACATGGGACTTTGTATAACAAAGCATCATAGGCCCGGCACAAAATACTGTGACCCCCTTGTTTAACAAGTACTTGTGTCCCAGTTCTAAAACATGGGACTTTTTATAACAAAGCATCATAGGCCCCAGCACAAAATACTGTGACCCCTTTGTTTAACAAGTGCTTGTGTCCCAGTTCTAAAACATGGGACCAGCACAAAATACTGTGACCCCTTTGTTTAACAAGTGCTTGTGTCCCAGTCTAAAATATGGGACTTTGTATAACAAAGCATCATAGGCCCCAGCACAAAATACTGTGACCATGCACATGAACTACTTGTGCTCCCAGCACCAATGTCTGGGGGGAGGGGGTGGGCCACCAAGCTCTCCCCCAGCACAAACACTGTGACCTTGCACATGAACTACTTGTACCCCGAGCACCAAAAATACTGTGACTTTGCACATGAACTATTTGTGCTCCCATCACCAATGTCTGCGGGGTTTTTAGGTGCAAGCATATAGGTGTTAATTTTTCTTTGTTTTATTTTAATACATGTGCTAATGTTACAGAAATGGAGATTATACCAAGTGATGAGGTTATGGATAATCTGCCAAACGACGATGGTATATTGCTTCCATTTGCACAGTGGAAAAATCGTTATTGCCAGTGGAAAGGTGACACAGAGTATCGTGGATTACTTGAAGGGTTATTGTCTGTGGATTACCTGGAAAAACTGAAGAAAGGGCCATTCGGCAAGTTTATGCTTTTGGAAGATGCTAAATATTCTGGGAGGATTATAAATTGTTTTCTGCAGTCTCAAATAGTTTCTTCAGACAACACTAAGCTTAGCTTCAAAGTTTTTGGTGATATAGTAGATTTCACAGCTGATGATTTTCATGTAGTTAGTGGTCTTAATATTTCCAGTATTGTAGATATAAGTATTTTTAAGCTTTCAAAGAGTAGATTAAAGGAGAAGTATTTCAGGAATCCTGAAGACGATGTTAATAAAAAGGACAGCAAGTGGACTTTAAAGTTATATGACTTGCTTAATTTGATTGAACATCATTCCAGTTATGTGAGAGTGACTCCAAAGAGCAAGGGTAATGTGAATAGAGTGTCAGCTGCACGATTGGATGTTCCATTAGAGCAAGATGATGTTGTTAAACTAGCTGAGGTATATTTGCTTAATTCTGTTTTATTGGGCCGGCCATTACCTAGAGTAGTGGATGATCAACATATGATTATTATTGATAATGAAGAGGTGCATAGCTGTTATCAGTGGGGTAGTGAGATATATCGTCAAATGGTACACCATTTGCAATCAATCATAAAGTCAAATTCTTCTACTTATTTGTTTCCTGATATGCCCTTCCTATTCTGTTGCTGGGTGGTAGAGGTGTTCCCTGTGTTCAGGCAGTATTTTACTGTTCGCCCTAGGATCAAACCTGTGATGCTTCGTTACACATGTACTTTTACCCCTCAATACAATGTCTTGTGTGATGACTACTTTCATAATGAACAGGTGAGTTTTACGAGTACTTGCTTTTGTTTGTTATTTCTTTTTTTTACTTTTTTGTTGGTTTTGAAATGTACTTTTTAATAGTTTTGGGAGGATGCCTCAGTGAGACCAATAAGGCATAAATCTAAACATGCTTCAACTTCAAAGTCACCCTCAAAGTCATCTTCAAAGACTAGTTCAACAGCAGAATCTATTGACATGAATGAAGTTGTAAAAGTGAAAATTCTTCGTGGGTTTTGTCTTTTAATTTTTTTTTTTCTTATGTGGTTTTAATGTTTTTTCTTTTATCAGAGATTGACAGCTAATCTCAAAGTAAACTTACCTATTGAGACCAAGATTCAACATATGATCAATTCCTCAGAAAATAGTGTGAAGAAAGATCTTGCTGACATGGAGAAGAGGATTACAGATAAGTTGAATGCAAAGTTTGATTCATTACTGCTTCTTGTTGCAAAATCAAAGACAAGTGATCTTGGAGAAAAATGTGGTGTGTCTGTAAGTAAATCAGACACCAGGAGTAGAAATGAGAAGAGTCATTTTGTTGATAATTTGAATTATTCAGATGGTCGCGATAGTTTTTTCAAAGAAACATATAATCGGCCAGAGCTTGTTGGTAGTGTACAAAGTGATCATGATATTTCAGATGCTTTAGTAGAGAAAAGCAATTAAATGATTGTGGATGTTTTAGTGGATTACAAAGCTGGTACCTGTGATCCCATTGATGAAGCAAAAGGTACAGATGATTTAGAAAAGGCACCATCAAATTCAGACCATCATCAACAAAGTCATGGTAATCAAATAGAGTATTCTATATAGTCGTAATCTAAGTAAAAGGGAATTTTTTGTTTGATGTAATGATTTTTTTTAATTGTATATGCAGATAAACAGAATCCTTCATCTGATTTATTGGACAAGTGTCCATCTAAAGATGATGATGTATCTTTGAATCCAAATGATGTTCAGCTTCGTGATGAAAAAATTTATTCCACACTTAATGGCAAGAAGAAAAAAACTTGTTGGTAGATTCAACCAACATATTATGCACTAATACCGTATTTTAATGATATGCTAATGTCCCAGATAATAAAATACTGGGACTCTTTATTTAACAAGTACTTGTGTCCCAGTTCTAAATTATGGGACTTTCTATAACAAAGCACTATAGCCCCAGCACAAATACTGTGACTTTTTCATGTGAAGTATTTGTGCCCCAGCACGAATGTCTGGGAAGTCTATAGTAATGGAAATCTATTTTTAATATGTGTGTTTTGGCACTTCTGTTTTCTATAGAGAAATGTAATGTATTGTGCTTATTTATTTTTACAGAAGGTAATAATGGTGAATCTGGGCAAAGTGTTGTGGTTGAAGAACAAATTAATGTATTAAAGCATCTTGTTGAAACTGGTATTTGGACACCAGTAGGTATGTAAAAGTAATTTTTATGTAATAATTAGTGTTCCTATTTTTGTTGTTGAAAATGTGTAACAAATTATCTTGTTTTGAAGTCTCTCAAGAAAGTTCTCAAGAAGGTTCTCAACCAATTAAGCTTGCTGATAACCAAATGTTTTTTACTCCTGGTACGCGAAAATATGTTGCATATTTTGCATGGTCCACACTCCAGCATAAAATACCCTGTTGGTTGGTCAATGAATAGTATGTCTTGTTCCATTTACAGAAGCAACAAATGTTAAAGCTGATAATGAAGACGTTGTCAATCAGCGCAGTCACAGTGCTGAGGTTCGACTTGAAGTTAAGACTGTCAGTGAGCTTTGCATAGCTGGTCTTGTTTTTACACCAGAAGGTATGTAATCGTCTTTTTTATAGTTATTTTGTGTTTTTTATTGTTCGCAAATGTGTGATATATTATCTTTATTTATAAATGTTCTCAAGAAGGTTCTAAAGAAGGTCTCAAAAAAGGTGTTGAGCATTCGTCTCCAAAAAAGGATTTGAAAGCATTTTCCAGCAAGAAAAGGAAGAAACGTGATAATGATGCTTCTCCTGAAATTGCATCTCCCCTCAAACCTAAAATTGGTGAAAATTTGGCTGAAGCAAGCAAAAGCATCATGAATATTGGTTGCATAGATGCACCTTCATTTTCAATTGGCTTGACACAGCCATCGCAAGAGACTGCAGCAGTGATTGATAGTGTCAGGCCAGATTCTATGGATATCGATCGCTCAGAAAGTAAGGGTGGTACAGAATTGGCATTAATAGAGAAAGATAATTCAAAACTTACGACACTTGCTGATGCATCTATTGTAGTACTGGAGCAAGAGTCTGCTTTGGATTCAGCCATGAAAATACCTGAACAATTAATTTTTGCGGAGAAATGGAAGGTTGCTGGAACAGATTTTTGTGCAAGGAATTTTGCAGATGTGTGTTCATCTAAACAACAGTCGGCTATGTAGTGTTCAGTGAAAAAAAATGAAGTTATGGATTTAGCTGTTTTGCCAGACAAACCATCAAATGATCCAGAAGGAGGAGAGCTGTTAGGCAGGGGACATAGGGTTCGTAAGATTAGCCGCCACTTATATCTCCATTCAGGCCTTTTGAGCCAAAGGAAAAGTGTGATTGGAAGCCTTCTTATAAGCGTGTATGCCCTTTTCATACTGTCAATGCCACGTCTAACTGTTTGGCAATTTTTGATAAATGGTTGAAGCAAGGCTTGAAAGTGACTGATCAAAACAGCGTCTCTAAAGTGTAAGTTATTTTATTTTATTTTTTTTAGTTATTGTGTATTTTAAGTTACAGGGCGTTGTAGATTATATTAGTAAATTTGTATTGTTTATGTTGTTTGTGTTTAACTTTTTCAGGGGTGATGATCTTTATGATGACAAAATTGCAAACATCAATTCACAGAACAAAATTAGATTATATAGTGTTTCAGTGAAGAGAAAAATGTGGTTTAGAGAGATTACAGATAGAAGATATTCTCTTACCAATGAGGTTTTCTACAGCTTTTTTTTTATTATTTGTTCTGTACTCTTATATATATATATTTGTTAACTAATTTTTTTTTTGTGTGTTTTGTGATTTTTTTTTGTCATGCAGCATGTTGATGTTATACTGTACTATCTGAGGAAGAAACATGTATATCATTTCACAAACTACTCAGCATTGTTCACAACGACAGACTTGAATTTTGATTTTTTTGTAGAGTCATTCTTTTCTAAGGTTGAATCCTATTATGAAAATATGGGAAAGGAAAAGAAGACCAGGAGAATAAAAGAGAAGAAGGATAGAATGGAAGAAGAGTGGAAGAAAAAAGAAGATTTTGAAGAAATGAAGGCCCAACAAAAGCAAGGAGCAAAAAGGACTCGTGCTCAACAAAAGAAAAAAAAATATAAACCTCCAGCAGAAGTTGTTTTTGGAATTCATGACTTGACATTGGACGATTTAGAGAAGATTGAGTTAGATTTTGACCTAGCACAGTATGAAGGAACTACACAGAATAACCTAAATGAGTGTGTGAATGGGTCTACTAATCAATGTGGCATAGCATGGACTCAAGTCGAAAAAGTGTTTATGCCAATTAGGAAGACTTCAGTTGATCCTGATGATTACATGTCTTGCACTCATTATTGGTTGGGAGTTTATCCTATAAAAGATCATAGAATAGATGTCTATGATTCGGTTTTTGATGGGGATGAACATTCTGTGAAGATCAAGATGGGAATGTATGCAATTGCTATACCTAAGCTACTAAAAGAGATGGATTTTCATACAAAATATCCTAATTTTGGTACGACGTACAAGAAACTTGATATTGTTTATCAAACAGCACCAAAACAATTAGGAGAAACAGACTGTAGTCTTTTTGTAACAAGGTTTACAGATCTACTCATGCTTGGACAGGATTTGTTTAAATATGAATGGGGAGTAGAAGCTATTACTATTTACAGGAGAATGGTTGCTGCTAATCTACTGGAGCATGGAAAATCAAAAAGAGATGAAGGCTATGAAACTCCACCAGAGAAATTGAATGATGATTATGGAGAGCATGATGAGAAGCTAGCTTGTGAACATGGAAGGCTGCCTCTTCTTTGAATCTTTATTTATCTTTTTTATAAACAATGCAATGTACACATTTTTTTGAAGTATGTATAGTTAATATGTTGTTTGTTTGTTATTATTTATTAGCTTGTGAAGTATATAAATAGGAATGCTAATACTTTAATTGTAGTATTTTTATATACTGTGAGTTCACATATGAAGCACTTGCACCCCAGCACCAATACCTGTGAGCGGGTGGAAAAATTCCTTCGTGCCCATTATAAAATACTGGGACTCTGCATTTTTAAGTACTTGTGCCCAAGTTCAAAAATTATGCGAGTTGCATCCCCCTCCCCCCCCCCCCCCCAAAAAAAATACTGCGAGTTTACGTACGAAGTACCAGCGTCCCAGTTAATATACTGGGTATAATTACTTAGTATAATTCTTTTTAAACAGTCGATAATGTAGTAGTAATATAAATAAGCAACGACGTCGTATATCACCTTGTTCCTTTTTTATAACATGCAACTATACCCAGACAGTATAATTATTACTACATTATCAATTGTTTAAAATAAAAAGTCATGCTTAAAATTAATGTATTGTCTTGGTAGAGTGAAACTTTCACTGAAAATGATGCACTCTACCAAGACAACACATTAATTTACTTGAAGGTGAGTTGATTAATCGTTATAAACACTGCAATATTTCATAAAATTTTCGGTATGGGACATAGATTCTAGGTAAATAGTCCCAGTTTTTTTATATACTGTGAGTTTACATATGAAGCACTTGCACACCCAGCACCGCGAGTGGAAAAATCTTTTCGTGCCCATTATAAAATACTGGGACTCTGCATTTTTAAGTACTTGTGCCCCAGTTCAAAAATTATGCGACTTTGTATAAAAGCATTTTAGCATACGTTTCCACCCCTCCCTCCCCCAGCCCAAAATACTGTGAGTTTACTTATGAAGTACCAGCGCCCCCAGTTAACATACTGGGTATAATTACTTAGTATAATTATTTTCACCAAAATAATTAGGGGTCTGCAGTTATGAGTTGGTTACTAGCATTCCTGTTTTTTAGGGGTGCAGTTGTGCGTATCTGTCTTAAATACAGTCTTTGAATATAGAATCATCACTCAAATTTGTCTCAAATTTTTTACTTGCAGTCTTTTGAAAAAAAAAAATGTCTCTCCCACAGGAAAATGGGCATGTAGTTGAGAATGGACATGCACTTCAAAATGTGCAATCTACAGATCAAACAGGGCGTGATTTGTATTGGGAGATTGTCGGGTTGCAGGGAGACATTGAGCAGTTGACTCGTACTGTAGATCACCTCTGATTATTAATTATTCGGCAAGATCAGAAGATTAAAAGGAAAGAGCGACAAATGACAAGGATGATGAGGGCAATCAGACAAATCCCAAACTATAATGAAGTACATACTCCACCAGGGTCACCAGAGAACTAATTTTACTATTTTTAATAAACTTATGTTGTATTAACTTGATAATAGAAAAAAGATTGGGTCTCCATCAATGTTATGTTTTTAATGCTTGCATCTGTAAGCGTAATTTATCTTTTCTTGTACTTTGAGGATACTTCTTTTGTGTTTTTAGAAGTATCCTTTTTCTGTAATTTTTATGTTAATCTTAATTAAAATGCCTGTAAGTTTGCGTTTGTTTTGTGTCAAAAATGTTATCTAATATGCTGGGGATGGCTAAGATGTTTTTGCCGTGGGTAGTAAAACAAGGTGCATGGATCACACACCCCTCCCAGATGTTTATTCTGGGGCTAGTATTTTAAGGCACATGGACGCCCCAGATGTTTTTGCTGTGGGTAGTAAAACTAGGGGCTTGGATCACACCCCCTCCCAGATGTTTATTCTGGGGCTAGTATTTTAAGGCACATGGACGCCCCAGATGTTTTTGCTGTGGGTAGTAAATTAATGCACATGGACATTTGAGTTTTTATTTTTATTTTTCCAATGCTCTATATACTTGGCCCCAGTTCTGCATCGTAAAGGAAAAGAACAAGCAATGTGCAGCTTTTATATAAAGAAGGAAGAATCTTTACTATCATCTAAAAGCAGAAGGACAATACAGTAAAATAGAGAAGATTTCTTGTATAATTATTTTAATATAAATAGACTACTTTGTTACTAAATAGAAGAGGCAAATATTTTTGTATTTTTAAGATGGGAACAGTCGTTGAAGCAGTGTTGAATGAATTGGATGCTGAATTAGATCAGTTTGTAAGTTAATCATACCATTTTTTTAAGTGTTATTTGTTTGTTGGTCTTGTTATGCTTCGCAGACTTCACCCAGTCTTTACACTGGGACGTTATGGTAAATATAAAAGGTGACCCAGCTTTTTTTAAGTCTGGGTGAATAAAAATACAGAAATACCAGCAGCTGGGTTAATTGCCTCTCTAACATGGGGATTCGAAAAGTCTGGACTTTATTATTTATGAAAACTAGAAGGAAATAGGGAAGACCAAACAAACCTACCATTTTTTACTACATTTTGTGATATTTTTAATCTATTCTTTGACCATAACAGCTGGACTGTCACGACCCAATTTCCAAGGGCTCGTGATGCCACCTAAACAACATTTGCCTTGGCGAACCAATGAAACAAGATGCGGAAAAGAACAATAATGTGAAAAGATCATAAATGGATATATAAATATAAAAGGGTGAAGTCCAAAAGAATATATCCACAAAAGAATTGGAGCATTCTAAGGGTGACTCAATAAAGTACGAATATACATCAAAGAAATCTGAGTCCTATCTCTAAGTGACTCCGGCGGTATGCCACCACGGTCTGTGTGGTCGGCTCACCTCAATCAAAAGTCTCAGAAGCCTCGGAAACCGCTAACGTCCGGGCTGCTGACTGGATGAAGGACCTGCGCACGTAGCAGAGTAAGTTATGAGCCGAAGCCCAGTAAGATCACCGACAGGCCCGCTAAGGTACCCTTGCGGGACAAGTCGCTACATGCATCATAAGCAACAACATACTATAGTAATCTTACAATAAAGTAGTGAAATCACAAATAGATGTAACACATTCCATACACACAAGTAGTAACCAGAAGTCTCAAGGATTATGCCCATCCAACGTAAGGCATAGGTCAACTCAGCGGCAGTTTGGAGGTCCAATCTCTACTCCCGTGCCGACTAACCTAGACCTACGATGGACTAGCAATACCACTACTAAGTATCAACCATATACCGTGACCCGAAGTCACTATCACAATCATGAATAAGTAGACCAACGACCCGTAGTCGTTGGCTCATCTCAAATCTGTCTACGATCGCACCACACCCCCTGTCAAGTGCGTCGTATCTCAATAAATCAAGTGACCACACCACACCCCCTGTCAAGTGTGTCACATCTCAAAGATCAAGTATCCACACCACACCCCTTGTCAAGTGTGACACATCTCATAGTATAGGCGACACCACACCCCCTGTCAAGTGTCCCTCTAACAGTATTAATATCCACGACATTAATAACAATAACAGAAATAATAACAGAAATATTAATAACGATAATATTTCACAGTCACCGTAACCCAGGTTGGTTATGCTAGCTGAACGTAAGGCGAAGGTTAACCCGACCACAGTTTGGGGGTACAATCCCTACTCCCATGTCGTCCAACCCAAGGTTACGTATAGACAGCACTACCCAACCCGGCACGTGAACAAATCAAGTACCAATATCATACAAAAGCCGGCAAAATCCTCGGCAAGACATTTATCATGACATGCCGGCAACATCCTCGGCCATGTCCCAAGTTCTTGCTATCTAAGCATGGCGTAGCAAGCGTTACTACGATATAAATTTAAGCTACCTCGACGTAGCGTTTAGACCGGCACATACCTCGGTCGAGTCACAATCTCGCTATTTATAACAAACAATAATAGCAAGTAATTCACATCATTAATCCTAACCATTGTTAGGTATATATATATGCGTACATGAAGCATACTAGTATGAAGGAAGAGTCCACAAGCACAATAGAGGTCAAGTCTCACTTACCTCGAAATTCGGGCTCAAATGCCGAGAAGAATCTCCTTTCCCGCTCGCCTTGTCCGCGAAGGACTCTCCACTAGGTCTATTAAGACAAGATATAGCACATATGAGTGCTCAATTATAGCTATTTAAGCCTATAGGCATCCTAGGGTAAAAATTACCAAAATGCCCCCGGGTAGGGCCGAGCCCTAAATTTACAAAATGTACTTTTCCGGACTCCCCATGCTCTCGTGAGTCCAAAAGTACACTTAGATTCCACATGCGAGCCTTGCTCGATGTCTTTCCCCAATTCTTAAGAACCTAGGGTTCTAACCCATTTCCAAGAATCAACCCTTTGATTCTTGTGTTAATCAACATAAAGATGGATTGAAAAGGCTTACCTTAAGTGTAAGTATGATTGGGTCTTCAAGAAATACCCAAAAATCGCCTCAAGAGCTCACCAAATGATTTTTATAAGTTATGAACCGAAATGGCCTTTTTAAAGCAGTTTTTTTTTTTTTTTTTGCCTCTGTGACAGCTTCTTTTGAAAAACTCATAACATTTGATAGGTATGTCCAAATGACCTGAAACCGGTGCCATTAGAACCACAACTCAAAGGGCTACAACTTTCATGTTTTGAGGTTTTCCTAATTCCTTACGGATTGGCCGGAAAATCATATTTTATCCGGCTGTTTGCGCCAAAACAGAACAGAAAAGTCGCACCAGATTTTCTACTGTTTTAGGGGCAAAACGGGACTCTACGAAGCTCGGAATGATCCTAAATTTTGCACACAAGCCATAAAATACTTGGGTGACATGCTCGTCAAGACGGAACTCAATTCGGACCTCCAGAACTCAAAAAGTGGGTACCACGGCAAAGGTTCAATTTTCGACTTTCGCCAAAATAGCGAAATTTAACCAAACGACCTCGGAATCCAATTCCGAAAGTTGCTACAAGTCACAAATGACTATACGAACCTAACGGAACTTTTGGATCTCTCATCGGAGCTCATTTGCTCAAATCGAGCTCAGAAACCTCTTTTAACTCTTTTAAACTTCCGAAACGGGGACTTTATCAAAAGTCCTATCAAACGAGGTCCGTTTTCAATTTTGAAGGTTGCTACATATCATAAATGACGAGACGGACCTAACGGTGCGCTCGGATTTTCCATCGGGGTTCGTTTACTCAAAACGACCTATCTAAACCCCAAATTCCTTTCCGGAATTTCATAAACGGATCCTTTTCTCGAAAACCTATCAAACGGACTCCGTTTCGACTCAGATTTCACAGACGGGTCATAAATGACCTAACAGAGCTTTTGGGACTGTCGACACGCAAATCGAGGTCCCGAATCCCGTAACGACTATTTGAGGGTCGTTACATTCTCCCCCACTTAGACTCTCGGCCGTCCTCGGACGAGCCTAAGTCTAAGGTAGGATCCACACACTAGCCACGGAGCTGGCACGGATTTCGAGGACCCCTCGGTACCACCCGAAATCAATAAAACTTAAAAATACAAATTCAGGCTTAGAAAATACAAGGATTTCATACCTGAATCATCGAACAAGCGCGGATGCCTCTCACGCATCTCGGACTCAAGCTCCCAAGTGGCCTCGGCAATGGAGTGATGCCCCCACTGAACTCTCACAAGCGGGATCACCTTCGATCTCATCTTACGGACCTCTCTAGCCACAATAGCAATAGGCTCCTCCGAATAAGCTAAGTCGCCATCTACCTCCACGGAAGCCATATCGATCACATGAGACAGATCGTGAACATACTTCCGGAGCATGGACACATGGAACACCGGATGAACAGACAGAGAGGGAGGTAAAGCCAGTCTATAAGCAACGGCGCCAACGCGCTCTAATATCTCAAAAGGCCCAATGAACCTAGGAGTGAGCTTGCCTTTCTTCCCAAATCTCATAACACCCTTCATGGGCGACACTCAGAGGAATACCCGGTCCCCAACCATGAACTCAAGATCTCTCCGCCTCCGATCTGCATACGATATCTGCCGGCTCTGAGCCGTGCGGAGTCGATCCTGAATAACCCGGACCTTATCTAAGGTCTGCTGCACCAAATCGGGCCCAACACCTGGACCTCACCAGACTCGAACCAACCGATAGGCGAGCGACATCTCCGACCATACAATGCCTCAAACGGAGCCATCTGGATAGAAGCCTGATAGCTATTATTATACGCAAACTCTGCTAGCGGCAAATGGCTATCCCAATGGCCTCCAAAATCAATAGCACACGCCCTCAACATATCCTCGAGGATCTGAATGGTCCGCTCAGACTGGCCATCAGTCTGTGGGTGAAATGCAGTGCTGAGATCGACCCGAGTACCCAGCTCTCTCTGAAAAGATCTCCAAAACTGAGCTGTGAACTGAGCACCTCGGTCAGAAATGATAGAAACAGGAGCACCATGCAATCTCACAATCTGCTCAATGAAGATACGAGCCAGACGCTCCGAGGTATAAGTAGTCCTCACTGGAATGAAGTGAGCCGACTTCGTCAGTCGATCAACTACTACCCACACCGAATCATGCTTACCCACGGTCAGCGGCAAACCAACTACGAAATCCATAGTGATCTGCTCCCACTTCCGCTCGGGAATGGGCATAGACTGGGTCACCCCGGCTGGCCTCCGGTGCTCATACTTCACCTGCTGGCAATTCAAACACCGAGATACATAATCAGCAACATCCCTCTTCATCCCTTTCCACCAATACAGCTCTCGAAGATCATGATACATCTTCGCAGTACCCGGATGAATGGAATATCTCGAACTGTGAGCCTCTGCCAAAATCATCTGCCTCAGCTCCACAATGGCTGGAACACATACCCGGCTGTTAAGCCGCAAAGCACCATCATCACCAATCACGAACGAGGACACTCCCCCACTCAGGACCCTGTCCCGGAGATCTCTCAGATAAGGATCCTCGAACTGCCTTTCTCGAATCTGGGAAGCTAAAGACGACTGAGACCCCACATATGCAAGCACCCGGCCTGGAACAGAATCATCAAACCGAACCCCACTAATGGACAAAGCCTGCAACTCACGGGCCAACGGCCTCATATCAGCATCAAGATAGGCGAGGCTACCCATGGACTTCCTACTCAAGGCATCGGCTACAACATTAGCCTTTCCGGGATGATACCGGATAGAAAGATCATAATCCTTCAGCAGCTCTAACCAGCGGCGCTGTCTCCCTTTCAAGTCCTTCTGAGTGAACAAGTACTGGAGACTCTTATGATCGGTGAATATCTCACATGGCTCGCCATAAAGATAGTGCCTCCACAACTTCAGTGCAAACACGACAGCTAACAGCTCCAAATCATGGACAGGATAATTCTTCTCATGGACCTTCAGCTGTCTCGAGGCATAAGCTATCACCTTACTCTCCTGCATCAGAACGCTACCCAGGCCAACACCCGAAGCATCACAATATACGGTGAATCCCTCGGATCCACTAGGCAAGGCCAACACTGGCGCTGAAGTCAACAGAGTCTTAAGCTTCTGAAAGCTAGACTCAGAGGCATCGGACCACAGGAAAGGAACATTCTTCTGGGTCAACTTCGTCAGAGGTGCTGAAATAGAAGAAAACCCCTCGACGAACCGCCGATAATAACCTGCCAAGCCTAAGAAACTCCGAATCTCTGTAGGAGAAGTAGGCCTAGGCCAACTCTGAACGGCCTCTATCTTCTTCGGATCAACACACACCCCATCCTTGGTCACCACGTGACCTAGGAAAGATACAGAACTGAGCCAAAATTCACACTTGGAGGATTTGGCATACAACTGCTGATCCCTCAGAGTCCGAAGAACAACTCTCAAATGCTGCTCATGCTCCTCCCTGCTCCTCGAATAAACCAAGATATCATCGATAAACACAATGACGAAGGAGTCAAGGTAGGCCTTGAACACTCGGTTCATCAGATCCATGAAAGCAGCTGGGGCATTCGTAAGCCCGAAAGACATCACCAGAAACTCATAGTGGCCATATCGGGTACGAAAAGCAGTCTTGGAAACGTCCTCGGACCGAATCCTCAACTGATGATACCCCGACCTCAAATCAATCTTCGAGAAGAAGGTAGCACCCTGAAGCTGATCAAACAAATCATCAATACGCGGCAAAGGATACCTATTCTTGATAGTAACCTTATTCAGCTGTCGGTAATCAATACACATCCGCATAGAGCCATCCTTCTTCTTCACAAATAATACCGGGGCACCCCATGGAGACACACTGGGCCTAATGAAGCCCTTATCGAGCAAATCCTGAATCTGCTCCTTCAGCTCCCTCAACTCAACAGGAGCCATACGATACGGGGGAATAGATTTAGGCTGAGTGCCTGGCAATAGATCAATGCAAAACTCTATCTCCCGCATAGGCGGCAAACCCGGCAAATCATCAGGAAACACATCCGGATACTCACAAACAACCGGAACTCTATCAAGGGATAACTCCTCTGCCCGGACATCCCGAACTGAAGCAATATATCCCTCGCACCCACTAGATATCATCCTCTGCGCCTCCAAGAAAGAAATGATCCTACTCTTCGGAGAAGGCCTGGAACCTCCCCATACAACCCGAGACTCACCCTCTGCCCCGATCGTCACGGACTTGGCATGGCAATCCAAAGTCGCATGACAGGAAGCCAGCCAATCCATGCCCATAATGACATCGAAATCAGACATATCGAGCAGCATCAGGTCCACTAAGGACTCTACACCACAGATGGAGATCATACACTGCCGATAACCCCTATCTACACATATAGAAGACCCGACAGGGGTGGCAACCATAAAAGGATCATCTAAGAAGACCAGATCCTTGCCCAAGCAAGGGGCAAATCCTGGCGACACATACGAATAGGTAGACCCCGGATCAATAAGAGCATAAGCATCGCGGCCACAGACAGAAATAATACCTGTGATGACATCATTGGATGCCTCAGCATCCTGACGAGTCATAGCATAGACCTGCGCCGAGCCTCCTGAACCCGGAGCTCTCTGAGACTGCTGTCTAGGAGGAATCTGAGAAACGGGCCTGGCCGCCTGAGGACCAGATGGTACCATAGCTGCGGATCCCTGGCGACCTGATGAAACATAAGGGCAACTCCTGACATAGTGCTCTGGAGACCCACACTCAAAACATCCATCACCTCTACCTCCTCTACCGCCTCTACCACTTCTGCCATGGCCACCTCCAGACGAACACCTCCCATGATGCCTCTGATGGCACCTCCCGCACTGCGGCGGACCAGACTGCGAAGAGCCACCCCGCCTCTGGGATGACTGAGGCCTCGGGGTCTCTGAAGAAAAATCCTAGGCAGGCAAAGCAGCAGCCTGGGGCCTAGACTGAGAACGGCCCTGATGACCCTGACCCCTCTGAGCGGATCCACTATACCCACCAGACTGACGTGATCTCTTGGCCGCCCTCTCCGCGTCAGCCCTGGCGAAGATATCCTCCATCCGCCGCGCCACATCAACTATCTCAAAATATGACTTGTTGCCCATATCAGGGGCAACAGCTACCTGCAAGCGGGGATGAAGACCCTCAACAAACCGGAGGACCTTGTCCCTCTCCTGAGCCACCATAGCCGGCGCACACTGAGACAACCACAAGAACCTGGTGTCATACTCTGAAACAGACAGGTTTCCCTGCTCAACCCCTCAAACTCGCGCCTCTGAGCATCGTGCTGACTCTGGGGCACGAACCTGCTCATGAACATAGACACGAACTCAGCCCAAGACAAAGGAGGGAGGTCACTAGACCTCTGCCGCATCTTGGAGACCCACCATGTCTCCGCATCTCCCGATAATCTGAAAGAAGCACACTGCACCCCTAAGGTGTCTCTAGTACCAAGAACTGTCAAAATCTTCTCACACTTCTGAATGTACCTCTGGGCAGTACATGTAGCTGAGGTACCGTCGAACTCTGGAGGCTGAAGCTTCACGAATGACTCTATCCTCTTGGCAACCTCCTCAGTGCCCATAGGAGGAGTAGAAATAACAGGACCTGCCTGAGGAGCAGAAGCAGAAGGCTGGGCAATATGATCAGGAGCAGCCTCAGAAGTAGGCGTGCTCATAACAGGTGTGGTCGGCTGAGGAGCCGAAACAGGAGCTGCAACATCATCTCTGACAGGGACCTGATGGCTAGACAAGGCCATCAGTCTCATATACTCCTCTAAAGAGATCACAACGGTGCCTGGCACAACAGCAGACACAGGGGGAATAGATGCTGACAGAGTCGGTGCGGACACCGCAGGGATAGCTGTGTCCTGCCTAGTGGCTGACGGGCGACCTGCCCGAGTCTTCTTAGCAGCTGGCGGCTGCGTAGGTGCTGATGGCTCTCCCACAGACGCGGGTGTAGAAGATGCAGCCCTCCTGGCTGAGGATGCTCGCGTCCTCGCCATCTGATACAATACACGAAAAAGGGTCAGCACCTATATAAGCTACTCAGCACGAATAGAGATGAAACGAAGGGAACTAATTTTACTATTTTTAATAAACTTATGTTGTATTAACTTGATAATAGAAAAAAGATTGGGTCTCCATCAATGTTATGTTTTTAATGCTTGCATCTGTAAGTGTAATTTATCTTTTCTTGTACTTTGAGGATACTTCTTTTGTGTTTTTAGAAGTATCCTTTTTCTGTAATTTTTATGTTAATCTTAGTTAAAATGCCTGTAAGTTTGCGTTTGTTTTGTGTCAAAAATGTTATCTAATATGCTGGGGATGGCTAAGATGTTTTTGCCGTGGGTAGTAAAACAAGGTGCATGGATCACACACCCCTCCCAGATGTTTATTCTGGGGATAGTATTTTAAGGCACATGGACGCCCCAGATGTTTTTGCTGTGGGTAGTAAAACTAGGCGCATGGATCACACCCCCTCCCAGATGTTTATTCTGGGGCTAGTATTTTAAGGCACATGGACGCCCCAGATGTTTTTGCTGTGGGTAGTAAATTAATGCACATGGACATTTGAGTTTTTATTTTTATTTTTCCAATGCTCTAGATACTTGGCCCCAGTTCTGCATCGTAAAGGAAAAGAACAAGCAATGTGCAGCTTTTATATAAAGAAGGAAGAATCTTTACTATCATCTAAAAGCAGAAGGACAATACAGTAAAATAGAGAAGATTTCTTGTATAATTATTTTAATATAAATAGACTACTTTGTTACTAAATAGAAGAGGCAAATATTTTTGTATTTTTAAGATGGGAACAGTCATTGAAGCAGTGTTGAATGAATTGGATGCTGAATTAGATCAGTTTGTAAGTTAATCATACCCTTTTTTTTAAGTGTTATTTGTTTGTTGGTCTTGTTATGCTTCGCAGACTTCACCCAGTCTTTACACTGGGACGTTATGGTAAATATAAAAGGTGACCCAGCTTTTTTTAAGTCTGGGTGAATAAAAATATAGAAATACCAGCAGCTGGGTTAATTGCCTCTCTAACATGGGGATTCGAAAAGTCTGGACTTTATTATTATGAAAACTAGAAGGAAATAGGGAAGACCAAACAAACCTACCATTTTTTACTACATTTTGTGATATTTTTAATCTATTCTTTGACCATAACAGCTGGACTGTCACGACCCAATTTCCAAGGGCTCGTGATGCCACCTAAACAACATTTGCCTAGGCGAACCAATGAAACAAGATGCGGAAAAGAACAATAATGTGAAAAGATCATAAATGGATATATAAATATAAAAGGGTGAAGTCCAAAAGAATATATCCACAAAAGAATTGGAGCATTCTAAGAGTGACTCAATAAAGTACGAATATACATCAAAGAAATCTGAGTCCTATCTCTAAGTGACTCCGGCGGTATGCCACCACGGTCTGTGTGGTCGGCTCATCTCAATCAAAAGTCTCAGAAGCCTCGGGAACCGCTAACGTCCGGGCTGCTGACTGGATGAAGGACCTGCGCACGTAGCAGAGTAAGTTATGAGCCGAAGCCCAGTAAGATCACCGACAGGCCCGCTAAGGTACCCTTGCGGGACAAGTCGCTACATGTATCATAAGCAACAACATACTATAGTAATCATACAATAAAGTAGTGAAATCACAAATAGATGTAACACATTCCATACACACAAGTAGTAACCAGAAGTCTCAAGGATTATGCCCATCCAACGTAAGGCATAGGTCAACTCAGCGGCGGTTTGGAGGTCCAATCTCTACTCCCATGCCGACTAACCTAGACCTACGATGGACTAGCAACACCACTACTAAGTATCAACCATATACCGTGACCCGAAGTCACTATCACAATCATGAATAAGTAGACCAACGACCCGTAGTCGTTGGCTCATCTCAAATCTGTCTACGATCGCACCACACCCCCTGTCAAGTGCGTCGTATCTCAATAAATCAAGTGACCACACCACACCCCCTGTCAAGTGTGTCACATCTCAAAGATCAAGTGTCCACACCACACCCCCTGTCAAGTGTGACACATCTCATAGTATAGGGGACACCACACCCCCTGTCAAGTGTCCCTCTAACAGTATTAATATCCACGACATTAATAACAATAACAGAAATAATAACAGAAATATTAATAACGATAATATTTCACAGTCACCGTAACCCAGGTTGGTTATGCTAGCTGAACGTAAGGCGAAGGTTAACCCGACCACAGTTTGGGGGTACAATCCCTACTCCCATGTCGTCCAACCCAAGGTTACGTATAGACAGCACTACCCAACCCGGCACGTGAACAAATCAAGTACCAATATCATACAAAAGCCGGCAAAATCCTCGGCAAGACATTTATCATGACATGCCGGCAACATCCTCGGCCATGTCCCAAGTTCTTGCTATCTAAGCATGGCGTAGCAAGCGTTACTACGATATAAATTTAAGCTACCTCGACGTAGCGTTTAGACCGGCACATACCTCGGTCGAGTCACAATCTCGCTATTTATAACAAACAATAATAGCAAGTAATTCACATCATTAATCCTAACCATTGTTAGGTATATATATGCGTACATGAAGCATACTAGTATGAAGGAAGAGTCCACAAGCACAATAGAGGTCAAGTCTCACTTACCTCGAAATTCGGGCTCAAATGCCGGGAAGAATCTCCTTTCCTGCTCGCCTTGTCCGCGAAGGACTCTCCACTAGGTCTATTAAGACAAGATATAGCACATATGAGTGCTCAATTATAGCTATTTAAGCCTATAGGCATCCTAGGGTAAAAATTACCAAAATTTCCCCGGGTAGGGCCGAGCCCTAAATTTAACAAAATGTACTTTTCCGGACTCCCTACGCTCCCGTGAGTCCAAAAGTACACTTAGATTCCACATGCGAGCCTTGCTCGATGTCTTTCCCCAATTCTTAAGAATCTAGGGTTCTAACCCATTTCCAAGAATCAACCCTTTGATTCTTGTGTTAATCAACATAAAGATGGATTGAAAGGGCTTACCTTAAGTGTAAGTATGATTGGGTCTTCAAGAAATACCCAAAAATCGCCTCAAGAGCTACCAAATGATTTTTATAAATTATGATTTTTTCAAAAGAAGCTGTCACAGAGGCAACAAAAAAAAAAAAAGCCGAGCCCTAAATTTAACAAAATGTACTTTTCCGGACTCCCCACGCTCCCGTGAGTCCAAAAGTACACTTAGATTCCACATGCGAGCCTTGCTCGATGTCTTTCCCCAATTCTTAAGAATCTAGGGTTCTAACCCATTTCCAAGAATCAACCCTTTGATTCTTGTGTTAATCAACATAAAGATGGATTGAAAGGGCTTACCTTAAGTGTAAGTATGATTGGGTCTTCAAGAAATACCCAAAAATCGCCTCAAGAGCTCACCAAATGATTTTTATAAGTTATGAACCGAAATGGCCTGAAATGGCCTTTTTATAGCAGTTTTTTTTTTTTGCCTCTGTGACAGCTTCTTTTGAAAAAATTATAACTTTTGATAGGAATGTCGAAATGCCCTGAAACTGGTTCCATTAGAACCACAACTCAAAGGGCTATAACTTTCATGTTTTGAGTTTTTCCTAATTCCTTACGGATTGGCCAGAAAATCAGCTTTTATCCGGCTGTTTGCGCCAAAACAGAACAGAAAAGTCGCACCAGATTTTCTACTGTTTTGGGGGCAAAACGGGACCCTACGAAGCTCGGAATGATCCCAAATTTTGCACACAAGCCATAAAATACTTGGTTGACATGCTCGTCAAGACGGAACTCAATTCGGACCTCCAGAACTCAAAAAGTGGGTCCCACGGCAAAGGTTCAATTTTCGACTTTCGCCAAAATAGCGAAATTTAACCAAACGACCTCGGAATCCAATTCTGAAAGTTGATACAAGTCACAAATGACTATACGAACCTAATGGAACTTTCGGATCTCTCATCGGAGCTCATTTGCTCAAATCGAGCTCGGAAACCTCTTTTAACTCTTTTAAACTTCCGAAACGGGGACTTTATCAAAAGTCCTATCAAACGAGGTCCGTTTTCAATTTTGAAGGTTGCTACATATCATAAATGACGAGACGGACCTAACGGTGCGCTCGGATTTTCCATCGGAGTTCGTTTACTCAAAACGACCTATCGAAACCCCAAATTCCTTTCCGGAATTTCATAAATGGATCCTTTTCTCGAAAACCTATCAAACGGACTCCGTTTCGACTCAGATTTCACAGACGGGTCATAAATGACCTAACGGAGCTTTTGGAACTGTCGACATGCAAATCAAGGTCCCGGATCCCGTAACGACTATTTGAGGATCGTAACATGGACAAAAGTTAATATTAGATAAATAAGCTATACCCAGCATATTAGAGAACATTTTTCATAAATAAGATGGGAACAATCGTCGAAGCAGTGTTAAGTGAATTGGATGCTGAATTAGATCAGTTTGTAAGTTAATCATAGCATTTGTTTAAAGTGTTGTTTTAGTTTGATGTTATTATAAAAGTTTGCATTTCTTCTTTTGTTTTGTTTTGTAGATTTTGCCAGTATGGTTGGCAATTAGGCTTCCCAGACGTGATGTACCAGTCACTCTTATTTGCCGTGGTATTCATTTCCAGATGAACTACCTAAAAGTGAGAAGAAAGAGAAAACTTTGTAATGGATGGAGGGAGTTTGTTCGTACTAACAATCTTGGAGTAGGAAGTACGCTACATTTTAGGGTTTTGGAATCCTTAGATCGTGTGGTTTTAAATGTTAGTATATGGCAGCCTGAACTAGAACCTTTAAGTTCAAGTTCTAGTTCTAGTTCTAGTTCTAATTCTGGCTCTACTGTTGAAGATGCTTGAATAAGATAGCATATTTATGTGTTTTAGTTCAATATTTGAGTTTTTGGTAAACAATATCTGAGTTTTTGGGGCAATTGTATATGTGTAATGTAACTGTTGTTTTTTGAATTGTGATTGTTCAGTAAACAACATCACAAATATTATGTAATGGTACCTTTTCAATTATAAGTTTCATCTGTTATTACATTATGGAATTTATTCGATAAATACATATCAGCTTATAGTTGTTATGAAGTTTTATGTGAAGTTTCTATGTTGTCATTTTTAATTATTAGTCTATAATTTCCAACTAGTTTACAGTCATTAGTATAGGACCCCATATCAAAATGCTGTTATTTTTCAACTGCATAACAATATAGCTCCAGCAAAAGTACTGGGGATTAATATATGAATAAATATTATTAAATTTTGTGATTCTGGGATTAATTTGATAGCAACCCCCATATCAAAATGCTGTTATTTTTCAACTGCATAACAATATAGCTCCAGCAAAAGTACTGGGGATTAATGTATGAATAAATATTATTAAATTTTGTGATTCTGGGATTAATTTGATAGCAACCCCCATATCAAAATGCTGTTATTTTTCAACTGCATAACAATATAGCTCCAGCAAAAGTACTGGGGATTAGTTTACAATTATGAGTATAGGACCCCAGATCAAAATGATGCTACTTTCAGCTTCATAACAGTATGGCTCCAGCACAAATGTTGGGATTACTTTACAATTATGAGTATAGGACCACAGATCAAAATGCTGTTATTTTCACCTTCATAACAGTATGGCTCCAGCACAAGTACTGGGGGGACTAATTTATGTGAGAGCAGTTTTTTATATATGAATAAATATTATTAAATTTTGTGATAGTAATTTAAGTTACACAATATTTGTCGAAATTGATAACGTACATAAACTGTAAAGTCCATAGAAAATATAATTTCTTTGACTACATTTAATGTATTTTTGACAAAATACATATCGACTAACAGTTACTCACTTTTTTTTACTGTAAATAACCCTTTGCAGTTAAAGCAAACTACAAAGTTTTTTGAGACTTCATCTCCTCTTATAAACTGTAAGGGGTCGTTCGGTTTACAGCATTACATATTAATACACGTATAAAACTCAGCGTTAATTTAGCGCAGCGTTCGGTTGGTTTTTGTGAAATTTTAATATCCGCATAAAATTAGTGCAATGTTTGGTTGCGTTTTTGTATATTCCACACTATTAATACCCGCATTATTAATGCGGGAATCTATGTATTATTTTATGTGGGGTAGAAGGTGGTATTAATAATGTGGGTATTAATAATGCAGGTATTAAAATTTAAAATGACAAAATTAACCCTCATAATAATAAGGATATTTTAAAATTTTATTTAAGGAGTAAATAAATATTTTAAATAATAATATTTTTTGTTAATTTGTAATATATCAGTGATTCAACAAATAATTCCTACGTTATAATGCATAGCTAATGCTCACATTATTAAACCCCACATAACTAATACCCGCATTATCAATACCCACATTATCAATACACACATTATTAATACCCACATTACTAATACCTGCATTAATAGTTAATACCTGCATAAAATACAAGCCAAACCGAACGACCCCTAAAGGTTTTTTTTTAAAAGAAGATATGGCAGATGAAGACAATCGTGTCGAGGAACTAGGAAGTTTCGACAAGAAAATCACATCATCTTATTTTGATAGAGATGATTTTGTATGTTAAAAGAAATGACCAAAGTATTTTTTATTTTTTCATTTATTTTTTTAGTGTTTTGTGATTTTTTTATTAACTGTGAAATATTATTCCTTTTAGATCTTTTCAAAAAGTTGGAAGCAGAGGCTGCCAAATAAAAATGGAATGGCATGCATATTGTGTGAAGATGATGATGAGGTATATGAGATGAACTTCAAAGTTGGGAAGCACGCAAGGTTGTGTAATGGATGGAAGGATATGATTAATAAAAAAAGCTTCAGGATAGGTAATATACTTCGTTTTGATCACTTGTTCCACGAGATATTCAACGGTAATGCATCTGTTGTTTTTGAAGTTTCCGTCATAAACCATCAGGATGGTGAGGGAGGGGGTGATGATGATGATGATGATGATGATGATGATGATGATGGCAGCAGTGACGAAGATGTAGGATCGGCCCAGAAGCCTATTGTGATTGAATAAGTTTTAGTAGTTTTTATGTTTTTTCAGTTAATGTGGGATGTTTGTTTCTCTTTTTATTTCATGTGTATTTTGAAGCTTTTTTTAGCAGTGGATGAATTATGAACAATCTTTTTTTCGTATTATGAACTGTGTTTCTAAGTACTGTGTTTTTAAGTAAGATCAAAATGTTTGTTGTTCAATAAGTAAAAAAAATAGAAAATAGATAAATTAAGACAACTATTTTGCACAGCAACAAATGAAAAGTGTATTTTCTATATATATTAATCCTTGTTAAAGAATACAGAGGAAGTAAAATTTAAAAAAAAAAAAGAAGTTCTCTATAAGTGAGAACAAAATGCTGTTATTTTCAACTGCATAACACCATCGCTCCAGCACAAGTACTGGAATTAGGTTTACAAATATGAGTATAGGACCCTCCAGATCAAAATGCTGTTGTTTTTCAGCTGCATAACACCATAAGTACTGGGACAAATGTATGTGATAGC
Source organism: Petunia secreta (assembly GCA_029990175.1). Taxonomy (NCBI): domain Eukaryota; kingdom Viridiplantae; phylum Streptophyta; class Magnoliopsida; order Solanales; family Solanaceae; genus Petunia; species Petunia secreta. The sequence continues at coordinate 64,266,155 of JARKIP010000035.1, forward strand.
AGTTTTTTATATATAAATAAATATTATTAATTTATGTAATTATGAAAATGTTGCTCATATTCAAAAAAAAAATCTATTGTGCATTTTAAATGTTGTAAAAGAGTTCTTATAGTAATTTAACTTACAGAATCTTCTATGATTTTTTATTGACTTGACTTGTCATGTAAAACGACAAAAGAATCTATCTACTTTTGTTCATGTATTGTCAAAACAATACATAAATGCTGTGGATTTGCAAAGTTAAAGTAGGGAATATGTGGATTTCAATATATTTTTGGAACAGAAGTCTATTCTAAAGTATAGAATCTTTCCAGAATCTGTTTGATTTCTTTTTGTGTTGTCAACTGTGTAATACTGTTACTTTAATACAGTTGAAAATCTCAGTTCAATCTTTTCCTATACAGATACGACCTATAAAAAAAAAGTGATATCTTTTTTATAGAGAAAGATGCAAGGAATCTTTGCAGCTTTTTTTGAGTTACAATGTCAGCTAAAATAGAACAAATATTCTTTACATGTTTTTTCTGTTTTTGTTTTCTATAAATTAGACAGTGGTCTTGTTTTTTCACTTGTACAAAATAAAATATTATTCTAAAAAAAAAAAGAAAAATAACAAAGCATAAAATAAAAGATGGCTTGCAATGATGAAGTAAAACAATAGAGATATGGATCGACTTTTTGACAAACTCTTGGACATTGAATTGCAGAACTTTACAGAATCAATCTCTGGTTCTAGCTCTCGCGTTCCTAGTAATCATTAATGTTTTACTGTATTTTTTTTTTATGTGTTTCGCAGTGTTCTGTTTTTATGCTTCAATGTGAAGCAAGTGTAATTTATCTTTTCTTGTACTTGAGGATACTTCTTTTGTGTTTTTAGAAGTATCCTTTTTATGTAATTTTTATATTACTGTTAATGAAAATGGTTGTAACTTTACCTTTGTTTGTGTGTAAAATGCTGACTCTTAAATAATGTTTATGTACAGTCCCAGCAATATATGCCCCAGCATTTTTACACCAAGCCCCAGGATATTGTTATGGGGCTTTGGTTTAACGTAACACCAAGTCCCAGCATTTTATGCTGGGACAACAGGGGTGATTTTGAAGTCCAACTTTATAAACCCCAGTATTTAATGCTGGACAACACAAAAAGTAATTCAAAATCATGTTAAACAGTGTGACCCATTGTAAACAGTGTGACTTATCAGAACTTATGACAAAATACACATTATACCTTTTCAGAATTTCTAGAAGTGACTCTTACAAATAAATGCCAATGTATATAAATTCCCACCCTTAAAACAGATAGACAGGAATCCAATCTGTCATTTTTGTTATTGAAAGAAAAAAAACGAAATTGTTTGAAATACTATCTGATCAAAAAGTATCTATGGAGAATGGCCACCGACCATCAAATGGCCACGGATCATCTAATGGCCACGGACCATCCAATGGAAGACAGGTTTTCCAGAATGGTCATGGACCATCAACTCAAAGGCATGTTACGAACTTGCCTTCAATACCAAGAGACCTCTCTTGCCGTTTTGAATATCTGAAGAAGAAGGTGGAATCCTTGAACGAATTCAGAAAGAAATGTGAAGATGAGTTGTGGAATTTAAGGTACACGCAGCGACAATATTATGAAAAACTGATGGAATTGCTTAAGGTGATGGCAGATCCCCTGCAATTGCACAATGGAGGGCCAGAGGAGCCCGTGTTTAGGAATTATGGAGAATAAACAATGTTTTAATTTGATATATTATCTATTGTTGTTCTTTCACATATTAGTAATTTTTTTTAAAATGATATCATGTATTCAAAAAGGCAAACAGACAGTCTTAACATGTGTGTGAAACAAGTGTAATTTATCTTTTCTTGTACTTGAGGATACTTCTTTTGTGTTTTTAGAAGTATGCTTTTATGTAATTTTTATGTCATTGTTAATGAAATTGGCTGTAAGTTTTGCCTTTTGTGTTGTGTGTGTTGACTCTTAAATAATATTTATGTATAGTCTTAGTAATACATGCCTCAGCATTTCTAATTAGAACTTCCTGGCAAAAACCCTTCTCTTCCATACCATACCCGTTTAATTTGCATCGTCCAAACGAATTTTGAGTTCCTCTTTTCTTTTTTTTTTCCCCTCTTAATATTTTGTCCGGTAGCAAATGGACCATTTCCATTAGTAGGTATTTAAGGTGACAAGTAACAACTCTTCTGTTGATAAATGTAGTATAGCTACAGGATATTGTAATGGGGCTTTGCTTCAACATAATACTAAGTCCCAACATTTTAATGATGGACAACAGGGGGGTGATTTTGAAGTGCAGCTTTATAAGCTAAACAATAGCATAGCTACAGGATATTGTAATGGGACTTTGCTTCAACGTAATGCTAATCCTCAGTTTTTATGCTGGGGCCAGTAGTTTAAGGCACATGGGTGCTCAAGCTTTTTATCCTGAGACGTTATTGTAAATATAGAAGCTGATCCAGTTTTTAAGAGTGTGTCAGCAAATATCTCGGGTACCAGCATTTTATCAGGATAACATTAGCATACGAGAAGATCTTGAACTGGAAGAAACATAGGGAAGAACATAGAAACACAGCTTTTTTGACTACATTTATAGTGATATTTAATCTATTTTTGACTATACATATTCTCTTTGACCATAACAGTTGAACAAAAGTTAGTAACTCCTAGCCTATAAATAAGGCTTTGCAGTTGAAGCAAACAACAACAAGATTGCAATTAATTTATTTTTTCATCAAAACAATAATATGGAGGACGATCGTTGGGAGGAACTAGGCGATTTCACTATGCAAATAACAAAATCATACTTCAAAAAAGATGATTTTGTATGTTAAAAAAATTACCAAATTATTTTTTATATTTTTGTTCATCTAATTTTTCAATGTTTTTTTTGTATTAAGTGTGAAAGTTTATTTTTTCAGATCTTTCCAGAGAGTTGGAAAGAGAAGCAGCCAAAGGTCAATGGAAGTGCACTTTTAGTTTGTGAAAATGATGACACTGATTATGAAATGAAGTTCAAGGCTGGGAAGGGACATTCAAGGTTGTGCAATGGATGGAAGGAGATGCTTCAGCGTAAAGGCTACAGACTGGGTGATATTCTTCGGTTTAATCACGTTGTTCATGAGGTTTACAACGGTGTTCCACTATGGTTTTTGAAATTTCATTAGTAAACCATCAGGTTCGTCAAGGCCACAACAATGTTTATGATGTTGATGATGATGACGACAATGATGATGATGGCAGCAGTGACAAAGATGTAGGATCAGCCCAGAAGCCTATTGTGATTGAATAAGTTTTAGTAGTTTTTATGTTTTTTCAGTTAATGTGGGATGTTTGTTTCTCTTTTTATTTCATGTGTGTTTTGAAGCTTTTTTGAGCAGTGGATGAATTATGAACAATCTTTTTTCGTATTATGAACTGTGTTTCTAAGTACTGTGTTTTTAAGTAAGATCAAAATGTTTGTTGTTCAATAAGTAAAAAAACTAGAAAATAGATAAATTAAGACAACTATTTTGCACAGCAACAAATGAAAAGTGTATTTTTTATATATATTAATCCTTATTAAAGAATACAGAGGAAGTAAATTTTTTTTTTTTAAAAAAAAAGTTCTCTATAAGTGAATAGTCCTTTTTGACTTCAGATTTGTTGTGACTGGATGAAAATAGAGAAGAATGGTCTTCTATCTATCTAGTGACGACGGGATTCCTAACTGAAAAACAAAAAAACAAAAAAAAAATTTAACATAGCAGCTTTGGGTGTTAAATTGCACTAAAATAGAATTAAAAAATAAAATGCAAATAGAGAGACATACCTATTGTTTTTATTGGGAGTTATGTTTCTTTGAATATGGTTGAAGTACTGGAGTGTGTCTGCAGGATGTCCTGTTGTGTCCACGCTTTCTACATATCCCACATTGTTTCCCCTTTTGTCTCACATATTCTGCAGTCGAGACAAATCTTTTCTCCTGCCTTCTACCTGCCTTAACTTTAAAATCTGGGGGTTTTGTTATCTCTTCTTTAATGCTATCAAGTACAACCCATGATTCTTCATGTCCAACAGTGTTGATTTCCGCTTCATACTGTTTTAACCATGTTTCTCTTTTATACCATATAGAGCAATAATCCGACTTGTTTAGGTGCACTCTGTCTATGGCAGCAAGTGCATGTTCACAAGGCATTTCATCCATCTGGAACTTGAGGCATTGACATTCTTTCTTCTTCAAACAAACAATGAATTCTCTCCCTTCATCTGTTACCTTAAAGCTTTGATCCGTAGTCCGGTCAACCTGTACAGATGTAATGTATAAGACTACTTGACTAGTTTTTATTTAGTAAAAAGAAAAATAAATAAATAACTAGCATAACAGATATAATGCTGCAATTTACTGGATCCCCCGCTTTTGCATACCATATAGTCCCAGCACAAAACCTGGGACTTCATGAATTATCATTGACCTAAGACAAATGACATCCAAAAATAATTGTATTAGTTGATATACTCACATTCATTCTATATGCTTTTTTTATTTTTATTTTTCAATTCATCATCTGTCCATTTTGATGTTGCAAAGAAAATATCCTGCGCACTCTTCCGTCTCTCATAAAACTAGGTCTGTAGCTTGTTCATTATGTTGTCCACCATTGACAGTATTGATTTTCCCCTAGCATGTAACAGAGCATTATTCATGGATTCCACAATATTTGATGTCATCATGTCATATCTTCGATTTCGACAGCAAGCTCTAGTCCATCTCTGTGGTGGTTTTTCCATGAGGTAATCATAGGTTGCCCTATCTGTTTCTTTTATTTGGTTCATGTCTGTTTTAAACTCTGCAATCGTGTAGACTCGACATGCACTATTGAATATACTTATCACTGCAGGACTCACGTTCCTTTTGTTAAGGTTCTTTTCCAGATGATATACACAGATCCCATGTGCACATTCAGGATAAACATTTGTAATCCCATTTACAATTGCAGGATTACGATCTGAAAGGAACAGTAAATTCTCACGGCAACCAAATGCAATGCGCAACTGCCTAAAGAACCAATTGTATGCCAGATTATTTTCTGAGTCCACAACTCCAAAGGCAAGTGGGAAGATTTGGTTATTTGCATCTTTCGTCACTGCAACCAATAGTGTGCCTGAATATCTCCCCTTGAGGAATGTTCCATCGACAACTATCACAGGTCTACAATGTTTCCAGCCTTTGATAGATGTCGCACAAGCAAAAAACATATATTTGAACCTGGATAATAGAATTACAGTGTTATCAGTGAAATAAATGTTAAAATTTTTGAGTCTCAGGTTCTAGTACTGGAACCTTACTTATACATAATTACCACGTCACAGCATTTTATGACGGGGACTCCAACAAATAACAGTGCAGTCTCACAGGCTTTTTTTAATCGGCATTTATGGAATTCTAGACAAAAATATATAAGTACACATTTTTTTTTAACATGTTCTCACCATCTCTTTGAAAAGAAACGTGTGAGCCTGGATTGATGTCTCTTAGCACATATAAATATGCTGGTAACTTCTGAAAGTTCTCCTCAGGCGTCCCTCTAATTAAAGACTCTCCTTCTTTTATAGCACGCCATGCCTTATTATAAGAGATTACAACTCTCATTTTCCTTCTAATCTCTGCAACAACAAAATTAGGCTTAACAGGATATTATCGTCTCTCAGATTCTCAATTATCTGATCTCGAACAATTTTTGACGTAGCATGTTTTTGGTCTCTTTTTCTATCATCCACTGAGCAAGTGTGATTCTTCTCAAACTTCAGTATTTTGAACAGTGTGGACTGTTTAATTCTGCAAGATCGAACAGTCCACTCACATTTTTCATTCATGCACGCCAGTGAATATCTCGTTATGCTTGATCTCACAACCTTGAATTCAAAATGGTGTGCAATTGCGCTTGTCTGGAAATATTTAGTGACACACTGTTTGTTTAAAAAAATTGATCCAGCCTTGACGTCGTCCAAATCTGCATTTTCTTTTAGTATTGGACGAGGAGATTCTCTTATTTTCTTCCTTGAATACCTCTTTCTCTTTTTTCCAGCACTTGATGTCTCAGGAAGTTGAAGATTTACAAACTGTTGTTATGTGTTTTCAGCATGCATTAACTGTTGATCTACTGCTACAGCTTCGACAGACAGAGGTGTTAAAACTATCACTTCAAAAGCATCATCGCTGTCTATTTGCATTATCATTTGCCCTTCAGCGTAATCAACTCTCTCAGACTGTGGAGATCGTTGTGTAATGTCAACTATGAAACGTCTACTCCTATACTCGGAATTGTTCTTCATCAAGTGTAAACAGCTGATTAAATCATCGGTATTTCTTATAGGGACACCTTTGCTTGTTCCAAGTTCCATATCAAACCATATGAATTTCTCAAAATGTTCTTCATCTAAATCTATCTTTTTCCAAAGGTTTTTTCTGAAATCTTCAAATGTATCTGTTTCAGTATGCAGAAAAATCCTTGTCTCATGATCTATGTACTTATAATCTGGTGTCCATTTGCCAATGAATGCAAGAACAATACACTGTTTAGCCATCACCTGTAGTTATAAACACAGTAAAAATACTAAACTAAGTGACAAAGAAAGCCACATGGTAAAATACTGTAATTGTAGCTTAATAATGAAAGCTTAAGAACTGCTAACCTATAAGCTAAATATACATTTTCATAATATAATGGATAATTATACAGGAGAGGGGGATTTTTGAAGTGCAGCTCTATATACTAAAATATACGATAGCTACAGGATATTGTAATGGGACTTTGCTTCAACTTAACAGTAAGCCGCAGCATTTAATGCTGGACAACTGAGGTGATTTGTTGAGGTGCAACTTTATATCATAAAATGTAATCACAGCTACAGGATATTGTAATGGGGCTTTTCTTCAACGTAACACTAAACCCCAGCATTTTTGTGCTAGACAACAGGGTGTTCTTTTGAAGTGCAACTCTATATCCTAAAATATAGTATAGCTACAGGATATTGTAATGGGGCTTTTCTACAACGTTACACTAAACCCCAGTATTTAATGCTGAACAACAGGGGGGATTTTTTGAGGTGCAGCTTTATATCATAAAATGTAATCACAGCTACAGGATATTGTAATGGGGCTTTTCTTAAACGTAAGACTAAGCCCCAGCATTTAGTGCTGGACAACAGGATATTGTAATGGGACCTTGCTTCAACTTAACAGTAATCCCCAGCATTTAATGCTGGATATGGGACCTTGCTTCAACTTAACAGTAATCCCCAGCATTTAATGCTAGACAACAGGGGGGATTTTTGACGTGCAGCTATATATGCTAAAATACATAGCCACTGGATATTGTAATGGGACCTTGCTTCAAGGTAACACTAAACCCCAGCATTTAATGCTGGACAACAGGGGGGAGATTTTTTGAAGTGCAGCTCTATATGCTAAAATACATAGCCACAAGATATTGTAATGGGACCTTGGTTCAACGTAACACTAATCTTCACCATTTAATGCTGGATAACAGGTGATTTTGAAGTGGTAAGCTAAAATATAATCATAGCTACAGGATATTATAATGGGGCTTTGCTTCAATGTAACACAAACCCCCAGCACCTAGTGCTGCATACACTTTTGAACTTAATTCAGATTCATATTAATTATATATAATAGTAAATTCGCGTACAAATGAGATCATAATCACGAATTTTTATTTCAAATCATTGATTTACAGTCACAAGCACAGATATATTTCCGCAAAATAACTTAAATTCAGCACAGAAACATCGCAGAAACTGAGAAAACGCAGCTCAAATTACCTTTTACAGTTTGAATTTGAAACTTCCGGAGAGAGACGATGATGATCTGGAGAGTTGAGAGAATGTGTGCTTTGCGCTGTTTTTTTTTTCACGCGTGATTTGTATTTATTGTTGAGCTGTACGTTTTTAAGGGTAGTTAAGTAAATTCAATGTATGGGGTGTTGTTAGGGGCAGTAGCCTGTATGTACGTGAGTCATTATTGGCTATTTCTCAATAAATTTTGAAACTGTGGATGGAACTCATTTAACGTGTGCAAAATTGGCTAGTCATCAAATTTTCACGGGCAAGGCTTGGCTGACCCAACATTTTGGTGGGCCTTGCAACATTCAACCAAGCCCAGCCATAAGAAGGTCGTGGAATGGTCAATCCAGGCTAACCTATCAATAATTTTTTAATAATTTTTTCAATCTAAATCTTAACCTAAATGCAAAAATATAAATATTTACAAGACAATATTGCATAGTGTTGCTAACCAAATGTCAAGTCCACAATTAAGTTATCCATTAAATAGTAGTAATATTTAGTTACTTACTAAGTATACTAATACATTGTAATAAAATATAAAAAATAACAACAACTAGCATTCTATTTCTATATAATAATCAATAAAAATCTAAAGGAGCTCATTAAAGTGATTTCCATGACACTTATAATTACTTTCTTTTCAGTTTTAAAATTTTAAAATAAATAAATTTTCTTTTAAGGTCCATGGGTCAGCCGGACCCATCTGTCGTCAAGCTTCACGCGTGGCGAGTTTATGGAAGGTGAGCTAAAAGGTCTCGCTCTTAAATGAGTTCCAAAAATCTTTAGCTCAATCATAATAAATAAAGCGCTGGGCTGTGTTGCCCCAACATACTAAGGGGTCGTTTGGTGGGAAATGGGCTATACAGGGATTAACAATATATGGATTAGTAATACAAGGATTAATAATGTAGGGATTAATAATACTGAAATTATTTTTAGTCATGTGTTTGGTTTGTTGTATTAAAAAGTTGATATACCAAGTATTACTTAAACTTGTGTTTGGTTTAAAGTTGTATAACTTTTCTTTTCCTATTATACCCTTGGACTTCTCTACGGCTTTACTTGCAATGCCCAAAGTCAAGACTAAAGAGTAAAAATTTAGTGTAGGGGCCTGTTTGGCGCGCGTTAATTGATTTGTAGCCGTCAAAAACAAATTCGCTTAGAAATAGCCACCTCCGGACAAATCCCAATATAAATACTGGGACTTTGAACAAAACTTGTTCAAGGCCCCAGTATTTGTACTGAGGAAGCTTCAGTAAACTAACCCCAGTATAAATACTGGGGCTTTGAACAAGTTTTGTTCAAGGCCCCAGCATTTTGTTATGGGACTATGTATAAAGCTTCAGTCCCATAACAAAATGCTGGGGCTGTGAACAAAACTTGTTCAAAGCCCCAGCATTATTATGGGACTGAAGCTTTATATATAAAGTCTCATAATCCATAACAAAATGCTGGGGCTGTGAACAAAACTTGTTCAAAGCCCCATCATTTTGTTATGGGACTCAGCTTTATATATAAAGTCCCATAACAAAATACTTGGGCTTTGAACAAGTTTTGTTCAAAGCCCCAGTTTTTTGTTATGGGGCTAGTCTGGGGTGTTTTTCCAACGCTAATGGAGCTTAAGTGTGCGCGCGAATTTTTGGCTATTCTTCAATGAATTTTGAAACGGTGGATAGTCCCCATTGAGCGCGTCCAAAAATGGCTAGTGATCAAAATTTCCCGACTAAAGATGTGGCATTTTAAAGATTTTTCACTCTAATGTATGACGATTCCCAACGAATTGATGGAGCTGCAATTCGAGGCAGCCTCACCTTGTACAGAGCTCATCAACACCAACAAATTGGTGATGCTCTATTTTCTTTTGTGAATCTCGTGGTTTTTCCATCCCATTCAATAAGTAAATGATAGCATTTGTTCAAAAAATTAATCAATTATACCTGAACTCTGATGGGCATCTCACAATTCCCATTATTATGTTTGATAAATTATGTTTGCAAGACAAGATTTCTTCAAAAATGGTAAAGGAATGAATATAGGGAAGACAATGAGTTGGGGAGACGTGGACAATTTGGTCATTTCAGATTTTTAATCCAGGTATTGACAATCCTGGTATTGTTATACCATGTTGACCTGGGATAAAGTTATACTGGAACATGTTGACCTGGGGATAAAGTTATACTGGAATTGGGGGATAAAATAGTACCGGTATTGATAATACAGATATGGGAATTTGTACCAAACAAGGGATGAAATCACCCAACCCTTTAATACAGGGATTATTCTATCCAATACGGCAAACCAAACGTGCTCTAACGGTATAATACCAATGTGGCTATAAAAGTTTGTTATTAAGGGTAAGACAGAGAGTAAAGATATAGTATACTCCTATATGTTTAAAATTTAAATGTGTCATTAAATTTTAACGGAACAATAAAAAGATAATCCTAGATTATGTATTAACTTTTGCTGTCTCTTTCTTCTCTCTTTTTTTTTTAAATGTGTCATGAAGAATCTTGTACTTTCGGTTATTTATAAAACTTCAGGTCTTTGTACGTAATTCACTAGGCAGTTTGATTTAATTATCACAGTTGAAGCTAAATTCCAACTCATGTGCAGTTCCCAACCTTTCTTAAAAAAGAAATTTGCCGTTTCCCTTTATGGTAATAGGGACAAATGTAAGGACTTAGCTTGCTGCCATTGATGCCTTGTTGACGGAGCTTCAGAAGCTTATTTAGTACGGACGGTAATGCATTGGTAGTTGTCATTGAGAAAATACCAATGTACGTAAGATACAAACAATGCATATTATGTTCCTTATTTATACCATATATGGACATATTACTGCATTCCTCCTCCCACTCTTCTCCATACCTTCTTGGAGTCACGAGGTAACTCTATTTCCCATGCAAGTTTCAATTATTATGTAAACTAGAGATAGCAGTGCTTATAGTGGAGATTTACTAGCAATTGTCTCAGCAGTGAAGTGATTGTGTAAATGTTTATCACACTAACTTTGCATAAAACTTAAACTTTTCGAAATATCTTTAAGGAGTTTGGTACGACATGATAATACGTTATGTTCTTATATGGAGTCTTGGTATTGTTATGAATAGCATTTTCATGATCAGGATGTGCTAGAATTTGATGCATTTAGAATCTTGATCTACAGAAATTTGTGGTATGTAAAACTTTGAGGTATTCCCACGAGATTAAAACTTTGGTTTCACGAAAAGTATTTATTAATTTGTACATTGTCATTTAGTTAACTTCAGGTAAAACTAAGTATTTATCCCCCCAAAAAAAAATTCTATTGGAATAATGAAGGACATCATCTCCTTTCCCATCAGTGGTGGAGACGTTAGAGTATAGTATAATATATAGGTGAAAAATCGTTTTATGTGTATAGTAATAAATTCTTGAATTTCCTACACATGAAAGAGTATCTTTTTAATCCCTTTGATGAAGTTCATGCCTCTGCCGTTGTTTCCATGCTAATCTGGAAGTTCTTGTTGAGTTCTCCTAATCAAATAATGTTGATGCTATTTGCAAATTGCGAAGATATTACAAATATGCATCTGTGTGTTTGTGTGTGTGCGCGCGTGTGTAAATATATTTGTAGTGTTAATGTTTTGCACAGTCAGGTCATTGTAATTAGAGATAACTCTTTATAGCAAACTAGCGTAGACTGGTAATCTGCAAAAAATATGGTAAATGACCTGTTACAATAGGTAAAACTACACTGATAGTGTGAGTCAGTGTTGTTTTGTTTATCATTCACATTCCTCAATCCCTTGCAAGTTTGCTGTGGAAAGTGATTCAATGGAACATTTTTCAAATGTAGATCTTTTACCAATTGTTGGCTGGGGCCCAAGCAAGTGAGCTACCATGGACACAGATAAGACAACCACTACTCTGGAGGCTATCAACAATGAGACTGTTGATCTGGTAAAATTTAGTTTTAAAGTATTACAAAGCAATGGACTGTACTAAATCTTGTAATATGTGGACTATGGTGAAAGTAGATATTCTAAAAGAATGAGGCAGACTAATGTATAATGTCTAACTCCCAATACAAGCACTAGTCAGTAGTCCCGATGAAAATTCTGTCGCTGATCAAATGACATATGAATGAGAATGTTCTAATCTTAGTCTCTTTTTCATTTGACAGGAGAATATTCCTATTAAGGAGGTTTTCGAGAACCTGAAATGTACAGAGGAGGGACTCAACTCTGTAGAGGTTGAGAAACGTCTAAGTGTGTTTGGTTATAACAAACTCGAAGAGAAAAAGGTCTCTCATTCTCAATGCTGCTTCCACTTGTTTTTACTTGCCTTCAAATACAATCCTTAGTCGCCTTCAATAAAGCTTCTTTGCATCGCGTATAATGGTCATCTTCTAGTTTGTATATCAAAATATATCTCTTTTCCACCCCATTTGACAGGAGAGCAAAATACTAAAGTTCTTGGGGTTTATGTGGAATCCTCTTTCATGGGTAATGGAAGCAGCAGCAATCATGGCTCTTTTTCTTCCACATGGAAAGGTAGATTACTTTGTGTTAGCTACAAATTTAAGAATACATGTTCAGGAGCATACAAGAACTTGGAGTGAAACTGATGTCTGTTGTACACATTTTGGTTACAGAACAAGAAAATTGATTACCAAGACTTTGTTGGCATTGTTGCACTACTTATCATAAACTCAACGATTAGTTTTATAGAAGAGAATAACGCTGGAAATGCAGCTGCAGCTCTAATGGCTCGGTTAGCTCCAAAAGCCAAGGTCAGATAACTAGCTGGAAATACCATAACCTATTTATGTTATTAGTAAGTTGCAATAGATTAATAGGCCATGAATATTCAATCATATGTATCAGGTTTTACGAGATGGGAAATGGAGTGAAGAAGATGCAGCCGTGTTGGTTCCTGGCGACATCATTAGCATAAAGCTTGGGGATATAATTCCAGCTGATGCACGTCTACTTCACGGAGATCCTTTGAAAATTGATCAGGTATCAGTTGAACGGTTGGTCTCTGTCACAAGCAACTTGGCCTTATTTCCTTACTAGAAGAGTGCCTAAAAATTTTGTTGCTTAACAGTCTGAATGTCTAAGTCCGCCTCGAAAATGGACTGGATAGTGTCAATATTCAGAACTGAAAATCTGAAGTGAACGATTGGCAGAACAGTAAACAAAGAAATTCAGCTGATTAACATTCTATAACATGTTGCTAAAAAACAAGAAAGAGAATTGTTACTCTTTCACTTAAAAAGTAACCAACCTGGTCACCTATGGGGTTGTATGAACTCAAACTCAATCGATTTGATGCAAGAGCAAACTCAATATTCTGGTTTATTTTTAATTAAGAATATGCCCTGCAGTCTGCTCTTACTGGAGAGTCACTTCCAGTTACTAAACATCCTGGCGATGGGATATACTCCGGGTCAACATGCAAACAAGGTGAAATAGAAGCTGTTGTTATTGCCACTGGAGTACACACTTTCTTTGGAAAGGCTGCTCATCTCGTGGAAAATACAACACACGTAGGACATTTTCAGAAGGTAAGGAGCACATATATTCTAGTCATAGTTCCTTCACTTCTTATACTAGGTCCTAAAGGTCATAACTTCCATGACTTCAATTTGGTTGATCCGACCATAATATTGTATTAGTCAGAACTAAAAGTTATCTGGATGCATTGACGTAGGCACTAAGAATCATTATCATTTTAATTGATCGTTTCAGGTATTGACTTCAATTGGTAACTTTTGCATCTGCTCAATCGCAACTGGTATGGTCATTGAGCTCATTGTAATACTAGGGGGGCAACATCGACCTCCTCGTGAAGCCATTGACAGCCTTCTTGTTCTGCTCATTGGTGGCATCCCCATTGCCATGCCAACAGTCCTCTCCGTGACTATGGCCATTGGTTCTCATCGCCTATCTCAGCAGGTGTGTTGAGCTGCTATTCAATATATCTATTTAGTAGATATGAAAATTGAAACATTTTCTAGAGTATCAGAAAATTTTAATAACTGGAAAATAATTGATAACACCCATAATTGCAGGGAGCTATAACAAAAAGAATGACAGCTATAGAGGAGATGGCCGGGATGGATGTCTTGTGCAGCGATAAAACAGGAACTCTAACTCTAAACAAATTATCAGTGGACAAAAATCTGATTGAGGTGGTCCTTAAACCCTCTGTTAAGAGCTTTTATCAGCTGTACATTAACAAGTTAAAACTGATACTACAATGGTCCTTATCAGATCAGATAAATATGGTCTTATAACAATAATCATTAGATCAGAATGTCTTTCAGCTTTTGCTACTTTGACCCTGGAACACAAGTATCCGATTTCCTATAGTACTAACATAGTGCAGAAAAAGTTATATAATCAGTAGCTACTTGGTATTTGTTTTTAAATGTCAAAAATAGCTGCGTAGCACTAAGCTCATAAGCAATATAAATTATAATCTTCCTCCCATGGCATAAGGCAGTTCTCAGATTTAAACATTCAGTAAGTGGCTCAAGCAAGCAATTCATGATTCAGAACTACTAATTCAGATTCAGAATAGATGAAAGTGCTCCTAGGGGCGAGTAAAATTGTTCATTTGTTGCATTTGTCCTGAGCAACTAGAGATTTTTCATCAAACTATATAAGCAGTTTGTGAACCAAAAGTTGCTGATTTCATCAACTTTATAGGTTTTTGCCAAAGATGTCGAGAAGGACATGGTGGTTTTGATGGCTGCAAGAGCTTCAAGGCTGGAGAACCAAGATGCGATTGATACTGCAATAGTATCCATGCTTGCTGACCCTAAGGAGGTACATTCTGCCACTCTTGAGATTTTAGCAGCGTTGTCTTTAAACAACTCGGAAAATGTAGACTTCTAAGTAGATCTAGGTTTTAGTGCTTTTTTTTCTATTCTTTTCCACGTATTTCTCTCTTCAAAGAGATGAAAATTGAGACAAATTCAACCATTTCTTAGTTTATAGAACTTTTCCTAAGCATTTCTGATGTATTGAATAGTCAAGAACCCTCTCATGCTAGTCTCACTTTAGCTTCTAAACATCCATTTAACTATTTTCTCATTTTGTCATTGAAATATGGACTAATATTATTCTATTTAATCAATTTCATGAAAGGCACGAGCTGATATCACAGAGGTTCATTTCCTTCCATTTAATCCAACTGACAAAAGGACAGCTCTTACCTACCTAGACAGCGCTGGTAAAATGCACAGAGTGAGCAAAGGTGCCCCAGAGCAGGTAGAGACTGAATGCTTTTAATAGATAAGACACTGAGAAGTTCGAACATTTACCATATCAGAACTTCTAAGTTTCGAGCTTTTCACGAGACATTTCTAAGCTCATGGATCAAATAAAGAACTTGATTACATACTTGCATAATCGATCAATGCTAGTCCTCAGTTTTTAATCAACTTAGATCACATGACGGTAGAAGTTGCTTGCTTTGGTTCATATTCATCAGAAAGGTAGAATGTAGTATCCATAGTTATTCCAACACTAGGTAGCTGGCAGACGAAATTACACTCTTCTGATATGTTCACTGTAACTTTAGATTTTGAACCTGGCATGGAACAAATCAGACATCCAAAATAGAGTGCATTCAGTGATATATAAATTTGCTGAGCGTGGGCTTCGATCTCTTGCAGTCGCTCGCCAGGTAATTAGGCCCTTGACTTGATCAATTTCAGTGAAGTAGTTGATCACAAAATGATGATTGGTGAGGTTGTTTTTCCTACAGGAAGTAAAAGAAGGTACAAAAGATAGTCCTGGTGGCCCTTGGGAATTTGTTGGTCTTCTCCCTCTCTTTGATCCACCACGTCATGACAGTGCTGAAACAATCAGAAGAGCTCTCGAACTTGGAGTTAGTGTTAAGATGATTACAGGTTTACTCAACAGATGATCCTTTTTCCTTGTCACCTTTATTCTTGATATTAGCACTTTGAGCCAACTCCTATAATGTAAATAGCTGTTACCCCAACTGTTATACTAGACTTCTCCTGGCTGACTAGGTTATTTACGGTGATACCAGGTGACCAGTTAGCTATAGCTAAAGAAACTGGCAGACGTCTGGGAATGGGCACAAACATGTATCCTTCTTCATTTTTGCTTGGAGAACAGAAGGATGCCTCAGCTGCCACACTTCCAATTGAAGAACTCATTGAGAGTGCCGATGGATTTGCTGGTGTCTTTCCTGGTAAGAAAGTCAGAGGCAAAATATAGAGGCTTTAATTTACTTTGTATGATAATCTACTTATATTGTTCCTTGCAGAGCACAAGTACGAAATCGTGAGAATCTTACAAAGCAGGAAACACATTTGTGGTATGACTGGTGATGGAGTGAATGATGCACCTGCACTGAAAAAAGCAGACATAGGAATTGCTGTGGCAGATTCAACAGATGCAGCTCGGGGCGCTTCTGATATAGTTCTGACTGAGCCAGGACTAAGTGTTATTATCCATGCTGTTTTGACAAGCCGTGCCATTTTCCAGAGAATGAAAAATTACACAGTAAGTAAAAGTCCCTTAGTTCATGCTCAAAGAACTAAACTAGTATTTTAAGTATTTGTTAACAAGGTACTAATGCTTAAGCTTTCCTTTGTCCAGATATATGCAGTGTCAGTCACAATCCGTATTGTGGTAAGTTACCCTGATCAGTGATTATAATATGGAACCTGAACTATATGAATTTTCAGAAAAGATAGATGATATTCCTCCCTCTCTATGCAAAATGAAACTCATGTTTGTGACGGCCAAGCAGTTGGGATTCTTGCTGCTCACTGCATTTTGGAGATTCAACTTTCCCCCATTCATGGTCCTTGTCATTGCTATTCTTAATGATGGTGAGGGTTCACTAGTCTTTTTCATTCTGTGGTTGCATGGTCTTGTACATTTCATAATTTTGGAAAGAGATGATGATATTAATTTCTTACTCTATATTCGTTTATTAATTGAACCATTGGAAATTTTTTACAGGCACAATCATGACTATATCCAAAGACAGGGTCAAGCCATCCCCGCTTCCTGATAGTTGGAAGCTCAGTGAAATCTTTGCAACAGGAATTGTCATTGGCAGTTACCTTGCCTTGATGACTGCTTTATTCTTCTATATAACTTTCGAAACCAGCTTCTTTGCGGTACATGTCCCTCTAATTCTTTCTTGTTACATACTACATACAATGCATCTGCATATTCTGAGAGGAGAGTAACATGTTTATTCACCAAACAATGTATTTTGGCACCACTGGTTACTAATGTTCCTTTTTCCTCAGAATACCTTTCACGTAGAAGATTTCAACAAACATATTCCAAAAAATAAAGTCATCACTGATTCTCTAAATGCAAAACTAGCTTCAGCTGTATATCTCCAAGTTAGCACCATCAGCCAAGCACTGATCTTTGTAACAAGGTCCAGAGGCTGGTCATTCACGGAAAGACCTGGCCTTCTCCTTGTTGCAGCCTTTATTATTGCTCAGATGGTAAGTATTTAATCTGCCTTCTTCTCCTCCCCATTTGGGAGATTGCATATCTAGTGACCAACCACAGGATTAATTTATAGGAGTCTCATTTTCACTCCTTGTTTCTCTTGCATGCAGGTTGCAACTTTAATGTCTGCTATGGTTACATCAGTTAAATTTGCTGGAATTGAGAAAATAGGATGGAGATGGACTGGAGTGATTTGGTTGTTTAATATTGTTACCTATTTTCTACTCGATCCCATCAAATTTGCTGTTCGATATGCTCTCAGTGGGAGAGCCTGGGGCTTACTACTGAACCAAAAGGTGAGCAAGAACTAAAACCTTCCTGTGTTGAACTGTGTATTCTTCTTCACATGACCGTACATTTTGGTGCTAACCATATCATGTAACAAATATGCATTTTCCAGATGGCTTTCACCAACAGAAAGGACTTCGGTAAGGAAGCCCGTGAAGCAGCATGGGCTGCTGAACAAAGGACAATTCATGGCCTTCAATCTGTGGAGACTAGAACGTTTCCAGAGAATTACACTTTCAGGGACATAAGTGTGATGGCCGAGGAAGCAAAAAGGCGTGCAGAGATTGCAAGGTAAGGAACCCCTACATCAAGCAACTGAATGTTTGTGTTGTTCCTGAGAAGCCTTGTGACTGATATCTGATTCATTTGTGCTCTTTTACTTGACAGGTTAAGGGAACTTCACACATTGAAAGGGAAGGTAGAATCCTTTGCAAAGCTTAGAGGACTAGATGTTGATCATGTCAATCCACACTACACAGTCTAACGAGCGGAGAGTCCTCAGTGAAGCTGGCAGATACCATTCACCTTTTGTCATTCGCTGTAATTCAGTTTGCATTTTTAATTCATGATTTAGCTTGTGCAAAAAGATCAACCAGCATAAGATATTCAATAAAACCAAGCTTTTCCAACTCCATTCTGCCTGTTGCAGCACTGTGCAAGTTTAAGTAATTCCGCTAGTTAATTCTTTGAGAGTTCACAGCAGCTGTGGCATGAAAAAAGAAGAATAAGAAGCACCAAAGGAAATTTAGCTAGAGAACCCCTTTAACATGCCATGCTGTGGAAGCAACAACTGTAGAAGGAATTTTGGGTGCATAGTTATTGGTTCTTGGATTGATGTAATAAAGATTCATGGAATATATTATTGAACTGCACCTGATTTTGCAATGAACCTAGACTACTCGATTAATTGGTATGAATGTGCTTTTTGTTCTTTTCCTCTAGTTTACACAATGCTAATCTGAGTTTCTGTGTTGAACTTCAAAGCTACAAAACAGCATAAGCAAAACTCAGAAGAACCATCAAATTGCAATTGGGAACCTGCATATAATCTGGAGTCTGATACAGGGAGTTATGATTATGTCAATCAATTGCATTTTCTTTCCCATTTTTAGACTGCAGTTATATGAATCAAGTACCTAGAAATACTATAAACCCATTTATATAATGATTCAGATTGCATTAAGAACCATATTGATCCTAGACCATGAAAGAAATGCTAGTTTTTGGCTGTTCACATTCACTCTACATAGACATCCCAGTAGGTCTTTCGGAAATATTTTTTTCGTTCGATGTTTATACCTAACCAAGAAATTTGATCTAAAGTCTCAAGTTAATGTGATAACTCATATCAATTAACTATAGTGTTGTGATTATACACAAGACACATGTCTAGTATTTATAGGTTTGGTCCTTCCGTTCCGAAAATAGATACTTCCTTCGTCCCAACTTGAGTGTCTTATTTTCCTTTTTGGTTTGTCCCAAAATGAGTGTCTGTTTCTATATTTATCGTAAGTTGACAATTCAAACATTCTACATGGCAGATTTAAAGCCACAAATTCAAAGAACATTTTAGTACATTACACACATCTTTCATTTAAAACCACATAATTGAAAGTCTCCCTATATTTCTTAAATTATATGCCTAGTCAAATTAAGACACTCAATTTGGGATGGAGGAAGTAATCTTTTACAAAATCTTTCTTCAAATCATTGAAAGAAAATCCTTTTCCCCCCTTATAAGATGTCCCGTGAACCTTTGGTTCTCTCTTCAGGTAAAAAGCAGATAGTTTTCTTTTAGGTATATTCTATTCATGCAACATGCATATTTCTTTGTTTGTCTAAGTCAGCTAGAAAGAAAATTTAGGGTTTCAAAGAGTTCCTCTGCACTACTTCATGGATAAGGATACAGCGAGTTTAGGCACAAACCCAACCAAATCGGTTTATGATTGAGACTTAAGAAGTACTAGTATTGTAATATTTGTGTTTTGAGTTTGCTAAGGCAAATTGGATATTTTTTTATCTCAACAACATTCCAGAATTGCTCAATCTAAGTTTCAACCTTTTGGATGATGCTTCGTTTGCGGACTTAGAGGGCGTTTGGAATGGCTTATTTTAAGTGTTTCTTAGTCAAAATGATTTTTAAATTCTTTTTAAAAAATTTCAAGCGTTTGGCAAAAGTAAAAAGTACTTTTAATCACTTATGTTTAAGCAAAAAAATAAAGTAATTTAAAAATTGGATTTTAGCTTATAAGCACTTTTAGAAAAGCCAATCCAAACACCCACATACACGAGTTCTTGTCCATATTAATACTTACTAGTCTTTGCGCACGTGCCACGCGCGTGAGGCCAATAGATATAAATAAAAATAACTTTTAAATATACATAAATATTACCATAAAATGTGTTTCAGTTATAAAAGAGTATATGTTGGTGACTATTATTTGAGTAGTCCATCAATTTCTCGATCGGCAATGGCTTCTGAATGCTACATATTTACTTGACAAAAAAGTTTTTTAATGTATTGTCATAGCTAACTTTTCTAAAAATAATACAAGCGCAAGTGTATGCACGTAAATAGAGATATTGTTATCATAAAATCCCACACTTTTCTACCTATCACGTTTAAAATAATTTCAAACCATGAGAATCTAATAAGAACCAAAAAGGAAAGCAAAAAATGCGAAGAGATTAAAGTTAGCTCAGTAGAATTAAGTCAATTGCCACTCTTCATCCCGGTGATTGCAAGCATCTCTTGTAGTCCCGCATGGAAACCTCATCTTTCTCAAGATTGAAAAAAAAATAAAGAAATAAGAAGATGATAGAACAATAGGCTATTCATGATGTAAATAAGTACTCCTAAGCAAAAAGATAGAAGTATGCATTGTGTTGAATATTGATATTAATTAAGAGAAGAGGGACATACTTAATGGCATGACACGTGAAAAAGGAAGTGTGGAGTAAATCTTAGATGTAAAACTCATTTTTTCGCATTAATCATAGAACACTTTGAACATCTGTATTTTAAGAAAAATATTGCATTTGTAAACGTTATTTATTGAAAGTGATACATGAATCTTAATAAAGAAATTAAACTTGTATACTCTGAATATTACAAATACATGTATTTTAATAGTTTTATGAAAATCCCAAGACATAATTCAAATTTTCAAGACTAACTCTAGAGCTAAACTTGTACTGTACTAAAAATCAAAGGCATTATTTAATTTCTGAATGGCAAAATGGTCATTTACTTTTTGCTATAAGGATTGGCTCTTTTAAAATAGCATGATTAGAAATGAAAATTGTGAAAAATACTATTTAAATGGGAAGAAATGAGAACACAATGGATAAAGACAAATGGCTATAAGTATGCTCTCTAGGCGCAAGATAGCGTGACTTGCTAACCTGCGCACCATCACCGAAAAATGCCTCGTGGACAACCAAAAAAACGTTGTACGGAGAAGCTTAACACTAGAAAGGAAATTAGATCCAGAAATGCAAGTAAATGGGAAGGGGGTTGCAACATCCCTGACTGCAAATATAGCAAAAGAACAGTGGCCGGAGCTGGAGAAAAGCAAGCTTAACACTTCAGCTCCGTCCACTCCACCAGTTACCCCGGCAGCACAACTCCTACCATCAGCTGCTGGAACAAGTCCTAGCTCAGCTAAGCAAAATAGTGGAAAAGAAGGTAATCCTAGCTCCTCTACAAAACCCAGCGGCGATGTAGTAGTAGAACTGGAATCTAAAGAAATTGAAGCACCAAAACAACCTACAAAATGGGAAAATTTGTTCAACAACGACACCTTGGCTGCTAGAGGTATGAATCTGAAATTTGTTGCTCCAATTATAAGGGAAGGGGTTAACATAGTAGAGCTAAATAAAGATGATATTGATAGAGAGAATGAAAAATGGCAAACAGTCCTAATCTTGTATGTAGTAGGGGAAGAACCCTCAATTGGTACTGTAGAAAGATACATAGCTTGTCAGTGGAACTACATTGCTAAACCTAAAGTATACTACCATAATGATTGGCTATTTTCTTATCAAGTGCAACTCTATTAAGGATAGAGATGAAAACTTGTTCTCAGGACCTCACACCATGTACAATAGACTTGTGATAATCAAAATATGGACAGCAGAGTTTAATTTTAACACTGAGGTTTTACAGACTATCCCTATCTGGGTGAGGTTCCCTAAACTTCCTCTGAACTGCTGGAGTGTTGAATCCTTAAGTAGGATTAGTAGTGTGTTGGGAATGCCTATATATGCTGATGAATGTACAACTAAAGTGGAGAGAATATCTTATGCTAGAGTTTTAGTAGAGATGGATGTTACCAGGCCTTTACCATCCAAATTTACAGTGCAAGATCCCTACGATAGGGTGTTTGAACAAGAAGTAACTTATGACTGAGTTCCTGAGTATTGTGCAACATGCCTGCAAATAGGGCACCAATGCAAGCAACAAGCCCCTAAGAACCAACAAGCTCCACCACCTCTAAGAGTCAGAAAGGAAAGAGGGGAATTGGCAACCCAAGAACCAAGCTGGTGATCAGCAGTCCAAGGCTGAAAACAAGAACACAAGGAGGTGACAGTAGGTGGTCCTAAAGTAGTGCAAACTCATAGAAATGCAGCTCCAGATACTGTGCAGTAGCCAGCTGAAGAAGGAGGATGGAGTATAGCTACTGGTAAATCAGCCGGGAAGCAGGGTAGAAGCAACAACACTGGTCCCATAACAAATGCAAAACAGCAGGGTAACACATGTGCCTCCTTAGGAACCAGTGGGGTGAATGATAATCACCCTACCCAGCAACAAGCAGGTGAACAAAGAAGAGATGAGGGCAGACCACCAAACTTTCCTAAATCAACATTAACTCAATGATAGTCATATGGAATGTCAGAGGCTTGAATAAAGTGTACAAACAGAGGGAAGTAGTAATATTTCTTTACAAGCATAATATTAGTATTATAGCATTAGTGGAGCATAGAGTTAAACAAAATAAAGCTCAGCACATCCTCAAGAAAATTTCTAGAAACTGGGAATGTGTTGACAACTATGGCTATAGTACTAGGGGTAAAATTTAGGTCATCTGGAATCCAAATGTTGCAACTTTCACAGAAACATTTAAGAGCAATCAACTTATCCATGGTGAGGTAGAATTGAAGAATAGAACCAGGTTTAACTTCACAACAATCTATGGCCTACATACTATTGAAGATAGAAGAGAACTATGGGCTGACCTAGAGGAAATAGGCAATCAATAGCAAGGTTCTTGGCTGCTTATGGGAAATTTTAATACAGTTCTTGATCAAGAAGATAGGGTACTTGGTAGTCAAGTTCAGGATTCTGAAACAAGAGATTTTAGAAATATGTTGGAGAACACTGACATCACTGAGCTCAAAACTATTGGAGGAGAGTACTGGTACAAGCAAACCCGAGGGAAAGCTAAACACGAAAAAGACGTGGAAGAAAACAACAATAAAAGATAGAAGCAAGACAAATCTTACTTCGATTTAAAAGAACAGTGAGGAACCTGTCTCAAAGCTCAATCGAATGAAGGTCAAGACGCACCTCGAGGAAGCTTATGCAAAGGTCGCATCAAAGAAAAACAAGGGGCGAAAGAAATTGGAATTAAAGAAAGGAGATTGGGTTTGGGTTCACTTCCGAAAGGAACGCTTGCCGAACCAAAGGAAAGGAAAGTTGGCTCCTCGAGGGGATGGTCCATTCCAAGTGTTGACCAAGATCAACAACAATGCTTACGTGATCGACCTCCCTGGTGAGTATAACGTGTCTAACACCTTTAATATTGCTGACTTAGTTCCTTGTATTGTAGGTCAAACTTCGGAGGATGAGGAGGGCTCGATTTCGAGGATGAAATCTTCTCAAGAATGGGAGGATGATGCAGCCCGAACACGTGCTGATCAAGTGTTCGATCCACCGAGGCCAATAACACGAAGCCAAGCCAAACTTTACGCGATGTTCACATTTACTTGGCTTGGCCGAAGGAAAGCAACTACTCCGAAGCTGAGTATTCGAGCTCAAGAACGGAAGGCTTCATCTACAAGCTTGAGCTCTTAACCGAGCACTCAACGTCGGCGCCGAAGTAAAATTTAGTAACCGAAGGAAGGGCAATCGATGTCAAGGATGAGCTGAGCCTAGCGAGCACCGAAGTAAAGAAGCTCGAGCTCAAGTGCTCGAAGTCACGTGTTCGGTTGAAGGAGTGACTGAACACTCACTAAAACAGCCCTGCGTGGCTTACTCTTATTGGTCGCCTGTGACCATTTACTATTTTGTCCTTAGCCTAGTCTATAAATACTCTTTTACATTTCATTGTAATAGTTAGTCTTTGATGAATATTGAACATAGCAGTTGCTATTAAAGTATCTCCGATGGAGCCGAACCCCGACGTGGGATTTTAAAAAACTTGTGCCAATCGGTGTGAGTCGTTTGAATATTTTCTTCTTGGTCATTCAATTTGCAAGAAGCGTTGTCTTTCTTGAGGATTGTTGCATAGCATAGGTGCATCTTGACCTTCATTCGATTGAGGTTTGAGACAGGTTCCTCACTGTTCTTTTGAATCGAAGCAAGATTTGTCTTGCTTCTATCTTTTATTCTTGTTTTCTTCCGCGTCTTCTTCGTGTTTAGCTTTCCCTCGGGTTTGCTTGCACCAAGTACACCTGGACCAATGGCACAACCTTTAGCAGGACTGACAGAGCTTTGGGTAATGCTATATGGATGCTGCAATTCCCACAAGTAGAAGCAGTGTTGATGAACCCAGGTTTCTCTGATCATTCACCAATTAGTGTCAGCCTAGCAGTAGAGAGACCAAAGCCTGGAAGGCCATTTAGGTCCCTCAACTGCTGGCTGATCATCAACATTTTGCACAAGCAGTAACAGATGTATGGACAAGCATTAGTAGAGAAGGGACAATGCCAGCAGTGTGGAACAAACTTAAAGCAGTAAAACACCAAATGAAACAAATGAACACAAATGAGTTTAGTAGGGTGCACGAGAGAGTTGAACAACTCAGGACAACACTTCATCATATCCAAAATCTGATGAGAGACCCAACCCAACATCCAGCTCATAAAGAGGAAGAGAAAAAAATAAGTGCACAACTTGAGAAGTGGGTGGAAATAGACGAGAGAATCACAAGGCAGAAGTCTAGGTTTAAATGGTTACAACTAGGGGACTCTAACATTGCTTACTTTTATGCATGTTACAAAAATAGAGTTTCTCAAAATACCATTTCAAGCCTGATAAGGGGCAAACCACCACAAGGCCCTTTACGAGAAGCCAAGCCAAAGCACTCCATGACGCTCACCTTCACTTGGTATGGAAAGGCGTGGACGTGGAAGATGGAAGCTCTAGAATTACCTTGAAGATCATGCATTGGAGCACCATGGAAGGAGGACCATCTAGACCACAAGGAGAAGCTCAAATGACATAAAGTGAGGCGCCTCAAGAGACCTCAGAAAGGGGCGGACCGCCTTCCAGAATGGGCAGACCACCCGTTTTATTGTCAACTCTCTGGATCTCCAAGGGGTGGACCACCCATGTGCAATGGTCAGACCCGCCCACTTCCCTGTGAAGCTCCACCACACCTTGCAGAGGCAGACCGCCTCCCTAAATGGGCGGGGCGCCTAGTTTGTTCAGAAGCCATCCAAGAGTCTAACTATTTTGTGGTGTAATTCCAAGTATAGCCCTAGCTTACTTCTATTGTTTTGAACCACTTAAGGGGTATTCTAGACATTTCATTTGTGATTGTAGAAGACTATAAGAGTCTTCAACTAGTCTTGAATTCATAACACAACTTTGAACACAAAACATATGAGATAAACTATCTCTTTGAAACCTATGAATTTTAGCTTGATTTCATTTGGAAGAATTCGAGTTGAACTTCAAACCTTTCGATCATTCTATTTGCAAGGTCCTCGTGATTCTTGAGGATAGTTGCATAGTGTAGGTGATTCTTGACAATCGTTCGGGGTGTAACGAAACATCGTTCTTCGTTGCTACTTGGACAATCGTGTGAGTCTCGTCTCGTTTCGTTTCGTTTTTATCTTAATATTGCTTTTCGTAGATTTCCCCTTATCAGTTGGTATCAGAGCAAGTCTGGGGTTACGTTCCTACGAACCCTCGCCCTACTCTTCGTGCTTGTCATCTTTTTTTCTTGTTGTTTTTCATGTTCTTGTTCTTGTTAAATTGAAAAAGAAAAAAATCAAAAACAAAAAAATCACTAGTTATTCTTGGTTATGATGTTTTCTTTGATGATTGTTATCAGGGATTGTATGTTAGCATATTCTCATTGATTGGGTACCCACAAAACTTATTTTAATGTTGTGAATCGAAAATTTCAAAATCAAATCCCCAAAAGTTGAAAACCCTAGAAATTGTTCAAAAAGTTCTTGATTTGGATTTTGGTTGGTTGATTGTTGTTATAAACCATTGGGGTTTGCTTGTAATAGTTGAATATACATTGGGGAACCTTTGAATTGGGTAAACACCTTGAAAACCTTGGAAAAATTGGGTGCCAAAGCCAAGAACACGGAATTTAGACTGTGATGTGAGACACAGTAGGCGGACCGCCCACTTTTATAGGCGGACCACCCACTAAAATTCAATCTCTCTGAAGTTTTGTAGGCGGACCGCCCCTGTACCACAAGCGGACCGCCCACTCCTGGAAGGGGTTTTCGGGTAGTTGTTTCGTAGGTTTTCGTGTCTTGCTTGCTTCCATTACTTTCGGTTAGTACTTTGAGAGTAATTCTCCTACTCAATTAGTACTAATTCATTGAGCGTTTAGGATATTCGTGCATGTTGGTGGTTGATAACTTCCAAAAAGTCTCGTAGAATTTCTTTGGCTCAAGTGGTCACTTAAAAGCCGAACGTCCATAGAGTCCCATTAACTCCACTCTTCCCGAAGAGCATTTGGAACTTGTTGAATTGTGTGGTCGTTGAGGTGGTTGTTCAACTCCGAGTAAGACTTTTGAATCAAGCACGAGTGAACCTACCCCAACTTGAGTGAACCCGAGCGACAATCAAAAGTGAGGGAGTGCGTGAGGACTTTTACTCTAATCTCTTTTCTTGTTTTTGATTGTTTGTAGGTACATGGCGGAAGAGAAAGTAAAGAATACCATTGAGGTTCCAACCGACGTCTTGGCTAGTCTATTGGCCGAGGTGAAGGCTTTAAATCTCAAAATGGAAGTTCTTGAAAAGGAAAGGACCCCGAGTGTCCATAAAGATGCCGGAGAAGGCACAAGTGATGACTCAATCATGAAACCAGATAAATATGCGGAGCTAGTTCGTCGACAACGGCTGAGGGATGAAGCTTTTGCTCGAGAAAGATTGTTGGGCAATCCCCAAGGTGAAGTTCCACTCATGCGGCCCCGAAGATATGTTGTACCCCTTGAGCAAGTTATGAAGCTCAAGAAAGGGAGGGCCTCGAACTTGATGATGATTATGATGCTCCCAATCCGAATAGGAGGGCAATGAATGGAGGCCGGGGTATAGATGGAGGTCGTGGGCGAGGTCGAGGACTTCCAAGGGCTTTTATGGGGAGGAACTTGAGGCGTGAGTATGATGAAGTTGATGACTACTACGAGGGTCAACCGGAACCAAACCGTGGGGATCGTGACAACAACCTCAATAGTGTAAAGATCACTATCCCACCTTTCAAAGGGACTAGTGATCCGGAAGCATTCTTAGAGTGGAAGGTTCAATTGGAGCGGGTCTTTGACACAAATGATACGTCCGAGGATAAGAAAGCTATTTATGCCATCGCTTCATCTGAGTCATATGCTTCCACATGATGGGAATCCGTCAAGCGGTCAAGGAGAAGAGTTGGGTTGCGAATGAACATTACTTGGGAGGAAGTGAAAGAGGTAATGAGTACCAAATATGTGAGACCCAAGTATAGGCAAGAACAACTCAAGAGGCTTTATAAGTTGAACCAAGGCTACAAGTCTGTTGATGAGTATTTCAACGAATTTGAAAAGAACCGAATGGCCCTTGACATGGAAACCGAAGATGAAGAGCAAGCTATCATCCGTTTCAAGAATGGTTTGAGCCGGGAGATTGCTTCTCAATTGAGCTACACATCTTTCATTCTCTTCAAGATATTTGTGATGCCACGGTTGAAGCCGAAAAGTGGCTCAAGGAAGAGAAAGCTTCTCGCTTTAGGAGTACTACTTCTACTCCAATGACTCAACCTAAAGAATGGAAGAGCCCAAACACAAGTGGTACAAGTGGGAGTCGTGATGTGAAGAAGCCTTTTGAGAAGGCTACTCCGAGAAGCGAATTCAAAGAAGTGGGAGGGAACTCTAAAACTCAATTAAATACTCCTTCTCCTTCTTCTTTCCAATTCCACAAGTGCAAGGGTTATGGCCACTTTGCCAAATATTGCCCCACCCAAAAAACACTGATAGTAATGGATGATGGGATGGTGTATGAGGAGGAGAGTGAGCCCGAGGGTGATGTTGTTGAGGAGAGTGAGGTAGTTGAGGGAGAAGAGAGAGTGGCGGAGGGTGATGATCCTAATATGTTCCTTGCGATACGTCGTAGTTTGAGTGCCATGATAAGTGAAGAGAGGGAGGATGAGCAAAGGGATAAATTGTTCCATGCCAGGTGTAGAGTGAAGGGACAAGTGTGCTCCATGATCATCATTGACTCGGGTAGTTGTGCGAATGTGGTGAGCCAATCTTTGGCCTCATAATTGAAATTGTCTACCCTTAAACACCCAAGCCCCTACCGATTGCAATGGTTGAGTGAATGTGGGGAATTGAAGATAGTGAAGCAAATCTTGATTAAGTTCAAGATTGGGAAGTACCAAGATGAGCATATGTTTGATGTGGTGCCAATGCAAGCTTGCCACCTTTTGTTTGGTAGGCCTTGGCAATATGATAAGCATGTGGTTCATGATGGCCGAGCCAACACTTACACAGTCAAACATGAGGGCAAGAAGTATGTGCTTACGCCCTTGACGTCGAAGCAATTAAGTGATGACCATAGGCGCATGAAGGAGTTAAGGGAAGCGGGTCCAAGCCTTTGGCCGAGACTCCACCATCTTCTACCAGTCGCATTTGTGCCATGATGCAACCGGGTGAGTACTTGAGAGGTAATGATGGCACCAAAATGCTCATTTGCCTAGTGCCTAAAGGTATGGTTCTAAACTTCGATTGTGATAATTTTTCTAACTCTAACCCTTTGCCTAGTGCCATTGAGAATATTTTGAAGGTATTTGAGGACATGTTCCCGGAAGAGATGCCAAGTGGTATTCCTCCATTGATGGGGATTGAACATCAAATTGATTTTATTCCGGAGTCCCAAATCCCAAACAAACCGGCCTATAGGAGCAACCCCAAAGATACAAAAGAATTGCAAAGGCAAGTGGATGAGTTGCTCAACAAGGGCTTGGTTCGTGGAAGCTTAAGTCCATGTGCCATACCGGTCATTCTTGTACCAAAGAAGGACGGGACGTGGAGGATGTGTGTTGATTGCCGTGCTGTGAACAAGATAATAGTAATGTATCGTCATCCCATTCCTAGACTTGATGACATGTTTGATGAATTGAGTGGTTCAAGTGTCTTTACTAAGATAGATCTTAGGTCCGGCTACCACCAAATTGGATGAAACTGGGTGATGAGTGGAAAACCGCATTCAAGACCAAGTTTGGTCTTTATGAATGGTTGGTGATGCCTTTTGGCCTCTCCAACGCACCTAGCACTTTCATGCGGTTACTGAACCATGTCTTAAAACCGCTTATCAACAAGTTTGTGGTCGTCTATTTTGATGATATCTTGATCTATAGCAAATCAATAGCTGACAATGTTGGCCACTTGAGTCAAGTTCTTGAAGTGCTAAGAGCCGAAAAGCTCTATGCCAATTTTAAAAAGTGTGTTGTGTTGAAAAGATTGTCTTTTTGGGCTTTGTTGTTAGTGCAAATGGTGTATAGGTTGATGAGTCCAAAGTTGAAGCCATTAGAGATTGGCCTACTCCTACCACCATGTCTCATGTGAGGAGTTTCCATGGCCTTGCTAGTTTCTATAGGCGCTTTTTTAGGGACTTTAGCACCATTGTCGCACCACTCACTGAGTTGGTGAAGAAAGACAAGCCTTTTGTATGGAGAGAGCCTCAAGAGAAGGCTTTCCAAAAATTGAAAAGTAGGTTGAGTACCGCCCCTTTGTTGCAATTTTCCGACTTCGGGAAGGCTTTTGAGGTTGAATGTGATGCCTCGGGGGTGGGTATTGGGGGTGTTCTCATGCAAGAAGGGAAACTCGTTGCCTACTTTAGTGAAAAGTTGAAGGGTGCAACCTTGAATTACTCGATGTATGATAAGGAATTGTATGCCCTTGTGAGAGCTCTAGCTCATTGGCAATACTATCTTTGGCCTAGGGAATTTGTGATCAAGGGTGACCATGAATCACTCAAGCATCTTAGAGGCCAAGAGAAGTTGAACAAGAGGCATGCCAAATGGGTGGAGTTCATTGAGTCTTTTCCCTATGTAATTCA
Organism: Petunia secreta; assembly: GCA_029990175.1. Taxonomy (NCBI): domain Eukaryota; kingdom Viridiplantae; phylum Streptophyta; class Magnoliopsida; order Solanales; family Solanaceae; genus Petunia; species Petunia secreta. The sequence continues at coordinate 64,296,330 of JARKIP010000035.1, forward strand.
TTACAAGAAGGGAAAGGACAATGTTGTAGCCGATGCACTTTCTAGAAAGTTCTCCCTTGCTACCACTCTTGCTTCTAGGCTTATGGGTTTTGAAAACATAAAGTTGATGTATGAACATGACCTAAAGCTCAAGAGCATTCATGATGCTCTAGTGAGTGGGAAGAGGGTGGAGAAATACCAATGGGTAGACGGCTACATTTTTAAAAAAGGTAGAGTTTGTGTGCCCGAGTCCTCATGGAGAGAATTGCTTGTGCGTGAAGCACATTGTGGGTGCTTGATGGGTCACTTTGGGAGAAACAAAACCTTTGCTATCCTCAAAGAGAAATTCCATTGGCCAAAAATGGAGTTGCAAGTTGACCGACTTGCTTAGATTGCAAGCATGATAAGTCCAAGTCCAACCCTCATAGTTTGTATACTCTCCTTCCTATTCCTACTAGTCCGCGGATGGATATTTCTATGGATTTCGTTATGGGTTTGCCACGGTCTAAGGGGGGACATGATAGTATTTATGTTGTCGTGGATAGGTTCTCCAAAATGGCTCGCTTCATCTCTTGTAGGAAAATTCATGATGCACAACATGTAGCTTCTTTGTTCATTGATAATGTGTTAAAGTTGCATGGTGTGCCTCGAACCATTGTGAGTGATAGGGACTCTAAGTTCCTTAGTCATTTTTTGAGGAGTCTTTGGGGTTCTCTTGGCACCAAGTTGTTGTTTTTCACATCCCACCACCCTCAAACGGATGGCCAAACCGAGGTGGTGAACCGAACTTTGGGTGCTCTACTTAGAGCTATGACCCGAGGTAAGGCCGGGACGTGGGTTGAAAAATTATCTCTTATGGAGTTTGCATATAACCGTACATTGCATAGCATGATTGGCATGACTCCGTTTGAGTGTGTTTATAATTTTAATCTTTTGATTCCACTTGATCTAACCCCTTTGCCCAAGGATATGGTTGTTTGTTTTGAAGGTAAAAGCCGAGCTAAGGCAATGCTCGAGATTCACGCCAAGGCAAGAAAGAGCTTAGAGGAAGCCTATGCAAAGGTGACCCTCAAGAAGAACAGGGGGAGGAAAAAGTTGGAACTCAAGAAAGGAGATTGGGTGTGGGTGCACTTCCACAAAGAGAGGTTTCCAAACCTTAGAAAAGGAAAATTGGCCCCCCGAGGTAATGGACCGTTCCAAGTGCTTTCCAAGATCAACAACAATGCCTACGTGATTGATCTACCCAGTGAGTACAATGTGCCAATACTTCCAATGTTAGTGACTTGGCTCTTCTCGACGTAGATGTTGATGCCGTGGAGGATGATGCCTTAATTTTGAGGACGAAACCTTCTCAAGAAGGGGAGGATGATAAGGGGCAAACCATCACAAGGCCCTTTACGAGAAGCCAAACCAAATCACTTCATGACGCTCACCTTCACTTGGTATGGAAAGGCGTGGACATTGAAGATGGAAGCTCTGAAACTACCTTGAAGATCATACATTGGAGCACCATGGAAGGATGACCATCTAGACCACAAGGAGAAGCTCAAATGACAGAAAGTGAGGCGCCTTAAGAGACCTCAGGAAGGGGCAGACTGCCTCCCAGAATGGGCCCGTTTGATTGTAAACTCTCTGGATCTCCAAGAGGCGGACCGCCCACTTCTCTGTGAAGCTCCACCATACCTTGCAGAAGCGGACCGCCTCCCTAAATGGCCGGGGCACCTAGTTTGCTGAGAAGCCATCTGAGATTCTAACTATTTTGTAGTGTAATTCCAAGTATAGCCCTAGCTTACTTCTATTGTTTTGAACCACTTAAGGGGTATTCTAGACATTTCATTTGTGATTGTAGAAGACTAAAAGAGTCTTCAACTAGTCTTGAATTCATTACACAACTTTGAACACAAAACATATGAGATAAACTCTCTCTTTGAAACTTATGAATTTTAGCTTGATTTCTATTGGAAGAATTCGAATTGAACTTCAAACCTTTCAATCATTTCTATTTGCAAGGACCTCATGATTCTTGAGTATAATTGCATAGCGTAGGTGATTCTTGACAATCGTTTGGGGTGTAACGAAACATCGTTCTTCGTTGCTACTTGGACAATCGTCTGAGTCTCGTCTCGTTTTTATCTTGTTATTGCTTTTCATAGATTTCCCCTTATCAAAGCCTCACTAATGCTGATGGCAGGCTGATACAAGACCAGAAAGGGGTTGAAGAAGAAATACTACAGTTTTATAAAGATTTACTAGGTACTGCAGCAAGAGAGCTCCCAGCCATCAATATCCAAGTCATGAGGCAAGGAAGAACTCTGAGTAGAACTCATCAACTGGACATGATCAGACCTGTATCAAAAAAAGAAGTACACCAAGATCTGCAGGGGATTGGGGACATTAAAGCACCTGGCCATGATGGTTTCAATGCACATTTTTTCAAAAAAAGCTGGGCAATCATAAGGACTGAGGTAACACAAGCTGTACTGGAGTTTTTTTAGACTGGTGTAATGTATAAACCTGCCAACTACACTACTGTCACACTAATCCCTAAAGTAAAATATCCACCCAAGATATCTGAATATAGACCTATCTCCTGATGCACTCTCTTATACAAAATCATTTCTAAAATACTCACCAATAGACTGCAACCGGTAATGGAGATATTGATAGATAGTAGCAAATCAGCTTTTGTTCCTGAGAGAGTCATCAGTGACAACATCATTCTAAGTCATGAGCTGGTAAATGGATATGGAAGAAAAGGCATTCACCAAGATGCATGATGAAATTTGATATGAGGAAAGCGTATGATTCAGTTGAATGGAGTTATTTGGAACAAGTTATGACAGAAATGAGGTTTCCTAGGCAGTTTGTGAAATGGATCATGGAGTGTGTAACTTCAGTGTCATACTCCTGTTGACACCCAATTTTGTCCAGGAAGTTTCAATTAAAAGTCTAATTATTTTACATTAAAATTAATTTTAAAAATTAAAGGTAGTTGATTAATTTCAAATAAAAGTGCTAAAATCGCAATCCGCAACCTTAATTCAGGCCTACCCTTGCAAAACCTCTATATTAACTAAAACTCCCAATTCATTTCAGTTCCCCCCAAAAATCCCCATAACCCGTTTTTCCAATTCCTGACCCGCAAAAAATCCCCCTAACCCATTTTTCCAATTCCTGACCCACAAGAAAACCCCAACCCATAGCTCTTTATCTCCTCTCTCCCTGTATGAACATAATGCTGGACCTATCAAAATCTTCCAGAGGCGTACTTGCTCAAGCAAATTGTGCCAATTCCAGCTATTAAAATTCAAATTTCAAACCTTATCCGAAAAGAGATCTGTTGGAGGTCATTCTAGGGATTTCATTTTAATTCAAAAGCCCTAATTTGTGTTCCGATTAACTGAAAGCTAGAGGAGATTTTAGAGGGAACAGCGGCGAGAGCAGAGAGGGTTCAAAAAAAATTGAGGCGTGAATGTGAATAAGAGAAAAAAGATGCACCAAGCATATAACATATACAAGTTTCATTTTCCAGTTTGAAGATCATCTTCGTTGTCACTGTTTTTGGTTTTCGAATTGTGTCATTTTTTCACCATTCCAATCGTCACCTTATTCGCGTCGTCGAGTCGCTTCGAGCTGTGTTGTTTCGATCCCTCGCCCTCGTTCACTGCTCCAAGAAAGGTAATAAACCTTTCCACCTTATTCTTCAGCTTTCTTTTATATGTTATCAACTGTCGAATCTGCTTATCTTAGGTATGTAACAGATTAGTTATGTGACATATGGAATAATCGTTCATGTTGAGTTTCAGTCATTCAACTTGAAAGCCTTTTTCTGGTCTTGTTATTGCATTCATGAGATGTTTTGCTTGATCCTAAATGTAAAAAAATGGTTTGAGTTCCCTGTTTCTCTTTAACCTTAATGGTACTTTCATAAATCATGTGGTTACTAGTTTTGCTTGGATAAATGCCTGTATTTTTGGTCTTTTATCTGTCCAGTTTATTTTTAGTGGGGGTGTGTGTGTATTCTGGTAAAATGGAGTCACGAGGATTGTTTCTGGCTGTTTGGTTGTTTTGAAAGCGAGTTGCAGCAGGGTGTTTGTGGTGTGGATGCTCAGGGATGCAGGTAGTGGGAGAAAGAGTTGCAAGGCAGTGAGGGGGTCAAATTAGCTTGATAGCAGGGTCTGGTATTTCTTCAGGCTTGTGAGATTTGTTCAGGGTTTGGTTCAGGTGGAAGGAGTAATGTTCAAGGATGCAGAGGTTGTTTGGAAGTTGTTCAAGTAGATGTGGGTTATTTGCTTGTATTTGTGTTCAGTTTGTGGGTGCAGGGCAAAATTTGGTTTCTCAGTTTAATGTTGTCTGGTAAGTAGTTCAGGTCTGGTGAGGGGGATGCAGGTCTGCTCAGGCAGTCTTTGGATCTGTTAGTGTGTATGTGAGTGTTCGGTTGTGTGCAGTATGTGTTCAGGTAGTATAGGTTGTTCCTGGTGTTTTTGGTTTGTGAGGGCATAGCTTTGGAGCAGTTCAGGCAGTGAGGGAGTTGTAGAATTATTTCCAGGTCTGCTCTATGTCGGGCTGATATCTCTAGTTCAGGAAATTTTGAAGGAGTATGCTGGTAGAAGGGTGTCCCTATTTCAGTTTTGTTTTCTGTGATTTCAATGGGATCTGTTAGTTTAGATGTGTGTGTGTGCTTGTACGTGCAGGTTCAATGTTGCATGTGTGTGTGAGGTCTGAAGTCTGTGTGCTGTTTTGTTTGCTTGAGGGAGCAGGAGTGGGGCTCAGAGTCTAGATGTTCCTGTGTCAATTCAGGGAAGGGGCTGTTTATTTTTAGTTGTTGCAGGAATTGGGAATGTTTAGGGGGTAGGCAGTGTGAGGATTGGTTGAATTGCAGGTTGTGTTTGATTCATTTCAGCCCTGGTGTTTGTATCTTTTTTTTTTAAATTAAGCCTGCCTTTTAGATATACACTGTTTCTTTAAGCTTGAACTGATCGGATTGCTTAGGGATCGAGTCTAGTTCTCTGGATAAATGCAACTTTGCTTAGCCTTAACCATCAGTTTCAATGACTTTTTTTGTAAGGTCTGAGTTTCCTGTTCTTAAAAATTCTGGCAGCCTTCTCCCTTGTCTAGTTCTCATGTTCTATATTCTCTTAGTTCCTTTGTTATGCTTGTAAATTCTAGTATAGTTTCTGTCATAGGTAGTTTTCTATGATTTGTTTAGCCTGGAGCTGTGTTTTGTCTTGATAAATTTAATGTCCCCTCATGCCTTCCCCTTTTCTGTTATCACTTGAAGAGATCCTCAAAGAAGCTCCTTTGGTATGAAGTCATTTATTTTATATTTTATGTGGTAGATGAGATTAAGTGCAGTGAGTTTAGTTAATGAACTTGTCATACTTATCATTTTTTTTAAAAGAAAAAGGGGTATAATGTTTAATTTGTTCTACCTTTTGTTGCTCTGTTCATTTAGTTTAACTGCACCTGTAAGATTATAAAATAGTCCATAAGTTAATTATAGAATTCAAATCTTATTTTTTAAATCGCAACCTGTTATCGTGTGAATTATGAATCCATGAAAATGGTTTAAAATCTCTTCTCCTCTTGTTAATGTATTTCTCTGTCTGCTATCCCCGTGTAAATAGTTTAACTTTGTATGGATTAAAGAATTGTTAATCTTTTGAAGGATTGAGGATGTAGTGTCTGGTTGCTTCATTTATATTTTGTTTTATAAAACTTTTTTTTCAATTCACAACATTTAGCTTATTGAGTTGGACTATGTTTCCTAGAATGTGGTCACAAAGTAGCATAAATGTTATTTGATGTCTCTTCTTTTCTAACAAATGAATTGGTTTGCAGTAAAAAAATTCCTTTCCTCTTGTCTCTTCTAGTGTTCTTCTGTTACAAACTTTATGTATATACCTTCTGATAAGCTAAAGGAAAATCTTGACTAGTCTTGCAAATATCTTAACCATGTCCAGCATCACCCTTTAATGTTGTAATTGATGGATTGGGACCAAATTATTTTTTTTTATAAGTTTTCTTCCTTACTGTTTGCTCTTAAAGTTCATTCTTACTGTAGACATGTACTAATTTTATTTCTTGTTTGCATTTTTTTTGGCATGTAATACCTTGGGACGAGTTGGTTAAATTCGACATTGGGTTGCCTAATGCGCATTGGAGCCGTTTGGGGTCGTGTTCAAGTCTTGAGTTGAGAAGAGGATTTTCAAGGCTCGTCTACGAGTTTGTTACAAGTTTCCCGAGAAGTGAATGAAACTTTTAAAACTCAAGGCTCAAATTATGAGTTGCATTTCCGGGTTCTATTTTTTTTCACTCTATCTTCCCCGCTCCTTTAGAAATCTATATATAGGACTTCCCCGTAGACTGGACTAGGAGCCTTGTAGGATAAAAATTGTATCGAATTGTGTTGATTAATATAAATTAGTTAAATTGCTTTGAATGCCTTGTCTAGTTTTCTTTGCGAATGGCCAATTATTTTATGAATATTAAGAATCATTTGTTCATTAATGAGTGCAAATCAAAATTTAATTAAAATTGTACCATTTTTATCATTATTTATTTATCAATTTACTTATTTTATTAAATATTTCGTTATTTATTTAATTATTTATTATTTACTATTTATTATCTACTTATTTATTTATCTACTTATTATTTTACTTCTTCTTTTATTTATCCTATATTTTTCCTAAAACCTCTAAGTTATTTATTTTATTAAAATTCGTGAAACCGCCGGATTAACCGCTTTTAGCGGATTTTCGAAAGTGCTCCCGCTAGGGACCTTCTTTCGAATTTAATAGAGTCACTTACTCAGAATTTCTGAAACTTATTTTTCTTATAAAATAAGGAACAAATGCACTCATTAATTAACAATAGGTTCCTAATAATCCTTAAATTAGGCAGCGACACCAAAGAAGCCCTTTGGAGTCCCATTTTGTTGAAACCAAATCCTAATTTTTTTGGGAGGGTTCAACAGTGTGGCGACTCCAAAGAAGCCCTTTGGAGTCCCATTTTGTCGAATTCAAACCCAGAACCCTACCCGATTAAGCCCTAATTTTTTCCTCATCCCGATCGAATTCCCCAAAACTCCACCAGAATAATCCAAAAAACCCTCTGGTCCCCCCATGTCCCCCACATCATCCTCTTCGTACAAACCCAGCTGTATCAATCTTGATCGTACATTTCAAAGGCGAGTTCATCCGAGCCCTTGGCTTTAATCCCAACGGGCTTTTTTTGTTTAGATGTGGATTATTGTACCACCTTTAGGAGGAGACGATTTTAACCCTTATCTAACAATAAATTGCAAAGTTGGGCATGGGATTTAAACTTTTTGTAGCCTAAATCCGAAACCCTAGTGCACAGGTATATATTGTTCATTTTTACTCATTTTCTTTCAGTTTTGGGGAGCCGCAGGAGAACTCACAGAGGAAAATATAGAAAATGGCACAGTTCATAGAATACATAGAAATTTTATTTTTCAGTTCTAAGCACTCAAAATAGTATTATTATTTCTGGGATTTTATTATTTTTGGGCGGTCGATTCATTATCCACGTTTCCATTTGAGTCGTCGACCTTGCTCGCATCACTTTGTTCAAGTCGCTATTTTCGGATCCTTCGCCCTAAGTCACTGCTCCAAAAGAGGTCAGTTTCGTACCTCGATTCTCTTTTCTGCATTTTATTATACTGATTCGAATGACATGAATATATTGGAAGTGAGTCTGTTTTTTCTTAAGTGTTTATTATTGAATAAAGGATTCATACTGTTATTATAGTAGTGCTGAAGATGAAGTTTAAGTCTTTATCAAATCCTTGTCTTATCGATTTTAAAAGAATGTGATTAATCTGCTATAAATGATAGTTGTTGCCTGCATTCCTTATCCACATTTCCTGTCTATAATCACTTTTGAATGGAATTGACTAAAATATAAAGTAGGAAATCTGTTAAAGACTTGCCTGTTTCCTGCTTCTTTCTTTTTTCTGGATGCTATATACAAAAAGAGGGTGTTTGGAGTGCGAGTAGGTGTTCTGGAGGCAGTGAGGTGTGGAGTGTGTAGGGATGTCAGGGAGCATAGAGTGAGAAGTTTCTGTTTGTTTAAAGGAGGTGTTCAGTGGTTTATTTTTGGTTCAGGGCATGTGCAGGTTGTTAGAGAGGAGTTAGAGGGTGTTTGTGAAAGGTTTAGGGAGCTAGTTGCAGGTTGCTTTGGGTTATGGAAGCTGAAGGGATAAGGTAAAGGGGTTGTTCAAGTTTTGCTTAGGTGTAAGAAGTAGTATGAAGGTCAAGGGGGTCTGATGGCGTTGGCTCTGATTCCCTGCTTGCTTTGCAAGTTCAGGGAGTGTCCAGAGTTAGTTTAGTTGGAAGTCCTGAAGGGGTGAAGTTCAGGGAGTTAGTTCATGTCGAGAAGAGTAGGATGTTTTTTTTTTATTTGGTTTAGGAGTTTCAAGAAGTGTGCAGTTGGATTCTGAGTCAGAGAGGGTCTTTTGTAAGTGTCAGGTGGTGATTGGCATTTCCTGTGGCTTATGTGTATGCCAGGATGTTCAAAGTTATGGTTTGCAATAGTAAAGTAGTAGATTAGGATGTTCTGGCTGCCTGAAGGGAATAGCAGGTTTGTCTATGAGGAGTATAAAGGCTAGGAGTTTAAGAGGTCAATGGAGTTTTGGTCTGGTTTTCAAGCTGTAGCAGAGTACATGCAGGAGTTTGAAGCATGTCAGGTAGTGCAGGGCATAGGGATCTTGATCCTGGAAGCTAGGATGTGCAAGGCCTGGTTCAGGTTCTAGCCTTGTCCTGTCCTAGATTCTGATAGTTTCTTTGCCAGCTTAGTTTCTAATTTCTAGTACTATTGTTTCATCCCTGTTGTTCCATCTAAATCATTGTGTAGTAAAACTGGAATTTTAGGCTTGAGTTTTGCTTGAAATTTGTCATCACTTTATCCATTGTGCTTGTTCACAAATCATGCCAGAATCCCTTTTCAAATTAAATTAGTTATCTTATTCCATTTATTAGCCTTTGATCTTGCTTTTCATTCTAAAACCGATGGAGATCTGTTAGTCCAGGCATCAAGCATTTATTTTAAAGTATTGGTTCCATTATCTGCATGAGTTCCTATTCAGTTCAATGCTAGGTAAAAAGGCAGGCTTTAGGGTAGTAGATTTGGGGTGTTATCAGGTTGTCCCAGGCCTGCGGTCCAGTTTCAACTCCCTGCTTTTCTTCTTCTCTTGGTTCAATCTCAGCCTGGGTTTGTTTGGTTCTGTCTTTTGTGTCCTTTGAAGCTGTTTTCATAGCAGTCCCGGATCTATGGAGTTCCTGGTTATCTGAGGGAGTTGGAGTGAGGGTCTGGAGCAGTAGTAGGAGATAGTAGGTTGTTTCTTAGTGAGCTTGGATGGTGGTAGGCAGCTTAGGGTCCATTCAGTGAGGCTTGAGTGTTGTTCTGGAGAGTGTATGTTGTTGGCAATTGTCCTGGTAAGGCCTGATTAACTGTTCTTTAGTGAGGTTGGCTTGTCCTAAATTATCTGTCTGTTGTTATCTTAAATCAGTTTATTTGCGTTGCTTTTAACCTGGTCAATGCTATTCTGTATGTTCAGTTAAAACTTGGATTGATAAGAATATGAAAGTTTTGTTCTAGTCCTTTGTTCATAACATGTTGTTGATGCATTTGCAAATTGGTCGATTTTGGATTGAAATATGAAACTGAATGTGCATTTCTCTTTATGTTTCATAGTTATCAAATAGAATATTGGTTATGTCGCCTCTTTTACCGCTTTCAAGTAGTCTAATAGAGTGCACACTTTACCTTTGGGTTGAGAGAACAAAATGACATCCTTTACATTGTTTTCCTGTTTAGTGTACTTTTTCTAATCCTTATTTTCCTTATCTTTTTATTTTGCATGAAAACACTCCTTGGGACGAGTTTGAGTTGCTAAACTCGCGAATTGGGACGGCATGCATTTGGGAAGTTATTTGATCCGCTCTACATTTTCGGGACTTGATATCCCCGAAAAATGTAAAAAGAAAAGGAAAATGAAAACCTTGTGAAATACAGGGCTCGTATTGAGTTTGCTATCCGGGTTCTACCTTCTAAACTCCTTCTTTTCCGTCCCCTTTATAAAAGCATGTTTTAGGAGCCCTGTAGAATAGAAATGGTATTTGAATTGTGAATAATTATGGTAAATTACTTAAATATTTTTTATATGAATGCTTTGTATCATTTCTTTGCGAATCGCCAATTAATTTATGGATGTTTAGAACATTTGTCAATTACTGAGGGAAAAATCAAATTCGACTAAAAATCGTACCCTCGTCATAATTCGCATTTGAACTGCTTTTTTATTTATTATATTAAATATTCAATTATTTATTTATCTAATCTAATTAATTATTTAGTTAATCAATTAAATTTTAAACCTTCATTTATTTATTTATTTAATCTAATTTATTTAATTTCAATTAATCATTTTTTAATCAATATTTATTTATTTAATTAATCAATTATTATTCATTTACTCCTTTATTTAATTAAAATTGATAAGTATTCATTTATTAAATTAAGTTATTTATTTGCTTATTTATTTATCTATTTATTCAATCAATTAATTAATCTTTTATTACTATCCAATTATTTATCTAGTTTGGTTTATTTAATTATCTAACTTCATTTAACCTTTACTTATTCTACTAATTAATTAATTGATCATTATTTCATTATCCATTTAATTAATCTTAAATTGGGTCATTTATTTATCTAAGTATCGGCATAATTAAAATCTTATCTTATTTATTTTATTTCTATTATCCTCATTTAGAATTAACTTTATATTTTTTATCCTTAATAGATTCGTGAAAACCGTCGGATTAACCGCATTTAGCGGATTTTCGAAAGTGCTCCCGCAAGGGACCTTCTTTCGAATTTAATAGAACCACTTACCTAGAATCTCTTAATTTATTTTCTTTTAAATAAAGAATAAAAAATACACTCTTTAGTTAACTTAGGTTCCTAATAATCCTTAAATTAGGTGGCGACTCCAAAGAAAACCCTTTGAAGTCCCATTTTGTTGAAAATACATCCCGATGCATACTTGTTATGCGTTATTTGGAAGGGTTCAATAGCGTGGCGACTCCGCTGGGGATAGCAAATGGTTCTAACCATAAGGCTTTCACGAATTTGTTAGCTGGTATTGTTTGAATTGTATGCCGATACCAGTATGCGTAGCTTATTTAATTATTGTGTTTGTATGTTGAAACTAGCATGATTATATCTATTGTTTATTTGAGGGCATGCTTAGTTAATTTAACTGATTGTTGTGTGTCACGGAAGCATGTCACTACACCCTTATTTGTGCACATATATAAACTGGCATTCCGTTCATACTTCTCCCACTCCTGGGAACCTCTTGCATTTTCACCCTAAATATCCGCGAGGTGCGCCCATGCGCACCCGCACTTTCTTCCACTAAAGAACCCTGTGACGAGTTGGTACACCAGCGGCCATCGTAGGAGTAATTGGATTGCGATACCGCTTCCCTATCACCTGTTAGCCTCAACTGTTAACCCACTCTTAGATGGAGCTTTAGGAGCATGCATGCATTTACACCTTAGTCTGGACCTGGTCCTTGGTACCGCCTCCATAGTTAGGAAAGCGCCCTTACGTCAACGGGTTTTTGAAACCCAACGACAATGCAGATTATGTGCTGTGTGATAACGAATCCTCAGTCCTAACCATGTTTTGAGCAAAATTAGATTTAGAATTTTGTCTTATATGTTGTCTTTTAGGTTAGAAAATGGAAGAATTTAGCAGAATCTATGTGGTCATAGCAGTCCACGGAGAATTTGAGTTCATAGTGCAGAATTTCTTGAACAAAACAGAATTGCAATCGAGGAAAAGTTAGACAGATTTGTTTGGTTTGTGTTTTGGAGATGGTCTGGTGTAGTGAGATCTAAGAGGCGAATCCCCTGGTGTCTTTAAAAGATCAGTGGGGTCCCTCTCGTGAATGGCTTTGTGTGTGTGCAGGCCCATGTTGACTAACCAGCTACAAATTCTTATGTAATGAAGTATGCTTGTCGCATGCTAGGAGAGTGAAGCCCCTATGTCTATAAACGACCAATGAGATCCCTCATTGAAGACCAGCGCGGTCTTGGCTACCTAGGAAACTGAGAGGCTTGATTAAAGCCGAGGACCAATGAGGAGCCCTATGAACAAGGTCTGTGAGCCTTGCAAAACCTAGGAAGCTGAGAGGCTTGACTAAAGCCGAGGACCAGTGAGGTTTTTATTTTTGAGAGGCCAATTGGCTCCTTTCATGATTTGCAGTCTGGTATTGTGAAGGCAGTTGGAAATCTGACCCCTGGATGTTGTGAAATAATTGGGAGTTGTGCTTGGAGGAGCGTTGATGTTTGCAAAAGATATAGAGGTTGATTTCAGGTTTTAGGCATTTGAGTTTAGAAATTAGGTGCAGATGTTGTGGAGAGCATGAGCTGTGTTAGAATTTCGAGTTGACACCAACTTTTGGAAGTTAGTTGGGATAACGGGATTACAGTGTCGAGGCGAAGAGCTGATTATTATCAATTATTGTTATTATTTATTGCTTACTCTAAATCTGAATTGCTCAAAACTGGTATGAACTATTTTTCGTTACCACTTGTTTGCGCGTCTTAGGCCCACCTCTGGCACAAAGAGGCACCTTACAGGGTAGGACGCGTTTGCAATTTATTTACGCTCAATTACTTGTGGTTGCCACATGTCAGATTATCTGCCAATATGCAATTACTTGTTAAATATGTGCTACTCACCTGAAATTCGTTGGCACTGATTGCTTTGTGACCAAAGTTGTTCGATGGTATGGTAAGATTAGCGCTATGTCACTTCAATCTATTTTTCGTAAAAGTTAACCGCTTTATGAAGTTGTTTATTCATCTATTATCTGAATTCATGCATATTATTATTTCAAAACGCCTTTCAAAATTTTCTTTCGTTTGTCTTACTTCGAGTCTCGTTATTTTGCAAAATGTCATTTAGTGTCAAATGTTAAAGTATTCACAAGTTATCCTTTTTTAAAATAACTTCACGAGAAATCCGATTAACATTGAACTTAAACTAGCTGCTGCCATTAAACAAGCGTTTCTCATCTGTTCTGCTTTAACAAAATGAGTGTCTTGTTTAAAACTTTGGGTCTTTTCCAGTACGGTCTCAATTTTTCCATTTTGAAATAAGTTGACCCGTCAGTTTCAGCTTTAATAAATTTTATTAAATTCGATATGCGTTGCTAAAGGGCTAATTGTTTTGAACATCAAAAGAGGACCTATGGCTCGTCAAACTGTTGTGATTGACTTGACTGAAAGTGATGAATCCAACCAAGACAAGGTTGACAGGCTCGAAGCAGTCGTAGCAAGCTTGGAAAAGCAGAAATACGCACGGTCTGATTCCCAAGGAGGGATACGTAGGCTCCTCCATCGGGCTCGACCATTTAGTATTTAAATCTTAATTTACCCAAGATAGAAGCTAGGGCGAATTTTGCAAAGCAAGTAGAAGTCGTGAGAGATTACAACTGGGGCAGCTTTCGTAAAACAATTTGAAGAATCAGAATTCATAACTGGGGCAGTTTTCGCAAAGCAAGTTGAAACGTTGAAGTCATAACTAGGACAGAATTTTGCAAAAAGCAAGCTGAAAACATTGAGTTGGTTTGGTCGTTATTAGAAACAGTTTTCAAGGATTGGTGCAAATTGTTGTTTTGCAAGCAAGAATTGATAGTCGAGCAAAGCATTGATATTCAAAATAAGCCGACCATTTTAGCAATTTGAGCCAAAATGGTCTAGCACGCATACTGATTTAGTAAAAACTTTCAAAGTTGTTTTTATCAACTCGCGTCTTTAAAAATCAAATTTTGTTGATTATCAAGTTTCGCACTCTCAAATATTTTACTCCTTTGTTGAGTCGGGAATTTTGTCCCATCCATTCGGCCTAATGGCCTATTTTATACTTAAAATCCTATGCATGCATTGCTATTTTACGTATTAACTTGTTTTTGTTCAATGTGTAGAATTCATTTGTTAAAGGTTGCTTGGCATTGAACACTAAAATGGCTGAGAATCTGCATCAAAGACAAAACAACATGGCAAAGCAGCTTCAGGCAACCAACTCTGGTATGAGTATCTTGCAAGCACAGAATGATGACGTTGAAGAATATGTGGTGCAAAAGAATAAAATGGTCAAATTCGGAAGCACAAGCCAATTCTTGACAAACACCAGCTTTACCTCCAACCTATCCTGCTTAACCATGCCTTATTATCCAATACCTATACATACCATATATCCGCAAATTTCACAAGAATATCTTACCGATCCAATTGTTTTGCCAGCTGCAACCTCAAGCCAACCGTCTTTTATCATTATGCCTGTTGCAGGGAGTTAATCAAATCAAGTGATAGTGTGCCCACAAGAATTGCCTAGAAAAGAAGATTAAATGACAACACTTTATTTTATAAAAATGGCATTTCCCTGCCTAACTATCTTACGTTTGCCTACTCTTTTGAAGTTTTATGTAATGAACTATCTTGTACCCTTTATTCGGCTCTTAATCCCGAAATCAATGAAAATCTATTTTTCCCAAATAAGCCAAGTAGTTATAAGATGATTTATCTTGTGCAAGGAGAAGAATTTCAAGAATGTCAGATTTTCGCAGCAACAACACATTTGATTGCCATGCAAGCAAAATGCAGATTTGAAGCCAAATTAGGTGTTCAAACAAGCCAATCGTTATTTGATCAAAAACTAACAATTGTTCTTTGATTAAACATGGGCAAATTTTTGCATTTACCGCAAAGTTCAGCATCAAGATGGAAGGAGTAATGCAAAGTGTCACGACTACCCAGAAATTTTATAGTACTTACAATTTTTCTTTGAATGCAGAAATCTCAAGCAGCAAAACGAGACGAACTCGCAACTATTAGTTTCTCGAAGAATATTTGTCTTATCGCATATGTAGAACAACTCTATTTCTCTCTTCGTAATTATAGCTTTTGCTCGATTATTGCATCACCAGCACAAGCCAGACGACTTCAGTTTTTGCAAGATACAGGGTTTATCCACCCACAAATAGGATATCTTGGGTCCTTCCACCCATAAATAGGATATCAGGGTTTATCCACTCACAAATAGGATATCTCGGGTTTCTCCACCCACAAATAGGATATCAGGGTTTATCCACCCACAAATAGGATATTTTGGGTCCTTCTACCCACAGGATATCATTGGGTCGTTCCACCCACAATTAGGATATCTCGGGTCCTTCCACCCATAAATAGGATATTCGGGTCCTTCCACCCACAAATAGGATATTCGGGTCCTTCCACCCATAAATAGGATATCTCAGGTCCTTCTACCCATAAATAGGATATCTCGGGTTCTTCCACCCATAAATAGGATATCTCAGATTTTTCCACCCACAAATAGGATACTTCGGGTCCTTCCACCCACGAATAGGATATCTCGGGTCTTTCCACCCACGAATAGGATATCTCAAGTCTTTCCACCCACAAATAAGATATGCAGATTTCTTTCAAGTAGATGATAGTCTAAGACAAGTCGGCTGAAGCACCGCTTTCGGAGTGTTTCGCGGTGTCGGTTGTCTTGCAACATTGGCATGTTATATTTAAAGTAGATTGATAGTATAAGACAAGTCGGCTGAAGTGTCGCTTTCGGAGTGTTTCGCGATGTCGGTTGTCTTGCAACATTGGCATGTTATATTTAAAGTAGATTGATAGTCTAAGACAAGTCGGCTGAAGCACCACTTTCGGAGTGTTTCGTGATGTCGGTTGTCTTGCAATATTGGCGTATTATATTTAAAATAGATTGATAGTCTGGGACAAGTCGGCTGAAGCACTGCTTTCGGAGTGTTTCGCGATGTCGGTTGTCTTGCAACGTTGGCATGTTATATTTGAAGTAGATGATAAAAATAGACCATTCGACTTGAGACATCATGTCTCATTAGTCGACTTACCTTATGAAATCATTGCATTCTACAATTCATTTTCACTTTACTTATTGTTTTGCTTTACTATTTCAGAATAATGATCAGCCTAGAGGTTTTCCGAGCGGAGCACCTTGTCAGTTGATCGAAAGAAGAACTTATTGATGATATCACAACCCGCATTTACAATTTTATGTTATCACTTTACTTATTTCTTATTCCATTATTACAGTTTATTAGCAGTTGCTCGCTTACCGTTTGTCGAGTTTACTACAGGACTTTAGCAGCACCGCAGCAGCATTTGGAGCATAACGTGGAACTATTTCTTAGCAGTGAACTGGGGCAATCGTTGATATGAGCTAGACTCGTCAACGAGGATCTGAAGAGTCACACTCGAACAAGCAAATTCTATCCTAATCTTTTGTTTCGGATTAGGATGTCAGTTTGAAATCTTTCCTATTCGTGTGTCCTTTCTTTTGTCAATCGTGCGAGTCTTCGTATCTAAGTGTCGTTGAACTACATATGGCCTGATTCTCTTTTAGCCCGAGATATGTAGGCAACTCGGAAACAGGAGTTCGGCCATACCCATAAGCCACGCCTTTTGGTCCATGGAAACAGAAGTCTTTGGCTTTATCGTGACAAAACTGGTTTTATGTCAACTTCTTTACCCTAAAAACTCTTTCATCCTTTTCCTGGTAAAGAGGGGCAGCTGTTGACACCCAATTTTGTCCCGGAAGTTTCAATTAAAAGTATAATTATTTTTACATTAAAATTAATTTTAAAAATTAAAGGTAGTTGATTAATTTCAAATAAAAGTGCTAAAACCGCAATCCGCAACCTTAATTCAGGCCTACCCTTGCAAAACCTCTATATTAACTAAAACTCTCAATTCATTTCAGTTCCCCCCAAAAATCCCCCTAACCCGTTTTACCAATTCCTGACCTGCAAGAAAACCCCGACCCGTCGCTCTTTATCTCCTCTCTCCCTGTACGAACATAATGCTGGACCTATCAAAATCTTCCAGAGGCGTACTTGCTCAAGCAAATTGTGCCAATTCCAGCTATTAAAATTCAAATTTCAAACCTTATCCGAAAACAGATCTGTTGGAGGTCATTCTAGGGATTTCATTTTATTCGAAAGCCCTAATTTGTGTTTCGATTAACTGAAAGCTAGAGGAGATTTTAGATGGAACAGCGGTGAGAGCAGAGAGGGTTCAAAAAAAAATTGAGCCGTGAATGTGAATAAGAGAAAAAAGATGCACCAAGCATATAACATATACAAGTTTCATTTTCCAGTTTGAAGATCATCTTCGTTGTCATTGTTTTCTGGTTTTCGAATTGTGTCATCTTGTCACCATTCCAGTCGTCACCTTATTCGCGTCGTCGAGTCGCTTCGAGCTGTGTTGTTTCGATCCCTCGCCCTCGTTCACTGCTCCAAGAAAGGTAATAAACCTTTCCACCTTATTCTTCAGCTTTCTTTTATATGTTATCAACTGTCGAATCTGCTTATCTTAGGTATGTAACAGATTAGTTATGTGACATATGGAATAATCGTTCATGTTGAGTTTCAGTCATTCAACTTGAAAGCCTTTTTCTGGTCTTGTTATTGCATTCATGAGATGTTTTGCTTGATCCTAAATGTAAAAAAATGGTTTGAGTTCCCTGTTTCTCTTTAACCTTAATGGTACTTTCATAAATCATGTGGTTACTAGTTTTGCTTGGATAAATGCCTGTATTTTTGGTCTTTTATCTGTCCAGTTTATTTTTAGTGGGGGTGTGTGTGTATTCTGGTGAAATGGAGTCAGGAGGATTGTTTCTGGTTGTTTGGTTCTTTTAAAAGCGAGTTGCAGCAGGGTGTTTGTGGTGTGGATGCTCAGGGATGCAGGTAGTGGGAGAAAGAGTTGCAAGGCAGTGAGGGGGTCAAATTAGCTTGATAGCAGGGTCTGGTATTTCTTCAGGCTTGTGAGGTTTGTTCAGGGTTTGGTTAAGGTGGAAGGAGTAATGTTCAGGGATACAGAGGTTGTTTGGAAGTTGTTCAAGTAGATGTGGGTTATTTGCTTGTATTTGTGTTCAGTTTGTGGGTGTAGGGGAAAATTTGGTTACTCAGTTTAATGTTGTTTGGTAAGTAGTTCAGGTCTGGTGAGGGGGATGCAGGTCTGCTCAGGCAGTCTTTGGATCTGTTAGTGTGTATGTGAGTGTTCAGGTGTGTGCAGTATGTGTTCAGGTGGTATAGGTTGTTCCTGGTGTTTTTGGTATGTGAGGGCATAGCTTTGGAGCAGTTCAGGCAGTGAGGGAGTTGTAGAATTATTTCCAGGTCAGCTCTATGTCGGGCTGATATCTCTATTTCAGGAAATTTTGAGGGAGTATGCTGGTAGAAGGGTGTCCCTATTTCAGTTTTGTTTTCTGTGATTTCAATGGGGTCTGTTAGTTTAGATGTGTGTTTGTGTGTGTGCTTGTACGTGCAGGTTTAGTGTTGCATGTGTGTGTGAGGTCTGAAGTCTGTGTGCTGTTTTGTTTGCTTGAGGGAGCAGGAGTAGGGCTCAGAGTCTGGATGTTCCTGTGTCAATTCGGGGAAGGGGCTGTTTATTTTTAGTTGTTGCAGGAATTGGGAATTGTTTAGGGGGTAGGCAGTGTGAGGATTGGTTGAATTGCAGGTTGTGTTTGATTTAGTTCAGCCCTGGTGTTTGGATCTTTTTTTTTTTTTAAATTAAGCCTGCCTTCTAGATATAGACTATTTCTTTAAGCTTGAACTGATCGGATTGCTTAGGGATCGAGTCTAGTTCTCTGGATAAATGCAACTTTGCTTAGCCTTAACCATCAGTTTCAATGACTTTTCTTGTAAGGTCTGAGTTTCCTGTTCTTAAAAATTCTGGCAGCCTTCTCCCTTGTCTAGTTCTCATGTTCTATAATCTCTTAGTTCCTTTGTTATGCTTGTAAATTCTAGTATAGTTTCTGTCATAGGTAGTTTTCTGTGATTTGTTTAGCCTGGAGCTGTGTTTTGTCTTGATAAATTTAATATCCCCTCATGCCTTCCCCTTTTCTGTTATCACTTGAAGAGATCCTCAAAGAAGCTCCTTTGGTATGAAGTCATTTATTTTATATTTTATGTGGTAGATGAGATTAAGTGCAGTGAGTTTAGTTAATGAACTTGTCATACTTATCATTTCTTTTCTTTTTTTTGTAAAAGAAAAAGGGGTATAATGTTTAATTTGTTGTACCTTTTGTTGCTCTGTTCATTTAGTTTAACTGCACCTGTAAGATTATGAAATAGTCCATAAGTTAATTATAGAATTCAAATCTTATTTTTTAAATCGCAACCTGTTATCGTGTGAATTATGAATCCATGAAAATGGTTTAAAATCTCTTCTCCTCTTGTTAATGTATTTCTCTGTCTGCTATCCCCGTGTAAATAGTTTAACTTTGTATGGATTAAAGATTTGTTAATCTTTTGAATGATTGAGGATGTAGTGTCTGGTTGCTTCATTTATATTTTGTTTTATAAAATTTTTTCTTTAATTCACAATGTTTAGCTTATTAAGTTGGACTATGTTTCCTAGAATGTGGTCACAAAGTAGCATAAATATTATATGATGTCTCTTCTTTTCTAACAAATGAATTGGTTTGCAGTAAAAAAATTCCTTTCCTCTTGTCTCTTCTAGTGTTCTTCTGTTACAAACTTTATGTATATACCTTCTGATAAGCTGAAGAAAATTTTGACTAGTCTTGCAAATATCTTAACCATGTCCAGCATCACCCTTTAATATTGTAATTGATGGATTGGGACCAAATTATTATTTTTTATATAAGTTTTTTTCCTTACTGTTTGCTCTTAAAGTTTATTCTTACTGTAGGCATGTACTAATTTTATTTCTTGTTTGCATTTCTTTTGGCATGTAATACCTTGGGACGATTTGGTTAAATTCGACATTGGGTTGCCTAATGGGCAATGGAGCCGTTTGGGGTCGAGTTCGAGTCTCGAGTTGAGAAGAGGTTTTTCAAGGCTCGTCTACGAGTTTGTTATCTCTGGTTCAAGTTTCCCGAGAAGTGAATGAAACTTTTAAAACTCAAGGCTCAAATTATGAGTTGCATTTTCGGGTTCTATTTTTTTTCACTCTATCTTCCCCGCTCCTTTAGAAATCTATATACAGGACTTCCCCGTAGACTGGACTAGGAGCCTTGTAGGATAGAAATTGTATCGAATTGTGTTGATTAATATAAATTAGTTAAATTGCTTTGAATGCCTTGTCTAGTTTTCTTTGCGAATCGCCAATTATTTTATGAATATTAAGAATCATTTGTTCATTAATGAGTGCAAATCAAAATTTAATTAAAATTGTACCATTTTTATCATTATTTATTTATCAATTTACTTATTTTATTAAATATTTTGTTATTTATTTAATTATTTATTATTTACTATTTATTATCTACTTATTTATTTATCTACTTATTATTTTACTTCTTATTTTATTTATCCTATATTTTTCCTAAAACCTCTAAGTTATTTATTTTATTAAAATTCGTGAAAATCGTCGGATTAACCGCTTTTAGCAGATTTTCGAAAGTGCTCCCGCTAGGGACCTTCTTTCGAATTTAATAGAACCACTTACTCAGAATCTCTGAAACTTATTTTCTTATAAAATAAGGAAGAAATGCATTCATTAATTAACAATTGGTTCCTAATAATCCTTAAATTAGGTGGCGACTCTAAAGAAGCCCTTTGGAGTCCCATTTTATTGAAATCAAATCCCGATTTTTTGGGGAGGGTTCAACAACTCCATCCTTATTAATGGGAGACTAGCCAGACCATTTAGTGCAAGGAAGGGGTGGAGGCAAGGATCCTCTTTCTTATTTGTTATTGGCATGGAGTACTTGACTAGGCTCTTGACAACATTACATTACCAGCCTGATTTCAATTACTACCCTAAATGTGCAAAAATGAAGGTGGCCCAGCTGAGCTTTGCTGATGACCTCTTATTGTTTTGTAGAGGTGATACTATATCTATGCAAATGTTATTTGACTTGTTTCAGGAGTTCTCTAAGTGCTCAGGACTATGTGCTAATGCTGAGAAGAGCTGCATATATTTTGGAGGTGTTCCAGATGAAGTACAACAAGCAAGCATGGTACAGCTAGGCTTCACAAAATGAGAGTTACCTTGTAGGTACTTGGGGATTCCCCTTAGTACTAAAAGACTCTCAATAGCCCAGTTAAATTGATAAAATGCTTGCAAGAATAAAGTTCTGGACTACAAGATTTCTATCCCATGCAGGCAGAATCCATTACTCAAGAGTGTGTTGTTTTCTGTGCAAATATTTTGGTCACAAGTGTTTGTTCTGCCTACAAAAGTACTCAAGCTAATGGAAGCTGTTTTCAGAAAATTCCTCTGGACTGGCACTGCTGACATGTCAAGGAAAGCTATGGTTTTATGGGAGAAGTTATGCTGCCCAAAGTCAGCAGGTGGACTGAATTTTACTGATATGTTCACTTGGAACAAGGTTGTGTGTGCAAGCTACTATGGAACCTGTGCAAGAAGAAGGATAGAATGTGGGTCCAATGGGTGCACATATACTATGTGAAAAATGGAGCTGTTTAGGGTAGTGAACTAAAGCAAGCATCCTGCATTGTGCAGAAGATTCTTAAGGCGTGCAAATACTTCAATCAAGCTGGTATGCAGGAGGAGGAAGTGATGGAACTACACCAGTTCTCTATAAGGTCTATCTATAACAAGCTCAGGGGAAGCTACCAGAAAGTAGCATGGACTAGACTGACTTGCAATAATGCAGGTCATCCTAAGTAGATCTTCAGTTTGTACCTTGCTATTCATAACAGATTGCCTACAAAGGAAAGACTAAATAGATGGATGCAATTGAACAACACAGAATGTACTCTATGTTGGTCTCAGGTGGAAAACATCAATCACCTATTGTTTAAATGTAACTATTCTCATATAGTGTGGAGCAAAATGTTGAACTGGTTGGGAGTACAAAGACAAGTTATGGAATAAAACCAAGAGCTGGACTGGGCAAATGCTAACTGCAGAGGAAAAGGGGCAAAAGCTCAACTGTTCAGAGCCTGACTAGCTGCTACCAGCTACTACCTATGGCAAGAAAGGAATCTCAGACTCTTTCAGCAGAAAAACAGAAGGCCACAACAATTAACTAGACTGATAGTGCAAGAAGTGGTGCAAAGATGCAGTTTCAACAGGAAGTTACAAGGTGTAATAGAGGACCTGAATTTTTAACCCTAGCTTAGTTTCTGGTAGGACTAGTTATTTAGCTTAGTTGATTGGATGTAATGTTGCCTCACTGCCTAGACTAGGCTTAGTCAGGTTCAATGATTTAGTGAGTATTGCTTTGTAATGATTTTGGTATTTAAATTAAATTTGTTTGCTTACCCAAAAAAAAAAAAAAGGGCTTTCACAAATTAACCTCTAAACGCCTAATCTGTTTGATTACAACTTACAAGAGTGCGATCGAGCTGAAATTTGGAAAATAGGATATGAAGGTTACAGAGGGCATCATTTGCAATCACATATGCTGATTGCGGCATAATTGATACTTTCAATTAACATCAAGGTTTTACAAAAAAATAAAAAAAAAAATAAAAAAATAAAAAATAAAAAAAAATAATAATAATAATAATAATAATAATAATAAGTACTTAATCAGTGAAAGGACAAACTCTGCCTTTAAGAATCAGCATGCCTCGTTAATTTCTGTAACAAGGTAGCATTACCAAGATTAATTTGTGTTACCTAGTGCTTTGTTCTTTCGGTAAGAGTTGGTCAAGTAAGTTAGAGTTAACGACTCTTTGTAGGATGTTTGGAAATGGCATTAGGTGCATACCTAAAGAATAATTAGTGTATTTCTAAAATGACAAAATACCATTTAAGGGGAATTGTTTTTTAAATGGCATAAACATATCGTAATTGCATTTAGCATTTCCGACATGTGATTTAAAAATAGCATTTCATAAACCAGACTTACTAGTTGGATTTGAAATGCAACGTATCGCATCGACAAGATGTGATTTATCATAGATTGTGATTTATAAGTCGCATTACTAATTGCAATTTATAGTCTTATTTTGCGAATTTCAATTTGCAAGTAAATTGCGATTATATCTCGAATATCAGTAATATGATTATTCAAAATGTAAATTTAACTTTTGTCATCTCTGTAACGGCCTATTACCTCAATTTTTCAATTTTAGAACGACAAAATTCAAAGCCATATGTTACATTTATATTTTCCAAAACGTTTCGATAAAATAAAGAAGTGTTTCATCAACTTTTTTTTTTCTGGGGTGTGGTTATTCTGTTTCCGAAAGATTATTTTTTGGGTTTTTTTCATAGTTTAAAGTTTAAAAAGGAAAACTGTGAGCCAGTTTGGCTTAGCTGATTTAAAGTAGTGTTTTATGTGTTGAAACTGATTTAAAAAATAAGCAGTTACGTGTCTGGATAAAGGTGCTGAAACTAATAATAAATCGTTAAAGTGTTTGAAAAAAAAGTGCTGATAAATATTTTTTTGATTAAAATGACTCGAAATGGGCTGGGCCAAATCCGACTAGACGTGGTCATAGATGCGTTGAATACCTCATAATTTCATAAAGTATCTGGGGGCTTTTGGGTGAGAAGGACTCATAAGTGTTTAAATAGTTATATAGGACTCAAGTCTTGAAAAATGGGTGAGAGGGACAAGTGTTTAATTAGGTGTTTAATGATTTTAATCACTTATCAAACATCACCCCAAGCTTTTGAAAAATACAAAGTGGCCCTCCAATATATATATCTTTTAGTTAGCCAAAAATGGCAAAAATCCTTCCCATTCTCTCTCCTCTCCTCTTTCCCTCGCCGACGAAAGCAAATAAAATTCCTTTCCCGCTCAATTATTTTTGCTTCAATCAGCTCTAAATTTTGCCCCCATAGATTGATATTAGTTCTTCCTCATCAATTGTACTCATTTTTAGTATGTTCCAATTGTAAAATCAATTTTTTCATTTCCCAATTATTTCATTTCTGAATCGGATTTTGATTCTCGCTTCATAGGTTGTCGTTTATCATCTCTGGTAAGTGTAAGGTTTTATTATTGTACAATGCATGTGGTTTTTATTCCTAAAATCCTGGGTTTCATTTGGTAAACGATGATGCATGAACAGTGGCGACGATGTATTGTAGCATCTAATAT
The DNA here is from genome assembly GCA_029990175.1 of Petunia secreta. Classification (NCBI taxonomy): domain Eukaryota; kingdom Viridiplantae; phylum Streptophyta; class Magnoliopsida; order Solanales; family Solanaceae; genus Petunia; species Petunia secreta. The sequence goes on from JARKIP010000035.1 coordinate 64,320,453, forward strand.
GTGTGCACATATTATATTATGTGCACACATTTATAAATATGTGTACACATATAAGACGAGGATACCAAATTTTCGTCTTACACTTATTAAATTATGTGTACACATATTTAATATGTGTACACATAATTTAATATGTGTACACATATAACATATTGTTTGCAGGTTTTCTTTTTAGACATACAATATTATGTGTACACATATAATAATATGTGTACACATATAATATTATGTGTACACATATACTGGTATTTTCATGGAGTGATGAAAATCTCCTTTGTTAACAGGTATTTTTCCCAATAATGCTACTGTTGGCAATTGATTTTCTTGGGGAATGGGTGGAGAGTCGTGATTATTTCACTTGGATTTCGAAGTCTAGGGAGACGGTGCCAATTGTTGTGAATAATGAGGTTACGTATTCTGAGTTAGTTGAAAAGATTATTACCAGATGTTCGGTAAATCATGATCCAAATAATCTTTGCATTACATATATGCTCAGCATCTGTTCAAAGCAAAAGAGACATCCTTGTAGAATAAAGAATGATGATGATCTCCTTATTTACCTTGCCGATGTCGATGGAGCTGGTAATAGACCGACTTTAAGGGTATATTTGGATGATAGGTCAGTGGAAGTTTCAAACATCAATGTGATGCCAAATCATGGGCGCTCTTATGATTGTTCTAGTAACGGATGGGATGACATTGGTCATCAAGAGTCTTTCAATATGGAAATGTCAGAGAATGAAGGAGATGAAGGAGAACCTGAACGAGAAGAAGATGAGGCTGAAGATGATGTTGTCAAAGAAGATAATGTGGAGTTAACTCCTAATCCTATTATTGGGAGTAATGATGTATTTGTTGGTAGCAATGATGTAAATAATGTGGAAGCTACACCAAACAGCTTAGACGGTGAGGATGACGGCACCGGGTTTTATAAGGGTTTAACTTTCAAAAACAAACGCGCCTTAGTTGTGGCTTTGAAGATTGCTACACTGAAGAAGCATTTTTGTTTCAAGTCAGTTAAGCATACCAAAACTGTATATTGTGTCCGTTGTGTAAATGTTAATTGCAAGTGGTGGCTTCGAGCCACCAAGTATTTAAATGATGATACCTTTATGATTAAAGTTTATAGGAACAAGCATACATGCGGGTTAGAGCACCTCTCAAGTCATCATCCACTCGCCTCAGCGGAAGTCGTTGGTGAATTCATGAAGTCTTGGTATGACGAGGGAAAAGGTCCAACTACAAAGGAAATTAGGCAAGCAGTCAATAGGGATTTGGGTTCTAACATTAGTTATTGGAAGAGTCGAATGGGTGGTATTATTGCCAAGTCTTTGACAAGAGGGACTCCAGAGCACGGATATGAGGTTTTGGATGCGTACCGTTATATGCTTAGGACTTCAAATGAAGGTACCAAGACAACTTTGGAGGTTGATCGCGATGGGAACTTCTTTTATTTTTTTGTATCCCTTGGGTCATGGATTAGGGGATTTGCGTATATGAGGAAAGTCATAGCTGTAGACGGAACTCATTTGTCCAGAAAGTATGGGAGAGTTTTATTGTCTGCTGTGGCACAAGACGCAGAGACACATATTTTTCCATTAGCATTTTGTGTTGTAAATGTTGAGTGTGATGCATCTTATGAATTCTTTTTCAAACAGTTGGTCGGTATACTCCCCAGCGACAATGAGTTGTGCATAATTTCTGATAGGCATCCAAGCATCGTAAAGGCAGTATCAAAGATCTTTCCTGAAGCTAATTATGGAGTTTGCAAGTGGCATTTATCTCAAAGCATCCGGACAAAGTTTCATTGTGGCACTTTCATGGGAAATTTTCATGCAGCAGTAGATTCATATACGGAGAAGGAATTTGAGTCACACTTCGGTGAAATCCGGACCAAGTGTGACAAGGCTGCCACATATCTTGAGCGGGTTGGATTTGAGCGCTGGAGCATAGCATACTTTACAGGAAATAGGTACTAATAACACATCTTGTTTGGCATGTAAGCAGTGAAAATATGTGTGCACATAATATTTATATGTGTACACATCTCACAATATGTGTACACATATTTTAATATGTGTACACATATAAATATTATATGCACACATATTGTGAGATGTGCAAGCTATTCAGATCTCCCTACTTGCTGAAGATGTGTACACATAAAATAATATGTGTACACATATTAAAATATGTGTACATATATTAACAAAGTTAAGTTTATATTTCTGAAGTATCTGGTTACACCTATTATAATGTTTACACATAATTGTAGGTTTGGTGTGATGACGACTAACATTGCTGAGTCAATGAACTCAATGCTAAAGGATGAAAGAGAAATGCCCATAACAGCTTTGTTCAATGCTATCATACGAAACTTTTCTGAAAAATTTCATGAGAGGCGTACGATGTTCATGAATCATACAAAGCCATGTGTCCCTTTAATTGAGGATATATTAAAGAAGAATAATGACGCGGGAGCAAGGTTGTTGGTTGTTACCAATGGCACGGATATGTATTCAATTGGTACTGGAGATGATGCTGTCAACATCAATCTAAGCGAAAGAACATGTTCGTGTCGAAAGTTTCAGATTGATATGTATCCTTGTGTACATGCTTGCGCAGCCATAAGACGTCAGTATGGAGCATATGGGAGCGAATTGTACAATTTTACTTCTCCATATTATTACACCAATACGTACATTCTCGCTTATGCAGACATAATACGGCCAATATTACCAGAGGAATTGTGGAATGCTCCACCGGAGCTTTACGAGAGAAAAATACGTCCACCTTATGTGAAGATCCCACGGGGAAGGAGGAGGACCAAGAGAATGGCATCAGTTGGGGAAGCATTTAAAAGCAGGAGGAATAGATGTGGAATATGCAAAAGATTTGGCCACAAAAAAACGACATGTCCCCATCGAGGAGTACAATCAGCAGTTTGAAATAGTAGTGGTGTTTGAATCGAGTAACAGCTTGTATGTTAAACGATTTTCCTTACTATTGCGTATTTGATCTTTGTAACTTTTAACAATTAACCATTCATCATTATAATTATGTTTCCAATGCCCACAAGCTCTCAGACATATAGTTTTTTTGCTCATTACGTATCGAATGTTTCCTACCATTAAGGTAAAATATATAACTAAACATAGATGGTTCAACTTCACATATTAAATTATGCGTACACATATTATAATATGTGTAACTATTTGCACTAAGATATGCTTGGTTCATCTGCACATATACTTATATGCGTACATATATTATAATATGTGTACACATATACTATTATGCATACACATATTATAATATGTGGAGTGGAACCAAGCATATCTTTGTGCAAATATTTACACATATTATAATATGTGTATGCATAATTTAATATGTGTACACATATTATAATATGCGTGCACATATACTTGTATTTTCCAAATCTTAGAAATAAAGGATGATCACACTATTGCTTGAACTGAATTATAGTGAATAGGGTGTAATTTTGCGGTATATATACACTTATTGTATCCATCTTGGTCTATTTGATCGTGTTATGTTGATACTCTTAGTAAACCTTGGGTTGAATGCTGAACTCACACAAAGTGAAACATGTATAGTTTTGGATATACTTGATTCTAGTGCATAAGACACTAACCAAGTGCGTTGGTGCATATTTGGATTGTTTCACATTAAAATGCACAATAATTAGATCAATTTCACCAAATTGTTGAGATTTCTCACTCATGAGCACCAAATAAAATATAGAAATGTACTTGAATGAGCTTTGATTAGACCAAAGCAACATATTATATATGAAAATAGCGCCCAAACTACATGTACCCAAACAAAAAATGGATTGTTAACGTCATGCAAAGTACAAAACTAAGATATGCTTGGTTCATCTGCACATATACTTATATGCGTACACATATTATAATATGTGTACACATATACTATTATGCGTACACATATTATAATATGTGGAGTGGAACCAAGCATATCTTTGTGCAAATATTTACACATATTATAATATGTGTACGCATAATTTAATATGTGTACACATATTATAATATGCGTGCACATATAGTTGTATTTTCCATATCTTAGAAATAAAGGATGATCCCACTATTGCTTGAACTGAACTATAGTGAATAGGGTGTAATTTTGCGGTATATATACACTTATTGTATCCATCTTGGTCTATTTAATCGTGTTATGTTGATACTCTTAGTAAACCTTGGGTTGAATGCTGAACTCACACACTTGTGAAACATGTATAGTTTTGGATATACTTGATTCTAGTGCATAAGACACTAACCAAGTGCGTTGGTGCATATTTGGATTGTTTCACATTAAAATGCACAATAATTAGATCAATTTCACCAAATTGTTGAGATTTCTCACTCATTATAAACTCTAGCCTTGATGAGCACCAAATAAAATATAGAAATGTACTTGAATGAGCTTTGATTAGACCAAAGCAACATATTATATATGAAAATAGCGCCCAAACTACATGTACCCAAACAAAAAATGGATTGTTAACGTCATGCAAAGTACAAAACTAAGATATGCTTGGTTCATCTGCACATATACTTATATGCGTACACATATTATATGCGTACACATATTATAATATGTGGAGTGGAACCAAGCATATCTTTGTGTAAATATTTACACATATTATAATATGTGTACGCATAATTTACTATGTGTACACATAACTTTCCAATGGAGATGATAACTTAGCATATTTTTAGTGCCAATAGTTACACATATTATAATATGTGCACACATATTCTTATATGCGTATACATATAATAATATGTGTACGCATAACTTCCTAATTGGATGATAACTTAGCATATCTGAGTACCGATAGATAACTCAGTATAACTTTCTAATATGTGTACACATATTATACGTGCAGTGAAACCAAACAGATTGAATTCTCCATAGGAGTCATTTACTTCTTACACTTATTAATTTTACTTCAAAGGGGAGAAATGTAACCATAGAAATATAACATAAAAACATATCTACATATTATCATATATAATATTTTACCAAAAGTACTAACCATGCACAAAAAGGAAATAAAAAACAAAGCCAAACACGGCTTAAGTTATCCTTACAGACCAATAAAAAAGCCACACATGGCTTTGATTGTCCAAAAATTTCATCCAAATTGTAATAATTTAAGGAGACATCTTTTCATGAAATACGTCCACTCCCCACTTGTACCTGAGGTCCTCCATGGTATTATCACTGAGTTCCGTCATTGGGGTGTTGGTTAGGAGGTGCTCAATGAACATCAATGAATACCCACCACATGTTGTCCCCGTCTCATTGTGTGGCAAACCCTTCAACCTCTCATAAGGCCACATGTCTTTCTTCAGGATGTTATCGGGCAAGTGCTTGAATTTGCCACAATCTCGTAAGAGTCTTGGGAACATTACCATAATGGGGAACATATATGACGCAAATGTATCCTCATCGAACGTTCCAATGTTACAATCATAAACATCAATCCTTCCTTCCTCGACCACGAAAACCAGAGTCACATAATGCTTTTTTATAAGGTTCATGACTGTAAATATCCTCTTGACCCCATCCCAACGACGCCCACCTGGGTAAGGAGTCTTACTAAGCGTATAATCCACGAGTCCTTCTGCGGTAGGCGTCACCTTCAAATATACATCCAAAGCAATCATATCCTTCTCTGCCTCCTTTTCAAGGTCCCTATACGATCCAGCCAACACTGAGCAGAAGTTCATATCGAGGACAACATCCTTCTCATCATAGTGACTTGTGAATTCCTTGTTTCTTAGCCTCATTAGGCCTAAGACTACATCAACGTGCTGCAGAAATAAAGAAAAAGCAGAAGCCTTATATACATAGTTTAAAACTGATGCCAATTAGTGCAAGTATAATATGTGTACGAAGATAAATATTATGTGCACACATATAGTTTAATGTGTACACATATTCGGATATGTGTACACATATTAAAAATGTGTGCACATATCCGAATATCTGTACATATTTGACTATATGTGTGCACATATTATACTTGTACAGAAATAGATAAGAGGTAGGGGAAACGTGCCTGACTCTCCATCCATTCTGTCATGGTTATAAGCAAACGGAATTCATTCTGGTCATATTCATGGCCCAAACACATTTTCTTTTGCTTTCTTTTTGATTGCATATATGTATCAAAAACTTTTTTCTTCTGCGGATCAGGTTTCCTATAAATATCAACAGGAAGTCGCTCCTCTTCTTCTTCCTGAACCTCTGCGCCAACTTGAACTTGAACTTGAACTTGTTCACCAACAGCTTTGATAACTTCTTTCTCAACTTCTTCTTCACCAACCTCACTCTGCTTTTTTTTTCTTTGTCTTGCTTTTCACCAGTCTTGCCCTCGTCTTCATAGCAACATAAGGAGATATCTGTGTCCTTGCAGGAGATATCTCTTTCAACATTTTTTTCTCTGCTTCTCTTTCTACCTTGCAATCATTGCACAATCTACAATTGAAACAATATGAACTCTCTCCTCCACATTCACCTACAGATGCAGCAGACCTTTCAAAATGTCTATGACCACCTCCACCAAATACACTGAAACTCACACGTCTTCCACCCTCTCCACCGAGCTCATGCTCTCCATCAACTTCATGCTCTCCAGGAAAATCACGTTCTACTCCAACATATCTCAAATCACCAGCATCTTCATCTTCTCCAATATCAGCAGCAACTCCATGATCTCCACCATCAACTTCCTGCTCATCTCTATTAAATCCCAATGTCAACCTTGTCACACCAACCAACCTTTTGGTCAAACTTTCAATCAATTCGTCTTGCTCGTCATCATAAGGAACCAACTTTCTCTAGAAATCCTGCTCCATCTCGATTGGGGTAGGTACAAGGCAAGGGGTCACCACCTGCACCACCAACCATCCCGTCCCCATCCCCCCCCCCCCCCCAAAAAAAAGAAGGAAAAAGGAGATCACATGTGAGATGAACTGATACAGGTTACAAGAAGTGTAATTTGGGAGCACATACTGATTATGTGTACGCATATAAATATTATGTGTGCACATATTCAGTATGTGCTCACATAATTTAATATGTGTACACATAATAAATTATGCGTGCACATATTAAACAATATGTTAATATGTGTACACATAATAAATTATGCGTGCACATATTAAACTATGTGCGAACATGTATAAAGGGCAAAGAACAGGACACATAAAATTACAGACTTACCGTATTTTCAGAATTTCGAAACAACTGGTCACATTCACGCTCTTGCCTGTCAGTAATCCACCTTAGCATCCTTGGCTCTGTTGGTTGTTCAGGAAAATCCCCATGCCGAAGCGACGGAATGGCTTCATATGCCCAGGCCATGAATGCCCAGGGGAAGCCATACAAGTTCAAGGACTCCCTATCTTTGTCCAAAGGCTTGATAAGATATTTGATTGTCAGGTCAAAGCTCTCTCGACCCCATGGATAATTTGCAAAGTATGTATGAGGCCTGCTTGCTAAGTGGACAAACTTTTTTGGAATGCTTGTTCGCGTATCTTTCGCACAAAGAATTGCGTGCGCAAACCAAACAAGGCAAAGACGGAACTTCTTCCTTTTACTAATTGTTTCACTAGTTTCGATCAAAGTCAACAGTTGTTTTGCATTGATAGACTTTTGCTTGCCATCATTTGTGATCAAGTACCATAACTCTTTACCCCTCTCAGCAACCTCACCAATTATAAAATCAGTAGGGGGTAAGAGTGACATGGAAGACCAGTCATCAACGCAAATTCACGGATGCCAAAACGAGCAGGCAGTCCGTTAAAGTTGACCCACAACTCCTTCTGCTTTTTGGAAATGATTGTTTGTTCACGAAGGCCGTGTATCAGTCTTGGAGCGAAGATGGCGTGAGTATTCAAATTCAGAAGTTTCCCAAATATACTCCTTCTGAAATTATCCTCCAATTCAACTTTTGCCAAGACTTTTCGGAATTCTTTTAGCATACCTCCAAGAGAGGATCTCACAGCAACCTTCGGATTTTTGGTTTCACCATGCTCGTCCATATACATCCTCAAGTTTGTTTGAGGAGTGAAAGTCAAAGAAACCTCACCATGATCCTGCACATTCAGAACCTGATAATCAAACCGACTTATGTGCACATATTATAATATGTATGCACATATAAGATATGTGTGCACATAAAAGAAGATATGTGTGCACATAAAAGATATGTGTGCACATCTCATACTATGTGTGCACATCTCATATTATATGTATATGAGATGTGCACACGTATAACTGACATTGAAACTTATAGCAAATTTGTTTAAAGCAGTGCTGCTACCTGATCTGGGACGCCATCACCAACTGCTTCCATTTCAACATCATCTTGTCTTCTCTCTGCTGACTCAGCAGTATACTCTGGTATTTCCCTTAAAACATTACCAATAGCAGCATCTGCATTGAAATCTGCTGCTACACCAACCTGACCAACATCTTTTTCAACTACTCTTTCTTCCCTACTTCTATCTTGACCAGCATCATCACCTGCTACACCACTATCAGGTGCTTCCTTTTCACCACCATCACCTTCTTCATTTACTGCAGCTGCACCTGCTTCTCTACTCCTATCTACAACTGAATCACCTACTTCTCTTTCTTCCACTCTACCTTCATCGACAGCATCACCTTCTCTTTGTTCCACTCTACCTTCACCAGCAGCATCAACTTCTCTTTCTTCTACTCTACCTTCACCTGAACCATCACCTTCTCTTTCTACATCGAATTCACTATCAGAATCGTCTGCTTCTCCTTCAGCTCCTCCTTCAGTATCTCCTTCTTCTTCTTCACCTGCATGAGTTCTTCGTGCTTCTTTACCTGCAACAAGCACTTCAGAAGCAGTAGCTTCGCAATCTACATCATTTAAGTTCTGCACACGAACATTTAAGTCTCCTGGACGATTCATATCGATGCTTTGTTGGCTTTCCACCTGCTCCTCATTATTTCGTAGCTGAGAATCCTTACTAGCAGCTCTATTTCTAGCCCTTTTAGCAGTCTCGCTTTCGTTTGCAACATCTCTCTTCCTCTTAGAACCTTGTGACTGTGTCATACGTGTATTGTTACCCCCTCCACTATGAGTACTTACCATTTTATCTGCAACGTTCAACAAAAATATAAGCAACATAAAAACATAAAAGATTAGATGTGGACAAATAATGATGCAACAACGATTAAATGTGTACACATATTCATATATGCATATTTTAATATGTGCAGACACTACAGTGATGTTGTTCCAGTATTAAATTATGTCTGCACATATTAAAATATGTGTACACATATTCATATATGTGTACACATATCTTTATATGTGCAGGCACTACAGTCATGTTGTTCCTTGTTAAAGTATGTGTACATATATTATATTATGTGTACACATATTATAGTATGTGTACACATAATATAGTATGTGCCTAAATTATTAACCCAGCTGACTAAACCAAAAATCAAGATGTTTCCCACATCCACCAATATGTGTACACATCAGGCTATATGTGTACACATCAGGCTATATGTGTACACATAAAAACTGATGTTTACACAACGACGACGGTTATTTCAACTTGTATTGTTCTTGCATGTGAGATTAAACCATAAAAACCCCAGAAAAAAGCACAATAAAGCACAACAAATAGCAGAACAACTAAACCATGCTAAATCGACCAACTGGAAAAATTCTTCAAAAAGTTTAAAATTTTACCTTGATTTTGATGTTATGTCGACGATGATCACAATTTCTGCTAAAATTAAACCAAATGATATTAGTTTAGACGAGAATCAGAGATTTTGAAGAGAGGTTTTTGGTTTGAGTTTGTATTTGGTTTGAGAGAAAATTGTTTATACTGTGGTTGGTTTGAGAGAAATGATCAGTGCAAGTGTAATAATGTGTGGAGTGTGGATTTGAAAGGTTCTGAAGGTGATTTGATTGCTGTTCGAAAAATGTGTACCATCGTTAGACGTGGGAAAGTGCAAATTGAATAATGTGTGTAAAGTTTACACTTTGACCCCGTAAGTTCTCCCCCAAAGTTTTCAAAACTGACGAAAGCATCCCCGGCCCCACTACTTAATCCACTAATGACAAATTAACACTTTCCGGGAATAAAAGAAAAGCAAAAAGAAAAAGTTGTCCCCAATCCTTATTTAAAGACTTGAGGAGTCTTTTCCCCTCTTTTCTCTCAAGTATCTGAAGGTTAGTGTGTGGTTGCGAGAGTTTGCGTGCACTAAACTTCCATAATCTACCATGAGCTGTTTGAAGGTTAATGCACGTGATTAGTGAAGCTCAAATACCTCATAATATCTCAAACTTTCTTGACTTTTCCCTCCTCTATGCAGACCTTCTTTTGCTTTATATTATGTCACCTTTTTCTTTATAAAATATGTCGAAGATATATTGACATATATGTGTGTCTTTATTTTGAATCATTACTAACATTTCAGTTTATGTTTAGTTGTTCTCTCTCGTATAAATGATTTGATATGTATAAGATTTATGTGTTATACATACAGTAAATATTTTAAGTGAAAAGTCTTTCTTTGTTTAAATTTCGTATTTAATTTGATAATGTCATATAAAATAAAATGAAAAGTGACAAATATATATTTTGTTGTAAACGCTGATGATAGTTTTAAACATGTTATCTTTTGGAAATTTGCACTTAAAGAAAACATTAAAGCATGTATTTAAGGATAAATTATATAGTCACTACTAGAAAAATTTTGTTTTTCGAGGGACAATTTCGACGGATATCCCTCGAAAAACACGACATTCCGATGGATTTTCCTCGGAATGCCTCCATCGAAATATTCTAGTCGTTGTGCACCTTCCGAGGACGGCAGTCGGTAGTTCTGGTGGACATTCCTCGGTAAAGAACTTCCATGGATGATGAAAATTAAATTCTCCCTAAAAAATTAAAATATTTAATATCTCAGACGGACGTCATAGAATACCAGGTTCTTTTGTGCGTTCATGGTGCCATCTCATATGGGGAGCAGAGCTCACTGAGCATACAACCTCTTTAACCTTGGTATAAGGGGTAAGTAATGCATAACCCTAACTTGGACCCGCTTCTGTTTATTATTTGAGCTATTTACAAATATATACAACCCTAACACCAAAATTACAAAAAATACAACATTATTCCCCTTTACAAAAAATAACAACATTATTCCCCTTTATAAAAAATAACAATATATTTTTACACATTATATACAAAAACCAACAAAACTAACAAATTAGGGCTTGTTCCTCCTTCTTCCTACTGCTCCCTCCCACTGCTACCACCCCAGGCAGCGCCGCCGCCTTGTAACCGCCGGCTGCCAGTCGCAGAATTTTTTTTTAAAATTTTTTTGTAGATCTGGTGTATTTTCAGTGTATGGACAGTGTATATATTGTGCATACAGTGAAAATACAGTAGATACACACACATACACTTATTGTATGTTTGTATATTCCCTGTATGGGCACTGTATGGACAGTGTATATGTGTTCATTCACCGGACATATACACCAAAACAAATCATTATGTGTTGTATGACAAGTGTATATTCATTGTCTGTCCGGTGTATATTCACTATATATACAGTGCATACACCGCACATACAATGAAATACACATGGCATACATTCCATACAGTCTACAAACGGCAATCATACACCAGAGCCACCGTGGTTCCGCCGTGTACCACCGGAAAATTCAAAAAAAAAAAAGAAGGAAAAAACGAGATCTGAACAGCCTCGTCGCCGAATCCACTGTGTCTAGCACCACCGCTGCTCTGTGTAATATATTTTCACAAATTTTCCTAACAACAAAGCAGGCGCGGCGACCTAAGCAGATCAATACTGTCGCCGACGCTGCAATGTAACAGCAGCATGACGACGGAGCAACAAAAACATAAGGGAAACAACATAGCAACAGAGCACCAGTGCCAGAGAAGGCAGCGCCGACGCTGCAGCGGTGAAACACCACCAGATCTGGGCGAAAATCTGCCAACGAGCTGCTGTGACGACGGGGAAGGGGTAGGGGAACTCCGGCGATAGGGATGGGATAGGGGAACTTCGACGACTAGTAAGAGAGAGAGAGAGGGAAGAGAGGGGGAAGAGAGAGAAAGGGATAGGAAAGTTAGGTTTAGGGTTTTGGGTTAGAGAGAGAAGGAAAATGATAATATGGTAAATGTCGCTATGTTGTGTAATTTTTTAATAATGTCGGTATTTTTTATAATTTAACTGTTTAATGCGTCAATTAGCGTAAAAATCTCTTATTATTTCTAACTGGCTTAAAACTGGCCTCACCACAATTGATAATAACCAATTCTGCATCTTCCTTATAAAATAACATGCAACCATTTTTTCAATAGTGAATTCTCTCTGAAGAAAGTCCTAACTTATAAACAATTCTCTTTGTATCGTAGTACGAAGTAGGTAACCCCAAGTTAGATGGATTTTGTTCATTCATAAGCTCAATGATTTCATCCATGCCTGCTTGAGATATATTGTAATCTAATTTTATACTAAGTAATCTAACTGCAACTGACAACTTAGAATGTGTTGACCCCTCATAAAATGGGCGACTACTTTCTTCCAACTGTTCATAGAAGAGCTTTGGCTCATCATTAGGAAACTCATCAATATTTGGTTGGGATGGTTCCCCTGGGTACATCCCAAAAGAATCATTAATCATTTCATGCATACAAGACTTATACCCGACATATGCACTACTCCCCCCGTCATTCATCGACACGAGGATCAAACTCTCCATGTGTAATCTGCACCAAATAATTGGGCATAAATCATTTATTATAAAAATGGATTGCAACATCATCTAGGCGTTGCATGTCACAACACTTGAATTTCACAAAGAACATTTCATACTACCTTCCCTTATATATTCAGGAAGCGTTTTAGCTTTAGCAATAAATTGGTCAACCCAATCTACAAATAGTTTTCCCAACCCCAGATTTTAATACAATCTACTATACATCTAACTACAATTTCCATCACTTTCCATCAATACAAATATTACAAAATGATATATTTAGATCAATGCAAAAGATTATATTAGAAAGTTTTCTATTTTCGCAAAGCTTAACTTGTTTTTCTCAAATTCCAACCAAACAATGTTCAATTACCCTCTGATTAATTTAATAATTTAAATAGAATCAAAAGGGTAAAATAATCTAAATTATATCCTTCTTCTAAACATTCACACTTTTTAGCTTCTTCTAAACATTCACAATTTTTAGCTTTCTTCTAAAACTATATCCTATTTTTTAATTAGCTTTAACAATCAAGCTACAATCTAATTTTCATTGCTATTATACTTTTGATTAATTCTCCAACTTACACTAAAAATTCCATCTTTATTCTTTAAACTATAATATTTATCAAATCACATGTTTGAATAGTAGTGCTAAAATATAAAAATTTATAACCTACAAACTAATTACTTCTACACATTTACAATTTCATTAATGTAAAACAAAACACAAATAATTCATTTTTTTTTTCAAAAAATAGAAAATATACCTTTGCCGGTCTCTTGTGATAGTGGCGGTGATAGTGGGAGGTGGAAAGTTATAAATCACTATAATTTTTTTTAAATAAATTAATAATACACATTTAAAATCCGGGCAGAGGGTTTACGGGGTAAAGAATAACGGGAGGGGGCTGGAAAATATTACCTCATGGTGGTGCACTGGCGTAGCGGTGGCAGTGGGCAGTGTGGTGAGGTGGATAACTATAGCAGTAGGGTGGGTGGTGTAGTAGCGGACGGGAGAAAAGAAAGAAGAAAGAAAAAAAATAAGTGAGAGAAAAAATAAGGTGAGTGTATTTAATAGACTATCAAGGGGAATCCCTCAAAGATAATTATTACTTTTAATATATACTTTTTTAATCCCTCAGAAACTTTATTACGTTTTTACAATTTTTATTTCCGTAAATTATACCGAGGGCAGTCCCTCGGAAGCTGTATTTAAATTTTTTATTTTCTTTTATTCCTAAAAGTCATTGAGGGAAGTCCCTTGGAAGCTTTATTATATTTTTTTATATTTTTTTGAAAATTGTACCGAGGGAAGTTCCTCAGTAGCCGTAATTACTTTTTTCATTTTTTTCTTAATATTACTGAGGAAAATCTCTCGAAAAATCTTCACCGACAGCTGGCCATCAGAGACCTGCGATTATAATCTGATGCATTTTTTTTGTAGTGACTATTTCATATGTGTTTGAAACGAATAAGTAAATAAATAACGGCGAAAGACCAAAATTGCAACTAAACTATCGAAAAAGGTCTTATTATGCCACCCATTAAAAATATGGTTCAAATATGCCACTGTCATTACACTTTCGGTTCAAAAATACCATTATGTATAACTTTCGGCTCAAAAATACCATTATTTCTGACGAAAATTATTTATTCTAATTTTTAATTTTCAAAAAATATTACAAATTCCTAAAAAAGGCCATTTAAAATCCTCACCCCAAGCTAATTTCTGAACCCACCCACCCCTACCTTATTTTTTGCTGTTATTTTTTAACATAAATAATATTTTTATTTCTAAATTTACAAATATATTCGGAATCCATATTCCAAAGTCAGCCCATTCCAGATGAATTTTTTTTTTAAAAATAAAACAGGTTCATTTTGAAAGTCTATTGAAATAATTTTCTTGAATAATTTGTGAAAATCTAGAAATGCAATATATAGTAGAAAAAGGAGAAGAAATAAGTGTTTGATATTTTCATATTTCATATCCCAGATCGAGCTGTTTTCTTGACAAAATTACGAAAGAGTCTGTGTAAAGAAATACTTAAAGTTAAAAAAATAGAAGACAAAGTGAGCGATATAAGTGTGGACTGTATGAATTAGAAAGAAGGTGAAAAATGGTCTTTGGATCTTAGTCTATTATCGCCTTTTTTTTTTTTAAAAAAAATAATAATTATGTTGATTGCAATATAAATAGAAAAAAAAAATCAACAAATACATCTAGGGGCGGTGGAGGATAAGTGTCAGCAATTAAGTTAGGAGCAAGAGTATTTAATGCACATTAAGCATTTTTTGTAATTTTTTAATAGTATTTTTAAAAAATTAAAAATTAGAATAAATAATTTTCGTCAGAAATAATGGTATTTTTGAGCCGAAAGTTATACATAATAATTTTTTTAATCGAAAGTGTAACGACAATGGCATATTTAAATCATATTTTTAATGGGTGATATAATTAAACCTTTTTTGATAATCTAGTGATAATTTTGGCCCTTCAGATAAACTCCGACCAAATAATGGGAAGTCACGTGCTGTGACACTGTCCACGCAAAGTAGCTCACACATCCCAAATACAAAACCATCCACAAAATGTATTCTATCATTGTTTATTGAAAAAGAGTACAATTTTTAAAGTTCCTGTTTAGCCAAACTATGCCCATAAATTTGAACAAAAAAGTCATATTAGAGTTCAAAATTACTCCCTCAGTTTCAAAATGGTTGTCATAGTTCGGATTTCGAGAGTCAAACAAGTTTAACTTTGACCGTAATATTTTCATATGTCTTTTAAATATTTTGAATTATTAATTATTGTGACTTATAGTATTTTTTATGTAGTTTCTAAATATATAAACATCGTTACAAAAAACTTAAAGATTATATGTTTAAATTCACGGTCAAAATGAACTCGTTTGACTCTCGAAATCTGAACTGTGACAACCATTTTGAAACAGAGGGAGTATGAGAAAGCCTATCTTCTAAACACTTTTCTTAGTTGAAAATGGTGCGATGGATAAATTCCTTCTCCATTATCAAAAGTCTAATGAGTTTTGAAAATGAAAAAAATGTTTAGTATGTAAGGCTTTTGATATTAATAAATGCAACACAAATAGCTCGAACATTTTATCCAATCATTGACTGCCTAAAGAGAAACGAAAGTTGTTCTAAACTACCTGTAGCTCTACTGGTCTTCCCCTGTTTCTACCGTGTGTCTTCAATTATTATTAATGTACCAAAACTTGAAACATCTTTCCACTTGATTTTCTCATTCAACATTCATCTTCCACCACAACATTTGCCACCTAAGACACTCTACCTTAACTTTTTCCCATAATATCTTTTCTTTTCTTAACTATATTACCTTTTCTTGGTCGTCTTGTACCTTTATTACAAAAAAACTGTTTCTACTTTTTATTTGTTTGTTCCCTTGTAAATACTTCAGTTTTCTACTTGTTACTTATATCTTTTTAGTACTCTCCGACTGTTAGAATATGCCCAAGAAATCCATATTTTGCGAGGATCAATAATGATGCCATAATTATTGGATATTTATAGAGAAAAAAAAGTTGGTTTAAGTGAACTGGCCTCTGGAATTAGTTTAAACGACAAGAAAAAGCTTTGTTTTTGTAGTGTGATAAAGAATGGAGCTGAAACTGGTTGATTCCAAGTCATTATTTTTATCTAAGTTAGTTAGTAAGGAGGTGATGAAATCTAGCTCATTTTTTGACACAAAACTTATTTTTGGTCTCAATGGGACTAACAAGTTATGTTCCCGCCGAGGTAAAATATTTGCTGTGGGAAAGTGAAGTTTTCCGCATGTCATTTTGTTGTATATTTGGTACTTTTTTCTTCTAGTGTTGATTGTAGTGTGTTCTATTTAGTTTTTAAAATTCCTTAGTTCAAGCAGAAGATCATTGGGCAAGACATTTTTCACTAAAGTTGATTGGACAAATGCAGGCATTTTTCTTGTTGCCTTGCATTTGCCTAAGTTGCAGATTGTCCTTTTAATGTGTTGTGCGCATTTTCAATCTTAAAATTTTTAAAAGGTAAAATCATTCTTAGCGAAATTCGTGTAGGAAGGGTTAAAGAGATTGCAGTTTCTGTATACTGTCTTAGAAGATCTTAATTCTTAAGCTTGTGTTTACCAAGTCTATTCCATTTGAGTCATGTTTAGCCTTTTGAGTTTTGAGGCTTTACAACTATTTTTTGCTCCTGCAGAAAATGCTGAGAACTTCTAGTGCTAGAGAAACTTATGTTTTATTATTAAATCTTAAAATATACAATATTCGACTGAGACGGGCTTAAATGGAGCACATGAACAGCTATGATGCATGCAGCCGACCCCAACTTACTTGGGATTGAGGCATGGTTCGTACTGCTGTTGTCTTTTGGCTCCAGTTCATTAGAAGGAGAGAGCATGGACTGGAAGTAGAAAATTTAACATGACTCCATGAGGCACTACAACTTGCATCATTTGCTTAGAGAAATATGCATTTTCTGTTTCCACTGCACTCAAGAAGAAAATAATATTGACATTAGGAATGAAATGTTAGATGATAACATTTCTTATGATACTATAGATGATATCTGTTTGAGACATCTTCTGATGATCATATCTGCTTTTGCCTGTTTTAGATCCAGGTGTTGTACTCAAGACTTCTTGTTCAAGTGCTTCTTACGATGCTGCAAGTTCCGTTAACAAAGAGAGTTTTGTAGTCGATACTTTTTCTTGTCAGATAAATGATACAAACTGTTCAGGGCTGTATCTTAGCGATGCAAGATTGCTTGATGCTTCTAATGATCAATATGGAGGAGTACTCATTAATCCTCAAACACTGCCATCCGATCCCAATATATTTTCGTCTGTACTTCATGAATCGCTCTCTCATTGGAAAATGAAGGTACTTCCTAAGCAGCAATAAATATTTTGAGCACTATCTCAAACTTCTGCACTTCCATGGTGTTGACTGATCATGTAGAGAAAGCCATTGCAATTTCATTTTCCACTTGTTCTATTGCCAACATGCTTGTGATTGGAGAAGAACTTGGTGCCACTAGTCTGACGTTTCTTCAGATATAAGCAGATTACACTTTATGAAACACCTAGTTTCTAATTCATGTTGCACACTGCAGGGGAAGAAGGGAGTTTGGCTTAAACTACCAGTTGAGAAATGTGATCTAGTTCCTGTTGCAGTAAAGGTATTAACTATCAATATCAAGACTCAAATAGGTTCACTGGCATTAAAATGTATTCTCCAAAGGTGTTTTGCTTTTAGTATCTGAAGAACAAAGTTAATAACCTGTTCATTTATTTTCTGGTGTTGACTCTTCTTGCAAGTAAATCTCTAGAACTGATTTCATAGGAAGGATTTCAATACCATCACGCAGAAAGAGGCTATCTCATGATGACATATTGGCTTCCTAATGATCCCTGCATGCTTCCTTCTAATGCATCTCATCAAGTTGGAGTTGGAGGTTTTGTGATCAATGACAAGAATGAGGTACATATATCTTTTAAAAGACACTCCTAATTACCATATATATCATATGATAATATTAAATATATCTGTTTTATAGTCTCTTGACCTCAAGAAATGACTCCCTTAGGTGCTTGTTGTACAAGAGAAACATTCTGCTCCAGATCTTTCAGGCCTATGGAAAATACCAACTGGTTTCATTCTTGAGGTATGTTCTGGTTTAAATTTAGTTTTCCTTTCTTGAGGTATGTTTTGGTTTAAATTTAGTTTTCCAATAGAAGTAAAGATTTAAATTTAGTTTTCCAATCGAAGTAAATAAATCTTCACCTCAACATCTAAGCTCATTGTACCATTTCATGCCAATTTCAGTCGGAGGAGATCTTTACAGGAGTCGTGAGAGAAGTGAAGGAGGAGACTGGGGTAAGATATTCATACGTAGTGGCGTAGCCAGGAATTTTTAAAAGGGTGTTCAAGCTTCAAAAAAACAGCTTTTGTTTTTTCAAAATGTACAAGCAAGGATTCGATCTTGAGTTGTTCAGTTGTGTCAAGAGTGTTCAAAACATAATATTCTCTCATAAATAGTTAAATTTAACCTAGCTGCACGGTATAATTTTCTGGCGACCACCCTAGCACTAAGGTGGCTACGCCACTGTTCGTAGGAACATATTTACCCTATAAATATGCATGAATTAGTATTCGCTGTCTTAACACCGCTTGCTATGGTTAACATTTCAGATTGATACTGAATTTGTGGAGGTTATAGCTTTCAGGTGAGAAGTTTCTCCTCTTCAAATGGCCACGATTCTATATTGAAATTATTCATTTCACTCCATTCTTCTTCAGGCATGCTCATAATGTAGCTTTCGAAAAGTCAGATTTATTCTTCGTCTGTCTTCTAAGACCCTTGTCAACAAGGATCATGGTTGATGATCTGGAAATTCAGGCAGCTAAGGTACGCATATCAGAAAAGATTTGACAATGATTTTCCTACAATAGACGACATTTTAAGGTTCCTCACTTTCCATGTCGGTGGTCATAATATATCCATATTGCATACTTGTATTTCTGGAGTAAAGAAACGAAAAACTTTTTACCCACTTTAACAGTAAAGTAACAGACCTAGTACTTTCATTCTACTATCAGGCCTCACCCCAATCCCAGCCCTCTAAAGCTGCACTAGCCAACGCCTAACCATGGTCATTTGAAAAACTTATCATCTATCAACATTTGAATGGCATTTCATTCGGACCAGAGCTAGCAGTTTTGAAAGTACCTTATGAATATTTAAGCTGCCTGTCTTTACAATGCAGTGGATGCCTCTAGACAAGTTCCTTGAGCAGCCACTAATCCAAGCAGATAGCATGTTCAAAAAGATCATAGACATTTGCATTGCTCGGCTGGGAAAGCGTTACTGTGGATTATCTGTTCATCAATTAGTGTCTACATTTGATGGCAAACTATCCTCCTTGTACTTCAACACAGTTGAAGATTCAAATTCCAACTGTCAAGCCAACTAGCACCATAATCAGCATTTGCAATGCATTTTTAACCACCGACTTCCCTTTTGTGGAGATGGACCGAGTTGAACTCAATATACCATGAATGATCAATTCCTATATGGATTAGTGATGTGAAATAAGAAAGTTAATCTCGACTTTCAAATGTTACCAACGAAGATAAGAATAAGAAGGAAAAAAGTTACTAATATAGTGTATATATCTTCTGCTGCGGATATGGACTCTGTAAATATGTGAAATTTATTTTCCCCATCTTATGACTAAATTAACTTTCAGTATTTTCTGCCACTCCACTAGTATCTTTTTTATGATCCCCCATCATAATCTTGTATGAGCTTGTTGTAGCTAGGTGACTTTCATAGAGACATTTGGATTATGGTGCTGGGATATAATCCTTAGTCATCATGCTCGGACCTCTATATCATTGTGCAACCTTGTTTCAATAGAAAATTAGAGCACGTACCATGCTTAGTGCTACAGTTTTGGTTGACACAAGGAAATCTTGATAACTGTTAACCAAGAATGAAGGTAAGGTTGCTTGATCCAGTGCACACATTAGCTTTGCTGTTGTTGCTTGACGTAGATGATTAAACTTTTAGTACATCTTGGAAGAGAGGTGCAGAGACAGTCTTCCTGCTAACAATGCCACTTTTGGTCTTCCAACTCTTAATCCTAAGTGGTCAGTCAATCTTTAGGAAATTGCATAACGCCCAATTCAATTTTCCTCATAGGTCAAATTTAGTAGACACATGCACGTCTATGAAGGAAATTCAAATGCACATAAGTGAATGTTGAAGCTAGTTCGTGCACATTTTAATCTTTCTACCGTATATTTATTTTTTAAAACTTAAAGTTAATGGAGAGAAATCACAAAATCTTCCTCATGTAAGGTTCTCATATGTCATATACGAATTGACACAGATTATGTTTGAAGTTTTATTAAATATCCACAAAATTAATTAATCATTTAAAACCAACTACAGTATACTCACACTTCACAGTTCATACTAAATATGAGCTGATATATAAAGAAAAAGATGAGTAACATGTTGAAGTCAATCCAACTTTACTGCCTTTTTAAATAACATTTGTGCCATCAAAATTTAAACTCACAAGGCTAATGTAATTGTTATGGTTCTGCCGAAATGCAAATTTAACTATTTTTTTCTAGCTCCAATTTTATATAGATTTGGTTAATTTTCATAATGGAATTTTTCTTTCTATCAATTGCTCAACAGTTGACCCTACTAATCTTCTACTACTGAATTATTGATGAACAGTAGGAAATACAATCTCATAAAATTTAATTTCAATTCATAACTGTTATGAGCTCGAAGCTTCCTTTATGACTCATGAAATATTTTGTAATGGCTCCCTTACATGCTTTTGACTCCTTTCCAAATTCTTTTGAATTTTATATCATTCAAGTAGAGTTATTGACTGCACAATCGACTTATTCCACATTCTTGTTTTAGATATCAGGCAAAATCCAGAATAATATTCAAAATCCTTTATTTTAATAGGAATAATGAGTTATCATTGAAAAAGGTCATGTGTTGTCACATTACTTTTTAAGCCTCTAGGCTGTAGTCAGCTGCCCAATTATTAGTTATTCCAAAAAGCATTCCCCCTTTTTTAACTAACCAAACCTCTCTTCTCCCCCAACAAAAAATCATTAACATTATTAATTCACTCCCAGTTCTTTTACATTTATTCCTTTGTTCTATTTTATACAGTATATGACTAAAAAGAAATTTAATAAACCTAAATGTCAGTCCATTGATGCTTGCATCGAGATAGAATATGCACATTACATTTTTTGGGAGTGCGGTCTTTTTTCAAATCCTGCATGAATACGAGATATTTTATGTACTGAACTGTCATTTTTTAATAAGCTTAAATGTTAGTCCGAGGCTAGAGTGGAATGAAGGCGACCTAACTTCCATTAGTGGCTGATTTCATGACTTAATAAATATATCTAATTAGTAGTAATTCTATATGCAAATATCAATTAAACTAATTAATAAGCAAAAAAGGAGTGATATAAATGTTGTATTCTTTCCTCCAAAATATAAGCAATTTCTAATTCACACGACAGCTGTGGGAAAAAAATAAAATAAAAATTTTACTCGGCAGCTGCTGCACCACCCACCTATCATTCCTCCTTATTCCCCCGCCCCCACCGCGACTCCCCGCCAATCCTCCTCCTCTCTCCGCCACATCCCACGGCGGCGATCTGAAGCCGTCCACACCGTGCTTTTTCAATACCATAAACATCTCAATACTCCAATTCATTTCTCGGTAATCTCTTTTTCTTTCTTCCGTAGACGTATTTTTGTACGTATTACGTATAATTCCTCCGTATTTTTCTCGTATATGATTCTGTATTAGCTCAGCTCTATAATATGATTTTTGTGTTTTCTTTTTACCTCAATTAACAATGTTTATTCGATACAATTCTCTCTCTCTCTCTCTGTTCTAGTTTATGTGAACCTTTTCACTTTTCGAGAGTCACTCTGCGAGAACTTTGACCAATATTTTATGATGCATCATATTGATATGAGAGAGTTGTAACTTATAGTACTGTTCTTTTAATTTTTGAAAATTTAAATTTTCATTTATATTAAATTAATCTAATCCAGTTTAGTCAAAGACTAATCATATTGACTATCGAAAAGCTAAAAGGTTCATATAAACTGGAACAGAGCGAGTAGCTTAATATTGTGTAGATTATGTATAATGAGTTAAATTGAACATATTGAGTGTGTGTGTGTGTGTGTGTGTGTGTCTGTTTGTATAAAGTTTTTATTTTGCTGAAACTGTCTTTTAATTTTGTGTTTATGAAGTTTTTGGTGCTTATTGATTGGCTGTTATCGACTGCATGGATATTGAGCTTTTGATATTTTTTGAGAATATATAGTGTATATATTGGAAAAGGGAGGGAAAGGTGGAGGTTGGCCAAGTGGAGTGAAAGTTACAATGAGATTGTTAAGGTCGTGCTCGAGTTCAATGAAGGAGCAGTGCAACGGAGAGAAAAATCGCGCTTTGTTGTATCTTAATGTGTACGATCTCACACCTGTAAACAACTATCTCTACTGGTTCGGCCTCGGAGTGTTTCATTCTGGTATTGAAGGTAATAATGTTTTTCTAATTCTCCTTTACTTTGTAATGTTGTATGTACTGCTATGTTATGTCTTCCTAATAAAGAGTTGATGAAGGTTTTGCCCTGAAGGTATCAACTTAAAAGTAGTTCACATATTAAGAACCGACTGATCTTGTGGCCTCTCGAGTAGAGTGTGCTTACCTGCATTTTTAATGCAACTGGCTCATGGATGGTGAAGATTCGTTACTTCTCAAAAGGAAGTTGGTCTGGTAGTAATACACTATTAGTTGATGAAATTAGAGATATGTGTGCATATACCGTTTACCGAGCCGGTGGAAAAGAGGAAAGGTGGATTGCACAGACTATGAGAAGTAAACCAGCAGTCAATTTCTTAGAAATGAAACTTGTAAACATGGATGATAGAATGAACACCATCGTGAAGCTTTCTTTCTTTGATTCTTTTTTTTTTTTTTTTTTTTTTTGATGACAAGGGAAACCGCAGCTGCTACCGTTCGGGTGCGCGCTAGTTAAACCCCGCTCCTGATGCAATAGCCTGCGAACGACACAGGAGAGATAACCCGCACTAGGCAAGCCCGGTGTGACAGGGTCAAACTGAAAAGGTTGTTGGCAAGGGGATTTAGACCCAAGTCTCCTATGTGGGAAACCACTTGCTGAACCAACTCAGCTACCCTTGCGGGTCACTGGAAGCTTTTTATGTGAAGCATAATCACAGCCCATGGTGTCTTTTAACTGCTTCTTATCAATAACATCAAGCAGTCACATGCATAATATGTTTTTTATCATTTCTAATTTCAAGTCACCTTAGTGTACGTTTAGTCTAGACATGATTCTATTTATATACATACACTAAATCAGTGACGACCCAAAAGAACAAAAAATTGACGTGAGAATGCCAGTGAAGAGGTTAAATGTTCAGAAGTGGCAATATAGCCTTTGTCTGGATGAAGTACAATAAACCCCCACCCCACCCTAAAAAGGAAAGAAAAGCCGTCCTTGTTGGAGATTAGTGTATGCCATTTATAGATATTTGGTTATATGATAGGATTACTAATTAGCCACTGTGATAGCAATTTAAGGCCTGAACTCATGCTTTATATGCAAATAAATGAGTCCGATTGCAGATTTTATTGTTAAGCTTGCTTCGCTTGTTATGGCCTTTCTTTTATTGTTATTCTTGCTTCAATGCAGTACATGGTCTAGAGTATGGGTTTGGAGCCCATGACTACTCAACTAGTGGGGTTTTTGAGGTGGAGCCACGTAGTTGTCCTGGTTTTATTTTTAGACGTTCAGTACTCCTTGGCAGCACAGAAATGTCTCGTTCAGAAGTTCGGTCGTTTATGGAACATATTTCAGAAAAATATCACGGCGACAGTTACCATTTGATTGCCAAGAATTGCAACCATTTTGCTGATGAAGTCTGTTCGCGTCTCACCGGAAAACCGATTCCTGGATGGGTGAATCGACTAGCCCGAGTAGGTAAGAAAGGTTATGGTTTGTCTTAATTGTGGAGCAACTTTCAAGTATGAGCCAGTGTCTGTCTGTATCTATTTGCCCTTGTTCCTATAAATGCATTACTTTATAATGTGGTTTTAAGCTCTGGCAGAAACAAATAGCTGTATAAATTGAGCAGCATGTTTTCTAAGCGATCCTGTCTAGACTTCTAGCTTGTTTCACACGATTATCGTTGAAGTTTCAGGCTCATTCTGCAATTGCCTATTACCAGAAAGTATTCAGGTTACAAGAATCAGACATCTTCCTGATCATCAAGCCTTTTCAGGTTGGTGTTGTCTCATGTCTCTCTTTACTTTTTTTCCTATGGGTGGTGAACTTCTGTTGTAGCGAAAGAGTGAC
Source organism: Petunia secreta (assembly GCA_029990175.1). Taxonomy (NCBI): domain Eukaryota; kingdom Viridiplantae; phylum Streptophyta; class Magnoliopsida; order Solanales; family Solanaceae; genus Petunia; species Petunia secreta. The sequence goes on from JARKIP010000035.1 coordinate 64,345,269, forward strand.
AATGCTTCAGCTACCACATGCTCACTCTGATTAATGGAATATGAATTTTCAGGAATAAAGAGTAAATTAGGGTTTGTCTGGTTTCTCCATGTAAAATAACAATCCCGGCCTAAAACTCTGGATTACTAAATTGTTTAGTTTCCGGTGTAAAAGTTGTACAGTTGAACCTCTTTATAGCGGCCTTGTTTGTCCAGGTTTTTCGTTTGCTGTTATACAACTATACCAACATTTGCCATTTAGATCTTATTAGGTTATTATATATGAAAATTACCCAAAAAGTCATTTTTCCAATTTTTATGTTATAAAGGAAAAAATTATTTAAATGTAGGATCTCAAAAGAAATTCAATCAATATTGGAAACTTTTAGTAGAAGTACAATTATTGAAAGGAGAGATTGTATTTGCTATATTCGGCTTTCTACCAACTAAGTTGTTGGTAGTACTATAGATATGAAAATAATGACTAGCAACGGAAGTGGAAATTAGTAAAATCAATAAGAATTAGCACCATTGTAATGAAAGGAAAATTAATTAATATTTGAGTATGGCTATTACAGAGAGGTAATTTTACAAAGAAGGTACTACAATAATGATGATTCGTGTTGTTATGGGTGAAAAGTTGTAATAATCCTTGCTAAATCCACCATATCACAATCCATGAAATAATCCTTGCTAAATCCACCATATCACAATCCATGAAATAATCCTTGCTAAATCCATGAACCAAGCAACCCCTTATGCAATAAGGTGAGAAGGTGGAGGCATAAGAGTTTATATAAAGAATATGCGAAGGATTTAGATCAACTCTAAGGGTTTAATATGTTCCAATCTTCCGTTTGAGCAACCACGAGACATAGGTTTCTGCATTGACATGCAGTCATCACTTTGTACAATTTTGGAGAGTTAGGTTGAATAGAAAAATACTTGAAGTTAGGACCAGGACATGATGAATTCTTTATCTAGGAAGATGTGGATCTTATTCAATTGGTATCACAGATGAATAGTATTATATGTTACAAACAGCATAATGACTAATTTTGATGATTTATGTACAGTGGAACTAATATTGATGATTAATGTTAGCTAAACAAATAATTTTGTGTCGGGATCAAATGAACTTTATTCCATCCTCAAAATGATCTGCTCCTTGAAAAATATTTGTACTTCTGCAAAGTGGATAATCTGCTATTTAAACAGAAAAAAAAGGAAAAGAAAACAATTCAACTATGCCTCAATACCAAACTGCTTTGAGAGGATTCATCAATTAGCCTATGTTTGCTCTAACTGGTAATGCACTGCAACCATCCTTCATCCGAGTTGGATATCATTATTATATATTGGTTGGAGAGCTGGTAAAATTTGCAGATATACGACTGCAACTGTTAGTCACCATTTAAAATTATATATTGTTTCAGGATTTTTATATATTGATTTATGTATAGTTATATACTTTACTTTAGAAAACCAAAATTATTTATTGTTTATGGGAATGCTGAAGTTCCATTTTGATGGTCCTCACGTGTGACATGACACATATTTGATGTCTATATGCGAAGACATATGGCCGTGGTATTGAGTATATACAGAAAAATGTTGTATGTTCAGTTGTTGTTTTTCAAAAAAAAGAAAAAATCAGCAACATTGGGAAATGTATGTTCAGTTAAGAAAGCAATTTGGTGGACATCCTTTAATGCTTATCAATGGTTAGAATACTCATGATTTCACATAACTGGTTAGTTAATATTTTCAACTCATGAAGATGAGTGGATGCGGCTAAAGAAGCATCATTCCGAGAAAAGAAAAAAAAGAAAGATCTTCTGTGGCTGCAAATACCATATTATTTCCACAACGTGAGTTACTAACTTACTCCACATTTTTATTGTCAATCTAAATTTTCTTGAGATTTATGTATTTCATCTCAACTTAAACGAATTATTGTGGATTGTGATAGTATCACAATGGATTGGTTGTAGTTTTGTCCTCTTTTTAGTGAATTAGATATCATTTGTCCCTTCTTTCGCTCTCTGCTTTGGTATCTCTGCCCGAATGAGTGGCTTCTCCATGTCTTTACTCCCAAAAGTTAAGTTACGTTGAAGGTACCCGTAGAAATGGTGGAAAGGACCAGGTTTGCACAATCATATCAACTAATGATAATCTAATTAGTGCGGAGCCGAGTTTTTAAAACCGACCAAAACAAAATATTTCTCATTATCTGAGGGTGCTAATGTGGTGTTGTTTTCCATATGACCTTTGACCAAATAGAATAATTAAACCACTGGCTAACTGGTGCCTGTTGAGAGGTTGATGAAATGACTTAGAGCCCGTTTGGGTAAGCTTAAAAGTGGCTTAAAAGCACATATGTGCTTATAAGCCCATTAATGGGTGTTTGGTAACTCAAAAAGCCATGGGCTTATAAGCACTTATTTTAAGTGTGCTTAAAATAAGCTAAGAGTGAGAAGTTAGAAATAACTTCTCAAAAGTGGCTTATAAGCAACTTATAGCTTATAGGCTACTTATGATAAGCTCACCCAGACGGGCTCTTAGATGGTTTTTTCAGTATTTGTGTGGTGTATATGGAATTCTTGCGTATTTTCAGGCACATTGTATGAACAAATACGAAAGAAGTGTTGAGAGAAATAAGTTGTTTCCAGAAGAACTTATGAATCTGTAAGTCTAACAAAGTGTCCTGTCATATGAGATTGTCTTGGGAAGATGGATCATGGACCTACCTCAATTCTAAAAGTTAGCTCAAGTCATGAGAATTGTTCAAGACTGCTAACGAGATTATAGCCCATGCTACTGATGTGGAATTCTAATACACTTCAGTATGCTCCCGGGCTATACATCTGGAGGTTAGAGTAGAACAACAAGGGTGTTCCAACATTTGGTAGCCCATCATTTTCTGCCTCTGATATCATGTTAGAAAATCAAGCATGACCTAACTCAACACCGTAAGCTAGCTCAAGTGGTGAGGATAGACCAAAATTACAAATGAGCCTTAGACTACAACCTATAAACTTAACTGATGTTAAGTGGGATTCTAATAGAGTGACCCTGCCTGAAAGCTACCAAAGTTAAAGCCCTTGCAACCTATTTAAGAAGTCCGAACAAGGTGATATGTCAACTCTTTCAATGACTGGATATGTTATTCAGTCAAGCAAGTCGTATTCTCAAATATTTAGTGCATTTTGTGTCTGTATGGATGCATGTAGTTGCACATATTTAAGTACCTCAGTGTTAATCTCTAGTAAATGTACAATATCTGAAAGGATGACGAAAGATCTCAAATGTTATGTTAATGTAGTCTTTTTGTATCTAACTGATGGAAATGCATTGCAATTGTAGAAGATGGAACAGATTCCGGAGCATCATCCCTAACGGCAGATAGCGAAGGGGAAGACTCTGATCATCATTTGTTAACTGCACCAAATAGTGATATGGCATTTTTGAATGAAAAACCAGTGAGACTGGCAAAAGAGCTTCTTTGATTGGAATTTTCTTCTGCTTATTCTTCTTCTTCTTCTTCTTCTTCTTCTTCTTCATTATCTCCCTTTTTTAACCTTTTCCTCTTCCCTCCGATTTATCAGATCTCAGTCTTGCTGTTTGTATTAGTGTGTGTGCGTGCGTGTATTCTCAAGTGTAACTAGTTAACCTCTCCTGTAGACATATTATTGTATTGCTCAATATTCATTGACCTGTCTCTTCAGGTTGTGTATTTACATATATCAGTTACCTTCTTGTGTTAATATGATTCGATGGAACTGCTTTGCCTGACTGATCCCATTGTGTTGTGTTTATGTTGTCAATGGAAGTTCCTGTATAATTTATTCAGAGCTCTGAAATGCAATGTTCAGAACTGGGGCAGTTAAAAAAGTTGTTTCCGGATATATCTACTTCCTTTTTTAGATTGGAACTGGTTTTTTTACAATGAGAAAATGAGCAGCCTGTTCTGGAGTATTCGTTGGAATTAAATGTCAGCTCAATGCTCGACTGATGCCAAAATATCGTTTCTGTTCAGTTTTCTCCCACAGTTCATGTCCAATTTTTCTGTATGTTGTATATCAATGCGGTATTTTATTTCTCCAGTCCATCTTGTTTGAAGAGAATGAGAAAATCTAATTTGGAATTAGGAAATATAGCACACCTGATGTTTGGCATAATATGCCTATATTTCCTTAATATTTCCTCACGTTTTAGTACCTTATTCGCTCGTTTTATAGTTTATGAATGCGGTTTTACACTGATTTTATGTCGTGCGTGTGTAGGTTGTTATGAAGTGTATTTGGGGCTTTTAAGAGCTTGATTGAGCGAGAAAAGATTGGATTTTGATTGAGGATTGGATCGAGCACACGAAGGCACGACACGAGCGAGCAAAAGAGCAAACGGATCAGGAAATTGGCCTGGCGCCATACCCCACGCGCCGCGCAGGCCATAGCGCGCAGGGGCTGGCGCGTTTCCTTCCGCGCCGCGGGGCCATGGCGTGAATCATCTGGCGTCCTCTGCCTTGGGTCACGCGATCGTGGGCGCGGGGCGCCCGTTATGGCGCCCCTGGAGCGAATTTTGACTTCCTATTTCGTCTAGGCTTGGGTCTAACTTATTACTAGGTGTTTGTAAACTCTATAAATACTCTTTTACTTAGTTTTTCAAGGGAGTTCAGACTTTGGAGCAACTTTGAGAGCTCATAACATCAAGACAAGGGTTTTTCTTCCTTCCATTAATCTATTACATCATTACTTCATTATTACATCAATTCCTTGTGTTGTTATTATGAGTATGCGTAGCTAAATATATCGTTCTAGGGTTAGAGTATTTCATGAAGGTTGATGTTTGAAGATTGATTTCCATTAATTGAATCCCATTACGGGTTACTTATTCTTTCTTGATTTCACTTGTGTAATTGTCAGGGCCCGATTATTACGCATTATCTATGGTTTTTAGATTGAACTCGAAAGAGGGAATTTAATTACGTAATAAGAAAGAATAGGACTAGTTTGTGAACCCGGGCATCGGGGAACCAATTTGTGAGTAGGATAGACATATACTTGCTCGCCTAGTTTAACTAATTACATAATTCGTTAATGCGTGCACGTGATTCAACCCATAGACATATAGGGATTGGAGTAGCCTGCATAGACCGTGAAGAACTGAAAGGTTTTCACGGGTACATGTAATCTGTTAGTTAGTAACCCGGGATTTAAGAAGTGGAATCAATTGGATAACTCAACTGGATTGTTCGTAACTCTGACCCTGGATCGTCTCCTTATTACTGATAACAACCAAGTCTTGCTCCATTGTTTGAATTCACTTCTACCATTTAATTACTGTTCTTTAGTTAATAAACTCATCACTATTGGAAAAGATCCCTGAATAGTCTATATAAATTGTTTGCTAGAATTCAGTCTGCATAGTCCTCGTGGGAACGATACTCATCTTATCACTTTATTACTTGTCGACCACGTATACTTGCGTGTGCGTTTGGGAGCAACAAGTTTTTGGCGCCGTTGCCGGGGACTAATTATTGACTGATTTCTTTTTGAACAGTTTATTACTTACTATTCAGGTTTAATTTTTGTTTTGAGTTTTGTGCTGTTTCAGGTATTAGGTCCTGCTCGATCTTTACCTACAGGAATGGCAGAAGACCAAGCTTTAGCTGTGCGAGATGTTGCTCTCCCCAGCCTGGAGGGAGTAGCATCGAGCATAGTTAAGCCCGCTATCACCGGGGGATTTGAGATTAAGTCCGGCATGATTCAGTTGCTGCATGTGACTGGACAATATGGTGGATTACTTCATGAGGATCCGCAGCAACACATTCAGAACTTCTTGGAGATCAGTGATACTTATATACCAGCGGGTGTTCCTACTGATTATGTTCGCTTGACGTTGTTCCCGTTTTCACTGATTGGGGCAGCAAAGAAGTGGTTAAAGGCTGAAAAGTCTGGGTCTATCACTACTTGGGAGGATTTGGCTAAGAAGTTCTTGGCTAAATTTTATCCGTCTGCCAAGACAGCCCGGCTGAGGAGCGAAATTATGTCTTTCAGACAGTTAGAAGGAGAATCCTTGTATTCAGCCTGGGAGCGATTCAAAGCTCTATTGAGAGATTGTCCACACCACAACCAATCCAATGAGGTTGTTGCACACACTTTTGTTGAGGGGTTGAACCAACACACTAAGATCGTGGTTGATGCTGCTGCTGGAGGTCAAGTACTGGCCTTAAATTTTGATCAGATTTATGATTTACTTGACAAGTTTTCGCAGAGCAATCCTGATTGGCAGGGAGATGGTAGAGCTATTACGCAGAAACCTGCAGGGGTACTTCAGTTAGATGCAGTTTCAGAGCTAAGGGCGAGGATGGATGCTATTTCCAATCAAATTAGCAAGTTAGCTCTGCAAAAGGCTCAGCAACCAGCGGCTCCAGTGCAACAACTCCAGAGCTTTTGTGAGGTTTGTGGTCAAGACCATGCTACAGAGGTTTGCTCTTCTAATCCAGAGTCAGTTTATTACGTGGGTAATCAAAACAGGCTGCAGGGTCAAAATCAATTTGGTAATGGTTATTATCAAGGTAATACGAGAGCCCCGAATAATTACCACCCACTTCCAGCTCCACCACAGCAGGTTAGCAGTTCAGTTGAAGATATGCTAAAGCAAATAATGGCAGGCCAGCAGAGAATGATAGCTGACACTGCAGCCCATGCGCAAGCCATACATGATCTTGCCAATGCTCAAAAGAACCTGGAGCACCAGTTGGGACAGTTGGTGGGAGAAAGAAGCACTGTTAAAAAAGAGCCTGAACAATGTCTTGCAGTGACCTTAATTGAAGGTGGAGAGCTGATGGTCAAGTCTGAAGAGAGAGCTGAAATAGAAAAAGTTGAAAAAGTGGAGAAGGTGAAGAAGAAAGAAGAAATAAAGGAGGCACCTAGGCCACCTCCACCATTCCCGCAGAGGCTTATACCACCGAAGAATTTGGCTCAGTATCAAAAATTTGTGAGTATGCTGAAAGAACTTCATGTTAATATTCCTTTGACTGATGTGTTTGAATTGATGCCATCCTTTGTGAAGTTTTTAAAAGAGATTTTAGTCAAGAGGAAAAAGCCTCAAGAGATAGATTCAGTTGAGTTAGTTGAGGAGTGTAGCACAATCTTGAGCAAGCTACCTCCAAAACTTCAAGATCCTGGGAAGTTTACTATTCCTTGTACCATTGGAGGACATAGTATCACTGGTGCCTTGTGTGATCTGGGTGCGAGCATAAATTTGATGCCTCTGTCTGTTTGCAAAAGGTTAGGGCTAGGAGAAATCAAGCCCTCTTCAGTTACTCTCAAGATGGCGGATGGATCACTCACTCACCCTGAGGGTAAGTTGGAGGATGTGTTGATAAAAGTTGGTAAATTTACATTCTCTGCTGATTTTGTAGTCCTAGATTATGAAGAGGACCTAGAAGCTCCAATTATTTTGGGGAGACCATTCTTGGTCACCTCGAAGGCAATTATTGACATGGAGCTGGGTGAGATGACTGTTAGAGCGCATGGTGAAAAGGTTACTTTCAAGGTTTATAATGAGAAGGAGCACATAGCTAAGGTGGAAGAGTGCTCTATGATTGAATGTGTCAAACAAGAAGATGGAAGTAAACCACATGTGAAGTTGAAGATGGGTTCTCTAAAAGAAGGGAAGAAAGCAAAAGTTCGGCGTAAGAAGAGAAGACATAAAGGCTGGAAGTGAGCTAAAAGTGTCGTCGTGCCACGACGTTAACTAAGGCGCTTCTCGGGAGGCAACCCGAGTTTGTACTTGTATTATTTTATTTATAGTGTCATGTAGTTGTTGTTTTTCCTTGGATTGCAGGTTCATGTAATGTCGAGGCTAAGTGTGGGGTGTCCTCACCCTTGCCTAATGTTGATGACCTGATGAGGGAAGTCTGAGTACCTCATACTATATGAAAGCTTGGAGGATGCTAGCACCAAGGACTAGAATCTTCAGGGAAGTTTTCTTTACCTTGCACTTGCTTATTTTTCGCACTGAGGACATTGCTTAGTTTAAGTGTGGGGTGGGGAACTCTCCCTTATTTTTGAGGTTATGGATGCATGTACCGTTAGGATTTTTCTTTTGTCACTTGACTTTATTTTTATTTGTTTCTTGCTTTAAATTATGAAAAAAAAAAAATTAGAAAACCAATGAAAAAGTCTAAAAAGATTTTCCTTTTAGTTTTATTAGTGGTACATGTCATCCACCCCGTGGTTTTTCTTATGGCCTCGGTTCTTTTCCACGGGGAGGCCTTTGAACCGGGTAGTTTTTTTTTATTTTTAGGATTAGGATAGTTAGTTGTAGATGACCCTAGACGAAAGGAATAGGTAGAATGCTAGGTGCCTTTGATTTGTTTGATACCGATGAACTTGAATTGATAGCATGTGCTATTTGTGGTGTCCTTGGGTTTTAAATTGAGATGCATGCCTAGAAAACATGGAACGACCCCCTTGAGATGCTTGAGTCCGCTTGCTTGACTTGATTGCTATCCTTTGTGCATTAGTGCTTAAATTTCCACAAGTTGCATTCTAGAAGCTTGGTTGAGAGTTGTTGATGGAGCCTTTTTGTGTGGACCATGTGCAATGTGTGTTGTGAGGCATGTTCTTATTTGCTCCATGTTGCATATTAATGTCTAGAACTTGCCCCGTGTGTGTGCAAAGCGAAATCCTAGGTTTGCTCTAGTCGGGAAATGATACAAGGCCTTCTTTTGATTTGCCTACCCTTACATATATACCTTGAAAAATTGTTGTTTTGATTTCCTTGACCCTTTTTGTTGGTACCCACACCCCGAGCCTACCCATTTGTTCTTAATTGACTCTTTTGGCCCTTTACTCCTTAAGCACTTTATTGATATTGTGTAGATGATTGGAGTTGTGGTTGGATGTTGGGAGGTTCTTGAGTGGAACTAATGAAGGGGAATAATTGTAAAAATTGTGAAGTAGTGAAAAGCATTGGCAAGGTTGGATGAATTTGAAAAAGAAAAAAATATAGCAAAGTTGAAAAGAAAAAATTGTGGAAAAAGAAATAAGAGAAAAAGATATCCCTTCCTTGCTAGTGTGTGCTTAAAAAGAAAATATGCTACTTGTTGAGAAGGTGTATGTGTGATACTTGTTGATTGGGTGGCTTGTTGAGGATTGTGATTAATTTGAATGTGATGTATTAAAGTGCTTAGGGAGGTAGTCACTATTACCATATGTATCCTACCCGCACCTTAGCCTACATTACGACCTTTCTAAAGTCCTCGTTAATCCCGATTGGAGTGAGCTTACATTAGTGGAGTCCTACACTACGGGCAAGCCTATGGTACATTGTGTGTGACATGTGAGATTTTCATGAGAGTGAGTGAATTCTTTCTATGCTATTGTCCCCATTCTATTCTTGATATTCATTGTTGTGTGTGACATTTGGGGGACACTCTCTTGTTTCATTTTGGTGAGGGCACATGGTTTGCATGAAATAGGTAAAGTTGATGGTTCTTGGTTGAGTAGATAGGTGTGATTTTGTGGGATCATGGTTGCATTAAGTTGAGTTTGTGCACTTGAGTTATTTTGGGGTGGTTGTTCTTGTATTGTTGGTTTTGGTAAATTGTTGGCATGTTGTGGATCCATAGTAGTCATGTGCGCATTGGTTCAATGGTCGGTATCAACCATAGTCATAGGCAGACCTGTTTTACCTAGGTTGGGAAGTGAGATGTGACTTGCTCGAGGGCGAGCAAAGGTTCAAGTGTGGGGTGGTGATGTTTGGCATAATATGCCTATATTTCCTTAATATTTCCTCACGTTTTAGTACCTTATTCGCTCGTTTTATAGTTTATGAATGCGGTTTTACACTGATTTTATGTCGTGCGTGTGTAGGTTGTTATGAAGTGTATTTGGGGCTTTTAAGAGCTTGATTGAGCGAGAAAAGATTGGATTTTGATTGAGGATTGGATCGAGCACACGAAGGCACGACACGAGCGAGCAAAAGAGCAAACGGATCAGGAAATTGGCCTGGCGCCATACCCCACGCGCCGCGCAGGCCATAGCGCGCAGGGGCTGGCGCGTTTCCTTCCGCGCCGCGGGGCCATGGCGTGAATCATCTGGCGTCCTCTGCCTTGGGTCACGCGATCGTGGGCGCGGGGCGCCCGTTATGGCGCCCCTGGAGCGAATTTTGACTTCCTATTTCGTCTAGGCTTGGGTCTAACTTATTACTAGGTGTTTGTAAACTCTATAAATACTCTTTTACTTAGTTTTTCAAGGGAGTTCAGACTTTGGAGCAACTTTGAGAGCTCATAACATCAAGACAAGGGTTTTTCTTCCTTCCATTAATCTATTACATCATTACTTCATTATTACATCAATTCCTTGTGTTGTTATTATGAGTATGCGTAGCTAAATATATCGTTCTAGGGTTAGAGTATTTCATGAAGGTTGATGTTTGAAGATTGATTTCCATTAATTGAATCCCATTACGGGTTACTTATTCTTTCTTGATTTCACTTGTGTAATTGTCAGGGCCCGATTATTACGCATTATCTATGGTTTTTAGATTGAACTCGAAAGAGGGAATTTAATTACGTAATAAGAAAGAATAGGACTAGTTTGTGAACCCGGGCATCGGGGAACCAATTTGTGAGTAGGATAGACATATACTTGCTCGCCTAGTTTAACTAATTACATAATTCGTTAATGCGTGCACGTGATTCAACCCATAGACATATAGGGATTGGAGTAGCCTGCATAGACCGTGAAGAACTGAAAGGTTTTCACGGGTACATGTAATCTGTTAGTTAGTAACCCGGGATTTAAGAAGTGGAATCAATTGGATAACTCAACTGGATTGTTCGTAACTCTGACCCTGGATCGTCTCCTTATTACTGATAACAACCAAGTCTTGCTCCATTGTTTGAATTCACTTCTACCATTTAATTACTGTTCTTTAGTTAATAAACTCATCACTATTGGAAAAGATCCCTGAATAGTCTATATAAATTGTTTGCTAGAATTCAGTCTGCATAGTCCTCGTGGGAACGATACTCATCTTATCACTTTATTACTTGTCGACCACGTATACTTGCGTGTGCGTTTGGGAGCAACAACACCCCTCACTCCTATTATCCTCTGTTTTTTAGTTGTTGACCAAGGAAATACCTATTACCTTGCTGAATCCTCACCCCCAAAAAATGTTAAAGTAGATGAGGTATGATGATCTCAGAAATTTGAAGGTAATTGTTGAGCTATTTCGTCAGTTGAATTAGAAAAGAATGACCCAGGATGAAATCCACCAATCACACTCAACAAGACGAGAGCCGTTTAGGATGTACTTAACGAAAATAAGTCGGTCACCATGCAGAGACAATAGGTCACCCATTTGCTATCAAATCTTTATTAGCCATATGTGTAAACATGGTGGACAGAATTACTTGACTTATACGGTAACATGTACCTTTGTGGAATAGTGTAATGGTTCATAGATTTCAGATACCATTGTAATTTAAAAGGTAAAAGAAAAAAAAACTCTTTATTATTAATAATGAGCTGGTGTAGCTGGAAAGTCATTTTGATACGTTGCCCTTCGAGCACTTGAGGTCTCCACTCCAGAATCTTTAACCGTTTCCCCACCCCTTGATGCAACCCAAATTGCATCGAGACCATTCACTCGAAGTCAAGCCAAGGATATACAAGACGCTCACCTACACTTGGTTTGGAGAGGCGTGGATGATACGAGCTCGGGAGAGGACTTAAAGACAATGCATTGGAGCTCAATCCATGTGGAAACAGGGCAGGAAACAGTGCAAGAAGCAGGGGAGCAAAACAGGGCAAAAACAGGGGAAGTCTGCTGAGCTTACTGCCTAACGCTGGAATTTTGTTCTTCGCGATCGCGTGCATCACCTTCGCGATCGCGAAGAGTCTTCTTTTGTTCTTCGCCCTCGCGTTCTGTCTCGCGCGATCGCGCGCCTCAGCATTAAGTTCTCCGCGCGATCGCATATAATCTGACGCGATCGCGAAGGGAACTTAAAGAGCAGCGGACCAGAATCTTGTAAACAATGTATTGGGGTGTTATAAATACACCCCTACCTCATTTATTGCCTTTTTACCTTACTTTGAACACAAAACATTAAATGAGCAATGCTCTTGAACCTTGTAACACTTTTGGCTTGAAATCAATTGGATGAATCCAAGTTGTTCTTCAATCCGTCTTCGATCATTCTATTTGCTCGAGCCTCGTGACTCTTGAGGATAGTTGCATAGTGTTAGGTGATTCTTTCCAATCGTTTGGGGTGTAACGGAACTAGTTCTTCGTTGCTACTCGAACTTTAGTGTAAGTCTCGTCTCGCTTTTATCTTTTTATCGCTTTCGTATTTTCGATTGCATCAGTTGGTATCAGAGCAAGGCTAGGGTTGCGTTCTTACGAGCCCTCGTCCTACTCTTCGTGCTTGTCTTTTATGTTCCGTGTTTATTTTCGTGTTCTTGTTCTTGTTTCATTGAAAAAGAAGAAAAAAAGTCAAAAAAAAAAAAAACTAGAAAACCCAAAAATTTGCTAGAAATCGTTGGTTGTTACGATTTTGTTGGTTTTGATTATCGGGGATTGTTTGTTTACGTGAACCCGACAATTGGGTACCAACAAAACGCGTTTTGGAGTTGAAAATCAAAAGTTGAAAAAATTTGAACCCTAGGTTGGGTATTTTGCAAAATTTGCCAAAACTTGTTTGATGTTATGATTTTGTGGTTGTTTGGTATCGGGGATTGTTCACTATAGTTTTCCCGTTGATTTGATACCGTCATAACATCATTTGGAGTATTGTAGTGAAAATCGAAATTTTGAACTTTGAAGGTTTTGAAAAGTTGAAGAACTTGACCCAAAATCATTGAAAAACAAGTTGTTCGATGGTTGTTTTTGTGTTAGAACCATTGTGGGTTGTTTACCACAGTTGAAAACACCTCTTGCAAGCTTGAAAACTGAAAATAAGTTGAATTTGGGTTGTTGTGTGTGCCAAAACTGCTGTTTTCTGTCGAGTTTCTGGTTCAGCTGAACAAACCTGCGCGATCGCGCAAGGCCTCGCGCTATCGCGCCAATTCCGAATTATTGTTCATCGCGATCGCGCCCCTCTGCACGCGATCGCGAAGGGTACCAATTTCCAGAATTTCCTGAAGTTGGACAGAATGTTCGCAAAGGCGTCGTAACAGTTTCCAACCACCAAAACTCCCATAGCATCATCAAATATGGTGAGTTTCTAGATCACAAACCAAAATTCATCCAATTCCGAATCCGTTTAGTGGCGATTCGATCTTTGAACATTTGATCGCGCCACTTCCGGTTAGTACTTTGAGGGTAACACTTCTACCCAATTAGTACTAATCCCTCGTTCGATTAGGATACTCGTGCCTAGAAGGAGAGTAGATTTCAAAGAAGATTCGTAGTTAATTGTTTGGTTCAAGTGCGCACCAAATAGCTTGGCCTTGATCGAGTCCCATTGAATCCACTCTTCCCGAAGAGCATTTGGTTCTTGTATTTTGGTTTGATCATTGAGGAGGTTGCGCAACTACGAGGAGGCCATTGATTTCAAGTTTGTGTGAAACCAACCCTAAGCTTGAGTGAACCCGAGCGACAAACAAAAGTGAGGGAGTGAGTGAGGACTTTTACTCTAATCTCTTTTCTTGTTTTTGGTTGTTGTAGGTACATGGCGGAGGAGAAAGCAAAGAGTACCATTGAGGTTCCAACCGACGTCTTGGCTAGTTTGCTAGCCGAGGTGAAGGCCTTAAACCTTAAAATGGAAATCATGGAAAAGGAGAGGACCCCGAGTGTCCAAAAGGATCCCAATGAAGGCACTAGTGATGATTCCATCATGAAGCCGGATCAATATGCGGAGCTAGTTCGTCGACAACGGTTGAGGGATGAGGCTCTTGCTAGAGAGAGAATGTTGGGCAATCCCCAAGGAGATGTTCCATTCCTAAGGCCACGGAGAAATATTGCACCTCTTGAGCAAGTTGATGAAGCTCAAGAAGGGGAGGGCCTCGGACTTGATGATGATTACTTTGATGTCCCCTATCCAAATAGGAGGGCGATGAATGGAGGTCGAGGTATAGAAAGAGGTCGTGGTCGAGGTCGAGGACCACCAAGGGCTTACATGGGAAGGAACTTGGGAAGGGAATATGAAGATGTTGATGACAACTATGGGGTTCAACCGGAACAACACCGTGGGGGTCGTGACACTAATCTCAATAGTGTCAAGATCACTATCCCTCCTTTCAAAGGGACTAGTGATCCGGAAGCATTTCTTGAATGGAAGGTCCAACTAGAGCGGGTCTTTGATACAAATGATATGACCGAGGAGAAGAAGGCCACCTATGCTATATCATCATTCGAGTCTTATGCATCTACATGGTGGGAATCCATGAAGCGATCAAGGAGACGACTTGGGTTGCGGATGAACATTACTTGGGAAGAGTTGAAAGAAATAATGAACAACAAATATGTGACTCCCAAGTATCGACAAGAGCAACTCAAAAGGCTCTATGAATTGAAACAAGGTTACAAGTCCGTTGATGAATATTTCAACGACTTTGAGAAAAATAGGATGGCTCTTGATATGGAAACGGAAGATGAGGAACAAGCTATCATCCGTTTCAAAAGTGGCTTGAGTAGGGAGATTGCATCCCAATTGAGACTTCACATTTTTCACTCCTTACAAGATGTTTGTGATGCCGCGGTTGAAGCCGAGAAATGGCTCAAAGAAGAAAAGGCTCCTCGCTATAGGAGTACTACCACTACCACTCCTTCAACTCGCACCAAAGAATGGAAGAGCCCATATGCTAGTGGGGCAAGTGGGAGTCGAGAAGTAAAGAAGCCCTTTGAGAAGACTACTCCGAAGAGCGACCACAAAGAAGTTGGAGGTACTTCTAAAACTACTTTAAATACTCCTTCTTCTTCTTCCTTCCAATGTCATAAATGCAAGGGTTATGGCCACTTTGCCAAAGAGTGCCCTACCCGGAAAACAATGATTGTAATGGATGATGGGTTGGTCTATGAGGGGGAAAGTGAGCCCGAGGGAGATGATGAAGAGGAGAGTGAGGAAGTTGAGGGTGAAGGTGAGGAGAGAGCGACGGAGGGGGATGATCCTAATATGTTCCTTGTGGTACGCCGCATTTTGGGAACTATGTTGAGTGAGGAGAGGGAAGATGAGCAAAGGGAGAACTTGTTCCATGCCCGTTGTAGAGTGAAGGGGCAAGTTTGTTCCATGATTATTGACTCGGGTAGTTGTGCAAATGTGGTGAGCCAATCTTTGGTCTCACAATTGAAGTTGACTACCATTAAACACCCGAGCCCCTACCGTTTGCAATGGCTAAGTGAGTGTGGAGAATTGAGGGTAGTGAAGCAAGTCTTGATTAGGTTCAAGATTGGAAACTATCAAGATGAACACATGTTTGACGTGGTGCCAATGCAAGCTTGCCATCTTTTGTTTGGAAGGCCTTGGCAATACGACAAACAAGTGGTTCATGATGGCCGGGCCAACACTTACACGGTGAAACATGAGGGAAAAAGGTTTGTGCTTACACCTTTGACCCCGAAACAAGTAAGTGAAGACTATCGGCGCATGAAAGAGTTGAGGGAAGCGGCTAAGGCCAAGTCCCCGATTGTGGCCAAATCTTTGGCCGAGACTCCACCATCTTCTACCGGTCGCATGTGTGCCATGATGCAACCGGGTGAGGTTTTGAAAGGTAATGATGGCACCAAGATGCTCATATGCCTAGTGCACAAAGGTATGGTTTTAAATTCCGAAAGTGATTATTTATCTAACCCTAACCCTTTGCCTAGTGCCATTGACAATGTTTTGAAGGTCTACGAGGACATGTTTCCGGAAGAGATGCCGGATGGACTACCTCCCTAGAGAGGTATTGAACACCAAATTGATTTTGTCCCGGGATCTCAAATTCCCAACAAGCCGGCATATCGAAGTAATCCCGAGGACACAAGGGAGTTACAAAAGCAAATTGATGAGTTGCTTACCAAAGGCTTGGTGAGGGAGAGCTTGAGTCCTTGTGCCGTGCCCGTGATCCTCGTTCCAAAGAAGGATGGCACTTGGAGGATGTGTGTGGATTGTCGCGCGGTCAACAAGATCACGGTAAAGTATCGACATCCCATACCTCGTTTGGATGATATGTTGGATGAGCTTAGTGGTTCTAGTGTCTTTTCTAAAATAGACCTTAGGTCCGGCTACCATCAAATCCGGATGAAACCCGGGGATGAATGGAAAACCGCATTCAAGACCAAGTTTGGTCTATATGAATGGTTGGTGATGCCCTTCGGCCTCTCCAACGCACCTAGCACTTTCATGAGATTAATGAACCACGTGCTTAAGCCATTCATCAACAAATTCGTGGTCGTCTACTTTGATGACATATTGATTTATAGCAAGTCAATAGACGACCATGTGGGCCACTTGAGTCAAGTGCTTGAAGTGCTACGAGCCGAAAAGCTCTATGCCAACTTTAAGAAGTGTGCCTTTTGTGTTGAAAAGGTTGTCTTTTTGGGCTTTGTTGTTAGTGTCAATGGTGTGGAAGTTGATGAGTCCAAAGTTGAAGCCATTAGAGATTGGCCTACTCCTACCACCGTTTCTCATGTGAGGAGTTTCCATGGCCTTGCTAGTTTCTATCGGCGCTTTGTTAGAGACTTTAGCACCATTGCCGCACCACTCACCGAGTTGGTGAAGAAAGATAAACCCTTTGTGTGGGGAGAGTCTCAAGAGAGAGCTTTCCAAGAATTGAAAGGTAGGTTGAGTACCGCCCCTTACTACAATTGCCCGACTTCGGGAAGGCTTTTGAGGTTGAATGTGATGCCTCGGGGGTGGGAATTGGGGGTGTTCTCATGCAAGAAGGGAAGCCCGTTGCCTACTTTAGTGAGAAGTTGAAGGGCGCAACCTTGAATTACTCCACGTATGACAAGGAGTTGTATGCCCTCGTGAGAGCTTTAGCCCATTGGCAACACTATCTATGGCCTCGGGAATTTGTGATCAAGAGTGACCATGAGTCACTCAAGCATCTAAGAGGTCAAGAAAAGTTGAACAAGAGACATGCCAAGTGGGTGGAGTTCATTGAGTCCTTTCCTTATGTAATTCATTACAAAAGGGGTAAGGACAATATTGTGGCCGATGCGCTTTCAAGAAAATTCACTCTTGCCACCACTCTCGCTTCTAGACTTGTGGGTTTTGAGAGTATCAAGTCATTGTACGCTCATGACCCAAAGCTCAAGAGCATTCATGATGCTCTAGTGAGTGGGGGAAGGGTAGAGAAATACCAATGGGTAGATGGCTACATTTTCAAGCATGGGCGAGTGTGTGTCCCCGAGTCCTCTTGGAGAGATGTGCTAGTGCAAGAAGCACATTGCGGGGGCTTGATGGGTCACTTTGGGGTGGATAAGACTATGGCCATACTTAAAGAGCAATTCCATTGGCAAAAAATGAGGCCTCTTGTGGAGCGATTTTGCAATGCTTGCTTGGATTGCAAGAGGGCCAAGTCTAGATCCAACAACCAAGGTCTATACACTCCTTTGCCCATTCCTACTAGTCCGTGGGTTGATCTTTCTATGGATTTTGTTATGGCTTTACCCCGGACTAGAGGAGGACACGATAGCATTTTTGTTGTCGTTGACCGTTTCTCCAAAATGGCTCACTTCATTCCGTGCAAAAAGACTAATGATGCCCAACATGTAGCTTCCTTGTTTATTGATCATGTCTTGAAATTGCATGGGGTGCCTCGCACCATTGTTAGTGATAGGGACTCCAAGTTCCTTAGCCATTTTTGGAAGTGTTTGTGGGGTGCTCTTGGCACCAAGTTGCTCTTCTCCACGTCCCACCACCCTCAAACCGATGGACAAACCGAGGTGGTGAACCGGACTTTGGGAGCTCTACTTCGAGCTATGACCAAAGGAAAAGCCGGGACTTGGATTGATAAGCTACCACTCATGGAGTTTGCATATAACCGTACTTTACATCGCATGATTGGCATGACTCCATTTGAGTGTGTTTATGGTTTTAACCCATTGATTCCTCTTGATCTTACCCCTTTGCCAAGGGATATGGTTGTTGATTTTGAAGGTAAAGCTCGGGCCAAAGCATTGCTTGAACTTCACGCCAAGGCGCGGAAGACTTTGGAGGAGGCCTATGAGAAGATAGCAACCAAGAAAAACAAAGGAAGAAAGAAGGTGGACTTCAAGAAGGGAGATTGGGTATGGGTGCACTTCCACAAGGAACGATTTCCCAACCAAAGGAAGGGGAAGTTGGCACCAAGGGGCGATGGACCATTCCAAGTGTTGTCCAAGATCAACAACAATGCATACGTGATAGATTTGCCCGGTGAGTATAATGTGTCGACTACTTTCAATGTTAGTGACTTGACTTCTTTTGATGTAGGTGATGATACCTTAGAGGAGGACGCCTTAATTTCGAGGATGAAATCTTCTCAAGAAGGGGAGGATGATGCAACCCAAATTGCATCGAGACCATTCACTCGAAGTCAAGCCAAGGATATACAAGACGCTCACCTACACTTGGTTTGGAGAGGCGTGGATGATACGAGCTCGGGAGAGGACTTAAAGACAATGCATTGGAGCTCAATCCATGTGGAAACAGGGCAGGAAACAGTGCAAGAAGCAGGGGAGCAAAACAGGGCAAAAACAGGGGAAGTCTGCTGAGCTTACTGCCTAACGCTGGAATTTTGTTCTTCGCGATCGCGTGCATCACCTTCGCGATCGCGAAGAGTCTTCTTTTGTTCTTCGCCCTCGCGTTCTGTCTCGCGCGATCGCGCGCCTCAGCATTAAGTTCTCCGCGCGATCGCATATAATCTGACGCGATCGCGAAGGGAACTTAAAGAGCAGCGGACCAGAATCTTGTAAACAATGTATTGGGGTGTTATAAATACACCCCTACCTCATTTATTGCCTTTTTACCTTACTTTGAACACAAAACATTAAATGAGCAATGCTCTTGAACCTTGTAACACTTTTGGCTTGAAATCAATTGGATGAATCCAAGTTGTTCTTCAATCCGTCTTCGATCATTCTATTTGCTCGAGCCTCGTGACTCTTGAGGATAGTTGCATAGTGTTAGGTGATTCTTTCCAATCGTTTGGGGTGTAACGGAACTAGTTCTTCGTTGCTACTCGAACTTTAGTGTAAGTCTCGTCTCGCTTTTATATTTTTATCGCTTTCGTATTTTCGATTGCATCACCCCTACTCCTCGTACCCCACTTATTGTCTTATTCCAAAAACAAACCTTCTTGACCGAGAAGTTAAGAATCAGTAAAATCCTACTATTTATTTGGGTATTTGTTAGTCTCTGAATATATGGATACTCTGCTCTTCATTTCCCTCTTCCTTCTTGTTCTTTATGCAAAAGCACAAGAAAATCTAATTACTTGCTCACCAAGCAACTGTCCCAATGGCTCTGATCTCAACATTCAGTTCCATTTCACACTTCAAGAACTTCAGCCTAAGCAATGTGG
The DNA here is from genome assembly GCA_029990175.1 of Petunia secreta. Classification (NCBI taxonomy): domain Eukaryota; kingdom Viridiplantae; phylum Streptophyta; class Magnoliopsida; order Solanales; family Solanaceae; genus Petunia; species Petunia secreta. Next base: position 64,364,758 of record JARKIP010000035.1, read on the forward strand.
TGTCCCTGGTTTTGAACTATACTGTAAACAAAACAAGACCATTATCCATTTCCCATCTTATGGTGATTTAATCATCAAATCCATTTCATATGATCTCAAAAGACTTCAACTACTCGACCCCGAAAACTGTGTCCACCAAGTTTTCTTCAACCTTAATCTTTCTAACACTCCATTTAGTTACTACTATACCTTGAAAGAGTATCAGTATCTGAATTGTTCAGCTCAACTTTCACCTTCTTTTTTGCAAGTTCCATGTTTAAGTGGCTTAGGACATCATGTTTATATTGTGGAAACATCATTTGTTATGCCAGAGTTTTGTGACCATGTTAAAACTCTGCGAATCCCATTTTCTTATAGTCCCTTTTTATCGGATAACACTTTTGGACTTGGATTGACATGGAACATGGCAAATTTTCAAGATAATGAAGTAGTAACAGAATTGACTGCTTCAGTCCAAGAAAAAGCATGGCATCATACAGGATTCATTGAGCTAGCAGATTATAAATGTAAGTGCTTAACGTTGAACGTATTGTACATTTGAAATTATGGGTGCAATATTTAATGTATTGTTGTAAGTATAGTGATTTTGGAAAATGGTCCAGTGTCGAAAATAATGAGTTCAGTTGAATCCTTTAAATATAAGCTACCTGACGGCACTCACATAATTTGGTTCTTATTTGTACATAAAACAATATACCATCATATAAGTATAGTGATTTTGGGCATGGTTTGTGTCGAAAATACTGAGTTCAGTTGAATCCTTTAAATATAAGCTACATGACCGCACCCACGCAGATTTTGTTTCTCATACGTACATAAAAAAAGGTTAAAGAGCGTGTACATATATAACCACTCGTTGACTCTATATTCTAGATTCGCATCCGATTGATTAGTTGAATGTGACTTTAAAGCTTATCCGGAATATAACGAACTCTTTTTTGTTCTATTTTGCAGTTTTGTCCTGTATTCTGTTCATTTTTATGGTGGTGGTGGTGTTCAACATAAAGAAGGTATCTCATGCTAAGAAAGTGGATGTGGAAAAAGAGGAAGAGGGTTACAAGGAGTTTCATGTTGATGCATTTTTAGGGGATTATGCAGCTTTGAAGCCTAAAAGAGAATCCATGGGCAATTGGGCAGTGTCAAGGTGTTGGTTGATGTGATTTAAGAACAGAATCAGGATACATGAGATGATGGACAAATGCTTCTGAACTAGTATTATGAATATTGTGGAAAATTTTTGATAAATATTTTCCCAAATGTATGTCAAAGCTTTTATTAGTGGGCCTGCCAAATATATCTAGATCTTTTCATATTTCATCTAATAGGATTACTTTCCAATAGATGTGGAAATTATCGTTATTGTTGTTTTGATTTCTTGACAGATTAAAGCAAAGAAGCAACATCAAGAGAAATAGCATGTGGATCTTCACCACATTTTTTATATGTTATGTTGGTCATATTACTCATATCATTGATCTTCTGTGTTGGGAAAAATTGCAGAAACAGAAAAAATGGTAGCTTTGTGAAACGACCTCGGTCAGTCGTTTTGGAAGTTATGACTCCGATTTGCGTGTCGATAATTTTAAAATATTCGTAATATCCATTAGGACCTGTCTGTAAAATTTGAGCTGAATCAGACCTCGTTTGGTAGGCATCGAAAGAAGGTTTCAGTTTTTATTGGCGATAAATATTAAAAAGAGATTTTCGAGCTCGGTTTTGCCGAATGAGCTCCGATTCAAAATCCGAAAGCGCCGTTAGGTTCATATGATTATTTGTGATTTTTGTAAACTTTCGAAAGTGAATATCGATGTTGTTCGGCTAGTTTCCGCTAAAATGCCGAAAGTTAAATAATTTGACTTCTTTTCATTTAAATTTGCATCTTGAGTTTCGGGAATCCGATTTGAGATCCGCCTTCGCGAGTATGTTACATATATTTTGTATAACTTGTATGCAAAAGTTGGAATTATTTCGAATATCGTAGAGTACCGTTTTAATTTTTACCGTAACAGCGAATTTTAAAAGAAAAAGAAAAAAAAAGGAAAAGGAGACAAAAAAGTTAGGCGGTGTAGCATATATGCAGTGCATATATGCTAAAGCTCTTAGCAGAAGCAGTAAACGATTTCAGAGCAGAGAAAAATAAAATGGCGCAGAAATGGAAAAAAATGCCAGAAAATGAGAAAATGGGCCGGAGAAAAATAGTATTTTCACCCAAGAACATTCAGGTAATGATCTTAATATATTATTTGAGTTTATTACGTATATTTGAATATATTTTTACGGTAAAAATAGGGATATTAGACATCGCCCTAATGATGTAAATTGATAGTTTAAAGGGTCAAATGGACCCCGATAATGGAATTGAATATATATTCGTACTCAGTGAATTATGGGCAACATATAAATGTAATTTATTTGGGGTTTGGTTATGTGACCTTAAACCCTGTATATAGGCCTGCGTATTGCGTATGCGAATAGGGTATCAGGTTCCTAACTGGATTACCCTAAGATGTAGGGAATGAAGCCTTTAGCCTAATGTGATATATTTTTCTAGTTATTGAACACAGTGGGATCGTTTGGCAATGAATCCAAAGGACAAAGCGGTTATTAAGTGGATGTACTAAATTTGTAACAAGGTAAGTGTTTGTATCCATTTCTTTGGAGGCCCTTGGCCTCGTGGATTTTCTACCACGTGTTTCCTTATGTGTGTAGCTGCCGATAGGCGTACTCATTACGCCTTAGCTTTGGATTTACATTGTATATTATATGTTATGCCCTGTTGTTGGTATTGCATTAAACATATGAGCATTGCACTCTGGTTTTGAGTATTGCATATACTTCTCGGTTGGCGATGAGAGTCCCGCACCGGGGAAGGGTCATTATTGCATATACTTCCCGGTTGGCGATGAGAGTCCCGCACCGGCGAAGGGTCATTATTGCATATACTTCCCGGTTGGCGATGAGAGTCCCGCACCGGCGAAGGGTCATTATTGCATATACTTCCCGGTTGGCGATGAGAGTCCCGCACCGGGGAAGGGTCATCATTACATATACTTCCCGGTAATCGATGAGAGTCCCGAGCCGGTGAAGGGTCATTATTGCATATATCTGCTGGTAGACGATGAGAGTCCCGCGCCCGAGATAGGTATCAAGAGTATGTGACTGCATTGCATCATGCCGCATTCATCCCATCTCATTACACCGCATACTGACTATTGTGTGTATTATATTGTGTTTTATGTATGTGGTATGTACACCATGTTGTGGACATATTACAGTTTGCCTATATATTTCTGGCTCGTATTCTGGGTTGCGGGGATCGGGTTGCACGCCGCAACGGTATAAACATATGGATCGGGTTGCACACCGCGACAGTATGAATATATGGATCGGGTTGCACGCCGCAACAGGATGAATATATGGATCGGGTTGCACGCCGCAACAGGATGAATATATGGATCGGGTTGCACGTCGCGACATGATGTATTTCTGATTGTTGATATGTTCGGGATGCCTATATGTTCTGGCTATCTTACGTTCCCGGTTGTTGATGAGTTTGTGATTCCCTACGTATTTCTAGTTATTATCTGGCTCTGCCTTTTCATGATTTAAATAAAAGGAATTTGGTTTATCTGTTTCTTTTCTCCCTGGCTAGCTATCCTATTCTTTGAGGTGGCTAGTCTGCCCCACTTATTGAGTCCTTTTGACTCATCCTTGTTTGTTTTTTTTTCTTGTCTATCTATTTCGTTTCGGCAGGTTCGCTCCAGGATTGAGTTCGCCACGTTGTTCAGGAGCGAAGACGACTTCAGCTTTCAGGGTGAGCCAGTTGTTATTCAGGATGGCCACCAGTTTTATGTGTATTATTTCAGTTGCTATTTGCTCCCTTCAGGAGGTATCTGTCTTCTTTTGTACTCTTAGATGTCTAGTCTGGATAGCCCTAAACTTAGTGTTGGGTAGTTAGCTGTAATTTTCTTTCGTACAGCTTAGAAGTGTCAATATGTCTGTGTGATATTTTTTAAGTCTTGTCCTTATTTATGAACTATTATTTTTATTTTCCTAATTTAATTGGTAAGGGTTCGCCCGACGGGTCTAGGGGAGGATGTCGGGTGCCCGCACGGCCTAACCGGATTGCGGGTCGTGTCAGTTGGTATCAGAGCCCGGTTTAGAGTCTATCCAGACTAAGACAGTGTCTAGTAGAATCTCGCTGATGGGTACGTAGACGTCCGTACTTATCTACGAGGGGCTATGATGGCATTTAGGAAGTTTCACTTCCTTCATTTCTGATCGTGCGTCGGTCTAGGATGCAAAAGTATTTTTGTTAATTCCTTCGCGGTAATTGTGAACCCTCGTGCAATAAATCAGCAAACGGTATGAGTTCAAGACGAAGCAGTCTGGCCTGGGGTTAGCATTGACGAAGCCCCGAGAGTTTTTTTATCGTGCTGACGATCTAGTTACGGAGGTCCCAGCTGTACGAGCTTGCGATGGGCAAGGGAGCAGGACCTTGTGGTTCCCTTGGCTCTCTATGATGCTTTTACGAGAATCTTGGCAACGCAGATACCGCAAGAACCTATTATTCGCTAAGCAGCTTATCAGGTTGCCGCAGATACAGATGTTCGGTCACAGGGAGCTCCTATTCCAGTTCTTAATATTGCCTCAGTAAATTATGTTCCAGAGGCAGCATGTGTTGCGCCACCAATTGCTCTTGCTGGTTAGCCAGCCGAGGTAACAGTTCGGTCCGAGTGCTTAAAGAGATTATATTATTTACGCGGTTGAACCTTTCGATATTCTTAAGCAATGCATCAGATAAACCTTGTAATTTTTTTTAAAATAAAATAATGCCAGCGTATCATTCATGCTCTTGATCATATCGAGCAGTATGGTGTTGATTATTATGCTTTCCAGTTTCAGGGGGTCCAACCCTGAATTGGTGGACCGCTCTCTTATTAGCTAACTTGGTTCGATTTTTCTTCTAGATTCGTGGAAAAGTTCCTTTCGAGTAGCGAGCGAGATGAAAAATATTTTCAGTTTGAGTGGATTAGACAGGGTAGCCTGTCGGTTAGTCTGTTGGTATTTCAGAACATGGGATTGAATTCTATAGAATGACTGAATATGCATTAGAACTAGTCCATGAGCCTTTCGAGAGATTCAAATATTTATTGATGACCTTTCTCCTTCTTTGAGATCCCAGATGGCTCGAAAAATTGAGGTTGAGACTTCAGTTGATGTCGTTGTTGATATTGCTCAAAGGTATTAGGCATAAGTTAGAGGGGAAGAGTTAGAGAGGGAGAGCAAGAGATCTCGTGGCCCTAGTGGGCAACCATAGTACCTCGGTTGGAGGTAAGAGTTCTGATTATTTTTGGAAGTCACCTTCCAGGTTATCTCAGCTTGTAGAGCGTGATTCTCAGAGTGCACGAGTAGTTCATCAAGATTAGACCCAGTTTTTCTCTTTATAGCTATCGACAATATGTCCAGCTTCCATTTTCAATGAAAATCTGTTATCACTGTCATGAGTCTGGTTATCCTTTGAGGAGTTTTTCCTTACTCCAGCAAGTAGACAATCGTCCTTCTTCTTTGTCACGACCCAATTTCCAAGGGCTCGTGATGGCACCTAAACAACATTTGCCTAGGCGAACCAATGAAACAAGATGCGGAAAAGAACAATAATGTGAAAAGATCATAAATGGATATATAAATATAAAAGGGTGAAGTCCAAAAGAATATATCCACAAAAGAATTGGAGCATTCTAAGAGTGACTCAATAAAGTATGAATATACATCAAAGAAATCTGAGTCCTATCTCTAAGTGACTCCGGCGGTATGCCACCACGGTCTGTGTGGTCGGCTCACCTCAATCAAAAGTCTCAGAAGCCTCGGGAACCGCTAACGTCCGGGCTGCTGACTGGATGAAGGACCTGCGCACGTAGCAGAGTAAGTTATGAGCCGAAGCCCAGTAAGATCACCGACAGGCCCGCTAAGGTACCCTTGCGGGACAAGTCGCTACATGCATCATAAGCAACAACATACTATAGTAATCATACAATAAAGTAGTGAAATCACAAATAGATGTAACACATTCCATACACACAAGTAGTAACCAGAAGTCTCAAGGATTATGCCCATCCAACGTAAGGCATAGGTCAACTCAGCGGCGGTTTGGAGGTCCAATCTCTACTCCCGTGCCGACTAATCTAGACCTACGATGGACTAGCAACACCACTACTAAGTATCAACCATATACCGTGACCCGAAGTCACTATCACAATCATGAATAAGTAGACCAACGACCCGTGGTCGTTGGCTCATCTCAAATCTGTCTACGATCGCACCACACCCCCTGTCAAGTGCGTCGTATCTCAATAAATCAAGTGACCACACCACACCCCCTGTCAAGTGTGTCACATCTCAAAGATCAAGTGTCCACACCACACCCCCTGTCAAGTGTGACACATCTCATAGTATAGGCGACACCACACCCCCTGTCAAGTGTCCCTCTAACAGTATTAATATCCACGACATTAATAACAATAACAGAAATAATAACAGAAATATTAATAACGATAATATTTCACAGTCACCGTAACCCAGGTTGGTTATGCTAGCTGAACGTAAGGCGAAGGTTAACCCGACCACAGTTTGGGGGTACAATCCCTACTCCCATGTCGTCCAACCCAAGGTTACGTATAGACAGCACTACCCAACCCGGCACGTGAACAAATCAAGTACCAATATCATACAAAAGCCGGCAAAATCCTCGGCAAGACATTTATCATGACATGCCGGCAACATCCTCGGCCATGTCCCAAGTTCTTGCTATCTAAGCATGGCGTAGCAAGCGTTACTACGATATAAATTTAAGCTACCTCGACGTAGCGTTTAGACCGGCACATACCTCGGTCGAGTCACAATCTCGCTATTTATAACAAACAATAATAGCAAGTAATTCACATCATTAATCCTAACCATTGTTAGGTATATATATGCGTACATGAAGCATACTAGCATGAAGGAAGAGTCCACAAGCACAATAGAGGTCAAGTCTCACTTACCTCGAAATTCGGGCTCAAATGCCGGGAAGAATCTCCTTTCCCGCTCGCCTTGTCCGCGAAGGACTCTCCACTAGGTCTATTAAGACAATATATAGCACATATGAGTGCTCAATTATAGCTATTTAAGCCTATAGGCATCCTAGGGTAAAAATTACCAAAATGCCCCCGGGTAGGGCCGAGCCCTAAATTTACAAAATGTACTTTTCCGGACTCCCCACGCTCCCGTGAGTCCAAAAGTACACTTAGATTCCACATTCGAGCCTTGCTCGATGTCTTTCCCCAATTCTTAAGAATCTAGGGTTCTAACCCATTTCCAAGAATCAACCCTTTGATTCTTGTGTTAATCAACATAAAGATGGATTGAAAGGGCTTACCTTAAGTGTAAGTATGATTGGGTCTTCAAGAAATACCCAAAAATCGCCTCAAGAGCTCACCAAATGATTTTTATAAGTTATGAACCGAAATGGTCCGAAATGGCCTTTTTTATAGCAGTTTTTGCCTCTGTGACAACTTCTTTTGAAAAAATCATAACTTTTGATAGGAATGTCCAAATGACCTGAAATCGATGCCATTAGAACCAAAACTCAAAGGTCTACAACTTTCATGTTTTGAGTGTTTCCTAATTCATTACGGATTGGCCGGAAAATCAGCTTTTATCCGGCTATTTGCGCCAAAACAGAACAGAAAAGTCGCACCAGATTTTCTACTGTTTTAGGGGCAAAACGGGACCCTACGAAGCTCGGAATGATCCTAAATTTTTCACACAAGCCATAAAATACTTGGGTGACATGCTCGTCAAGACGGAACTCAATTCGGACCTCCAGAACTCAAAAAGTGGGTCCCACGGCAAAGGTTCAATTTTCGACTTTCGCCAAAATAGCGAAATTTAACCAAACGACCTCGGAATCCAATTCCGAAAGTTGCTACAAGTCACAAATGACTATACGAACCTAACGGAACTTTCGGATCTCTCATCGGAGCTCATTTGCTCAAATCGAGCTCGGAAACCTCTTTTAACTCTTTTAAACTTCCGAAACGGGGACTTTATCAAAAGTCCTATCAAACGAGGTCCGTTTTCAATTTTGAAGGTTGCTACATATCATAAATGACGAGACGGACCTAATGGTGCGCTCGGATTTTCCATCGGGGTTCGTTTACTCAAAACGACCTATCGAAACCCCAAATTCCTTTCCGGAATTTCATAAACGGATCCTTTTCTCGAAAAACTATCAAACGGACTTCGTTTCGACTCAGATTTCACAGACGAGTCATAAATGACCTAACAGAGCTTTTGGGACTGTCGACATGCAAATCGAGGTCCCGAATCCCGTAACGACTATTTGAGGGTCGTTACATTCTTGCCCTCAGACACTTGCACAGTCGCAGGAATTTCATTTAAATGTTAATCAATTAGAGAAATGCCACCACCCAATAGAGGTCGAGAGCGTGGTGGTAGTGGTTCTTCTAGAAGTAATTATCAGGGTAGTGGCTCGACTCAGCTGCAGAGGCAGTTCTATGAACTGCTAGTCTGGCAGGATGTTGAGGTATCTGATGTAGTACACCCATGTATTTCTTCTTCTCTTAAATGTGAGTAAGATTTGATTCTTTTGATCGATCTGGAAATGGTGTGTCTTATCATGTTTCAATGGTTTCCTTGGATGTCGTTTCTATTAAGAATCGGTTGCGGTAGAGGGGTGAGTTTCTGATATGATTTATTCCTGGCATTTATGATGACCCTACTAATTTATTGGGTCTAAATATGAGAGATTTGGGAGTGAGTGTCGGTATCGTCTGCCTGGCATCTTGTTGTGCCACATTTTATTATTATATCAAATTAGTATACCTCTCTTCTCGGAATTCCGTGTTAGTAGGATAATGAGATCCCAATTCGTCACCATCAGAAAGTGTTATCGTTTCTTCCGGTGTAAAGTGGTTAGTAAGTAATATTTGATCTATGTGTCTTCCATGGTTCAAGATGTTTGTAGAGTCATGTTATCCCATGAGCTTATCTGGGTTATAAAAGGGTTTATGGTAAATTGTCAGAATTTCCTTCTTATTGGGAGGTTAAATTGGTATGGATGTTTTTCCATAAAGCTCATTTAATGTCTATTTCTTCAATTGCGATTTTTGGGTTAGCCTGACTCGGAAGTAGTTTAACTCTGGTAGCCAAGAAATAAGAAGATGAGCTTCCTGAAGCTCTAATTATTTCTATCCTCGGTCCATTTCCATTTCTTCTTCGTCCGGCACTAGTGAGCTTGGGCGATTGGTAGCCGCTTGTGACGTTCCCTGTGTCGAGCCAGAGTACGTGTTATTGTAGCCGGGTAAGCATATTATTATTTTGGATATCAGTTTATCCGGGTATCCATTTCCATGTATAGTATAGTGCTGGTTCTGTTTTTGCGGATCATCCAGTTTCAGGGGAAACTCTGCCGAAATTTTTATATAGAAGTACCATCCATCAGGCGGTGGTGTTTACGACAAAGGTATGGAGTTGTGAACTTGAGAGTTGCAGCTGTTTGGCAACTCGAAAGGGTAGTTGGTAGCTTAGGTCTGCCTATGTTCAGCTTTTAGCTAAATCTTCTTTAGTCCAGCAGACTGTGCGAGGATGGTTATTCCTATACAAATGGCTGCATGAGTTTGTGCTTTAAGTGGATGAGTCTTCCTCCAAATACTGAATGGTAATACTAAATCAACTGAGGTGTTGAATAGTGTGTTTGTAAAAATAATATAGCTTGCATCAAATCTTCTATAATATGTAGTGAAAAAGGCAGTTCAAAAGCTTCCCCTATTGCATCAAGTATGAGCTAATTCCTAGTTCCATCGACTTGTTCTATATCGAAAGGTATATTGAAGAGGTGATTATCGGCTTAATCATGTTAACCCATTCAAGTTCCATTTATCTTTGTTTCAAGAATGTAGAACTCTCCTCTCGTGATCGAGGAAGGATCATCTTAGTCAGAATAATCCGGTCAATGGTGTTATTATATTATCCAGATATGTTTTATTCCAAGAGATCGGTGTTCGTGTTATAGTGTTAATTCTGTAATCATGAAAAAAATTTTGTGGGATAGTTTATGAAGGTCGTGCAACTTCTTTTATTATCAGCGTGAATCTTGCTTTAGATTTAGGCTCGTTCGAGGACGAACGAGAGTTTAAGTGGAGGAGAATGAAACGACCTCGGTCAGTCGTTTCGGAAGTTATGACTCCGATTTGCGTGTCGATAATTTTAAAATATTCGTAATGTCCATTAGGACCTGTCTGTAAAATTTGAGCTGAATCAGACCTCGTTTGGTAGGCATCGGAAGAAGGTTTCAGTTTTTATTGGCGATAAATATTAAAAAGAGATTTTCGAGCTCGGTTTTGCCGAATGAGCTCCGATTCAAAATTCGAAAGCGCCGTTAGGTTCATATGATTATTTGTGATTTTTATAAACTTTCGAAAGTGAATATCGATGTTGTTCGGCTAGTTTCCGCTAAAATGCCGAAAGTTAAATAATTTGACTTCTTTTCATTTAAATTCGCATCTTGAGTTTCGGGAATCCGATTTGAGATCCTCCTTCGCGAGTATGTTACATATATTTTGTATAACTTGTATGCAAAAGTTGGAATTATTTCGAATATCGTAGAGTACCGTTTTAATTTTTACGGTAACAGCGAATTTTAAAAGAAAAAGAAAAAAAAAAGGGAAAAGGAGACAAAAAGGTTAGGCGGTGTAGCATATATGCACTGCATATATGCTAAAGCTCTTAGCAGAAGCAGTAAACGATTTCAGAGCAGAGAAAAATAAAATGACGCAGAAATGGAAAAAAATGCCAGAAAATGAGAAAATGGGCCGGAGAAAAATAGTATTTTCACCCCAGAACATTCAGGTAATGATCTTAATATATTATTTGAGTTTATTACGTATATTTGAATATATTTTTACGGTAAAAATAGGGATATTAGACATCGCCCTAATAATATAAATTGATAGTTTAAAGGGTCAAATGGACCCCGATAATGGAATTGAATATATATTCGTACTCAGTGAATTATGGGCAACATATAAATGTAATTTATTTGGGGTTTGGTTGTGTGACCTTAAATCCTGTATATAGGCCTGCGTATTGCGTATGCGAATAGGGTATCAGGTTCCTAACTGGATTACTAGGGAACGAAGCCTTTAGCCTAATGTGATATATTTTTCTGGTTATTGAACACAGTGGGATCGTTTGGCAATGAATCCAAAGGACAAAGCGGTTATTAAGTGGATGTACTAAATTTGTAACAAGGTAAGTGTTTGTATCCATTTCTTTGGAGGCCCTTGGCCTCGTGGATTTTCTACCACGTGTTTCCTTATGTGTGTAGCTGCCGATAGGCGTACTCATTACGCCTTAGCTTTGGATTTACATTGTATATTATATGTTATGCCCTGTTGTTGGTATTGCATTAAACATATGAGCATTGCACTCTGGTTTTGAGTATTGCATATACTTCCCGGTTGGCGATGAGAGTCCCGCACCGGGGAAGGGTCATTATTGCATATACTTCCCGGTTGGCGATGAGAGTCCCGCACCGGGGAAGGGTCATTATTGCATATACTTCCCGGTTGGCGATGAGAGTCCCGCACCGGCGAAGGGTCATTATTGCATATACTTCCCGGTTGGCGATGAGAGTCCCGCACCGGCGAAGGGTCATTATTGCATATACTTCCCGGTTGGCGATGAGAGTCCCGCACCGGTGAAGGGTCATCATTACATATACTTCCCGGTAATCGATGAGAGTCCCGAGCCGGTGAAGGGTCATTATTGCATATATCTGCTGGTAGACGATGAGAGTCCCACGCCGGCGATAGGTATCAAGAGTATGTGACTGCATTGCATCATGCCGCATTCATCCCATCTCATTACACCGCATACTGACTATTGTGTGTATTATATTGTGTTTTATGTATGCGGTATGTACACCATGTTGTGGACATATTACAGTTTGCCTATATATTTCTGGCTCGTATTCTGGGTTGCGGGGATCGGGTTGCACGCCGCAACGGTATAAACATATGGATCGGGTTGCACACCGCGACAGTATGAATATATGGATCGGGTTGCACGCCGCAACAGGATGAATATATGGATCGGGTTGCACGCCGCAACAGGATGAATATATGGATCGGGTTGCACGTCGCGACATGATGTATTTCTGATTGTTGATATGTTCGGGATGCCTATATGTTCTGGCTATCTTACGTTCCCGGTTGTTGATGAGTTTGTGATTCCCTACGTATTTCTAGTTATTATCTGGCTCTGCCTTTTCATGATTTAAATAAAAGGAATTTGGTTTATCTGTTTCTTTTCTCCCTGGCTAGCTATCCTATTCTTTGAGGTGGCTAGTCTGCCCCACTTATTGAGTCCTTTTGACTCACCCTTGTTTGTTTTTTTTTTCTTGTCTATCTATTTCGTTTCGGCAGGTTCGCTCCAGGATTGAGTTCGCCACGTTGTTCAGGAGCGAAGACGACTTCAGCTTTCAGGGTGAGCCAGGTGTTATTCAGGATGGCCACCAGTTTTATGTGTATTATTTCAGTTGCTATTTGCTCCCTTCAGGAGGTATCTGTCTTCTTTTGTACTCTTAGATGTCTAGCCTGGATAGCCCTAAACTTAGTATGTTGGGTAGTTAGCTGTAATTTTCTTTCGTACAGCTTAGAAGTGTCAATATGTCTGTGTGATATTTTTTAAGTCTTGTCCTTATTTATGAACTATTATTTTTATTTTCCTAATTTAATTGGTAAGGGTTCGCCCGACGGGTCTAGGGGAGGATGTCGGGTGCCCGCACGGCCTAACCGGATTGTGGGTCGTGTCACTTTGATAGTGTAACCACTATCCTTAAATAAGTTATGCCCTCATTATGTTGCTGCTATTTGGTGCATGACATGTGGAATTCTTTTTTATTTTTATTTTTTTGGTGTATGACACAAATTCTTCAGTAAATAATATAGTCAAGATATATTTAAGGAAAAAAGAGAGAATGAGAGTGGAAACATATAAGGAATCTTGGCCAAAGGAAAGATTAATATAGGATAGCCCTATATTGCTTAGAGAATAACTAGTATCCACTGCCAGTGGAAACTTTTTTTACACTGGCACCTAACTCTACAGGTAACATTTTAGTTTTTATTTTTATTTTTTTATATTGAAATTACAAATAAGGAAAATAGTTGTAGAAGGAAACTAGGAGTCTACATTTATTATACCAAATTCGTTTAGGATCACAAAGCTTGTTTTTCCATCGTATTCTCCTTTTCATCCGTCCTTGTACTGCAACAATATATTCCTGTTTCATCAACACCAATGAAGCAATTATCATCATAAATCATTACAAGCAATCAACAATATATCCATTGAAGCAATCCGCAACAGCATTCTATATGGTAAAGCACTATACAATCATCTTTCTTTTATTTATTCTTTTTGTTCGATTCTGGAGATGAGTCCAATATAATTTATTCAATTTATGAAGTGAAATTTTTTTCATTAAATTGTATCTTAGTTCTTTGAAGAATATGTAACGTGCGTGTAGGATTTTTTTGGGACTTAGAGATGGGTAACAACTATTGAATTGGCATGTATTATGTTACTTTATTAATTGTGACTTGCTGCAAATAAAATAGTTAAAGTTGATCATTCTTTCGCATTAAAGTAGTTAGTAGTTGTCTAAAGTTGAATAATATTCTCAAATTTTAAGCTATTCAAATATTTCCTATGCTGCAGGACAACCAAGAAACCTCTAACACACTTAAGGAAGGCGCCTCATTGGAGGAATTAGAAAGTGACATGAATGCAATGGTAGATGAAGAACCAAGAGAACCGTACATCGGTATGGATTTCCCATCACTTGATATTGCATTTGAGTTCTATCTTAATTATGCTCATCGTAGTGGTTTTAGTGTACGTCGTAATCGGATCAATCGATCAAGAAAAGATAACTCAATTATCGGTCAAGAGTTTGTTTGTTCAAAAGAAGGATTCCGTTCAAAAAAAAAGTCTTGAGAGTAATAGGCAACGAGACGAAACTAGAGACGGATGTAAGGTGATGATATATTTGTCAAAGAAAGAAGAAGGAAAATGGGAGGTTATGAGGCTTATCTCAGACCATAATCATGAACTCGCTTCTCCACATAGCCGAAAATTCTTGCGATCAAAAAGAAAAAAGTCTAAGGCTTTGAAAAATCTTATTGATCTACTTGACACATCTGGTATTCGTCCAAGTAAAATTGCTTCAGTGTTAATTAATCAGGCAGGAGGTGTAGAGAACCTAAATTTAACAGGTCGAGATATTCAAAATTATTTGAGCACTAAAAGACAAAATAATCTTGAAAAAGGAGATGCTCAGTTGATGTTGAAATATTTTCAAAAGCGTCAGTCAGAGAGCTCGTGTTTCTTTTATGCAATACAAATGGATGTAGAAGGCCACTTAGCAAATTGTTTCTGGGTTGACGCGAGGTCTAGAGTGGCCTATAAGAACTTTGGAGAGGTTGTCGTTTTTTATCCTACATACTTGACAAACAAATACAAGATGCCTTTTGTCCCATTTACAGGAGTTAATAACCATCACCAGTCCATTTTATTTGGTTGTGCTCTTATTTGGGATGAAACTCAAGAAACATTTGAGTGGTTACTTCGTACTTGGCAAGAAGCCATGTTTGGTGTTGCCCCTCGTACAATCATCACAGATCAAGATCAGGCAATAACAAATGCAGTTGCGAAGGTGTTTCCAAATAGTGCGCACCACTTTTGTATGTGGCATATTGAAAAGAAGATTCCTGAGTATCTAAGTCATATTTATCATGAATTTGGTGATTTCAAGAGTAAGTTTAGTAAGTGTCTACATGACACAATCCTGAGGAATTTGAAAGTAATTGGACAGATATTTTGCACAAGTACAACTTGGTAGAAAATAGTTGGTTGAAGAAGATATACACAATTCGTAAGAAATGGATTCCAGCCTATGTGCGTACTACGTTTTGTGCTGGAATGTCAACAACTCAAAGAGGAGAGAGTATGAATAAATTTTTCAAGGATTATCTTAACGCTGCTACTCCAATGAGTGTATTTGTAACGCAATATGACAAAGCTGTTGATGCTAGGTACGACAAAATAAGGGAGAAGGAATTTAAGATAAAATCTTCAATAGCTGTCTTAAAAACTTTATATCCTATGGAGGATGAAGCAGCGAAAGCATATACTAGTAATTTTACTATCACCATAACAATTTGCAGCTTTAGCTTATTGTAGAGTTGTATGTCAAGGAAACTGAGGCACTGCATTTACAGAGACTAGACACAATATCAAGTGGGTCCAATGGTTGTTCTGAGATATATTTTACTTTAAAAGGCAATAAGCAACAATAATTTATGAAGAACTACTTATATTATAGAACTGTAAGAGAAACTATAGAACTAAAATGAACAATAGTGCACTATCAATGGTAAGTGTCAACCACAATTGAACATGGACAACAACACAATCATCAGTATAACTTTTGAGCAATTAGAGTTCTTTAAACTTGGTAGCAGAAGCAGTAGTCTCAACCACAGCCACAGTAGCATCATGCCCTCCATAGAGTTTGTTTTCAAGTAGTAGTAGCTTTACATATAAATTGTCACAATAACTTTTATTTCATTCAATAGAAAATATGTACCATCAAGAAAGCAAACTTGTAAAAGCAGTGACTCTTACATAAAAGATAAAGAGTCAACAAAATCTAAAAGTTGAACTACATAATTTACATAAGAGTATATTTATGAACTATAGAAGGTCAAGAAACAACTAGCTTTCCCTTAAGAAATTGAACTTTTCCATTCATGGAAAAATCTTCTCCCTATCTCAATATGATCCCAAAAATATTGTTGGATAATGACTTCAACTTCTCTACACTTTGCACAAAATTCAGCTGTTAATACCTCTTTTAACCCACAACAAATGAACAGATGCAATCCAAAAAATTCAAAACATGTATCGCAACTCTGCCATGCAAAAATAGGTGCCAGGAATATTCACATGCTGCCTAACACATGTTCTCAACTTATTTTTGTCTTTGTTCTCTTGAAGCTCTACGATTCCCCTGCAGAATTAACGTGTTGGAAGTTAATGATTTTTAACAGGATCAAATATTGATAGAAACAATTCGCCAAATATGCAACCTGAAATTTCAAGAGAATAAACTCAAGCTATTCATGACATATGGAGACCCTTAAGTGAATAACTTCATTCGATTTTCACCTTCTAAAAGTTCATTGCGAAGAGGATGCGATGGGGGACAGGAAAGTTGCTTCTTGAAGCATTGTAAGAATTTCTAACTAAACAATTATATGCGCAAAGCCTTTGCCTGTGTCTCTATAAAAAAAGGTACACTAACAATTTTGTGACCAAATCTAATATCTATAGCATGTGATTCTTAACATCAGGGAATAGCCAAGTAAACAAGCGAACAATTTTATCTAACAAACATCACATCAACATGTCCTAAGAAAGAAAAATCAGCAAATTGGAAGAGTAAGCAGAAAAATTACCACAACAAAACAAAAATCCCAAATCAAAACATCACCAAAGCCATTAATTTATCAACAGAATGAACTATGTAGTCTTACCCACATAATTGTGAGAATTTCGTTGAATTAATATGAACTGGACAAAATGAGAGTATGAATTTCAACTTCTGAACACTACCTAAAGTGCATCCTCGAAGGAAAAACGCTGAGGAGAAACCCTAGGGGCTATGACCATATGAAGGTGAGAGAGAGGGACAAGGGATAGAAGTGAGAAGATTATTGAGCGTGGGGAGAGAGAGAATTTTGACTGCAAGACATTGCTTAATTTATCTTTTATTAAAAAAAAAAAAAAGTAGAAGCAAACTGGTAACCGGCTATTATCAGTCAAAATTAGGTGCCAGTGTAAAAAAAGTTTCCACTGACAGTGGATACTAGTTATTCTCTATTGCTTAATTGGTGGTATATATATATAATAATAGAAATGAGGGTGCAAATTGGAACTATAGTAACATGGTTTCGTCACATTGAATCATATTATAAATGAGGGTGCAAATTGAAACTATAGTAACATGGTTTCTTTTCATTAAATCATTTTTGGTAGGATTTGGAGAACTATGAGCTTATGAGCAACAACTGGAGTGTATCAACTTCTTTTTTCAATTTTTAGGATAAGAAGCGAAAAGGAATGTATTGCAGTTATTATTCTATGTTTTCTAATTTAGATAGCTATCTGAACTGTTACTTTATTATTGACAACCAATTCTCTACCTTGTAACTTCCACACCTCTTATCTATAAAATTAAAAAAAGATAGGCAGAATACATAAAGTGACATTTAAACTTGGCACGAAATTCCTCTTTGACACCTACAGTAAGCCTTGCTCCTATTGAACACTTAAACGACATCTAATATGTGTCTATTGAACACAAACTGATGACATGGAATGAAGATTAGAGTGCGTGTAAGTCACTCGCTGATGATGTAGCAAATTGACGAATAAAAAGAAGATATGTGGCAGATGTGTCCAAATAATTAATATAAATAAAAGATTTTGACAAAAAAAAAAGCAAAACATATGCTAACATAAACACCCCTGTACCCCCTTTAGTTGTCCTCTCCGATACACCCCCATTCATTTCAATTGTCTTTTCATTTTTTCCTTTTAAGGATAAAAATTTTCAGTATTTCCCAGTACCTATTCCTTTTTCTTTATGCAATGACGGATCTGGATTTTCATGTATGTGTTTTGTATATGTATTAGTTAAATTTAGCTCTGAATCATCATAATAAAATGCATAATACATCCAAATTTAATGCTTCATCTTTCCTTGCGATTTGTTTTTTGCTTTTGAGTAACATAGGAAAAAGAAAATATTGACACCCATCGGTTTTTAAGTTTGAATCGATATATTCTAGCTTTGTTTGGATGTTCGTCATTTTAAGGTTCTTGATAATGGAGAGTTGTTTAGTTTAAAGTAGTTTTGTCAAAGGTGGCCCAATGGGATGGAGGTGGTTGTGCTAGTGGAAGTGGGCACACCAGTGGTGGAGATGGTGGAGTACAGTTTTTATGGTGGGTTTAAGTTTTGATGGTGGCAGAGGCAATGGCTAAGGTGGTGTCGTGGTGAAGTAACTAGAGGTGGTGGCCACGACACCGAAGCAATAAGGTGGAGGAGAGAAACAGAAAAAATAAAATATTATCTCCTTAAAAATTACCTAGTAAATTTAAAAAATAATGCATTTTTTCCTTTTTTTTCTGTATTGATTGTCTTTGGACCCACAATATTTGTTCATCACTCTCTTTAAGGAGTGTGTGATTCACACACCATGTCATGTCACCAGTTTGGGTCAAAGAGGTACAGTTTTGCAATAGTTTGAGTGTCTAATAGGAAATTTCTCAAAAGGTCACTCAACTTTTAGAAATTATCCACCAAAGTCACTTTGTTTTGGTTGGTCCCAAAAACGTTACTCAACTCTAGAAAAGTATCTCCAAAAGTAACTCTGACTGGTTTTTGCACCGTCATCCACCGGAATTCTATGACGTGGCTTTTTAATAATTATTTTATATACCTGTGGATTCACTCTTTTTACCACGTAGGATTTTTTTTATTAATAATAAAAAATATAAAATATGTGACCCTAACCCATAATAAATTCAAGACAACTCATTTTCTCCTAACATTATTTTATTATAAAGGTAAGATTAATTTTTTTTTAAACATGATCAATGGCACATGGAATGAAACAATATTTTTTTTTTTTTGGATTTAATGGGTCGTGCATAAAACTTCTGCGTACTCGGCAAGACAACACATGGCTAGAGTAAGATTCACAGAATGCCACTTCTGAAGTGTACTTCCATTACATCCCCATTATCAATTGGAAGTCTAAGTTGTTATCAAAAGACTCCATGATAATGCCATGCAAGCTCCAAACACTCTAAAGCATAAATATCTATAACCTGATCAACCAATCCATTTAAAGAACACGTCAAATGAATAGTATGGCATATTATCATCTGACCAAAGAACAAGGAGTACATTAAAAAAACACTTCTCAATCATCAATCTGCAACCTCCTCCAGAAGCCAGTGCAAACTGGTTTTACTATTGAGATAGCATCTTACAACACAACCGACATATAACATACATCACAGCCCCTAAGAGTGGGTATATCAACTGTTAATATTGCTATAAAACATATTTAGGAAATGAACTGGGGTCAAAAATAAATTTTAATCTTACCTTTAGAGTAAAAAAAATTGAGAAAAAATGGGTTGAATTGAATCCAATTATGGTTTAGGGTGACATATTTTATATTTTTTATTACTAATAAAAAGAATTTTACATGGTAAAAAAGTCATACGTGGCAAAAAACCTCCTACATGGCAAAATGTGTGAATCTACATGTATATAAAATAATTATTAAAAAGCCACGTCATAGAATTTCGGTAGGTGACGGTGCAAAATCCGATCAGAATTACTTATAGAGATACTTTTCCAAAGTTGAGTGACCTTTTTATGACCAATCAAAGTAAAGTGACTTTCGTGGATAATTTCTCAAAGTTGAGTGACCTTTTGAAAAATTTACTCGAAAGCCACCTTAGTTAAAGTGTCAAAGAGGAATTTCGTGCCAAGTTTAAGAGTCATTAAATAAATTTTTCATCCAAATGATCCTTAAGTTTGGGAATTGTTCTATTTTTGTCTCATATATCCTTGAGCATATATATAATCCTTTATAATTTTATAGAAGTTGAGCATTTTTTTTTTTGTATGACAGACTCTATAGTGGATCATTTCATAATTCAAACTAATTCTAACATCATATGGTTTTTATGTACCCAAACAAACTAACAGTCGTGATATGTCTCATCAAACCGAATTCTTCTTCCCCCCAATCACAAGTTATTTTCGTTATTGATAGACTTTCTTAATCAATCTCAAAGTGATACCCCTGTTTGGGCATTCAGGTTTTGGTTTGACTAATAATGAAATTGAAGGTAAAAAGGTCAAGGATATCTTTCAAATTATTTTTTACTCCAGGCACGTGAAATAAAATGTGATACCTCCATTAAATAAAAAATTCTTTCAAATATTTTGTGAGTTAGACTAAAAATGCTCAGTTTTTACAAATTTAAAAGACCATAGATGTTCAAAATAATATCATAAGAACTAAAATAAATATACTGTCAAATTTAAGTGACCATTTTGGTTAAAATGTCGGCAGAATTTCCTACAAGAATTTGGCCTAATAGATATTTCATTTGGCCATAAAAAAAAAAGTTATTAAAAAAAATGTTTGTCTGTAAAACCTTGCAAGTTTTGGAAAAATTTTCGCGAAAAAACTTTTTCAAAAATCAAAAACTGGGTTTTGCCACTTTTTCAAGTTCCAAAAAATAAAAATTTCATTTATAAAACTTCAACTTTTTTTTTCAAGTAAAATGCATGTTGAAATATAAGTTCAACTTTCAAATACTACTCCCTCCGTTCCATTTTATTTGTCGTAGTTTGACTTGGTACAAAATTTAATAAAGATAGGAAAATTTTTGAAACTTGTGGTCTAAAATGAGCCAAAAATATTTGTGTAGCTATAAATAAGTCAAAAAGTAAATTTGAAGGTGAATTGTTTCCAAATTTAAAAATATGACAATCTTTTTGTAGCAGACTAATAAGGAAAGTATGACAGAGGGAGTATAATTTTTCAAACTTAAACTTCAAAAACTCTTTTTCCAAAGATTGTTTGGTATGTATGTCTAAACGCCCAAGTATTAGCACCAATCGTCAGAGAAGTACATACACACAAGAAAGATTTCTTTGTGCACTAAAGTCTGGTGATTGGGACTAGAAATCAAAGTGTTTTTTACAGGGGATAAAATTGTAAGAGTGGCAACAGATTGTTCTATTTCTGTAATTTCCGAATTTCGGAAAATAGTAGAATAAAATGAAAAATTGGCAAAACTTGGAAGGATCAAAGTCCCAATAACCATAAAATTTATCATTTTTGAGTGAGAAAGTATCTATCGTAGGCACTCGCCGCCACCAAGTTCCATTCCGCTACTCCCTTTTCATCCGTCTTCTCACGCCAAAGGTAATTATTTACAGCTAATCACTTGATTTTTAGTATGTTAATGACTGGCTGGTATCTATCTATAGTACTATTAACTGATTTATGTGCATAAACGAAAAACACCCACCCAGTGCTGGTAAGTTTATACCAAGTAGGCATGTTGAATATTTTGGATATGAATTACAGATGGCTAGATGGGATGAAATTCTTTCACTTCCAGTTCAAAGTCCCCCAACATTGGAGTTTTCATCTGCTCAACTTGTGTGGTCTAAAGTTGAAGGCTGGCGCGATAACATCGATAGAATTGCTCTTATTCCATTTGCTAGAGTTGATGACTTTGTTAGAGGTGAATCTGCTAATAAAGATTGTCCTACAAGATTCCATGTTGAAGCTCGTAGACGTCGTCCTGCTCACTCCACTTATAAGCCTAAAGTTGATGGCATTCTTGAATATATACTGTAAGCTCTACATTTTGCTTCTTCCAATTCATACTACTATATGCTAGAATCAAGTTTAACCAGTGCCGGCCATGTATATTGTTAGAAATTAGTGCAATTGAACCAACAATTTCTTATTTAGACATCTTATATTTCGTGGGACTATTATGTTTTTAACCTGTATTTCTGAAGAATTCAGAATCTTGAACCATAAAGATTAAATCTTGGATCCGTCTCTGCTTATTATTCTTTAGGTACTGGTGCTCCTTTGGTCCTGATGATCATAGAAAGGGAGGAATTGTTCGACCTAGTAGAACCTCATATGCTCCTAAGAAAAAAACTGCTGGTCGACCTAATACAAAGAGGGGGTGCACCTGCCACTTTATTGTCAAACGCTTAATTGCTGAACCAAATGTAGCACTTATCATCTATAACCAAGATAAGCATGTGGATAAGAAAGGAGTACCGTGCCATGGCCCACAGGATAAAAAGGCTGCTGGAACTCGCGCCATGTATGCTCCTTACATTTCGGAGGATCTTCGCCTCCGTGTTTTGTCTCTGCTCTATGTTGGGGTGTCCGTGGAAACCATCATGCAGAGACACAACGAATCAGTGGAGAGACAAGGGGGTCCATGCAATCGAGACGACCTTTTAACTCACAGGTATGTTCGGAGACAAGAGAGGAGCATACGGCGCTCTTCCTATGAACTTGACGCGGATGATGCAGTCAGCATTAGCATGTGGGTTGAAAGTCACCAGAACCAGGTCTTCTTTTATGAGGACTTCTCTGATTCTGACCCTTTCGTCTTGGGCATTCAGACAGAGTGGCAGTTGCAACAACTGATTCGGTTCGGAAACCATGGCCTTC
The DNA here is from genome assembly GCA_029990175.1 of Petunia secreta. Classification (NCBI taxonomy): domain Eukaryota; kingdom Viridiplantae; phylum Streptophyta; class Magnoliopsida; order Solanales; family Solanaceae; genus Petunia; species Petunia secreta. Next base: position 64,387,191 of record JARKIP010000035.1, read on the forward strand.
TGGTCTCTGATTCAAAATTTGGAATTAATAAATTAAAGGTATTTTTGCTTATATAGTTATCAAGTTTCTAGAAAAACCGAATACTTGAAAGCTTACTTTGTTCTTTATGCAAATTCATCCAGTATCCTATTCACAGTCTTGTTGTGTTCAACTCAGACAACAAGGCTATACCGGTGGCATGGATAATAGCACCTAGATTTGCAAGTGGGGATACACTTAAATGGATGAGGGCCCTATATAACAGAGTTCATATGAAAGATCCTAAGTGGAAGTTGGCTGGATTTATTGTGGATGATCCTTCAGCTGACGTCCGTGCAATCAGGTTGCTTTCAATCTTTTTGTCCCGCATTCATTTGCATGGTCTGATGACAGTGTAGTCCAGTACAAATCAATGTTTTCATTCTTTTTCCTAATGGATGTGGGATTTTTCTCTTTAGCATGGGAAACTGGAGTTGCAGCAGTACCCTTTATCTTTTGGGTTCGGGGAGAGGCTTTTACTATAAGAGTCTTGGTCCAAGAAATTTATACATGTTTAGACTTTTGCATTGGGATTTAAGCATATGACAGTGTGATACATAGGCTGGTAATTTCAGTGACATAGGCTGGTGATTTCAGTGTCGCTCTGTTGGATCAGTCTGATTGAGACTAGATTAACCAGCTTTTGATACACAATCAATAAGATTGCTACTTATTGACAGAAGTGAATTTGAAAGTCTGTCAGATTTCATCTGGTCTCTGCTTTTACATCTTCTGGCAGCGTTCATCCCCCATAGGTTTATTAGTAGCAATTTTTTTTTTTTAAAATTTTCTTGACAAGGAAAACTAAGATGATAAGTGGACCATGAGACTACTAATGCATAATTTTGCCCATTCAGTGTGTCGAAGGTCAATTAGAATGGTGGCATTTGGTTTAGTTTTTCCGTGTGTATTTTCTCAGTCACTCAGGAGTTATGGTTCTGTAGATTATTTGTGGGTAATAGATGGAACAGTTTAAAATTGTGCTACTGGTCATTTACTTCTTTATCTTCTGGATCTATTCCTTGCATGAATGGTGTCCAATATTTTTGTTTTCTTGTCACTCAGGGAAGTGTTTCAGTGCTCTGTATTGATATGCTTTTGGCGGGTCCGTCATGCATGGCATAAGAATCTGATTAAGAAATGCTCTGAAATGGAAACCTGTGCTGCGATTGCAAAGAGGCTAGGCCTGGCAGTGCATCAGATCTGCAAAGGGGATGGAACAGCTGATTTGTTTGAAAAATTTATGGAAGATTTTGTAGATGCTGCAGACTTTTTGGACTATTTCAAGGCCACATGGTACCCAAGACTAGGTTAGGTGTACTAATCAGTAAAACAGATTCCTCAGTAGCTACCAATATTTTTTTTTATTGGCGTCGCATTGAAGCTTTCCATTACATCTGAAACATGTCTTTAGCTCATTTGACAGACTGATAATCTGATATAAACTGATACTCCCTTTGTCCAGTTTCGTGCAGCAGTTTTGAGACATCCTAGATGTTTCACTCACATCTGCGAGAAATAGTTGTCTTTAAAAGTTGTTAATATTTGAATTCTGAATCCTACCAGTATAATCCATCATGATGTTTTCCCTTGATAGATACTTTATGTGCTCCAATAAGTGCTTGAACATTTTCTTGTAGCATATATGTAATGAGCGGAACTGGTCCGAGTCTAATCAAATTGCAACATATTAAATGTGATATAGACTTGTTGAAAAGTACAAAGTGGACAAACAGTTAGCTATATGTTCCACCTTTGGTATTTATACCTGCATCATGTTTAAGTGTGCAGACTCCTGACCTTACAAAAGGAAATGCCATCTATAAAACACATTATTCTTCAAGAGTGCTTGAAAACTCAATTTATTTATAACCAACCCCCCCTCCCCCCGGTAGATTAGTTGGTGCCTCTTTGGGGTTCTGATTGCTGACTAGTTTTGTCGACCCAGGTCTCTGGACAAGTGCACTGAGAACTCTTCCTCTTGCCAGCCAGGAGACGTGCTCGGCGATGGAGTACTATCACAACCAATTGAAGCTCAGGTTATTGAATGAGAAGGAAACCTGTGTATATCAGCGTGCTGATTGGCTTGTCGATAAGCTAGGTACCACAGTGCATTCTCACTTTTGGCTTGATGAGTACTCTGGGAAGGATGATTTTGCACGATATTGGAAGGATGAATGGATGAGTGGCTTAACTGCCTGGCAGAAATCTTTGCAGATTCCTGATTCTGATGTGTTACTTGAAGGTGAACATTCAAAAGTTGTTGATCAGGAAGACCGGCAGCAAGTGCATGTTGTTCAGAATCCATCTTCTGAGTTTGCATTTTGTGATTGTAATTGGGCAAAAATGGGAAACTTGTGTGAGCATATTCTCAAAAGCATTAAATATCTTCGTGACAAAGGGTCTATTACTCCATCCACCAGTATGTTTCAGTATATGCAGGCTCTGGTCGATATGCTACACTGTCCACCTTATGATTCTTTGATTCGTGATCATGCACTTTCTCTAGCTGTCTGGGTGCAGAAGCAGTTGAACGCCCAGCTTGGTCCTGGAAGTGGCCAGTTCAAGCGACAAGCTCTTCAGCACACCCTTGCCGCACCTGGTCACTACAGAGAGGTGGTTGATGCAAGCAATGAAACTGACACATTTCCCCATGTAGTAGATGAGCTGACTGAGCTCCAGCATACGAGTTCTGCCATTGATAATTTGGGTGGTGAACAGATTGATTGGGTAGCTACTGAAAATGGTCCTTGTACAGATATTGGAACTGCCGTGGGAGATCCTTCTATTGATATACAAACCTGCCCATTATCCATCTCCACTTGTGCAACTCAGTTGTTTTCTCTTGATGGGGTTACATCAGCTGATGTGTTTGCGGAGAACAGAGGAGTCATCATTGGTGAGGAACTCGATACAGCAGAGAATCTTCCTTCTACAGACACATCATTTGCAAATTTAAATGGCTTTGAAGATGATGTCTTGAGCAAAGCTGATTGTGAAACTATGATGGATGAGCAATCACAGCCTATCCGTGTAGCTCCAGCAGAGAATTCTTCTCTAGATCATTGATTTGAGAGCCCACGGAATGATGAATATAGCAACTTCGCGGAGCCAGGAGCTTGTCCTTGCTTACAGACTAACAGCATTAATAATGCAATTCCATCTGCAGCCAAGCCAGTACAGTTCTGTTCGGTCAATTTGGCCGAAGCCTCTGATGCTGAAAAGCGCATGAATATAGACCCCGTTGATGAAAATGCTGGCATTACGAGTGGCCTAACCTCTGAAAGATAACATGTCAAAATGTTGGTCCTTGGGCTCTGCCTGCTTCCCGATTCACATTGAACTCGGTTGATCAAAAGCTGGTTGACAGAGCTGAAGCCTCCGAAGGAGTTGGATGGGAAGAACTTTTAACGAATAATGACAATGTAAGCAAGAATAATGACCAGCAATTCTGCTAGTGTTGTCATATTAGAAGAACGTATCACCACTGAGTGGTTTCATCTTCTCAAATACAGTAGGGCAGCTGACAATGTGACAGATTTATGTCCAGATTCTGCCAGTGATGACTCTCCATCGTTGAATCACCATTCTTTATAAGTGCCTCCTCGCTTAGGCTGGTGACTGGTCATTGTTATCGTCGATGCTTTCTTGAGCCCCTGTATATCCATGTGAAAGCAATTAAATCCGAGAATTATTTTGAATCTTCATAATGTGGCTCTGTATGTTCATATGGATCTTATCTCAGAAGTTGCTCTTAATGCTCAACGTATTAAATTCACGTTGTTGCATCAATCACCTCTCTTGAGTCTATGACTGTGAACTACATGTAATATTGTTATTCTGCTCTGATGCATAAAGCTTTATAGAGACGGTTTTCTGCTTGTCATCTTGATGGAACTGATGCTCAACTGCCATGTATACAATACAAGTTGTCTGTGTGATGATTAGCTATTCCTCCCTCTTCTGACCCCTCAACTTACCTTCTGATACTTTGTACAGTATAAGATCTTTAATTATTATCGTATATGGTAATTGCTTCAATATTAGAGACAACTGGTTGCAAAGTGCAAATTTGTTTGGAACATTGCCCTATTATTTAGGTTGAATAAGAAAGAAATCTGCTTCTTGCGTTCTCAATATTTTCTAAGAAAAGTACGAAAAGTATAATTTGGGTACTTTCATTTTATAAAATATAGACATTTTATCTCAATTACAAAATATAAATAAACTGAGAACTTGATATAAAAATATAAAATCCTGCACATGCAAAACCCTATCCTCCTATTTCTCCAATTTTCATTCCTCCCTCTCTTTACTCCTCTCGCCGACATCCTCCCTACCGCCGAAGCTTCGGCCTCCACCATCTCCCCCCACTGCCATAGCAGATCCGCCGCCTCCTTAGCCACCCTTAGACGCCGTTGTCATTTTCGGCGGCCTACATGCTTTTTTTTTCTTTTATAATTTTTGTCTAAACTCCGGCCTTCTCTTCCTCCTTCCTCCGCGTAGGGCCACTGGGTCATGTGTAGATCCACCTTATTTTTAATCATTTTTTAATGTTTTTCGGTTAAGATTTGGTATATCTCTGTCCATATTTGCTATTTTTTACTAAAATTTGGCGTTTTCAACCTAAAATGATGTTTTCCCGCCATATATGATGTTTTCGATAAAAGCGGTGTTTTTTGGCCAAATATGTATTGTTTTCATCTTTTTATTTTACCGTATCTGCTTTGTATCTCATTATTTCTGCACTGTATCTAACTGTTTTGCACTGTTTATGTTTCTGCAATGTTTCTACATATATATATTGTTTCTGCGTTTATGCGTTGTTTATGAATTTCTACATTGTTTATGTACTGTCTCGACAAAGTTTTTGCACTGGTTCTGCATCATTTCTACATTTTTTGAACTATTTTTTGCGTTGTTTCTGCTTGAATCTTCACTTTTTCTACTATTTCTATACTGTTTGTGTTTTTGTGCTGTTTCTGCACAGTTTTGCACTATTTTTGACTGTTTCTGCTGACTGACGGTGGCAGATTGACGCGGCAGAGGGGGCATCAGGCTGCATGGGGGTAGTAGGGGGAAGCGATAGGAGATAAAGGCTAGAGTTTTTCTTTTTCAGTTGTTTCTATCAACTTGTATATAAATGTATTATTATATTTTGTATTATCAACAATATTGCTATTTTTTTTAATTGAGGGTGTAGAACTGTATGCAAATGTTAAAGCCAGTATTTTCATTTGCATGTAATTGATCATTCTGAATTTAAAGGGATGCAGAAAAAGCTACATAACCTTATTTCCATAATTATCGTAATTACTTGATCTTGAGATTCTATGTACGCAAGGTAGTTTCTCTAACTGAGATTGTAAATGAAACCTGCTATTCTTTTCCACGGGTAGACCTTTGAACCGGGTAAATTTTTATTTTTAGGAGTAGTTTAGTTAGTAGTAGTTTGTAGAGTACTTTAGAAAAATTAATAGAATGCTAGGTGCCTTTGGTTTGTTTGATACCGGTGGATTTGGACTTGAGCATGTGCTATTTGTGAATCCCCTTTTGATGCATGCCTAGAAAATTTGAATGACCTTCTTGAGACGCTTAGGTTCAACTACCTGACTCTTTGTAAACTATTGTGCCTTAGTGCTTAAATTTCCAAAGTTGCATCTTGTTTGTTTTAACTGAGAGTTGGAATGAAACCGTCTTTAGTGAACTATGTGCCATGTGTGATGTGAGTATTTTTCTTATGTTCCGTGTTGCATATTGATGTCTAGAACTTGCCCCGTGTGTCTTCGAAGCGAAATCCTAGGTTTGCTCTAGTCGGGAGATGATACATGTGTTTCTTTGATAAGCCTTTCTAGCCTTGATTAGCCTACCCTTGAATATTATCCTTCTTAAGCCCTTTTGAGCCTATTGACCTTTTTGTTGGCACTCACATTTCAAACCTTACCCCTTTTGTTCTTAATTATCTTCCTTTTGAACCCTTACTCCTTATAGCACTTTAATGGAAATATTTGATTGTTTGTGGAGTTGTGGTTGGATGATTGGGTGGCTTTTCAGTGGAACCGATGAAAGGAAACAATATGGTGCATTTTGAAAAAAGAAAAGAAAAAAGAGAATCATTGGCAAGGTTGAGAAAAATATTGAAAAAAAAAAGGCAGAATACATAGATAGCCCCTTCAAGTTGTATCCAATTCCCATATAGATACTCCAACTTACCTAGTGACCAACTAGACACCTTATATTGCCAGAAGTGCATCTTTTAAACACTTGTGTTTGTGAGATCAGTTGCGTGAGACTCACACGCCGATGACGTGTAAATAAGCCAAATAAGATGATGACACGTGTGATAAAAAATTCCACGTATTATTCAAAAAGAGAAATACAGTAATATATAAAATAAAAAAAAAAAAAAAAAAACTAGTACTCCTATTTCCTATTCTACAGCACACCACAATACCCTGGCCCACCCTCCTCTTCTTCTTCACTAAATCGGCCACCATAAATTAAAATGAAGTCCGTCGTGTGTCGGCGCCGTCGCCATCGATTATAAGGCGGCGAGTTCCGGTGGTTGGAGAATCGGTAAAAGATCCGGTTTGTGAAATTTTGGGAATGGTTTTAATTGATTTCAAGTCGGGTCAATTTCAAGAATTGGAAAAAGCTCAAAGCTTTATTGCTGAGATTTTAGGGGGAAGGTTTGAAGATTAAGAAAAAGTGGTGAATTAGGTATTCAGGGTTCCAAGATTTTTGGCACAACTCCATAGTAACATCTCGCCTTCAAATCTATTATTATTACAGCAGTGCATAGTTGGGCACAACTCCAAATCTATTTTTGTTTCACAGTTTTGCGTGCCCGTTCCACATTTTTGGTTTTGCAGCCCGATTTGTTGCTAAATTTAGTCGAAATTTTTTAGGCTGAAGATGGAAGATAAACATAATGATATTGTCTTTGTTTTTCCTTGTTCTTTTCATCGCCTGGTTCTTCAAGTCCCTCACTTCTGATAATATTTTGGTGAAATTTTGTCAAATGGAAAGTTCACGGTGGCGGTGAAAGTGGCGGAGCCATGGGTGTTGGTTGAAGAGATATTTTTATTGGGGAAGAAGGTAAAAAATATTATGATAGAAATAAAAAATGTGTTGTGGAACCCACGTAAAAACAATTTATCTTAAATGAAGGAGAAAAACATAAAACTTAAACAGTTCACGCGCTCAAAATTGTGTGAAACACACTTATATTGCCATGTCATCATGAGGGGTTCACAAGACACATTATGGACGATATGAAGTGTCTAGTTGGTCACTAGGTAAGTTGGAGTATCTATATGGGAATTGGGTACAACTTGAAGGGGCTATCTATGTATTTTGCCAAAAAAAAATGAAATGAAAAAGAAAAAAAAACGAAGAAAAAAAAGAAAGAAAAATCTCAATCCTTGCTAGTGAGCGTGCAAAAGTAAAGTTGCAAATTGCTTAAATTGAGAGGGAATTTCTTGTGTATGTTTGGGGTGGTTGTTAGGTTGGATTTGCGAAGAATGGTGGAAAGAAAAAAAAAAATTAAAGTGATGTATTAAAGTGCTTAGGGAGGTAGTTACTATTTATCCATATTTATCCTACTCGTCCTTTAGCCTACATTACAACCGTAAAGTCCTAGTTAATCCCGATTGGAGCGAGCTTACATTAGTGAGGACCTACACTACGACCAAGCCTATGGTACGTTGTGTGTGGCACGTGAACTTTTTTTGAGGGCGAGTGAATTCTTCCTATATTATGTCCTTCATTTATTCTTGAAATATATTCTTTGTGTGATATTTGGGACACTCTCTTGATTTGGTGAGGGCACATGGTTTGCACGAGATAGGTGAAATTTTGACTTCTTGGTTGAGTGAGTGGGTGTGATTTGTGAAAGCTTGGTTTCATTGAGTCGTTTTTTGAGGTTGAGATGTCTTGGGTTGGTCGTTCTACTGTTTTAAAACTTGGTGACTTTTGGCATGTGTTGAGTGTCACATGGCATGTATATACACTTGTCTAATGGTCGGTATCAACCATAATCATAGGTAGACCTGTTCTATTAAGTGTTAGGATTTGTTGGGAAATTAGTCTTTGATGATTGCTCGAGGGCGAGCAAAAGTCTAAGAGTGGGGTGGTGATGTTTGGCAATATTTGCCTATTTTACCTTAATATATTCTCACATTTTAGTACTTTATGCGCTCGTTATATGTGATAATTGTGTTTCTTGTGCTCGCTTATCGTATTTGTGATTTTAGGAATACTGCGGATGAATTCGAGGCAAGAACAAGCAAATAGAGATAATGGAAGCGTTGGAAGCTATACTGGAGCAAGGCCTCAAAAAAGCCCTGAAGAATTGGAAGCTATGGTGGAAGCAAGGCTCCAAGAAAGCCCTGAAAAGTTGGAGGCTATGGTGGAGGCGTGGCTCCACGAAAGCCTTGAGGCTGACGAGACAAAAGTTCTCCCAACTAGATTAGGCTTTGGTTTAACTTATCCTAGCACTTTGTAAACAATATAAAACCTCTTTTATTTCGTTCTAGAGGGAGGTCGAATTCTAAGAGCAAGTTTGGAGTTCTTACGCATTGAACCAAGGGTTTAATTTCTTTTCATCATCTATTACAATATTTCATATTTCGTACATGAATTCTTGTGTTGTTATTATGAATATGTGTAACTAAACCTACCGTTCTAGGGTTGGAGTAAATACATGAAGGTTGATGTTTGAAAGTTGATTTCTTCCTATTGATCTACCATTACAGATTGTTTATTCTTTCTTGAGCCTAATTGTTTGGTTATCAGGGCCCGCTAATTGAACACTATCTACGGTTTACAAGTTGAACTCGATAGGGGAACTTGTAAATGCAAATAAGAAAGAATAGGGCTTGATTGTGAACCTGGGCATCAGGGAATCGATTTGTGGGTAGGATAGACATATACCTATTCGCCTGGCTTAACTAAATACAGAATTCGTTAATGCATGCATGTGATTTAATTCCATAGAAATATAGGCGTTAGAGTAGCTTGCATAGACTCGTGAAGAATCGAAAGGTTTTCACGAATATAATTAACCTGTTAGTTAGCAATCTAGGAAATCAAGAAGTAGAATCAACTGGAAAACTCAATTGGATTGTTCGTAACTCTAACCCTGGATCGTTTTCTCTTATTGATAACAACCTAGAATTTGCTCTACTACTTGATTTCAGTTATTTGCTTTTAGTTATTGCATTTAGTTAGTAAAAATTTCAACCATTGGAAAAAGACCCCTGAATATTTCTTAGGAAATTGTTTACTAGAATTCGGTCGTAACAATAGTCCTCGTGGGAACGATACTCGATTTATCACTTTATTACTTGTCGACCACATATATTTGCGTGTGCGTTTGGGAGCAACATAGAAAAACCACGGGGCGGATGACTGTACCACTAACTAAAACTAAAAAGATAATCTTTTTAGAATTTTTCATTGGTTTTCTAATTTTTTTTCATTTTTATTTATATATTAAAGCAAGAAACAAATAAAAATAAAGTCAAGTGACAAAAATAAAAATTGCTAAAATTAAATTCCTAAAGGGTACAATCATCCATAACCTCAAAATTTTTGGAAGTTTCCCCACCCCACACTTAAAATCAAGCAGTGTCCTCAATGCGACAAAAAGAAAGTGCAAGAGTTAAGGAACTTCCTTGAAGGCTAAAAGACCTAGCCTTTGGTGCTAGCAGGGGCACCATCTCCATTACGAACCAACCAATTGTCCGTAGAGCAAGGGGTACTCAGACTTTTCCCATCATGTCGTCATTTTAATGGATTAGGTGTGTGCGCACACCACACTTGAGTTCGACATAGCCACAACCTACAAAATGTATAACTATGCACACAAAAACAATGGGGCGTTGTACGACCCCACACTTACTCCTTATTATACCACCAAAGACTTGAAGTACTACTAACTCAACAAAACTAAACCAAGGGAAAATTAATGGGGTAGCAGTACGTGGAACAAGCCGGTAGCAACACATATCAAGCGCGACAATGGTGTATAGCTTAGTTTGTGCTTTGAGCAATTCAAATTCCACACAACCGCGAGTAATTTAGACTTTTAGATCATCAAGTAGTTCAAATTATGCCTACAATTCTTTATGTTACTCAGACTTCACATAATTGAAACTTTTGGTCACTTAGGCAATTCATCAAACATGTGGTGTGCTCTGGGATCAATTTCAAAGTTCATTGATATTTAAAAGTATTGAACCCTCCCAAATTTTTGGGAGATCACTTTCAGAATCCAAGCACAACTCAACATTAATTACAATTTAAAGAATCGAGCTACGCTGCACAATTCACATAAACCTCGAGCAATGCTCTGCATTCACTTTCCAACCTTCACAGTGACTAAGGGGGCGGGGCGGGTACTGTTTTATTGGGACCAAGAATGTTGGGGAGAGAAAAAGTAAGAGAGGGAATACCTGAATAGCTTTGAATCAATGGAAGAAAAATTGGATGTAGACTTCACTGTGTAGAATTTTTGTTTGCCCTAGGTTAGGATTTTGATTTTGGTTCCCTGTTTGGACGTGAAAGAGAATGGAAGAGGGAGAAGAATGCTTGGTTTTTCAGTTCAAACGTACCTGGGCGACGCCTTGAGAAAGCCTTGGACTTGTGCAAGTCCACTGCCTAACCAGAGGCGATGGAGAGGGCGTCGCCTTGTGGAGATTTCGTGCAGTTGGAAGCTTTGAGGGGGCGTCGCTTTAGGATCACCCTGGGAAGTTGGGAACTCACTGCTTGACGCCATGCGATCGTAGAGGTGTCGCTTTAGGATCGCCCTGCAACTCGAAGCTTTGATGAGGCGACGCTTTGAGAAAGCCTTGGACCTTCTGGAGCTCACTGATGTGCTTAGAGCGATGGTGGGGGCGACGCCCTTGCCATGGCTCAGTCCAGTTTTCTCCCACAAATTTTCTAAGTGTTGTAGCTTTTGGAAACTGTTCCCACAATAATTCTCATTGCTTCTCAGTCATTCCGCACTCCTCGAAAATGCTTCACCTTTCCCGAGCCCTGCAAACACAATGAGAACTATGTAACACTAAAGAAATAAAATGACGAAAACAATAAAAATTGGGTTGCCTCCCAACTAGCGCTTGATTTAACGTCGCGGCACGAATCTTTTTGTATTTTTATTCTTTTTCTATTTTTTTTTTTAATTTTTGCGTTAAATACAAAGCTTGAGTTGCCTCCCGAGAAGCGCCTTAGTTAACGTCGTGGCACGACAACACTTTTAAGCTCACTTTTAGCACTTACGTCTCCTCTTCTTACGACGAACTTTTGCTTTCTTCTTGCCTTTAGGAGGAACTTGATTCAACCTCTGAGACGGTATGCCATTGTCAACTTGTTCTACCTTCCGCTCAACCGCCTCTTCCGATTTACTCTCAGAGTCTTGACTAACACATTCTATCAAAGAACATTCCTCAAACTTAGCCTTGTGGTCCTTTTCATTATAAACCTTGAAAGTAACCTTTTCTCCATGCTCTGTCACAGTCATCTCCCCAAGTTCCATGTCGATAATTTCCTTCGAGGTGATTAGGAATGGTCTTCCCAAAATTATTGTAGCTTCGTGGTCCTCTTCATAGTCTAGAATAATAAAATCAGCAGAGAACGTAAACTTCCCAACTTTAATTAACACATCCTTCACCTTACCATCGGGGCAAGTGAGTGATCCATCCGCCATCTTAAGCGTAACTGAAGTCGGCTTGATTTCTCCTAGGCCTAACCTTTTATAGACAGACAGAGGCATGAGATTTATGCTGGCCCCCAGATCACACAGTGCACCAAAAATATTATGACCACCAATAGTGCAAGTAATGGAAAACCTCCCAGGATCTTGAAGTTTTGGAGGTAATTTGCTCAGGATTGTACCACACTCCTCCGTCAACTCAATTGTATCAATCTCTTGTGGCTTTCTCTTCTTTACTAGAATCTCTTTAAGAACTTCACAAATGACGGCATCAGTTTAAACACATCAGTCAAATGAATATTAACCTGAAACTCTTGCATCATACTCACAAATTTTTGAAATTGAGCAATATCCTTCAACGGTTAAAGTGACTGTGGGAATGGTGGGGGCGGTAGAGGTGCCTCGTTTTTCTCTTCTTTCTTCTTCACTTTCTCCACTTTTTCTACTTCCGCTGCTTTAAGTTGCTCCTTCTCTTCAGTTTCGGTCATCAACTCTTCGCCCTCAACTAGAGTTATAACAAGACAGTAGTCAACTCCCTTTAGATTAGGATTTGATTCAGCATTACCAAGCAGTGCTCCATGTGGTCTAGAATTTTGTGCTCCAGCTAACTGTCCCATTTGGCGTTCAAGGTCTTTTTGAGCAGTAGTAAGATCTTTTATGGCCTGTGCCTGAGCTGCATTGTCAGCTATAATTCTCTGCTGGCCTGCTAACATCTGCTATATCAAATCTTCAACTGAACTATTGGACTACTGTGGTTGAGCCTGAGGATGTGAATTTTGGTACTTATTCTGAGATCTCGTATTACCTTGAGCAGCCTGGTTATCACTCCAAGAAACCCGGATGATTCCGTGAATTAGGATTGTAACTATTACCAAACTGGTTCTGATTCTGTCCCTAAGACCTATTTTGATTCCCCACGTAATAAACTGACTCTGGATTGGAGGGGCAAACATCAGTAGCATGATCTTGTCCACATACCTCACAAAAACTTTGAAACTGCTGCACTTGTTTAACTGGTGCCACTTGTTGCTGAGCTGGTGGCAATGCTAGCTTGCTAATTTGGTTAGCTATAACATCCATCTTTGCATTCAACGCTGAAACCACATCCAATTGAAGTACTCCAGCAGTTTTTGAGTTGGAGCTCTTCCATCACCCTGCCAGTCAGGATTGCTCTGAGAGAATTTATCTAGCAATTCATAAATCTCATTAAAATTCAAGGCCAATACTTGGCCTCCAGCAGCAGCATCCACGACGATCTTGGTATGCGCATTCAAACCTTCAACAAAAGTGTGGGCCAACACCTCATTAGATTGATTGTGGTGCGGGCAATCTCTTAACAATGAATTAAATCTCTCCCAAGCTGAATACAAGGACTCTCCATCTGGTTGTCTGAAAGACATAATCTCACTTTTTATTCTAGCTGTTTTAGCAGATGGATAGAATTTAGCCAAAAATTTCTTAGCTAATGCATCCCAAGTAGTGATAGACCCAGGCTTTTCAGCCTTTAACCACTTCTTTGCTGCCCCGATCAACGAAAATGGGAAGAGTATCAATCGAATCAGTTGTGACCCCTGCTGGTGTGTATGTGTCACTAATCTCTAAGAAATTCTGCATATGTTGTTGTGGATCCTCGTGCAATAATCCAGCATATTGTCCAGTCGCATGTAACAGTTGTATCATGCCGGACTTAATCTCAAAGTGTCCAGTAATTTCAGGTTTAACTATGCTCGAGGCTACTCCCTCCAGACTGGGAAGAGCAACATCTCGCACAGCTAAAGCTCGATCTTCTGCCATTCCTACAGGTAAGGATTAAGAGAAACCTAATACCTGAAACAGCACAAGAAACTCAAAACAAAAATTAAACCTGAATAGAAAATAACAAATCGTTTAAAAAGAAAACGGTCAATTATTTAGTCCCCGGCAACGACACCAAAAACTTGTTGCTCCCAAACGCACACGCAAGTATACGTGGTCGGCAAGTAATAAAGTGATAAATGGAGTATCATTCCCACGAGGATTATTCTTACGATCGAATTCTAGCAAACAATTTCCTAAGAACTATTCAGGGGTCTTTTTCCAATGGTTGAGATTTTTACTAACTAAATGCAATAATAAAAAACAAATAACTGAAGTCAAGTAGTAGAGCAAATTCTAGGTTGTTATCAATAAGAGAAAACGATCCAGGGTCAGAGTTACGAACAATCCAGTTGAGTTTTCCAGTTAATTCTACTTCTTGATTTCCTAGATTGCTAACTAACAGGTTAATTATATTCGTGAAAACCTTTCGATTCTTCACGAGTTTATGCAAGCTACTCTAACGCCTATATTTCTATGGAATTAAATCACATGCATGCATTAACGAACTCTGTAGTTAGTTAAGCCAGGCTAATAGGTATATGTCTATCCTACCCACATATCGATTCCCTGATACCCAGGTTCACAATCAACCCCTATTCTTTCTTATTTTCATTTACAAGTTCCCTCTGTCGAGTTCAACTTGTAAACCGTAGATAGTGTTCAATTACCGCGCACTGATAACCAGACAATTAGGCTCAAGAAAGAATAAACAATCCGTAATGGTTAATCAATAGGAAGAAATCAACTTTCAAACATCAACCTTCATGTATTTACTCCAACCCTAGAACGATAGGTTTAGTTACACATATTCATAATAACAACACAAGAATTCATGTACGAAATATGAAATATTGTAATAGATGATGAAAAGGAATTAGACCCTTAGTTCAATGCGTAAGAACTCCAAACTTGCTCTTAGAATTCGACCTACCTCTAGAACGAAATAAAAGAGGTTTTATATTGTTTATGAAGTGCTAGGATAAGTTAAACCAAAGCCTAATCTAGTTGGGAGAACTTTTGTCTCGTCAGCCTCAAGGCTTTCGTGGAGCCACGCCTCCACCATAGCCTCCAACTTTTCAAGGCTTTCTTGGAGCCTTGCTTCCATCATAGCTTCTAATTCTTCAGGGCTTTCTTGAGGCCTTGCTCCAGTATAGCTTCCAACGCTTCCATTATCTCTAATTTGCTTGTTCTTGCCTCAAATTCATCAGCACCATTCCTAAAAACACAAATACGATAAGCGAGCACAAGAAACACAATTATCACATATAACGAGCGCATAAAGTACTAAAATGTGAGAATATATTAAGGTAAAATAGGCAAATATTGCCAAACATCATAAAACTATATAGACTTAAAAGAAAAAATGTGATGTGTATATTCATGCTTAAACTAGCAAAGCTACAGACACAACTACATTTTTTTATTAACAGTAGTACCAGAGCGACCAAATAGGTACTGGGTAAGTTCTATGCATTTGCAAAAAGTTCTTAGGACGCCAAACTTTTGTAGTTGTCCGTCATTCTTGCGAGAAATTTATTGTTTCAACATTTTCCCTTATAGATCGAATAGAAGGTGATCTTGTAAAGAACTCTTGTCTTTCATCTTGATGATTCTCTTGTAAAAATCTATTGGGAGATTTGAGATAAAAAATTAATAAATTATCAATTGGTTGACTTGAGCTATATCCACATAAAATTGCCATGAAAATATGCCCAGACCAACCTGCCAAAGTTCATTCAGTTTGGACTAAGTATATTTTCATGGGCTAATTTAACCACTCACACTTGCATATTCTTGGAATGTATGGATTCCTTATGCTTGTAGAAGTAATTTTTACTTTTTTGTCCTAAGGAACCTCCAAGTGGTATATTTTACATATACATATTCCTTGCTTATTTTGTGCGGAAACAATATTCTCATGATAATTGATGTTGTTTTCCATTGAATTATCTTCCGAGAGACTTTCTATAAATATTGTAAGAAAAGCTTAATTTGTATGTTGTTGTTTTACGTGAGAACATTTACGAATTGTTTGCATTAGATTCGTAAAATCTTAATTGTTGTTTTGTGTTGGATTCTTATCAGCTAGTTATCAGACAGATCTTTGTATTTCTCTTTTCTGATTGATATATCTACCACTACCACTCGTGGTAATCTCCATTAAAGGAATCTCTTTTATAAGTTTTTCTATTCTTTAAAATGACACGTTTGAAATACGCGTTTTGAATGTTATACACGACATATATCACATTGATGTGTACCATCTATTTTTTAACTTTACTATCTATGTTCCTATTTTTTCGGCTAATACCCTACCTATCTAATGTCATCTCTTCTGCTAGTGTCTATTAGGAAATATGTTCGACTGGTAAATAGGATGTCTCATGCGTATATGGTTCTCTCCATCTGATAATGTGTTTCGAGTTGGTAGTTGAAAAAAAAAATGGTGAGGTTTCTCAAAACAAAGAGTCCATCATTGGTTCGAAAGATTTTTCGTTTCAAATTAAGTTGGAAATGGCTTTTGAAGAGACTGAAAATGACAAAGAGGAGAATGCAGTCAAGTCAACTCTTGACAAATCTAGAGATGAAACCGATCAAGAAGAAACCGATCAAGAAGAAACCGCTAACATCTGTTTCATGGCCAATAATGAAACTATTGAAGCAAGCTCTTTTGAATGTGATAATTTTCTCGAGCTTCAAGAAGACTTAGACAGTCTTCTAGATGATATGCAAAAATTTCTTATTGAACTTAAGAGGTTAAAAAGAGAAAGGAAAGACTTGGATATTCGGCTTGTGGAATTTCAGATTGAAAATAAGTTGCTTCAAGAAGAGAAAGACAAGAACATTCGACTTGAAGGTTGTCAAGTGAAAACAAATTACTTTTAGAAGGAAAGAAAGATTTAGAAATTTATCTTCAAGAGTATGAGAGTGAAAATTTCTTACTCCATAAAGAAAATTCCGAGCTATGCAAACAAATCAACAAATTGCAAAGAGCATCTAGCCACTACCGTGTTCGATCAGATAAGTCGACTCAGTTCCATAACAGCTCCAATTCAACTAAGAAGGGATCTACTAGCAGACACCTCACACCAGATTAGTCGACTCATAACTATTTCAAGTTGACTAAATCGGCATCTACCGGTAAACACTCTGCCTCTCATATTACTTGTTACTATTGTGGTAATTCTGGACATAAAATATTTGCATGCAATTATTCTAGAGATCATATAAGATATGTTTGGAGACCCAAACAAATACATGCTCTATTCCTATAGAAACTACTAACCATGAAAGACCCAATACTAGGGTACCAAAAACAAATTAAACTAATTTATTTTGCAGGAACTCCTTGAGTCCAGTTTTATAGAGAATAACTGGTATTTTCATAACAGATCCACCGCCTCCTTAGCAACCCTTTGACGCCGTTGTCATCTTCGGCGGCCTACATGTTTTTTTTTTCTTTTGTAGTTTTTGTCTAAGCTTCGGCCTTCTCTTCCTCCTTCCTCCGTGTAGGCCACTAGGTCATGTGTAGATCCACCTTATTTTTGGTGTTTTTCGTTACAGATGGTGTTTTTCTTAATCATTTTTTAAAATATTTTCCGGTTAATATTTGGTATATTTCTGTCCATATTTGCTGTTTTTTAACTAAAATTTGGCGCTTTTCAACTTAAACTGGTGTTTTCCCGCCATATATGATGTTTATGATCAAAGCGGTGTTTTTTGGCCAAATATGGTATTGTTTTCATCTTTTTATTTTACTATATCTGCTCTGTATCTCATTATTTCTGCACTGTATCAGTATTGTATCTAACTGTTTTGTACTGTTTCTGATGCAGCCCGAACACGTGCTGATCATGTGTTCAATCCACTGAGGCCAATGACACGAAGCCAAGCCAAGCTGCTACATGATGTCCACATTCACTTGGCTTGGTCGAAGGAAAGCAACTACTCCGAAGCTGAGTACCCGAGCTCAAGAACCGAAGGCATCATCTACAAGCTTGAGCTCGAAGGAGGGAGTGACCGAACCCCACCCGAACACTCAACATCGACGCCGAAGTCAAAAGGAAAATAACCGAAGTAAGAGCGATCGATGTCAAGTATGAGCAGAGCTGAGCAACCGAGCACCGAAGTGAAGGAACTCGAGCTCAAGTGTTCGGTAGAAGGAGTAACCGAACACTCATTAGACAGCCCTGCGTGGCTTACTCCTATTGGTCGCCTGTGACCATTTACTGTTTTATCCTTAGCATAGCCTATAAATACTCGATTACATTTCATTTGTAAGTAGTTGTTGTTGAATATTGAACATAGCAGTTGCTATTGAAAGTGTCTCCGATGGAGCCGAACCCCGACGTGGGATTTTAAAGAACTTGTGTCAATCGGTGTGAGTCGTTTGAACATTTTCTTCTTGGTCATTCAATTTGCAAGAAGAGTTGTCTTTCTTGAGGATTGTTGCTTAGTATAAGTGATTCTTTGCTCCCGATTCATCGAGACCGAGACAAGTTCCTCGTCGTTCTTTGAATCGAAGCAAGATTTATCTTGCTTCTATCTTTACTTTTCTGTTATTCTTCCGCATTTCATCGTGTCTAGCTTTCCCTCGGGTTTGCTTGCACCATCTTGGTATCAGAGCAAGGTTTGAGCTTGTTTCTACAACCTCAAGTCCTGTTCGTCTATTCGTCCTTTGTGTCTCCAGTTTCAGCTTTGTTCCTTGTTGTTGATTGTTGTTGTTATGGTATTTACCAAAAAAAAAAAAAAAGTAGAAAAGAAAAAAAATCAAAAATTTTGGTTGATTTGTTGGTTGTTTGAATCAAACAACCATTGATTTGTGTTCACCACTGTCCAAGGATTGATTTGAGCACCCGACGTACAACGTTTGTGACTAGAATTTCTCGACTGAATTTTGGACTGTTGGAGCTTAGTGGTGACTGTTTTTCGAACCCCAGCATGTTTTGGTTGTTACCGATGGAGACTGGTTGTTCTTGATTGATTTGGATGTGTTTATGCTTAAATTTTTGAAGTTTTAAGGTTTGACCGTCATCCGTACACCGGAAAATTGTTACTGTTGTAACAATGTATGAACACGAGGAGCTGAATCTTAGCTCAAAGAACTTTGAACAAAATTCCTCCGATGTTGTTGTTACTGGAGTTGAAAGAAGCAACCCAAATTCTGTTAGCTATCGTGGTCAGTGAACGGAGTTAAGTTGTCCGTACGCCTGAGTAAAAACTTCACTGTTCCATTGAAGAAGAAAGGGGTAAAGTGTATAGACCAAAACCCCATGTGAAAATTTTGTCGGTTAGAAAAGGGAATTGGATAAGGTAAAACCCTATCCATACCAAGGAGGGAGCACTCTTGTACGAGCAAGAGTTGGTGTGATCGAAAGGGATTCCGAAGAGGAATCGAAGGGTAGATTCTCCTAGGTTTTCACTTTTCTTGTGTTCGATAAATTTAGTTAGTGGATCTTTAGAGTAATTCTTCCTACTCTAGGTCGTACTAACTTATTTGAGCTTATAGGAACGCATGCGTGGGTGACCGAAGTCCAAAATTTGTAGAAAATTCTTTGACTTCCGAAGTGTAGAGTAAATAGCATCCGTTCCATCGAGTCGTATCAATTCACTCATCCCGAATGAGACATTGGAACTGAGAGAAGTTGATCAACCGAGGAAGCAATTGGCTACAAGTTTTTGAGTGACCAAAACCGAACCCATAAATTAAGTGGACCCGAGTGCCACCCATCAAAGGTGAGGGAGTGTGTGAGGTGATTTCTAACCTTAACATTTTATTTGGTCTTTGATTTGTGCAGGAAACATGGCAGGGAATGGAGGCGATGGCAAAGGCATTGAGAAGCCCGACGTGTCGTTAGCCGATCTCATGGCTGCGATACAAGGCATCAGTGCCGAAGTAAGAGGAGTGAGTGCTCGAGTAGCTCAACTCGAGCAAGGGAGTGCGTCCGTGGCCTTGAATGGGTCTGGCGTTGGAACTAGCGACTCCACTCCGATGAAACCTGAGCTGTATGCTGAGCTTGTTCGACAACATCAGTTGACGAGTGAGGCTATTCGAATAGAAATCTTTGGCAATCCCCAAGCACAACCACAAAACTTGGGCAATCCCCAAGTTCTACAACAAAACTTGGGCAATCCCCGAGGTGATTATCAAAACTTGGGCATTCCCCGAGGTGAAAGAGTACCAATTCCCATGGCCTGAAGACAAGCCGGCAACGTTGATGAAAGGTTTAACAAAGGGGGTCGAGGAAATTTCAGAGGTCGAGGCCAAGGAGCAAATGTCGATCGAAATATTGAGCGTGAGGCTGATGATCACAATGATAAGTATCCCAAACATGTTCGTGGTGTTCGGGATTCTAACTTGAACAGTGTCAAGATCACTATTCCACCCTTTAGAGGAACTAGTGATCCGGATGAATACCTTGAATGGAAGCTTAAAATGGAGCGAATCTTCAAAACCAATGAGATGACCAAAGAAAGGAAAGCTGCCCATGCCATTGCTTCGTTCGAAGCGTATGTATGTGGGAAGCTGACAAAAGAGTGAGATGAAGGAATGCCTATCCCGTAGTCACTACTTGGGCACAGTTGAAGAGAGCAATGGATGCTAAGTGTTTGAGTGCTAAATATAGGCAAACTCAATTACAAAAGCTCTATGAGTTAAAGCAAGGGTCCAAGTCAGTTCAAAAGTACCATGATGAGTTCGTAAGAATTTGATTGAATCTTGATCTGAACGAAGATGAAGAGCAAGCCACTATTCGATTAAAAAATGGCTTGGCTCGGGATGTGTCATCTCAATTGAGCCTACACGTGTACCACACGTTGGAAGATGTGTTCGAAGCTGCTACCGAAGCTGAGAAATGGGTGAAGAATGGAAGAGTCCTAATCCAACAAGTGCTAACACTGTTCGAGATTCGAAGAAACCCTTCGAAAGGGGTGTGACCGTTAACCAGTCAAGAGAAGTAGGAGGTAAAGTTCAACTAAACTCTCCTAGTGTTTCAACCATTCGGTGTCATAAATGCAAAGGTTATGGTCACATGGCAAAAGAGTGTCCAACTCGTAAGGTTATGCTTGTGCTCGACAATGGAGATGTTTCTGAGCAGGTGAGTGACACCGAGGAGGAATTTATCGAGGAGATTGACCAAGCTGAACATGATGATGGTCATGAAGCTGCCGAAGCTGATCATTCGGAAATGTTTCTTGTGGTTTGAAGGAATTTGAGCTGCATGACTCTCGAAGAAGAGGACAACCAAAGAGAAAATCTTTTCCATTCTCGATGTCGAGTGAGGGGGAAGGTGTGTTCGATGATCATTGACTCAGGTAGTTGTGCAAATGTGGTGAGCCAAACCTTGGTTTCACAAATGGGACTACCTACTTTGAGACATCCCCACCCTTACAAATTACAATGGTTGAATGAGTGTGGAGAATTGAGGGTTGTCAAACAAGTGTGGATCAAGTTTAGAATTAGAGAATATCAAGATGAGATGATGTTCGATGTGGTGCCGATGCAAGCTTGTTATTTGCTATTGGGTTGACCACGACAGTATGATCAGTCGGTTGTTCACAATGGAAGATCCAACACTTACACTGCAAGGCTCGAAGGGAAGAGTTTCATACTCAAACCCTTGTCTCCAAAACAAGTCACCGAGGACTATAAACGGATGTAAGAATTGAAAGAAGCGGCCAAAGCTAAGCTTCCGACGGGAAAAAAAATTGTGGCCGAAGACACAAACTCACCGCCCGAAATAAGAAATGTCTGTGCAATCATGCAACCGGGTGAGTATCTACGAGGCAACGATAGCGATCAGATGATGATTTGCCTCGTGCACAAGGGTATCTTTCTAAACTCTAATGATGATTTTTCTAACAATAACCCTTTGCCTAGTTCTGTACAAAGTATTTTGTAGGACTTCGGAGACATGTTTTCCAAAGAAATGCCAGGTGGATTACCTCCGTTGAGAGGAATCGAGCACCAAATTTTTTTCATACCGGGGTCTCAAATCCCCAACAAACCTGCATACCGGTGTAATCCCGAAGACACCAAAGAGCTCGAAAGGTAGGTTGATGAGTTGCTGAACAAGGGCCTTGTTCGAGAGAGCTTGAGTCCTTGCGCCGTTCCTGCTATCCTTGTCCCGAAGAAAGATGGAACATGGCGAATGCACGTTGATTGCCGAGCAGTCAACAAAATAACGGTAAAGTATCGTCATCCTATTCCTCGATTAGATGACATGCTAGATAAGTTAAGTGGTTCTTCATGCTTTACGAAGATAGACCTCCGGTCCGGTTACCACTAGATCTGAATGAAATCCGGAGACGAGTGGAAAACCGCATTCAAGACCAAGTTCGGTCTCTATGAATGGTTGGCAATGCCTTTTGGCTTATCCAACGCACCGAGCACATTCATGCGACTGATGAACCATGTGCTCAAACCGTTCATAAATAAGTTTGTTGTCATTTACTTCGATGACATACTTGTTTATAGTAAATCTGTGGATGAACATGTCGAACACCTAAGGCTAGTGCTTGATAAGCTTAGAGAAGAGAAGTTATATGCTAACTTCAAGAAATGTGCCTTTTGTGTCGAACGTATAGTCTTTCTAGGATTCATTGTTAGTGCTAATGGTGTCGAAGTCGACAATTCAAAAGTCGAAGCCATTAAGGATTGGTAAATTCCAACCTCGGTATCACAAGTTCGAAGCTTTCATGGCTTAGCTAGCTTCTATCGAAGGTTTGTTGGTGACTTTAGCACCGTGGCTACTCCTTTAACCGAGCTGGTTAAGAAAGACCATCCATTTGTGTGGGGAGAGTCCCAAGAAAGGGCTTTCCAAGAGTTGAAATGGAGGCTTTGCTCTGCCCCGTTGTTGCAACTCCCTGACTTCGGCAAAGCATTCGAAGGCGAGTGTGATGCATCCGGAGTTGGGATCGGAGGAGTGCTTATGCAAGAATTGAAGCCGATCATTTACTTTAGCGAAAAGCTTAAGGGTGAAACCTTGAATTACTCAACGTATGACAAGGAGTTGTATGCCCTCGTTCGAGCACTCGCCCATTGGCAGCACTATTTGTGGCCTCGAGAGTTTGTGATTAAAAGTGATCATGAATCTTTGAAACATCTCCGAGGTCAAGAGAAATTGAATCGAAGGCATGCCAAGTGGGTTGAATTCATTGAGAGTTTCCCCTATGTAATTCATTACAAAAAAGGAAAAGACAATGTCGTGGCCGATGCGCTATCAAGGAAATTTTCCTTAGGGACCACTCTCGCCTCAAGGTTCATGGGGTTCGGAAGCATCAAGTCGATGTACGAAGACGATCCCAAACTGAAATACATTCGTGACGCAATTTTGAGTGGCCGAAGGGTTGAGAAATATCAGTGGCACGATGGCTACCTCTTCAAGAATAGGAGGGATTGTGTGCCAGTGTCATCGTGGAGAGAGCTCTTTGTTCGAGAAGCTCACTCCGGAGGCTTGATGGGACACTTCGGTCTCGACAAAACTCTTGGTATCTTAACCGAGCAGTTCCATTGGCCCAAAATACGACGAGATGTGGAAAAGCGTTGCAACGCTTGTCTCGTTTGCAAGAAAGCTAAATCGAAGTCCAACCCTCGTGGTTTGTATACCCATTGCCTGTGCCTGATCGACCTTGGGTTGATATATCCATGGACATTGTGTTGGGGTTATCGATGTCGGGGGGTGGACATGATAGCATCTTTGTCGTAGTTGACCGTTTATAAAAAATGGCTCGCTTTATTCCTTGCAAAAAGTGTGATGATGCACAACATGTAGCTACTTTGTTTATTTTTAATGTATTGAAATTGCATGGTGTGCCTCGTACTATTGTGAGTGATCGAGACTCAAAGTTCTTGAGTCATTTTTGGAAATTCTTGTGGGGTGCCCTCGGCACCAAGCTACTATTCTCGACGTCTCACCATCCTCAGATTGATGGACAGACCGAGGTAGTTAACCAAACCGTGGGATCTTTGCTTCGAGCAATGACCAAAGGCAAGGTCGGAAACTGGGCAGATTGTTTGCCCATGATGGAGTTTGCATACAATCGAATGGTGCATCGAATGATAAATATGACCCCATTCGAATTTTTGTATGAATTTAATCCTTTAATTCCACTTGATATAACTCCATTGCCTCGAGATTCTGTTACTGATTTTGAAGGTGCTCGGCGAGCCACTGCCTTGATCGAGTTGCATGCAAAGGTGAAGAAGAACCTTGAGGAAGCTTACGCAAAGATTGCATCGAAGAGAAACAAGGGGCGTAAAAAGCTAGAATTAAGGAAGGGAGATTGGGTTTGGGTTCACTTGCGAAAGGAACGCTTCCCGAACCAAATGAAAGAAAAGTTGGCTCCTCGAGGGGATGGTCCATTCCAAGTGCTGAGCAAGATCAACAACAATGCTTATGTGATCGACCTCCCTGGTGAGTATAATGTGTCCTACACCTTTAATGTTGTTGACTTAGTTCCTTGTGTTGTAGGTCAAACTTCGGAGGATGAAGAAAGCTCGATTTCGAGGACAAAATCTTCTCAAGAAGGGGGGGATGATGCAGCCCGAACACGTGCTGATCACGTATTCGATCCACTGAGGCCAATGACACGAAGCCAAGCTGCTACATGATGTCCACATTCACTTGGCTTGGTCGAAGGAAAGCAACTAATCCGAAGCTGAGTACCTGAGCTCAAGAACCGAAGGCATCATCTACAAGCTTGAGCTCGAAGGAGGGAGTGACCGAACCCCGCCCGAACACTCAACATCGACGCCGAAGTCAAAAGGCAAATAATCGAAGTAAGAGCGATCGATGTCAAGTATGAGCAGAGCTGAGCAACCGAGCACCGAAGTGAAGGAAATCGAGCTCAAGTTTTCGGTTGAAGGAGTCACCGAACACTCATTAGACAGCCTTGCGTGGCTTGCTCCTATTGGTCGCCTGTGACCATTTACTGTTTTATCCTTAGCATAGCCTATAGATGCTCGATTACATTTCATTTGTAAGTAGTTGTTGTTGAATATTGAACATAGCAGTTGCTATTGAAAGTGTCTTCAATGGAGCCAAACCCCGACGTGGGATTTTAAAGAACTTGTGTCAATCAGTGTGAGTCGTTTGAACATTTTCTTCTTGGTCATTCAATTTGCAAGAAGAGTTGTCTCTCTTGAGGTTTGTTGCTTAGTATAGGTGATTCTTTGCCTCCGATTATCGAGCCCGAGACAAGTTCCTCACCGTTCTTTGAATCGAAGCAAGATTTGTCTTGCTTCTATCTTTACTTTTCTTTTATTCTTCCGCGTTTCATCGTGTCTAGCTTTCCCTCGGGTTTGCTTGCACCAATGTCTGCAATGTTTGTTGTTTCTGAATTTCTACATTGTTTCTGTACTGTCTCGGCAAAGTTTCTGCATCAGTTCGACAATTTTTGGTACAATTTTTGAACTATTTGTGCGTTGTTTCTGCTTGAATCTTCACTTTTTCTACTATTTCTGCACTGTTTTGTTTTTGTGCTGTTTCTGCACAGTTTTGCACTATTTTTTACTGTTTATGCTGACCGACGGTGGCAGATCGGCGCGGCAGAGGGGCAGCAGGCTGCATGGGGGTAGCAGGGGGAAGCGATAGGAGATAAAGACTAGAGTTTTTCTTTATCAGTTGTTTCTATCAACTTGTATATAAATGTATTATTATATTTTGTATTATCAACAATATTGCTATTTTTTTTAATTGAGGGTGTAGAACTGTATGCAAATTTTAAAGCCAGTATTTTCTACTATATGAAATGTTCCATTTGCATGTAATTGATCATTCTGACTTTAAAGGGATGCAGTAGAAGCTACATAACCTTATTTCCATAATTATCGTAATTACTTGATCTTGAGATTCTATGTACGCAAGGTAGTTTCTCTAACTGAGATTGTAAATGGAATCTGCTAAAACTATATCGACTTAAAAGAAAAAATATAATGTGTATAATCATGCTTAAACTAGCAAAGCTACAGACACAACTACATTTTTTTTATTAACAGTAGTACCAGAGCGACCAAATAGGTACTGGGTAAGTTCTATGCATTTGCAAAAAGTTCTTAGGACGCCAAACTTTTGTAGTTGTCCGTCATTCTTGCGAGAAATTTATTGTTTCAACATTTTCCCTTATAGATCGAATAGAAGGTGATCTCTTAAAGAACTCTTGTCTTTCATCTTGATGATTCTCTTGTAAAAATCTATTGGAAGATTTGAGATAAAAAATTAATAAATTATCAATTGGTTGACTTGAGCTATATCCAGATAAAATTGCCATGAAAATATGCCCAGACCAACCTGCCAAAGTTCATTCAGTTTGGACTAAGTATATTTTCATGGGCTAATTTAACCACTCACACTTGCATATTCTTGGAATGTATGGATTCCTTATGCTTGTAGAAGTAATTTTTACTTTTTTGTCCTAAGGAACCTCCAAGTGGTATATTTTACATATACATATTCCTTGCTTGTTTTGTGCGGAAACAATATTCTCATGATAATTGATGTTGTTTTTCATTGAATTATCTTCCGAGAGACTTTCTATAAATATTGTAAGAAAAGCTTAATTTGTATGTTGTTGTTTTATGTGAGAACATTCACGAATTGTTTGCATCAGATTCGTAAAATCTTAATTGATGTTTTGTGTTGGATTCTTATCGGCTAGTTATGAGACAGATCTTTGTATTTCTCTTTTCTGATTGATATATCTACCACTACCACTCGTGAGACGGATCTCGCCGGATTTGCTTATTTTGTTTGAAGATTTGTTTAAATAATTATTTTTTGATAATTTTATACACCTAAATCTATCAAAATAATAAATTATACATGTAAATACATAGAAAAATGAGTATGCAAGAAGGAAAATACAAAAATATACACAAAAAATAGAAAATTTATACGAACATCCATAAATAGTGTACAAATCTAAATTTATACAACTTTATTCATTGTTCATACACGCATATACAACTTTATATAAATTTATAAAATGCATAGAATGTGTTTATACACTGTCAATACGAACATATACAGATTTATATATTTTTATACACGTTTACAGAATTGTATAAACTTGTATAAAACTGTATAAACTCGCAAAACTGACTTTAAACAGTGCTTCGGGCAGCTTTTACACAAAAGCTTAACAAACATCCCAGATCTATACAGTTTTATACAAGAAAAATACTAGATCTAAAAAGTTTTTAGAAAAAACTAGTAGATCTCAACGGATACTTATGAAAATTGTGAAAAAAGAAGAAGAAATATGATAAACAACTTTTTAAAACAAACTCACCGGAGTTTTAACCGAGATATACAATGAAAATCGACATTGTTATACAAAAACAAAAAAAAAGAACAAAAAGAAAACGAGACGAAGAAGAAGCAGCAGCGGTCGTGGTGACCACGACGTCAGTGGCTTGGAGGAGAGGGGATGACGGTGGGGCAGTGGTGGAAAGGTTGGGGGGGTTGCGGCAGCGTTTGGTTTGATGGGGAAGAGAAGAGAGAAAAATATGAAGGAGAGAAGGAGAAGAGAGGAAAAATAGGGGCTAGGGTTTTTTTCTTTAAATAGGGGGTGCTATAGAGTGAAAGAAAAATTTTAAAGAAGGGAAGGGGTGCTATATCAGATAAGGTAGCAAAAATAGTGGTCTTTTTTGGTAATTTTCGTGAGTGGGGTGTCTCTCAATGTAATTGTCCCTTTCTAATTCTCATGAAAGGGTGTTTTTCACTAAACAACCACCTTTAAGGCTGCCTTTCATGAACAGCTACTTCACTAACGAAAAGGTATTTTTTTATTGAACAGCCACCTTGAAGGCTGCCTTTCATGAACATCCATTTCACCAAAAGACACCTTCATGCCTTTTCACTCCAAATCTTGTGGCTATAAATAGAGAGGCATTTTGGCTCATTTTGTTCATCCAAAATTTCATACTCTCTCTCTCTCTCATTACCTTTTGCATTGTTTTTTCAAAACAAACGTAAGTTCTGAGTCAGTGTGATTTGCTACCATTATTTGAGTTTGCTGTTCACTGTGATTTGAATTACCGCTATCACAGTGAGGATAATTCCATTCTATCCTGGGAGAAATTAATCCACAAACCTTGGGTAGTTGTGAGGGGATTAGATTTGTTAAGGACAGGCAGTGTATACTGTTGGCTTGGAATTTTTCTACTTCATCGATTTCTGTTTTGGTCATTATTGAAAGTGCAGACAGAGAACAATCTTAAGAAATCTAATTTGTATTTTGGTCTGCTAATCGATAATAGACTGTTTGTGGAGACTAAAATCTAAAAAGATTTTCTACTCTAAATTTAATATTCCATTTTTGAAGATTTAAATACTTCAACGGATTTTTAAAATTATAGTGTGTTTAATCCGTTCAGAAGATTAAAAACTTCCGGATTATTAAAATATTTATATTATTATTTTCAGTTTGAAGATATAAAAACTTCATTGTACATTAAATCAGTTTGAAGATATAAAATCTTCACTGTACATTAAATCAGATTGTTTGAATCTGACTGCGTTATTTTATTTTTACAGAATAATGACGAACACAGAAAATAACAACGGTGTTTCTGGTACACCAAATACTTCTATTGGTGCAAGCTCCAGCCACCCTGCATCTGCATCGGCCCCAGCGCCAGCACCGGCTGAAAAGCCGAGAAAGTTTGGCGAGATTGACTTCAAAAGGTGGCAGCAAAAGATGTTCTTTTATCTGACCACGCTGAGTTTGCAACGATTCATTAAGGAGGATGTTCCTGTCCCGACAGACGACACTCCTGAAAATGAACGCTTCATTGTTATTGAGGCATGGAAGCATTCTGATTTTCTATGTAAAAACTACATTCTGAATGGACTGGAGGACGACTTATACAATGTCTACAGTACTGCTGCAGCTTCGAAGGAGCTTTGACTTGCCCTTGAAAAGAAGTACAAAACTGAAGATGCTGGGATGAAGAAATTTGTTGCCGCCAAATTTCTGGACTTTAAGATGGTGGACAGTAAAACTGTCATAAGTCAAGTCCAAGAGTTGCAAGTGATCATTCATAATCTCATTGCTGAAGGTATGATCCAAATTAATGCTTATATTAGAAGTATTAATTATCCTATTAATAATAACTTTCTCATTGAAGGTTTGGTCATCAATGGGGTGTTTCAAGTGGCTGCGTAATTGAAAAGTTACCACCTTTGTGGAAAGACTTTAAGAATTACTTGAAACACAAGCTCAAGGAGAAGTCACTCGAAGATCTCATTATTCGTTTGAGGATCGAGGAAGACAACAAGATTGCGGAGAAGAAGGTTGCTCGTGGAAGTTCAACAGTAATGGGAGCAAATATCGTTGAGACAAATGATGCACAAAAGAACAACAAAAGGAAGAAACCTTCTGGACCAAACAATCAGCCGAAAAAGAAGAAATTCAAGGGCAATTACCGCAACTATGGAAAATATGGACACAAGGCAGTAAACTGTCGTGCCCCAAAGAATGCCAAAAATAAAGGTCAAGCAAACATGGTAGAAGATACGATTTCCAAGGAGTGCAAGAGATGGATCTTTGCGCAATGATTTCTGAGTGTAACTTGGTATGAAATCCCAAAGAATGGTGGATTGATTCTGGAGCCACCCGCCATGTTTGTACAAATAAAGATGCATTTACTGGCTATGCTCCCAGTGGACCTAATGAGACACTCTTCATGGGAAATTCTGCAACAGCAAAGATTGAAGGTTATGGCAAGATAGGCTTAAAAATGACCTCGGGCAAGGTTGTGACTCTCAACAATGTTCTTCACGTTCAAGAAATTCGTAAGAACTTAGTGTCAACTTGACTTCTCGTCAAGAACGGGTTTAAGTGTGTTTTTGTTGCTGACAAGGTTGTATTAACTAAGAATGATAGTTTTGTAGGAAAAGATTACATATGTGAGGGCCTTTTCAAGCTGAATGTAATGACTGTTACTATTAATAATAAAGTTCAAGCTTCTTCTTACTTACTTGAGTCAAATGAATTATGGCATGCACGTTTTGGACATTTAATTATAAAACCTTGTGGAAAATGATAAATATGGAAGTATTGCCTAAATTTGAATGTGATAAATTATAATGTCAAATATGTGTTGAGTCTAAATTTGCGAAACATCCTTACAAATCACTTGAAAGGAATTCCGAATCTTTAGACTTAATTCATACGGATATTTGTGATATGAAGTCAATACCTTCTCGCGGTGGAAAGAAGTATTTCACAACTTTTATTGACGATAACACTCGTTACTGCTACGTTTATTTACTTAGTAGTAAAGACGATGCTATAGATGCATTCAAGCAATACAAAAGTGAGGTTGAAATACAACTTAACAAAAGAATAAAAATGTAAGAAATGATAGGGGTGGTGAATACGAATCTCCTTTTGAACAAATATGTTTGGAATATGGCATTATTCACCAAACCACTGCCCCTTACACGCCACAATCTAATGGGATTGCGGAAAGGAAAAATAGAACTTTAAAGGAGATGATGAATGCCTTGTTAATAAGTTCGGGTTTACCCCAGAACTTGTGGGGGGAAGCTATTCTTACAGCTAGTCGAATACTTAATCGTGTACCCCACAGCAAAACATAATCTATTCCATATGAAAAGTGGAAGGGAAGAAAGCCAAGCTTGAATTACCTTAAAGTGTGGGGGTGTTTGGCAAAGGTACACGTTCCTAAACCTAAAAGGGAAAAGATAGGACCAAAAACCGTCGATTGTGTTTTCATAGGATATGCCAAGAATAGTAAGGCATATCATTTTCTGGTTTATAAATCAGAAAATCCTGACATTCATGTTAATACGGTTATGGAATCAGATAGTGCTGAATTCTTTGAAAATATATATTCGTATAAAAGTGAATGTGAATCGTCAAGGGTTAGCACGAAACGACCAAGAGAAGGTACAAAAGGAAGTATGCCAAATAATGATAATCCAAGACGTAGTAAACGTCAAAGGACGTCTGCTTTTTTTGGACCGGATTTTATGACTTTTCTATTGGAAAATGAGCCTGAAACATTTAAAGAAGCAATTGCTTCTTCAGAGTCTCCATATTGGAAAGAGGCAGTCAATAGTGAGATAGAATCCATTTTAAGCAACCATACATGGGAGTTGGTTGATCTTCCTCCTGGAAACAAACCTTTAGGTTACAAATGGATTTTCAAAAGGAAAATGAAAGTTGATGGTACTATTGACAAATACAAGGCTAGACGGGTCGTTAAAGGTTATATACAAAAAGAGGGCCATGATTATTTTGATACATACTCTCCGGTAAGCAGAATTACATCCATACGGATGCTAATAGCTTTGGCCGCCGTGTATGATCTTCAAATCCATCAAATGGATGTAAAGACAGCCTTCTTAAATGGAGATTTGGAGGAAGAAATCTACATGGAACAACCTGAAGGGTTCGTAGTTCCTGGGAAAGAAAAGATGGTATGTCGACTTGTTAAGTCTCTTTATGGACTAAAACAAGCACCTAAACAATGGCATGCGTAATTTGACAGTACAATGTTATCAAATGGCTTCCAAATTAATGAGTGTGATAAATGTGTTTACATTAAGAACACTCCAAATCATATAGTCATTGTTTGTCTATATGTGGATGACATGTTAATAATGAGTAAGGATATTGCTGACATCAATGCTACTAAGCGTATGCTAACTAGCAAGTTTGATATGAGATACTTGGGAGTTGCAGATTTAATCATGGGTATTAAAATTCATAAAACTCCTCAAGGTTTGGCATTATCTCAAACTCATTACATCAGAAATGTCCTGGAAAAATTCAAGTATTTAGACTTCAAAACTTCAAAGACTCCAATTGATGTTAGTCTTGCGTTTACAAAGAATAAAGGACAAAGAGCGTCTCAACGAGACTACGCTAGAGTGTTGGGAAGTCTAATGTACATCATAAATTGTACACGACCAGATATAGCTTGTGCTATAAGTAAACTGAGTCGATACACAAGTAATCCTGGACAAAATCACTGCATGGCTATGAAACGAGTTTTGGGTTATTTGGAGTACACCCAAGACTATGCTTTGCACTATGACAAGTATCCCGCTGTTATAGAGGGATATTGTGATGCAAATTGGATCAACGGCTCAAAAGAATTAAAATCCACAAGTGAATATATTTTCACAATAGGTATAGGAGCGGTAACTTAGAAATCATCCAAACAAACCTTGCTTACTCGCTCTACAATGGAGGCTGAGTTCATAGCCTTGAACAAAGTCGGTGAAGAAGCTGAATGGCTCCGAAACTTCTTGGAAGACATTCTATTTTGTCCTAGGCCATTGACACCTGTATGTATACATTGCGGCAATATCGAGGGCTGGGAGCCTTATGTATAATGGTAAAAATCGTCATATACGACGAAGACATAAAACTATTATACAACTTATCTCTAGAGGAATTATCACAATTGACTATGTTAAGCCAAAGGATAATGTATCGAATCCACTTACAAAAGGTTTAACTAGAGAAGATGTTGAGAGATTATCAAGAGGAATGGGACTATGGCTGAGGACAAGTCGTCATGACGGTAACTCTACCTAGAAGACTGGAGATCCCAAGATCTAGGTTCGAGGAGCTCAAACAAAGTTGTGTACGACCGCTCCAACATTGTCAAACAACTCAACCCATCCTCTTAATAAGACAATGTTTAGTACCAAGGATAAAACATTAAAGACGTTTTTTAATGATTATCTAAGTTTGTAACGGGGTTCGTCAAACAGTGTTGATCTACGGGATTACACGTTTAGAAATCACCTATGTGAGTGTGAAGTGGAAGCCGCTTCAAAGAGAATTCTGTAAGGCCAATTCTCTACGCACTCATGAACCAGGCGGTGTTCATGGCTGAAACGAACACAACATTGAGAACCAAAAATGGTCAAGGATTAATTGTGTGACATATGTTGTCTAGGTATACACCAAAGTTTGATGGTTCAAAGATATCAAATCTACCGATTGACCGAGTATATCAGATATATGTTCACTACAGAAAGTTCAAAGGGAAACCCACTTATCCAGATGCAATTAATTCTTACTTGCAAATCACATAGTTTTCTGCATGTTTTCTTCGTATTTTCATTCCCCATTCATGTGGGGGATTGTTGGGTTTGGAAGGAAGGTAAAGTGGTGTGAATGGGAAATGAAGGGAATATTATTAAATATTAATATATTATATTAATATTTGATTTAGGGCCGTTTTTGTAACGGAATAAAAACTGGACTAGTTATGCAAATATTCCAAAGGCATATGGCTGCCAACGTTTCTAATTCTCATGAAAGGGTGTTTTTCATTGAACAGCCACCTTGAAGGCTGCCTTTCATGAACAACTACTTCACCAACGAAAAGGTACTTTTTTATTGAACAGCCACCTTGAAGGCTGCCTTTCATGAACAGCCATTTCACCAAAAGACACCTTCATGCCTTTTTATTCCAAATCTTGTGGCTATAAATAGAGAGGCATTTTGCCTCATTTTGTTCATCCAAAATTTCATACTCTCTCTCTCTCTCTCTCATTACCTTTTGCATTTGTTTTCAAAACAAAAGTAAGTTCTGAGTCAGTGTGATTTGCTACCATTATTTGAGTTCGCTGTTCACTTTGATTTGAATTACCGCTATCACAGTGAGGATAATTTCATTCTATCCTGGGAGAAATTAATCCACAAACCTTGGGTAACTGTGAGGAAATTAGATTTCTTAAGTACAGGCAGTGTATACTCTTGGCTTGAAATTTTTCTACTTCATCTATTTATGTTTTGGTCATTATCGAAAGTGCAGACATATAAGAAGTCATTCCTTAATTGATGATGTTTTCCATTGAATTATCTTCTGAGAGACTTTCTATAAATATTGTAAGAAAAGCTGAATTTGTATGTTGTTGTTTTACGTGAGAACATTCACGAATTGTTTGTATCAGATTCGTAAAATCTTAATTGTTATTTTGTGTTAGGATTCTTATAAGCTAGTTATGAAGAAGATCTTTGTATTTTTCTTTTCTGATTGATATATCTACCACTCGTGGTAATCTCCATTAAAGAAATCTCTTTTATAAAAGTTTGTCTATTCTTTAAAATGACACTTTTAAAATACCTGTTTTGAATGTTATACACGACTTATATCACATTGATGTGTACCATCTATTTTTTAACTTTACTATCTATGTTCTTATTTTTTCCGGCTAATATGCTATCTCGCTAATGTATCTTTTATGCTAGTGTCTATTAGGAAATGTGTTCGAGTGGTACATAGGATGTCTCATGCGTATATTCGTCTCTCCATCTGATAATATGTCTCGAGCTGGTAGTTGGAAAAAACGGCGAGGTTTCTCAAAACAAAGTGTCCATCATTGGTTGGAAAGTTTTTTCGTTTCAAAATTAATATTTTACATCTACTCTTTAATTACGTAATTTATTTATTTTGCCTTACCTTGAAATGGTCAAGTGACCAGTATCAAATTTAATATATCAAGCTAGCTAGTATATGGTCAAGCTTGCCAGTACATAGTCAAACTAGTCAGTATAGAATTTAATTTTTCAAACTAGCTGTTATAGAGTTTAGAAGCTTTGTGAAAGAATTAATTTGGCTATATCAATCTTAAAAACTAGCCATTGAAGCATATGGCTATATATAGGGTAATTTGATGAACTCAAAACACAAATTTCTACTTCTTTTTCTCCTTTTAATATTTCTTCTAAGCTGAGCTTTTCTCTTTCTTGAGTTAACATTGTTTCTGTTCCCAGTTTTAAACTGGCAGAGTTTATTTAATTAAATTATTCACTGTGGGAGCCAATTATCTTTAAGGACGGTAAGCTATGCAAATTTTCTATTTTTCATATTTAATTAAGAAAGTTGGTGTGCATCAATTAATTATCCATCTTAAATGCATAGCGCTTTTGACCATATACGAGGAGACAATATATTCTTCAAGAAGGAGTAATTGAATCATGCATAAGAAGTTGGGTAATGATTCTAGTTCTCTTAAATTAACCCTCAAATTTCAAATATGCTTGTCAATTTCACAGGTTCCTCCTTACTGGCACAAGTTCTTTAAAATGCGAAAAACAGTTTCAATTACAAGACTGCCTTTTTCCCACCTCTAGTAGTCCAAAGAATCAAGAAGGTAAAGAATAAGTTTACGGAACAATGTAGAAGCATGCTTCTATCCTTTCAAATCTTCCTCGAAGAGTTTCACCTATCTGACCTGAAGAATATATACATGTCTTTCAGCATTTCAATTTCTGAGAAGATAGAAGACCAGATATTTCTGCAAGTGGCCTAGCACTGGCTCATGCTTTCAGCAGTGACTTTTATTTAAGCTTATGCATGACAAACATGTATGGTTGAGATGGTCTAGTTTGAACGGAAAACTTAACATATATAATGTCTGTCATGACTAAGCCTAAATAACATCCCAAATTGATAGCTACTGAAAGCATCAAATAGTGCCCCGCTACCGACAGGAACATCAACTATTACATATCTCAGAGAACAGAAATGGTTGATGGCATGCCTTCTTCAGGTCCAACGTGGTGGAGTTCTCCCAGAAAGATTTGAGTTGATAGGAAATTGTCTATACATTTTTCCTCACACTTTTGCTTTTCCTTCTCGAAAGCCTTAGAACAGCTAGAGGTCGAAAGGGAGACAGTCTCTTCATGGAACTTCTCTTCCATATTTTGAAGAACTTGTGTCATCGTGAGAGCATTTGGAATTTGACAAACAAGTAGGAGAATCTGAGGGTTAGCCTTAGGAGATTTGGGGTCATTGTCACGACTTTTAATGCACGCTTCAAGAGAATAATCATCATGCTTGTCCTTTTCCATCTCAAGAATATGAACGGGATCCATACTTGTTCTTTATTTTTAATTGGCGGAATACCTAACTAGCCCCTTAAATTTCCCTATTTTTTTCATGTAGACACCTAAACTTAAGGAGGTTCCTATCAGACACCTAAACTACAACACAAATGAGACAATTAGACACAACCCTTAACCCCATCCTTCAAAAATTGAGCGTGTTTACACTTGCTTCCAACATATAAATTTTAACCAAAAAAATAATTCCACGTAATTAAAATATTCCAACTATTCAATTTACAAAAGTAATTTATCAATAAAAATAACTTGACAAAACTTTTGGAAAACTGAACGTACACTTCAAATGCATATCATCGGTGGTGGAGATTCCCATTTTCTTATTATTTCATGTTATTATTTCCTATTCTCCTTCCGATTTGCACTTCAATTGTTGATTTTGGGTTAAGCTTCCATTTGTCAAAGGTTTTGTTTGTGGACCCGTGGTGTTGCCGACAAAGCAAGGACAATACTTTTCATACCAACCTTCAAGGTATAATTTTCCCTTCTTAGTCACTTTCTTTTGCTACAGTTCTGCATTTGTTTTGAAATTATCAGAAAAAGTTTGGATTTTTTTTATTTATGCGAGAATATTTACAATTGGATAGTTGTAGAACATGGTTGCTACTATGAAGTCTTCAACAAACAAGTAGTCATGTGAGGAGTTAAAGTAATTATATAAATTAGGAAATGTACTCTGCTGCACTTTTGTACTTCTGACAGCTTTTAAACCTTGCTCTTTTGCTCATGGATTTGACTATTTTGTCAAAACTGATTTATGTCAAATGCAGCTTATACCGAATCTTATTTCTATTGGCACCTTGTTGTTTTCTATCATACTTTACAAGTGTTTTACTTTAGATGTTCAAAAAGAGCAATTTCAGCTCATCTGATGTTCCTAATATTTTTTTTTTTCATTTCTTTCCACTGGAACGTGATCCTGGTCGCTGCAAGTTTCTCTTTTTTCTTCTTTGTTCATTAGAGATTTCTAACTTAACCAGCGTAGCTGAGGTCTTCTCACGAATTGACCACAAGTTTGATCTGATGTACGCTAAACGTGCCTTTTTGCACTGGTATGTGGGA
Organism: Petunia secreta; assembly: GCA_029990175.1. Taxonomy (NCBI): domain Eukaryota; kingdom Viridiplantae; phylum Streptophyta; class Magnoliopsida; order Solanales; family Solanaceae; genus Petunia; species Petunia secreta. The sequence continues at coordinate 64,423,744 of JARKIP010000035.1, forward strand.
GAGGGCATGTAGGAAGGAGAATTCAGCGAAGCACGTGAAGACCTTGCTGCTCTGGAAAAGGATTATGAAGAGGTTGGTGCTGAATTGGATGATAAGAAGGTGGTGACGAAGGAGATGAGTACTGAGGACATTATGGTCGTACCAGTGTGTTTGTTTTAATGTTGTTTGGTTGATGCACTCATATCAGTTTTTATTTCCTATTTTCTATCTGTTGAACTGAATTATGCTATTGTGGAGCTCAAAATATGTTTTAAAAAGATGCTAGTAGTATGTGTCTGAACAATATTTGGCGCTGAACTTGGAAAAAGGAAAAGTTCTGTTTGAGATATATGACTTGGAAAAGAGTTGAACATTTGTGAATGGTAAAATTGTTTTACTTGACATACTCTTTAAACAAAATTATTTTGAATACTGAAGCTAAGTATCTGCAAATGTTGATGTTATTTTGACATGTTCTACGGCAGACTCTTCTGAATCAAGATCCACAATGGTTTTAACTTTAAAGGGTATTAACCATGTTAATGAGTTTATGGTATAAAAGTTTCCCTGAATAAGTTGTTTCGTTATGAAGCAAAAAACCAGAAAGATATGTTCAGTTCCTAGCTTCTGTTAGTTAGTGTCTTCATTCAGAAGAGAATATAATCGACAATATATGAGTTACTTAGTGTACAGAAAATACCTACTGAAACTTAGAGGAGCATATGACAAAGCATAATTACCAAACTTCAGGATCAGACATAATAAGCTAAGCATTATAGTTGACTAACATGTTTTTTTTAATTTTATTTGTACCCAACAAACATTCTGGAGGGAGGAAATTAATCTTCATGCAAATTTTGGTTGTTTTATATAGTAATTATTTTTTTCTTTACATAACAATTCGCCTAAACTAACTCTATTCTTAATGATGTAAATTTATATTTTACAATAGCTTAAATCAACCAGGATGTAAACACCATTAACTGAACTTTTCATTCAATAGAATTTAACAAAATGATTAGTACATGGGATCCAAAATAGCAACATCATACAACTTCAATGTGAACTACAATTTCTACCTAAACTATTACAGGACTTAAGCTTGACATTGACACTTAAACAACTTCATTACCCAGTAATCAATACGGTAAAAACAACCACATTAAAAATAAACGACAACTTCATTGACATGTTGGACTAAATAACCATTTCCAAATCAGGAGCAATAACAACACATAGACCATCATCTTCCATTTTTTGGTTATCTTATCTTTGTCATCTTCAAACTGTTTAACTCTATTCGATAAACCAGAAATCACCCTCTTAGCTTGCTCAGGCATCTCTCGTCATACAACCGAAAAAATTGCATCTACCATTGCCTTCACTTTTGCAAGAAAAGCAAAGCCGACCTGGGTTTAAAGGGGTCCATGAAACACTCAATTTTGCAGCAACCCCACAAAAACAACATACAACACCTACATAAGATGAGTTCAATCCATTAGACATTTTAGATTTCTGCCAGACCAATAAACACTTCAAGTCGTAAAGAAGATGAGACCCAAATCAAAGAAAAGAGCTTTATATACGAAATCTAAGAAAGTTAAAAGAGTAAGAAATTGAGAGGAGACCGAGCAAATATATGTCAAAGATGGGAGGAATAAAATAAAAAGATGGAGTGGATTAAAATTAGGGCTTTAATAAAAGGTAATATGTAAGGATATATAGATATATATAATAGGTAATAAGAGCGTTACTTTTTTACAGTTAATTGTAAAATCAAAAGAATTTTCTCAGTTCACGCGCTCTTCCTCAAGTTGTGTGCCATGTCAAGAGGTTGTGTCTAATTGTCTCAAATGTGTTGTAGTTTAGGTGTCTGATAGGAACCTCCTCAAGTTTAGGTGTCTATATGAAATAAAGAGGCAAATTTAGGAGGCTGATTAGGTATTCTGCCTTTTTAATTACACTAGGGGATAGGGGAAGAGGAATAGGGATGGGAGCAGGGGCGGAGCCACCTGGTTGTAAGAGTGTTCAATTGAACCCCTTCGCCGGAAATTCGTTATTCCCGCCTGTATAATTTTTTTAAAAAAAATATTTATATGGATAACTTGAACCCTCTTAGAACACAAAAGAAAGTTGGCTAAGTTGGCAAGGGGGTTCAAGATTTAGCTGAAGGATCCTTTGTTTGAATCCTAATATTAGCACCTTCACTCATTTTTCATTTTCTGGAGGGAGAAACTAATACTTTTCACAATTAACTTTCACAATTCTTTCCATTACTGCATTTATGGTCCCACAAATTCCTCACAATGCGTGCTTTTATTACCATTCACTAGAAAACACTCATTTCTCTCCAATATCGTGCCTTCCCCCCTTTTTCTCCTTTTTTTTTTAAAAAAAATCTTTTAATTAGTTACTATAATTAAAACAATTATGACATATATGTATGTGTTAGTGATATATAATGTATTAGTATCGGAAAGCCCCTCTAACACAAAGCTAATTTTTGTTAAACTATTATTTCTTCAAATCTTGAACTCTGTTCGAAATATCCTGGCTTCACCCCTGAATAGGAGTAGCGAAATTCGAACTCGTACCAACAAGATGGAGTTTTAGAGATTCTATTTAAAAATATCTAACCAATAGTTTTAAACTATCCGTGCAATCTCAAATCACAAGGTAAACGAATAAGATTTTGCTCTTCTTAACAAGTTGATTGAGAGAAAACAAACCAAACACTTCAGAAAGAACTGTACACGAGTTAAGAAATGTAAGATTAACAAATCCAGGGTATCACAATACTGTAAGTAATTAAGGACCAAGAAACTTTCGTAGAACAAAACTATCCGTCAAACTTGAATTATAATAACTCAAATGTGTCAAAAGAAATTAAAATGATACTCGGACTTGGTTGACACGATTTTCCATTTTTTTACCTGATTGCAGCTTTGTGCAATTCATTTCTACAAATAGTCATTTCTTGTATTTATAGATATATGTTTTTTTGCATATGACATACTATACTTTTTAAACTTTTCTTCATATTCGCGTTAGGCGCGCGTGTATTACAATTGCGACTATGTTTAAAGCCTCGGTAGACTTTTAAAGCGCTTCTATAGTTTTAAGTTCTCCTTTGATATCACTGCAAAGACTCTACAACACTCAGATTTAATTTGAATAAACCTTATCAACAAAGCAACAAATTAAGCAGAGTTGAATTAAATAAAGCTATCGTTTCAAAACTATGTTCTAAAACCTTGCCACATCAGTCAGTCTACGCTAAGCTTTCATTACTAAAGGGATCTCTTACGAAAGCTTGACATTCATTAAAAAGATACTTTTGAAAATGTGTTTTGAATGTTACATTTGAAATTTTACACATTGATTTCTTAGCTCTTGCTGTTCTTCTCTATTTCCTTTTATCCACTTATACACTACCTCTCGTTGTTCCCCTCATGTGTTTTGCATGTTATATGAGATGTTCTTATTAATTAGTATTAGAAGAATCTGACAAAAATTTGTATTCATTTTTTAAATTGTTTATCTTCGTTCTTCTCGAAATTCCTTTTCCCACTGATACATTACCTCTATATTAAAAGGCAGTTTTGGAACTCGCCTCGGAGCGAGAACACTTGCAAAATGCCGTAAGACTCTCAGCGGGGCTTAGATTCGTAAGACTTACGCCTCAAGCGCCCGACAGTGCGTCCAGAGCACGCCCAACGCTTAACGCTCGGGACTTGCCTTATAGAACCTATGCAAATAATCTGTCCAATTCTCTAATTAAGATTGTTCGTCCACTATTTTCCTTAAAAATGAAGTTATATTCATCTGTAGAAATTCAAAATTTTAGTGTAGCTCAATTAACGAGACATAATATTACATGTATTATAATTGAGAATATCATGAAGTTGAATATCATCTATATACTTAATCTGAAAATACATAGTCGATGTTTATATCATTACTTGTTATTGATCTTCATGTTTTATTTCCGTCACTCAAAATTGTTAGACTTCAATTATTTTACAACATAGAAGCAATTTTATATTTATCAATGAAGATTAATGTTTTAAATTATAATAATAATAATAATAAATTTTATTGTTTATTCACTTTTTATAGTAACAAATTTTTATTTTTAATTGTTTGAAAGTTAAGGTCTTATGGTTTATTTGTATCTCATAAAAACTGCAACATTATTCAATTTCTTACAACTGTTAAAAAGGTTAGATCTTTTGTTTCTATAATATTTTTTCTTATTTTTAATTTTCTTAAATTTTTATGTGCTTTTGATATTTTGGCCCATTATACTATTTTATTAATTTAAAATTAATTAAAAAATAAGATCCATGGGACTTATGGCCCATGTTTTGGGGCTTACGCTTCGCCCCGTTGTAAGTAAAACCCCTCGCCTTGCACCCTACTTTTTAAAACATTGTACACTACCTCTGTCTCACCATGCTAGCCACCATTAAAGAAACTTCTTTTATAAAAAATGTCTTTCATTCAATAGGTTTTGTGGTGAAATGTGATTTTCAAGTTATACATGATGCAAATCACATGAATTTGTAACCATCCAGTTCTTTCAACTCTTGCTAAATTATAAACGATGCAAATCACATGAGTAAAAGAATTACACTAGGTTCTGTCAATGACCAATAAAAACAATCTTACAATGGGATAGAACTCACTGCAGCAGCGGAGCTAGCCTTCTGGTCGGCAGTTCGGCCGAACCCCGTAGTTTTGGTCAAACTATGTATATTTATCTTGAAAAATTATTTAATATGTATTAGTTATTAATTCAGAATCTCTAACTTAAAAAAATTGGAATTATGAACCCCAAAACTTTAAAACCTGACTTCGCCTCATAGAAGCTCTACAAATAGGACAATTGCTCTTTCCCTTAAGCACACATTTCTTGTAAAAATTTCGCGTAGGGGCCTGTTTGGCGCACACTAATTGATTTATAGCCGTTAAAAATAAATTTGGTGAGAAATAGCCACCTCCGGACAAGTCCCAGTATAAATATTGGGGAGCTTCAGTAAACTAACCCCAGTAAAAAATATTGGGGCTTTGAATTTGTTATGAGACTTTGTATAAAGCTTCAGTCCTATAACAAAATACTGGGTCTTTGAACAAAAATGCTGGGGCTTTATGAGACTGAAGCTTTATATATAAAGTCTCATAACAAATAAATGTGATTTATCCCTTTGATGAGACCTTTGTTATGGGATAAATCCCATTATTTTGTTATGGGACAAAATAATGGGACCTTTGAACATGTTAGTTCAAGGTCCCATTATTTTGTTATGGGACTTCTTTAGTCCCATAACAAATTAAATAGTTGGGCTTTGAACAAGTTTTTGTTCAAAGCCCCAGTATTTTGTTATGGGACTAGTCTGTGTGTTTTTCCAACGCTAATGGAGCGTAAGTGTGCGCGCAAATTTTTGTCTATTTCTCAATAAATTTTAAAACTGTGGATAAAATTTTTTGAGTGCGTCAAAAAATAACTACCTATCAAAATTTCCCCCCATTTCTTCATGCAACCAGCATGATACTCATGACTACAGTCAAGTGTACCAATTATCTCATCATCCATGTATTTCACCTTCGAATATAACACATATTTCTCCATCATCAGCACCTATCACTGTCTCTTTTGATTAACTTCAGCCTTAAAATAAGTACCATCGTAACTTCTTGTTTTCATCTGCCTATCTATACTGACCTCCTTGAATTCTTCCGTCCTGTCCTCATCACCTTCACTGTCCTCCACAAAGATAAAACAAATACACATGTTGTGAATATCTGATCTAGATCAGTTGTGACATAAAAAAAAAATCAATGAATTCACTTGTTGGCTCATAATAATAATCTTCTATGTTATGCAGTACAAATATACCACAAGTGTGGATCCTCAACGTGATCAAACCAACTCTATTCATTCAATGTGATCAAACCTACCTCATCCATTATATAGTGTCATATGATCCTTAATGTTATCAGACCAGCTCTGTCCATTATACGTATGACCAGAAATCTCAATATGATCAAACCAACCTCGTCCATTATATGTCACAGGATCCTCAGTATGTTCAAACCAACTATTTTATGTTAGCCTCAAGGTTTCACCTATTGATTTTGATGATAACAAACCAAGTTATTTTAATCAATGAACATTTACTTGTGGTTAATCTATTTTTGTATTGGTTTGCTCATGAAGTATAATTGGTGAAGATCTAAATAAGTTTTTTCAAGGCATTGGAGTTTCTACAAAGTCAAGGCATGAATTGTGCAAGAAAAATATATTTTTGGTGGAGAAATTTTATTTTGAGTCTCACATACCAACTCATACTTATATGAGGTATCTTATTTATTGACATGTGGATGAATCTGGGTCCCAATTGCCAAATCATCAAAATCTAAATTAAGAAACTCTTCTCTCTCTTCTTCCAATTACCGCAGTCCTCACTCCTCACCCCCCCCCCCCCACTATCTTCTTCCTTTTTCCCTTTCCTCTGCCATTACTTTGGTACTTCTTTCTCTACGTTTTTTTGGTTAAGACTTTCAACCAAAGATTAGAAAGCTCCACCACTAGCAGATTGTAGAGAAAATCACTAATTGAGGCGACCCAAAGGAGGAACATGATAACAACCAACTACTTTTGAAAGGAAGCCATACTTCTACTACACCAAGGCAGGATGTGAAGTAAGTATTTGTTGAAAAAGAGAATAGCATTCATGCTTTTTCTCACGGATCCGAAGATCTCTATTCTCGAACTCGATCAATTGGTTAGATTCCTTTTGGGATCTAATGTAGTAGATGTATTGAGATTTTAGAAAATTCATTTGTGTACTTAGAGTGCAAAAATATTTAGAATTTATACACAATCAGGGAGACAAGAATGTAGACAAATCAAGTGACGTGCTGGCATGTGTCACGACCCAACCTAGGGTCACGACGGATGACCAACACTAAGTGTCGATCATCACTAATCCTGCTGATAACATGCTAACTATGAATACAACTGATAAACAGAATAAGCATAAACCTAACTTATAAGGATTATGCAATGCAAAAAAGCTGACAAGGCTAACATAAGCTGACATACATAACATACTGACAGAACCACACAAGGACATATCTACAGGCCTCTAAGAGTGTTGAACTGAATATACAAAGGACGGGACAAAGCCCCGCCATACCCAAGCTGGTTGACTGTACACATACCAAAAGATAAGTAACTCCGGGAGTAAGCGGAGTGACCAATAGCTGATAGATGACCTACTAACGTGGTCCAAGCATTGATCTATCTGCACCTGCGCAAAATGAAACGCATCGCCCCAGAAAAGGGCATGAGTACGATATGTACCAAGTATGTAAGGCATGAGCATATAATATATCATAGCTGAATGAAACTGCAAGGCTGGAATATAAATATGTAAACATGAGCTGGAGCATAGCAATATAGCTGGAAATCTGAAGAACATAGTAACATGCTCTGAATATAAACTGAAGTCTAGCTGAATCTGAAACTGAAGACTGAGCTGAACTATACTGATAAATAACTGTAATATGACTGATAACTGGTAACTAGAAACTGGAACTGATCTGCTCCTGACGCTAAGGACTGGTGGCTGATAACTGAGAACTGATAATGGTACTGAGCTAAACTGAATTGTTATCTGAACTGGTACCTGTCTGGTGTTATGGGCTATATCCCCCCAAATCAGGTAAGTGAACATCTGAACTAGTACCTGTCTGGTGTTATGGGTTGTATCCCCCCAAATCAAGTAACTGAAAACCTGAACTAGTACCTGTCTGGTGTTATGGGCTGTATCCCCCCAAATCAGGTAACTGAAAACCTGGACTAGTACCTGTCTGGTGTTATGGGCTGTATCCCCCCAAATCAGGTAACTGAAAACCTGGACTAGTACCTGTCTGGTGTTATGGGCTGTATCCCCCCAAATCAGGTAACTGAAAACCTGGACTAGCCTCATGTATAATCATGCAGTGCATAATGTGGTTATATACGCGTATATAACAAACCTAGCGGGTGTTATGGGCTATATCCCCCTCAACCAGTAATATCTAGTCTCTTTAGTCAGAGTGTGTGAATGACACCCGATCACACTAGGTGTTTCAAGTCCCGCCTGAACCAGAGGGGATGTATCCCCCAGAAGGGTAGTATCACACGCGACCGGACTGTGTGTCCAATGTCCAGCCTCTATGGGGGACTCCAAATCACACATAACATGATCACAATATAACCATAAGCATGTATGAGGCATAACACATGTGGAAACAGTATATATGGACTCGAAGGAATGATAAGAGAACTCTGGATGGAATTATAGACACAACCTGAAACTCAGAATTTGTCCAACTCTTGAATTTCTATAAAAATTTCGGTAGAGTTTTCCCTGAAACTGGATGATCCGCAAAACTAGAACCAGCACTATACTATACATGGGAATGGATACTCGGATAAACTGATAACATAGACATGTTAAACGGATAACAATATGAGACAACTGGATGACATAACAAATCCGCAGATAGAATATCTGGACAGCATCACTGTCCAGACTTTCAACCTAATTTTCATAATGTAGATCAAAGTTATAGACTTCGTGGTCTCTATAAAAGTTTTAGATATATGTCTTAAGGTTCCAAGCAATCTGGAATTATCTCAATATCAATTTTGTACAAGGAGTAATGATCAATATAGTAACAGCTGTCCAAAGATCAAAATGATTTTCCAGATTTTGAAACATTTTGTCTTGCTGATTCGGACATCTTTCACCTTGGATTTTAGTACCAAATTAAGTATATACAAGGTTTCCTTGATACAATACAAGTTTTTAAAGAGAAACACTAAGTTTAAAACTAAGAAAAGCTTTAAAATCTACAAGATACATGCCTTGCCAAAAGAAAGATTTAGTCTTACATACCTTTGATGTTTCTTGCTTCTAAACCTTGTTTCCCTTGAATTCCACACCTTTTAAAGCTTAAACAAGTTATAATAAAACATTTAGGTACTTTACTTAGCTATGAAGTAACTCTAAAACTCAAACTATAAACGAAATTGAAGGTAGCATAACGTTACCTTAATCGCATAGAGCGTTTTGACGCAATCCGTCTTCAATTTCGAGTTAAGATTGAAGTTCTTCCTTCAAAACCATGAAAATTGATTCATTATTCAAAAGAGCACTGTTTCTATCTTGAATTTGCTGGAAATGACGAATAGATGAAGAATTCTCTCTTTTATACTCGAAACATTTCAGTATTAATCTTCTTTTGCGCTTATGTCCCTTTTTCTGGCCTGATTTTTTATGCTCATATCTTTTTATCCAAATATTGTATGAAAAAACCGTCAAAAGTGTTGGAAACTACAGTCCAAGACCTTCAATTTGGTATATGATATGTCCCCAAAAGATCTCATATAATGCACGAAATTAATTACTGAAAAAGCTTCGTTACAAGGCAATTCCTTTGTCGGTTTTTCCGCAACTTAAATTCGATTTTCCCAAACTTTATATTCAACATATAAACATCATATATGATCATGTTATGAATTTAAAATCACTTAAATCATTCTTAACATGTCATTAGAATGATATACGTCACTTTAGACATACAGGGTGTAACAATCTTCTCTTGTTAGGAACATTCGTCCTCGAATGTTAAATGAAGTATGATGGAAGCATTAAGCAACGATCTATTAAATAAATGAAGTAGTGAAGAGATGTGGATATTTGGATATCATTTCATTTTCAGCTTTCCAAGTTATTTCTTTTACATTATTGCTTTGCTATAGCATCTTAACTAAAGGAATGTCTTTCGTCCTTAGTCAACGAATCTATCTAAAATTGCAACTGGCACCTCTTCATAAGTCAATTGCTTTGTGATCTAACATCATCTGCTGGTACAACTCTAGAAGGATCTCCGACACATTTTCTGAGCATAGAAACATGGAATACTGGATGTACCTCCTGAAGGTCTGCTGGAAGGTCTAATTTGTAGGCTACTCGCCCAACTCGCCTGATAACCTGATATGGACCAATGAATCTAGGGCTAAGTTTTCCCTTCTTTCCAAATCTCATAACGCCTTTCACAGGTGATACTTTCAGGAATACCCAATCGCCAATCCAAAATTAAATCTCGACGTCGATTATCTGCATAGGACTTTTGTCTGCTCTGCGCTGCTAATAATCTTTTCTTGATCAACTTGACTTTATCAACTGATTGTTGGATTAAATCTGGATCTATCAATTGAGACTCGCCAACCTCGAACCATCCTATAGGAAACCTGCCTTTGTGCCCATACAAAGCTTCATATGGCGCCATCTATACGCTAGAATGATAGCTATTATTATATACAAACTCTATCAACGGTAGATGATCACTCCAGCTGCCTCCAAAATCTATTACACAGGCTCTAAGTATATCTTCTAACGTCTTAATGGTCTGCTCAGCCTGTCCATCTGTCTGGAGATGAAATATTGTACTCAGATTCACATGTGTCCCTAAACCTGTCTGGAACGATCGCTAGAAATTAGCTGTAAACTGGTGCGCCCCTGTCTGAAATAATAGGTACTGGAATACCATGTAGGCACACTATCTCTCTGATATAAAGTCTGGCATAATCCTCTGCTGTATATGTAGTTCTAACAGGCAAGAAATGATTTGATTTAGTAAACCTGTCAACTATAACCCAAATAGAGTCATACCTGCTCCGCATACGCGTCAAGCCTGTAATGAAGTCCATATTCAGTGCTTCCCATTTCCATGATGGCATCTCTATTTCCTACAACAAGCCACTAGGTTTTTGATGCTCGACTTTAACTTGCTGCAGTTAGGAAACTAAGCCACAAATTCTGCTATGTAACGCTACATTTCGTCTCACCAGTAAATTTGCTTAAGATCATGGTACATCTTAGTCGAACCTGGGTGAACAGTGTACCTAGAATAGTGTGCCTCAGTCATAGTCCGTCCACGTAAATATGCAACATTCGCTTTACCTGGATGATAAAGAATTTCCATGTCATAGTCCTTTAGCAACTCTAGCCATCACCTTTGTCGTAGGTTTAGCTCATTCTGATTAAATATGTTCTTGAGGCTCTTGTGATTTGTATAAATATCAACATGAACACGGTACAAATAATGTCTCCAAATCTTCAATGCATGAATGACTTCTGCAAGCTCGAGATCATGAGTAGGGTAGTTCTGCTCGTGCTTTTTCAACTGCCTGGAAGGATAAGCAATTACTCTTCCATGCTGCATCAAAACACATCCAAGACCAATTCGAGAAGTGTCACAGTAAATGACATAGTCCTCAGATCTCTCTGGAAGTGTAAGTACTGGAGCTGTTATCAACATGTTCTTTAGTTCTTGGAACTGTGCTCGCAAGAATCAGGCCACTGAAATTTAGCTGTTTTCTGTGTCAATTTGGTGGAGTTGCAATCGAGGAAAAACATTCTACGAACCTTCTGTAATAACCTTCCAAACCCAGAAAACTACGTACTTCAGTTGGCGTCGTAGGTCTGGGCCAATTTTTCACAGCCTCGATCTTCTGGCCATCTACTTTAATTCCTTCTGTTGAAACTATATGGCCAAGAAATGCCACTGAATCTAACCAGAATTCACACTTTGAGAACTTAGAAAATAACTGTTGGTCCCGAAGAGTACTCAATACTGTGCATAGGTGCTCTGCATGCTCTGATTCAGACTTTGAATAGATGAGAATATCATCAATAAATATAATCACAAATAAATCTAGATAAGGCCTGAATACGCTGTTCATCAGATCCATAAATACTGCATGGGCATTAGTGAGTCCAAACGACATCACTAAAAACTCATAATGGCCATATCTAGTCCTGAATGCAGTCTTAGGTGTATCATATTCTCTGACTCTAACCTGATAATAGCCTGATCGCAAATCTATCTTCGAGAAGCACTTGGCACCCTGGAGTTGGTCGAACAAGACATCAATCCTGGGCAGAGGGTATTTATTCTTGATTGTGACTTTATTCAACTGTCTTTAATCTATGCACATGCGTAGAGAGCCGTCTTTCTTTTTAACAAACAATACCGGGGCTCCCCACGGGGAAATGTTGGGTCTGATGAGGCCTTTATCTAACAAATCCTTCAGGGTCTCCTTAAGTTCTTTCAATTATGCAGGTGCCATTCTAAAGAACATGCCCCTGATGGCGCGCTGGTGCTGAGGAAGCAACTGCTGATCTAGCTGGCTGGGCTGCGCCTCTACCACCCCTAGTTGGGAAATCTCTCATGAAATGGCCTGCCTCTTGACAAATATAACAAGTATCAACTCCTAACTGACATGGACCCAAGTGGCATCTACCACAATCCGAACATCTGGGATATGTCTGACTGGCAGGTACAGAAGTACCAGGACGCTTAAATCCTGAAGTTTGTGATGCGTGACTAGATGTGGACCGAGGAGGTCTATCAGATCTCAGGCCACGAGACTCTGGAGGTATACTAGCTGGTGGCTGTCTAACACTCTGCTGCCTACTCGCTCCGGATGTCTCTCCAAATGAACCAAACAATTTGTTCCTCTTATGTAACCCTCTATCCCTATCAGCTCTCTGTTTCTACTTCCTCTCCTCAAGTGATAAAGCAAACACGTGAATGCGTGATATAATACCTGGCTGCATAGCAACGATCATACACTCATTCACCAGGTGTGGACCTAGCCACACTATATACATGTGAATTCTACCCTCCATACTGGCTACCACAGTAGGGTCAAACCTTGCTAAGAAATTAAAGCGATAATTATACTCTTCTACACTCAAAATTCCCTGTCTCAAGGTTAGGAACTGATCGGCACGTGCTCTCTGTGTATCTATGGGCATATACTGATGAAGGAAGGCATCTGAGAATTCCTTCTAAGTCGCCGGAGTAACATCTGACCCTCTAGATAGCTCTCATGTCTGATACCACCCTGCTGCTAGGTCATGCAATCTGAATGCAGCCAACTCTACTGACTCTGTCTCTGATGCGTGCATGACCCTCAACACCCTGCCTATCCTCACAAGAAAATCCAGAGGGTCCTCTCTTGTACGAGATCTAGTAAAGACTGGAGGCTCTAGTTGGATAAAATCCCTTATCCTAGATCCAGTATCTCCCTGGGCATCTGCACTATGCTGTCTATTCTGAGCAAGTACAACACTGGTCAATAATCTGATGGCATCCCTCACTTCCTGCCCCTGACTATCAGGCTGAGGAGCTGAAGGTATGGCAGCTAAAGTACCTCTAATATTGCCCTAAACTGAAGGGATTTGTGAGGCCTCAGATGGAGCCTCAGGTCTGGACTCCTCACTCTTATCTACCTCAGGTGGAACTCTACTAGTACCCTGGCCGACAATAGCCTTGTCCTTCTGGGCAACTGTCAGTTTCTTCGGCGGCATCGATTGGCTGAAAACACTATTGTTAGAGGGCTGAATTCTTTAATTATGGCTCTATCGCACGATCTAGAGAAGAAAGAAAGACAGCTGTCCTGAAGTGCCTTATAGCCTCTTGTTCAAAAGTATGGCGCGCAACATACTCCAAAAAAAGAATCTACTAGACACGGCCTGTAGACACCCTAGGACTTAACTGCTCTGATACCACTTTTGTCATGACCCAACCTAGGGTCACGACGGATGACCAACACTAAGTGTCGATCATCACTAATCCTGCTGATAGTATGCTAACCATGAATACAATTGACAAACAGAATAAGCATAAACCTAACTGATAAGGATTATGCAATGCAAAAAAGCTGACAAGGCTAACATAAACTGACATACATAACATACTGACAGAACCACACAGGGACATTTTTACAGGCCTCTAAGAGTGTTGAACTGAATACACAAAGGACGGGACAAGGCCCCGCCATACCCAAGCTGGCTGACTGTACACATACCAAAAGATAAGTAACTCCAGGAGTAAGCGGAGTTACCAATAGCTGATAGATGGCCTACTAAAGTGGTCCAAGCATTGATCTATCTGCATCTGCGCGACATGAAACACAGCGCCCCAGAAAAGGGCGTGAGTACGATATGTACCAAGTATGTAAGGCATGAGCATATAATATATCATAGCTGAATGAAACTGTAAAGCTGGAATATAAATATGTAAATATGAGCTGGAGCATAGCAATATAGCTGGAAATCTGAAGAACGTACTTAACATGCTCTGAATATAAACTGAAGTCTAGCTGAATCTGAAACTGAAGACTAAGCTGAACTATACTGATAAATAACTGTAATATGACTGATAACTGGTAACTAGAAACTGGAACTGATATGCTCCTGACGCTAAGGACTGGTGGCTGATAACTGAGAACTGATAATTGGTACTGAGCTAAACTGAATTGTTATTTGAACTGGTACCTGTCTGGTGTTATGGGCTATATCCCCCCAAATCAGGTAACTGAACATCTGAAGTAGTACCTGTCTGGTGTTATGGGCTGTATCCCCCCAAATCAAGTAACTGAAAACCTAAACTAGTACCTGTCTGGTCTTATGGGTTGTATCCCCCCAAATCAGGTAACTGAAAACCTGGACTAGTACCTGTCTGGTGTTATGGGCTTTATCCCCCCAAATCAGGTAACTGAAAACCTGGACTAGCCTCATGTATAATCATGCAGTGTATAGGCTATATATGCGTATATAACAAACCTGACGGGTGTTATGGGCTATATCCCCCTCAACCAGTAATATCTAGTCTCTTTGGTCAGAGTGTGTGAATGACACCCGGTCACACTAGGTGTTTCAAGTCCCGCCTGAACCAGAGGGGCTGTATCCCCCAGAAGGGTAGTATCACACGCGACCGGACTGTGTGTCCAATGTCCAGCCTCTATGGGGGACTCCAAATCGCACATAACATGATCACAATATAACCATAAGCATGTATGAGGCATAACACATGTGGAAACAATATATATGGACTCGAAGGAATGATAAGAAAACTCTGGATGGAATTATAGACACAACCTGAAACTCAGAATTTGTCCAACTCTTGAATTTCTATAAAAATTTCGGTAGAGTTTCCCCTGAAACTGGATGATCCGCAAAACCAGAACCAGCACTATACTATACATGGGAATGAATACTCGGATAAACTGATAACATAAACATGTTAAACGGATAACAAGATGAGACAACTGGATGACATAATAAATCCGCAGATAGAATGTCAGGACAACATCACTGTCCTGAGTTTCAACCTAATTTTCAGAATGTAGATCAAAGTTATAGACTTCGTGGTCTTCATAAGAGTTTTAGATATATGTCTTAGGGTTCCAGGAAATCTTGAATCATCTCAATATCAATTCTTTACAAGGAGTAATGATTAATATACTAACAGTTGTCCAAAGATCAAAATGATTTTTCAGATTTTGAAACATTTTGTCTTGTTGATTCGGACGTCTTTCACCTTGGATTTTAGTACCAAATTAAGTATATACACGGTTTCCTTGATACCATACAAGTGTGTCCAGAGAAACACTAAGTTTAGAACTAAGAAAAGCTTCAAAAGCTACAAGATACATGCCTTTCCAAAAGAAAGGTTTAGTCTTACATACCTTTGATGTTTCTTGCTTCTAAACCTTGTTTCCCTTAAATTCCACACCTTCTAAAGCTTAAACAAGCTATAATAAAATATTTAGGTACTTTACTTAGCTATGAAGTAACTCTAAAACTCAAACTATAAACGAAACTGAAGGTAGCATAACGTTACCTTAATCGCGTAGAGCGTTTTGACGCAATCCGTCTTCAATTTCGAGTTAAGATTAAAGTTCTTCCTTCAAAAATATGAAAATTGCTTCACTATTCATTAGAGCACTGTTTCTATCTTGAAGTTGCTGAAAATGACGAATAGATGATGAATTTTCTCTTTTATACTCGAAACATTTCAGTTTTAATCTTCTTTTGCGCTTATGTCTCTTTTTCTAGCCTGATTTTTTATGCTCATATCTTTTTATCCAAATATTGTATGAACAAACCGTTAAAAGTGTTGAAAACTATACTCCAAGAACTTCAATGTGGTATATCATATGTCCCCATAAGATCTCATATAATGCACGAAATTAATCGCTGAAAAGCTTCGTTACAAGGCAATTCCTTTGTCGGTTTTTCACCAACTTAAATTCGATTTTTCCCAAACTTTATATTCAACATATAAACATCATATATGATCATGTTATGACTTTAAACTCACTTAAATCATTCTTAACATGTCATTAGAATGATATACGTCACTTTAGTCATATGGGATGTAACAGCATGGTTTGAAATCACTACTATGATTGTTAGGATATTTAATGAATGTCTCCTTAGAAGGAAAGGAAAAATATTATGTGGCAGAGAGAATTTATCTCAAGAAGCCAACGATTTATTTATAAAAGATATATTTTCTTTAATGCAAATATTTGACAAGGAAAGAAGATCAAACGGGTTAGCTCTTCTGCGTCATAAAGTAGGTCAATTTTAAAAGAATTGTACATAGACCACAAAGGGAAATGAAATTCTTATTTTTTTTTATATTATGTAAAATATTGAGCAAAAATATTGAGAAAATTTTCTTATGTTTATTTCATTTACAATATCCACAATTTATACCGCCAATCATTGGGTCAACATTACCTATCTATCCCCTAACAACCTATAACAAACTTGCTTAGTCACTATTTCTAGAACAATCCTGTAAGATTCTCTATAACAATGTACAATGAATTTACTCTATCCTATATTATTTACAATTAAAGTAAATGTACAGGAAAATATGCATAACTCCTACGTGCCAACATTATTCTGGGCTATATGTGTTGTATACTTCATTTTCTGTACGCGTAGACAAGTTTGGCCCAAAATGAACTTATCCCAGTTCTTAGAATGTCTTGACCCGGTCCAATAGATCTTTGACTGGTCAGACAACCTTAGTCAAAGCAGAAACTCAATCAGTTAAAACATTTGTTAAGTTCGAAAGGTCATCTTCTTCAGAGTTCTCTCATCTTCTTCAACGTTTCGCTTTCCTCTATCAAGCAAAAACATGGAATGAGGTTGTTCTGTGTTAACACCCCCCTCAAGTTGGAGGGGAGGGACCCGACCCCCAACTTGCCAAGAATACGATGGTGGAAAGGGCCTGAAAGTGGCTTGGTGAATAGATCAGCAAGCAGGGAAGACGAAGGAACAAAGGATAAAGAAATCAAACCAGAGAGGAACTGCTGTCTCACAAAATGACAGTCTAGTTCCACATGTTGCGTTCTTTCATGAAAGACGGGGTTGCGACCGATATGAATGGCCGATTGGCTATCTGACAGCACAGGAATTGGAAGAGACGGGGTGACAGAGAGATCAACAAGAAGACGCGACAACCAGGTAATTTCTGCAACTACCCTCCTCATAGATCTGTATTCCGCTTCAGTGGAAGATAGGGAAACGAAAAGTTGTTTTTTGGATTTCCAAGAAATTGGAGATCCTCCAAGCGTGATGAAAAATCCACTAATAGATCTTCTTGAATCTATGCAGGAAGTCCAATCGGCGTCGCAATAGGCAAGCAAATCAAAAGATGGTGTTGAAGACAAAAGAAGACCTTGAGAGGGATCTGTGCGCAGATACCGGAGAACACGAAGAGCAGCAGTGTAGTGCGGAAGACGAGGAGTGGCCATGTATTGGCTTAGATCTTGAACAGCAAAGGAAAGATTCGGACGAGTGTTCGTCAAATAGTTGAGCTTGCCAAAGACATGGTGATAAATAGTTGGATCTGAGAGAAGGGGACCAGAATCAACCCTTAACTTGATAGAAGGATCCAAAGGAGAAGACACCGAGGGTAAGTGCTCACAATTAAATTCCTTAAGTAGATCAATAGTGTATTGTCTCTGACAGACAATAAAACCCTGTTGTTCCTTGAGAATTTCCAGACCTAGAAAATAATGAAGTGGTCCAAGGTCTTTGATTTGAAATTCGGCGTGTAAAAAACCTTTCAAAGTAGAAATCTCTTCTGGATTGTTGCATGTTAACAAAATATCATCGATATAGACTGCGACAATGGTGGTAGTTGTTGACACCCAATTTTGTCCCTCATTTTTCTAAAATTGGCTATATTTAACCTAAAGGTGAAATATTAATTGTTTGAGAAAATTTGCATTAGAAAGCATACATTTACGTGTGATTATGCCCTATTTACATCCTATATATTTAAATGTGATTATATAGTGTACCTTGCATCATTTAGGATGTTTGTTAAATACGTGTCGATTTGTGTTGGCTTGTGCAAACTAATGTATTTTAATATTTAGTATTTATTTGCAATTATGTATACTTAATTAATTTGATTTGACCCTGATCATTTTATGTATACATTTTATTATGTATAATATACGTATACTTATATTTATATTTCAACACCTTTAGTTGAATTTAGTCCAATTATAATATTCCAATCCTATTTTATTCATAATTTTTCACAGTTATTTGAAATTCGAATCTTTTCGCTTTGAACCTAGACGAGTGCTCGTCTAGATACGTTCATCAATTGCACTATGTTTTTTTCCTTTTTCACCTATTTTTAAATAAAATTCCAAAATGATTTTTTTCTACCCATCTATCACTCTCTCAATCTCTCATTTAAAATCAAATCCCCCGATTACCTAAATCTTCCCCATAATCTCCTCAAATCCCCAAAAACCCTCATAAAATAGACCTAAAATGTTGGCCAATCTCCAACGGTTCCCTTCTCTTATTTTGATATATACTCACTTACCCAGACAGCCAGGGAGGAGAAGAGAGACAGTAATAAAAGGACCTCACGTCTCCACACACGCCGACATCGTCTTCTTCCTCACACCCAGCACCTACACAAAACCCATCAGTGCATACTCATTATACACACACCACCATCTCCTTCACAATCCATAGCATCACACACACCAACACACACAGATACAATACAACACCCACACTTCACAGTACAATTCACACACAGTGAAATAAGAACAGATACACGCATCCCGTTTTGGTCTCCTCCTTATCTGTTACAACATCCACATCAAAAAACATTACAGAGCAAAACTAAACATATCCACGTTCTTTGTCCAAAATAACCAAAACACGCACTGATCGAAACCAAGGGGTTTGGGGATTTCACGAAACCAAAAAAAAGGGAAATCGGGATATGGGGGTAGCAAGTTAAACAGAGCAGTTTATTTTACACAACCATCGCCGCCGGCAGTAGCAGTCTTGCCGGTGACTGTGGAGAGTCATCCAATCTCAGCCAGTGATACCCACCGCCGCGTTCTCCACTTTTCCCCCTGTTTCTCGTTGATTCGGATTTTAAAGTGGAAAAGGGTGTGATGGAATCGAGTGACGCCACCACTGGCTCGTCGGTGTCGCTCCTCCGCCATTTTCCCCTGGTCTTCTCGATCTCTAATGGATTAGTTCTTTGGCTTGTGAAATTTATTTGTTTCGTCTGGAGTTGGTTCTGCTTACTTCTGTGATGACCCATACATTTATGTTTGACCGGGTCTCCTATTGCTTTATTTAATCCAGATTCTTGCTTCCTATATTTGATTATTTCCTTTTGCTGGGCCACTGACTTTTTTTTGCGAGAAATTGCAATGCTAGTCGTAGTTTTGCAGGTCTGTGCTGATTCGGATAAAAGTGCACTTTAGGATGTTACTGATTTAAGAACAAATGCTACACTGTTAGGCCAATGATAAAATATATTTTACATATATTGAGGCCTACACAAGGAATTGACGGGAATACAATGAATTGACGGACTAATCACGGCCAAAGAAAATAATTGTTTATTTGAGGCCTATTGATAAACAGTCTCATTCCCACGTCCCTAAAACAACAAAGGCTATGATGACGTGTATAAGCCGTTATTAAAAATGAGCCGGTGAAGGAGTGACGAGACCGGTACTTGGCATGGCAACACGACCGGCCGGCGTGTTCGCAGCCGTATCGACATCCCTAACCTCCACCCAATTCATACATACCTGAGCCGACACTTTCTAAAATCTCCTTCCCCTTTATTTTAAAACTAATTGTATTATTATTATTATTATTATTATTATTATTATTATTATTATTATTATTATTATTATTATTATTATTATTATTATTATTATTATTATTATTATTATTATTATTATTATTATTATTATTCACTAACTCCTTTCTTTAAATTTTGCGAGGTGAAAATTGGAAAGAGACGATAACCTATCTTGGAAGAGAACAATTCAAAAAGAAACCTTTCTGTCATTATTTTATTCTCATTATTATTATTAGTATTTATTATTATTTTATTATAATTTATTATTTATTACTTTACTAATTCATTTTCATCTTTTTTGCAAGGTGCAATCCTTAAGGAGGAAGCCTATTAGGACCTCTTATCTCAATTATTATATTATCTAGTTATTTGTTTATATAGTTTGTTTAAGTTTCTTAGTTACTTATTTCGAATCCCAATTATAAGTTCGACCGGTAACCACATTTTTGGAGCTCGAGAGGTGCCTAACCTCTTCCTCTCGAGTTAACTTGAACCTCTTACCTAAATTTCTAGTTCGTAGACTAAGTTTCGGAGTTAGTTGTAAAATTAGCTAGAAACAAAGTAGGTGCCCTAATATGCCTAGTTAAAGAATATGTTAGGTGGCGACTCCAACATCTAAACTCAAACGAGTTACCCAGTCAAATCCGAAACCCGACTCGCCTCGAGCTGAGTCCAAAATCGGGTATGACAGAATGGCGACTCCGCTGGGGAAATCAAGGTTCAAACCATAACGAACTTTTAATTGGGATTCTTTGCATTTATTTTCTTTTTCCCCGTTATTTCTCAAAACTAATATTTCTTTTTTTCCTTTTGCAGGTTTGAACTTTAGTTTTCTATTTCATTTGCGTTTACTTTTAACTTATTATCTGTAATTGTTATTTTGTTTATATTTCCTCCACTCCTGGAATTTTTTACTCTTGCACACACCATAAACGGTTACGTGGATCCCACGGCCGTTTCACTCTAAACAATACCCTTTAGGAGGGACGTTTGGAGTATAGCTGGTCCGTGGTACAACCAACCCCTTCAAACGATCCCATCCTTTGGTTGTCCGCCGGAGGAACCATATCTTGTCTAGACTAACCAACTCTTAGAAGGTTCTTTTAGGATAACACAACATGTCCTAAACTTCAGTTATTTTCGAATCTTCTAAATCTTTTTCTTTAAAACAGTTTCACTTCATAATTCTTTTGCCTTTTTTCGTAAATTTCAACCTATTTTCCAGAATTAACTTGTTTGTTTCTCCCTTTTAAAAATTTATTTTTAAAAATATTTCGATATGTGCACTATTTCCATAAATTTTTCGATATGTGCACTATTTCCGTAAATTTGCCAAATCTTTTTCTTAAAACAGGTTTCACTTCATAATTCTTTTCACATTTTTGAAAATATATCGCCTAACTCTATTAGCCTACATTTCAAAATTAACTTGTTTGATTTGTCTTTCCCTCTTTTAAAAGTTGGTAAAATATTTCAATATGTGCATCTTTTCTTTTTCGTGATTTTAATATTGTCTAGTTTATATTAATCCTATCTGTCGAAACTAACGCGTTTGTTTTGTTCTTATCCTTCTAAAATCAGTTTACGAAATACTTCAATATGTGTGCATCATTTTACAAAACATATGCATTCATTTCAAAAACTTGTGCATTTTTTTAAAAATTGTGCATATCATGCATACTTTCCGCCGCTCCTGGCAAGTTCACAACCACCTCTTCCCTCACAAAAAATTTCTTTAGGGGGAACGACTTGGAATCTATTTGATCCGAGATGTTCCCGCTCCCGAGTCGTCTGTTTGGGAGGATAATAGAACTCGGTCTAGCTAACTCCATTCCTTAGTAGCGGCGCTAGGAATCATGCATCATGACATATCATTAGTCGATTTGTTCCCAAGTCTGATAGGCCAATATGTTCAAACAATCTGAACGGGTTTTTGACTCTAAAGAGTGTTGAACACGATCTATTTGGCATATACTTAAAGGATTGAACGTGCAAATGTAGACCGTCTATTGGTATTATTCTGCATTCAATGCCATTCAAAGGCACAAATGATAACCGAAATGGCATCAAAGCCCGAATTGAATCAGAAACGACCGTTTATTCCTGAGAAGTTAAAATCATTCTGTGTACAATGTCATTCAAAGGTACAAGAGGCAACCGAAGAGGCATAAAAGCCAAATTGAATCAGAAACGAATGTTTACTCCTAAGCGGTTGGAATCACTCTGTATTCAATGTTATTCAAACGCAAAAAGGTAACCGAAAAGGCATTAAAAGCTCAATTTGAAGCAGAAATGACCGTTTGATAGACGGGATGACACATAATGCGAATTTATCCTTTAGGCAATACATAAAGACTTGCCATCCGTGGTTTGTCAAAAGTCTATTAGAAATTTTCGTCTAAAAGTGTCTAAAGGATTCCCAATCCATAAAGACACTTCTCTTCATATTCCATACTGCATTGTTTTCAAAAGCTCGTGCTACACGTTAATCGTTTGCTTACAACCAAAATTTAGGCATCTCGATTCCTTTTTTTATCGTTCCCTCATCTTTTCCAAAAGATCATAGCCAATAGAACAGTTGACATGGTTACTGAAATCCCTCAGTTACTCAGAGACTGGTGGGGAAACCTAAGCATAGATCAACAAGACCGAGTTAAAATGGTGTTGGGGAACTTGATTTCACTAATGGAGCACACGACAATAAAAGGGATAATAGAAGTAGCAGTACACTATTGGGATGCAGACCGAGCAGTTTTTCACTTTGGGAATGTAGAGTTGACATCATTACTGGAAGAAATTGGCGGGTTAACTCAATTACCATTTGAAAGTGATGAGGTATTGATGCCTGAGAACATTGCACCCGAGGAGTTCTTCGAAATGGTAGGGTTTAAGCTCGAGTTATCCACAGACAGTATAAGGGAGTCGGGAATTTCTCTGACTTCCCTCTACATCAAATTTAGGTATGGAGAAGCATTTCAAGAAGCCGAAGACTATTTCAACATTAACCAGGCAGATTGGCAAGAGCGAAGGGTACTTGCTTTTGTCACCAGCTTTTTAGGGGCTGTCGTGTTTCCACAACACAAAGGACTAGTTGATGTTTGTATGGTATCAATTGCTGACGCCTTACTCAAGGACCTCAACAAGAAATACACTTTGGTACTGATGATTGTTGTAGAAACGCACCAAGCTTTAGAAAGATGCAAGAAAGGTGCTAGCTTTTTCGAAGGTTGTAATTTACTCTTACAAATTTGGTTGATGGAACATTTACAAAGGATGAACAACATAGACCAGGCCTTCCACCCCATACCAAGAGAGAATTACATCTTGACTCATACCGCCCGTATGAACAATGCCCTCGAGAAGTGGGACCAGCCAACAACTACCGAAGGCTGGCACCACAGGCTTTCTCAGTTGACATCCGAAAATATACAATGGATGTTTGACTACTTTCTCAGTATCACAGTGATCACACGATCAGAAGGAGCTTCATTTCTTATCTTGGTTGGGTTCAGAGGAGTTTAGACACTCTTTAAGGACACTTAGACAAGCAGGGAGAAATCAGATTGTACCACAAATCGCAGACATCAGAAGCTTCAAAGCAGATATTGTCGGAAGAGTGATACCATTCATAGAAAATATATTAGAACTTTGGAAAGAAAGGCGACAAATGGGATTTGAGACTATTGGACAGGACATGTTTGATGCAGGCTATGATGAAGATTATCCAGACTGGCTGAGGAAAGACATAGCAAAGGCAGTTCAACCAAGAGCAACAAGAAAAAGGAAAAGAAATGCTGATGAATTAGAATCCGACTGCAAGAGGCTACACAAACAACTGGCAAAGGCACAAGAGAAAATAGCAAAGAAGCAAAGTTTGGTCGAAGCAAAGGACAAAGAAAAAGACAAATGGCGCAATAAGGCAGAACTCCTGACAAAACGCATAGAGTCTATCGGTGTATGGGATAGTGAAGGAATTAACTCTGTGGCTGACAAAGGAATAGAAGAAAAAGGAAGAAAGGCTAGGGAAATGTTTAAGAACTTCACATTTGACATATCCCGGCTCTTGATTGATGCAGACAATATCATCTTCCAAGGATACTTGTCAGGGGCAAGTTCATCCAATGAAGATTTGTCCGACGAGGAAGAAGATGAATCTTCTGAGGATGGATCAACATGAAGAATGCTCGCTCAGGCCATGATCTGATTTCCTAGCAATGTTTAGTCTTTTCCTTCTCTTACATTATTTCAATATCAACCATTGTAATAAAGACCAATGTTCGATAAATGCAAATTCTCTTTTAGACTCCGCATTTTATAGCAAATGAAATGATACATGTGGCACAAAGCACTTTTCAAATCATCGTGTGTAAAACGACCCTTCATATTATAGAATGCATTTCTTATTTGATAGGTGTGCATTGCGTGAATTTGCTTGATTGCTCTAGGTCTCTTTCGACCTAAGTAAATCCTTTCTCCAAATCCCATCCCTCCCTGGGAAGGCACCTCATCTCCCTAATCTATGCCCAAATTCTGATATCTAAAATCTTTCGCATGTCCAAACTATCTCTAACTCACTACCGAACTCAAAACCTATTATCCAAAGGTTGGGTTAAGTCGAATACCAAGGCAAAAGATATTTTCTGTCGCACAACACAGTCTATTCCTTACACAACATCTTTACCACTTTGCATTGACACCAACTCCTCATCTCCCGTTTGAACAAGCATCGTCGTTTGATCAAAATCCTTGACTTGACTGCTACATAAAGCACTTAGACAATCTCTTGTGATACATGTGCATTCTATCATAACCTCCAAATTCAAGCGCTATTTCATCATCTGCAGTCTAGGCATTCTCTTAAGCTTATGTGTCATTATTGCTTCAAGCCTTTGTTAAATGTGCCCACACTGTTTTATGCATTTCACTGCTTTGTTAGGGTTGCTTCGTACTTGAACACGGAAGTTGGTCAAGAATTTGCATTTAGGAAGCCGAAATGGCAATCCAAGCTGAAAACACCTTCCTCTGCAACAAAGTCCTTTGGACCACCAGCATATATGACACCAAGAGCATTCAGAAAATTCCATTTCCATATAATTTACACGAGAGTCACAACAAAGAAATCATATCACTATACGACCGAGCTCACAACCTCACACTGCACCCAACTTACACAATAAACAACCTCCCATATGTCAAGACTTTCAACAACAACCTCAGCGGGCTTAACACAATCAAGGATAGACCAAAATGACAAAACCTCATGCAGCTTTACTCTTTCAGCTTGGCCAAAAGATATTGCATCCAACAAACAAACTACTCCCTCGATACCCATTCCTAAATTCGATCCAACAAGATCTACACTTATCACTTACACAATTAATACCATGACACCACACGACATCCAACACTAGAACACAAAGTTCAGAGTCCGATTGACCAAAGCAAAACAATGGTACAATAAAGACCAACAAAGAGAAACTCCAGCTCCTAAATCACAAACTCACTTTCTACAAAGGCTTATCCATTAAAGTTAGCTCCATTACTTGAGAAACAACCTAAGAGAAATACAGCTTTGGACAATCTCCAAATCCGGCAAAATCCAAATATCAAACCTCAGTCTGAGTATGCAAATATCTACATACTCATAGTCATCAACACACCCAATCGTCACACTAAAGGACGAGTGCAGATTTCTAGCCAATACATTTGGTGTTCAGTACAAGACAACCTCCTTCTCTCAGTGATCTGTCATGAACGATTAACTGGGGCAGAATTTTTAAGGATCCCCTCAAAAATTCCAAAAGACGCAAACTTAATACTGGGGCAGAAAACTTTGAGATGCCCTCAAAAATTTCAAGAAGATACTTATAAGAGCAACACAATAGCCTTCTTAGTGCATTTCATGATTTAACAAAAGCATTCTATTTGTCGCACATTACTTTACTTTTGCTTGCAGGATATGCAGCCCGACCTAACAATGATAAGCATTCAGTTTTTCTTTGCTATACTTTTGCTTGCAGGGTATACGGCCCGAAGGGCAGACAACCCTATGAAGAAACAACATGACAAGGGGACAATTATAAAAGATATAGCAGCAGAGTGCAAAACAACAAATACGTAAGTCGACCTCCACTAGAAAACTCATAAACTTTCTTTGATTGCAGGTTTACACAGGTACCGAGTATACCTAACAACCCTTGCAAAACAACATACATCATTTTGACAAGTATAGAATCCATGTCGGTGGATATGTAGGGTCCGCGTCTGTGGACATGACATTATTTGACAAGCATAGGATCCATGTCGGTGGATATATAGGGTCCGCGTCTGTGGACATGACATCATTTGACAAGCATAGGATCCATGTCGGTGGATATAGGATCTGCGTCTGTGGACATGATATCAATTTGACAGAAGCGTAGGATCCATGTTGGTGGATATATAGGGTCTGCGTCTGTGGACACGACATTAATTTGAAGAGCATAGAATCCATGTTCGTGGATATATAAGGTCCGCGTCTGTGGACACGACATCAATTTGAGAAGAAACAGAAGCATAGAATCCATGTCGGTAGGTATGTAGGGTCTGCGTCTGTGGACATGACATAATTTGAAGAGGCATAGAGTCCGCATCGGTGTATATATAGGGTCCGCATTTGTGGACATGACATCAATTTGACAAGCATAGGATCTGCGTCGGCGGATATATAGGGTTTGCAGTGGTTAACATGGCAGCAATGACAACAGTGTAAGGTCCGCGTCTGTGGACATGACTTCAATCTGAGAAGCATAGATTCCGCGTCGGTGGATATATAAGGTCTGTATCTGTGGACTAACATGACAGAAATGAAAGAAGCATAGAGTCCATATCGATAGATATATAAGGTCTACGTTTGTGGACAATTCAACAATTGAAGGTATAAGGTCTGTATTTGTGGACATAGTTCAGTAATTTGGAGCAGTAAGGTCCGCGTTTGTGGATATAGTTCAGCAATTTGGAGCAGGAAGGTCTACGTTCGTGGACAGACCAACTATTGATCAAGCATAGAATCTGCGTCGGCAGATATATAAGGTTCGTAGTGGTGAATATGACAACAATTTGCAGCAGAGTAAGGTCCGCATCGGTGGGCATAACATTGGAAAAATACTTGGATGAGACATCAGTCAAACAAGCATAAGACAAGACAACTACCCAGCTGACCGGGAAGTCTCTTTATGCATTTACATACTATTTTGCAAAACTCACTTTTATAGCAGGACGTACAATCCGGCGCCGCACTGGCAAGATGGTCCAACAACAGCTCGACGCGACAAAGCAATCATTCTTGACGAGATGCACCTAAATGAATATCCCCAGAGGAGAAGAATATATTTCCTAGCACTCAAAGCACCTGGAAACCGACTAGACAACTACATGACAAAAGAGAGCTCAACTCTACAGGGGAGTTTACTTTATCACCATCTTTGGTTGCACTAATCGTACTTTTGTTGCAGGACACTCTCCAACCCCTTGACAAACTCCTGCTCCATTTCACATACCCTTACACTTGCTCCCCTACGCACATGAAATTGTGCAACCGCAAAACCTCAAATACATAATATGCACCATTCTGGAACACCATTTAAGAAGCTTAATCTCACGGACAATGCTTTTGCTATACCCACAACTATCTATTTTTCCGAGTTCCAAAGCACTCAAATCTATATTTCCATACTCACACTAGTAATCTACCTAATCTTTCATTCCTGATTGGATGTCAGTTCGTATTCTTTCCAATTCATTGCATATCTATGCCAATCGTGCGTGTTCTCGTGCTTGGTCGTGCCTATCTATTTGAATCGTGCTTCACTTCTCAATATTCACCAATTTGTTCGAGACAATATCGAAGGCAAGTTGACTCGATTATCGAGATGAAGTGGAAACTATGTACGTGTAAACTCCTCTTTATGGGTGTGTCGTGCACCACATCTTCATAACTAGGATGATTTCAAGCCTCTTTTCCCACACCCGATCCATCAATGTGACTCGTCTTCGACAAAGCCTCTGATATATCCAGCAATCATATCTCAGCAAATTCAAAGTACATTCAAATATCAAAGTTTACACACTTTGACAAGTTTACTCTTGACACCCAAAATCGTGTGTCATAAACATCTCACACAGGCAACATGCCATTCTAGAACTACACACGATCTGATTCTCATGAAACCCGAGATATGTAGGCAACTCAGAGACCGGGGTTCGGCCAAAACCACCCCAAAACTCCCATTTTCCCCTTCCAATCCTTTTTCCTACTAGTCATGACAAAATTGGTTATATCGTCAACTATCTTTGCCCGAATACCCTTTCATCATTTCCAGGCAAAGAGGGGCAGCTGTTGACACCCAATTTTGTCCCTCCTTTTTCTAAAATTGGCTATATTTAACCTAAAGGTGCAAATATTAATTATTTGAGCAAATTTGCATTAGAAAGCATACATTTACCTGTGATTATGCCCTATTTACATCCTATATATTTAAATGTGATTATATAGTGTACCTTGCATCATTTAGGATGTTTGTTAAATACGTGTCGATTTGTGTTGGCTTGTGCAAACTAATGTATTTTAATATTTAGTATTTATTTGCAATTATGTATACTTAATTAATTTGATTTGACCCTGATCATTTTATGTATACATTTTATTATGCATAATATACGTATACTTATATTTATATTTCAGCACCTTTAGTTGAATTTAGTCCAATTATAATAATCCAATCCTATTTTATTCATAATTTTTCACAGTTATTTGAAATTCGAATCTTTTCGCTTTGAACCTAGACGAGTGCTCGTCTAGATACATTCATCAATTGCACTATGTTTTTTTGCTTTTTCACCTATTTTTAAATAAAATTCCAAAATGATTTTTTTATACCCATCTATCACTCTCTCAATCTCTCATTTAAAATCAAATCCCCCGATTACCTAAATCTTCCCCATAATCTCCTCAAATCCCCAAAAACCCTCATAAAATAGACCTAAAATGTAGGCCAATCTCCAACGGTTCCCTTATCTTATTTTGATATATACTCACTAACCCAGACAGCCAAGGAGGAGAAGACAGACAGTAATAAAAGGACCTCACGTCTCCACACACGCCGGCATCGTCTTCTTCCTCACACCCAGCACCTACACAAAACCCATCAGTGCATACTCACTATACACACACCACCATCTCCTTCACAATCCATAGCATCACACATACCCACACACACAGATACAATACAACACCCACACTTCATAGTACAATTCACACACAGTGAAATAAGAACAGATACACGCATCCCGTTTTGGTCTCCTCCTTCTCTGTTACAACATCCACATCAAAAAAATTACATAGCAAAACTAAACATATCCACTTTCTTTGTCCAAAATAACCAAAGCACACACTAATCGAAAGCAAGGGGTTAGGGGATTTCACGAAACCAAAAAAAGGGAAATCGGGAAATGGGGGTAGGAAGTTAAACAGAGCAGTTGATTTTACACAACCACCACCGCCGGCTGTAGCAGTCTCGCCGGTGATTGTGGAGAGTCATCCAATCTCAGCCAGTGATACCCACCGCCGGGTTCTCCACTTTTCCCCTGTTTCTCGTTGATTCGGATTTTAAAGTGGAAAAGGGTGTGATGGAGTCGAGTGACGCCACCACTGGCTCGTCGGTGTCTGACATGACCCAGAATCTGGTTAGGCCGTGCGGGCACCCAACATCCTTCCCTAGACCCGTCGGGCGAACCCTTATCAATTAAATTAGGAAAATAAATATAATTCAATTTATAAATAATAACAAGACTTAGAAAAAGTACAAACATAATGATCTCTCTAAGCTGTACGAAAGAAAAGTACAGCTAACTACCCAACATACTAAGTTTAGGGCTATCCAGACTAGACATCTAAGAGTACAAAAGAAGACAAATACCTCCTGAAGGGAATAAAATGCAACTGAAATAATAACCAATAAACTGGTGGCCATCCGGAATAAAAGCTGGCTCACCCTGACAGCTGAAGTCGTCTTCGCTCCTTCACAACGTGGCAAACTCAATCCTGGAGCGAACCTTCCGAAACGAAATAGATAGACAAGAAACAAACAACAAACAAGAATGAGTCAAAAGGACTCAATAAGTGGGGCAGACTAGCCACCTCAAATAATAGGATAGCTAGCCAGGGAGAAGAAAAACAGATAAAATAAATCCATCTTATTTGAACTATAAACAGGCAAAGCCAAATAATAACTGAAAACACGTATGGAATCATAAACAGCCAGGGACATAAGGTAGACAGAACATATAGATATCCTGAACATGTCGACAATCACAAATATATCCTGTTGCGGCGTGCAACCCGATCCATATATTCATACTGTTGCGGCGTGCAACCCAATTCGTATATTTATACTGTTGCGGCGTGCAACCCGATCCGATCTATGTATTTATATTGTAGCGACGTGCAACCCGCGATTCGAGCCAGAAATATATAGGCGAACTGAGATACGGTATACATACCGCATATATAAAACACAACACAATAGTCACACAATAGTCAGCACGCGGTGCAATGAAATGGGATGAATGCAGTATGATGCAATGGTGTAACATGTGCCAAATAGATGGAGCGGAATCCTCCTGCTCCGGGGGCGGAATCCTCCTACCCTCAATATGATGCAATGGAGCGGAATCCTCCTGCTCCGAGGTCGGAATCCTCCTACCCTCAATATGATGCAATGGAGCGGAATCCTCCTGCTCCGAGGGCGGAATCCTCCTACCCTCCATATGATGTAATGGAGCGGAATCCTCCAGCTCTGAGGACGGAATCCTCCTACCCTCAATATGATGCAATGGGCATACGAATGCAACATGATGAAATAATAATCCATCACCAGCGCGGGACTCTCATCGACAGCTGGAAAGTATATACCAACTCACAGCCAAAGTACAATACTCATGTTCTCAATGCAATACCAATAACAGGACATAACATATAATATAGAATATAAGTTCAAAGCTAAGGCGTAATGAGTATGCCTATCAGCAGCTGCACACGTAAGGAACACGTGGTAGAAAATCCACGAGGCCAAGTGCCTCCAAAGAAATAGATATAAACACTTACCTTGTTACAAAGTTAGCATTGCTAATCAATAACCGCTTTTATCCTTTGGTTCCATTGCCAAACGATCCCACTGTGTTCAATAAGCAGAAAAATATATCACATTAGGCTAAAGGCTTCATTCCTCACATCTTAGGGCAATCCAGGTAGGAACCTGATACCCTATTCGCATACGCAATACGCAGGCCAGGCCTATGTACAGGGTTTAAGGTCACATAACCAAACCCCAAATAAATTACATTTATATGTTGCCCATAACTCACTGAGTACGACTATATAATCAATTTCATTATCGGGGTCCATTTGACCCTTTAAACTATCAATTTACGTCATTAGGGCGATGTCTAATATCCCTATTTTTACCGTAAAAATATATTCAAACATACGTAATAAACTCAAATAATATATTAAGATCATTGCCTGAATGTTCTGGGGTGAAAATACTATTTTTCTCCGGCCCCTTTTCTCATTTTCTGGCATTTTTTCTGTTTTGCTTCTATGTTTTTGTTTCTGCTTCCATTTTCATTTTGACGTTTCTGTTTCCATACGTACATACCTTTAGCCACCGCCTAACTTTTGTGTTTTTTGTCTTTTTCACTTTTTTTTTTTTTAAAAAAAAAAATTCGCTGTTACGATAAAAATTAAAACGGTACTCTACGATATTCGAAATAATTCCAACTTTTGCATACTAGTTGTACAAAATATATGTAACATACTTGCAAAGGCGGATCTCCAATCAGACTCACGAAACTCAAGATGCGAATTTAGATGAAAAGAAGTCAAATTATTTAACCTTCGGCATTTTAGCGGAAACTAACCAACAACATCGAAATTCACTTTCGAAAGTTTACAAAAATCACAAATAATCATACGGACCTAACGACGCTTTCAAATTTCGAATCGGAGCTCATTCGGCAAAACCGAGCTCGAAAATCTCTTTTTAATATTGATCGCCAATAAAAACTGAAACCTTCTTCCGATGCCTACCAAACGAGGTCTGATTTAGCTCAAATTTTACAGACAGGTTCTAATGGACATTACGAATATTTTAAAATTATCGGCACGCCAATCGGAGTCCTAACTTCCAAAACGACTGACCAAGGTCGTTTCATTCTCCTCCACTTAAACTCTCGTTTGTCCTTGAACGAGCCTAAATCTAAAGCAAGATTTGCACAGATAACAAGAGAACTTGCACAACCTTCATAAACTACTCCACGGATATTATCTCATAATTACAGAATCAGAGTTATAACATGCACATCAAACTCTTGGATAAAACATATTTGGATAATATGATAACATCATTGCCCAACATATTCGGACTAAGCCGACCCTTTCTCAATCATGAGAGAGGAGTTTTATATTTTTGAAATAAAGATACACGAAACTTTGAATGGGTTAACATGATTCAACCGATAAATATCTCTTCGATATACCTTTCGATATAGAACAGGTCGATGGAACTAAGAATTAGCTTACGCTTCAGCAATGCCTTAGAGATTTAATATTATGATTCGGTATCAATTGGAGGAAGACTCCTCCACTTAAAGCATAAACTCATACAACTAATTTGAATAGAAATAGTCATCCTCGCACAACCTGCTGGATTAAAGAAGACCTAGCTAAAAGCTGAACATAGGCAGACCTAAACTACCAAACTACCCTTTCGAGTTGCCAACTAGCTGCAACTCTCGAGTTCACAACTCCATACCTTTTCCGTAAACACCACCGCCCGATGGATGGTACTTCTATATAAAAATTTCGGCAGAGTTTCCCCTGAAACTGGATGATCCGCAAAAACAGAACCAGCACTATACTATACATGGGAATGGATACCCGGATAAACTGATAACATAAACATGTTAAACGGATAACAAGATGAGACAACTGGGCCAAAACAATAATATGCTTACTCGGCCACAATAACACGTACTCTGGCTCAAAACAGGGAACGTCACAAGCGGCTACCAATCGCCCAAGCTCACTAGTGCCGGACGAAGAAGAAATGGCAATAGATCGAGGATAGAAATAATTAGAGCTTCAGGAAGTTCATCTTCTTATTTGCTTGACTACCAAAGCTAGACTACTTCCGCGTCAGGCGAGCCAAAAAATCGCAATTGAAGAGATAGATATTAAATAAGCTTCATGGAAAAATATCCATACCAATTTTAACCTTCCAATAAGAAGAAAATTCTGACAATTTACCATAAACCCTTTTATAACCCAGATAAGCTCATAGGATAACATGACTCTACAAACATCTTGAACCATGGAAGACACATAGATCAAAAATTACTCACTAACCACTTTACACCGGAAGAAACGATAACACTTTCTGATGGTGACGAATTGGGATCTCATTATCCTACCAACACGGAATTCCGAGAAGAGAGGTATACTAATTTGATATAATAATAAAATGTGGCACAACAAGATGCCAGGCAGACGATACCGACATTCACTCCCAAATCTCTCATATTTAGACCAAATAAATTAGTAGGGTCATCATAAATGCCAGGAATAAATCATATCAGAAACTCACCCCTCTACCGCAACCGATTCTTAATAGAAACGACATCCAAGGAAACCATTGAAACATGATAAGACACACCATTTCCAGATCGATCAAAAGAATCAAATCTTACTCACATTTAAGAGAAGAAGAAATACATGGGTGTACTACATCAGATACCTCAACATCCTGCCAGACTAGCAGTTCATAGAACTGCCTCTGCAGCTGAGTCGAGCCACTACCCTGATAATTACTTCTAGAAGAACCACTGCCACCACACTCTCAACCTCTACTGGATGGTGGTATTTCTCTGGCTGATTGAGAATCTGAGATCTAAATGAAATCTCCTGCGACTGCGCAGATGCCTAATAACGAGAGAAAAGATGACTGCCTACTTGTCGGAGTAAGGAAAAATCCTCAAAGGATAACCAGATTCACGACAATGATAACACATTTTCGACTAAAAATGGAAGCTGGAAAGATTGTTGATAGCTGTAAAGAAAAGATTGAATCTGATCTTGACGAGCTACTGGCGCACTCTAAGAATCACGTGACACATGCTGAGATAACCTGGAAGGTGACCTTCCCAAAATAATCAGGACTTTTACCTCCAAATGAGGTACCATGGTTACCCACCAGGGCCGTGGGATCTCTTACTTTCCCGCTCTCACTCTTCCCGCTCTAACTTATGGTATGCCTCGAACCTTCGAGCAATATCAACAACAATATCAAATGAAATCCCGACCTCAATCTGTCGTGCCATCTGGGATCTCAAGGAAAAAGAAAGGTCATCAATAAATCTTTGAATCTTTCGAAAGACTCATGAACTAGTTCAAATGCATATTCGGCTATTTTATAGAATTCAATCTTATATTCTGAAACCAACAGGCTAACCGACAGGCTACCCTGTCAAATCCACTCGAACTGGTAACACTTTTCATCTCGTTCGCTACTCGAAAGGAACTTTTCCACGAATCTAGAAGAAAAACCGAATCGAGTTAACTAATAAGAGAGTGGCCCACAAATTCAAGGCTGGACCCTAAAACTGGAAAGAATAATAATCAACAGCATACCGCTTGATATAATCAAGAGCCTGAAGGATATGCTGACATCATTTCATTTTTAAAAAGAATCACGGGGTTTATCTTATGCATTGCTTAAGAATATCGGAAGGTTCAACCGCGTAAAATAATAGAACCTCTTTGGGCATTCAAATCTAACCGTTACCTCGGCTGGCTAACCAGCCAGAACAATTGGTGGCGCAACACATACTGCTTCTAGAACATAATTCACTGCAGTAATATTAAGAACTGGAATAGAAACTCTTTAAGTCCGAACATCTGCATATACGGCGACTTGATAAGCTGCCTAGCGAATAATAGGTTCTTGCAGTATATGCGTTGCCAAGATCCTCGTAAAAACATCGTAGAGAGCCTAGGGAACCGCAAGGCCCTGCTCCCTTGCCCATCGCGAGCTCTTATAGCTAGGACCTCCGTAACTAGATCGTCAGCACGATCAAAACACTTGGGGCTTCGTCAGTACTAACCCCAGGCCAGACTGCTTCGTCTTGAACTCATACTGTTTGCTGATTTGTTGCACGAGGGTTCACAATTACCATGAAGGAATTAACGAAACTACTTTTACATCCTAGACCGATGCATGATCAGAAAAGAAGGAAGTGAAACTTCCTAAATGCCATCATAGCCTCTCGTAGATAAGTACGGACGTCTACGTACCCATCAGCGAGACTCTACTAGACACTGTCTTAGTCTGGATAGACTCTAAACCGGGCTCTGATACCAACTGACAAGACCCGGAATCCGGTTAGGCCGTGCGGGCACCCGACATCCTTCCCTAGACCCGTCGGGCGAACCCTTATCAATTAAATTAGGAAAATAAATATAATTCAATTTATAAAGAATAACAAGACTTAGAAAAAGTACAAACATAATGATCTCTCTAAGCTGTACGAAAGAAAATTACAGCTAACTACCCAACATACTAAGTTTAGGGCTATCCAGACTAGACATCTAAGAGTACAAAAGAAGACAAATACCTCCTGAAGGGAGCAAAATGCAACTGAAATAATAACCAATAACTGGTGGCCATCCGGAATAAAAGCTGGCTCACCCTGACAGCTGAAGTCGTCTTCGCTCCTTCACAACGTGGCAAACTCAATCTTGGAGCGAACCTTCCGAAACGAAATAGATAGACAAGAAACAAACAACAAACAAGGGTGAGTCAAAAGGACTCAATAAGTGGGGCAGACTAGCCACCTCAAAGAATAGGATAGCTAGCCATGGAGAAGAAAAATAGATAAAATAAATCCATCTTATTTGAACTATAAACAGGCAAAGCAAAATAATAACTGAAAACACGTATGGAATCATTAACAGCCAGGAACATAAGGTAGACAGAACATATAGATATCCTGAACATGTCGACAATCAGAAATATATCCTGTTGCGGCGTGCAACCCGATCCATATATTCATACTATTGCGGCGTGCAACCCAATTCGTATATTTATACTGTTGCGGCGTGCAACCCGATCCGATCTATGTATTTATATTGTCGCGACGTGCAACCCGCGATTCGAGCCAAAAATATATAGGCGAACTGAGATACGGTATACATACCGCATATATAAAACACAACACGATAGTCACACAATAGTCAGCACGCGGTACAATGAAATGGGATGAATGCAGTATGATGCAATGGTGTCACATGTGCCAAATAGATGGAGCGGAATCCTCCTGCTCTGGGGGCGGAATCCTCCTGCTCCGAGGTCGGAATCCTCCTACCCTCAATATGATGCAATGGAGCGGAATCCTCCTGCTCCTAGGGCGGAATCCTCCTACCCTCGATATGATGCAATGGAGCGGAATCCTCCTGCTCTGAGGGCGGAATCCTCCTACTCTCAATATGATGCAATGGGCATACGAATGCAACATGATGCAATAATAACCCATCACCAGCGCGGGACTCTCATCGACAGCTAGAAAGTATATACCAACTCACAGCCAAAGTACAATACTCAGATTCTCAATGCAATACCAATAACAGGACATAACATATAATATAGAATTTAAGTTCAAAGCTAAGGCGTAATGAGTACGCCTATCGGCAGCTACACACGTAAGGAACACGTGGTAGAAAATCCACGAGGCCAGGTGCCTCCAAAGAAATAGATATAAACACTTACCTTGTTACAAAGTTAGCATTGCTAATCAATAACCGCTTTTATCCTTTGGTTCCATTACCAAACGATCCCACTGTGTTCAATAAGCAGAAAAATATATCACATTAGGCTAAAGGCTTCATTCCTCACATCTTAGGGCAATCCAGGTAGGAACCTGATACCCTATTCGCATACGCAATACGCAGGCCAGGCCTATGTACAGGGTTTAAGGTCACATAACCAAACCCCAAATAAATTACATTTATATGTTGCCCATAACTCACTGAGTACGACTATATAATCAATTTCATTATCGGGGTCCATTTGACCCTTTAAACTATCAATTTACGTCATTAGGGCGATGTCTAATATCCCTATTTTTACCGTAAAAATATATTCAAACATACGTAATAAACTCAAATAATATATTAAGATCATTACCTGAATGTTCTGGGGTGAAAATACTATTTTTCTCCGGCCCCTTTTCTCATTTTCTGGCATTTTTTTCTATTTTGCTTCTAAGTTTTTGTTTCTGCTTCCATTTTCATTTTGACGTTTCTGTTTCCATACGTACATATACATAGGCTAAGGGATGGCTAACGGATAAATCCCTTTAGTCACCGCCTAACTTTTGTGTTTTTTTTTCTTTTTCACTTTTTTTCTTTTTTTTTTAAATTCGCTGTTACGATAAAATTAAAACGGTACTCTACGATATTCTCCAACTTTTGCATACTAGTTGTACAAAATATATGTAACATACTTGCGAAGGCGGATCTCCAATCAGACTCCCGAAACTCAAGATGCGAATTTAGATGAAAAGAAGTCAAATTATTTAACCTTCGGCATTTTTGCGGAAACTAGCCGAACAACATCGAAATTCACTTTCGAAAGTTTACAAAAATCACAAATAATCATACGAACCTAACGGCGATTTCAAATTTCGAATCAGAGCTCATTCGGCAAAACCGAGCTCGAAAATCTCTTTTTAATATTTATCGCCAATAAAAACTGAAACCTTCTTTCGATGTCTACCAAACGAGGTCTGATTTAGCTCAAATTTTACAGACAGGTTCTAATGGATATTACAAATATTTTAAAATTATCGGCACGCCAATCGGAGTCCTAGCTTCCGAAACGTCTGACCGAGGTCGTTTTAGTGTCGCTCCTCCGCCATTTTCCCCTGGTCTTCTCGATCTCTAATGGATTAGTTCTTTGGCTTGTGAAATTTATTTGTTTCGTCTGGAGTTGGTTCTGCTTACTTCTGCGATGACCCATACATTTATGTTTGACCGGGTCTCCTATTGCTTTATTTAATCCAGATTCTTGCTTCCTATATTTGATTATTTCCTTTTGCTGGGCCACTGACTTTTCTTTGCGAGAAATATCAATTGCTAGTCATTGTTTTGCAGGTCTGTGCTGATTCGTATAAAAGTGCACTTTAGGATGTTACTGATTTAAGAACAAATGCTACACTGTTAGGCCAATGATAAAATATATTTTACATATATTGAGGCCTACACAAGGAATTGACGGGAATACAATGAATTGACGGACTAATCACGGCCAAATAAAATAATTGTTTATTTGAGGCCTATTGATAAACAATCTCATTCCCACGTCCCTAAAACAATAAAGGCTATGATGAGGTGTATAAGCCGTTATTACAAATGAGCCGGTGATGGAGTGACGAGACCGGTACTTGGCATGGCAACACGACCGGCCGGCGTGTTCGCAGCCGTATCGACGTCCCTAACCTCCACCCAATTCATACTCACCTGAGCCGATACTTTCAAAAATCTCCTTCCCCTTTATTTTAAAACTAATATTATTATTAAAATTATTATTATTATTATTCACTAACTCCTTTCTTTAAATTTTGCGAGGTGAAAATTGGAAATAGACGATAACCTATCTTGGAAGAGAACAATTCAAAAAGAAACCTTTTTGTCATTATTTTATTCTCATTATTATTATTATTATTATTATTATTATTTATTATTTTACTAATTCATTTTCATCTTTTTTGCAAGGTGCAATCCTTAAGGAGGAAGCCTATTAGGACCTCTTGTCTCAATTATTATATTATCTAGTTATTTGTTTATATCTAATTAGTTAGTTTAAGTTGCTTAGTTACTTATTTCGAATCCCAATTATAAGTCCAGTCGGTAACCACATTTGTGGAGCTCGAGAGGTGCCTAACCACTTCCTCTCGAGTTAACCTGAACCTCTTACCCAAATTTCTGGTTCGTAGACTAAGTTTTGGAGTTAGTTGTAAAATTAGCTAGAAACAAAGTAGGTTCCCTAATACGCCTAGTTAAAGAATATGTTAGGTGGCGACTCCAACATCTAAACTCAAACGAGTTACCCAGTCAAATCCGAAACCCGACTCGCCTCGAGCTGAGTCCAAAATCGGGTATGACAGTAGTACTGCCAGTCATCTTAAAAAATAGGGAATAATCGTTTAAAGAGGAAGAGTATCCTTTGAAGGTTAAGGCTGCACTGAGTTTAGCATACCACTGCCGAGAAGCCTGCTTCAAATCATATAAGGACTTCCGTAATCTACAAACCTGTGTAGGATTAGGAGTAATAAAACCAGCAGGAGGTCACATATATACCTCTTCTTGTAAATCACCATGTAAGAAAGCGTTGTTGACATCCAATTGTGAGATGTCCCTACTTTTCTTAACTGCAATGGTCAACAAACACCTGATTGTTGTCATTTTGACAATGGGGGAGAAAGTTTCATTGAAATCGATCCTTCCCTTTGAATATCCCCTCTAACAACCAAATGTGCCTTCAATCTTTCCACACTGCCATCTGATTTATGCTTTACCTTGTACACCCATTTGCAAGCTCTTCTACCAAATGGTAAATCAACCATGTCCCAGGTGTGGTTAGATGCAAGAGCATCCAATTCTTTGGTCATGGCTTCCAGCCATCCTGGATGTAAAGAAGCCTGAGCATAACTGGAGGGTTCAACAAAAAACCAATGGACTGAATAAGCTGCTGATTAGGCAGAGAGTGTGCAGAAAATGCATAAACTGAGGGGAAGACAGGGGGTAGAAAGCAAGAGTTGTGCAGGTCAGTCAAAACAACAGAACTGTAAAAGTAGTCATTTAGGTAGGCAGGTCTGTTGTGAGGTCTGGAGGATTGTCTAGACACAGGGGGTGAAGGGGGTTTGGGAGTGGGTTGGTGACTGAGTTGGGAAAGAACTGAGGGAAGAAGAGATTGTATAGGAGGAGGTAATGGGGAGGATGGAGCTAACTTGACAGGGGACATAGGATGTGAGGGAGAAGGGGAAAGGAGAGGGTGTGAGGGAGATGGTGAGGACATCATAGGGGAT
This sequence comes from Petunia secreta, assembly GCA_029990175.1. Taxonomy (NCBI): domain Eukaryota; kingdom Viridiplantae; phylum Streptophyta; class Magnoliopsida; order Solanales; family Solanaceae; genus Petunia; species Petunia secreta. The sequence continues at coordinate 64,463,974 of JARKIP010000035.1, forward strand.
GATAGTATAGGAGATGGTGAGGAAGACTGCGAGTGAGGTAGATCAGTTGAGGGAACAGGATATGTGGGTTGATCATAAGGAGCATATATTGGTGTAGTATGAGTAGTGGGAAAAATGGGAAGAGGTGATGAGATTGGAGAAACAAAAGGGTAAATATGTTCATAGAAAATCACATTTCTAGAAACTGTGATGTGTTTGGTTTCCAGATTCATCACTTTGTACCCCCTTTTTCCAAAAGGATAACCCAAAAAAATACAAGCAGCTGCTCTAGGGTCTAACTTGCTTCTATGAACAGGCAAAGTAGACACATAGCACAAACAACCAAAACACCTCAAAGTGGAATATTTAGGGGCTTGCCCAAAAAGTAGGGGTGGGCACAAAACCGAAAAAATCGAAATACCGAACCGAACCGAACTAATTCGATTTTTCGGGTTCGGTATTTTGGTTTTTCGGTTCGGTTCGATCCAAGAAATTTTAAAATTTCGGTTTTTCGGTTCGGTCTTCGGTTTCGAGTTTTTGGAATTTCGGGACCCAAAAAACCCGAAATTATTTATAAATAATTAAACATATCTTCTAAATCCCTAAATTACCCTTAGTCCCTTACATTACCTAAAACCCTATTTTCTCTCGCATCTGCTCACTCAAAACACAACAGCCTCTCAAAACACAAACACAAACACAAACACAAACATGAAACAACTAAGTGATTAACAAACCAAAATCCAGTCCGATCGAGGTTTCTTTTCGAGGTTCTCTTCTCTTCTTCTCCAACCGATCGAGGTTTGTTTCTTCTCTTTTCAAGGTTTGGATCTCGAATGTCATAGGAGTATTTTAACGTCATGTTAGGACACAGATTTTGTGTACGTACATTGCTTATATGAAAGTGAGTAGCAGTTACTTATACAAAGTGCTATTCTTATGTGAATATATGGAAATTATGGAGGCTATTCTCTGCGTTTTTCTTCAATCGTTTAGAATATATGGAAATTAGATTACCATTCATAAGAGATTGTGGCCTGCAGGAATTTGAAAGAAATGATCAACATTGTGTTCAGAAAACGCTGAGATGGGTTGTATTGATTTTTGTGTAAATGGGACACATAAACATTAGAGTAGTAAGTACTATATAATCTTGGTTGGATTATATGCGGTGTTTTGTGTTGGGTATTCTGTATTGGTGAATGCCTTAACATGGACAGATTCTCTAATCCTTTACTTTAGACATAAAGAATTAGAAATCATGTTAATTTATTGTAGTAACAAACCAAAATATACCCCTCCCAACCACAAAAAAGAAAAGGAGATTAATTAGACATTCCTCAATTAGATTTAGCATGACATAATACCCACTAGTTAATGTCGATCTTCATGGACTTGATCATCTTGTTGAGTAGTAGCAACCTTGTTGAATTTGCCATTATAAATATTATAGCTCTGTTGTTGAAGATCCTTGGCCTTGACGAGTGCAATCTCTTTGAGTTGCTTGTAGTTTTGAATATCATAATTTTGACATAAGTAAACTCCAAAACCAGTGCCCATCATGAATGTAGTAGTCTTCCTATATCTGAAACGCAGCTGAAACGCTGCTGTTTTTCTGCTGAAACGCTGCTGTTTTTCTGCTGAAACACTGCTGAAATGCTGCTGTTTTTCTGCTGCTTTTTTGGTGCTGAAACGCTGCTGTTTTTCTGCTGAAACGCTGCTGTTTTTCTGCTGAAATGCTGCTATTTTTCTGCTGCTTTTTTGGTGCTGAAACGCAGCTGTTTTGTTGCTATTTTGCTGCTGAAACGCAGTTGAAACGCTGCTATTTTTCTGCTGCTGTTTTGCTGCTGAAACGCAGCTGAAACACTGCTGAAATACTGCTGCTGTTACGCTGCTGTTTTGCTGCTGAAACGCAGCTGTTTTTCTACTGAAACGCTGCTGAAATATTGCTGCTGAAACGCAGCTGTTTTGCTGCTGAAATGCTGCTAAAAATTTTTGAGTTCAGGTTTTATTTTTTTTTTTGCCGTAAACTTTGGTTTAAACTGAAATACTGATGTACCGAATCAAAGTGCCGAACTAAAAAACCGAACTGAAATATAAAAATACGGGTTTTTCTATACTTCAAACCGAACCGAAGACCGAAGTACCGAACCGAAGTTTCAAAAAATCGAACCGAAGTACCGAACGCCCACCCCTACCAAAAAGTAACTCATATGGTGTTTTATTGTTCAAAAACGTTAGATGGAAACCTGTTCATAAAAAAAGTAGCAGTTAAAAGGCACTCTCCCTAGTATTGCAATGGCGCTTTTGATTGAAAAAGAAGTGCCCTACAAGTTTCCAATAAGTGTCTGTGCTTTCTCTCCACTACCCCATTCTGTTGGGGAGTGTAGACACAAGTAGTTTGATATAGAATTCCTTGTGAAGCAAATAAATCAGTATGTGTGATGCTGGATCCCAGCTCCAGCGCATTATCAAACCTGATTTTCTTAACTTTGACACCAAACTGTCTTTCCACCATTGCTAAAAAAGTCTGTAGTACTGAAAATGCATTGTTTTTAGCAGCTATTAGAAAAGTCCATGTCCCTCTGCTATAGTCATCTACTATAGTCAGAAAATACTTGTAACCATTGTGTGTCATAGTCTGATAGGGCCCCCAAACATCAATGTGAATCAACTCAAATATATGAGATGTAGAAATATGGCTAGTAAGGAAAGGTAATTTGGATTCTCTAGCAAGGGGACAAATTGAACAAGGAAGAACAGAATTAAAATTGAGACAATTAGAAGTGAAATGACATTTTTTCATTGCTTGAAATGGCAAGTGTCCTAATCTAATGTGCCATAAGGTTACATTAGAATCTGAACTTAGAACTGTGGGAGAACAAACTCCATTAATACTACTAAAAGGAATAGATACATCAACAGGCAATACTACTAAAAGGAGTAGATACATCAACAGGCAATGTACTATCCTTATTACAAAAGAAACTTGAACTAGACTTAGATACATCATCATATGATGGGATTATTCTAGATGAAATTGAGCTTGAAGATGGACTTGGAACTGTTGAATGTATCAGATATAGGCCATCTCTAACTTTACCAAGAACCTGAGGCCTCTTCATTGAAGGGGCCTGCAAAAAACAAAGTGAGGAAGAGAGAGTTGGGGTTGTGAACAAAGCTTTTGAATGGAGATTAAATTGAATTTGAAACTAGGAACATATAGGACATTCTCTAGTATAAGATCAGGTAACAAAGAGACATTACCAACATGAGTTACAACAATTTTGTAAGAATTAGGAAGATTCACATTGAGAGGCTTAGCTAGTGGTTTAATATCAGATAATATGCTTTCATCAAAAGTCATGTGTTCTGAGGCTCCTGAGTCCAGAATCCAAGAGTTGAAACTAATATGAGAAAAGCAAGAAATGCAAGTAGATGTGTCTGACTGAATACCAGCAGATATAGCTGTATTTGCTGTTGTGTCTGCAGGAGCAACCTGAGCCTGAATAATTAATTGGGCCAGTTGATTCAGTTGTTTCCTGCTCAGGGTTGTCTGTGGTGCTGCACTTGTCTCATAGCTAGGGGAAACTGAGTTGTTATCTCCTGTTGAATGAACTGCATTACTGTGAACATACCCTCCTTTCTTAGATTTAGTGAACTTAAAAGTGGGAGGAAACCTATGATTCTATAGATATGGAAAAATTAGAAATGACTTGTAAAGAGACTGAAAATGACTAAGAGGAGGATGCAGTCAAGTCAACTCTTGACAAATCTAGAGATGAAACTGATCGAGAAGAAACTGGTAACATCTGTTTCATGGCCAATAATGAAACTAGTGAGGCAAGCTCTTTTGAAGGTGATAATTGTCTCGAGCTTCAAGAAGACTTAGACAATCTTCTAGATGATATGCAAAAAGTTCTTATTGAACTTAAGAAGTTAAAAAGAGAAAGGAAAGACTTGGATATTCGGCTTGTAGAATTTCAGATTGAAAATAAGTTGCTTGAAGAAGAGAAAGACAAGATCATTCGGCTTGAGGGTTGTCAAGTGAAAACAAATTACTTTTAGAAGAAAAGAAAGATTTAGAAATTTATCTTCAAGAGTATGAGAGTGAAAATGCCTTACTCCATGAAGAAAATTTCGAGCTATGCAAACAAATCAACAAATTGCAAAGAGCATTTAGCCACTACCGTGTTCGATCAGATAAGTCGACTCAGTTTCAGAACAGCTCCAAGTCAACTAAGAAGAGATCTACTAGCAGACAGCTCACACCAGATAAGTTGACTCATAACTATTTCAAGTTGACTAATTCGGTATCTACAGGTAAACGCTCTGCTTCTCATATTACTTGTTACTATTGTGGTAATTCTGGACATAAAGTATTTTCATTCAATTATTCTAGAGATCATATAAGATATGTTTGGAGACCCAAATAAATACATGCACCATCCCCCACAGAAACTACTAACCATGAAAGACCCAATACTAGGGTACAAAAAACAAATTAATTTATTTTGCAGGAACTCCTTGAGTCCAGCTTTATAGAGAACTCCTTGGCTTCTTCAACAAAGCCAAATATTAAAAGGATTTACTCAAGAGAGTATGTATGAAAAATTCATGTACATGATTACTCCAATGAGCTTCATTTTTATTGCAAATGAGAAGATTGGTAAGTCCTTCAATTCAATGAGATATCAAGGTATGACTGGCTCTCTATTATTTATATTCTAATGATTTTTTTGTAATTCTAAAATGATTATAAACTGTTATTCTTAGTTGAATCATATGTCCAAGATGAATCACTTGCCTATAAAGTATAATCTCTAGCTGCTTATGAATTGTGATCCTTAGTGATGTATATGGATATTTTCAGTTTGTGGATATGTTATATACGTTGGATTTGAATATAAGTTAATACTTCCAGTTATGAAGTAATGAAGATCTATAATATGAGTTTATAGTTGACTATATCTGCTTATTACTAATTCCGTAGTTGACTACATTTCATATTCCACCCTTTTGATAGTGCCAAAAGGGAAGAAGATTTTCCTGTACAAGACACTTGCTTTGGTACTAATTTAAGGCATGATATGAAGAGAAAACATGAAGTAAAGGGGAGTCTCTACTTGCTGTCATACTTAGCTCCAAGAATCAAAGAGCACACACTCAGAGGAAGTTCACTGATTAAGGGAAATCCACATCCTTCTTATTATTTTTGATTTATTTATTTATTTTATTACATTAGAAGGTCTTGGTCATCAAGTTAAGTTTTAATTGAATATGTGTGTTGTATTTTACTTGTATGCTAAATGATGTCTGAAAATATCATAAAGTTTTTAAGTGATTATGAATCGAAGGTTGTTTTGCACATTGGTTTTAGTACTTGAATACTTGCGAGAGATTGTCAACCTTTTTGATAATACTAAAGGAGGAGAAAATAATAGTACAAAACGATGAAATTTAGATAGGATGTATACTATATTTGATGTTACCCCACTACTGTCTTTATAACTATGTATTTATTTATAATTACATGTTTTGTACTTGATGGTTTGTCATCATAAAGAAGGGGGAGATTGTTAGCCTCAAGTTTCACCTATTGATTTTGATGATAAGAAACCAAGTTATTTTAGTCAAGGAACATTTATTTGTGGTTAATCGATTTTTGTATAGGTTTGCACATGAAGAATAATATGGTGAAGATCTAAATAAGTTTGTTCAAGGCATTGAAATTTCTACAAAGTCAAGGCATGAATTTTGGAAGAAAAATATATTTTTGGTGCAGCACAATCTATGCTATGGAAGGAAAATATTTTCTAAGATCAAGAAGGATTTCAAATTACTGGATTTATGTGTGGAGAACATTATTACTAAAATTTCTATTTGTACTCAATGGTAAGAAAGTGAATACTTGCGGAAGAGAGCTTTAATACATAAAGCAAGAATCTTGAATGAAAGACAAATCAAGTGACGTGTTGGCATGGGTAGAAATCACTATTATGATTGTTAGGCTATTTAATGAATGACTCCTTAAAAGGAAAGGGAAAATATTATGTGACAAAGAGAATTTATCTCAAGCAGCCAACGATTTATTTATGCTCTATAAGAAAAGATATATTGGCTTTAATGCAAATATTTGACAAGGAAAGAAGATCAAAATAGTTAGCTCTTCTGCATCATAAAGGTCAATTCTAAAGGAATTGTACATCAAACCACAAAGGAAAATTAAATTTGTAATGTTGTTTATATTAATGACAAAGGAGCAATATAATATTCCCGTGATTCAGTAGTGGAAAGAAATCTTCTGATGTACAAAAAATAAAGGTGGATCATTCTACAAGAAGGACATTTACTGGACTATAAAGAAGATATCAAGGAAAGAAGATTTTGTCTAAAGTCAAAGGGGGGATTTCAGCTGCAATATTTATTAGAAGGATATGCAGACAAGACTAAGAAAGAAATATGGTCTGTGACCTTTGAAGACAAAACATGCACCAGTCATTATGGGTGATGTGCTCACAATCAGGATGCACACTAGCAACAGTAAAGAATATTTATGTGGAAAAATAGCTCTAGCCTTATTCTAAAAAAGATTTCAATCTTCTTAAGAATCAATTCTCTTGGGTTGATTATCTCTCAATCACAATAATGACTCCACTAATTCAACACCTATAATGGAAACAATATCAAGAAGCAATCAAGAAGCACAAGGAAATTCTCAACATCTACTTCAAAATTGACAACTATATATTTAAGAAGTCACTAGTGGAGAAGACACGCTTCTACATACTATCTACTTCATCTCTATATTTTACAATATCATTGTATTCTTGAGTGTTTACTAGTGTTTGGAAAGAAAAGAAAGAGAAGAAAAAGTTAAGGTATTATTTGGGTTAAGAATAGTTTCTTTCGTGAGCTAGAAAACCAAAGCCCATTGTTGGTGAGCGAGTGAAAACCATCACTGCATTGTTGGTGACGTGTCAAAACCAATCCTTGTTCGTTTTTTGGTGACCGAGTGAAAATCAACCTTGTAGATCATTGGTGGTGAACGAGGAAAACCACAAACCTTGTAACCAAGATCAAAGAGCTAAGGAGATAACTCCCTTGCAACCCAATGGGATGGATTAGGATACCACATTGTATCCGAATCAGTATAAAATATCTCTGTTTTATTTATTTTATTTCACTTTTTCTGCAAACTGCTTTATAATTACTCAACTGATTAGGCGACTGAAGCTGTTTAAAAGATAAAAGGTTATAGTTCACCCCCTCTTACACTTTCATGTTCATGATATAAATGATCATGATTCTCAATGTGACAGGATCCTCAATGTGATTAACCAAATTTAAAAGTTCTCAATGTTGCCAAACCAACCTCGTCCATTAAATGGCATAGAATCATCAATGTTATTAGACATACTGAACTCTCAATGCGATTAAACCAACCTTGTCCATTATATGTCACAATATCCTCATGATCAAACCAAATGTGTCCATGATATGTTTTATACTTATTGCACACTAAAAGATAGTATACGGGATGAATAGTGTTTATGTCCGATTTTTGACTAAGCTTGTAAAGGGAACTTTAACAGTTTTACCAACACAGAGAACTAGGTCTTCAATGTTTTCCAAGTAAACGTACTGAAAGTAAAGTGCGGAACATAAATTGAACATAATATTTTTAGGTGGAAAATTTCTTGCTGAAGGAAGTAAAAAACCATGACCCACCACTATAAGATTTTCCCAACTTTCCACTGAATGAGCAACAAGGTTCGCAACCTTACAACATAGTGACTAGTCCAAGCCACTTCTATTAAAATGTACCATTGTAAATGGTAGCAACCCACCTAAGCAATCAACCTAGACACTTGCACGAATAATCTAAGTCGTGACTTCCCCTGTAACCTACCACTATAAAATGTAGTAATAAAGGTTCTCCTTTACATGACACTAATGTCCCGTACTTCTATAATAAGCATATAATATTACAAATTGATTACCAATTACTTCAAGTAGACAATGAACAAGAAAAAAAGAATAACATATTCCTAGAACAGGTTCTTCGATCTGTCTATGATGTATGCACTCTAAGACTACTTCAATTTTACCTTGTGAATAGTCTGTGACTGCATAAAGTCTTGAAATCTTCAAGGTGATTATATTGTATGTAGGAGTCATTTATGAGTGTATAAAATCCTTCCTAGCAGGATTTGTGCGAAGCCCATCTCCCATTATGACATTCCTTCCTACACGATTTTGTTTCCTTTTCGGACTTTAGAAAAAAAAAATCTCAAATCTTCCAAGAAACTTCTCCTAGGTGTACCAAGAGATTTTAGGTTTATTAATTTCCCTAAGAAAATTATATCACCGCCATTAAGTGGGTCTCAAACCAATAAGTAATGCAACTCTTCTAGTTTGCAGAACCTTCCTCCACACGAGGTCATTCTCTTAGTCCAACTAGGAATCTACTTCTCTTTCCAGGTTCCATTTGGATGTACAATATAAGATAGTGAATTAAACTGCGTGCGAATGATTTTAACCATACACAAGCACCATTTTCCATATTAATAAAATATAAGGGTTAAGGAGCTTGTTAATCATCAAAATATTTAAAAAGCCCTTTTCAACCATATTCCAACATCTTTTCCCTTTTTGATGATGATAAGCTAATGTTTAAGAAGCACATAGTTAAGTAAAAAATATAAGGACCAAGTTCCACAGTACATTCCCTACTATGAATGTTTTTGGGTTGTTAATCATCAAAATATTTAAAAAGTCTTTTTCAACCATATTCCAACATCTTTTCCCTTTTTGATGATGATAAGCTAGTGTTTAAAAAGCACCTAGTTAAGTAAAAAAATATAAGGACCAAGTTCCATAGTGCATTCCCTGAAAGTTTTTGGGATAAACCTCCTTTCTCGATTAAGGCATGCACAGATTTGTGCACACGCTCTACATTCATACATACCAAAGTATACACAGCTTTGTGCATGCATTATATCGTCCCCCATTTGGCATCATCGAAAAAATATACTAAGTGACATGCAAAAACAAGAAAACCAGGTTAGTGGTGTTGAACCCCCAAAATACATATAAATATACATCGGGTGTATTTTCAACAAAATAGAAACCCCAAAGGATTCTTAGGAGTCGCCACCTAATTTAGGATAATTAAGAACCAATTTTTAATTAATGAGTGCATTTCTTCCTTATATAAAAGGAAAATATTTTTCGGAGATTCTGAATAAATGGTTCTTTTAAATTCGAAAGAAGGTCCCTATTATGGAAGCACTTTCGAAAATCCACCAAAATGTGGTTAATCCGGCCGTTTTCACGAATTTTAATAAAATAAATAATTTAGAGATTTTAAGAAAAATATAGGATAAATAAATAAAGAAGTAAATAATAAGTAAATAGATAATAAATAATAAATAATTAAATAATTAAATAAATAACTGAATATTTAATAAAATAAGTAAATTGATAAATAAATAATTTAAATAATGATAAAATAAAGATCCAAATTTAATTGAACTTTAATTTGCACTCATTAATTGACAATCAGTTCTTAATACCTTAAATTAATTGGCGCGTCCCAAAGAAATGGGATAAGGCATAGCATAAAACAATTCTAAACATGCGATAAGATAATAATTTATAATAAAGTGGCTATCCTACCAAGTTTCTATCATGCAAAGTCCTAATCCGGTTTTCAGGGATCCTATAACATGCTTTTCTAAAGGGAACGGGAGAGAGGGAGTTTAGAAGGTAGAATCCGGATAGCAAGCTCAATAAGAGCCTTGAATTTTACAAAATTTTTCATTCATTCATATTTCAGGAAATTTGAGCTCGAAATGCAAAAGCGAGGCCCGGACAACTCCAATGCCAATTAGGCGATCCCAATTTGCGAGTTTTAACCAACTCGATCCCAAGTTATTACATGCCAAAATAAGAAGGAAATAAAGATTAAAAATTTGAAGAAATGAGTGAGCAATGAAGAAGTATTTTTGACGTAAATTAATGACATAAGCTTAAAACATAGTCTCTTAAACACATAGACAGAGGAACGTTATCTCATAGCTTGGCTAAACTTGAATTCAAGATACATCAGAATTTAAAACTTCCACTTATGTCTTATCTTATGTATCATCCCAATATCCACAAAAAGGATCAATTTGCAATTTAACAAGACTTAGCAAAGGAGTTTACACTTCACCTTCTCCATTTATTTAACTTTAAGTAAATGAAGTCCTAAGCTGCTAAGTATGGACCTTGATACCAAATAGCATAAATAATAGTTCAGCATATATTCATATTCTAGAATATATCTAGACTTGATAGGTTCAGCTAACACTCAATCGCATCTTTATACTTTTTTGTTGAACAAGGCAGTATTGCAAGATTCTTTATTAAATAACAACTAATGATTCAATTAAAGGCAATCTTATCTTTATTCACTATTTCAACAAAAAATAGGAAGTAAGGATGCGAGCATACAGACAACTAAACACAAAAAGTTTCAATCTTCCAAACTAAACAACTATTGAATCTTATATGGTGCCTAAATCCCAAGCTGCTTTTAAAGACTATAGCATACAATATATTTCAACTTACAAACCAACAGCAGACCCAAACCTATGCTTACACTCACAGCTTACATACACTCCTATACTGGTCTACAAACTCATTTCAGAAAGCCAAACAATGACAGACCTGCATACCCTTTTGGCTTTCATTAACATCTCTACACAAGATGCATTCATACCAAACCCATGCACACATGCACACATACTTAACTCCCTCAACTCACACAAGAAACTCCAGACACTAGGACCATAACCTGAACTACTCTACACCATCCTATTAACACCTGCAAACCCAAAACCTTCACCCACCTGCACAGCATTACACTCTTATTGCTGAACACACACACACATTACTGAACTTCACTCATAATTTCTGGGCACACACACATACACTTCAAAGACACACACATCACACTAAACAAAAACATGCACTACAGACACACACACATTACACTGAACACAAGCATGCACTACAGACATACACATTGCTGGATACAAGCATAGTCATTTGCACACACATATCTGCACCTACACACACACACACCTGAGAACTGCACACGCATCTGCTCACATACACACTGATTTCTGGACACACACATACTACAGACACACACATACACCTCGAACCCACTTAACAGATCACCAGACCCTCTCCTCACTGCCCTGAAGCTAAGAACTGCATTTCGACTCTCTTTAAAACAGACCCCTCTACTTTGAACATCTTTAACAGATCCCCAAAAAAACTCCTAAACACTAGAACATTTCTCCAGACCTGCAAACACTTGCAGCACAGAGACCAACAACCTGCACCATCAAAACTACTAGAACACCTCTCACCTACTTCTTACATACTCAACAGATAACCAGGACCCTGGGGCTATTCTGCAAAAACTTGCAAGCCATTCTGAAAATCCTTTACACCCCCATGACTACCTTCAAATAACCAGACCCTAAAACTCTCACAGCTGACCACTCTCATAATCCCTTTACTAACACTAGATCTAACTCCATATCATCCCTGAACAACCTACCCACCAACCACAAACTCCCAGAACCCCTGCTAACCTCCATAGCTACTGCAGCACCACTACACACTCCCTCTTGCTCCCTGCAACAACTCAAGAGAATGAGACAAAACTTGCACACTCCTTGAAAAACCATAAACAATCTGATAAACCACTTTATTGGCGCCTAAACAAGGACTGGATCCTTCAAACCAAGGTACAAGCAAAAATGAAAATTTATAGTTTCAAATTCCTACTTTTAAATAGAACAGATATCTTCTTTTTTAATAAACTTACTCACATAAAAAATGAGACCTCTAACATCATAAGCTAAAATGAATCATCACCGGGTCACATTAACAGAACAGACATAAATGAGGTCGAGGGGGTTTACCTGCGACCCGAACAAATTGACGACTTAGATGTTAAAGTGACGACACAAATGCAGAATCAAAAACCAAGCTGAGCAGTAGCCCTATTTCTAAATTATTTAAGACTTTTTAACTAAAGAAAACTTGTGTATATGATTTTATGCTAAATTATTTTCTCTCTTTATAAATTCTCCCAAAAAAACTCTCTCAAACAAGGAAAATAAGGATATATATACCTCTATTTTAGGGTTCGGATTCACCAGTGAATTCTCCAAGGGTGAAAAGGTCTAATCCTTTTGGGATCTGACCATTTCATCCTTATCTCTAAGAAATTTGAACGTTGGAAAGATTGATGGCTCGGATTAATTTGGTTTTAAAATACACGATCAAGATCCGAGACAGCTAGCTTTTGTACGAGAAAGATGGTGTGGCATCGAGGGGGACCGGAATTTTTGGACGGATTCGAGGGTTTGGGGAGGGAAATCGAAAAGGATCGGGTTCTACGGTTCAAATCAATTGGGTCGGATAAGGGGGGATGAAATGGGTTAGGGAAAATGAGTAATTTTGAAATTAGGGGTGTGTGTGTGAGGTGATATATATGTTTTGCGTAAGTAGGCCTGGATTTAGGTTAAGAGCAATTTTAGCTTTTTATTTGGATTTAGTTAGGAAATTAAGAGATTGCATGGGTGGGATGAAATTGGGGTTATGCATTGCAAATTAGCCCCTTTTCTTTAAAATTACTCAATTTGCTTGTGATTTTTAAAATTAGCCTTATTTAAATTAATTAGACATTAATTTGAAAATTTCGGGACAAAATTGGGTGTCAACAAGTGGCTCTAAGGCCATACGTCACAAAAATGCAAATATCAATAATCATTACAATAAATCCAATAAATACCTCGCAAGTCAGAAGAGAATAGTTATATATGAGGCAAAACATAGCAATAAACCTGTCACGGCTCGAATTCTTGGCTAGGTCGTGCGGGCAATTGACTACCTCCCCTACTGAATCGATATAAATGGAGCAAAATTAATTTGAAAAAAAATGAGTCTAACCTTAACAATACAAGATAACTTCCAAGGATAGACATATATACAAGTTGTCTGAATAGCTAAATACCCAAAATGCATAGGTGTAGGATTTTCCAGATCTGACTTCTAAGAAGTACAAAAGATATACACATATCCCAAAGGGAGAAAAAATAAGATAAACTATAATATCTACAACTGGTGGCCTCAATGAACAAGATGGTCATCGTGGACAGCTGTGAATGTACTGCTCCTCAATCACAACGCGGCTGGCTGGGTCATGGAGCAGAATCTACTGAAACGAAAAGACACAGCAAGAAACAAAGAAGGAGTGACTGATAAGGACTCAATAAGCAAGGAATAACTAATAATCTTAAAGGTTAAGTACACTAGTAAGGGAAAAATAGAATCATAGCAGCCAATCAACTAAGTCAATCATAAATAAATAATGCAGCAAGTCCATACAGTTCACCAAACACACATAAAGATATGCAATGAATGTATTATGATGTAATGGGATCACATGTGCCCATTATCCCGCCCCGAAGCAGAATACTCCTGCGTTCGATGGGAATACAATCTAATATTCAAGTGGAGCAGAATACTCCTGCTCCTGGGGTGGAATACTTCGGCACTTGATATAATATAAAGTTGAGGCAGAATACTCCTGCACTCAGTATATGACATAGCAGCCCATAAAAAAAAATATAACATATGAATGCATTTCAAGGCTGTGGTGTAGTAACTATGTCCGGTCGGCTGCTACTCACGTAAAGAACGCGTGAATAGAATATCTATAAGGCCAAAGGCCGTTAAATGGATATAATCACTTACCTCAAGTCATGAGTCAAAATAACTACTGAATAACTTCCTTTCCTTTTTGATTCCTCTCGGAATAATCATTTTCTGAGCCAAAGAAATATATTTGCACTTATAAGTGCCCGAAAAAGGAGTATCTAACATTTAATACAGAAAAGAAGGAAAATTACCAAAATACTCCTGGGCCGGGCTTAGCCGGAAGCCCATAAATTATACTTTTCTGGGCTCCTAGTAGTCCCACAAATTCAATTATAGCATCAATTTCATATTTTGATGTCATATATCCATTTAAGTTCATAAAGTATCAATCTTTAAGTTAATGTCTAAAACTCCAAATCAATAACTATGGCTTAAATCCAACTATAATATCATGTATAATAACATGCGAATAGGAAGAAAATGACTACTCCAAGTTAGTTGCCCTCTTCCTTTGCTTTCTTTAATTAATCACTAGATAAAATCTCTATTGAAATTTGTTTATTGTGTCGGAACGGAGAGCTTCTACTGAAGGTTTTGCATCTAATGCTTTACCAATTATTCTCTTATAATCTTTAAATCCTTAGGCGGCTTATGTAGTGGGATTGGGCCACAGTTTAGCTTTTATATTGACTTTAGAATACAATTACTTTTCATCCCTTAGTTATAGCTTGAAGTTTAGCCCAAAAATCCTTATCTTATCCCCCGCTAGAACCTGGTCCAACAAAACCCTTCAATTATTTATTTAAACTTGCTATTATCTTTAGAGAATTAAAACAGGATCCTACAAAGCTCAGAATGATCGTAACATTTTCATGCAAGTTATACAATATTTATGTGACGTACTCGCTAAGACAGATCTCGAATTGGATTCCCAAAACTCAAGATGCGAATTAAACGGAAAGAGATACATCTTAGTTGAACATGGATGAACAATGTATCTGGAATAATGTGCCTCTGCATAATCTGTCCACGAAAATCTATCATATCAGGAACACAAAGTCTGTCTTTATACATGATAACCCCTGTCACTAGTAACCCTGTATGGTGATTTTAGTTTTCTTCTGGCTATCTATATGTATTCAACTAGAACTACATCCTCATACTAGCGGTGTTTTACTTTCGTCACTAGGAAAGGAGTGGATGTGTTCTAAATTGTAACTCATGCATCCTCTGAATCTATTAATATGACTCCCAGGCTAGCTAATTGGTGGAGTGCATGAGCTAACTTTCTCTTCTATGGCTATAAATAAGATAAACTACCCATGGACTTATGACTAAGGGCATCAGCTACAACATTCGTTTTACCTAGATGATAAATAATGTCCATGTCATAGTCCTTCAGCAACTCTAGCCACCACCTCTGTAGTAGGTTTAGCTCCTTCTGATTAAATATGTACTAGAGGCTCTTGTGGTCTGTATAAATATCAACATGAACACCGTACAAATAATGTCTCCAAATATTCAATGCATGAATGACTGATGCAAGCTCCAGATCATGGGTAGGGTAGTTCTG
Organism: Petunia secreta; assembly: GCA_029990175.1. Lineage (NCBI taxonomy): Eukaryota > Viridiplantae > Streptophyta > Magnoliopsida > Solanales > Solanaceae > Petunia > Petunia secreta. Next base: position 64,479,257 of record JARKIP010000035.1, read on the forward strand.
CTCGTGCTTTTTCAGCTGTCTGGAAGCATAAGTAATTACTTTTCTGTGTTGCATCAATATACAACCAAGACCAATTCGAGAAGCGTCATAATAATTGACATAGCCCTCAAATCCCTCTGGAAGTGTAAGTACTATAGCGGTAATAAACTTTTTCGTTAGTTCTTGGAAGTTGTGCTCACAAGAGTCTGACCACTGAAATGTGGCTGCTTTCTATGTTAATTTGGTCAATGGAGCTGCAATGAAGGAAAATCCATGTACGAACCTTCTGTAATAACCTGCCAAACCTAAAAAACTACTCATTTGGCATTGCAGGTCTGGGCCAATTCTTTACAACCTCGATCTTCTGGCCATCTGCTTTAATTCTTTCTGCTGAAACTATATGGCCAACAAATGCCACTGAATCTAACCAGAATTCACACTTTAAGAACTTAGCAAATAATTATTGGTCTCGAAACTTAGCATATAATTGCTGGTCCCGAAGAGTACCCAACACTGTGCGTCGATGCTCCGTATGTTCTGATTCAGACTTTGAATAGACTGGAATATCGTCAATAAATACAACAATAAATAAATCCAAGTAAGGTCTGAATACGTTGTTCATCAGATCCATAAATACTGTAAGGGCAGTAGTTAGTCCGAACGACATCATTAAAAACTCGTAATGGCCATACCTAGTCCTGAATGCAGTCTTGTGTATATCACACTCTCTGACTCTAACCTGATGGTAGCATGATCGCAAGTCTATCTTTGAGAAGCACTTGGCACCCTGGAGCTGGTCGAACAAGTCATCAATCCGGGGCAAAGGATTTTTATTCTTGATTATGACTTTATTTAGCTGTCTGTAATCTAAGCTCATGCGTAGAGATCCGTCTTTCTTTTTCAAAAATAATACCGGGCTCCCTACGGGAAAATGTTGGGTCTGATGAGGCCTCTATCTAACAAATCCTTCAGTTGCTCTTTAAGTTCTTTCAGCTCTGCTAGTTCCATCCTGTAGGGAGGAATAGATATAGGTTGCATACCTGATACTACATCAATAGGAGTCAATCTCTCGCTCTAGAGGAAGACCATGCAACTCATCTGGAAACATGTCAGGGAACTCATTCACTACCGAAACTGATTCAAGAGTCGACGTCCCCTTCTTTGTGTCTCGAACATGAACAATATGATATAAATAACCTTTTGCATTTAGCTTCCTTGCCTTAAAGTAAGAAATAAACATACCCATTGGCGATGCCGAAACGGCTTGCCACTCTATAGCTAATTCTCCTAGAAAGTGAAACTAGATTATCTTTGCTCTACAGTCAACTTTAGCATAACATGAAGACAACCAATCCATATCGAGAATAATATCAAAATCAACCATTTCTAGCTTAATTAAGTCAGTTGTAGTACGATCACCAATCATAATAGTGCAACCTCTATACTACTTGGAAATGTCTAATAGCCTTTGGTTCTATTCCAAATTTAATAGCAACAAAGGAAGTAGCATACGATCGTGAAAAACCAGGATCTATCAACAGATATACATCGAGAGAATTTACTGACAGAGTACCTATGACTACGTCTAGTGAAGCCTCATGGTCCTGTTGACTAATAAAAGAATAGGTGCGGTTCTGAGGATCGCCTGCTGTAGGAGTTCCACTTCGGCCTCTACCATGACCTGCTGGTGCCTGAGGAACTTGCCCCTGAGGGCGTGCTGGTGTTGAGAAAGCTACTGCTGAATTAGCTGGCTGGGCTGCACCACTACCACCCCTAATTGGTCAATCTCTCATGAAAAGGCATGTGTCGCGACAAATATAACAAGTATCAACTCCTAACTGACATGGGCCCAAGTGGCGTCTACCACAATTTGGGCATCTGGGATATGCCTGACTGGCCTGTCCAAAAGTACCATGATGCTGAAATAATGAAGTCTGTGATGCCTGACTAGCTCTGGACTGAGGAGGTCTATCAGATCTTGTGCCACCGCACTGTGGAGGTATACTAGCTGGTGGTTGTCTAACACTCTAATGGCTACTGGCTCCAGATGTCTGTCCAAACAAACTAGAAAATCTGCCCTTCTTATGTGACCCTCTATCCTCGTCGGCTCTCTATTTCTGCTGCCTCTCCTTCAAGTGATAAAGCAAATACCTGAATGCGTGATATGATCATACCTGGCTGCATAGCAACAATCATACACTCATTAACCAGGTGTGGACCTAGTCCCTCTACATACATGTGAATCCTATCCTCCATACTCGACACCACCGTAGGGGCAAACCTCGCTAAAGAATTAGAGCGATAGTTATACTCTTCTACAGTCAAACTTCCTTGTCTCAAGGTTAGGATTTGATCAACACATGCTCTATGTATCTCTACAGGCATATACTAATGAAGGAATGCATCTGAGAATTCCTACCAAGTTGCCGGAGCAATTTCTGGCCCTCTAGATAGCTCATGTCTAATACCACCCTGCTGCTAGGTCCTGCAATATAAATGCAGCGAACTCTACTGACTCTGTGTCTGACACATGCATGACCCTCAACACCCTGGCTATCCTTACTAGAAATCCTGAGGATCCTCTCCTGTACGGGACCTAGTAAAGACCGGAGGCTCTAGTCTGATAAAATCCCTAATCTAGGATCCGTCTCCCTGGGCATTTGCGTTGTGCCGTCTAGTCTGAGCAGCTACGAGAGTAGTCAATAATCTGATGGCATCCCTCACTTCTTGCCCCTAAATATCGGTCTGAGGAGCTAGAGGTGCGGTAGTTGCAATACCTCTAATATCGCCCTGAATTGAGGGGATCTGTGAGGCCTCATATGGAGCCTCAGGTCTGGACTCCTCATTCCCTTCCACCTCATGTGGCACTTGCTGGTACACTGGCTGGCAATGGCTATGCCCTTCTGGGCAGCTGTGACTTTCTTTGATGGCATCGCTGCATTCAAAACATTATGTTTAAAAGGCTGAACTCTATAATCGTGGCCTTATCGCACGATCTAGAGAAAAAAGAAAGAAAACCATCCTGAAGCGCCCTATAGCATCATGTTCGTAAGTATGGGGCGCAACATACTCCTTAATAAGACTCTACTAGACATGGCCTGTACACACCCTAGGACCGAACTACTCTGATACTACTTTTGTCATGACTCAATCTAGGGCCACGATAGATAACCGACACTGAATGCCAATCATCGGTAAATTTACTAATAATCTATTAATAATAGACATAAGCTGGCAACCTGGTCATATATACATACATATTTGCTGAAGGCATAAATTCATGAAAGACAAAAAGGCTGCCACACGCTGACATACATAACATACTAACTGAACTACGCAGGGACATATCTACAGGCCTCTAAGAATGATGAACTGAATATATAAAGGACATGACAAGGCCCCACCATACCTACTAGATGTCTATACAACATACCAAAAGTAGTAAACTTTGGAAGGAGGCGAAGTGACTCCAGTGACTGGTAGATTGCCTACTAAGGTGGCTCAAGGTCTGATCTGTCTATACCTATGCTTCATGAAACACATCACCCAAGAGAGGACGTGAGTACGATATGTACAAAGTATGTAAGGTGGGAATATATAACATAACTACTGAATAAAACTGTAAGACTAGAATATAAATTTGTACTAAAGTATAACAATATAGCTGGGAAATCTAAAATATGAACCGAATATAAACTGCGGTCTAACTAAATCTGGAACTGAAGACTAAACTAGACTATACTGAGAACTGATTGTAATCTTAGCTGATAACTATCAGTTGATCACTATACTAGCCTCACTGGTAGTCATGCAGTGCATATTGTGGCTATATACACGTATATAACAACCTGGCGGGTGTTATGGGCTATGTCATCCCCAACCAGTAATATCTAGTTTCTCTTGTCAGAGTGTGTAAATGAAACTCAGTCACACTAGGTGTTTCAACTCCCGCCTGAACCAGAGGGGCTATGTCCCACAGACGGGTAATATCACACGTGACCGGACTGTATGTCCAATGTCCAGCCTCTTTGGGGGATTCCAAATCACACATAATATGATCATGATGTAATAATTAGCATGTATGAGCCATAACATGTGTGCCAACAATAGATATGAACTAAAAGAAATAATAAGAAAACCATATATGGAATCATAGACACAACTTAGAACTCAGAATTTGTCCAACTCTTTGGATTTCCATAAAAATTCGGCAGAGTTTTCCTTAAAACTGGATGTTCTGCAAAACCAAACCAGCACTACAATATACACGGCAATGGATAGCCGGCCAGGATGATAACAACGAGCAAAAGGAATTTCAGCTATCCAAAAGACGAGCGACAAAACAAAATTATGAACATACTGTCGGCCAATCGAATAACAACGCTTCTACTATTGATTTAGGATGAAACTGAGCATATAGACATGCTATATTAGCTTACACATTCATAAGGTATTCTATAGAATATGTATAGGCTGAAATATTACATAAAATTTTGAATAGACAACAAAACAAACGACCGGACGGCGAAACAATTCCACGGTCACAAAGAATTTCTGGACAGCACCATTATCCTGTATTGCATTGTAATTTTTAGGGTCTAAATAGAACCTTTAGACTTTGATGTCTTCATAAAAGTTTTGGATATCTATTTTTGGGTTCCGGGGAATCCTAAATCACCCCAATCTCAGTTTTTTAAAAATGTTATGCTCAAAATACTAACAGCTGTCTGGAGTTAAAAATGGGTTTTCCAATTTTTGAGCCATCTTTTCTGCTGCTCTTTGTGACTGATTTGAAACCCTTATACCTGGTTTTTATCACCAAAATTTACTTATACAAGGTTACAATGATGCTATTCAATCTCTGATGCCATACGAACTGGCTGATGCCTGTTCGAGCCATCAAATCCATTCACATTGAGCCAGACCGAGGAGTCACATGATGCCACCAGACACAAATTATGAGTTCGAAAAAGAGAGTGTCCGAATTATGAAGATTGGCCAATCAAAGAGTGACCGAAGGGTCAAGTGCGAGCCGAAGAAAGGAAGAGTGTTCGAGTCAAGTGTTCGAGCTCATGTGACCGAGTCAAAGGAAGCGACCGAACACTTCATATTTACGCCGAGCTTGAATTCAACCGAAGGAAGACCGAATGCAAGCAAACTGGAAATTAGGGAAGCATATTCTGCGTGATCGCGATTAACTCCATGCGATTGCGATGAAGGAAAATCCAACACTGCGCAATCGCGAGGCTCCTTCCGCAGTCGCGATGAAGGGCAGTCAAGCAGCGTTCCAGAATTAGCTGCAGGGGCATTTTTTGTCTATTTATCAATGTAAATACTTAGCTACTATAAATAGGAGCCTTAGCCCTTTCATTTCAGGAGTTTTAGAGTTATTGGTATTGTGAGAATAGAAATAGGATTTGGCCGAGCCAATCTTGTGGAAGCCCGAGGCTTCATGAACTCCTTTACTTGGTACCGAATGGAAGTCATCTTAGCATGATTCCTTGTTAGGTTCAAGTTCCATTCTCTCCCTTGGATAATCAATCATGTTTTGATTCGAATTATCCATTCTTTCTTCTATTTCTGTTCTTCCCCGTCCCTTATTTCTTTGGTATCGTGTTTACTTGCTTTCGCGTCTCTTTACTTTGCTTCCGCGTGTTTTGGTTGCATCAGTTTGGTATCAGAGCAAGGTTCGGGTTTCGTTCTTATGAATCCACGTTCCTTGTTCATCCTATCTTTAGTTTAGTTTATGTTATTGTTGTTCTTGTTCTTGGAGAAAAGAAGAAAAACAAAAAAAGTGAAAATTACAAAAAAAAAAAAAAAATCGTGTTGTGGATTGGATTTGATGATCCGTTGATTGTTTGATATCGAGAATTGATATATGATGATTACCCATTGATTTGGTACCCTTGTTACATGATTTGGTGTTGAGAATCAAAAGTTGAAAAAATCAAAAACCCCAAAAATTGAAAAACCCTTGAATTTGATTGAAATTTCTTGATTTGAATTTGTTATCGATTGGGTGTTGTTATAATTCAATGGGGATTGATTGTAACAGTTGAAAACACCTTTGGGTACCTTGGGAATTGAAAAAAAAAGTTGAATCGAGTGAAAAAATTAAAGTTCAAAGTCGGATTCTGGTTCAGCAGCAGCAGACCTGCGGGATCGCACAAGCCTGGGCGCAATCGCACTGAAGGAAAAATTTACTCTTTGTGATCGCGAAGAGTTGCGCATGATAGAAAAGAGAAAAATTAATTTTGGAATTTTTTTTTCTCCGCGAATGCGCCTGTCTGTGCGCGATAGCGAAGAACAACAAATTTTTTCAGAATTCCAGTTTTGAGACAGAACGTTCGCAACAGCTTCCGAACAGTTTCCAATCATTGAAACTCCACTTGATTCAATAAAATAATGGTGAGTTTCTAGATCACAAATAAAATTCCATCCAATTCCGAATCCGTTTAGTGCCAATTCGCTTCGAGTCTTTCTTGTGTCACTTCCTTAGTTGTCTTGTAACTTCTTTCTTATGGTTTCATTGCTTGTTTCCTTTGCTCCTAATCCGTTTGTGAGTCCTTATTCATTTATTTGGTGTCTTATAAACTCCATTTCGAACCTATACTTGGACGTGCTAGTTGTTGATCTTCTCATTTTGGTTCCTATAAAGGAGATAAGGCTAGGATTGAGAGGAAAAAGGCTAAGAGTGGTGAGAACAATAGAGTGTGGTCATAAAAGCCAAAGACCTTGAGTGTATACACGAGTGGAAAGAAAATTGAGTGAACATTACTTGAGTAATACACGTGAGGGAGTGAACTTGTGAGGTCCTTTGCTCTTATTTATTATAGATATGGCGTCGGATGGTAATTGTGGAGGGTATAGTTCGTGTGGAGATGATGGAGACTGTGGTTCCTATGATGGTGATGATGGGTATTGCTATGATGATTCTGGGAACTATGAGTAGTATGAGGATGAAGCGGGTCACTATGATGATCGTGAGGTTGATGAAGACTATGAAGCTTATGATGATGAATGTGTTGATCCTTATACTTCTAGTCAACAATTCAAAGATGGTGACGCTTCAAGGTATGATGTTCCTACTTACTCTTCTTGTAATGAATTTGAACATGATGAAAGTGGCATTGAGGGAATTGATTATGAAGTTGATTATCCACATTATTCATTTGCATCTTCTCTTGGTGTTGCTAATGGTGTACAAGGGAGTAGTAGAAGCCCTTCCATTAGTATGGGAGGAGGTGGTGGTTGTTCCATGGGGAAGAAGGAGCTTGCATCTTCTTGGTATGCTAAGCGACCTAATGCTTCTAATTCCCATGTGAAGGGTGGATTGAGAAATGGTGTTGCTCTTGCTACTAATGGAATGTATTGCTCTAGTAGTAGAGGTGGGAGTGGTGCCATGGGCTATGGAACCAAGGCGAGGGGCACTTATGGGTTCCATAGTGGTACTCCTTCCTCGACTTTCAACAACACTTCTAATGTTGGAAGAGTGACGGGAAGTGAAGGTTATTCTAGTGGTGTTGTTACTAGAGGAGAAATAAGGAGGACCCAACTTGATGGTGATGTCTTTCTTGAACTTCCAAGCTCTTACTTGGATGATCCTATATGAAACTTGGGTATGAGAATGTTCATTGGTGTGGTGAATGATGATGGAAGATACGTCCTCAAAATTGGTGGCACCGATGCCAATTGCATTAGCCCTTCGTTGGTTGATAAGCTAAGGTTACCATGCTATGCTCGAAAGAATCCATATGAGTACAATGGAGTGTGGGTTACCAAGAAAGCTTGGGTATGCATATCTCATAGGAATTACAAGAGTTATGTTTTGTATGATGTGTATCCCATGTGATATATTGATGTTTGGTTAGGTGATCCATGGTTGCAAGACAAGAGAGTGCGGTATGATCACATGAAGGATGTGTATAAAGTAAGCAAGGGGCAAAGGACTTATGACTTTGAACCTTGTCGAGCAAAGATTAAGATACATCCTAGTGTACCTTCTTTGTCTATGCAAAGGAGAAAGGAGTTGACAAGTGCCAACAAGGTGAACCCAACCCCACAAGCTCCAAGGCTAAGTGGTACACCAACAAAGAAGAAGGAGAGCTCAAGTGATGAGTCTCCAACCCCTAGATTCCGGGTTGATGTTAAGAGTCCACCTGCTCCGGCTATGGGTATTCTTGGGCCTCGTCCCAACTCACCCGACTATGAGAGACAAAAGATTGAGAGGAGTAAGGGAGTAACCGGTGACATTCCTCGAATGGAAAAAGGAGAGGATATGTTGAGTGATGTGAGTGGGGATGTCACCACCCAAATCTACACCCGACCTTGAAAAGAAAATGAGGGAAAAAAAAGAGGGAAAAAAGTTGTTGAGAGTGAGGACACCCCTTATTCTAACCTTAATCTTTTATCTTTTTCTTCTACTTGTGTTAGCTCGTGTGTAGGTACTCTTGGAGGCAAACCAATGGAACCTCAATCATGTTCAAAGAAGGTTGGTCAAGGTGAAGAAAATCTCCCATGTAAGCTTCAAGGTGAAGAGGCAATTCATAACACTTCAAGTGCATTGAGTGAGCAAGATGGCCACTCAAAGGTATGTGATAGTTCTTCCCTTGAGCATGTTACTTCCTTGTCTTGTGATAATGTTTGTGAAAACTCTATGCTAGTTGATGAATTGTGTGATTACAATATGTTTGCAACTAGTGTAGAGTCGGTTGGTCAACTTATGAGTGATTGTGAACCACTAGTTCAGAGGGATGATAAGCTACATCATGATGTGAGCTCGGTTTTCATTGAACCTCTCTTTAGTGAAGATTGTGTAGTTGACCTTGCTTGTGAACCTTGTTATGACACCCCACCTATATTGATAAGGGGGAAGGTGAATTGAATGAACACCCTATTCTTTCCCTTGATGAATTGCTTGATAATGGTGGTCCTATGTGTTGTAGTGAGGATGGTAGTGACCTTGAGGAGTCCCTAGTGGATGAGATGGATCAAATTGTATTCGATGACTCCTCAAGTGTGGATGATGATTCTAGTTTGGATGCCTCACCTTTGATTGGTGGTGAACTTGTTTTCACTAACCCTATGTTTGAAAGGGATTTTGAAAGAGGTGGTGATGTGCATTCAACTAGAGGAGAGTGTGAGCTTGAACCTCCATGGTTTGGGAAGCTTAACTCTATAGATAATCCATTGTTTGAGACCTCCCTTGTGAGCTTGTCTAGTGAGGAGGATTGTCTTGGAGGTGATTTTGGAGATGAGAAGTTATCTCTTGGTGTATATAAGCGTGCTCTTAAGAAGGGGAGTAGAGTCTTTGATGCTAGTTGTTTCTTGAACTATTTTACTTGTTCCATTCCCTATGTTGATCACACCTTGAGTCTTGAGCATGCCAAAGCTTAAGTGTCACCTTGTGATAATATTGGTTTAAAAGCTTGGTGTTTGGGCCATAAGCTTGGGGGTCATGGGGAATTTGATTGTTATATCTTGCGTGTCCCATGTTCTATTGATCTCCTTGCTTGTTCTTGTGTTGGGTACACTTCTTTCTTGAGCCAAGAAGTTGTTGTTTCCTTTGGGGACATAAGCTTTTTGATTGATATTGATGCTTGGCTCTACCATAAGAGTGTGTTTTCCACACTTTTGGGCACTAACCTACTCTTGTAGTAGGAGGTTTTGTTTGTCTTTGTCTTGCTTGTAGGTCTTGTTAGTTTGATTTCGAGGACGAAATCCTTTCAAGAAGAGGAGGAGCTGATGCCTGTTCGAGCCATCAAGTCCATTCACATTGAGCCAGACCGAGGAGTCACATGATGCCACCAGACACAAATTATGAGTTTGAAGAAGAGAGTGTCCGAATTATGAAGATTGGCCGATCAAAGTGACCGAAGGGTCAAGTGCGAGCCGAAGAAAGGAAGAGCGTTCGAGTCAAGTGTTTGAGATCATGTGACCGAGTCAAAGGAAGCGACCGAACACTTCATATTTACGCCGAGCTTGAATTCAAACGAAGGAAGACCGAATGCAAGCAAACTGGAAATCTGGGAAGCATATTCTGCACGATCGCGATCAACTCCACGCGATCGCGATGAAGGAAAAGCCAACACTGCACGATCGCGAGGCTCCTTCCGCGGTCGCGATGAAGGGCAGTCAAGCAGCGTTCCAGAATTAGTTGCAGGGGCATTTTTCGTCCATTTATCAATGTAAATACTTAGCTACTATAAATATGAACCTTAGCCCTTTCATTTCAGGAGTTTTAGAGTTATTGATATTGTGAGAATAGAAATAGGATTTGGCCGAGCCAATCTTGTGGAAGCCCGAGGCTTCATGAACTCCTTTACTTGGAACCGAATGGAAGTCATCTTAGCATAATTCCTTGTTAGGTTCAAGTTTCATTCTCTCCCTTGGATAATCAATCATGTTTTGATTCGAATTATCCATTCTGTCTTCTATTTCTGTTCTTCCACATCCCTTATTTCTTTGGTATCGTGTTTACTTGCTTCCGCATCTCTTTACTTTGCTTCCGCGTGTTCTGATTGCATCAATCTCACCATGAAATTTTCCAATTTTGAAGGCAAAACAAGCTTGGAAAGCTACTATAAACATGCCTTAGTCGAAAGAAGAAAATAGACCTTACATACCTCACTAGTTTAGCTTCCAAACTTTATTTCCTTTACTTGCCAAGGTTAATTAAGCTAAAGTCCATAAAATTCAGCAGTTACATACTCATGAAGCATCCTAAAACTTCAAGCTATAGACGAAGTTGAAGGTGGCATGACATTACCTTAATCGCATAGCGCGTTTTGATGCAATTTGTCTTTAATTTCGAGTTAAGATTGGCGTTCTTCCTTAAAAACCCTAAGGATGGCTTTCACCCTCATGAAAGGTTCTGTTCCCATCGTGAATTTCTAGCCCTCTTTTACGCTTATGTCCCTTCTTCTGGCCTAACTTCCGATGCTCATATCTCTTTATCCGGACGACATATAAACAAATGAGAAAAAGCATTGAAAGAACATTCCAAGATTCAATTTGGTATAATATATGTCCTAAATTGACATCGTAAAGCTCACGAATTTAATTGCTCAAAATGGCTCGTTGCATGGCAATTCCTCACTCGATTTTCCGTAACTTCAATCTGATTTGTCTCAAACTTTATATTCAACATCTAAAATCTATATATATATATATATATATATATATATATATATATATATATATATATATATATATTCATATTATGACTTTAGACTTACTTAAATCATGCTTAACATTTCATTAACACAATATATGTCACTTTATACATACGAGGCGTAACAGCTTGCTTGCGTTGGCCTCTTTAGTACTTTAAGATACTTTGCGGAGGACCAGATCCCCTACGTTGAAGAAACATAAATCGGTCCTTGCATTGCTTCTAGGCCGCTAGGCATATTTCAGCTAACTCCCAGCGTTCATCCAGTATATCAAGCTAAATTGCTAATGCCTCATTATTCGGCCCCTTCTCAGCAAATGACCGGCGTAGACTAGATTCGCCAATCTCTACAGGGATCATAGCATCCGTTTTGTACGTTAGTGAGAATGGGGTTACCCATGTGCTTGCTTTTTTTGTGGTTTAGTAGGCCCATAAAACTCCTGGTAATTCCTCCAGCTACTTGTCTTTAGCTTCCTTGAGCTGCTTCTTCAGGCTTTCCACGATAGTTAGAAGATTCAGTCTGGTCATTGGCCGAGTGGTGGTAAGGTGTTGACTTTATCCATTGATCTCTCATTCCTTCAGAACGTCGTGACTTCGGCTCCTACGAACTGAGGTCCATTATTATATGTGATCTCGGCAGGAACTCCAAATCGGTACATGATGTTCTTCCAGATGAATCGTATCACCTCATGTTCTCGGATTCGGACGTAAGGCGCTGCTTCAACCCATTTTTTGAAGTTGTTAGCCATTATGAGCAGGAACTTGACACCTCCGGGTGCTTTGGACATAGATCCCACGATGTCTATCCTCTATTTGATGAGAGGCCATGGCGCAATTACTAAGTGTAAGGGATTTACTGGCTGATGAAGTACATAGGAGAATCGTTGGCAACTATCGCATGCTCTGACGAATTTGCTCGCATCACTTTTCATTCGAAGCCAGAAATAGCCTGCTCTAATTACCTTCTGGGCCAGGGCCCTTCCTCTAGAGTGGTTCTCATACTGTCCTTCATGAATCTTCCTCAGCACGTACTCGGCTTGTGTTGGACCTAGGAACATAGCCATTGGCCCACTAAACACTCGATGGTACAATTATCCATTGATCAAGAAGTAACGAGCCGCTTGCACCCTCAGCCGGCGCTCGACCATAGTTTCAGCTATGTTGGCCGAGTTATGAGTCATTCGTGTTTTGTGAAAGCTGGTGAGGATGTCTTCGGGCTTATTGCTTCCGCGCCGCAGATCATCATCACGGTCGCTATCAATAAGGATTGGACTCTCAGGGGTGTCATTCGGTTGGCCGTCGAGATCGCTAGGATCTTTTGAGGCATCGTCAACCGCATTAGTGGTGTTCTTCGAGACATCATCGTTAGCGTTCGACATGGTCTTTCTTTTCCTTTGTAAGCACTTACAATTGCCTGGGCTCCATGGTGGGCGCCAAACTGTTTATGCCTTAAAATTGCTTAATAGGTTAAACAGATAGAATTTACAGAGGGTCACAAAAAATATAGTAAATACTAAGGAAAAGTAAATAAAGCATAAAATAAAGAGATTGTATTTCTTGAGAATAGTCGAATTCTTGGAGAATCGCTTGATGAATAATACAATAATGGAGAGGGGTATTTATAGTTGTGGTTTATCCCAATCCTAATTATGGTAAATACAAAAACAGTAGGTCGTGGACTATTTACGCCAATACTAATTAACCCTAACTAAGAGAACATAACCCTAAGGTGACTGGATGTATACCTTGTGTCCCAAGGCCTGTGCCTATTGAGCGGTCGTGACTTATAGATCAGGCGTGTATCCTCAGCGCCTGTTGACTTATAAAGTAAGTATAGTCTTCGCCAGCTGGACTCATATCCCTGCAATCATAGGTGGCGTATTTTACCCACTCAATCATAATTATATGATTTTCGCCTTGAATGAGATATTCACCATATGGAAGGTCTCATGAAATATAAGTAAAAAATTATTTGAGAGCTTTGAAAGAACCAATTTATTATTATCCGGAGGGACAAATTTGGCTACTGGTGAAGTCTTATATTGTAGTAAGTCTAAAGTAAACCTGTTAAGTTTCAAAGATATTTGCCTAAATAGCTATCATATTGAAACTATAAATGTGGAAAGATTTAGCTAGCGGTTGGACATAGATTCCCAAATATTTTTTGTAAAATATTTTTTGGGTGAAGTTTGATGTGACAATGAAAGTGTTTGGACATACTTTTTGAAAACAAATTTTACTTTTGGTTTGATGGTTATATAAAATGCAACAGTTACTTTTAGCCCAAATTGAGCCTTAAAGCTCTTTTTGAGTTTTTGAATTTTAAATTTGGTCCACTAGTATAAATAAACACTTTTTTTTCAAAAAACTCCCAAAAAGTTACCTCAAAAAGTATAAACAAATGGGAGCTTAATACCTTCATACTACTGCAATCATATCGGATAATAAATATATACTTATATAACGAGTTACTTATATCTTCCTCCAATGTGTACTATGGAAATATAAACATGGTGGAATCACATGAATGCCACAATAAACTAAAAGTTCATTGAAATCACAACCCATTATTTAAGTAAACTAGACTTGTTTGCTAGAACGAATTATTTTTGCAGTTGGCATGACTGATTTGACCATTGCGGTCCAAATATGATGTGCAAAATATAATTGGTAATTTGCATGGGTGTATACAGAAGAATCATGGTTCTTCAAGAATTCTCTTTGTGCGGCTTGTTCTCATGATAAATTAGTTATTGCACCAACTAAAATAGCGATCAATATCCCCGTATTTTTGGAATATATAAAAGTCAATAAGGGTCCGTTCACCTGCTAAGTGAACCATAAATTTATGATTTTAAATAGATGCATCTATGATAAGGTCCATGTTTGTTTTTTATAAACTTGCAATGGTACTTGTGAGATTAAGTATTTACTCAAATAAATTAATAAAGAGCACAATCTTCAAATTATGCAATCAAGACATTTTAACTTTGATATGTTGGCAAGCTGGTTTAGCACATTCATATACGAAAAGCCTCAAATTAATGGCTAAATCATGCACATGAGAACGAAGCTACCTAAATCAGGTATGAGATATGGTATATTATCTGTAAAGCAGCACTTGTACGCGTCAGGCCAATAAATTGATTCTCCTCTCATAATTGGTTCAGGGTCAAGAACCAAATATTTTTTTATTTAATAATTTTGGTGTGTGGTACATTATTAATTGCTCCATAAACACGCACAAAGATGGATTCCCCAATGAAGGTTGGGATGAGTGTCAGTATTTTCCTAACATTAGGGGAGAATATCTAAAGTAGCTGAGTAATAAATGAATTGAATTATCATTGATATGGTCCTCATTTAAAATAATTAAACTCATTGTCAGATACATTTGTCTGCCTAAAGAAATATCTTTTTCCAGCTGCTAATGCTCCAATTTGAATTGATGTCATGGTAGGACAATCGATTTATGCAAATGAGTCTAAAAAATGCTTAAAGTTTAGTTGACCACAGTTCTGAAGATAAAAATCTTTGAAAAAATTAAGGAGCGGATATTTTAAGATGATCAAAAGAGGACACGACTTAACATTTAACGAAACCTGATCAGGAGAGGTTCAGAAACATGAAAATAATGAATAGGAAGAGATCTCAATAAGTTATGTCGTATCTACAATCGATTTAAAATTACCATCGACGATATATTTCACATATTTTAAAGCTCAACATTATATATGATATGAGGATCTTCAGCTTAAGTCTGTGAGGAATACATACATGAAATTATTGGCCAAAATAGAAAAATGCTATTCAAGTATAATTGGCTTCACTTTGGCAAATGTGAAAGTTTTAGACCTACTGTCCGAACACATGAAGGTGTAAAGCCAGTGGGTTACAATATATTTTTTTGTGCGGAATGTAAATGAAAATAATTAAGTCGTAAGATGTAAATCATGGCTTGTAGCACAACAATTATCTCACAAATTTGGCATTGATTATACGGCGAGATATTCTCATGTGATGGATACAATCACCTTCAGATGTCTTGTAAATCTAGCAGTGCATGAAAGACTTGATATGCGCTTAACGGATGTTGTTACATCCTATTCGTATGGCTTATCAGGCAACCAAATATTTATGAATATTATTGAAGGATTCAAAATGTATTAAGCATATAAAGGTTCTCGGAAAACATATTAAATAAAGCTTATAAATATTTATACGGATTAAAAAAATCCGGGCACATGTTGTATACATTGCTTTAATGAGCTTCTTAGTATGAAAATATTACTGTTTTTGAGAAAATGTAGCTTTTGTTATAAGCTTATTGACAAGATTTAATATTTTCGCAATAAAAACCATTGGATGCAGGATATTTGTTTGATAGCATTAAGCCCGATCTCAACAGTCTATTTATTTATTATATATGTTAAAATTATATCATGACGTTCAGCAAAATAAACTATACCTGCTATATCTTTAAATCATGACAAGATAATAACCATTCCTGAAGCTAGCTCTGAATGTTTATGATTGAGATCAATGACTCAACAGATTCAACAATAATATGGTCTTTCTCTAAAGATGAAGATCACAACAATATTATATGAATATAATGTTGCATGGGTAATTCAGATAAAAGGAGATACAAACTAAAAGAGACAAAAGGAAGCTAAACTCAGTAGTATTCCTTTTCAATCATAATCTCCAAAAGAAATGTGAAATAAATATTCAACGATTCATTCCAGTGAAAATTTGGCAAATATGTTCATTAAGTCATTATCAACCTCAATATTTGAAAAACTTGATATAAAAAATTGAAATGTGTTGTCTCTGAGATATTGAATAATGTTTTCATCAGGGGAGCAAAATACACGATGTACTCTTTTTCCCTTAACCAAAATTTTGTCCCATTGGATTTTCCCAGTAAGGTTTTTAATAAAGCAATCCTTTCCCTCAAGCTTTTTACCACTTGATTTTTGTCAGTAAAGTTTTAACGAAGCACAATATCTATTAATAGACATCAAATAAATGTGGATGTCCATTCACACTTCCTATACTTCCTAATATGATGAACCTTTTGGTAGATTACATAAATATATTGACTATGGCATTGGCACTGAATATTTGTAAATTTTGAATGACCATTTCATCCTATAAATTGTGTTCTTCATCTTTGAAAGACACACTTGAACACTTAAAAGAGATGATAGAAGGTATATCTCTCCTCCCTCAATTTCTTGTCTACTTTATATTTTATTTACAACAATAGGCCCAAATTATTTGAACTAGATAAATTTGTAAGGAACAATTTCTGAGGCCTTGAATTTTAGAGGGTTCAAAAGCAATAGCTTTATTGGCCCAAAGGGAGCCGCCGTTGAGTACTTTCAGCTACTTATAGATTGCGGAAGAGAGTGTTTTCTCGAGGGCTAAGCAGCTACCTAAATTAGTCAGGAGTGGGAGTATGAATGTTTCCACAGATTATCCCTTTTAGTTCATGATATTTTGCTCTTGCAATGATTCGGATATATAAAGGCAATTATGAAATCCTCTATGATATCATCACTCATGAATATATAAATCAACAGCATCACCAAACACTAACTTTAAGCTTTTCCAACAACAGTATAAACTAGTCGTACATTTTGTGTAATATAAACAAACTTTAGAAGAGTAAATACTTGAAACTAGAGTTATACATAGTAGTCACATGATATAAGCCTGTCTATATGGTCTATGTATACAAACAGGATGGATGTGTTTTAAGATCTGAATGATGCCCAACTGTGGTATAGCTCACACTGCTACAAAATACATCTCAGAACCCTGAAAGACAACAAAATCTAGCCACATCTTCTCAAGACAGGAGAAGGATGGCTAGTGGTAGAGGTGTTTTAGAAATATCATTCCCAAGCATTGCTTCTACATTGTTACAAATGACTTGATACATCAAACATACCATTCTAGCGGCTTACATAGAATACTTGTTTGTGTGTCGCTGCCTGATAACGAATATTTGTAGTCACCTGAAACCAATCACGGTTAATCACTGACATTTGCTTTATAATGACAAGTGTAGAATACCAAGTAACCATTTTCATCTCGTTTTTATTTATCTGTCTGAAATGTTGGGTTAAACTTAGCTTCAGTGAACATGGTACATTGTTGCAGCAAAAGTAGCGGTTACTCACAGTAATACATTTTGATAGAAGATAACATAGTATGCTACCAAAGGCAATCTTGTTCTATTACTATTCTCGCCACCAGGAGGTGATACAAGACTGCTTAACTAACATATTCACAATATAAGAATAAAAGTCCAATTATTTCTAAGTGTCTGCTGTGACATTTAGAATGCACATTCCCATTGATCTAAGTAGCTAATCTATCAACAGGTCTTTCTCAAAATTATCCATGCATGAGCAACATCATTACGTTGTTGCCAGGTTCAGGTAGCAACGATAAGTGCTTTTGACTTAACAAAGCTTGCTCAGAGTATTATACATCAATACCTTAAAAGCCATTTGTCAAAAATAAAATCTCAAAAAAATACCTCAAGGGGGAAAAGGTCCTCTCTCGAGTCTGGAAAATTTATTTTTCTTAACTATGTTTTCCTCCAAGTAATGCTAGTACATCACCAACAGAATAGGAATACTTTATATACCAAGTCACTTTGATACAATAGGATAACTTTTGTTAACTAATTATTGAAGTAATGAACCCCTAATAGTTATACCCCTCACAACTTTATATACCTACCTTTCACAAGCCATCACTAGCAGGTTACTTAGAAAAACTCTTGATCACTAGCAGGTTATTTACAAGAAAGCATAAGATATCACTAACTCTAATAACCCTACATCATACCCTTGGGGTGCGGTGTGCACCGAGCTGCCCTTTTTTCATATTGCAATCAAGAAGACTTTTTCATCGTCAGTTAAGATTGAAATGCCAAAAAATTGAATAGAACAAGAGAATTCATAAATATTAAACCAAAATGGTGCGATATTTACAAAAGCGAAAAAAGTGTGTTGCAAGCATATAACTCACCACCTTAATATCTAGCCAACTATCTACACTGATAGGTATTTCCATTTTAAACCAGTATAATATATTTATTTTAAAAAAGGAGAGAGAACTTTTGACTCGAAACAACGAACTCTCCATCCCTCAAAAGTTATTCTATTTCTTTTCCTCAACAACAACCAAAAATATCAAAGGAGCAGTCTTCCATAGCTCCCAATTTGCTCAACATCCAACTTGCTGTCGTCTCTACCATCGTGCTAGGGAGCATCCCTTGAATTCTGAGTGTAGCATATAACAAGGACCACATCTCTGTGGCAACATCACAATGTAGAAACCTTAGTCCACATCCTCCCCATGCTTTTACCAAAAGAAACACTAACTAACAATAACATATCCTTGCTTCAATAAGATTTCCTCCAATTTTTTTGCTTAATTTTTTTTTTTTGAGAAGGTAACGTATTTTGTATATATATATCTATTAACTGTTACAATACAGTTGATCATAATTACAAGGAAAAGTATAGGAGATTCCTAATCCTTAGTCTGTTATAAGGATCCTAAGATATCAACAAAAAATTCAAGATCTTCCATATACTCTTGTTTACACCAAAAATAAAAAAGGGCTAAACACTGCATCTTCAAGTTGTGGATAGTGTTGTACTTGTCTCCAAAGCATCTTTGATTTCTCTCTTTCCAGACTGACCACCAGATGCAAGCCGGGACAATCTTCCATCTCTCTTTTTGACTAGAGGTGCAACTATACTTGTTCCAGCATTGTAGAACATCAAGAACACCTCTAGGCATTACCCACATGATACCTTTCAAATTAATAAATATCCTCCATAACTGATCTGTAATGTTGCAATGCAAAAATTGATGGTTGATTGTCTCAGCCTCTGCTCCACATAAGTAACATCTTGAACATAAGTGAAAGCCTCTTTTGATGAGATTGTCCTGAGTTAGGACAGCTTCTTCGGCCAGCAGCCAAGTAAAGCAAGCGACTTTGAATGAGACTTTAACTTTCCAAATCAACTTCCACGGCCAGCAGCCTATCTGGTTGTTAGAAGTATTGAACTGTCTGTATGCTGACTTGACTGAGAATCTACCATGCATGTCCCCTTGCCAAAAGATGCAATCTGCAGAGGTAGTTGTCCCTTTGAATTGCTCAAGGATGCTATAGAATTGTGTTAGTCTGCCAATCTCCCAATCATTCAGGTGCCTTCTGTAACTGAGATTCCACCCTTGGTCTGACCATACTTCACCAATAGTTGCACATTGTTGTTGATTAAGATTGTAGATGTCTGGGAATAATTGTTTCAAAGGTGTAGAACCCAGCCAATTGTCTTCCCATAATGATATTTTCATACCATTCCCAACTTTGAACCTTGACTTGTTCATGAATTTAGGCACAAATTCCTGATAGATTTCCACAGACCGACCCCATAGGACAAATTATTGCGTTTGGTTGTCCATTTCCCTTCCATTCCATATTTCATCATAACTACATCTTTCTAAAGAGCATTTTCTTCTGAAGCAAAACGCCATAACCACTTCATCATCAAACTATGATTCTGGACTCTCAAGTTTGTAATTCCCAGGCCCCCCACCTTCTTGCAAGGTGTTAAAGAATCCCATTTGACTAAATGGATTTTTTTGGAGTCACTATTGCCTTGCCAGAGGAAGTTTCTTCTCAAGACATTAATTTTCTTAACTACATTGACTGGTATAGGAAATAAAGACATCATATATGTTGGCAAAGCACCAAGAACACTGTTGATCAAGATAAGTCTACCTCCCAGGGAAAGGTATTGGCTCTTCCAGTTGGTTAGCTTTTTTTCACACTTCTCTAGTACACCATTCCATATCTCTTTTGACTTACTCTTGGCTCCTAGCGGCATTCCAAGATATATCGTTGGCAGTTCTCCAGTTCTCCCCCCAAGAATATTGACCAAGTCTTGAGGTCCCACTACCTCATTGATTGGATACATGTAACTCTTGCTCCAGTTGATATGTAACCCAGATATAGCTTCAAATAAGATAAATATCACTCTCAACACCTTTAATTGTTCTCTGTCAGCATCACAAAATACAAGAGTATCATCGGCATATTGAAGGTGTGTGATTTCTAGGTTGGCGGCCGCTCTAGAAGACACATTGAAACCTCTGATCCAGTTGTTTCTTTTAGCCGTCTTCAACATGTCATTTAATCCTTCCATTGCAATGATAAACAAAAATGGTGACATGGGGTCACCCTGTCTCAATCCTCTCTGAGAAAAAAAGCCAGTTGGTGAACCGTTTATCAATATGGAGAATTTAACAGTGCTGATGCAATATGTGATCCAGTTGATCCATCTACTGCCAAAACCCATCTTCTCGAGTAACCCAAGTAAAAAGCTCCAGTTGAGGTGGTCGAATGCCTTCTGTATGTCCAGCTTACATAGTAACCCCGGCTTTTTGCTCTTAATTCTTGCATCTACACATTCATTTGCAATGAGAATAGCATCCATGATCTGTCTATTTTTTATAAAAGCCATCTGTTGAGCATCCACCAATCTGCATATGACTTTTTTGAGTCTTTCAGTCAACAACTTAGAGATAATTTTGTAGATGCAGCCTATTAAACTAATAGGTCTGAAGTCTTTCAGTTCCTTGGCACCTACCTTCTTAGGAATTAAAGCCACATAAGTGGCATTAAAACTTTTCTCAAAAACACCTCTGTCATAGAAATTCTGAACAGCAGCAATGACATCGGAACTAACTAACTCCCAACAGTGAATAAAGAAGGCTATGGAATAGCCATCAAGACCAGGGGCTTTATCCCCTGCACATGCTTGGACACTGTTCCAAATTTCCTGTGCTTCAAAAGGGCTTTGTAGTAACTGATTTTCTTCTGTAGAGATCAGGGGGCATGCTGTAAGGTTAGCCTGAGGTCTCCACTCCTCTGGTTCTGCATATAGTTTATGGTAAAAAGAGACAATTTCTCTCTTTATATCAGAGGGGTTCTTCACAATATCTCCTTCTATTTCAAGATGGTCAATGTTGTTGTATCGTTTGTGGGCATTAGCAGTTCTATGAAAGAACTTGGTGTTTCTATCCCCTTGTTTCAGCCATAATGCCCTAGATCTCTGTCTCCATGCCACTTCTTCATGACTTGCAATTTCTTCAAACTCCACAGTTAAAGCAGCTTTTGTAAGTATTTCATCATCATTCAGGTTTCTTTGCTCTTGAATTTCCTCCAATTCAGATAATTGATTAAGGACAGTTAGTTTATGAATTTCAAGGTTCCCTTGAATTGACTTTCTCCATTCTCTCAGTTTATCCTTCAGGGCTTTTAGCTTGAAAGCTAACACATAATCAGGTCTTCCTTCACATGAGAAAGAGTCCCACCAACTTTTTTTGCTTAATTTTTTATCAGCTATATTTTGCATAATATTGTCTGGTCAAATTGGAGCAATTTCAAAAGACGAGAATCTCCAGCTAGGCATTTGCAAGAACTTTCTCCTTCTTATGTTCAGTAAGGAAGTTTCACTATGCATTAAGTGTCCTCATAAAAATTTGATGTCTCTTCAATCTTCATTGAATTGCCATAGTATCTACTTATTCTATCTCCACTGACTAGTCCAAATGAATTCAACATGATGTGGCTATAAATTCATCTTTTTTTTTTCCTCTTGTGTGTGTGTGCGTCACATTCTTTTTGATGAAGATTGACGCTCGTCACTTAATGATTGAAGTCGCCGAAACGAGTCTAAAGGCCAAAGAGTTATCTTTAATGCTTTGCCTTTATTTATTGTTTATTTGTTTACAAACAAAAAGGTAAAGGCCCAACTTAGTTTTGGAAGCCTTTCTCATTGCCAATCA
This sequence comes from Petunia secreta, assembly GCA_029990175.1. Classification (NCBI taxonomy): domain Eukaryota; kingdom Viridiplantae; phylum Streptophyta; class Magnoliopsida; order Solanales; family Solanaceae; genus Petunia; species Petunia secreta. Next base: position 64,501,296 of record JARKIP010000035.1, read on the forward strand.
ACTAAGAACAACATTTTCAGCAGACTTATACGGCAACTGCGGAGGAAAACAAAAGCATGTGAATCTCTTGATTCCTCTTTATCATCAAGAGCAACACATGACAAAACTTGTTCCCTGATTATTTAAGATAGTCAATGAAATAAAGGGGATAAGAAGTATCAGCAAAATTTCACTATACCTATTGAGCTGCATCTTCAGAAAATCTAGCATCAAAAGGAGCAGAAGCGTTGGGGTGTGCTGAAGCATTACTTGCTCCAGAACCATGTTGCAGTTCTATCACTAGCCATCTGACGGCTTTACTCATCTGCTCCAACCTAACAGCACTAATGGGTTGAAGGCCACTTGTAGCTGATTGACCAGGCTTCCCTGAGACAGTGCCCGTAGCCTCATCCACAAGACACTCGGAGCCTATTCTTTGCTTAACTGACTCCACAAACTCCTCCGCCTGATCGCAAGCAACCCTGAACAACTCCCATCGTTGCTTAAAGTTTTCTAACGCAACATCAGTTGCTGCTGTTTTCTGACCAGTTGAACTCTCCTTTGATTCCAGTACAGCGGCAGCTGCAGCAACAAAGTCTTGATATGCACTGTTCAGTGCATCTACAATACTATCCATCAAAAGCCCCTCAAAGTGCTACTTGATCACTAACACCCTGTAAAGTTCTACAATAACAAAGGAAAGAAATAGATTAGCAAACCCTCATCAGAAAATCGAATCTTTGTAAACCCGTTAAAGAGTATTTTCAAGAATATTAAAACATATGACATCAGCTTCACCACTGCTTTTGGTGAATCTGACTAATGAATCAAACAATAAACAAGCGAATGTATCAAGCAAATGAATATGGTAAGGCTAAGGGGATCACATCTATGTTGGGTGAATCATATAAATATGAAGAAAAAGAACCTAGCAGCCAAGCTAACTGACAGTGGAATCATCAACCCCACATTAATCCCAGAGCTTTTGTAATTTCTTTTCCATTTTTTTTTGACTGAGTAATCCATCTGAGGCCAATCGTTAGGACCAACCGCAACTTTGAAACTCGGGGATAATGGGCCCACCCCTCCAGAGGCGGATCTAGGATTCCAAGAGGATAGGTTCAGCATTTTTAGGGGCGGAATTACAGCATCCCAAGAGTGGTGGGCAAACAACCTTCGGCTAAAATTTTTATTGTGTATATAGGTAAAATATCATTTTATCTGATGATATATTAAGGAAAATAATATAAACGGGCATTAAAACAGAGATCGATCCCTACTTTTAAGTGTAAATGAACTATCTCTTGGCCAAGTGAACCATTTAAACTTTTAGAGCATGGATTCACAGACATAATTAGACATATATTAAAAAGTATGTATATAATATACCTGGTTTCGTGGGGAGAACCATAGGTTCACTTTATAAGGCAGATTCTCCCCTGCACCACTCTACCGTTCTCCACTTTAATTAGGGATGACAACAGCGCGGGGCGGGTTTAACACAGGACAATCTCACCAAAAGGAACATAGTCTTGGTTAATAGATGCTACATGTGTCAGAATAACTCTGAGAGTATTAACCATATCTTCTTGCATTGTCCAGCAGCTGCTGCTATTTGGAACCTTTTCTTATCTATCTTTGGTCTTAAATGGGTCATGCCACAAACAGTCAAACAAGCCTATGAAAGCTGGTGCTTTATGAGAGTTGATAACGCCATCAAAAAGATTTGGAGAATGATTCCAGCTACAATTTTTTGGTGCATCTGGACTGAAAGGAATAGACGATGTTTTGATGGCAACTCAACTCCCCTTCACTCTTTAAAAGCTAGATGCTTGGTCAGTTTGTTTAGTTGGAACTTTCTAAGCCCTGCAAATAGCACTGATGTATTTTTGGACTTTATTAGCTCTCTAATCTTAACATAGCCTACTGTAATAGAGCTAATTTTTGTAACAACTTTTGTAACTTTGCATCCACTGGATGCTTTTAATTAATGAAATTCTTACTTCATCAAAAGAAAAAAAAAAAACAGCGCGGGGCGGGTTTAACTCTACGTCGGGCGGGGCGGAGCGGGGCAGGACAAATTTTTAAAAATTCTGGCAGGGCGGTGCGGGTTGCGGGTTTATCTAATTTTTTTTTTTTTTTTCAAATCCTTCTAGATACTGTTTTAAACTGTTAACCTTTCCTTTTTCTTTTCCTGATTATGTTAGTCAACTACCATCAAATTTGGATTAATGTTTTTTTTTCCTTGCTTACCTTACTGACGCACACTGTATGCACAGAATTATTAGTACTCTTCAAATAAAATTTGGACACTAATTATCATAAGAATCCATGTAAATAAAGATATGATATTAAATTAAACTTCTTTATTTTAGTGTTAGTTACTTAAATAAAGTGATATTTTATTTAAATGACATGTCTAAATGTTGTAGTCTATTCACACAATCAGAATGTGCCATTACAATTTCAATACGAGCTTGAATATTATGTTATGTACTTTATCACTTTTACATTATATATAAAAGACTTAATTTTATAACAAACTTATACATATGGGTATGTATAAAATCTATCATTAGAATAATAAAATTATTGCCAAAACTACTATGATAATTTACCTAAGATAAGGTGATTAATACTCCAGAAAGTCGTTAATAGTTCATAAAATTAACAAAAAGAAAATAAAAATAATATAGCGGGGCGGGGCGGGTTTAGAAGTGGCAAAAATGCTATGCGGGGCGGGTTGAGCTTTTGCGGGTTAAGATTCAACCCGCCCCGCTGCCATCCCTAACTTTAATACCAACCTTAGATCACATGGCGCAGGGCTTGAACCTGACCTAAGACAAAAGCCCCTCAATCTTTGCAACTTGAGCTAAGCTCTGGGGTGGAGCAGAGCTTTTGTAATAAATTGAAATACCAATACATAACACCTTAAGCTATAAAATAAATTTCACTCTACAATTTGTACAACCTAAAAAGAGTGAAATATTGAATAGCATACATGCACAATACAGAGTTCAATATTAAATAAATTTGGGAAGTATAAAAATGAGACCATTTTACTAATAGAAACAACAAACATATACATGTTTCAAAAGGGGCATCAAATTATAGAAAGAATTGAATTGTTTTAATTACCCAAAAGAAAGAGAATCAATTGAAACTAGAGTTTGAGCTTACTTGAGTGAAGGAAGAAAAGGGTCTCTGATGGATTTGTATGTTTCTCTCTCTCTCTTTTTTCCTTTTCTGTTTTTCTTGTTTTTGCTCTCTCTCTCTCTCTATTTCACCCTTTTCTTTTCTAATATGTATATGTATTGTCCCCCTATAATTTTCATCTGCGACATAAAGTTACCATTTAGTTTCAAATACTCTTCTTTCCTTCCTCAATTACTCTTCTTCTTTGGTGATTTAATTTACTCCATCCATTTCAATTTATAAGACAATCTTTTTTATTTGTACAAATCTAAAAGGATTAAAATCTTTAATTCACAATCATACTAATTTATATGTTTTGTTATAAATTATACGTCTTAAAAATCTTTCTTTATTAAACTCTGTATCCAATCAAACACCTTAATATAATTGGGACGTGGAATACCCATTACCGGTATTTAAGATATTTATGGAAATTCACACTACTTTAAACCAATCATAAAAATGTACTTCCTTCGATTTTCCTTTATGCATCTTATCTTCTTTTTAAGTATGGAGTGCGGCTCTTCCCAGAACCCTACATGAACAATGGAAGATTTGTTCACCAAACTATCTTTTTATTTTTTTCATAATTTATACTAAGTAAGTTTTTAATTCGTATAATATTCATTAAATTTTTAATTCGTATAATATTCATTATCATGAATAACATTTCTATATAGGAAGAACATGACATTTTGAAGAGCATAAGTTACATATTTCTTTTTAAATACTATACACACACCTTTAGTTTTTAGGTTATAAGATTCAAAATTAGTTTTGCACTCTTAATTTATGCTCAGTAAAAGTAAAACTATTAGATATGGTCATACATTACTCATTTAGCTACCTTTTGATCCCAACTGCTTTCCTATGCAACCATTTTATTTTTGAAAAATTTACACAAAATGACTACCCTAATAACTAAATTACAAAAAGATACTGATACTTTTAAACATTTACACTACATAATAATAACATAACAATAGTTTCCCATTTTTTCCAAACATAAACCCTAATTTCTTCCTCTTTCCTTCTCTCCTCTCCTCCACCCATCCATCCACCCCACCAGCCGCCGTCACCCTCTCCTTTACCGGCGACCAGAGCCCTTATCGGCGTCGTCACCCTTTTCTCCCCACTTCCACTGTTGTGACCCCACAACCTCGTCGTTTGCTGCATTGCAGCGACGGGCTGCCCAATTTGTATTTTCCGGTGGGTTTTCCAGTAGGGCTTTCATATTTGGGTCCTTTTTCCTTTTTTTCCTTTTTTCCTTTTTGTATGTATGTATTTGTATTTTTTGTATAAAATATATATTTTCTTGTATTTTTTGTATATAAATATCCATCTCCACTTTTTGTATGTGTATTATTGGTGTATATATGTGTATGTAGTTGTATGTTTGTGTATGTGTATATATGAAGTGATAAAATATTTTGTATGTTTTTCGGATATATATTTGTATGTTTGTGTATATTTTTGTATGTTGTGAATGTTTGACTATATGAAAATACATAACAATATTTTTATATGAAGTTTCATATGTATATATATGTGTATTTTTTATATGTTTCGCTTTGTAGATCTAAAAAACAAAACAAAAAAAATTGAAATCCGGCGATCTGCCGCCTCCGGCCAGCGGCGACCGGCCACCAGCCACTGGCGTTGCTGTCACGACCTATTTTCTGAACGAGCTGCGACCGGCACTCGGTACCTGAACTTGACCGAGCGAACCCTTTAAACTTGTCTGTGATCTTCTATTTGTCATGATATGCAAATGATGTAGTCTTTAAAACAGAATTTCAAAAAATAAATTTTTGAAACAATACTCCTTGTATCGATAAAATACATAACTTTATTTAGCTCTATGCAAAATGGACGACCACACCCAACCACTAGACTGTCTATGAAGCCTCTAAGAATTAATACCTGACACTACTACTAATAATAAGAAAGGATGAACAATAAAGAGTCTCCACGAACAAATGCAGAGCTCTTCAATCGACTGGTTAGTGGGAGGGTATCCTAGCTCTTAGCCTGCTTGGCTGCAAAACTTGCGCCTACATTGACATAGGTCAACGTAGGTTCCCATGAAGAGAACGTCAGTACACCATGGCGGTTCCCAAGAGTTTATTCTACTTCTATTGTGCAACTTCCATGAATCTCCTTCACAGACAATTTCTATAATACCTTAGCACCGTTTATAGTTTATTTGAAGTTTCTTTGCTTCTTCTCTTCCCACTTAAATTCAGGAATAAACATTTGTCTTATCTGCTTCAAATTATTTATGGGTAATCCATTCATTACCCGCATCGTATTCATAAAAGATGCCATTTGGAACTTTACCTTAAGAGTGTCGCGGTAACTATATTTGATCCATGTCCAGTGCTTGCTCTCCCTTTTTGTAAGTTTGTAGCACTCATTCATACATGCCTTCAAGCATTTAAGTAGGCCCTGACTTGCTCATTTTTCTTTGAGAATCTACTATTCTTCTAACTCCCCACACTCTTAAAATTTTTTATCGAGTCTTGCCTACAAGTAAGACCTTCCAAAAGATACCAACCTTTCCAAATACAACCAATAAAGTGCATGTACAGTTGTCCAACCCAAATAACCATAAAGGCGCCTCAGGGAACACATATACCATGGTTACATCATAAATCACACAATTTCATATGCATTAGTACAATCGAACATTTCATGAACTTTTCCTTACTGGTAGTACATTAATAATTAACTTTAATATGCTTTGAACATCATATCGCATCTTGCAGCATAACCATCACCTCTACCATTACGTGGATAGAATGAAAGAAGACGTGTATGAATACACAATTTAGACATAACTTGAACCTTTTCACACTCAGAATTTCTTTTTATACCTCTAACTTGGTCTATTTAGATTCATAATAAAGAGCCATTTTTCAGGAAAGGAAAGAAGGAAATAATAATGACTTCCTTGTGGATTCTCATCGACTCTAAAGGATAATACAAGTGGGTAGAGTACATATCATTGTAACATTGAGATGTAAGGCATTGAGTCAACTAAACACAACCTGTCCCTTGACTGCCTTTTTTCTTTGGTTGTAGTGTTCATAAGACCAATGGTTAAGAGGCCTTGCATTACTTCTCTGGTGCAACTTTTATAAACCATGTTCACCGGCAAGATTCCCATAATAGCATATAGCATATATTCCTCTGATTGTGGCTTTTTTACGCAGGTCAATCTTGAAATTTTTCTTTAGTCTTCTTGAGTCTTTTTGACTTCTTTAATTTTCCGTAGAATCGGAGCTCAATACTTTCGTACCTAATTCGAGTTATAGATAGGTAAACTTATCAATTATCCGTTTCCATATTTATCAAAAATTCATCTTAAACTTTACCCCAGAGAAACATACTTGATCCATGGTATCTCTCTTTCTCAATTTTTTTTTTTTTTTTGGATACTTCTCCAAATCTACACTCCTTGACTTCCTGCCAACTTTTCTATACCTCGACTATTAGGGCCTGGTCTTCCTTATTTCACTCTCAGAATGTGCCCCTTTTGGCCGAATTGGACATATCGATCATTATTACTTAAGCATTGTATGCCTAGGTACGCTTACCAATATCTCTGAACTCAACTTGTTGACATAAGATTATTCTCATGCTCATGTCTTGTCATACAGAGTTCACTTGGCGTTAATCTGTACAGAACATACTTGAGATTCGAGTTACCTTCATCAAGTACCTCCAAATGTTATGTACTAACTGATGGTTGCTTGGAAGCCTCCTATGCAGCAGTACTCTAATATGACCTTCAAGAATTCACACATTATTTCGGTGGTACAAGCAATACCGGTTACCGAATCATTAACTACCAAACCGTTAAGAACCGATAGCTTATCGCGGTATTGGTTTTGCATAATTACATATCGTTAACCGATATACTGCTATTGATAAGGTAAAATCTGAACCGTACCGACCCATAGACACCCCTAACTGTACCACTCCCTCTTTTCCAGCCATGGCATTTCCTTACTTAGAAGCGGTTCTCGGTACGCCTTCCTATTTGTATCTATATTCGTATTCGTATTGTAGCCATATTTGAAAGTTTTTCCTATTTACTACAAAATAAATCCCATTTTAGTTAAAAGAAAAAATGGAATAATTATTGATCAAGTCAGGAAAGAAAAAGAAAACGACAAACAACCACATGCTCTGATGACTGATTCTTGTCTAGGACTCTGATTGGTAGTTCCAAGATTTAGCCACCTCTCGTCATTATTGCTTCAACTTAATACTTATACAAAGTAGCAACTACGAAACTTCCAGTTTCCTCCAAAAGTTCTTGGAGAGGAAGACACTGTGAAGACAAAAACATATTGACCAAAATAAAATAAAAATTGATGGATCATTTTTCATCACTAGTCTTCCTTATCTTGGTTCTTTTTGGGGTTCCAATATGTTCCTCTGTTCCCTTCATTGTTCTTCATGGTATTGACTATTCTTGATATAATTTCATATTAATATTTGTTTGTTTTGGATTGATGAGATTTGGTGGTTGTAGGAATTGGAGACCAGTGTTCTCACCATGGAGTCAAACGTTTCACTGAGGAGCTTGGTAAATGGTCCAAATCTCAAGGATATTGCTTGTAATATTTCTTTCTCTTTTTATATTTCGTGGTGTTTAGGAGTTGTACATAGTATGAATATATGACATAATTTTATTTGGTACGTAGCAAGTTTCTGCTAACACTCTGTATGTCACTGCAAATTGCTTCTTTATATAGTTAAACTAATACTCCTTTCGTTCTAATTAATGTATCATAGTTTGAACTGACAATTTAAAAGTTGTGGTCTTAAACATTCCATAACATATAGCGTTAAATATGTCAAGACATTTCTATGCCTATAGAAACTTGTCATTAAGGAATAGATAACAAGTTTTAGTTAAATCATTTTCAAATTTAAAAAGTTGTTATTGTTCTTGGAACAGACTAAAAAAGAAATACTACTATTCACATATAATGAAAGGGAGGGAATACCATTCAGGCTTATAAACTCCTTAGTCTATATCTATTTATATATATATATATGTGTTTTCTGGAAGTGAATCTTAAAATGAAAATTTGACTTCATAATAGAAAGTATTTCTTCATAAAAAGATGTTAGTTTGACGTGTATTACACTAGTGGCAGTGGCGTAGGATGAGTTTTCCTCTAATGTGTCCGTAACAGGTTGTTGAATGAGTTTGGGTTTGGGTTATGACGTTTACAAAGGTATACTTCCTCGCCAAACTGATATTTACTTTGCAGTATTATGTCAGCGAAGTGTTGTAGGATGACACCCCTTGTAAGAGAGTGTCTCTGCACTGATTAGTGGTATGGTTGAAATGTTCTTTCGGAAAAAGAAATTATCGTATCAATTTATAAACTTTGAATTCTTAAATGTTGTGGAGTTTTTGTTGAGTAATGTCATTAATCAAATGGTGCCAAATATTGTCGATCATTCCAAAATGGAAATAAATTGCGATAGAGGAAGTAGTTTCATTGCCCTTCCTCTTTAAATAATGGTAGTGCAAGTGAGGGTTTAGTTGTGTTTTTGTTCATTTGGTACTTCTTAAGCATTTCGCGGATGATCATATTCTGTTGCTTATAAGCTATTCAATGAGCTATTCAAAGAAGCAACTTATAAAGAATTCAAGGATAAATATTCAAGGCTAACTCCGTTTATACTCATCCAACTTTGAGCTAGTCAGTAGTATTCAGAAAGAGAAGAATTTATTTTTTGATATTAGGGTTGGAACCAATTGCGTGGTTATTCTTTCAGATCATGTTTAGTTAACACTTCCCTTTCACTTGTAGAAAAAGATATGTGCACAACCAAAGCTGCACAGTAATCAGCAAAATGGATTGAGAGGTTCTGTCAAATGCATCCTTCTTCCGCCACTTCTGATGTCTCTAGTTTGTATGGAGTATTTGTTTATCTTCAATACTTTTAGGGATTGTTTTGTTTGCTGGTGGAGCCATACTTGTAGACTGGATTTAGTAATAAGGTATTATGACACCATGCTTGTTATTTGTCCAAGAGAACTTAAATCAATTCATATGACACAGGGCCGGAATGTGCATTTTGAACCGTACATGCTGAATTTTTTCTGTTGCATAGTCGATATGGTTTTATTGTATAGACTAAATCCTACAGAATACCCGTGTTCTTATGTTTTATATTTTTGTATCAAAATTCACCTGTATTTTCTATGTGTTTTCTATTCTCCAATCAGCTCTTGTGGTTTAACTTTACTTATTTTATAATTACACTATATTTGAATTTTTCTCTTGCAGGGAAATTGGAAACGGATCGTGGGATTCCTGGTTTATGACTCTACAGGATCAGGTAAAGGCAGAGCATTTCGACCAAAATACTATTTATCTTGGGCTAAGAAATTTTTAAAACCTTGTTCTGATCTCTGTCTTTTCCTGTACAGGCTGAAGTAGTATGTAACAAGGTGGTGGAGCACTCTCAATCAATATTCCTTTCATGGGCTGAACTCTCCTATTTGTTTTACTCATGACAGAAGCAATTTTTCAAATGCAGGTGAAGGAAATGAAAGAACTCCAAGATGGTTATAACATAGTTGGTCTCTCCCAGGTTATTAAAGAATCTGGATCTTATTCATATGCAGACTACTTTTAATAGGTGTACCTTCCATAACAATTGTTTCCACTGTATCTATACATCTCATAGTGCCATTTTTATGCTCTAAGGTTACAGAAAGATACCAAGAAAATATATTTAGGGTGGCCAGGTCCAAAAGGAACTTCTTTCTGGGGGAATTTATTTTGATGGACGTTTTAAGAGACCATGATTAAGATTATCCTTAAACACTGGGATAGATTTGAAATGAAGGGTATGATCATCATCCTAAGCTGTCAGTGACCAAACTAGCCTAGCTCATATCAAACATCCAAACCTAATACTGCTCTCGAGTCTTGTCATGGAAGACTTGATAATTGAGAAATAGGGTTCACTTGCAAAGTATACTCTTGTGGTTGCATGGACTAAATATTCATCTATCATTTTTATGGTACAGGGTAACCTTATAGGCCGATCTGTTGTGGAATTTTGTGAGGGAGCACCACCGGTAAGAACAACACTTGAAGCAAGCTTTAGGTGTTTTCCTTGTAATTCAGATTGTATGCATCAGATAAAGATGATTTCTGATTTCATTTGCTTCTCAAAAGGCAAAGTCATTTCGACCCAGTTGTTGGTCCATATGTGGATGTGAACTTACATGTAATAAATGATTAAGATTAACTGCTCTATATATCAGCTGATGACTCCATTCGGTATTATCTTTCTTTGCTCTAAGTACTCCCGTTTTCCATATGAGGTAATATATATTGAGACAAAGACTCTCTGAGTTAACTTGTTACACAATATTGTTCTTTTAAGAAACAGAACACAGAATCTTGGGCTCAATGTTCTTTTTTTTTTCCCATCTCGTGCAGATTCTCAGTTTCCCAGTTCTTGTTTTTCATTTTTTAATCCTAGCAGGATTGTTTGGCTGATTGTCAACACATTTCAGAATAATATCTCTTCATCTTTACCTTTTCCTATCCCAAAAAAAAAAAAGGAAAAAAAATTCACCTTATTCTCCTTTCCTCAAACAAAGCCCAGGTAGCAATGCTATATTCTCCACCATCACTAGAACTCATTCTTCTGAATTTTCTGCCCTACATCAAGTAATTCTTCTGTCTTTCTTGCTATGTTTAAATATGCCAGTGATTAGTCATCGCATCAACCTGCACTTGTTGAAGTAGAAATGATTCCCTACTTCTGTGAGGGAATGCAGGATTTTTTTTCCCCCAAAAAAATAAAATAAAAACGAGATGACATGAAATACAAGCAGTCTTTTTCTCCCTCTTTGCAAATTGGACAAATGAGTTGGATATGTTGCATTGAATCCCTAAGGGCTGACAGGGTGAAATGTGCAACTTCCCTACTTTTTAATCTGCATTCTAGCTGAAGATTTATGCTGAGCGTAGATCTTTTGAAAGTTCTAAGGTTTTCCAGAGAAAGAAAAAGGAGAATTCTAGGAGAGAGACCATTGAAGTTCGAGACTTTTATTTAAATTATTGGTTTCACATGTTACGTTAGTCGTTACCATCTGCCTAGTCGCTATCTTTCCTGTACTTGAGAAATTTCAAACACGTGTTTTTGTTTCCCTTATAGGTAAAGAATTTTATTTCCTTGGGAGGACCTCATGCTGGCACTGCTTCAGTCCCTCTCTGTGGTGTAAGTGTTTGTACAGTTTTATTCCATCATTTGTTATTTATCCTTCAATAGGACAAGTTTATTTGGTAGTTTTTGGGTGCTGGATTAGACAATTATGTAAGGATCACTACTATCTCTCTGATTTCTCTTTGTGCTATCTTTTATTAGGTTTTCTGCCTTCTTCCTTTAGATTTATAGACTCCTCTTAGGCAACTCTTCTTGCTTCTTGCTATGATTATTGAAGTAAACTCAGGCGCAGTAATGGTTTTTCCTTAGCAGGGGGTGATGAGGGTGCTTAAGTTCTTTAATCACCGAGTCATGTTAATTCTCCTTTACATGCTTTTACATTGGTCTTGATCTCGTATTCATTTTGCAGTCTGGCATTTTTTGCATCATTGCTGATAATATAATGAAGTCGGAGATATACTCCGAATTCGTCCAGGTATAATGAAGCTCTTCTTTTGTTTTATTACCAACTGTTGTTTGGCATAATTCCTTCAAATGATAATGCTTATATCGCAGGCTCACTTGGCTCCTAGTGGTTATCTCAAGCTTCCAAATGTAAGTGGCAATATTATTACATCTCCATTAGTTAACGTCCAAAAGGTGTTTTGCAAACATTCCGGTCACAGTTTTTGGTGGCTTTACATCTTTGCTTCTCTGCATTCTGATGGTAGTGGACTATGCACTATCAGTTTCAGTGCTGCATAAAATCTTATTTCGCACTTGAAAATTACAATTTTGATAATCCACAACACTCACTACTCCAAAATTCATATTCGCTTATCCTTTCAGTTTTAGATGTCTTGTCTCTATCTTATGCCTATTACTATTTGAAGAGAAAGAAGTTGAAATCAAAGAATCTTTCAGTTGGATGTTGATAAAATGTTAAAAGAAGATGATGGCTGTTGTTGCCATGACAATGTAAGGTTTCATGTGTAGAATTTCAAAAGTAAATTAATCTTCTTCATCCTTCTTTAAAATTTTAATATTAGGAACTTGAGACTTCGAAATTTATCTAGTTTATCAAAGAGGAGTGGGTCGGAGGTTGGGGAGGCAAACAATATTTACCAATGTTTCAGGTTTGGAAGCTAAACTTGTGGCCGTCTCTTCACAGAATATCCCAGGGTACCTGCAAAGCTGTCGGTTTCTTCCAAGGCTTAACAATGAAATTCCTAGTCATAGAAATTCCACCTATAAGAAGCGGTTCAGCAGCTTGGATAATCTCGTTCTTATCATGGTTTGTCAAAACTGCCACTAATTCTCTCTTTGTTTCAGTTCATGTCAAATGAGCACAACCTGCAGCAGTGAGCATTATTATTTGTTCTGTTGTTGCTTATTCACAGTTTGAACATGATACTGTTTTGATACCACGGGAGACTTCTTGGTTTGGATATTATCCAGATGGGGCCTTTGAACCTGTTTTGTCACCACAAAAGGTATGGTGTCAAATGCGGTTGAGAGAATTCTTCTATTATATTATTTTCTCTGGTGTTCTAGTAAACAAGACATGTTCTCCCAATATACCATTGTTTACATTCTTGTATGATTCTTACGATGAACCAAAACGACATTGCCTAATTGTATGTATTAACATGTTTCATTGTCAACAATACTTCTATTCAACATTTCCTCTCCTGCTCTAGAAGTTAAAATGAGATATACACACTGTTTCTGGAAAGAGCATCACTATCTTCTCTTTGTACTCCATCAGTTCTTCATTAGTTCTGTTTAGTTTTGGCTGTAATGTTGGCTTACCTTCAGGGAAGACGGTAAGATGGCAGCCTCATACACTATAACTAATGCATGCATTGCTTAAATGTTCCGATGATGGCCACATCTCTACCTGTGGACTACTCGTCACCTCCCTGCTGCTTGCCATTTTTCCATTCTTACCTAAACTTTCTTTCTCCTCACTTTGTCTGCTTATGCCTTTTCTTCACTGACTGTTACATACCTCCTACCTGAACATAGCTTTGTCGCAAAGGAGATTACTGCACCTCCTTTACCAAACCATGTCGGCCAACAATCCTTTTTCATCCATGATCAGTTTTTCTGTTTCGGTTTGATCTCTCTCTCGCTCTCTCCCTCTTCCTTTTCCTCCATTATCATTGCTTACATGTTCTAGTTTGTGGGCCTGCATCTGTCACCATTGAGAATTGGAATAGGGATGTGTTGTGGTGTTTCTGAGACAGACTAAACAGGTAGAAGGAACCCTCTCTTCTCTGCTCATCCTTAATGCGAAAACCAGAGGGCAATGATGCAATCGTCAAAGAGTGGTAATATGGCTAAGCTAAGCTACAGAAAATTTCTTAGGGTGCGGTTCAATGTAATTAGGTGGACTTGAATCAAGGGAAACTTCAGATCTAGTTAATCTGGCTACCTCAATGTGTTATGCTTCGATTTGATTTTGTGCTTCAGCTTCATTTGAAGCTTAAAATCTATTCAAGTGTGATTCTGGAACAATCCGGAAAGCTCAAGATCGAGTGAACATTGACAAATCAAAGAAAAAAAATTCCAAGACTTTTCTGTTCTTCCATATTGTTTAATCAAATCTTTTTTGCCATTTATGTTGCATATTTGCCTCTTAAGTCTTATCAAACAAAAGATGCACGTAACATCCTAGTATCTGTTTGCCTTGCAAGTCGACGAGAAGTAAGCTCAACTATCTTGTAAAGAAACTTTTTTTCTTTCCTTACATTTGTGTTTCAAATTTACCCTATTAAGATTTTGCTTTCTTTTTGTGCAGACTCAGCTCTATACTGAGGATTGGATTGGTTTGAAGACCTTGGATGATGCTGGAAAGGTGAAATATATCAAAGTATCTGGGAATCATCTTCAAATTTCTTCCGGTGATATGAAAAAGTATGTTGTTCCCTACTTAGTGAAGAATGCATCAACAGACGGGAGCTCTGGGAATGTGGAACGCATGGGTTTGCATGATTTGCAAGACGAATCATCGACAGTTTTCACATTTGAGGGTTCCTCATATTATAAGTGGCCTGCACCTGTCAAGAGCTTCTTTGCTGAAATACTTGGCTTTACCACAAATGAACCTATTGTGTGACCATTAGCTAGTTGTTTGATTATTGATGATTCCACGATATACAACATTCGTTGAATATACAACATGGCTTTGATTGTAACCTTTATGTTATGATCTGGTACTCTGTAAGTACATGTCCGTGCCAAAATATTTAACTCTTGCCAATGATATCTAATATCAATCATTGCCAGCAACTGTGTAGCCATCCATTATGTGACAGACGAAGTACCCCAACTAGAACCCCAAAAAGGTAGTATGATATGGTAAGACCTGCTAAACAGAGTCAATGAACTAAATGGTTCCATTCCAAAGAAAGAAGCATGGTAATGATTTTTACTAAATAGACAGGAGTTTACTGTACATGTGTAGACTACATTTGCTGAATTAGTCATTCCAAAGGGCGAACGAGGTGGATGCTTTTGTTGTCTCGACCAGTTTTTTGGTCTCGTGCTTGATAAGGTAAACAAACTTCTTATGTTGTTGATTTCTTAGTGCAGTATTCTTCTGCTATGCTGCCTATTAATATAGTTCTAGTAGAGTAAGATTAGTAATACAGAACTTCTAGGCGTAACCTTTGATTAATAGTACAATAGAAAAACATAGTACCTGGCTTTTAAAAAAAATGTGATATTGGATGTGTGAAGTGTGACACATCAAGGAGATATATAGTATAATGAACTATGTTACGGCATTAATTGTGCTCAAGTTTTCCAGTTGATCCTAAAACAAGTGGTAGCATACTAGATCAGTAAAAACAATCTTTTAGGCAAACATAAAAACAATCTTACATACCATTTAAAATTCAAAAATCTCAAATCTTATCCATCTAATTACACCATGTTACGTTTATTCAAATTTCAAAGAAGTTTAGTTTGCTCATTAAGAATAATAATCTTTCTATATCCGATAAAGATTCCAAAATCAGTTGCTAATAGTAACGCAAATCCTTAAATCATGAAATATGTCGCAATTAAATTAGTTTGATGATTTTTACCTTTATGGATGGATTAATCTCATGATTTGAACTTTACAAAATCTTACAACTTATAAAGCTCTTAGAAAGAGGCTTAAGTTAGTTATGAGGAGCGGATTAGCACTAGCCGTTACAAAGTGATATAGATTATATATATGGTATCAGTTAAACGTTGAGTCAACCAAGTTACCTTTATTGTGAAATTTTTTAGGCACGTGAACAGTGGATAAGCAAAGGTTATTCGCTATTTTCATAAACCATATGTTACCCAAAATTCACTGACCGTTAATTAAGATTGCCTTCGTGTAGTGTTCATGCGAAAGTTCTTCATTGAAATTGGAATCTTACACCTAAATTATACGTAATAAAGTCAAGAGCGGTGCGGAGCTAGAGTATTGCTTACTGTTCGGCCGGACACCATAGCTTTGGGTACTCTATACATTATATTTGTCTTAAGATACACATTGAAGATGTACAAATTACGCCGTATTAATTTATGATCAATAATTAACTTAAAAAGGACTAGAATCCCAAATATGTAAGCTTCAAACTCTTGTTCTACCCTGCATACGGTGTAATAGAACTCTAAGCTATTGTAAAAACATCTGATTATGCAAAAAGTAACTTTCAATAACGTCGCTTGCCGATTTCTAAAATGATTTGTTGAACGATCAAATTTTCTTCATTTAATAATGATGTCCTTAAAAAGGAACATTTTCATTTTAAAACTAGAAATAATACTATAGTTTTAATAACTCCTTATAAGTTAAATTTTGCTACAATTGAGGAAATATAAAATGGACCTTCCTGTCTTATTGCATGGCGTAAAGATGAGAAAACAATTTAAATTTTCCTTTCGTCGTTTGTTATAAAAAAATAGACGTCCTTGTAAGTGATAACAAATACCTTTAACAAAATATCAAGGACATAAATCAAGTCATTAATGGGAAATCCAAAATTGCCAAATTAAGACTCACCCAAAAAAAGTAGAAACTTAGATGCAGAGACGAAAAAGGAAACTCCAATCTGTCCCCACAATGATTGCTCCATAAGTGTTTCAATATATCCAGTTTTAAAAAGCTTAGAGCTTTGATTTGCATATCCCTCATATCTTCTTTACAAAGTCTATAAACAAAGAAGAAAGTAATTTTAAAAAAAAACATTGAGTAAAAGAAGAAGGTCGATGGCTTATTCATGTTCAAAAACTTTCATTCTTTTTCTCATTTCTATCTTATGTTCCATATGTTTTACGTCTTCTACTCCGTTCATAGTATTGCATGGTAATATTTTTTCTAAATGTATTTATTTATTTATTGTGTATTAGAGTAGCATTTTGCTTCATTTTTCAACTTTTGGAAATTGAGAATGAGGTATTTTTTCCATGGCACGCAGGACTTGGGCAATCTTGCAACGATGAAGGAAGTACATTTTATACATCACAACTCAGTCTATTGTCGAGATCTAATGGATATTGCTTGTATGTTTTCAGTGTTCGTTGTCATTTTTCTACTTATTTGTCTGATCATGAAAAATCTATGTACACCATATATTATATAGGTGATTTAGGCTATTTTTTTTCCATGGATGAATAAAAAAATTTAAAATCATATTTTCGTAACTCAAAATTCTTTATCATAGTAGTTATTTCTTTTACATTTTCAGCCATTGAAGCTGAGGCATGAAGTCGAGTAGTTCAATATGATTACCTAATAACCACTTAATATTGGCTTATATTACAATCGGTCTAACTTGTATATATATACAGTAATAAAGAATTTTTACAACGTTAATATACTTTTACTTATATCAATTGCAACATGTTATTTTGTTTTGTTCATTTTCTAAGTTACCAAATTGGTTCCACGCTATGGACAATTATACGGTATTGGAGGTAATTTTAACATTATTCTATAAATTTAAAAAGATTTCACTTCGACGCATGGAAGCTAAACTTTATTATTGTTGTTGTTTAGTATTTATGAATGTTTGTTTTTTTTTTCTTTTTGTAGAGAAATTGGAAATGGAGCGTATGATTCTTACTATATGCCTCTAGACAATCAGGTAACAGTTAAAAAGTGGTAATTCTTATTGTTTGCTCATTATTTTCAGTGAATTGAATAAAATTCTTGTGCTTGTGAATTGTAATCCGTGCCTTTCCTTTTGCCCATGCTGTACTTGTAGGTTCAAATTGCTTGTGAAAAGGTAACGATCCTCCACTAGATTATTCTTTTTCTTTTTTCTCTTTTCAATTGTCCTTTTCAGAATAAAATAAATAAGGAAAACCTATTCACAAGGTCTGAATTACATCACAGGTGAGAGGAATGAAAGAACTTCAACAAGGTTACAATATAGTTGGTCTCTCACAGGTCTATATCCATGTGTCTCCCTTACTTTTGTCCTTGTGTCTTTTTAAATGTGACAATATACATATTTAATCAATGAAAATATTTGTTTATGTGTTTTCAGGGAAATATGGTAGCCAGAGGGCTTATAGAGTTCTGTGATGACGCACCCCCAGTAAGAAATTTTAACAATTTATATAACGACAGTTTTTCTTTTTCCATTCATTTCATTATTTTGTTCATCATTTTTTTTTTCATCATTTTTTTTTATTTTATTTTTTATTTTTTATATTGGAACTTAACTGTAACATAGGTCAAGAATTTTGTTTCAATTGCTGGACCTAATGCTGGTGTTGCTGGAGGTGGGTGGTCCTCGGGAATTGGAATATACAACGACTACGTTCAAGTATACTCTCTTCAAAAGCTCTCTTACCATGAGATTATTTTTTAACACATGAGTTCTAATAATCTGCAACTCT
This sequence comes from Petunia secreta, assembly GCA_029990175.1. Taxonomy (NCBI): domain Eukaryota; kingdom Viridiplantae; phylum Streptophyta; class Magnoliopsida; order Solanales; family Solanaceae; genus Petunia; species Petunia secreta. The sequence continues at coordinate 64,519,563 of JARKIP010000035.1, forward strand.
TAGGCTCATTATGCACCTAGTGGATATACCAAGCTTCCAAATGTGAGTGATTCTCGCATCTTTCTTCCTTTGCTTTTATTCTTAATATTAGTACTAGAACCCGCGTTCTATACGGACAACATTAGAGCACATTACTACAACAACCGGAACAACATCAAAATTCAATGTAATTTCAAAAGTATGGTTTGAAGAAAGTGAAATATATGCAGAATCATAAAAAATAATAATATGTCTTATTGGAGTACAACGCGGACTATATTAGAGGATATTAATCATAAAAAATAGCGATATATCTTATTGAATCACGCTAGATCATATCACAATTAACATCATTCTAACCATTATCTTATTTTTTTTAGTACAATTTACCTAATAATATAATCTGTACGAAATTAAAGGATCTAAATCATATAGTCATCGAAGAATGCTTATTTTTCTTGTTATATTGTCTTAAAATTGTCAAGTGGTTTGCAGTAGCTTTCAACTGAGCTTAATGAGGAAACTATCATTCTTTTAATAATGATGATATATAGATTTTTATTTAAAATGAAATTCTTTTCTTAAATTGGTCTTTCTTTTTCTCTTTTCACCAGGATATTGCTGGATACTTGAGAGGTTGTAGGTATCTCCCAAAGCTTAATAATGAAATTCCAAATGCGACTAATCCAATTTACAAGCAACGTTTCACTAGCTTGCAGAACCTTGTCCTTATCATGGTACACTTTGTTCTTTCTTTTTTTAATTTAATCTCCAACTACATTAATTATTCAATAATGAACTTATTAAATAAATTCCCTTTCATTTTGGACAATTTTACAGTTTGAAGATGATCAAGTTATAAATCCAAAAGAAAGTTCTTGGTTTGGCTTTTACCAAGATGGAGCCTACACTCAAGTTTTGCCTCCGCAGCAGGTTATTTTCCTATAGTTTGTACTTTAAAATCAATAGCTATGCTATATTTTAGGAGTAATATTTTTTTTTCTTTTACTTTTTTTTGGCAGACTAATCTTTATTTAGAGGATACATTTGGACTGCAAACATTGGATAAAGCTGGAAAAGTGAAGTTTATAAAGTTACCAGGATATCACCTTGGAATGGATATTCAAGAAATGCAACAATATGTTGCCCCATATCTGATTGATGGGCCAGCAAAAGGAAGCACTAAGAATAATTAAAGCTTCTTGTTAAGAACTATGGTATTAGAAAAGTAGTACTACTAAATTGTCCTCAAGTAATTTTGGTTTAGGTTTTGGAATAGAATATCTTAATGTTTATCACGTTTTCTGTAAGATCTGAAGATTAGTAGACTGCTTAAATTAATATTGCATGTAATAGCAGGTCTGGGAATAGTTAATAAGCAAGTTGATTGTAGTTCCCTTTTGTTATTGAAATGTTTGCTGGAAATTTTACAGTACATTTGTGGTAAATCTCGAGATCTATTGGTTTAGAGCACTCTACTCTAGATTCTATGCTAGTATGCTCTTTATCGATTGGAAGAAAAATGGAAAACATGCTTTGAATATCTGGAGAAGTAAGAAAAAAAGATGATGAAAATAATAAACTATTCTACCCTTAAACCAATTGATGATGCCTTCGATTAGCCCCAAAGGAGAGCACAATCAACAATGAAAACTGAAGAAAATTCTAGACAAAAGTGGGTGGATTTGAGCGAGCATAGGAAAAAGTGACGTACACGTGTTTGTTCACCAATGAAAAGATATAGGCCCAAAAGTAATACACGTGTTTTCACCAATGAAAAGATATAGGCCCAAAAGTAATACACGTGTTTTCACCAATGAGGTGGCCCAGGAATATTGTACAACTTACATAGCATTTTGTACTATTATTATCTGCAGTGTTCGTCCTCTTAAACTCCCGCTTATAAATAGGTAGAGATTTATTACTCAAGATGCTGTGCATTTCATCCTAAAGGAATTATTATAAACTCAATAATAATATGCTCGTTGAGGTTGGAGTACGTAGTGCTATCTTCTGTATATATTTTGTAATTATTTATTTTAATTTCGTTGCAGAAAAGAGAGATCGCAAACAAAACAAACATTATCGATTAAGCCTAAATCCCAAATATTATCAGGTCGGCTACATGATTTTTCTTTGACCGTATTTCTCCATTACCAAATCAAAAAAAAAAAAAAAAAGAAGAAGATAGATATATACAAAATAACAATCATAACTATTATTATCATTAATATTATTATTAGTTTTAAAAAGTTCATGTATTGCCAACTACTCGTAATAGGTATATGCATACGGATTTCCTTTTCTTCCATTAAGCCTTATCTTTAGCTAAAGGTGACCATATTTTAAGAAAATGCAGGTCATTCGAGACAATTTTCTTCCATATCTTTTTAGACCTATCTCGTCCCTTTTTAATATTGTCACCCACCAAAGTTTGTGCATTAATTAGCAGGTTGATACAAGACCAAATCAAACCTTTTCAAACGATATTCTCTCATTTTTTCCGTACATGCATGTTACTTTCACCATACGTTCAACAGTTAAGAAACCCCGCTATTGATAGGAAAAGCAAAAAGAAATGATCAGGTCCACCTTACATTATCACAAACCAAACTGTTGAATGCTGCAACATAAAAATCTCAAGATAGAAGGTTAAGAAGATTTACTGATTTATCTATTATTTATTGAACAATTCAGACATTTGAAACAAATAAAACTCCATCTTAGCGTGACATCTGTCATGAAATATACTCCCTCCGTCCCAAATGAGTTGACACTTTAGCAATTATCATTTGTTCCAAATTAGTTGACACTTCAGGATTTCAACACAAAAATTGTTAGTTCTTTCCAACTATACCCTTAATAATTAAAAGAATTTTCAACAAAATTTAATAGTCAAATATTAAATAGGGGTAACATAGTAAAATACACACTCTATTTATTGGTTTTTTTGATGGACGTGAAGAAACTAAAAACGACAACTAATTTGGGACGGAGGGAGTAGTTCATTCTAAATAAGTAACATGTATATAAGCTAAATTTAATCATAGATAATATATATTATAAAGGTTGATTTTGTAGCAGTTAATTGGAATTTCCAAAAACACAATTCATGTTCACCGCATTCAGTTTGCTTTTCCATGTGATGTATTCATTAAATAAACTGCACGTTAGTTGAGCTTTATTGCAATTTATTGCAAGTCTTCTGAGTTTCTAGATGCTTGACTACATAAATGTACTTCATTGGACCAAGTATTGGAACGTCATTCTCCTTCATAAATTATTTTGTTATTGCTATTTATTTGCCTCTGTTATAAATAAAATGTAATAGTAGCAGTAAAGTAAATGGGAGAAGTAAGAATATGGAGAGTGTTTATTATCGTCTATCTTATCTATGAATTGATGGATGAATGATATCTCTTTTATAAGTTGCAAAAGCAACCGGAGAGTTACATATCTGAACTAGCATATTAAATTCATACATGTACTTATTAGAAGTACTTCATTAATGGCATCCACAAATACAGTAGATTTGTAACACTCCCCCTTAGATGTCCATAGCAAGAGGATGTCTCGTTAAAACCTTACTAGGAAAAATCACGTGGGAAAAAAACCTAGTGAAGGAAAAAGAGTACACACATCTTGTAACACGCATTTAGAACTGCCTCATTAAAAACCTTACCAGAAAAACCTAATGGGATAAAATCTTGATTAAGGGAAAAAGAGTGCAGCGCGTATCTTACTCCCCCTGATGAAGACATTTTTTCATAACTCGGAGACGACACATTCCAATCTTGTATATCAACTTCTCAAATGTTGAGGTTGGCAATGCTTTAGTGAACAAATTTGCCAAATTATCACTTGAATGTATTTGTCGGACGTCTATTTAACCACTATTCTGAATACCATGAGTGAAAAAGAATTTTTGTGAAATGTGCTTTATTCTGTCTCCTTTGATATATCATCCTTTCAGCTGAGCTATGCATGCAGTATTATCTTCATATAATATGGCTGAAATTCCCATTTGCAAAGAAAATCCGCACATTTTCTGAATATGTTGAGTCATCAGTCTCAACCAAATGCATTCACGATTTGCTTCATGAATGGCCAATATCTCTGCATGATTTGAAGAAGTAGCAGCAATAGTTTGTTTTACAGAACACCATGATATAGCTGTGTCTCCACATGTAAATAAATAGCCTGTTCGAGAGCGTCCTCTATGTGGATCAGACTAATATTCAGCATTTGCATTACCAGTTAACTGTGACTTGCATTCATTTGAATAAAGCAATCAATTATTGATAGTCCCTTGGAGGTATCTGAATATATGTTTAATACCGTTCCAGTGTCTTCGTGTTTGGGAAGAACTAAACCTTGCCAACAAGCTTACAGCAAAAGATATATCTGGTCGAGTATTATTAGCAAGACACATCAGTGCACCAATTGCACTAAGATATGGTACTTGAGCGCCAAGAAACTTTTCACCATTTTCACAAGGTCGGAATGGATCTTTATTTATATCAAGCGGCCTCACAACCATTGGGGTGCTCAGCGGATATGATTTATCCATGTAAAATCTCTTGAGAATCTTTTCAGTATATATTGATTGATGGATAAATATTCCTTATGTCAAATGCTCAATTTGTAGACCAAAACAAAATTTAGTCTTTCCAAGGTCTTTCATTTCAAACTCTTTCTTCAAATACTCCATAGCATTTGAGAGTTCTTCATGAGCCCCAATAATATTTAAATCATCAACATACACAACTATTATGACAATTTCAGATCCGGACCTTTTTATAAAGAACAAGGACAAATTGGGTCATTTTTATATCCTTCCTTTAATAGGTATTTACTAAGGCGATTATACCACATACGGCCCGATTGTTTTAATCCGTATAAAGATTTCTAAAGCTTTATTGAACAAGCTTCTCGAGAACCATTAAATGCTTCAGGCATTTGAAATCTTTCAGGAATTTTCATAAAAATTTCATTGTCTAATGAGTCATATAAATAGGTTGTGACAACATCTATTAGACACATCTCAAGCTTTTCTTGTACTGCCAGACATACAAGGTATCTGAAGGTGATTGCATCTACCACAGGAGAATATGTCTCCATATAATCAATGCCAGGTCGTTGCGAAAATCCTTGTGCTACAAGTCGTGCTTTATATCTAACGACTTTATTTTTCTCATTTCGTTTTCGCACAAATACCCATTTGTATCCCACTGGCTTTCGGACGATTGGTCCGAAAACTTTACATTTATCAAGTGAAGTCAATTCTGCTTGAATTGCATCTTTCCATTTTGGCCAGTTATTTCTCTGTCTACATTCATCGACAGATTTTGGTTCAAGATCCTCGTTTTGTAGCATTATCTCAACGACAATACTATATGCAAAAATGTTGTCAACAACAATATTATTCCGGTTCCATAGTTTTCCTGTAGAGACATAACTAATTGAGATCTCTTCAATTTCATTATTTTCATGTACCCGAGCCTCTCCTGAAGAGGTCTTATTAGTTGTTATGTCTTTATGCTCGTTTTGAGCAATTATATCCGTAGTATGATCGTTTTGATCATTTGCTCCTTTTCTTTTTCGAGGATTTTTATCTTTGGAACCGGGTGGTCTACCATGCTTTAGGCGTGCCTTAGACTCACTTCCACAAATAGGTTTCCCTACCGAGATATCAACTCGAATTGGAGCATTTGCAGCTGGAATATGGGATTTAGTTACCCTTGGTAGGTCAATGAATACATCTGGCAGTTGATTTGCAATATTTTGCAAGTACACTATCTTTGAACTTCAAGTTCACATTAATTTGTACGAGGATCTAAATGAGATAGTGTTAATGCATCCCAGTCTATTTCTTTTTCCAGCTGCTTATTCTCTCCCCCTAATGTTGGGAAAACTGATTCATCAAAATGACAGTCGACAAATCTTGCTGTGAATAAATCTCCCGTCATGGGCTCAAGATATTTTATAATAGACGGAGATTCATACCCAACATATATCCCCAACCTTCTTTGGGGTCCCATCTTTGTGCGGTGTGGTGGAGGAATTGGCACATATACCGCACATCCGAAAATTTTAAGATGGGAAATATTTAGATCCTGACCAAAAGCCAATTGTAATGGGGAGAATTTATGATTACTTGTCGGCCTGATCCGAACAAGGGCTGTTGCATGCAAAATAGTATGTCCCCATACTGAAATGAGTAATTTTGTTCTCATAAGCATTGGTCTAGCCATTAATTGGAGGCTTTTGATAAATGATTCTGCTAGACCATTTTGAGTATGAACATAAGCAACAAGATGTTCAACTGTAATCCCAGTTGACATACAATAATCATTAAATGCTTGAGAAGTAAACTCAGCAGCATTATCAAGACGAATTGTCTTAATCGCATAATCTGGAAATTGTGCTCTCAATCTTATTATTTGAGTAAGCAACCTCAGAAATGCTATATTGCGAGTTGATAATAAGCACACATGTGACCATCTTGCAGATGCATCTACTAAAATCATAAAATATCTGAATGGTCCACATGGAGGGTGTTTTGGTCCACATATATCACCATGTATATGTTCCAGAAATGCGGGGATCCTTGTCCAAACTTTAGTTGCTCTAGTAATTAAGTTTCCTTGAGAACAGGCAGCACAAGAGAATTCTTTAAATTGAAGAATCTTTTGGTTCTTCAATGTATGCCCATGTGACTTCTCAATTATATTGCGCATCATATTATAATCGGGATGGCCCAACCAGTCATGCTAAATAATAAAATCATCTGATTTAGTAAACGTTTTGTTTACTATGGCATGTGATTCAATTCTGCCAATGCTTGTGTAGTACAAGCCAGAGGAAAGTGCGGGGAGCTTTTCAAGCACATATTTCTCACTCGATATCATTGTAGTATAAAGATATTCATCTTTCCATCAGTTTTAGTCTCAATATGATAGCCGTTTTGGCGTATATCTTTGAAACTTAACAGGTTTTTTTTTTAGACTTACTACAATATAAGGCTTCATTAATAGCAAAACATGTTCCTCCAGGTAATAATAACTTGGCTTTTCCAGAGCCTTCAATCAATCTTGTGCTACCACTTATTGTATTAAGATTGACTTCTTTTTTAATCAAATAAGAAAAATATCTCTTATCTTTTAGAATTGTGTGCGTTGTAGCACTATCAAGGAGACATATATCTTTATTATTGATCTTGGATCCAACTGAAGATTGGGAAATTTCCATTTTGTTCATAAAAAATAAAATACATAATGAGAAATATTGAAAAAGAACAAAACATGAGAAACGAGTATTAAAGTTTATTAAAATGTAAAAGAAAACTTTCTTATTATTTTATTTCCCAGTTATTGGATACATCAGTATTTCAATTATGATCTCCAAAGAAGTCTCCAGCTTCTAAATGGGTAATATCAGTGAGGCCTTCAAAAACATTATCTTTATAGGCAAGGTTCGCATCAGTAGCATCATGCTTATTTGTAAGATGTGCCAGATGTGTCCCATTATTATTATTTGGAAAGGTCAAGTGTGCCTCCACATTATTTTTATTTCTTTTGAGGGAGGCCTGAAAAAGTTTGACAAGATGTTCGGCCATACGACAATATCGTTGCCGGTGACCTTTCGCACCACATCGATGACAAATATTATTAACCTTGTCTTTTGAAGGATTATAGTGAGAACTCTTATTGTTCTTAGCTTTATTTCCACCGTGACGATGATTATTAATTCGTCTCTTGCCACGCCCATGACCATGGTCTTTACCATGGTAATTAGTTTGCCTTCTTTCAGGCATATCATGTGTTGCTACCATATTCGCCTCAGGGAATGGAGCATGTGATGCTCCCACATTCACCTTAGGGAATGGAGCAGATCCAGTAGGATGGGCTTCATGATTTTTGATCAACAGGAAATTATGTTGCTCGCCACCAGAAGGCTTGAGATCAACTCCGAATAGTTTTTGAATCCCCTTTCACGATATTGCTGTTGTAATAGCATATTTGATGCATGAAATGTGAAAAGTTTTTTTTTCCAATAAGGCATCATCATCAATAGGTTCTCCAGATAATTTTAATTGAGAACTTATTCTAAAGGCAGCAGAATTATATTCTGTTACGGTTTTAAAATCTCGTAACTGTAAATGAATCCATTCATCACGAGCATTTGGTAGTACCATGGCTTTCAAGTGATCATACCGTTCTTTCAAATTAATCCACAGTTCTAGTAGATCTTTCACGGTTACGTATTCAATTTTTAATCCTTCATCAAGATGATGGCGAAGGAAAATCATGACTTTCGCCTTATCTTGGCTTGATGTTTCATTTTCTTCTTTAATAGTATCGCCAAGACCTTTGGCGTCCAGATGTATCTCGGCATCAAGCACCCATGATAATAGTTCTTGTTGGAAATGTCAAGTGCCACAAATTCAAGCTTTGATAAATTCGACATAGTAAAAACTATCAAAGACAATAAATGAATTAGTAATGATATAAGCTATTATCAATGAAACTTATAACTACAGTGACATGAAGGGGAAAATTTTTTTTCGCTCTCTTGGATTAATGCCATCAATCATTAGTATTTAAGAATACTAATTTTTCATTTCTTATCCTGAGTTTAGATATATGAAATTTGATAACATTTTTAGTAAAAGAATTTTAAACATTTAAAGCATCTCTTCAAAAGCAAAAAATGATAGCTTATCAATGCATTATGAAAACTTGTGTATTTAAACGTATATTACTGCTGCAAAATTATATCAATATACGTGCAGTAAAATATAGTACGTTTACCTATAAGCAAGATATTACGATATACAAATAATATATAATTATAAGAAATTGGTACTTTATTTTGAGAAGATTAGAGCTTCGTGCTGATAACATGTTATAAATAAAATGTAATAGTAGCAGTAAAGTAAATGGGTGAAGTAAGAATATGGAGAGAGAGTTTATTATCGTCTATCTTATCTATGAATTGATGGATGAATGATATCTCTTTTATAAGTTGCAAAAGCAGCCAAAGAGTTACATATCTGAACTAATATATTAAATTCATACATGTACTTATTAGAAGTACTTCATTAATGACATCCACAAATGCAGTGGATTTGTAACAGCCTCAAATTATCATGTTTTTGTTTCTTATTTTAATTTAGGTAGAGAACACTTAATAATAAATTACAAAATAGAAAAAGAAGTCGTGGTTGCTTTCAATCTTGAGGTGGGGCTTTGCGAGGAAAAAAGATACTACATAATTCAAAATTACCTTCTAAAGACGAGACCAAACAGAGGCTAAAATTAGCAAAAGAAGATATCAAACTAGTTAATGAAAATGACACACAATTTCATCCTCTTAGAGATATAATTAAAGACTATAAGAATTTGTTGGAAACCAATAAGACTGTAACAGTATTTACATCTGAAGGGTGCGAACCAATGATGGCTTACTAGCAAATGAGCCACTAACAACAACAATAATAACAATATACCCAGTAATATCTCACACGTAGAGTATAGAAAGATGAGTTGTACGCAGACCTTACTCCCACCAAAGTTGAGAGGATGTTTCCGATAGACCTTCGGCTGAAGAAAAAGGAAAGAAGCAAAGAAAGAAAATAAAAGAAATAATATAAAAAAGAATAAAACTAATTCGAAAATATATTTGAAAAAAAAAATGATGAAAGTATCATAGTGAAGAAGTTACTGACATAAAAACAGAAAATACACAAGGTACGCAGAAATATAAAAATAGTGTATATATGAATAAGGTATAAACAGTATATATATGAATGATTCTACTGCTACACAGAAGTAGCAAGGCTATTGTTGATGTGTGGGCAAAATGCCACATATTACCTTCTATTTACTTGAGCTTTTGTTGTGTATTAATGATTAAATACGTGCACTTATCATGTTTAGTTGCATATTACAGGATATTGACGCTGCGGTGATGAGCAGATGGAAAACAAGTCGAAACAGGCTGAATTGCAAAGTTTCTGCTTCTGAACTGGAACGCTGTTCATCGCGATCGGGCAGCACAGCACGCATTCGCGCAGAATAATGAAAGAAGCCAGCGCGAAAGCGCCAAGGAGAATGTGATCGCGCATAAAGGAAAAAGAGCTGAAGTGCGATAGCGCCATTTGTCACGCGATCGCGAAGAAGCGCGTCTGGACTTCGCTGGACAGTTTTGGAATTTCTCATCAGCCTAATTGGGAACATATATACAGCCCTTTGCACGACCTAGGCTCATCTTTTGGCCATTTTTCCAATCTTGGAGCAAGGATCCATCAACAAGAACACCAAGAGAATGAAGATTTGGAGCAAACTATTGAGAAATTCTCAACCCTTAGTACTTCTTTCTTTACTTCCATGCTTTGTATTGAATATATTTGGTGTTGTTGATGTTATTGAAGAATTGATTTTGTGAATATATTTCAAGGTTATTTGTATTATTAATTGGTATGATTTTCGACATGAATATATGAATGAGTCATGACTAGGAATTTATATTGTTGGGTTTTGATTATCTAGCTTCCATTGTTTTGATTGCTTGACATTTGTGCTCGCGACACTTAAGTTGCCTGTCTACTTTGCTAACTAAAGACTCGGGAGAGATTAGTTAGCGTAGAATAGTGAAGCTAGCGAGGATTTAGGTTGATAGGCTATTTCATAGACTAACTCATCTAAAAGAAGTTACGCTCTGAAGAGGTCTTCTTTCCTCAGGTAATGGGTAGTGCTTTATAAGCTCAACCATGGCTTTGATGAGCATCGTTGAGGTAAATCCCTTCTAAGCCGGAAGGATCCTAGGGATTACATTAGAACGACTCGGCCATAATATATAAACTCCGTGCTATAATTGCATCCTAGGCTAAAAACTTGTTTTCTTTGGTTGTGAGAAGGCCATAGATTACATTTACCTGCTTTCCTAGTGTAATTTGTAGTTGTTAATATCGTTCCATCACCTCGTTATCCTAGTTTGTCTTTGTCAAATAGGTTTAGTTCCTCCACTACATTGATCGCATCACTTTGTTCCTTGTGGATTCGACCCCGGTTCCTAGTTGGGTAAATTGTATTGCGATGACCGTTCATACCTCAAGCCGAGGTGTGTGTTGAGCGTTGTCAAAATTGGCGCCGTTATCGGGGAACAATTGGCGTATTAGAGTAGTTTGAGGAGTTGAGCTAGTTGGCTTAGTTCCAAACTTTGTGAACCGTTGTCGTGTAAATTGTGAATAGTAGTAATGTTCTCTGTAAATTGTAAATATTTATTTGTATGTAGTGTTTACTTGCATTAGTTAGTTAGTATAGATTAGTTGTAATTATCTTGAAATGGCATCTTGGAACCAAAATTGGTCAAATATTGAAAATCCATACATGAGTGATCCTTGTCCTTACTGTGGCGGACCTCACTTTTGGCAAGATTGTAAAATTGTTTCCGGGAGCGAGTTGTGTGCACCTTCTCAACCCTTTGAGTGGGACATATGTCATGAGTGTGGGGGTCAAAATGGCCATTGTGACGGTTGTCCTAATATTCTTTGTTCTTCTTCCGATGATTTTTATAATGATACTAATGATTCTTATGAGTTTGATAGTTCTAATGCAAACATGAACATGGAACTTGAACCCGAATGGCAAGGCATCCAAGAGAAGTATCAAGAAGAGATGGACCTATCTACTTCACAAGATGAATGCAATGAAAATGAAAGATTGGAATATTTGATGGAGCGGATATTTAAAAACAATTGTGAGAATGCCGAAGTCTTCAATGAGATAACAGATACGATCCATTAAAATGGCTTAACAATTCACAACTTGGAGACTCAATTGAGCCAATTAGTTAACACTTTCAATGATCAACAAGCTAAGAGTGTTGCCAAATCCCAACAAAGACTTTATATGGAAGATGAGCTCGAGTTCCAAGAAGAATCCTACAAGGATGATGTGCTTGAATGCCAAGAAAGAATTGTTGAAGAAGAGTACAATTGGGATGAAGAGGAAATTATGAGCCGAGCTTGGCTCCCAGATCAAGCTCAAAAAATGAAAGTCCATGATGCATGACTTCATGACTTAAATGTAGATGGTTGGGATCTCGAACATGAAAAAGAAGAACTGGGACAAAGAGTGAACCAATTTGATCTTGAAACTCGTGTCTTGAAAATTCTAATGCATGAAATGGTTGAAGCTTCCACGGCTTAACATGAAGAAATAGTGAATGATATACTAGAAATTAGCGAATTTGTGGAAGAGAGCACAAGTCAAATCATGGGAACTCATGGAAGTGATCACATCTTCAAGATATTTGGTAATGATGTCGTGCGCAAGAAATTTGTGTTGGAGTCTAGAGCAGAAATGAAGAACTTTTGTGATGAAGACTTCAGCATAATTGAAGAGGAGTATGTCATGCTTGGTGCTCCATTGGTGTTAGAACAATTAGGACCTCATTCACTTCATTTTTCAACTCTATGTGTTGATGAGGCAATAGAAGTGGAAGAACAAGCACTATCGGATGAGTTTTGCATTGATGAGCAAAATGGGTACATTGTTGAAGTTGCCACGCCAAGAAGGCAAAATGACATCCCTCACTTGAAGGCGAAGAAGTGTAAGATGAAGAATCCAGCTTTGCAAGCTCGGAAATATGTACCCCCGCCTAAAGAGCATGACAAAGAGCATGAAGCCATGTTGGGGAGAAAATTCACCTGCACCAAGTGGAGAGAAAAGCATCATGGGTACCTTCTAGCCAAGACGTTAAATAAAGCGCTTGTCGGGAGGCACCCCGAATCTCTTTGAAATTTTTAATTGTCTATTGATTGCATGTTAGGTTAGATTAGTTTTTGCTATTTTTTTAATCATCTCACATGAATCCCACATTTGTTAGTTGTTAGGATGCATGATCTAAGGCATTAAACATGAAAAAAATGGATTGCACAGGGGTGTAGGGCGGACCACCAATTGAGAAGAGGCAGACCGCCCACTGAAATTTGACAATCTGCATCCCTGTAGGCGGAGCGCCTAATGTTTGGGGCAGACCGCCTCACTGAAATTCTGCTCACTGGATGTTGGACTAAAAAGTGTTCATCGCCTTCGCGTCAACAGCTATGCGATCGCGTTTCACTGTGAGCCAAACCCGCGCGATCTCATTCATCACACGCGATCGCGTAGGTTCACTTATCAGTAAGGCGCGATCGCGGCTAGGGTCACACGATCGCGATGAACAACGTAGCAGGTAGATATAGGCAATTTTAAGAGGCCAAATGCCCATTTGTTTTAAACTCTCATCCTCTCAAATTCCCCTCCCCCATATTTGCATCCCAACTGCTCCATTTCACCACTCTCAAGCATTTCGTCGCCTTCATCAAGGTATGTTTCTCAATTTCCATCTTTAATTTTGTTGACTAAAAGCATGTGTAAGTAATCCTCCTCTCTTGGTTCCATTAGTGGTTGTATGAATGGGAAAACAAAGGGCTTTAAATAGAAATAGGGGGAAGTCTGATGTACCCTTATTGTTAATTTATCCATCAAGAAAATGGGTTAGTTGCAAACTTGTCTTTACCCAATTGAATTAAATTCTAGCGTTAATTGTGAAAAAATATTGAAGCCAAAACTCATGTTTTTCTTGTTTAATTGTGGGTGTGCACTGTGATTGATGCTTAAAACATGTAAACTCTGGGTGTTGTAGCTAAGGTCTATCTCATCCTTCTGGAGAAGACAGCTTCGCGATCGTGTGATGACCTTCGCGATCATGCAGCTTTGTCCAGGTCTGTCCTTCGTGATTTCGCCTGTCCTTGCGCGATCGCGCAGAGATCCAATTTCTAGCAGAAACAGTGAGCTTGCACAGCTCGCTGCTGAAATTTTTTAGCTTCAACCTTTGGCTCATGAGCTTTATTAATTCATATATTAAGTACCTAAATCGTGGTTTGACAATGTTGATCTTTGTAGGTACTTTTTCCCTTACAATGGCCGAAGGAAACAACCAACGGAGCTTAACAGGAGAAGAAGAGGTAGCATATGACAGAACAAGATTCTTATCCGCATCATGCTATGAAAAATTCCAAAGGGATCTTGAAAAGAGCTTCATTAGGGAAATAGGGATCCATATAGATAAAGTGGAAGAGAAACTCCCCAACTTATTCCAAAAGCTTGAAAATAATGGATGAAGTTGTTTTGCCAAAACACCTGAGAAGGCAAACGCTACCATAGCAAGGGAGTTTTATGCAAATGCCACTCGAACAGATTTTAGTGGTGAGTTGGTGACTACTGTGAGGGGCAAGTTAGTGCGGTTTGATGCAACTGCTATCAGTACAGTGTATGGGCAAGATAACGTTGACAATGGATGGTTGATATGCTTCAAGGGGGTAAACCCTCAGGTTGGTCCACATTCGGACACAAGATTGTATCCACTGACTTCACAGCTTAGGCCCGCATCTGGTTATCCATTGTGTGCACTAGGGTGATGCCTTCGGGCAATGAGAGTGATCTCTCTCCTGAAAAAGCTCGCCTGATCACAGCACTGATTGACGGGCTCAAGGCCAATGTTGGAGAAATAATTGTTGGGGAGATTGAAGAGGTGGTGCTAGAGAGAACAAAAAGCTTATTCTTCCCAAGCTTGATTCACCGGCTATGCATAAATTCCAGAGTGGAGATACGCACTACTGATAAAAGTGTGGGTCCTGAAAAGCCTATTTATCCACTACTGAAGAAAGGACAGGGAGGGGTAACATAGAGCAAGAAAAGAAAAGTTGAGATGCCCTCCCAGATTGATGTTGAGGACCAACTTTTTGGGCAATTCTCAGCACCCGCTGCTACTGCTGCACCAGGGAGTTCATACACTCCAGTTCCACCACTTGCATCAGGAGCGTCTAACATGAGGTACATTTCCTCTCAAATTTCTTCCGTAGACGCTCACATTAGACAACTGGTAACAGGGCTTCCTTCAGGCCCACATGGAGAGGGTTCTTCCTCCAGGCTTCGAGCACTTTATCATTAGAGGCAGTAGCAGCTGAGCAAGAGTAGATTAAGATCAGGCTGGACAAAATGGAAGGAAGCAAAAAAAGTTTGGCAAGAGAACAAGCAACTTCCTCAACAAGATGATGAGTAAGCTGAACTCACTCTGTCGCTCTACTAGCTCAGATGAGGAGTCTGATGATGAGCTTCGCTACCCCAACACTGACAGTGAGGATTGATCTTCTAGTCAGAGAGTTCCTTACATCCTTTGTATTACATTGTTAGTTGCATTGAGGACAGTGCATACTTTAAGTTTGGAGGTGTATTTGTGTTTTGGGTGTAGTATTGATGTTGCTCGTGTACTTGATGTTAATGACATGTCTACCTCATCTTGTCCTTGTTTTTGAGAAAATTGTGGATACTTTGTGGATGATCATTTTCTTTGATATTAGTATAAGTATTGTGTTAATGTCTTGTGCATATTTAGTATTAGTAGTTATTATAGTATTTTGTTAATAGCTTGTTCATATTTAGTAGTTAGTTAGAATTATATATATATATATATATATATATATATTAGTTAGAATTATATATATATATATATATATATATATACACAAAATAAAAAAAAAACAAAACAAAAAAAGGTACTCCCATGAACTACGCTTGGGATGTTGTCTTGTTTTTATCTGATTCACCTTTGTGTCATACGTAGGCATCCCACTTGGGTGCGAAAGCCTCATTTTGGTCCGAACAACCATTTTCATTGTAAATACCATGTTGTATAAAATTTTTGAAATAACTTTCTTGGTTTTCTTTGCCATGGTTCTTTTCCAAGGAAGTAATTGTGTTGAACCGGACATCTTTATGACTAGTTTAGTAGTTAGTTGAAAATAATGATGACTAGTGTGGATTTTTACTCCTTGGCCAATTTTTGGCATGTTTGGTTCCACCATTATTTAATTCTTGTCATGTGAGCTAGTTTTAAAAAATAGATAGAAAAATTTAGTTGGTAAATTGTGGTATGATTTTTAAGTTCAACCTTTGACTCTTGTGTCACTAGCTAGCTCTCATTAGGCTATGAGTAAACTTTAGATGCTTAATTGCCTTTGATTGAGATTTTAATATACTCGTCTTCCTTGCTTTACTTGTGCAATGTGTGGTGAGGTTTTGGTGTGTTCATGTGTATGCTTCTTGATCTAGAATTTGCCCTAAATGTGCTTCGAGCCGAAATCCTAGGTGGTGCTTGACTTGAAAAATGATTTTAGGCTTTCTTTGGCCTGCTAGTAACATAAAAAGCCTACCCTTGCATTACAACCTCAGTCAACCCCTTAGAGCTTAATATCCTTTCTTTTGGCAACCACATTATTAATCTGGACCAATTCTAAGTGCTTAAAGCACTAATCCTCTTTTTTGCCCTACCTCCTTGAGTGCATTTAAAGACGTGCAACTTAGGCAAAAGCCTAAGTTTGGGGGTGACACGAGTTATGGTGAGCAAATAATGGATTGTTAATACTAAAATTACCTTACAACACTTCATCTTGCTCATTTTCAACAAACAATGGATTTTCAAATAGTTTAAAACCTTGATACAAACCACCACTACAATCAAGAGTTCTATCAAATGCTATCACCTCAAGATCAAGCAACTCACTGGCACATTTTTCAAACAAAGGTGGAACATCAAAACTCAATTCATTATGTCCAAGCTCATCCATTTGCACATCACTAGTGTGGGACAATTCACACACACAAAATTCATCAATTTTCTTTTCACAAGTGTGCCCAACTAGTGTATGCTCACAACCAATATTATCAATGCAAGATAAAGAATAATTAATTCCACAAAAAGTAAAGCTACCATTCACACTCAAGCCTCGATCAAACTCACCCAAAGGAATACAAGAGTTAGGATTAGCTTTGTTACCTTGTAGCACATCTAAAGATTCTTCTTTACCTTGGCTTTTCTAAAGTAAGCTCACTTGTTCGTTTGGAGACTTCATATTGGTCTCTTCTTCTTCTTTTTTTCAAGCATGAAACCACTTTCAAAGAAGGATTCCGAATTTTAGCTTCTTCAAGAGTACCTTCAAGAGACACAAAACAACTAGAGAAACAAGAAATGTAGAATTGTTAGAATAAGGAAAATCCTCACCCCCACTCTTTCGTTTTCGCTCTTTCTTTTCTCTCATTTTATTTTCAAACTCCTCTCTCTTTTCTTGTGACAACTCACTCACTTCACTCAACTCAAGCTCTCCTTTTTCCTCTTTTGAGTTGTCACTTGTCACTCCCTGACTCCTCTCAATCTTTTCTCTCTCATGTTCATTTGAATTAGGATATGTGCCAAGAATCCTTTTGGAAGGAGTAGGGGTACTCTTGACCTCATCTTTTAATTTTTCTCCTTGAGAATCTTCATCCAACCTTTGCTTCACCCCTTTTGCCTTTGTCTTTCTTCCCTTTTCTAGCATTCCAAAATAAGATTCTTGGACTTTCATTGGAGGGGTGGTGCCAAGAATAAATTTTTGGTCCTGTAAAGTGAGAGCATGCTTTCCAAACTTCTCTCTATACTTGGCATTTCTAGCAAGCTTCCATGGTTTTCCCAACAACTACTGACAACGTCTTCTGGGCATCACATCACATAGTACTTTATCATGATAATTGCCAATTTTGAACTTTACCCACATTTGTTGTGTAATGACCACAAACCCCATCTCCATTCAACCAAGGCCACCTATAGTGTAAGGGATGACTACAAGTTTCCAACTTTAATTGCTCAACCAATGAAATACTTGCAACATTAGTATGACTCTTATAATCAATTATCATAGCATAAGTAATCCCTCCAACCTTACAAATTGCATGGAAGAAGTTCTTTCTTTCTTCCAAAAATTGCTCCACACAAACTTCATCACACTCATGGTTGTCTATAAAATAATTCTGTTGAAACATAGTTCTCAAAGCATTGTTAGTCTAAGACAAATCACTTGTAGTACATGTAGCACCTTTTCCCACTCTAGGCCTCAAGTTGTCTTTCACATAAGAATTAGAGACATTATGTAACAGCCCAAGCCCGCTAGTGATACTGTCCGCTTTGGGCCTAGGCCCGCACGGTTTTAAAACGCGTTACATGGGTCTAAGGCCAGTTAACTTATATATCCAACATCTATCCTGTGTTATGCCGATGTGGGACACTTAACCCTTAACTGGGGATGTTACATACACCCCCTCTTATGGAATCAGCGTCCTCGCTGAGGTTCGCCCCGCGTACCGGGATTCACCTAGACTCACTACGGAAGTTTGCCCCGTATACCGGGATTTGCCTACACTCAGCCCTGAACTTTGACCCACATCGACAAGGCTGACACGTAGTGGCTTTGGTACCATCTGTAATAGCCCAAGTCCGCTAGTGATACAGTCCGCTTTGGGCCTAAGCCCGCACGGCTTTAAAACGCGTCACTAGGGTCTAAAGCCAGTTAACTTACCCAACATCTCTCCTGTGTTATGCCGATGTGGGACACTTAACCCTTAGCTGGGGTGTTACACATTAAACCTTTTAGCACAATTAGAAGATGTAGACTCTCTTTTTCTCATGGAGTAATTACCACTTCTCCTCAAACCGATAGAAAGACCACTACTATTCTCTCGTTTATTTTTAGGAACACAAAGAGAAGATGCAAATGGACATCTCTATAATAAGCTTCATCATCAATTCTCTCTATGTCATTATATATATTTTCATGTTCATCACAAGAAGAGTAAGTAGGAACATTGTACCTTGAAGCGTCACTATCATCATGACACGACCCGAATTCTTGATTAGGCCGTGCGGGCACCCGACCACCTCCCCTAAACCTGTCGGGTGAACCCTATTGACTGAATCGATATAAATTGTGAAGAATTACCTTGAAATGAAAATGAACTAAACTTTAACAACATAAGATAACTCTCCAGGATAGACAAACATACAAGCTGTCTGAATAATGAAACTAACTACCCGGAAAACACATATTCAAAGGTTCCCAGATCAGACATCTAAGAAGGCCAAAAGATATACAAACCTCCCGAAGGAAGCAAAAGTAAGGAAAACTGTAATATCTTAAGTTGGTGGCCGCATGAACAGGATGGCTCACCATAGATAGCTGAAAACGTACTACTCCTCAATCACGACGCGACTGGCTGGGTCCTAGAGCAGAATCTGCCGAACGAAAAGAAAACACAAGAACAAATAGGGGTGAGTCATAAGGACTCAATAAGTGTGAACAAACTAGCAACCTCGAAAAATAGATACGCTAGTCAGGGAAACGGAACCAGACAATAATCAACAAATAAGCAATGCACATATAAGCAGAACAGTAGTCATGTACAAAAAATCTACGCAATAGTATGAAATGAAATGGAATGAGATAAAATGAAATGAAATGAAATGAAATCAGATGAAATGAAATGAGATGCAAAGGGTCACATGTGCCCATAATCCTATCCCGAAGCGGAATACACCTGCATTCGAGGGGAATCTAATCTGCTAACCAACTGGAGCGGGATACTCCTGCTCCTGGGGCAGAATACTCCTGCACCCGATATAATATAAACCAGAGGCACAATACTCCTGCACTCCGTATGCTATGCAATGTAATGCATATGAATGCAATGTGATGCAATAATAACCCTTCACCGGCGCAGGCTCATCGACAGCCGGGAAGTAGATGCCAACTCCAAGCAAAAGTACAATACTCACATTCCCAATGCAATATCAATAACAGGACATAACATATAATATAGAATATAAATTCAAAGCTAAGGCGTAATGAGTACGCCTATCGGCAGCTACACACGTAAGGAACACGTGGTAGAAAATACCCGAGGCCAAGTGCCTCCAGAGAAATGGATATAAACACTTACCATATTCCAAAGCTAGCCCTGTTATTCAGCAACTGTTTTTTTTCCTTTAGATTAACTGCCAAACGATCCCGCTCTATTCAATAAGCAGAAAAATTATATCAAATAAAGCTAAAGGCTCCATTCCTTATGTTTTAGGGCAATCCAGTTAGGAACCAGATACCCTATTCGCATACGCAATATGCAGGCCAGGCCTATGTACTGGGTTCAAAGTCCCATAACCAAACCCTAAATAAATTATATTTAAATGTTGCCCATAACTCACTGAGTACGAATATATAATCATTTCCATCATCGGGGTCCCATTGACCCTTCAAATTATCAATTTAAATCATTAGGGCGATGTCTAATATCTTTATTTTTACCGTAAAAATATATTCAAACACATATAATAAGCTAAGATAATGAGTTAACATCATTACATGGAGATTTGGGGTAGAAATTCCACTATTTTTCCTCCTCCTTTTCCCTTTTTTCCTCTATCTTTTCCTAATTTTTCTCTTCTCTGTATTTGTAGTATGTTTCTGCGTCAATATGTAGCTAAATGATGCTAAAGGATTAGATCCCTTAGCAACCGACCTTATCACTTTAATTTATTTTTTTTAATAATAAATTCGCTACGACGATTAAAATTAAAATGGAGCACTAGAGAAGTCGAAATAATCCTAAATTTTTCAAGTAAGTTATACAAAATATATGTAACATACTCGTGAATACAGATCTCAAATCAGACTCCCGAAACTCAAGATGCGAATTTAAAGGAAAAAGGTCAAATTATTTAACTTTCGGCATTTTAGCGGAAACTAGTCGAACGACATCAAAATTCACTTTCGAAAAATCACAAAAGTCACAAATAATCATACGAACCTAACGGCGCTTTCGGATTTCGAATCGGAACTCATTCGTCAAAACCGAGCTCAAAAATCTATTTTTAATATTTATCGACGATAAAAACTTGAAACCTTCTTACGATGCCTACTCAACGAGGTCTGATTTAGTTCAAATTTTACAGACATGTCCTAATGGACCTTACGAATATTTTAAAATTATCGGCACACCAATTGGAGTCCTAACTTCTGAAACGACTGACGGAGGTCGTTTCATTCTCCTCCACTTAGACTCTCGTTCGTCCTCGAACGAGCAAGAGTCTAAAATAGATTTCGCACCTCTTATGAGAATACTTACACCAATTTTTCAATGACATTTACTATGAAACCAAAATCATATACAATAGTAAGAACTTTTAAGCTTTAAAGACCAAGTTCGAACCTGAATCGTTGAAGAGGTAAGGATACCTCTCACGCATACTGGACTCAAGCTCCCAAGTGTCCTCCTCACGAGGTCGATTATTCCATCGCACTCGAACCATCGGTATCTGCTTCGGACGAAGTTTCCGGACATCACGTGCAACTGTAGCAACTAGGAACTCCTCGTAAGCCAGGTTCACATCTAGCTGAGCAGGATCTAATTCGACTACTTCGGAAGGATCTCGGACACACTTCCGGAGCATCGATACATGGAAAATTGGATGAACTGGCATAGAAGCTGGCAAGTCGAGCCGATAAGCTACCTTACCAATACGCTTCTCGATACGGAAAGGGCCAATGAACCTGGGACTAAGCTTTCCTTTCCTACCAAACCTCTTTACACCTCGCATCGGTAACACTTTCAAAAATACAATGTCCCCGACCTCGAACTCTAACTCTCGGCTCCTCCGGTTCGAATATGAAATCTGTCTACTCTGGGTGGTCCGTAAACGATCCTGAATAACACGAACAACATCAATAGTCTAATGAACCATATCTGAACTCATCACCTCAACATCTCGAGACTCAAACCAGCCAATAGGAGAACGACATCGACGACCATATAAGGCCTCAAATGGAGCCATCTGAATGGAATACTGGCAGCTATTATTATAAGAGAACTCTGCTAACGCCAAATTAACATCCCAGTAACCCCCGAAGTCCCGTGCACAAGCTCTCAGCATGTCCTCCAGAATTTGAATAACCCGCTCGGACTGACCATCAGTCTGAGGATGGAATGTTGTGCTAAGCTGCACCTGGGTCCCCAACTCTCTCTGAAAAGACTGCCAGAACTGAGAAGTAAACTGGGAACCACGATCTGAGATAATAGATACAGGAGTACCATGCAGCCTAACCACCTTCTCAATGAAAATCCGAGCCAATCTCTGAGCTGAATCAGTAGTCTTTATAGGGATAAAGTGAGCTGATTTAGTCAGTCTGTCGACAATGACCCAGCCTGAATCGTGGCGCCGCAGGGTCTTTGGCAGACCAACTATAAAATCCATTGTGATGTGCTCCAACTTCCACTCGGGAATGGGCAATGCCTGAGCTAACCCTGCTGGTCTCCGGTGCTCGAACTTAACCTGCTGACAATTCAAGCAACGAGATACATAATCAAATACATCTTTCTTCATCCCCTTCCACCAGTATAGCTCTCGGAGGTCCTGATACATTTTTGTAATACCAGGATGAATGGAATAGCGCGAGCTATGAGCTTCACCGAGCACTGACTGCCTCAAATCCCCAACATCAGGAACACAGAGTCGACCATTAAACCGAAGAATTCCATCTCAATCAAGCTTGAAGGAGGGAACTCCTCCACTTAGGACACGACCACGCAATTCCTGCAGATGAGGATCCTCGAACTGTCTTCCCTTAATCTGATTGACCAAGGAAGATTGAGCTGCAATACATGCTAAGACTCGACTGGAGTCTGGGAAAAGAAATCTCACACCAAAGTCGGCAAGGGACTGCAATTCTCGAGCCAATGGTCTCATATCAGCATAAAGAAAAGCCATGCTGCCCATGGACTTCCTGCTCAAAGCATCTGCTACCACGTTCGCCTTCCCAGGATGATAGCGGATAGTGAGATCATAATCTTTAATCAATTCAAGCCACCTCCACTATCGGCCGTTAAGATCTTTCTGAGAGAGAAGATACTGCAGACTCTTATGATTCGTATACACCTCACAAGGCTCGCCATAAAGATAATGCCTCCATATCTTCAAAGCAAAGACCACAGCTGCCAATTCTAAATCGTGAGTCGGATAATTCTTCTCATTCGGCTTCAACTGTCTGGAAGCATAAGCAATTACCTTCCCGTGCTGCATAAGAACACAACCAAGGCCCACACGAGATGCATCACAATAAACTACAAATCCATCAGTGCCCGAAGGAAGGGATAATACTGGAGCTGAAGTCAATAAGGCCTTAAGCTTCTGAAAGCTTGCCTCACACTCATTGGACCATCGAAACTGAACCGCCCTCTACGTCAGGCGAGTCAGGGGAGCTGCAATAGTAGAGAACTTCTCCACAAACCTCCGATAATAACATGCCAATCCAAGGAAGCTGCGAATCTCCGTCGGAGTGGTAGGACGAGGCCATTTCTGCACTGCTTCAATCTTCTTCGTATCAACCTTGATACCCTCACTAGATACCACGTGACCCAAAAATGCCACAGAATCAAGCCAAAACTTACATTTTGAGAACTTGGCATACAACTTACAATCACGGAGGGTCTGAAGAACCACCCTCAGATGATAATCATGCTCCTCCTGGCTACGAGAATAAATAAGAATATCATAAATGAAGACAATGACAAAGGAATCAAGGAATGGCTTAAACACCCGGTTCATGAGATCCATAAAGGTTGCAGGGGCATTAGTCAACCCAAAAGACATAACTAGGAACTCATAATAGCCGTAACGAGTCCTAAAAGCAGTCTTCGAGATATCTGACTCACGAATTTTTAGCTGATGATAACCAGATCGCGGATCGATCTTAGAAAAGAATTTGGCACCCTGCAACTGATCAAACAAATCATCAATACGAGGCAAGGGATACTTATTCTTGATTGTGACCTTATTTAGCTGACGATAATCAATACACATCCGCATAGTCCCATCTTTCTTTTTCACGAATAGAACAGGAGCACCCCACGGAGAAATACTCGGCCTAATGAACCCCTTATCAAGAAAATCCTGCAACTGCTCCTTCAGCTCCTTCAACTCTAATGGGGCCATGCGATAAGGAGGGATAGAAATAGGCTGAGTCCCTGGCACTATATCAATGCCAAACTCGATCTCTCGATCTTGAGGAAGTCCTGGCAAATCATCTGGAAACACGTCAGGGAACTCCCTAACGACAGGAATAGAATCAAGAGATGGAATCTCCACAGTGGTATCTCGAACCATGGCAAGATACGCTGAACACCCTTTATCCATCATCCGCTTACCTTCAAGAAAGAAATAACATGCCCTATGGGTGGCAAATAAGAGCCCTGCCACACCACCGATGCTGAACAAGGAAGAGACAACTGAAGAGACTTGGCATGACAATCTAATGTGGCATGACATGACGCCAGCCAATCCATGCCAATAATAACATCAAAGTCAACCATATCTACAATTAGAAGATCTACTAATGTCTCACAACCCCCAAAAGATATGGTACAAGCTGGATAAACTCGATCCACAATGATAATGTCTCCAATAGGAGTAGAAACACAGAATGGATCACGAAGACGTATATAATCAACATAAAAGCCCGAAGAAAAATAAGGAGATACATATGAATATGTAGACCCCAGATCCACCAAAGAATATGCATCTCCACCACAAACAGATAAAATACCTGTAACAAAAGCTAGGGATGCCTCGACATCCTGCAGGCCGGCAGTGCATATAGCTATCTCTGCGGCTGAGCTGAGCCGCTACCCTGACGACCATCTCTAGAGGGACCACTAGGACCACGTCCCTGACCTCTACCGGGTGGTGGTGCACCTCTAGCTAGCTGAGACCCTGGAGGGGCACCCTGAGGCTGCTGCTGCATAGGTGCTGGAAGGCGAGGGAAAGGGCGGCTACTACCCTGCTGATGGAGATAAGGGCAACCCTTGTTGTGATGCCCTGGATCCTGACAGATAAAGCAACCTGGAGCAAATCTACGCTGATCAAACTGAGACTGATCTCGCGGGCGAAACCAAAACTGACCCTGAGAAGAAGTAGGCGCGTTCTGAGTACCACGCGTTGGAAACTGAGCGGGTCTGACAGGAGGCCTACTCTGCTGCTGATAACTCCTACCTCCATACGAGGTACTAGAATGCCCTGGTCCACGAGATCTCTTACTCTCCCACTCTAACTCCTCCATCTCCAATCTATGATAGGCCTCATACCTCCTGGCAATATCAACAACGACATCAAACAGAGTACCAGCCTCAATCTCACGAGCCATCTGGGACCGCAAATGAGGAGAAAGTCCATCAATAAA
The DNA here is from genome assembly GCA_029990175.1 of Petunia secreta. Taxonomy (NCBI): domain Eukaryota; kingdom Viridiplantae; phylum Streptophyta; class Magnoliopsida; order Solanales; family Solanaceae; genus Petunia; species Petunia secreta. The sequence continues at coordinate 64,544,686 of JARKIP010000035.1, forward strand.
ATGTCTGACCCTCTCAGAGGGCTCCTGCACGAGATCTGGAGCATAGCTGGACATCTCTGAAAATAAAAGCTCGTACTCCGTGAATGACAGGTTACTCTGTCTAATCCTCTCAAACTGTCTCCTCTTCTTATCCTGCTGACTGCGAGGGAAAAACTTCTCCATGAATCGATGAGAGAACTCACTCCAGGTCAGCTTAGCTAAGCCCTGCCTAGCTGATCGGAGTGCGGTCCACCAAGCTTGAGCCGGACCCTCAAGCTGGAAGGCAGTATAATCAGCTCCATACTGCTCAAGATATCCAAAGGCATCTAAGATACACTAACATTGATCAAGAAACTCACGAGGCTTAAGCTTATCTGATTTCTGACCAGAGAACTTCGGAGGACTAAGTCGGGTAAAAGAATACAACCTTGCCGGATCATCAACCTGACCTGCTACCTGGACTGGCTGACCAGCCTGAACAACCGGAGGTATAACACCCACTACCTCTGGAACATGACCACCTGGAACATGAACTGCTGGGGCTACCTGTGGAGCTGGAATGGGGGCTTCCTGAACTTGAGAACCAATATCTACCGCAGCCTGAGGAGTTGCCTGAGGGATAGGAGCATCTACAGCAGCCTGAGGAATAGGAGCATCTACGGCAGCCTGAGGAATAGGAGCATCCATAGCAGCCTGAGGAATATGAGCATCTACGGCAGCCTGAGGAATAGGAGGTCCCTGGGGCATCTGCGTCGCTAAGAATCTCATAAAAGCGTCATGAAGTGCGGCGGGAACGAATAAGCCCTGCTCGCCCTACCCAGCAAAAGCTGGCACTACCGGAACCTCTGCAGCATGATCAACATGATCCACCTTCCTCGTGGTCTGGGCAACTCTACCTCTGCCTCGACCATGACCTCTACCGCGGCCAACAACACCACCTCGCGGAGCAGCAGGCATAGGGGCGACCGCTGGCTTCTCCGCCTCTCGCCGAACATTCGTGTACGTTCTCACCATTTACTGCGGAAAATTAAAAATATTTAACTTCAGATAGGAAGACTCACGCACGACAGGGAAAGAAAGAAAGGAAACTGCCTAAATGCCACCATAGCCTCTCGTAGATAGGTACGGACGTCTCCTCCCGTTCAGCGAGACACTATAAGACACTGTCATGATCTGGAAAGACTCTAAACCTCGCTCTGATACCAACTGACACGACCTGAATTCTCGATTAGGCCGTGCGGGCATCCGACCACCTCCCCTAAACCTGTCGGGCGAACCCTATTGACTGAATCGATATAAATTATGAGGAATTACCTTGAAATGAAAATGAACTAAACTTTAACAACATAAGATAACTCTCCAGGATAGACAAACATACAAGCTGTCTGAATAATGAAACTAACTACCCCGAAAACACAGATTTAAAGGTTCCCAGATCAGACATCTAAGAAGGCCAAAAGATATACACACCTACCGAAGGGATCAAAAGTAAGAAAAACTGTAATATCTGAAGTTGGTGGCCGCAATGAACAGGATGGCTCATCATAGACAGCTGAAAACGTACTACTCCTCAATCACGAAGCGACTGGCTGGGTCCTGGAGCAGAATCTGCCGAACGAAAAGAAAACACAAGAACAAATAGGGGTGAGTCATAAGGACTCAATAACTGCGAACAAACTAGTAACCTCGAAAAATAAATATGCTAGTTAGGGAAACGGAATAAGACAATAATCAACAAATAAGCGATGCACATATAAGCAGAACAATAGTCATGTATAGAAAATCGACGCAATAGTATGAAATGAAATGGAATGAGATGAAAATGAAATGAGATGCAAAGGGTCACATGTGCCCATAATCCCATCCCGAAGCGGAATACTCCTACATTCGAGGGGAATCCAATCTTCTAACCAACTGGAGCGGAATACTCCTGCTCCTGGGGCAAAATACTCCTGCTCCTGGGGCGGAATACTCCTGCACCCGATATAATATAAACCAGAGGCGGAATACTCCTGCACTCAGTATGATATGCAATGTAATGCATATGAATGCAATGTGATGCAATAATAACCCTTCACTGGTGCAGAACTCTCATCGACAGCCGGAAAGCAGATGCCAATTCCAAGCCAAAGTACAATACTCAGATTCCCAATGCAATATCAATAACATGACATAACATATAATATAGAATGTAAATCCAAAGCTAAGGCGTAATGAGTACGCCTATCGGCAGCTACACACGTAAGGAACACGTGGTAGAAAATCCACGAGGCCAAATGCATCCAAAAAAATGGATATAAACACTTACCGAATTCCAAAGCTAGCCCTGTTATTCAACAACTACTTTTCTTTTTCCTTTAGATTAACTGCCAAACGATCCCGCTCTATTCAATAAGCAGAAAAATTATTTGAAATAAAGCTAAAGGCTTCATTCCTTATGTTTTAGGGCAATCCAGTTAGGAACCTGATACCCTATTCGCATACGCAATACGCAGGCCAGGCCTATGTACAGAGTTCAAAGTTCCTAGCCAAACCCTAAATAAATTATATTTAAATATTGCCCATAACTCACTGAGTACGAATATATAATCATTTCCATCATCGGGGTCCCATTGACCCTTAAAATTATCAATTTAAGTCATTAGGGCGATGTCTAATAGCCCTATTTTTACTGTAAAAATATATTCAAACACATATAATAAGCTATGATAATGAGTTAACATCATTACCTGGAGAATTAGGGTAGAAATTCCACTATTTTTCCACCTTTTCCCCCCCTTTTCACTCTATATTTTCCTAATTTTTCTCTTCTCTGTATTTGTAGTATGTTTCTGCGTCAATATGTAGCTAAATGATGCTAAGGGATTAAATCCCTTAGCAACCGACCTTATCACTTGAATTTTTTTTATATTAAATTCGCTACGACGATTGAAAATAAAAGTAACACACTCGCGAAGACGGATCTCAAATCAGATTCCGAAACTCAAGATGCGAATTTAAAGGAAAAAGGTCAAATTATTTAACTTTCGGCATTTTAGCGGAAACTAGCCGAACAACATCGAAATTCACTTTCGAAAAATCACAAAAGTTACAAATAATCATACGAACCTAATGACGCTTTCAGATTTCCAATCGTGGCTCATTCGTCAAAACCGAGCTCAAAAATCTCTTTTTAATATTTATCGACGATAAAAACTGAAACCTTCTTCCTATGCCTACCCAATGAGGTCTGATTTAGTTCAAATTTTACAGACATGTCCTAATGGACCTTACGAATATTTTAAAATTATCGGCATGCCAATCGGAGTCCTAACTTCCGAAATGACTGACCGAGGTCATTTCACATCATCTCCAAGACTAGAAGCATAGGATTTTCATGGTCACATTTATCCTCATAATCTGGGTTAATTTCACAGGTGGTCACTGAACTATTGTTTCATTACCACAAAATCACTTTTGTTTCATTTGTTACCCAAAAGTCACTTAACATTGCTCTAGTCTACAACAAAGTCACTCAAGCCGGATTTTGTTTAAAACTTGTCGGAAAAATGATGTGGCATCATTAATTAAAAATAATTTTCTTAATTAGTTTTTCATCTGCTAATCTAATTCCTTAACCCATTATTCTTATTCTACCCAACCCAAACATATTTCACTACGTCATCGTCGTGCATAAACATTTCATATCGATGCTATTTCTCTTTGCTTCTGTTTCGTGTTGAATTAGAGTGTGTTTTTTAAGGCTTTATATCTGTGTGTTAATTATTTTTTAATGCAGTAAGTAAAAGCAAAGATGCACCTATAAATTATAGTGTCATATCTTACATGAAGATATACAAATAACTATTATCTATCATATTATCGTTGGGGTACCAAGCAAAAATTGAATAATCCAAAAAAATTGAAAGAAAAAAAAAAACTGAGAAAAACCAAAAATAAAAATTCGACCTTGTTTGGTATAGCTTGTTTGGATGGTTGTTATCAGTTGTACCGTATCGTATTGTTATTGTACTGTTACTATAAAATAATATTTTTATTAATTGTTACTTTAAAATTTTATTGTATCGTATCGTTAGTCCGTCGTTACATAACGATGAAGAGCCCATTTGTTGTAACGACTGATTTGGTGTGATCGTACTGTTAACGTGTCTTTTTTCTCTCTTCTTCCCCTTAATATATTACCATTTCTCTTAATATTTCATAGTAACTCTATCCCGTATCTTATTATTTTCTTGACAATATTGTAAATTCATTCTTCATTTACTAGTATGTTATATCATGAAACGACTACAAACAATATAATCTACCAAAACGTTGAACTCAACAAAACATAAAGTACAATACAGTAGATACATTATGAAACCATATATATACCAACAGTCCAAACGAGCTGTTATTTTGGTTTTAAAATTTAAAAAAATTAACATAACCAGTTTGATTTCATAAATGAAAAACTGAACAAAATCGATTTAAGCTCGTTCATTATTCTTTCCCTGTTCCTCATTTCCCCTTTTTGCATAACCAATTTGCCTAACATTACTCAATTTGATTAACTAATTAATTCAATACGAAACAGAAGCAAAGAGAAATGACATCGGTATGAAATGTTTATGCACGATGATGGCGTAGTGCAATGTGTTTGGATTGGGTAGAATAAGAATAATGGGTTAAAGAATTAGATTAATAGATGAAAAATTAATTAAGAAAATTATTTTTAATTAATGATGCCACATCATTTTTCCGGCAAGTTTTAAAAAAAATCCGGTTTTAGTGACTTTGTTGTAGACCGGAGCAAAGTTGAGTGACTTTTGGGTAACAAATGAAACAAAAGTGATTTTGTGGTAATGAAACAATAGTTCAGTGACCACCGGTGAAATTAACCCTCATAAGCCTCATAGCCTCCACGAGCTTCATGATCACCATGGTGACTCGCTTCATCTTCATAAGAGCCATAGTTCTCCGAATCATCATAGTAACTCCTGTTGAACCCCAAAAATTACCCTTTCTTTAGAAAAGGATAGGTTTCGGAATATTTCAACAAAGTGGGATTCCAAAGGGTTTCTTTGGAGTCGCCACCTAATTTAAGGATTATTAGGAACCTAAGGTTAACTAAGGAGTGCAATTTAACTTTTATTTAAAAGAACTTAAATTAAATTCAGAGATTCTTAGGTAAGTGGTTCTGTTAAATTCGAAAGAAGGTCCTTATTACGGGAGCACTTTCGAAAATCCGCCAAAGGCGGTTAATCCGGCGATTTTCACGAATTTTACTCGAAATTTAATTTGGGATAAATTTTAAATAAAATAAATAGGTAATAAATAATACAGAGGAGATAAATTGATTATGACAATATTTGAACAAAATTTAACATTAATTAAATGAATAATGAGATAAGGGTTGATTAATTGACTAAATAAATAAGGGCTAATTAAAATTAAGTAAATAAATTTAACAAATGATTGGATAAAGAATAATAATTGATTGATTAATTAATTAGATAAATAAATAAATAGATAAATGACTTAAATAGATAAATAAATATTTATATGATTTCAATTAGATGAGGGATAAGCGATAATAATTTGACTAGTTAAATATAATTTGATTAAGCAAATAAATGATTAATTAGAATTAATTAATTAAATAAATAAAATAAAATAAATAAATGAAATAGTAAATAAATACCACTTAAATAACTTTGTAGATAAATGAATAATAAAAAAAGTAAATAAATAATTATAATTGATTAGGTAGATAAATGGTTAATTAAAGTTAAAACAGATAAATTAATAATAAATGCCACTTAATTAATTTAATTAATTAATAAATAAATTTAATAAATGGATAAATAATTGACTAAATATAAATAATGAATAAATAGGTACAATTTTAACTTTATTTCTTTTTGCACTCGAGAATTAACCAAAGGTTTCTACTATCTTAGATTAATTGGCGAGTCCCAAAGAGACGGGATATGCAATTTATAAACAATCTTAGGCAAACAATAAGATAACAATTCAATTAAAGCGACTAACCTACCAGGCTTCTAATCATACAAAGCCTAGTTCAGTTCACAAAGTCCTAAAACATGCTTTCTAAAGGGGACGGGAGAGAAGGAGTTTTAGAAAGTAGAACCCAGGATAGCGAACTCAATGTGAGCCCTGTGTTTCACAAGGCTTTTTATTTCATTTTTTCTTTTGTTTTACATTTTCGGGGATATCAAGTCCCGAAAATGCGGAGCAGTTCAAGTAACTTTGAATGCACGTAGACGTCCCAATTGTGAGTTTTTATTTCAACTCGTTCCCAAGGTTCATGCAAAGAATAAGAGAGAAAGAATTAGCAAATGCATACGACAGATGAAGATTAAAACTAAACAAACAAAAACAAAGAAAAACATGAATTTGTATCATAGCCAGGTAAGCAAATGCAATTAACATTTCAGATATCCAAACTCTCAACTAAGTTCATGTAAACACGATTCAGGAACAAACTATAACAATTTTACTCATGTCGATCCAATGTTACAGATGCATATATTTACCAATATCCAACAAACCATCCTAACATGATCAAAGCAGCTTTTAAACTAAAGGAAATAGGCTGATTTGAATAGATAACTTTGCCAAGATCTGATGCAAAACTTTAAAACCAATTTAATTTTAATGATCTTTCAAATACTCGAAGTTCAAACTTATTAAAATTCAATCTTTAACTTCATAATTTTAGGGAAACAACCAATAGATTAAACTAGTGACCATGGTCTTCAAGATTTAATTTTGACCAAAACAGAACCAATAAAATGAACCAAGCTCCTTGACCCCTTAATGGACTACTACCAGACCTCCTTTCTACTCCCTCACTGCCCTGCACTATTTGCCCACTATCTGCAGCCCCTAAGCCTCCTCTACACCTGCACCAATAAACTGATCAATCAAGCAAAACACCCCTGAACCCTTTAACCCCTGAACCAAAACTGAAACACCCCTTTACACCAACCTGCAACCTTCATAGCTAACATAAAGCAACCCTGAAAACACCCCTGCTTCCTGACTACTCACAGCCTACAAAATACCTCTACACTTATCCTGAACAAAGCCCAGAACCAACCTCTCAGCTCACACAACACCATTGATATCTCCTACTCACTGGCCCCTCCTGATCATGAACAGACCACTCCCTCACTCTCACAGACCAAAGCACTACTCTCTGCTCTCACAGCCTCCACACACTCACATACATACTCCCTCACTCACAGATCAGCCCCTGAAACAATCTTACAGACCTCTCCAAGCCACCCTGGACTTACACTACCCCCTAAAAGACAAGCCTTCATACTGATGACTCCTATACATACACACACCAGACCTTCAACCTCCAAAACTCACTCCACATACACCTGAACTACACCTGATATCAGCTAGAGCATTTCTAACACCTGCAGTATCCCACATACCAATACAAATTCAATGGAACACACATACCAATCCAGAAACAAACTGGATCATCACCAAATTTCATAAATGCTACAATGCCATCAGGGCAAAACCATAAAAGTCTTACTGATCCTTGGCCTAACATAAGACCTCACAGGTTCAAGGCACTACAAGGCTCATTGACCTTGCTTTAATGGACACCTCACTGGCCCTAGACCAAATTCAAGGCCTCACAACTCCTAAATGCAACAAGACCTTATTGGTCTTTATAAGAGTAGCCCTACTAGTCTTTAAAAGACACAGGGGTTTCAACTCTTGGTATGGAACATGCATACACTATCTGATGAAATTTCAATGGCTCAGTCATAGAAAACCTGCATATGAAAATATAACCAACTGCACATGTTTCATATAATCAAAGAACAACCAGGTATCTATTCTAAGCCTCTGCACACTTCATACACTTTTACACCTTCACAAAACATTCACAAGCACCTCTGTTAACTCCCTGAACTAACTTCAACAATCACCTGACTTTACCCTCTAACCTCTTGAACAGACCCCTGAAACAAACTTACAAACTATCTGCAACCCACCAGATCTGCCTAACAATTTCCCTGAACCCCTTCACCTTCATTCTTTAACAAGAATCCAGAACCCTTCCATACTCCAGAAAACAGAAACAAGCCTCCAGAATTCTGGCTAACTCTCCATTAGAACCCATCAAAATAACACAGCAAGGAAATTGGACATACTTAGCTAACAAACAGACAGAAACCACTAAAACTGACCCTTTTTATGAAGAACAGACATGAACTATCTTTTCTTTGCATAAAAAATTATCATGAATAAATTAAAGATCTTATTTTCACTAACCTGTTACTATACCAATTTAAAGATTCAATTTTTACCTAAATGGAGTTCTTAACATGCTTTCAAAACAGGATATCATGAAGATGACATTTTAGATCATTCATCCCAATATTCAACTAAGATTGGATCAATAACAGGAAGTTTAAATGCTTTATGGCAATAATAGAGAAAGATACTCCGACATCTTCAAACACAGCAATACCAGAATGTATATCAACTCAGATTCAATAACGATGCATAAACTAATCATATATAGAAAATAAACAAGGTCGATATGAGGTTATTACCGTTTTTCGAGCAGCGGACAAGGGCGTCGATCCGAAGAATGTGAGTCAACACAAAGCGACTCGAGCGAGGTCGTCGACTCGAACAAGGTCGACGACTAGAAAGGAGAAATGACGACACAAACTGAAAGCGACGTTCGACTCCGAAAACAGAAACTAAAAAAACACAATGAGTATCTTTTTTTTGGTCACTGAGAAAAATCTAAAAAAATATAAATGCTGCCGTTTTTTGTGTGTAAAAAGATCAGAACCCCCTAAAACCCTACAAAAATGTTAAATATATAAGATAATTTTAGGGTTTACCTAGACTTTGCAAAATCAGAAATACCCTTGCCATTTTCGATCTAATTCCTTTAGGATAAGGGTCTAAAGTGTCCATTCCTTTCGGATTGTACACTTTGGATCCTTATCTCCAAGGAAAGATCAAAGGCCGGGATTTACTTCGATTCGAAATGGATGGCTCAGATTTTGTGCCCGTTGTTTGGAGAGAGAGTGAGGAGATACCAGCTGGAACTGAATGATTTGCCCAGCACATCGAGCTGTACGGAAGGGACAACAATGGCGCAGGTTTGAAATGAGAAACGGGTCGCGGGTCGCGGGGGAAAACGGGTCGCGGGTTAAGCTGAGGAACTGATTTAGGGATTTTCTACTTTAAGTGTTTTGTTTTAAAAAAGGTTTGCAAGGGTGGGTCAAATATGAGGTTATGTTTTGCGCTTTTGGCCTTCTTTTATGATGAATTAAAGAAAACGGAGGGTTGCGCGGGGTAGGGTAGAATTTAGGCTACACTTTGTAATTTTAACCTTCTTTGAAAATGATTAATTTGCTTTAATTAAATTTAATTAATTAACTCAATTCAAATAATTTTAATTATCTAAACCTCATTTTAATTTTACTTTCATATTTGATTCTCATTTAAATAATTTAGCTGCTAATTAAATCTTGGGACGAAATTGGGTGTCAACAGCTGCCCCTCTTTACCCGGAAAAGGATGAAAGAGTTTTTAGGGTAAAGAAGTTGACTAGAAACCAATTTTGTCCCGATAAAACCAAGACTTTTGATTTCCAAGGATCAAAAGACGAGGCTTATGGACATGGCCGAACTCCGGTTTCTGAGTTGCCTACATATCTCGGGCTGAAAGAGAATCAGGCCATATGTAGTTCAACAACACTTAGACATGAAAACTCGCACGATTGACGCACGAATAGGAAAGAATTCAAACTGACGCCTAATCTGAAATGAAAGATTAGGTAAAACTTGCTTGTTCGAGTGCGATTCTTCAGATCCTCGTTGACGAGCCTAGCTCATATCAACGATTGCCCCAGTTCACTGCTAAGAAAAAGGTTCCACATTATGCTCCAAATGCTGCTGCGATGCCGCTAAAATTCTGTAAAGACTTAACAAACGGTAAGCGAGCAACTGCTAATACACTATAATAATTGAAATAAGAAATAAATAAAGGTATAATATAAAATTGTAAATGCTGGTTGTGACGCTCAATAAGTTCTTCTCTCGATCAACTGACGAGATGCTCCGCCCGGAGAACCTCTAGGCTGATCATTATTCTGAAACAGTAAAGTAAGACAATAAGTAAAGCGAAAATGAATGGTAAGAATGCAGGGCTTTCATAAGATAAGTTGACTAACGAGACGTGATGTCTCGAGTCGAGTCATGCATTTCAAATACAATATGTCAATGTTGCAAGACAACCGACATTGCGAAACACCCCGAAAGCGGTGCTTCAGCCGACTTGTCTTAAATTATCAATCTACTTCAAACATAAAATGCTAATATTGCAAGACAACCGACATTGCGAAAACACTCCGAACGTGGTGCTTCAGCCGACTTGTCTTAAACGATCAGTAAATTTTAAATATAAAATGCCAATATTGCAAGACAACCGACATCGCGAAACACTCCGAAAGCGGTGTTCCAACCGACTTGTCTTAGATTATTAATAAATGCCAATATTGCAAGACAACCGACATCGCGAAACACTCCGAAAGCGGTGTTCCAATCGACTTGTCTTAAATTATTAATAAATGCCAATATTGCAAGACAACCGACATCGCGAAACACTCCGAAAGCGGTGTTCCAATCGACTTGTCTTAAATTATTAATAAATGCCAATGTTGCAAGACAATCGACATCGCGAAACACTCCGAAAGCGGTGTTCCAGCCGACTTGTCTTAGATTATTAATAAATATCAGATATAAAATGCCAATATTGCAAGACAACCGACATCGCGAAACACTCCGAAAGCGGTGTTCCAGCCGACTTGTCTTAGACTATTAATAAATTTAAAATATAAAATGCCAATATTGCAAGACAACCGACATCGCGAAACACTCCGAAAGCGGTGTTCCAGCCGACTTGTCTATCAGTATCGCGAGATAAATTCTATTGCAATGTCAATATTCAAGAAAAGAAAAGCGCCGCCTTTTCGGCAATAATCCAATGTAATGCTTAGATGTCAAGCCAGCCAAATCATTTGCATTATCAACTTGATTGGTGTTGCTTGCACGGATAGTGGTGTAAAGTTTTGAATGATCTCTTCAGTTTATATTGAATCTGATGTTCAATTCTTTGAATGCGCGTTCAATGAATTGTTCATCCATAGTGCGAATGAACCTCCCATTGCAAGCTTTCCGGTTCCTGCTCTCAAAGAAAAATTTGTTAGTTTTGGGGGGGGGGGGGTGTTTGATTTGTGCTGATTTATCTTGAATTCGCTGCTATCGCTTCCTCTTCTTCGTGAAACTCGGGCTTTGAAAACCATCCTCGGGAACTTGGTTTATGAACTCAATAGTATAACTCATCTTAATATAGAGGCAAAATAAAATAATTTGATAAAATAGTAAGCAAGCAATCATTGATATGCAAGTGAAAAGTTTATAATGTATGTAAAATTCCTGCTTTAACTCAAACTCATGACATATCTCGAAACAAACTGAACATCCTTTGCATTGCAACTTGTGCTAATCTTGAATACTTTTAGGACTTTGCTGCTTCATCCTTTCATAAGCAACCAATTCTTGCAAAGATCTGCCCCAGTTATGAACTTCCAAATCTTCAACTCATTTTGCAAAATTTGCCCCAGTTGATATCTTTCAAATCTTCAAATTGTCTTGCAAAATTGCCCCAGTTTCTATCTTCCGTATCTTCAAATTATCTTTGCAAAAATTGCCCCAGTTTCTATCTTCCGTATCTTCAAATTATCTTTGCAAAAATTGCCCCAGTTGCTTGCCTTAAGGAGACTGAAAATTTTAATATTATAGAGTCGAGCCCGTTAAGAGCGCCTACGTATCCCTCCACGGGAATCAGACCGTGCGTAGTTCTGCTTACATAAGATTTTTGGGAAGATATGGCAATCTAAGTACGAAGCCGTATCCGAATTGGAAAATCCACACATCTGCCTAGATGCGTAGTTCGGCATTACATCATAAAAGATAAACAAGCCTAAAGTGTTACAATATTTTGACCGAATCCGACGGGGACTGCCTACTTATCCTGTTGCCATTCCAGGAATCAGGTCAGAAGTAGTTCAAACTTACATAAAAGAGGAAATAGGGGAAATTCTTACATCAATGCAACCAAACTCTATGTGAGTTACTACGTATCCCACCTTGGGAATCAGGTCACGCGTAGTTCGCATTACATCAAAGATTACATTCAAAACCATGCTAACTTGCGATCGCCTCAAACATAGTATCTTTTGACGGCATCTGCGTTGATTGCTTTTGGCCAAACTTGACCATCCATTTCTGCCAGAATCAGTGCTCCTCCAGATAAAACCCGATGAACCACATATGGACCTTGCCAATTCGGTGCAAATTTGCCCCTTGCTTCTTCTTGATTAGGAAAGATCTTCTTTAACACCAATTGCCCCGGTTTAAAGTCTCTCACTCTCACTTTCTTGCCAAAAGACTTGATCATGCGATTTTGGTAAAGTTGCCCATGACAAATTGCATTCATTCTTCTCTCATCAATAAGCATCAATTGTTCACATCTGATCTTCACCCATTCAGCGTTTTCCAATTCAGCTTCTTGAATGATTCTCAAGGAAGGAATTTCTACCTCCGCGGGTAAGACTGCTTCTGTGCCATACACCAAAAGATAGGGAGTTGCCCCAGTTGAAGTTCTAGTGGTGGTGCGGTACCCAAGAAGTGCAAATGGCAGCTTTTCGTGCCAATCTCTATAATTATCAATCATCTTGCGAAGAATACGCTTGATGTTCTTATTTGCCGCCTCAACAGCTCCATTCATTTGAGGGCGGTATGCAGTAGAGTTGCGATGAATAATCTTGAAACTCTCACAAGTTGTTCTCATCAAATCACTATTCAAGTTTGCACCATTATCAGTGATGATTGATTCAGGAACTCCGAATCTACAAATGATATTGTTGCGTACGAAATCTGACACCACTTTCTTGGTTACAGACTTGTGAGAAGTTGCTTCCACCCACTTGGTAAAGTAATCAATAGCCACTAAAATGAAGCGATGTCCATTTGAAGCGGCCGGCTCAATAGGACCAATAACATCCATTCCCCAAGCAACAAAAGGCCAGGGAGAACTCATTGCATGAAGTTCAGAAGGAGGTCTTTTGATCATATCTCCGTGAATTTGACATTGATGGCATTTTCGCACAAACTGAACACAATCAGTTTCCATAGTTAACCAAAAATAACCGGCTCTCAAGATCTTCTTTGCCAAAACAAAACCATTCATATGCGGCCCACAAACTCCCGCATGCACTTCCGTAAGCAATTTATTTGCTTCAACTGCATCAACACATCTTAAGAGTCCTAAGTCTGGGGTCCTCCTATATAGGATTTCACCGCTTAGAAAGAATTGATTTGCTAACCTCCGAATGCTCTTCCTTTGGACACTTGTTGCATTTTCGGGATAACTCCCGACCTTGAGATAATTCTTGATATCAAAATACCAAGGATGTCCATCCCGTTCTTCCTCAACTTGAAAACAATAAGCTGGCCTATCATGCAATTCAATTTCGATAGGATCAATATAATTCTTGTCAGGATGTTGGATCATAGAAGATAAAGTTGCCAAAGCATCGGCAAATTCATTCTGAAGTCTTGGAACATGCTTAAACTCAATCTTTGCAAACCTTTTGCACAATTCCTTGACACAACGCAAATAAGGAAGAATCTTTGCGTTCTTGGTGTTCCACTCGCCCTGTACTTGGTGAATCAGCAAGTCGGAATCCCCAATCACTAAAAGTTCTTGAATATTCATATCAACTGCCAATCGAAGACCCAAAATGCATGCTTCATATTCAGCCATATTGTTAGTGCATGGAAATCTGAGCTTGGCCGAAACAGGGTAATGCTGACCCGTTTCAGAAATTAAGACAGCTCCAATACCAACACCTTTGAAATTTGCTGCTCCGTCAAAGAAAAGACGCCAACCATCATATTCAGAAGAGATGTCTTCACCTAGAAACAAGACCTCTTCATCGGGAAAGTAAGTTCTCAATGGCTCATAGTTGTCATCAACAGGATTTTCAGCTAAATGATCCGCCAATGCTTGTGCCTTTACCGCCTTTTGGGTGACATAAACTATGTCAAATTCACTCAACAAAATCTGCCATTTTGCTAATTTTCCCGTGGGCATCGGCTTTTGAAAGATATATTTCAAAGGATCCATCCTCGAGATAAGATAAGTTGTATATGATGAAAGATAGTGCCTTAACCTTTGTGCAGTCCAAGTCAAGGCGCAACAAGTTCGCTCCAAGAGAGTGTACCTGGCTTCATAAGGAGTGAACTTCTTGCTTAGATAATAAATGGCTTGTTCTTTCTTCCCGGTCTTGTCATGTTGCCCCAAGACACATCCAAATGCATTTTCCGAGACAGACAAATATAAGATCAATGGTCTTCCGGGTTCAGGAGGAACTAACACAGGCGGATTAGATAGATACTCCTTGATCCTATCAAAAGCTTTTTGACAGTCTTCCGTCCACTCGATAACAGCATCTTTCTTCAACAACTTGATTATTGGTTCACAAATAACCGTGGATTGCGCAATGAAGCGGCTTATGTAGTTCAAGCGGCCAAGAAAGCTCATCACATCCTTTCTGCTCTTTGGAGGAGGCAAGTCTTGGATGGTCTTGATTTTAGACGGATCCAATTCTATACCCCTCCGGCTTACAATAAAACCCAACATCTTACCAGCAGGAACACCAAACGCACATTTTGCAGGATTAAGCTTCAAGTTACACCGTCGAAGGCGGTTGAAGAATTTTCTCAAATCAGTCAAATGCTCTTCTTTCTTCTTGGATTTGATAACAACATCATCTACGTAGACTTCAATCTCTTTGTGAATCATATCATGGAAAAGAGTTGTCATTGCTCTCATATATGTTGCCCCGGCATTCTTCAAACCGAAAGGCATAACTCTATAACAAAACACACCCCAAGGCGTGATGAAGGCGGTCTTTTCAGCATCATCTTCATCCATCAGGATCTGGTGATAACCGGCAAAACAATCGACAAAAGACTGAAGCTCATGTTTTGCACAGCTATCAATAAGGATATGAATATTTGGCAATGGAAAATCATCCTTTGGACTTGCTTTGTTGAGATCACGATAATCAACACAAACTCTAACTTTGCCGTCTTTCTTGGGCACCGGCACAATATTCGCTAACCAAGTGGGATATTTGAGAGATCGAATCACCTTGGCGGTCAGTTGCTTTTGCACTTCTTCCAATATTTGTTTGCTTGTGGAAGTTTTGAAGTTTCTCTTCTTTTGCTTAACAGGCGGAAATGAAGGATCAGTTGGCAATTTGTGAGTGACAAGATCAGTACTCAAACCGGGCATATCATCATAAGACCAAGCAAAGATGTCCCGATATTCGTTCAATAGTTCAATATAAGCTCTTCTTTCTTCCGATGTCAAATGAACACTGATTCTGGTTTCTCTAACATCTTCTGAAGTCCCCAAGTTGATTGACTCGGTTTCTTCCAAGTTAGGTTTTGGTTTGTTCTCAAATTGATCCACTTCTCTTGTTATTTCATCAGGAACGAAATCTTCATCAAACTCCCCAATACTCAATGCATCAGTGCCAGTTTGTTCAGTTGTTTCATTATATGTCACAAGCAAAGTTTCGGCAGTTTTGTTAAGTGGAAAGCTGAAACAGAAACAAACATTAATCAAAAGCGTAAAATAAAGTAAATAATTGAAGCATATCAAAATAATAGTAGGGAGAATGCAATGCATTTTATTTGTTTCAAAATCTAGTTTAGGGAGGCATACATTAAAGCAAAACATGCAGAATGTAAACAGATTATTTTGAAAAGACATAAACATAAACCAAAAAGCGAAACACAGTTCAGGGCCTCAATCTGACTGTGACGCCAAAATAACTGTTGAGTTCATTCACCAGGTCTCTTCCACTGGGACACAGGTCCAATTGGCCATCGGATCCTTGGCCTCAACATTTTGCACAGGTGACTCCTCAGCACATTCTTCAATAATAACATCGCATTCCAAATCATCACTCAGAAACAAATCGCCAACTCCCTCTATCAGATCCGGTACAATGACTTCTGGTGCCTTGACAAACGACTGGTACAAGGAAGGAAGGGGTTCTGGCATGGCAATGGCCGGTTTCCTTTTGGCCTTCTCAATCTCTTTTTTGGTGGGACAGTAGCCCAAGCCAAAGGTACCCAGATTCTTGGGCAAGCAGATGGGTTTGGTTATGCCGTTCAAATTTGCTCCCAATCCCGAACCAGGTTTGAAACCATTTTTCAACATCTCCACAGCAATCATCTTGGGGACTCTGGGTAGGATACTTTTCTTTGAATCCTCATTTGATGCTCGGGTCACATTCATCAGCTCAACCAAGTGGAAAGTAGTCCCATCAAGTTCTGCGGCGTTGTCCACCATGGGAATCGTGGTGCTGGCATGCGTGGGGCTGTTTCCCTCGCCCTTGACCACTACTTCTTCATTGTTCCATATAAATTTCACACTTTGATGCAAAGTGGAAGGGACGGCTCCGGCCATGTGAATCCAGGGTCTTCCTAACAGCATGTTATAGGTAGACGGGATGTCGAATACCTGAAACTCCACAGAGAAGTTCACAGGACCTATCTGCAGATCAAGATCAATCTCTCCAAAGGTGCACCTTTGAGCCCCATCAAAAGCCCTTGCTTTCACATTGCTCTGTCTAATTTTGCCAGCGTCAATTCCAAGCTCCTTCAGAGTTGCCAACGGGCATATATTGAGCCCGGAACCACCGTCGATCAGTACCCGTCCAACAAATTTGTCCCTACATTTGACAACAATATGCAAGGCTTTGTTGTGTCCGAGACCCTCGGGTAGAAGCTCTTCTTTGAAGAAGGACACCTTGTGAGGTTCTAAAATTTGGCCGACCAAGACGGCCAAGCTCTCACCCGTGGTCTCAGTGGGCACCTCTGCTTCCTTGAGCACTTTTAGCAATGCATTTCTATGCGTTTCAGAGCTCATCAGCAAAGCCATAATGGATATGCGGGAAGGAGTATTCTTTAGGTGCTCCAGAATAGAGTATTCCTTTGACTGCATTTTCCTCCAAAAGTCCTCAGCTTCGGTGTCAGTCACTCTTCTTACAACGCCCTCCTTTTCCCTAAGGCCTCGACCCAACTCCTCAGGCGTATAGAATCTACCAGATCTGGTCATGCCTTGTGCAGCAGCAACAGCAACAGTTACTTTTCCACTTCCGATAGGCACTTCAGAGTAGTTCCAAGGAACCCTCTTGCTATCATATTGAAGGGGTGAGGCAAGCATGACGGTGACAGTTGGCCTCGGGATACCCGCTTGCACTAGAATGGGAGCTCTAACTTGCACAGATACTTTGGCCTCGTTAGCAACCCTCACATTGCTAACGGGAACAATGGTCCCTTTCAAATCGACTCCCTCCTCAAGGGAAATGACATTGACAGCATTGTTTCCATATGCGGGAAGAGGATTATCTTGCACATTAGGCTGAGTTCCAGTAAGCTGGATAGTGCCTGATTTGATCAAAGCTTCCACTCTATCCTTGAAGGCATAACACCTTTCCACATCATGGCCCGCAGCCCCAGAATGATAAACACAATGCTTATTAACATCATACCACCTTGGAGGAGGATTCGGAGTATTGTCAGGAACAGGCTGCACAACTCCGGCGCTTCTTAATCTTTCAAACAATTGACCATAAGATTCAGCTATAGGAGTATAGGTTTTGGGTGCTCTCCTCTCATAGCTTTGGTTAGGTCCTTGCATATTTGGACGGACAGGAGCACGGGGTTGGTAATTTTGTGGGCGAGGAGGGTATTGTTGTGGTGCTGGTGCTCGTGGTGGATAATAATTGGGTTGTGCTTGATAGACAGGATATGGAGCGGGAGGAATTTGATAGTGACTAGGATAATTTGGGGGTGGTGCATTTGGGTAAGGAGAAGGAATATTTGGGTAATGAAGGGGTGCATTTGGGTATGTAGGATAGGTTGGTGGATTATCAAAGTTCAACCTCCTAGCCGGGCGGCGGTCAATGTCTGCGGCAACAGCTGTGACTTCTTCCCTCTTCTCTCTTCTTCTAGCATTGTTTGAGCTGGCTTGAACATTTTGAGCACTAGACTTCATTTCAGCAAAGCTCACAATCCGACCGGATTTGATGCCTTCTTCCACCATCTCCCCCATTGTGAGAAGTTCAGCATAAGGTGCACCCATCATAGGAAGCATATGCATGTAATATGAGTCGTCTTGAGCACGAATAAAATACTTTACCATATCTCTCTCAGTCATCGGGGGTTGCACCCGTGCAGCCTGTTCACGCCACCTCAAGGCGTATTCTCTGAAAGATTCTGTTGGTTTCTTCTTCAAATTGGCCAATGTTATGAGGTCAGGGACCATCGCCACATTGTATTCAAACTGCTTTGTGAAATCACCAGCTATATCATCAAATTCGTGCCATTTGCTTATGTCTTGTCTGGCAAACCATTCAGCGGCAATACCTTCCAGACTGTGGCTAAAGTAAGCCATCAGAAGTTCTTCTTTGCCTCCCGCCGCCCTCATTCTGTTGAGGTACTTGGTTAAATGAGCAAATGGGTCACCATGACCATCATACATGTCAAACTTCGGCACTTTAAAACCGGGAGGAGGAGTAATGTCCGGGAATAGATAAAGACTGCGGTATGAAGTGCTTTGCCGTTTCTTAGTCACCTGCAAGTCTTTAATAGATTGTTGCATGACTTTCATTGCTTGGATTATATCATCTTGTTCACTTGTCCTTCCCTGTTTTTCCACAGCTGTGGGCATTTCATTCTGTGGCGGATAATCTGTGAAGTCCGCATTCTTCCCATTAGGGTCATGCTCATAATATAACGCCTCGGGATATCCCTGCCTTGGATCATTGGCGTTTGGAGGAGCAACGGCTACAGGAATGGGCGCTTGAGATTGTGGAGGACGGGGAGTGTCTTTAGCAGGCAAATATTGGTAGTGAGGAGGAGTGGGGTCGTTAGGATATGGATAATATGAAGGATAACCAGTGGGTTGGGCATTTTGCTGAGCGGGCGGGGTAGTTTGACTAACTTGTGGGCGATTTTGTGGTGGTGGTGTTTGATTAAGTGGGTTATTTTGGTATGTGGGTATATTGTGAACAGGATTGGTATTTAAAGGTATGTTTTGAGGGGCTTGCCCTTTAATGGCTGCTAGCTCATCGCTCAGCATCTGTATTTGTTTGGTCAGGTTCAAAATAAGGTCATCCTGAGCAAGGAGGATGTTTCCTCTCGAAGATCCGGGAGTTTCGAGAGTCTTATCATTGAGGACGGGAGGCTGATCATCATTACCGGACATTTTGTCGAAATTCTGAAGTGTATATCAATGTGCAGAGGAAGGCCTTTGGATCAGCTCGATCAGCACAAATCAAACCTCTGTTTAGGAATAAACAAAACAAAAGAAACATTCAAAAGGTAACTGTGTTAGTTTGCATGTTGTTGGTAAAATTTGCACGTAAGCACATAGCGCGCGTCACGTAGCGCTTTTGCATTTTAATCGGGCGATAAATTAGGCATGTGGCAACCACAAATAATGTGCGTAAAATAAAATGCGGACGCGTCCTACCCTGTAGGGTGCCTCTTTGTGCTAGAGGTAAGCCTAATCGCGCAAATTGCATACACATGTGGATATTATAATGATACAAACCGTTTGCCAATACAAAATTGGGATGTAAATAAACATTAGTAATTGCCATTAGTAATAAACCGGTCTCAAAACGTTACATCGTGATAGAGTTGGGATAATAATATCCAAATATTAAAAGGGGAAGAAGCATCAAGCTTTACATCGGGACAAAAGAAGGGAATTTTAGAAAACAAGAGCTAAATTCTGCTTCAATCTTTAGGAATCAGCAATAATCATCAGCATTCAGCAACATCATCAGGCAGGTGGCCTTTCAAGATACAACCGGTTTGTGGCATAGAGATATCCTGAATATCCCGGGTAATGGCTAACTTGGTCAAACATCAAATCATCCAATGTTGTTATAGGCAAAATGTGAAGGCGAGAATGCCTTTCAGCTTCTTTATCAACAAAACCAGTCTGCTCCCAAGGACTTGCTTCTATCTCCCTAATGCCATAGATGTGTTTTGCCCATGCATAATACTCAGGAGAACATGGTGGGTTTTGATCTTGACGAATCAATTCTCTTTCTAAGCGAGCCCAGTCATTACAGATGTTCATTGCTTCAGGAACTGTGTAATCAGGCGATTCATATTCAACTTCAGACTCCCGTATACCGGCAATGAGTGGGATGGACTGTGATAACCCGAACTGCCTCATCACGCGGATTGGAGCGTAAGGCTGAATGCTCCTGAACCCGATCAACTTGATATAATACCGGTTGGGACTCCTCAAGCGAACTTCCCGATTGCCAATCCATGAATAATTCCAGTGAATGTCTGCGCCACTTAAACCATTTATATCATCATACCAATCTTGAGCAGTGTGATGACGTTTGAAACCTTCCATTCTTGCATAGTGTGTGGCGATTCTGTTTCCATTTTGAGGAATCAGATCATCCCATTGCCCCCGATTGTGTAGATGCTCCACAATCCATAATTGCAAAAGAAGATTGCAACCAAAGAAGCGTCCCTTTCTAAAGACAGAGCACTCAGTCAAAGAATACAACATATCAGCGAGGATCATGGGCACTAGAGTTGTCTGCCTCCCGTTTATTCCCTCGAATATCGATTTCACCACAGTACTAAGCCGGATATCAATTGCATCATAACCACATGGAAATACCAAAGTACCGAGTAGTGCTAACACAAAAACCTTAGGTCTAAGCTTCTCCCACTTTGCCTTATTGCAATCAAATTCTTTTTTGTGTGCGCTAAAAGAGCTCGATCTTCCAAAACGCTTAAACAAATATTCTAGAGAGATCGTGCTATGATTCTTTGCTACCAATGATGGAACATATTTCAATTCGAACATACTGCAAAACTTCTTTGGGCATTTGGCTTTAGGCACAATGATCTCACGATCTTCCATAGTCAAACCTGTAAAGCCCACGATCTCTTCTAAAGTCGGGCACAACTCAAAGTCAGGGAAGCGGAAAACACCCGCTTCAGCATCCCATAATTCCACCAAGGCTCTAATAAGGCCCTTGTCACCCTGGATATGCATCAGTGAAACCAGATTTCCAGTATTCCTTATAATCTGAGCACCGTACTCCCCTTTGATGTTGTTCCACCAATCTTTTAGAATTTTTGGCGGAGTGGTGATCATTTGGATGTCCCGATGCTCAGAAAAGAGGTGGGCTGAATCCATATCTACAAAACAACAAAAAGACAACATGAGGAGGTCCCAAATTTGACATGGCAAAGGGCTTGGGATTCGTTATAATATCCACACGATCACATAATATGCAGTGTCGTTGGGTTTCAGTAACCCATCGACAAAAGGGCGGTTTCTTAATTCCTGGAAACGGTACCAAGGACCGGGTCCAGACTAAGGTGTATATGCATGCATGACCTAATCTCCTTCTAAGAGTGGGCTGACGGTTGAGGCTGACTCGACCTATGCGGGATAAACCTGGCCCCATAAACCAGTAAAACCGGCCATGACAAAACCAGGCAAACCATACCCCAACTAACTTTGGTGACACGAAAGAAATTCAGAAACTTAGGAAGGACAATGCCCTTCCTGTATTATTGCCCGTCATGCGGGCCCCCCGTGATGAAATCGAGGAGATGAAAGAGAATTGACAGGCTCCATGAGGGAGGAAATATGAACGGAATGCAAACTGTGCGCAAATAAATATGATTTATACACAATCAATCTAATCATACAAACAAACATTTATTTAAGCTATGCATACTAGTTCAGGCATTCAAACAATAATTAGTTAAGCTACGCATACATACAATCAACACATGTATAAATAAAGCAAATTCGTGAAAATCTTTTGGTTAGAACCATTTGCGCAATCCCCAGCAGAGTCGCCACGCTGTTGAACCCCAAAAATTACCCTTTCTTTAGAAAAGGATAGGTTTCGGAATATTTCAACAAAGTGGGATTCCAAAGGGTTTCTTTGGAGTCGCCACCTAATTTAAGGATTATTAGGAACCTAAGGTTAACTAAGGAGTGCAATTTAACTTTTATTTAAAAGAACTTAAATTAAATTCAGAGATTCTTAGGTAAGTGGTTCTGTTAAATTCGAAAGAAGGTCCTTATTACGGGAGCACTTTCGAAAATCCGCCAAAGGCGGTTAATCCGGCGATTTTCACGAATTTTACTCGAAATTTAATTTGGGATAAATTTTAAATAAAATAAATAGGTAATAAATAATACAGAGGAGATAAATTGATTATGACAATATTTGAACAAAATTTAACATTAATTAAATGAATAATGAGATAAGGGTTGATTAATTGACTAAATAAATAAGGGCTAATTAAAATTAAGTAAATAAATTTAACAAATGATTGGATAAAGAATAATAATTGATTGATTAATTAATTAGATAAATAAATAAATAGATAAATGACTTAAATAGATAAATAAATATTTATATGATTTCAATTAGATGAGGGATAAGCGATAATAATTTGACTAGTTAAATATAATTTGATTAAGCAAATAAATGATTAATTAGAATTAATTAATTAAATAAATAAAATAAAATAAATAAATGAAATAGTAAATAAATACCACTTAAATAACTTTGTAGATAAATGAATAATAAAAAAAGTAAATAAATAATTATAATTGATTAGGTAGATAAATGGTTAATTAAAGTTAAAACAGATAAATTAATAATAAATGCCACTTAATTAATTTAATTAATTAATAAATAAATTTAATAAATGGATAAATAATTGACTAAATATAAATAATGAATAAATAGGTACAATTTTAACTTTATTTCTTTTTGCACTCGAGAATTAACCAAAGGTTTCTACTATCTTAGATTAATTGGCGAGTCCCAAAGAGACGGGATATGCAATTTATAAACAATCTTAGGCAAACAATAAGATAACAATTCAATTAAAGCGACTAACCTACCAGGCTTCTAATCATACAAAGCCTAGTTCAGTTCACAAAGTCCTAAAACATGCTTTCTAAAGGGGACGGGAGAGAAGGAGTTTTAGAAAGTAGAACCCAGGATAGCGAACTCAATGTGAGCCCTGTGTTTCACAAGGCTTTTTATTTCATTTTTTCTTTTGTTTTACATTTTCGGGGATATCAAGTCCCGAAAATGCGGAGCAGTTCAAGTAACTTTGAATGCACGTAGACGTCCCAATTGTGAGTTTTTATTTCAACTCGTTCCCAAGGTTCATGCAAAGAATAAGAGAGAAAGAATTAGCAAATGCATACGACAGATGAAGATTAAAACTAAACAAACAAAAACAAAGAAAAACATGAATTTGTATCATAGCCAGGTAAGCAAATGCAATTAACATTTCAGATATCCAAACTCTCAACTAAGTTCATGTAAACACGATTCAGGAACAAACTATAACAATTTTACTCATGTCGATCCAATGTTACAGATGCATATATTTACCAATATCCAACAAACCATCCTAACATGATCAAAGCAGCTTTTAAACTAAAGGAAATAGGCTGATTTGAATAGATAACTTTGCCAAGATCTGATGCAAAACTTTAAAACCAATTTAATTTTAATGATCTTTCAAATACTCGAAGTTCAAACTTATTAAAATTCAATCTTTAACTTCATAATTTTAGGGAAACAACCAATAGATTAAACTAGTGACCATGGTCTTCAAGATTTAATTTTGACCAAAACAGAACCAATAAAATGAACCAAGCTCCTTGACCCCTTAATGGACTACTACCAGACCTCCTTTCTACTCCCTCACTGCCCTGCACTATTTGCCCACTATCTGCAGCCCCTAAGCCTCCTCTACACCTGCACCAATAAACTGATCAATCAAGCAAAACACCCCTGAACCCTTTAACCCCTGAACCAAAACTGAAACACCCCTTTACACCAACCTGCAACCTTCATAGCTAACATAAAGCAACCCTGAAAACACCCCTGCTTCCTGACTACTCACAGCCTACAAAATACCTCTACACTTATCCTGAACAAAGCCCAGAACCAACCTCTCAGCTCACACAACACCATTGATATCTCCTACTCACTGGCCCCTCCTGATCATGAACAGACCACTCCCTCACTCTCACAGACCAAAGCACTACTCTCTGCTCTCACAGCCTCCACACACTCACATACATACTCCCTCACTCACAGATCAGCCCCTGAAACAATCTTACAGACCTCTCCAAGCCACCCTGGACTTACACTACCCCCTAAAAGACAAGCCTTCATACTGATGACTCCTATACATACACACACCAGACCTTCAACCTCCAAAACTCACTCCACATACACCTGAACTACACCTGATATCAGCTAGAGCATTTCTAACACCTGCAGTATCCCACATACCAATACAAATTCAATGGAACACACATACCAATCCAGAAACAAACTGGATCATCACCAAATTTCATAAATGCTACAATGCCATCAGGGCAAAACCATAAAAGTCTTACTGATCCTTGGCCTAACATAAGACCTCACAGGTTCAAGGCACTACAAGGCTCATTGACCTTGCTTTAATGGACACCTCACTGGCCCTAGACCAAATTCAAGGCCTCACAACTCCTAAATGCAACAAGACCTTATTGGTCTTTATAAGAGTAGCCCTACTAGTCTTTAAAAGACACAGGGGTTTCAACTCTTGGTATGGAACATGCATACACTATCTGATGAAATTTCAATGGCTCAGTCATAGAAAACCTGCATATGAAAATATAACCAACTGCACATGTTTCATATAATCAAAGAACAACCAGGTATCTATTCTAAGCCTCTGCACACTTCATACACTTTTACACCTTCACAAAACATTCACAAGCACCTCTGTTAACTCCCTGAACTAACTTCAACAATCACCTGACTTTACCCTCTAACCTCTTGAACAGACCCCTGAAACAAACTTACAAACTATCTGCAACCCACCAGATCTGCCTAACAATTTCCCTGAACCCCTTCACCTTCATTCTTTAACAAGAATCCAGAACCCTTCCATACTCCAGAAAACAGAAACAAGCCTCCAGAATTCTGGCTAACTCTCCATTAGAACCCATCAAAATAACACAGCAAGGAAATTGGACATACTTAGCTAACAAACAGACAGAAACCACTAAAACTGACCCTTTTTATGAAGAACAGACATGAACTATCTTTTCTTTGCATAAAAAATTATCATGAATAAATTAAAGATCTTATTTTCACTAACCTGTTACTATACCAATTTAAAGATTCAATTTTTACCTAAATGGAGTTCTTAACATGCTTTCAAAACAGGATATCATGAAGATGACATTTTAGATCATTCATCCCAATATTCAACTAAGATTGGATCAATAACAGGAAGTTTAAATGCTTTATGGCAATAATAGAGAAAGATACTCCGACATCTTCAAACACAGCAATACCAGAATGTATATCAACTCAGATTCAATAACGATGCATAAACTAATCATATATAGAAAATAAACAAGGTCGATATGAGGTTATTACCGTTTTTCGAGCAGCGGACAAGGGCGTCGATCCGAAGAATGTGAGTCAACACAAAGCGACTCGAGCGAGGTCGTCGACTCGAACAAGGTCGACGACTAGAAAGGAGAAATGACGACACAAACTGAAAGCGACGTTCGACTCCGAAAACAGAAACTAAAAAAACACAATGAGTATCTTTTTTTTGGTCACTGAGAAAAATCTAAAAAAATATAAATGCTGCCGTTTTTTGTGTGTAAAAAGATCAGAACCCCCTAAAACCCTACAAAAATGTTAAATATATAAGATAATTTTAGGGTTTACCTAGACTTTGCAAAATCAGAAATACCCTTGCCATTTTCGATCTAATTCCTTTAGGATAAGGGTCTAAAGTGTCCATTCCTTTCGGATTGTACACTTTGGATCCTTATCTCCAAGGAAAGATCAAAGGCCGGGATTTACTTCGATTCGAAATGGATGGCTCAGATTTTGTGCCCGTTGTTTGGAGAGAGAGTGAGGAGATACCAGCTGGAACTGAATGATTTGCCCAGCACATCGAGCTGTACGGAAGGGACAACAATGGCGCAGGTTTGAAATGAGAAACGGGTCGCGGGTCGCGGGGGAAAACGGGTCGCGGGTTAAGCTGAGGAACTGATTTAGGGATTTTCTACTTTAAGTGTTTTGTTTTAAAAAAGGTTTGCAAGGGTGGGTCAAATATGAGGTTATGTTTTGCGCTTTTGGCCTTCTTTTATGATGAATTAAAGAAAACGGAGGGTTGCGCGGGGTAGGGTAGAATTTAGGCTACACTTTGTAATTTTAACCTTCTTTGAAAATGATTAATTTGCTTTAATTAAATTTAATTAATTAACTCAATTCAAATAATTTTAATTATCTAAACCTCATTTTAATTTTACTTTCATATTTGATTCTCATTTAAATAATTTAGCTGCTAATTAAATCTTGGGACGAAATTGGGTGTCAACAACTCCCACCATCATCATAGGAACCATAGTCTCCACAATCATCATAGCAATCCCCATCATCTCCATAGGAGTCATAACTTCCACAATCATCATCCGAGGACATATTTGAAACAATAATAACAAAAAGACCTCAGAAATTCACTCCCTCACGTGTATCACTCGATATATGATCACTCAATTTTCTTTCCGCTCATGTATACACTCAAGGTCAATGGCTTTTGTGACCACACTCTAATGTTCTCACCACTCTTGCCTTCTACTTCTCGTTGGTAAAGTCAAGTTGCTTTTCACACTCAATTTCAATTTGATAATCAAACTCAATCCAATCTGGGATAGAAAGAAATTGTTGTGACAAGAAACGGACAATTGAAACTAATGGACGGAATTTAGAAAAAGTTAAAGAAAGGAAAGAAGAAAGGCACGAATCTAATTGGGATGAAATGAATTTGGATTTGGATGAAATTTTATGTGTGATCTAGAAACTTATTGTATTTGATGATATGTAAAGGGTTTAGGTGATCTGAAACTGTTTAGGAGCTGTTCCGAGTAATCTGTGAAGTGACTGATTTTTTTGTTTAGCACTATCGCGACAGTAGGCGCGCGATCGTGAAGAGGAAATTTTAACCCTGCAATGTCCCTTCGCGATCGCGAAGAGCAATAATAAATAAACCCGCGTGATCGGGAAGAGCAAATTCTAGGTCTGATGCAGAACTTGAAACCCGAATTTCTGGAAATTTTCTTCACTTGAATCGTCACAAACCAACTTATTTTTGCTCCAAATTTGAGATATAAGCTCCTTATATGTCCGTGAACAAACCCCAATAATAAATTTTTCAAGAACAACACCCAAAATGCAAAAGCCACAAATCTTTATTGAAGAACCCTAGATTTTGATTCTTCAAATTAATACCTCAAATGTTGTTTGTTGTTCAATTCCTCCGAGAATCAGCTTCTTGAATCACCAAGCAATAATTGGTAACAAAGATTTCATCCAAAAGAAACCTAAACCTATGACTCAATTTTTGAATTTTTGGATTTTTTGATTTTGTTTTGTGATTTTTCAGATTTTGATATTCAAAACCTAGATAGTGTTTGTAAGAACAAACACCAATCCGTGCTCTGATACCAAATGATATGAACCTAAACTAGGAATTGGGAGATAACAAGAAATTGAAGAGATAAAAGCAAGACCTGATTTGATTAATTGAGAAATAAGGAAACAAATTAGGAGGTGAGACCTAATCACCCCCTTAAACACATAATAAAAAAGAACCTATACTAATTAGTCCTCAATTGAATTAACATTTAATTGCAAACCAAGGATAGAGAGTGCTCAAGCAACATGCTTAGCCAATGTTTACTCACATCATTCATCATCAAAATTCTAACTAATGAATAAACCCCTCTATTAGCCTATTTATAGTAGATACTAAATACAATAAAGGAACAGACTAAAATGCCCTTAATTACTGATTCTGCCAAACTGCCCAGACGTCCCTCATCGCGATCGCGTCGGTTGTCTCGCGATCGCGCCTTGTGAGCTGAAGCTTCTTCGCAATCGCGTGTGGTGTATCGCGATCGCGCTGTGGAGCATATTTCTTCTGCGCGATCACGTCTGTTGCTTCGCGATCGCGTAGACACAGATTCCAGTGAGCTCTCATTTGCTTGTTTTGCCAGTCCCTTGGCTTGATTCTTGGCTTCCAAACCCTTTTGAAGCATTCCAAGCTCCGGATGTCGAGCGTGAATCCTCTATGGCTACCGCGTACTCATCCGGATCGCATCAACTAAACCATCGCAGTCGTGCTTCTTGCATTTTGTCCATCACTGAGGCCGCGCCCGCCTTTTTGCAAATAATCTTATTCGGGATCTTATCCATCCTAGTATGCACACACATTCATATAAACTTTTTCATTTCTGCTATGCTCATCTTCTGAATGCGTGTATTTTTATCAGACAGCACTCCGGCTCATACATCATAGCCGGTCTCCATTAATGAGTTTATTCATTAATTTTCAACATATAAATCCGATAAGTATATTTTCAAGTATGCTTTAGAATAACTTAGTTTGTTGAGCTTTAATCCAACTTTAACGTCTTGAGACTCTTCGGATATTTTGCTACACACTACTACTGTTATAAAACAAACAAAGTGTAAACCTAATTTTTCTCGATCGCTCACGAGGAATACTCAACAATAATGTAGCCTGTCAATCTATACATTTCGAAGTCATGAATGTTCATTGAACAAGTTGGAATATCATAAACCCCACCTTACAAAACTGAAAAAAATTTAGCTAAAAAAGCCAAAACTGAAATTGCTTGGTTCGAAGAAAAGTTATACATTAGTATATGATGATAAAGACAATAGACATTGAGTTTAATTCAATCTAAAACGCTAATTCGACGGGTGGGTGTTGCCAAGACCACATAAAGATTCCAAGAACCACTTTTCCAACCGATATAGGATAACTAACACCTCTCGTACGTCCACGCCTGGCAAGTGGAGTATGCACAACATAATATAGAGATGGGCCTGAATCTGATATACATGATAAAAAAAAAAATAGACCTTAGCTTTTCTCTATCCCAAAAGCTAGCTCTAGAGTTAAGGATTAGCCAAGATCATACAAAGAGTCTAGGGACCTCACTATCAATCGATGTGGGATAACTAATTAATATATGTTTTAACACATTGATTAGTAATTAAAAAATTAATAATACAAGGATTAATAATACATGAATTATTTTTTATTGAAATGTTTGTTGATTGCATTAAAATTGATATACAAGTATTATTTAAATTATTTGTTTAATTTTTTAACCAAAAAGCAATGACTTAATGATATACGTCGGCTGCTTGTTTCTAACAGGCCATTAGGAATATGACAAGATTAATTTTATCTTTTTGAAGCTTTATCTCTGTATAAGCTATACATAGATAAGTTATTTCATGTTTTTAGTGCAATAAACTAATACACCACCTGGAATACTAAATTATACCATAATTAATTACACATGATTCAGTAAAATAATCAAATATTGGATAAAATTTTATCATATTTTATACCATAATTATTTCAGTCGATCCATCAAACCAAACAAGCTCCAAGGTTATATAGACATTTGGTTGCACACTTTGAAGAAATTATCCGCACCTTGAATATCGCTTTATTTAATACCATGTTTGGTTACTATAGCAAAGATAGCCTAAGGCCACACTAATTTTTGACAGTGTTTGAAAAGTATTGCTAAAAATACTTTGGGCAATGCTTTTTTAGGGGTGATGTGTGCTAGTACTTTTGGCTACAATTTTTAAGAAGCGCTGGTAAAAGTGTTGCCTTTAATCCCAAAGGCTACTCTTTCCAAATGTTACAAAATTATAAAACATTTAGCAACACTTACTTATAGTTAATGTAACGCTTGATAAGTGCGCTTATTTATTATTAAAGCGACAACGCTTATAACTGTGCCCCGCTAAAACTTTTGGCTAAAAAATTCATCCCCCCCCCCCCCCCCCAAATATTTGGCTCTCAAAAGTCCCCCTCCCCCCCCCCCCCTCAATATTACCCCCAAAAATATTTTACAAGTGGATGCCAAATATTCCTCTGGAATCTCTTTTTAAAAATTTACCCACACTATAGAGAATTTTCAGCGAAAAAAAAAGTCTTGCTCTTCTTCCCGTAGATCCGTTTGCCCTTTTAATTTATATTCTCAAAACTCTTTGTGGAAATTGCTGGTTCAGTTGATTTTGTAGAAATCAGTGAAGCAGACATACTACGTTTCTTGTAATTTATCTTATTTTATATAATTTTTTTTTGGATAAAGGTAACATTTGTATTCATCAATACCAACTTGGTATTGGCAACAATATTTACAAGTAAGAACCATAAGACTAATTTGTGTATTCTTACACGAAATCAAATAAGTCTAATAAAGTTTCTGCATCTTCTACAAAAGCTTCTTTACACAAGAAGTGAAGAGACAAAATACAATTCATTTTAAGCTTTTCGATTGTAGTGCATCTATTTTCAAAACATCTAGCATTTGTTTCACTCCAAACAGTCCATCAAATAGAGGGAGGGACTGTACTCCACAATTTCTACATTTGTTCATGTCACATGCGTTTCTCCAGTTCTTTAAAAGGTCACAAGTATTTTGAGGCATCACCCATCTTATTCTAGCAATGTTTACATACAAATTCTACAAAGATGATGTGACTTTGCAATGAAGAAATAAATGGTTATTTGTTTAAGCTTTCTCCATGCACAAAAAAATATCTAGAACTTAATTGGAAACCTCTTTTCTGTAAATTATCATGAGTGAGGCAAGCCTTTTTAGCCACCAACCATGAAAATCAAGAAACTTTAAAAGAATTTCTAATGCCAACCAGTATAGATGGTGCTAGAAAGGGATAGAGACCTGATGTAAGCTAGATTATGAACAATGAAAACAAGATAAAAAGCTAGACATGAATTGAACTACAACAAGGGAATTAGTAGGAACTAGTCTATTCACCCCCTTGTTAGGAGTCAAAGAAGACCTAGTTTATGCAACAATCCTCAATACAAACTTGTGTCTTTCAAATTGAATAATCAAGAAGAAGGAAACAAGCTAAATTTCTAATTCACCAAAAAAAGAACGAGTTTTCCAACATGGAGTAGTATTAGCCAAAAGCTGCGTTTGTTATTTTGTCTCTAGGTGCTGAATGAAAACACGCTAAGTAGGGGGTTATATATATCAGCTCCTAACACCTAAACTGTCTAAGAAAAGAATAACTAGAAAAAGGCCAATAATTTTGCTAAATGTCAAGTGACCTCGCAGGGCAAAATAAGTGACATTTTCTTACTCAAGACTATCTCTGCAAAACAACTAATAAGCACTCGTTGAGGAGCTCGTTGAGTTCATCAAGTTGCTGCCCAGATATTAAGCTTCCAACGCCCCAAATAATGATCTCGTTGAATAGCTCGTTGAGCTCCCCAAGTCTTGGCTTCAACTTGCTTAAGTCGTCCCTCCTTCTTCAATGCTAATCAACATGCCTCTTGTCGCCTCTAACATACTGCCAGCTTCTTCCATACTTGCACAATTATAACTCTTCATCACTATCAAGTGGATATCATGAAGCTCCTTAGCTTGACTCCTCGTGAATGGTCTCAAAGTCACGAACTTAGCTTGATCAACCTGGACTGCATCATTCTCCCCTTCTTGAGAAGATTTCGTCCTTGAAATTGAGCCATCATCATCTCTCAAAGCGGCATTACCTGCAACACAAGAAGTTAATTCAGAAACATTGAAAGTGTTAGAAACATTATACTCACCAGGCAGGTATATAAAATAGACTTTATTATTGATATTTTGTAGCACTTGGAATGGACCATCTCCTCTTGGGGCTAGCTTCCCCTTTCTTTTGCTCGGGAACCTCTTCTTTCGAAAGTTCACCGAAACCCAATCACCTTTCCTCAAATCCAGCTTTTTCCTCCTCCTATTCTTCTTGCTCGCCACCTTCTCATAAGCTTCCTCCAAGTTCTTCCTTACCTTAGCATGCAACTCAAGACACGCGGCGGCCCGGTTTTCACCATCAACACTAATGGCTGAATCTCTAGGCAAAGGAGTAAGATCAAGTGGAATCAAGGGGTTAATGCCATAAACATTTTCAAATAGAGTCATGCTAGTTATCCTATGCACAGTTCTATTATAAGCAAACTCCATAATATGCAACCTATCATCCCACGTCCCTCCTTACTTTTGGTCATAGCACTAAGAAAAGCTCCCAAGGTTCGGTTAAGAACCTCAGTCTGACCGTCAATCTGTGGATGATGAGACATAGAAAACAACAATTTGGTGCCAAGAGCACCCCACAGATACTTCCAAATGTGACTAAAAAATTTGCATCCCTATCACTAACAATGGTACGAGGCACACCATGCAACTTTAACACATTAGCAATAAACAAAGAAGAAATATGTTGTGCATCATCACATTGTTTACAAGGAATGAAATAAGCCATCTTAGAGAACCTATCAAAAACCACATAAATATTATCATGACAATCCTTAGAACAAGGCAGCCCCATCACAAAATCCATAGAGATGTCTATCTAAAGATTAGTAGGGACGGGTAAGGGAGTGTACAATCTATGATTACTAGACCTAGACGTAGCTCGTTTTCAGTCTAAAGAAGCACCACAAACGTGCTCAATATCACGCCTCATCTTAGGCCAATGAAACTGCTCAACTAGTATAGCCAAGGTCTATCTACCCCAAAGTGATCCATCAAGCCCCCACAATATACCTCACGCACCAGCAACTCACGCCATGAAGACTCAGGTAAACAAACTCTCCCCTTGTTAAAAAGGTACCCATCATGCCATTGCTTCTCTACTCGGTGCCCACTAGCTATGGCATCACACACACTCTTAAGCTTAGGATTATGCATATACATAGACTTAATACTCTCAAAACCCACCAGCCTAGATGCTAAAGTGGTAGGCAAAGCAAACTTCCCATAAAGTGCATCAGCCACTACATTCTCCTTTCCCTTTTTGTAATAAATTACATAAGGGAAATTCTTAATGAACTCAACCCATTTGGCATGCCTCTTATTCAGCTTCTCTTTGCCCCTAAGATGTTTGAGCGACTCATGATCACTCCTAATGACAAATTCTATAGACCATAAATAGTGCTGCCAATGAGCTAGAGCTCTCACGAGAGCATACATCTCCTTGTCATACTTAGAGTAATTCAAGGCAGCCCTCTTCATTTTCTCACTAAAATAGGCAATAGGTTTCCCATCTTGCATGAGAACACCTCCAATTCCCCCCCTGATGCGTCACACGTAATCTCAAACGTATTTTTAAAATCAGGAAATTGTAATAACGAGGTAGAACTGAGCCTATGTTTCAACTCTTGGAAAGCCTTCTCTCGAGGCTCTTCCCAGACAAAGGGTTGATCTTTCTTCACCAACTCAATGAGTGATGCTACTATGGTGCTAAAATCCCTCACAAAACGCCTATAGAAGCTAGCTAAATCATGGAAACTCCTAACATGTGAAACAATAGTAGGAGTAGGCCAATATCTAATAGCCTCAACCTTAGACTCATATACGTCAACACCATTAGCACTAACTACAAACCCTAGGAAAACAACTCTCTCCATATAAAAGGCATACTTTTTATAATTAGAATAGAGCTTTTCAGCCCTCAACATATCAAGTATTTGTCTTAAGTGATCAACATGGTCATCTACACTTTTGCTATAAATCAGAATATCATCAAAGTAGACAACCACAAACTTATTAATGAACGGCTTAAGTACATGCTTCATTAGCCTCATAAACGTACTAGGTACATTGGCGACGTCAAAGAGCGTCACCAACCATTCATATAGACCAAACTTGGTCTTAAATGCAGTTTTCCACTCATTACCCGGTTTCATACGGATTTGGTTGTAACCGGACCTAAGATCAATTTTAGAGAACACACTTCAACAACTTAACTCATCTAGCATGTCATCTAATATAGGAATGGGATGACGATACTTTACCGTTATTTTATTAACTGCCCGACAATCAACACACATCCTCCAGGTGCCGTCCTTCTTTGGCACGAGAATTACTGGCACAACACAAGGGCTCAAACTCTCACGAACCAAGCCTTTGGTCAGCAGCTCATCCACTTGACGCTGCAACTCTTTTGTATCTTCTGGGTTACTCCGATAGGCTGGTTTGTTGGGTATTTGTATGCCCGGGATGAAGTCTATTAGATGCTCAATTCCCCTCAATGGAGCCAACCCACTAGGCATCTTCTCGGGAAACATATCTGCATACTCTTGCAAGACATCATCAATAACACTAGGCAAGGGATGAATATTAGTAGAAACATCATCATTAGAACTCAAATAAACACCTTTATGTACAAGGAAAATTAACAGTTTAGAACTATCATTACCTCGTAAATACTCACATGGCTGCATCATAGCACAAACATTACCTGGCAGGGCTGGTGCAGTAGCATGATCTACGGCCTCGGGCTTAGTTCCTAAGGGGTACTTTGCCTTAGCCGCTTCTTTTAGCTCCTTCATTCGCCTATAATCTTCACTAACCTGCCCTCCAACTTGACCGTACAGGTATTGGCCTTACCATCATGAATCACCTCTCGGTCATATTGCCAAGGCCTGCCCAACAACACATGGCAAGCCTGCATAGGCACTACATCGAACATGAGTTCATCACTATAAGCTCCCACTTTAAACTTAACGAGCACTTGCTTCACCACCCTCAACTCACCACACTCATTCAACCAATGCAGCCTATAGGGATGGGGATGTTTTAACATGGGCAGCCCTAGTTGTGACACAAACGATTGGCTCACTATATTCGCACAACTGCCCGAGTCAACCATCAAAGAGCACACCTTTCCCCTCACTTTACATCTAGCATGAAATAAATTCTCTCGCTGCACGTTCTTCTTCTCCTCAATGGTCATAGCACTCAAATTCCTACGTACCACTAAGAACGTGTTCACATCTTCATCCTCCGCTACCTCTCCCTCACACTTAACTAAATCAGCCCCCTCAACTCCCTCAATCTCCTCATCACTCTCCACCTCTCGAACAGTACCATCATTAAGGATAAGCATAGTTTTTCGCGTAGGGCAATCCTTCGCAAAGTGCCCATAGACTTCGCATTTATGATATTTAAAAGAGGAAGCACTAGGAGTATTAAGCTGAGTTTTAGAAGTACCTTCCAACCCCTTAGGATATCTTTTAGGCGTCACTTTATCTACTGGTTTCTTAACTTCATGGCTCACACTTGCTCCCCCGATGCTTGGTGTTCTCCACTCCTTGTTTCGGCTCACAGGAGTAAAAGAAAGGCTTCCTCTATGGCGGGCTGCCTTGTCTTCTCTAAGTATCTTTTCAGCTTCAATGGCAGCTAGAAGTGCATCATGAAGTGCCAAGAAAGTGTGAAGCATCAATTGGTTAGAGATGTTACGATTCAGACCACCCTTGAACCGTATGATAGCCTCATCTTCCTCTCTGTCTTCCATGTTAAGTGATAGCCGAATTTTCTCAAACTCATCATGATATTCTTCAGCAGATTTTAGCCCTTGTTTCAAGTCATATAACATCCGGAGCTTCTCATGTTTGTGCTTTGGATCAACATACTTCCGGGTCATTACTTGTTCAATTATCTCCACGTTATGCGCGCGGGCTGATTATGTCTAACTCTAGATCCCTTTCGACCTCCCACCAAGTAGAAACGTAGGATTCAAAGGCAGCAATGGCATATGTACCTTTCTTCTCTTCGGTCATATCATTTATCTCAAAAAATTTCTAAACTTGAGGCCTCCACTCTAGAAACTTGTCAGGATCACTAGTTCTCTTGAATGCAAGAATAGTAACCTTGATACTATTCAAACCATTCTCACAACCACCACGGGCTGGTTCGAGATAGCCCTCATAATAACCAGCATATTCATCAAATTTAGGCTCCAAATTCCTCCCACCAAAAGCCCCAAAGCCCCCTCGTGGACCACGGCCAAACCTACGACGCCTCAAGTTTTCATGCTACCTTGCATTGGTCTAACCCTCGGGTTTTGCTGCACTAAAATAATCCTCATGCTCGGGTTGGTCATCATCATGGGCTGCTCCTAATTCCCCTGCTGGCACTATATGTCTCAGGGCTTGCATTAATGGTAGTACATTACCCTGGGGAATGCCCAAGGTCCTCACGGTTCGCTCACCCCTTTCTCTCAACTCTTGTTGACGAGCTACCTCGACAAATTTTTCAGGTCTCCCAGTGGAACCATCACTAGTTCCTTCCCTAATTTTTTTTTAGCACTAGCAGATTTTTCAATGTTCTCAATTTGGGTACTCATCGCCCTCATTTCAGCCAAGAGGTCGGCCAAAGTGATCTCGGGCACATTCATGATCTTGTCTCCGTCAATAACCATGCACCTGCAGACAAACAAAGACTAAAGAACATGTTAAGGTTAGAAAATTACCTCACCCACTCCCTTACGTTTGAATGACACTCGGGTTCACTCAAATTTTAAAGTAGGATCTCACAACACGTTCCAAATGGCTTCCTCGAATTGATTAAGTTCCTCAACGATCTTTCAAGTTCAAAATTTTACAAGTTCTCTTTGGGATGAGTGAATTAATGTGACTCTATAGGCGGACAGCTATTAAAGTGAGCATGAGAAGCCAAAGAATTAAATACGAAAGTTGGAAAAATTCTGAATTTTAGCACGAATTCCTTCAAGCTCAAAAATTAGTAATTAGCATAAGTAGAATAATTACCTAAGAATTACTAATTAGAAGTAGCGTTCACAAATAAATAAGGAAATCCCAAGAAAAATCTAATTTACTACTCTTACTTAGGCGCCTAAAGATATCCTTAATTGAGTAGACTAAGTTTTCCCTCTTTTTCATTGCTTTCCAACTCTGATTTGTACAACTTTTACCACTTTTTCACCTACCTTTATATGCCTAAACCTTGCTGATTTCCTTTGTCAAAAACGTGTAGTACTCTCCCCAAAGCCTAAGAAAAAACTAATTTTCTTATTTGAAAAGTAGGTAAACTTCTCCATGTTGAATTGGGATTTTTTTCCCTCTTGAATTAGGCTTAGAGTTCCTTACTCTAATTTCCAGCGCCTCTCTACCTCCTTTCAACCTCAAAATTTCAGCAGTTCAACTCCAAGACTAACATGTAAATGCTTATGAATTCAAGGATCAAACAGTTTACTATGCAAATTAATTCAAGAACAACAAGTTGTTGCTCAAGAACTTCAAGAATTCAATGAAAAAAACTTCAAGATCAGCCTACTAGACGCCCAAAAATTCAAGATTATGCTGCCCTATTTATTCTACAATAATTCAAGCCCTTTCTTCCAAGGACTATCAAGATTTCAATAAAGAATAATGGAGAAATCAGTCAGCACGTCAAGAAACTTCAAGAATTCGTTCAAAAACTCAACTAGGGTTTCAAGGATCAACTAAGATCGCTTCTCTTTCAATTTCTCTAAAACCCTAGGCGTGTAATATCATCCAAAAACAACAACACACGGTTGTTCTTCCTCTTTTTCACGTTTTTTATTTTTTATTTTTTAAATTTTTTATCAAAAACGAAAATACAAGCTCCTAAATTAAGAACTCTAATTCCTAGGGCACGAAGAACATGATTGGGGTTTTCGAAACAAACCCTTTCCAAGCTCTGATACCAACTGATGTCAGCTAGATTATGAACATTGAATTGAACTACTAATAATGAATTACCAACGAAAAGCTAGACATGAATTGAATTACAACAAGGGATTTAGTAGGAACTAGTCTACGCATCCCCTTTTTAAGAGTCAAAGAACACCTAGTCTATGCAGCAATCCTCAAGACAAATTTGTGTCTTGCAAATTAAATAATCAAGAAGAAGGAAACAAGCTCAATTTTGAATTCACCAAAAAAAAGAATGAGTTTTCCAACATGGAGCAGTATTAGCCAAAAGATGCGTTTGTTTTTGTCACTAGGTGCCGAATGAAAACATGCTAATTAGGGGTAATTAATATCAGCCCCTAACACCTAAAATATAAAAGAATAACTAGAAAAAGGCCAATAATTTTGCTAAATGTCAAGTGACCTCGCAGGGCAAAATAAGTGACATTTTCTTACTCAAGACTATCTCTGCAAAACAACTAATAAGCACTCGTTGAGGAGCTCGTTGAGTTCATCAAGTTGCTGCCCGGATATTAAGCTTCTAACGCCCCAAATAATGTGCTTGTTGAGTAGCTCGTTGAGCTCCCCAAGTCTCGGCCTCAACTTGCTTCAATCGTCCCTCCTTCTCCAATGCTAATCAACGTGCCTCTTATCTGTTCTAACATGATGCCCGCTTTTTTTATACTTTCAAAATCATAGCTCTTCATCACCATCAACTGGATGCCATAAGCTCCTTAGCTTGACTCCTTGTGAATGGTTTCAAAGTCACGAACTTAGCTTGATCAGGCTTGACTGCATCAAGACCATATGTCGATCTTATTGTAAAGCCTTTATTAGCATCCCTGGCCCATATTAGTGAGTCTTCACAGCTACTAATTCCAAGAAATTCTTCTAAAGATTTGAGTAGTTCTGCTACCTTGTCAATCTCCCATTAATTCAACAATCTCCTTAAAAATAAATTCCAACATTGTTGGCTCCAAGATCCCTCAATTGAAACATTTGGATTTGAGGATATGAAGAACAAATATAGGAATAGTTCTCTTAAGGAACTATGACCTAGCCAGCAATTATTCCAGAATGAGATCTTCTGCCATTGCCAATTTTGAAACTGGTAAATGCTACAATTCAACCCATTGTTGTGTGATATTCTTCCATAAGCTAATTTCATATGAAGAGTTGACTGATTTAGTAGTCCAATGCCTCTAGTGGCCATATTTTTGGTCTATCATTTGTATCCAAAGAGCTTTTTCTTCAAGATTGTATCTCCATAACCATTTCCACAATAGATTCTTATTATGAAACCTTAAATTTTTTATCCCCAACCCCCCTTCTTTCTTACTCGTAGTCACAACTTTCCAGTTTACAAGGTGATATCATTTGTTCTCTTTATTTCCATGCCAAATAAAATTTCTTTTAAGAGAGTCAAGTCTTTTTTCTACCTTAGCATGAAGAGGAAAAAGTGACATGTCATAGATGGGCAATGCATCAAGAATACTGTTAGCCAATGTAATTCTACCCCCAAACGAGAGATATTGGGTCTTCCATTTCGCAAGCCTTTTTTCATAGTTGTCCATCACCCATTCCAGATCTTTGTTGCCTCGTTTTTGGATACTAAGGACATTCCCAAATAGACAATAGGTAGTTTGCCAATGTAAGCGTGTCGCCGGCATATTGCAAGGGTGATATTACCATACTACACATACTATTTTTCACCTGAATTCCCCTCAACCACGTATTCAGATTTGCCTTTTTTATCATGTAGTTGAGTCCATTCATTGCTAGTATAATCAGAAATGGAGACAAAAGATCTCCCTGCCTCATGCCACTTTGTGAAGAAAAAAAATCTGTTGGAAACCCAATTGATCAAAACAGAGAGCTTGACAGAACTTATGCAAAATGAAATCCATTTGATCCACTTCCTACCAAATCCCATGTCTTTGAGCAACTTCAAAAGATAACCCCAATTAATGTGGTCATATGCTTTTTCAATGTCTAACTTACACAAAACCCTTGGTATCTTCATCTTTTGCCTTGTATCCACCACTTCATTGGAAATTAGAGATGCATCCATGATTTTCCTTCCTTTGATGAAATCCATTTGTTGGCTATCCACCAACTTATCAATCACCCTTTTTAGTCTCGCACATAAAAACTTTGAAATAATTTGTTTGATGCTGTCAATCAAACTGATTGACCTAAAATCCTTTAGTTGCATGGATCCATTCTTCTTTGGGATTAAAGCTACATATGTAGCATTAAAACTTTTCTCAAAGAGTTACTAAGAATAAAAAATTGATACTGTTGACATGATGTCCCCCTTCAAAATATTCCGACAAGTTTAAACAAGTTTTCAAAAATACCATTGAGAACCCATCTGGACCTGGAGCTTTATCCCATGCACATTGCTTAAGAATTTCCAGCACCTCTTCTTCCTCGAAGAGCCTTTCTAGCCAAATTTGTTCCTCATCTGTTACCTAGGACAATTTTCAAAGTAGAAAGTTGGCCTCCATGATTCTGACTCACTATCTTCTAGTAAAAACCCAAGACTTCCTCTTGAATCTGCTCATTCTCTGTAGAACTGAACCGTCAACTTCCAATTCATTGATTAAATTATATCTTCTATGAGCATTCGCCATCCGCTGAAAGAACTTAGTATTCTTACCACCCTGCTTCAACCATACCTCCACGCAATCTCTTCATACTTAGTAATATATTCAAATTCCATAGACAAGTGCGCCTTAGTTGCAAGTTCGTCTTCATTTAAATTTTTTTGCTCCTGCATCCTATCCAATTGATCTACTCGATTCAGTAATTCAGTTTTCCTTCTTTCTAGGTTCCCATAATTAGCAAAATTCCACTCCTTCAATTTCTTTTTGAGCAACCTGAGCTTGGAAGCCAAATATAGTCTGGTCTGCCTTTTTCACCTTCTCCTTGAATCCATCAACCTCCAGCCACCAATTTTTGAACTTGAAATAAGATTTCCTGTCTCCCACTCTCCGCACTCCAATATAGGCCAATGATCTGAATTTCTCTTTTAAAAATCTGTTTGTCTCAGTTATGCGGCCTTCTATTTCAATTGATTCAATCGACATGCTAGTTTACGGCTTACAGTCTCTACAGATATTGTGCGCAAGATTCTCCGAACTTTTTCTTTCATTTTAATTATATTCTTAAAATTTTATTTTCTTGTTTCATGGCTTCTCAGTAATTTCTCTGAATTCTTTTCATTTTTAAATAAAACTTTTGCAATTTTTAGCGGATTCTCCGGAAACCATTGAAAAGCTGTATAATTGTAGTTTTTAGATAATCTTGAAATCCTCTGAAAGTTGATTACACTGCTAGTGACACTTCTCCACTCAAAAGATGCTTTGGCTTAAATCATCACCTTCTAGTGTGCTTGCACCATCTAAAGTACTGTAGCTTGGCGTTGGTACAAGTAAAATATTAGGTACAAGTAGGAATGACAAGTAGGAAAGTCTGCTTGACGAAGCACGTATGAGGTAATGATGGTCTCTTATGAAGTACTCCCTCCGTCTCAATTTATGTGACACTATTTGATCGGACACGGAGTTTAAGAAAATAGAGTTTGACCTTGTTAAATATCAATTTTACCCTTGAAAAAATAAGAGAGAGAAGATTTGAATAATAAAAAAATTGTTGGTAGGTTTAAAAGTATGTAGGGGCCCAACAAGGATAAAATAGAGATGATGCATTAAATAGTTATCAAACAAGGAAAGGTGCCACTTATTTTGGGACAAACAAAAAAGGAAATGGTGCCACATAAATTGGGACGGAAGGAGTATTATTTTTGTCTTACTTATCTTTGAAGTTGATATAATTATGTCTCTTGTCAGTATTCTTTAGTGATTTAGTATGTTTTTGGTGCGTTATCTAATTTGATGTCATTAATATAGGCCAGGACAACTACAAGTCCAACTGGAGATAACTCTTCCTTCTAATGAAATAATCGGCTGCCAATTCTGCAAATCCATACACACAAGATGAAAGAAAGTTCTTTTCTTTTGCCTCATGTGAACTTGCATGAACAGGTATGTAGTCATCACGACTGGGATATTATGCTGGCACTTCTTTTAGACTAGACTAGATGGTAGTAATAAAATCCTATTATGTCATTGATTTAACTTGATTATCAATTTAAGAATACATTGTAGTGAGTCACTTTTGTTGGTTTCCATGTTACGTGCTTAGTCTGGTAACCTGAACTGTTTGAGGGTTTTTTCCCTCATTCCCATTACCACATGTGTTTGACAGTAATAAATTTCTAATTCTTTGCACCATTGAATTTGGCATGGCTCACTTGAATTTCCACGTCTTAGGTATCTGTCTGTAGTAATTGTTTGGCATGTCTTAATGTGTCAATGTGGTATAACATTTTTAATTATATAGTACTGCTTAAATCTTTGAGGCGATGGCAAAAGTTGTTGAGTTATGATAATTATGCAGTCGGTTTAATTTCATCATTTAAGTTTGCACTTGCAAAATGTTGGTTTCTATCTAATTTTTTATTTCATTTTGAATATGCATGAAAATTATGGTGATGCATCTGAAAATAGTGACATGAAGTGATTATGGATCTTTTAAAGTTAATTATAAAGGCCATTGAACAATTATGAAGTTGATTAGTGATGAGACTGTGTGGATATATACACCTTGAAGCAGTGGTTTGCTTGATGATGTAATGCATAGAAACGTTCTTACTTTTTGAAATTCATTGCAAGTAAATGCATCGCAAGCAATATTGTTATTTGTGTTGTAAAATAAAGTAAATACTACAAGGTATAAACAAGAAATGTATAAAGATTGCAAGAATATTAAGGAGGAGAGGAAGAGTTTTTCTTATTATCTTCCAAGTATTCAAGTGTATATTACAAAGGAGGAGAATACCTTCTTATATAGGATGTAAAAGTCATCCAAAGGTTACAAATACTAAGTGACCTAATTAATAGGTACTTGTAACATACAAATGGTTCATGAACATTCAGTAGTGAAGAAGTGAATGAACATCCACAATAAAGTAGATTTATAACACTCCCCCTTGGATGTCCATTGAAGATAAAATGCCTCGTTAAAATCATACTAGGAAAACCCAGTGGGAAAAAGCCCAGTGAAGGAAAAAGAGTACACACATCATGTAATACGTATTGAGAGCTGCCTCACTAAAATCCTTACACGTAAAACCCAAGTGGGATAAAACCTTATTAAGGGAAAAAGAGTGCCGCGAATTTTACTCTCCCCTGATGAAAACATCATTTAACATCTTGAAGACGACATGTTGCAATCTTATATATCAGCTTCTCAAAGTTGAGGTTGACATTGACATAGTGAAGAGCTCCATCAAACTATCACTTGAATGAATTAATTTCATAATTCTCTTGAAGATCACCATTGGAAAGTAATTTTGCTAAATGACCATCTACTTTGGTTGTATCTCTATTTTAGCTAAATTATCCATGCAATATTTTATATAATATTGCTGCATCTTCATCTTCAGAGGAAATACCACACTGTTGCTGAATATTTTGAGTCCTTGATCTTTTCACCAATATTGTCGCATATCTTCAGGCATGGCTATTATATATCTCTTCATAAATTGAAGATGTAGCAGCAATAATTTATTTTATAAAATGCCATAACATAGGTATTCTACCACGACAAATAAATAACAAGTTGATATCGGGCTTTGTGGATCAAGTAGATATCATATATTTATTTGATGCCTTCACATTGAGGATGCACTAAATCTTACCAATAAGCTTATAATAAAAGCTATAACCAGTGGAGTATATTTGGTAAGATACTTTAATGCACCAATTGCATTAAAATATGATATTTAAATCTAAAGAAGCTCGCTGACGCGATTTCACCACTTGTGGCCAGATTGTTTCAATCCATATAAATATTTATAAAGCTTCATTGAATAGGTTTTCGGAGAACCTTTATATGCTTCAAGCATTTTGAATCTTTCAAGGATTTTAATAAATATATTGTTATTCAATGAGCCATATAAAAGGCTGTTGCAACATTCATACGCATATCAAGTCTTTCATGCACTGTCAAGCATACAACATACCTGAAGGTGATTGCATCCACCAAAGGAGAATATAGCTCCATATAATCAATGTCATATCTTTGTGCCTCAAGTCGTACTTTATATTTAACGACTTATTATTATCATTTTTTTTTGTACAAAAATATCTTTGTACACTACTGGCTTTGCACCTTCAGGTGTTCGGACTACAGATCCAAAAACTTTACGTCACTCGAGTGAAGCCAAGTTTTGCTGGAATGCATTTTTCTATTTTGGCCAATAATTTCATGTCTGTATTCCTAACAGACTTAAGCTCAAGATCCTCATAATCACATAAATATTGAGCTTTATAATATATATAAGATATCTTCGACAATAATTTCATATCTCGGCACCCAATGCGACATAACATATTGAGATCTCTTCATATTCAGTATTCAGGTACCTGAACCTCTCCTAACGAGCTTTTATGAAGTGTTATGTCGTG
This sequence comes from Petunia secreta, assembly GCA_029990175.1. Classification (NCBI taxonomy): domain Eukaryota; kingdom Viridiplantae; phylum Streptophyta; class Magnoliopsida; order Solanales; family Solanaceae; genus Petunia; species Petunia secreta. The sequence goes on from JARKIP010000035.1 coordinate 64,589,039, forward strand.
GGCTATTTTAGAGCCCTGCCTCCTTATTTGACCATTATAATCATTTGCTCATTTCCTTTTTCAAGGATTTATCTTTGGAACCGAAAGGTCTACCACGCTTCAAGCGTGCCTTAGACTCATTTTCACAAAATGATTGTCCGATCAGGACATCATGAGCATTAGCAACTGGAATATAATATTTAACTTTGGATCAGTAATGCGTCATGGCAGTGACTTGCATTATCTTTAAATGAGGATCATTATCAAATGATAATTTAATTTATTTATTCCTCGGCTGCTTTAATTTCTCCTCCTAATGTTAGCAAAACTAACATTCGTTCCCAACCTTATGTGGGATCCATCTTTGTGCATTGTGGCGGAGCAATTGATAACAAATCGCACATTACAATTATTAGATGGAAAACATTTGATTCCTGACCATGAACCAATTATAAGGGAAATTTATTTGGTGGCATGTCGCGCACAAGTGCTGCTTTATGGATATACCATATCTCATACTTGATTTAGGTAGCATTTTTCTCATATGCATGGTTTAGCAATTGGAGGCTTTCAATATATGAATCTGCTAAAACTGCTTGCCAACATTATCAAGAGAACTTGTCTTGATTGCATAATCTGAAAATTTGCTCATAATAAAATTTACTTGAGCAAATACTTAACCTCGCAAGTATTATTGTGGGTTTATAATAACGCACGTGTGACATTCTCATAGATGCATCTATCATATAATAATTATATGGTCCACATGGCAGGTGAATGGGTTCATATTCACCATTTATACATTCCAGAAGTGCGAGAATCATGATCCCAAATTTAGTAGGTCGAATAATTTATTTATCTTGAGAATAAGCAGCATAAAGAGAATTCTTGAAGAATCCTGATTCTTCGATATATACCCATGTGAATTCTCATTTATATATTTTGTGCATCATATTTGAACCGGGATGATCAAACCAGTCATGCCAACTCATAAAGTTATTCATCTAATAAACTTCTGCTTTACTATAGCATGGGCCTTGGGGTGCAAGCTAAACCAGAGTTAAGCTAAACACGAAGAAACGCGGAAAAATCAACAATAAAGTAAAGATAGAAGCAAGACAATTCTTGCTTCGATTCAAAGGAATATTGAGGAACTAGTGTTGACACTCAATTTCGTCCCAAACTTTTGAATTAATAACTGTTTATTTAAATGAAAGTCAATTGTCAAAAATTAATTAATTAAATTTAGTTAATTAAAATTAATCAAATTAAATTAATTAGTTAAGTTTAGTTAAAGTACATTAATTAATTTCAAAGGGAAAAGCAAAAGGTGCAAAACACAGCTTTAAATTAAGCATACGCGTGCAATTATTGATTTTCTTAACCTATTCTAAAATAAAGGGGCCAAAAAAGCCTAAAATCAGGCTATTCGCGCAACCCACATAACACCCAACCCGGCCCACTCTCATCTATTCCCTAAACCCACTCAGCTTGATCCGATTTCCTCTACACCCTAATCAATTTCTCCCTAAACCTGAAAATCCTAATCCCTTAATCCCTAATCGATTCCCCTCCCCCCCCCCCCCCCAAAATTAATCAAGAACAACCAAAGCATTGTACTAACTAGTCCCCATTCCTTTTCCCTCTCTCTAGTACAAGCAACAATCGATCCTAACCCTCCATTTTGAACGCGAATCGATCCGAGTCATGAAGAGGTCATAACGTCCATTTTCCCTTGAAAATCAGGGTGAAATTAGTACAATCCGAAAGGATTATACTATTTTGACCTTGGTTTTCCAAAAGGAAAAGAAAAGGAGTAAGGGTCGGGTGGGGATTTCAAAGATCCTAAAACCCTAGCTGCGCAGGTATATAAGAATCTCTTTCTCATTATTTTAGGGGTTCTGAAATTTGGACATCAAAAAGGGCAGTAGAGAAAAGAGATATGTTTAGTTTAACTTTTTCTTTCAAAAAATAGACAGTGAGTGTTCGGTTTTGCTGGTTTTGTTTCTGGTGTTGGTCTGCTATTATCACTACATCGTTGTCGTCGTCTTCAAAGTGCGGGTCGATAACTTTAGTTTCTTTGCCTTAGTCACTGCTCGAAAACAGATGAGGTTTTACTGTTTTCCCTGTTTTTTTGTGTTAATATTTTGTTTGAAATGTGATAAGTGAATACAGTTAAATTTTGATAAGTTTGTGACTTTTTTTCTCATTCGAATGTGAACCTACAGTTGTTTTAAGGTTAAGTCATTGCTAAACTTAGAAAAGTGTTTCTTTGAGTTAAAATCAATAACTCTATGTGCACTTGAAACTGATTAGCTTAAACCTGGTTCCCTTAGCTTTGAGATGATTAAGTTGGCATAAAATTCCATGTTAAGTTTTGTTTAATGCATAAAGTTGAGTTCTTTGTGTATGAAAGGTGTAAAGCTGACTTTTATTAAGAAGAAAGAGTTCAGGTTATAGGAGGTGAGGCTGTTTTCTTGCTTGTGGTGAATAGGTGGTTGGAGTTCTGTTGGTTTGCAGCGCTAGATGAAGGCTGTTTTGACAGTTTCAGGCAGCTGGTGAGTTTGAGAGTGTTCAGGAGAGTTGTTTGGAGGCTGATGGGAGTAAAAAGGGGCCTGGTTGGTTTGCAGTTTATTAGGAGTAATAGCAGGGGTTCCAGGGGGTGTTTTGGGTTAGTTTAGGGTCAGGTGAGGGTGTAGGTTGTTCAGGTTGAGTCCTGGTTTGATTGTTAGGCTGTGACGGTGTCTCCAGCCCAGTGAGGATCCAGGAGGTTAGCTGGTTCTGTTTTATGTAAGAGTGAGGGAGATGTGCAGGGTTTCTAGTTGGTATGTTTCAGATTCTTTAATTCTGGAAGTGTGTGCATATTTGTTCAGGTGGTCTGTTGGTGCTGCAGGTAGTAAGGGCTGTGTAAGATTTAAAGGGGTCAGGGAGAGTGTGGAAGTTTCAGGGTCCTGATCTGATGTTGGGATAGTGATTCAGGTGACCCTGGTTTGGTCTGGTAAGCTGTGAGTGTGAGGAGGGCAGGTCTGTGTATGTGTGTGCAGCGTGGGATATTGAAAATGATCCAGGTTTGTTTTGTTTAGTAGTTCAGGAAGGATTTAGGAGTTTGTTGAGTGTATGCATGCTGATTGTATGTGTGTGTGTGTGTATCTACTTGTGAGTGTGTGTATCTGATTATGTGTGAGTGCATGCTTGTGTGTATTTGCATGTATGTGTGTGTGTGTATCTGCTTGTGAGTGTGTGTGTGTTCAGTCTATGGTGTCTTTGTGTGAAGGTGAAGGCTGTTCAGTGGAGTACTTGTTGCTTTCTAAAGTTGTTAGAGCTGGTTCATGTGTAATCTGGGTAGTTGTTCAGTTGTAGGGGTAGTATGAGGAGCTGTAGGTTTGTTCTGGTTTTCTGGATGTTTGTAGGTTGTTTAGGCAGTTCTGATGGGCTGTTAGGTGCATTGAGTTCAGGGTGTAGGAGTTGATATAGGGGGTTGTGATGTTAGCAGGTGGTTCAGGTTAGGTATCAGGGGTCTGGGAGTTTGGATGATATGTGCAGTTGTTTGTGTGGTGTGCAGGAGTGCTGTGTAGAAGTTGTAGTTGTTCTAGTAGGCTGTAAGTGTTTGCAGGTGGTTGTTCTAGTTTATCTGGTGGTTTGTAAGTGTTCTGGAGGGTTGTTTTGGTGATGAATAGGCTGTGTGGTTGATGTCCTGAAGGTTGTGGGAGCTGAGGGAGTGGGTAGTTGATTCCAGTCAGTGAGTGTAGGTCTGTTTGTGTGTGCTGAATTTGTCTAGGTTGTTTTTTATAGGATCCTCTCTTAGCATTATCCGATTTAGGTTTCAGGTTTAAGGTTAGTTAAGTTCTTGCCCTGTTTGTTCCTTCAAGTAATTTGCCTAGCAGTCCTTGTATGGGTATTAATTCTCTTGAGTCAATAAAATATTGAGTTGTATGAAAATGAATTATTATGGGATCTGTTATGCTTCCTTAGCAATTTGTGTTGCCTGCTCTGTCTAGTCAAGTCCTTCTTAAATGAAACTGCGAGGTTTGATTAAAGCCGAGGACCAGTGAGGAGCCCTATGAGCAAGGTCTGTGAGCCTTGCAAAACTGAGGAAACTGAGAGGCTTGACCAAAGCCGAGGACCAGTGAGGTTTTATTCTGAAAGAACTATTGGCGCCTTTCATGATTTGCAGTCTCTGGTATTGAGGAATAATTGAAAGTTCATCCCGGGTATGGTGAAAGTAATTGGGAGTTGTTATTTGGAGTAGTTGGAGTTAGTAAAGGTGTGGAGAATTGTCTAGGCGATGGGATAAATTAGGGTCGGAAGTCCATAATAGAACGTGTTATGATTTGTGCGTGTTATTGCATTTGCTTACGATTGCCTTAAAATGAATGCTAATCTTTTGTTCTCTTATTTTCCTTGTCATGTACACCTTCGAGGACGAGTTGAAATAAAACTCATAAATGGGATGGCTACATGCATTGGACGTTATTTGATCCGCTCCGCATTTCGGGACTTGATATCCCCAAAAATGTAAAAGAAAAAAAAGAAAGAAAAGAAAACGAAAATCTCTAAATTCAAGGCTCAATGATTGAGTTGTGCTTCCTTCTAAAACTCCCGCTTTCCCGTTCCCCTTAGAAAGCATGTTTTAGGAAGCCTTGAAACCGGACTAGGATTTGCATGTTAGAAGCTTGGTAGGATAGCCGCTTTATTGAATTGTTATCTTATTGCATGTTTAGAATGATTATATAATTGCTTATCCCGTTTCTTTGGGATTCGCCAATTAGTTTAAGTTAATAGTAATCTATGGTTAATTATCGAGTGCAAAAGAAAAATTAAAATTTAATTAAATTATACATCTCCATCTATTATTCATACTTATTTATCCATTTATTAAATATTTATTTATCTATCTACTTATTTATTCATTAATTAGATTAATTATGCGATATTTATCTATTAAATTACTTATTTAATTAATCTCATTTATTTATTTAATTTAATTAATCAATAATAAATTATTATTTATTTATTTATTTAATCAATTATTATTCTTTTATTCTTTTATTTAATTAAATTAATATAAATGTTAATTTATTTAATTAATTTATCTATTTATTTATTTATCCATTTACTTAAGCGATCAATTAATCAATCATTATTATTTATCTAATTATTTATTTAGAGTATTTTATTTTACTTATTTTATTTATTTAATTTATTTATTCTTTATTTGTTTAATTAACTAATCAATCAACCATGTTGTAATTTATCTATTTAATTAATCTTAAGATTTCATCATTTATTTATCTAAGTATCGGCGTAACCAAAACCTTATCTTATTTATATTATCCTTAGTTAAAATTAATTCTATTATCCTTAACAAATTCGTGAAAACCGCTGGATTAACCGCATTTAGCGGATTTTCGAAAGTGCTCCCGCAAGGGACCTTCTTTCGAATTTAATAGAACCACTTACTCGGAATATCTGATTTTAATTTAGTTTCATTTAATTAAAGAATAAATTGCGCTTATTAGTTAACCTTAGGTTCCTAATAATCCGTAAATTAGGTGGCGACTCCAAAGAAACCCTTTGAAGTCCCATTTTGTTGAAAATACATCCCGATGCATACTTGTTATGCATTTATTTTTTCGGGAGGGTTCAACAGCTTGGCGACTCCGTTGGGGAATAGCAAATGGTTCTAACCATAAGGCTTTCACGAATTTGTTTGTTTGTATTGTTTGAATTGTATGCCGATATTAGTATGCGTAGCTTATTTAATTATTGTTGAAACTAGCATGATTATATCTATTGTTTATTTTCAAGCATGCTTAGATTAATCTAATTGATTGCTGTGTGTCACCATAGCATGTCACTACACCCTCTTTGTGCACATATAAACTGGCATTCCATTCATACTTCCCCCACTCCTGGGAACCTCTTGCATTCTCACACAAATATTCGCGAGGTGTGTGCATACGCACCCGCAATTTCTTCCACTAAAGAACCCTTTGACGAGTTGGTGTACCGGCGGATTGTCGTGGGAGTTATTCGACCACGAAGCCGCCTGCCACTCACCTGTTAGCCTCAACCGTTAACCCACTCTTAGATGGAGTTTTAGGAGCATACATGCATTTACACCTTAGTCTGGACCCGGTCCTTGGTACCGCCTCCACAGTCAGGAATCCGCCTTTATGTTAACGGGTTCTTACAACCTAGCGACCCGCATATTATGTGTTTTGTGGTAACGAATCTCCAGTCCCAGCTGAATTTTGAGCACAATCAAATTTAGAAATTTTTTTTTTCATTATCTTATAGGTTAAGGAATGGAACAGCAGTTTGACAAAGTCTACATGGTTGTAGAGGTTCCAGTGAAGCTAAAATTATGGTGGGGAGACCTTTGTGAGGAGGAGAGAAAGACAGTCGAAGGGAAATTAGGAAGGTTGGAGGAGTTGATTGATGTTTGTCCAAACCGTGATCTAGTCCAATCTCTTATTGCGTATTGGCACCCGACGCGAGCTGTATTCTGGTTCAAAGACTTTGAGTTAACTCCTACTTTAGGAGAAATAGTTGGGATAACGGGTTTGAAGTGTCTGGGACAAGAGATAATCCTTCCAAACAGTCAAACAGGGAAGAAATTCCAAGAGAGACTAGGGTTGGTAAGGAATGATAGTTTGCGATGCATCGAAAACAAATGGGTTCATCTGGATTATCTGTACACCAGGTTTAGGCGCATGACGAGTTTTGATGATTTTGATCGGGAGTTTAATTGTGGTGAGAAGACTTGGAGAGACCGGCGTGTTAGGGCTTTTGTCATTGCATTCTTAGGGACTTTGGTCTTCCTAAAAAAGAATGGACGCATTAGGACTTGCATTGGTTCCGTGGTTCGGGCGATGTTTGAAGGGATCAATGGGAACAAATCTACCACCATAGTTCCTATGATTCTAGCAGAAATGTATCAGGCTCTGAATGAATGCAGAAGGGGGTCGATGTATTTCAAAGGTTGTAATCTTCTCCTTCAAGTATGGGCGATAGAACAAGTGTGCCATCGCAATCCCATGATGGATATCTGCAAGGTGAAAGACAGTCGGCGAAATATAAATCCTATTGCTACCCAAGACACGAGAACAAGGTGGTGTGAAAAACCTGAAAGTTTTGCGGGATGGTATGATTACTGATGAGCGAGTAATGTGGAAGTTAATATATGTTCCTAAAGATGAGATTGCGTTTAGGACTTCCAAGCGGTACTACATCGAGTTGCCGGGTTTAACTGGGCTTCAACCGTACACACCTTTGAGGGTCCTCCGTCAATTTGGGATGGAAAAATTTATTCCCCTTTGTGCTGATATGTCGAAGTCAGAAACTCCTTTCAACCTGCAGAATTTGCAGAATGCAATTCCAAGAAAAAGAGAAATCCTCGAGGATTGGAAGAGTTTGCAACCGATAGAGGTGACAACAAAGCATCAGAGTTGTACCCCCAGAATATCTCGCGTGGATCAAAGAGGAGCGGCATTTAGGTCCCAGCCCGCTAGGAAAAGTTGGCTATGAAGATACAGACATGACAAAGAAAGTGAGGCAGGCAAGAGCGGGAACCAGTCATGATGAAACATCCGCTCCAGCAAGCAAGAAGATGAAGCAAGCAGGAATATGATGCAGAACTTGGACAAATAACAGTTTATTTATTTACTTTTGATGTACTTACTATTATGCTTTCTGTTGTTGTATTTTCATTTATTATGTAATGATGATATATTGAAAAGAAAAGAAAAAGAGGAAAATAAAAAAGAGAAAATATTGAAAAAAAGAGAATAAAAAAGAGAGAAAAAGAAAAAAAAGGAAAAGAGAAGAGAAAGCAAAAAAGAATGAAGGAAGTTGATTATAATGATGCAGACCTGATGATGAAGATGAAGCAAGGAAAGCAGGATTCAGTCATAACAATGCACCCACACCAGCATGATGCAGTTGATTGGCAGAGTGGCGGCTTTATTTAGTTTTGATGTATTTTCAATTATGTCTTTATGTTTATTGTATTTTTCATTTGCTATGTAAGGATTATGTATGAAGAAAGAAAAAGAAAGAAAAAAAAAAAGAAGAGAAAAAAAGAGAAAAAAAGAAAAGAAAAAGAGAAAAGAGAAAAGAGAAAAGAAGAGAATGAAAGTACGATGTTATGTTATGAAAGACAATTTTGTATCAACTTTATCTATTTTAATGAAATATCTTACTCTAAATTTGAATTGCTCAAAAACGGTTGTGACTGTTTTTCGTTATCATTTATTTGCGAGATTAGGCTTACCTCTAGCACAAAAAGGCACCCTACAGGGTAGGACGCGTCCACATTACTTGTGGTTGCCACATGCCTTAATTTATCGCTTGTTTAAAATGCAAAAGTGCTGCGTGACGCGCGCTATGTGATTATATGCAAATTTCACCAGCAACATGCAAACTAACACAGTTACCTTTTGAATTTTTCTTTTGTTTTGTTTATTCCCAAGCAGAAGTTTGGTTTGTGCTGATTGAGCTGATCCAAAGACTTCTCTGCACATTGATATACATAACAGAATTCGACAATGTCTGGTATCAAGGATCAACCTCCCACTCTCAATGACAAGACTCTTGAAACTCCCGGATCTTCAAGGGGAAACATCCTCCTTGCTCAAGATGACCTAATTTTAAATCTGACTAAACAGATACAGATGCTGAGTGATGAGGTAGCAACAATTAAAGGGCAAGCCCCTCAAAACGTACCTTCAAATTCCAATCCTATTCACAATGTACCCACATACCAAAGCAACCCGCTTAATCAAACACCACCACCATTAAACCGCCCACAAGTTAGTCAAAATACCCCGCCCGCTCAGCAAAATACCCAACCCGCTGGTTATCCTTCATATTATCCATATCCTAACGACCCCACTCCTCCTCACTACCAATATTTGCCTGCCAAAGACACTCCCCGTCCTCCACAATCTCAAGAGCCCATTTTTGTAGCCATTGCTCCTCCAAACGCCAATGATCCAAGGCAGGGATATCCCGAGGCGCTGTATTATGAGCATGACCCTAATGGTAAGAATGTGGACTTCACAGACTATCCACCACAGAATGAAGTGCCCGTAACAATGGAAAAACAGGGAAAGACAAGGGAGCAAGAGGAGATAATCCAAGCAATGAAAATCATGTAGCAATCTATCAAGGATTTGCAGGTGACTAAGAAACGTCAAGGCACCTCCTACTGCAGTCTTTATCTATACCCGGACATTACTCCTCCTCCCGGGTTTGAAGTGCCAAAATTTGATATGTATGATGGTCATGGTGACCCATTTGCTCATTTGACCAAGTATCTCAATAGAATGAGGGTTGCGGGAGGCAAAGAGGAACTTCTGATGGCTTACTTCAGTCATAGTCTGGAAGGTATTGCTGCTGAATGGTTTGCAAGACAGGATATAAGCAAGTGACATGAGTTCGATGATATAGCTGGTGATTTCACAGAACAGTTTGAATACAATGTTGCGATGGTCCCTGACCTCATAACCCTGGCCAATTTGAAGAAGAAACCGACAGAAACTTTTAGAGCGTATGCCCTGAGGTGGCGTGAACAGGCTGCACGGGTACAACCCCCGATGACCGAGAAGGATATGGTGAAGTACTTTATTCATGCTCAAGATGACTCTTATTACATGCATATGCTTCCTATGATGGGTGCACCTTATGCTGAACTTCTTACAATGGGGGAGATGGTGGAAGAAGGCATCAAATACGGTCGGATTGTGAGGTTTGCTGAAATGAACTCAAGTGCTCAAAATGCTCAAGCCAGCCCAAACAATTCTAAAAGGAGAGAGAAGAAGGAAGAAGTCACAGCTGTTGTTGCAGACATTGACCGCCGCCCAGCTAGAAGGTTGAACTTTGATAATCCACCCGCCTACCCTACTTACCAAAATGCCCCTCCTCATTACTCAAATGCACCCTCTCCTTACCCAAATATTCCTCCTCCTTACCCAAATGCGCCACCCCCAAATTACCCTAGTCACTATCAAATTCCTCCTGCTCCATATCTTGTCTACCAAGCACAACCCAGTTATTATTCACCGCGAGCACCAACACCATAACAATACCCTCCTCGCCAACAAAATTACCAACCCCGTGCTCCTATCCGTCCAAATGTGCAAAGACCTAACCAAAGCTATGAAAGGAAAGCACCCAAAACCTATACTCCTATAGCTGAATCTTACGATCAATTGTTTGAAAGACTGAGAAGCGCCGGAGTTGTGCAACCTATTGCTGACAACACTCCAAATCCTCATCCAAGGTGGTATGATGCTAATAAGCACTGTGTTTATCATTCTGGGGCTGCGGGCCATGATGTTGAAAGATGTTATACCTTCAAGGATAAAGTCGAAGCTTTGATCAAATCAGGCACTATCTAGCTTACTGGAACTCAACCAAATGTGCAAGATAATCCTCTTCCCGCCTATGGAAACAATGCTGTCAATGTCATTTCCCTTGATGAGGAGTTCGATTTGAAAGGAACCATTGTTCCCGTTAGCAATGTGAGGGTTGCCAACGAGACCAAAATATCTGTGCAGGTTAGAGCTTCCATTCTGGTGCAAGCGGGTATCCCAAGGCCAACTGTCACTGTTATGCTTGCCTCCCCCCTTCAATATGATAGCAAGAGGGTTCATTGGAACTATTCTGAAGTGCCTATCGGAAGTAGGAAGGTAACCGTTGCTGTTGCTGCTGCACAAGGCATGACCAGATCCGGTAGATGCTATACGCCTGAGAAGTTAGGTCAAGGCCTTGGGGAAAAGGAGGGCATTGTAAAAAAAGTGACTGACACTGAGGCTGAGGACTTCTGGAGGAAAATGCAGTCGAAAGACTACTCTATTCTAGAGCATTTAAAGAATACTCCTTCCCGGATATCCATCATGGCTTTGCTGATGAGCTCTGAAACACATAGAAATGCATTGCTGAAAGTGCTCAAGGAAGCAGAGGTGCCTGCTGAGACCACGGGTGAGAGCTTGGCCGTCTTGGTTGGCCAAATCTTAGAATCTCACAAGGTGTCTTTCTTCAAAGAAGAGCTTCTACCCAAGGGTCTCGGACACAACAAAGCCTTGCATATTGTTGTCAAATGTAGGGACAAATTTGTCGGACGGGCATTGGTCGATGGTGGTTCTGGGCTCAAGATATGTTCGTTAGCAACCCTGAAAGAACTCGGAATTGACATTGGTAAAATCAGACAAAGTAATGTGAAAGCAAGGGCTTTTGATGGGGCTCAAAGATACACCCTAGGAGAGGTCGATCTTGATCTGCAAATAGGTCATGTGAACTTCTCTGTGGAGTTTCAAGTGTTCGACATCCCGTCTACCTATAATATACTACTGGGAAGACCTTGGATCCGCATGGCCGGAGCCGTCCCTTCCACTTTGCATCAAAGCGTGAAATTCATATGGGATAATGAAGAAGTAGTGGTTAAGGGCGAGGGAAACAACCCCATGCATGCTAGCACCACAATTCCTATGGTAGACAATGCCACTGAGCTTGATGGGACTACTTTTTACACTGTTGAGCTAATGAATGTGACCCGAGCATCTAATGATGATTCGAAGAAAGGTACCCTACCCAGAGTCCCCAAGATGATTGCTGTGGAAATGTTTAGGAACGGTTTCGAACCTGACTTGGGATTGGGAGCAAATCTGAATGGCATTACTGAACCCATTTGCTTGCCCAGGAATCTGGGTACTTTCGGTTTGGGTTATTGTCCAACCAAGGAAGAAGCGGATAAGGCCAAGTTCAAAACCAAGAAGCCAGACATTGTCATTCCAAAGCCTTTGCCATTGCTAAATCAGTCATTTGTCAAGGCACGAGAAGTCATTATACCGGATCTGGTTGAAAGAGTTGGTAATTTGTTTCTGAGTGATGATTGGGAATGCGGTTTTATTATTGAAGGCTATGCTGAGGAATCACCTGTGCAGAATGCTGAGGCAAAGGATCCGATGGCCAATTGGACCTGTGTCCCAGTGGACGAGACTTGGTGAATGAACTCACTAGTTTATTTTGGCGTCACAGTCAGATTGAGGCCCTGAACTGTGTTTCGCCTTTGGTTTATGTTTATGTCTTTTCAAAATAACCTGTTTACATTCTGCATGTTTTACTTTAATGTATTGCCTCCCTAAACTAAACTTTTGAAAAAAATTAAAATGCACTGCATTCCCCCTACTATTATTTTGCTATGCTTTAATTATTTACTTTATTTTACGCTTTTGATTAATGTTTGTTTCTGTTTTAGCTTTCCACTTAACAAAACTGCCGAAACTTTGCTTGTGACATATAATGAAACAACTAAACAAACTGGTACTGATGCATTGAGTATTGGGGAGGTTGATGAAGATTTTGTTCCTGATGAAATAATAAGAGAAGTGGATCAATTTGAGAACAAACCAAAGCCTAACTTGGAACGAGCCAATCAACTTGAGGACTTCAGAAGCTGTTAGAGAAACCAGAATAAGTGTTCATCTGACCTCGGAAGAAAGAAGAGCTTATACTGAACTATTGAACGAGTATCGAGACATCTTTGCTTAGCCTTATGATGATATGCCCGGTTTGAGTACCGATCTTGTCACTCACAAGTTGCCAACTAATCCTTCATTTCCGCCTGTTAAGCAAAAGAAAAGAAACTTCAAGACTTCCACAAGCAAACAAATTTTGGAAGAAGTGCAAAAGCAATTGACCGCTAAGGTGATTCGATCTCTCAAATATCACACCTGGTTAGCGAATATTGTGCCGGTGCCCAAGAAAGACGGCAAAGTTAGAGTTTGTATTGATTATCGTGATCTCAACAAAGCTAGTCCAAAGGATGATTTTCCATTGCCAAATATTCATATCCTTATTGATAGCTGTGCAAAACATGAGCTTCAGTCTTTTGTAGATTGCTTTGCTGGCTATCACCAGATTCTAATGGATGAAGATGACGCTGAAAAGACCGTTTCCATCACGCCTTGGGGTGTGTTTTGTTATAGAGTTATGCCTTTCGGTTTGAAGAATGTCGGGGCAACATATAAGAGAGCGATGACAACTCTTTTCCATGATATGATTCACAAAGAGATTGAAGTCTACGTAGATGATGTTGTTATCAAGTCAAAGAAGAAAGAAGTGCATTTGACTGATTTGAGAAAATTCTTCAACCGCCTTCGGCGGTATAACTTGAAGCTTAATCCTGCAAAATGTGCGTTTGGTGTTCCCGCCGGTAAGATGTTGGGTTTCATTGTAAGCCGGAGGGGTATAGAATTGGATTCGTCTAAAATCAAGACTATCCAAGACTTGCCTCCTCCAAAGAGCCGGAAGGATGTGATGAGCTTTCTTGGCCGCTTGAACTACATAAGCTGCTTCATTGCACAATCCACGGTTATTTGTAAACCAATAATCAAGTTGTTGAAGAAAGATGCTGTTATTGAGTGGACGGAAGATTGTCAAAAGGCTTTTAATAGGATCAAGGAGTATCTATCTAATCCGCCCGTGTTAGTTCCTCCTGCACCTGGAAGACCATTGATCTTATATTTGTCCGTCTCGGAAAATGCATTTGGATGTGTCTTGGGGCAACATGACAAGACCGGGAAGAAAGAACAAGCCATTTATTATCTAAGCAAGAAGTTCACCCCTTATGAAGCCAGGTATACTCTCTTGGAGCGAACTTATTGCGCCTTGACTTGGACTGCACAAAGGTTAAGGCACTATCTTTCATCATATACGACTTATCTTATCTCGAGGATGGACCCTTTGAAGTACATCTTCCAAAAGCCGATGCCCACGGGAAAATTAGCAAAATGGCAGATTCTGTTAAGTGAATTTGACATAGTTTATGTCACCCAAAAGGCGGTGAAGGCACAAGCATTGGCGGATCATTTAGCTGAAAATCCTGTTGATGACAATTATGAACCATTGAGAACTTGCTTTCCCGATGAAGAGGTCTTGTTTCTGGGTGAAGACATCTCTTCTGAATATGATGGTTGGCATCTTTTCTTTGACGGAGCAGCAAACTTCAAAGGTGTTGGTATTGGAGCTGTCTTAATTTCTGAAACGGGTCAGCATTATCCTGTTTCGGCCAAGCTCAGATTTCCATGCACTAACAATATTGCTGAATATGAAGCATGCATTTTGGGTCTTCGATTGGCAGTTGATATGAATATTCAAGACCTTTTAGTGATCAGGGATTCTGACTTGCTGATTCACCAAGTACAAGGCGAGTGGAACACCAAGAAGGCAAAGATTTATCACGACCCAATTTCCAAGGGCTCGTGATGGCACCTAAACAACATTTGCCTAGGCGAACCAATGAAACAAGATGCGGAAAAGAACAATAATGTGGAAAGATCATAAATGGATATATAAATATAAAAGGGTGAAGTCCAAAAGAATATATCCACAAAAGAATTGGAGCATTCTAAGAGTGACTCAATAAAGTATGAATATACATCAAAGAAATCTGAGTCCTATCTCTAAGTGACTCCGGCGGTATGCCACCACGGTCTGTGTGGTCGGCTCACCTCAATCAAAAGTCTCAGAAGCCTCGGGAACCGCTAACGTCCGGGCTGCTGACTGGATGAAGGACCTGCGCACGTAGCAGAGTAAGTTATGAGCCGAAGCCCAGTAAGATCACCGACAGGCCCGCTAAGGTACCCTTGCGGGACAAGTCGCTACATGAATCATAAGCAACAACATACTATAGTAATCATACAATAAAGTAGTGAAATCACAAATAGATGTAACACATTCCATACACACAAGTAGTAACCAGAAGTCTCAAGGATTATGCCCATCCAACGTAAGGCATAGGTCAACTCAGCGGCGGTTTGGAGGTCCAATCTCTACTCCCGTGCCGACTAACCTAGACCTGCGATGGACTAGCAACACCACTACTAAGTATCAACCATATACCGTGACCCGAAGTCACTATCACAATCATGAATAAGTAGACCAACGACCCGTAGTCGTTGGCTCATCTCAAATCTGTCTACGATCGCACCACACCCCCTGTCAAGTGCGTCGTATCTCAATAAATCAAGTGACCACACCACACCCCCTGTCAAGTGTGTCACATCTCAAAGATCAAGTGTCCACACCACACCCCCTGTCAAGTGTGACACATCTCATAGTATAGGCGACACCACACCCCCTGTCAAGTGTCCCTCTAACAGTATTAATATCCACGACATTAATAACAATAACAGAAATATTAATAACGATAATATTTCACAGTCACCGTAACCCAGGTTGGTTATGCTAGCTGAACGTAAGGCGAAGGTTAACCCGACCACAGTTTGGGGGTACAATCCCTACTCCCATGTCGTCCAACCCAAGGTTACGTATAGACAGCACTACCCAACCCGGCACGTGAACAAATCAAGTACCAATATCATACAAAAGCCGGCAAAATCCTCGGCAAGACATTTATCATGACATGCCGGCAACATCCTCGACCATGTCCCAAGTTCTTGCTATCTAAGCATGGCGTAGCAAGCGTTACTACGATATAGATTTAAGCTACCTCGACGTAGCGTTTAGACCGGCACATACCTCGGTCGAGTCACAATCTCGCTATTTATAACAAACAATAATAGCAAGTAATTCACATCAGTAATCCTAACCATTGTTAGGTATATATATGCGTACATGAAGCATACTAGCATGAAGGAAGAGTCCACAAGCACAATAGAGGTCAAGTCTCACTTACCTCGAAATTCTGGCTCAAATGCCGGGAAGAATCTCCTTTCCCGCTCGCCTTGTCCGCGAAGGACTCTCCACTAGGTCTATTAAGACAAGATATAGCACATATGAGTGCTCAATTATAGCTATTTAAGCCTATAGGCATCCTAGGGTAAAAATTACCAAAATGCCCCCGGGTAGGGCCGAGCCCTAAATTTACATAATGTACTTTTCCAGACTCCCCACGCTCCCGTGAGTCCAAAAGTACACTTAGATTCCACATGCGAGCCTTTCTCGATATCTTTCCCCAATTCTTAAGAATCTAGGGTTCTAACCCATTTCCAAGAATCAACCCTTTGATTCTTGTGTTAATCAACATAAAGATGGATTGAAAGGGCTTACCTTAAGTGTAAGTATGATTGGATCTTCAAGAAATACCCAAAAATCGCCTCAAGAGCTCACCAAATGATTTTTATAAGTTATGAACCGAAATGGCCTTTTTATAGCAGTTTTTTTTTTGCCTCTGTGATAGCTTCTTTTGAAAAAACCATAACTTTTGATAGGAATGTCCAAATGACCTGAAACCGGTGCCATTAGAACCACAACTCAAAGGACTACAACTTTTATGTTTTGAGTGTTTCCTAATTCCTTACAGATTGGCCGCAAAATCAGCTTTTATTCGGCTGTTTGCGCCAAAACAGAACAGAAAAGTCGCACCAGATTTTCTACTGTTTTAGGGGCAAAACGGGACCCTACGAAGCTCGGAATGATCCCAAATTTTGCACACAAGCCATAAAATACTTGGGTGACATGCTCGTCAAGACGGAATTCAATTCGGACCTTCAGAACTCAAAAAGTGGGTCCCACGGCAAAGGTTCAATTTTCGACTTTCGCCAAAATAGCGAAATTTAACCAAACGACCTCGGAATCCAATTCCGAAAGTTGGTACAAGTCACAAATGACTATACGAACCTAATGGAACTTTCGGATCTCTCATCGGAGCTCATTTGCTCAAATCGAGCTCGGAAACCTCTTTTAACTCTTTTAAACTTCCAAAACGGGGACTTTATCAAAAGTCCTATCAAACGAGGTCCGTTTTCAATTTTGAAGGTTGCTACATATCATAAATGACGAGACGGACCTAACGGTGTGCTCGGATTTTCCATCGGGGTTCGTTTACTCAAAACGACCTATCGAAACCCCAAATTCCTTTCCGGAATTTCATAAACGGATCCTTTTCTCGAAAACCTATCAAACGGACTCCGTTTCGACTCAGATTTCACAGACGGGTCATAAATGACCTAACGGAGCTTTTAGGACTATCGACACACAAATCGAGGTCCCGGATCCCGTAATGACTATTTGAGGGTCGTTACATTCTCCCCCACTTAGACTCTCGGCCGTCCTCGGACGAGCCTAAGTCTAAGGTAGGATCCACACACTAGCCACGGAGCTGGCACGGATTTCGAGGACCCCTCGGTACCACCCGAAATCAATAAAACTTAAAAATGCAAATTCAGGCTTAGAAAATACAAGGATTTCATACCTGAATCATCGAACAAGCGCGGATGCCTCTCACGCATCTCGGACTCAAGCTCCCAAGTGGCCTCGGCAATGGAGTGATGCCCCCACTGAACTCTCACAAGCGGGATCACCTTCGATCTCATCTTACGGACCTCTCTAGCCACAATAGCAATAGGCTCCTCCGAATAAGCTAAGTCGCCATCTACCTCCACGGAAGCCATATCGATCACATGAGACAGATCGTGAACATACTTCCGGAGCATGGACACATGGAACACCGGATGAACAGACAGAGAGGGAGGCAAAGCCAGTCTATAAGCAACGGCGCCAACGCGCTCCAATATCTCAAAAGGCCCAATGAACCTAGGACTGAGCTTGCCTTTCTTCCCAAATCTCATAACACCCTTCATGGGCGACACTCTGAGGAATACCCGGTCCCCAACCATGAACTCAAAATCTCTCCGCCTCCGATCTGCATACGATATCTGCCGGCTCTGAGCCGTGCGGAGTCGATCCTGAATAAGCCGGACCTTATCTAAGGTCTGCTGCACCAAATCGGGCCCCAACACCTGGACCTCACCAGACTCGAACCAACCGATAGGCGAGCGACATCTCCGACCATACAATGCCTCAAACGGAGCCATCTGGATAGAAGCCTGATAGCTATTATTATACGCAAACTCTGCTAGCGGCAAATGGCTATCCCAATGGCCTCCAAAATCAATAGCACACGCCCTCAACATATCCTCGAGGATCTGAATGGTCCGCTCAGACTGGCCATCAGTCTGCGGGTGAAATGCAGTGCTGAGATCGACCCGAGTACCCAGCTCTCTCTGAAAAGATCTCCAAAACTGAGCTGTGAACTGAGCACCTCGGTCAGAAATGATAGAAACAGGAGCACCATGCAATCTCACAATCTGCTCAATGAAGATACGAGCCAGACGCTCCGAGGTATAAGTAGTCCTCACTGGAATGAAGTGAGCCGACTTCGTCAGTCGATCAACTACTACCCACACCGAATCATGCTTACCCACGGTCAGCGGCAAACCAACTACGAAATCCATAGTGATCTGCTCCCACTTCCACTCGGGAATGGGCATAGACTGGGTCACCCCGGCTGGCCTCCGGTGCTCATACTTCACTCGCTGGCAATTCAAACACCGAGATACATAATCAGCAACATCCCTCTTCATCCCTTTCCACCAATACAGCTCTCGAAGATCATGATACATCTTCGCAGTACCCGGATGAATGGAATATCTCGAACTGTGAGCCTTTGCCAAAATTATCTGCCTCAGCTCCACAATGGCTGGAACACATACCCGGCCGTTAAGCCGCAAAGCACCATCATCACCAATCACGAACGAGGACACTCCCCCACTCAGGACCCTGTCCCGGAGATCTCTCAGATAAAGATCCTCGAACTACCTTTCCCAAATCTGGGAAGCTAAAGACGACTGAGACCCCACATATGCAAGCACCCGGCCTGGAACAGAATCATCAAACCGAACCCCACTAATGGACAAAGCCTGCAACTCACGGGCCAACGGCCTCATATCAGCATCAAGATAGGCGAGGCTACCCATGGACTTCCTACTCAAGGCATCGGCTACAACATTAGCCTTTCCGGGATGATACCGGATAGAAAGATCATAATCCTTCAGCAGCTCTAACCAGCGGTGCTGTCTCCCGTTCAAATCCTTCTGAGTGAACAAGTACTGGAGACTCTTATGATCGGTGAATATCTCACATGGCTCGCCATAAAGATAGTGCCTCCACAACTTCAGTGCAAACACGACAGCTAACAGCTCCAAATCATGGACAGGATAATTCTTTTCATGGACCTTCAGCTGTCTCGAGGCATAAGCTATCACCTTACCCTCCTGCATCAGAACGCTACCCAGGCCAACACCCGAAGCATCACAATATACGGTGAATCCCCCGGATCCACTAGGCAAGGCCAACACTGGCACTGAAGTCAACAGAGTCTTAAGCTTCTGAAAGCTAGACTCAGAGGCATCGGACCACAGGAAAGGAACATTCTTCTGGGTCAACTTCGTCAGAGGTGCTGAAATAGAAGAAAACCCCTCGACGAACCGCCGATAATAACCTGCCAAGCCTAAGAAACTTCGAATCTCTGTAGGAGAAGTAGGCCTAGGCCAACTCTGAACGGCCTCTATCTTCTTCGGATCAACACACACCCCATCCTTGGTCACCACGTGACCTAGGAAAGATACAGAACTGAGCCAAAATTCACACTTGGAGAATTTGGCATACAACTGCTGATCCCTCAGAGTCCGAAGAACAACTCTCAAATGCTGCTCATGCTCCTCCCTGCTCCTCGAATAAACCAAGATATCATCGATAAACACAATGACGAAGGAGTCAAGGTAGGCCTTGAACACTCGGTTCATCAGATCCATGAAAGCAGCTGGGGCATTCGTAAGCCCGAAAGACATCACCAGAAACTCATAGTGGCCATATCGGGTACGAAAAGCAGTCTTGGAAACGTCCTCAGACCGAATCCTCAACTGATGATACCCCGACCTCAAATCAATCTTCGAGAAGAAGGTAGCACCCTGAAGCTGATCAAACAAATCATCAATACGCGGCAAAGGATATCTATTCTTGATAGTAACCTTATTCAGCTGCCGGTAATCAATACACATCCGCATAGAGCCATCCTTCTTCTTCACAAATAATACCGGGGCACCCCATGGAGACACACTGGGCCTAATGAAGCCCTTATCGAGCAAATCCTGAATCTGCTCCTTCAGCTCCCTCAACTCAATAGGAGCCATACGATACGGGCGAATAGATTTAGGCTGAGTGCCTGGCAATAGATCAATGCAAAACTCTATCTCCCGCATAGGCGGCAAACCCGGCAAATCATCAGGAAACACATCCGGATACTCACAAACAACCGGAACTCTATCAAGGGATAACTCCTCTGCCCGGACATCCCGAACTGAAGCAATATATCCCTCGCACCCACTCTGAGCGGATCCACTATACCCACCAGAGTGACGTGATCTCTTGGCCGCCCTCTCCGCGTCAGCCGTGGCGAAGATATCCTCCATCCGCCGCGCCACATCAACTATCTCAAAATATGACTTGTTGCCCATATCAGGGGCATTAGCTACCTGCAAGCGGGGATGAAGACCCTCAACAAACCGAAGGACCTTGTCCCTCTCCTGAGCCACCATAGCCGGCGCAAACTGAGACAACCACAAGAACCTGGTGTCATACTCTGAAACAGACAGGTTTCCCTGCCTCAACCCCTCAAACTCGTGCCTCTGAGCATCGTGCTGACTCTGGGGCACGAACCTGCTCATGAACATAGACACAAACTCAGCCTAAGACAAAGGAGGGAGGTCACTAGACCTCTGCCGCATCATGGAGACCCACCATGTCTCCGCATCTTCCGATAATCTGAAAGAAGCACACTGCACCCCTAAGGTGTCTCTAGTACCAAGAACTGTCAAAATCTTCTCACAATTCTGAATGTACCTCTGGGCAGTACATGTAGCTGAGGTACCGTCGAACTCTGGAGGCTGAAGCTTCATGAATGACTCTATCCTCTTGGCAACCTCCTCAGTGCCCATAGGAGGAGTAGAAATAACAGGACCTGCCTGAGGAGCAGAAGCAGAAGGCTGGGCAATATGATCAGGAGCAGCCTCAGAAGTAGGCGTGCTCATAACAGGTGTGGTCGGCTGAGGAGCCGAAACAGAAGCTGCAACATCATCTCTGACAGGGACCTGATGGCTAGACAAGGCCATCAGTCTCATATACTCCTCTGAAGAGATCACAACGGTGCCTGGCACAACAGCAGGCACAGGGGGAATAGATGCTGACAGAGTCGCTGCGGACACCGCAGGGATAGCTGTGTCCTGCCTAGTGGCTGACGGGCGACCTGCCCGAGTCTTCTTAGCAGCTGGCGGCTGCGTAGGTGCTGATGGCTCTCCCGCAGACGCGGGTGTAGAAGATGCAGCCCTCCTGGCTGAGGATGCTCGCGTCCTCGCCATCCGATACAATACACGAAAAAGGGTCAGCACCTATATAAGCTACTCAGCACGAATAGAGATGAAACGAAGGGAAAACATTTCCTAACATGCCCTTGTAGCCTCTCGCTCATAAGTATGGTCGACAACATACCCATAAGCAAGACTCTACTCAGACACTGCTCCAAGACTCCTAGGACTCGAATTAGAACCTAGGGCTCTGATACCAAACTGTCACGACCCAATTTCCAAGGGCTCGTGATGGCACCTAAACAACATTTGCCTAGGCGAACCAATGAAACAAGATGCGGAAAAGAACAATAATGTAGAAAGATCATAAATGGATATATAAATATAAAAGGGTGAAGTCCAAAAGAATATATCCACAAAAGAATTGGAGCATTCTAAGAGTGACTCAATAAAGTATGAATATACATCAAAGAAATCTGAGTCCTATCTCTAAGTGACTCCGGCGGTATGCCACCACGGTCTGTGTGGTCGGCTCACCTCAATCAAAAGTCTCAGAAGCCTCGGGAACCGCTAACGTCCGGGCTGCTGACTGGATGAAGGACCTGCGCACGTAGCAGAGTAAGTTATGAGCCGAAGCCCAGTAAGATCACCGACAGGCCCGCTAAGGTACCCTTGCAGGACAAGTCGCTACATGCATCATAAGCAACAACATACTATAGTAATCATACAATAAAGTAGTGAAATCACAAATAGATGTAACACATTCCATACACACAAGTAGTAACCAGAAGTCTCAAGGATTATGCCCATCCAACGTAAGGCATAGGTCAACTCAGCGGCGGTTTGGAGGTCCAATCTCTACTCCCGTGCCGACTAACCTAGACCTGCGATGGACTAGCAACACCACTACTAAGTATCAACCATATACCGTGACCCGAAGTCACTATCACAATCATGAATAAGTAGACCAACGACCCGTAGTCGTTGGCTCATCTCAAATCTGTCTACGATCGCACCACACCCCCTGTCAAGTGCGTCGTATCTCAATAAATCAAGTGACCACACCACACCCCCTGTCAAGTGTGTCACATCTCAAAGATCAAGTGTCCACACCACACCCCCTGTCAAGTGTGACACATCTCATAGTATAGGCGACACCACACCCCCTGTCAAGTGTCCCTCTAACAGTATTAATATCCACGACATTAATAACAATAACAGAAATATAAATAACGATAATATTTCACAGTCACCGTAACCCAGGTTGGTTATGCTAGCTGAACGTAAGGTGAAGGTTAACCCGACCACAGTTTGGGGGTACAATCCCTACTCCCATGTCGTCCAACCCAAGGTTACGTATAGACAGCACTACCCAACCCGGCACGTGAACAAATCAAGTACCAATATCATACAAAAGCCGGCAAAATCCTCGGCAAGACATTTATCATGACATGCCGGCAACATCCTCGGCCATGTCCCAAGTTCTTGCTATCTAAGCATGGCGTAGCAAGCGTTACTACGATATAAATTTAAGCTACCTCGACGTAGCGTTTAGACCGGCACATACCTCGGTCGAGTCACAATCTCGCTATTTATAACAAACAATAATAGCAAGTAATTCACATCAGTAATCCTAACCATTGTTAGGTATATATATGCGTACATGAAGCATACTAGCATGAAGGAAGAGTCCACAAGCACAATAGAGGTCGAGTCTCACTTACCTCGAAATTCGGGCTCAAATGCCGGGAAGAATCTCCTTTTCCGCTCGCCTTGTCTGCGAAGGACTCTCCACTAGGTCTATTAAGACAAGATATAGCACATATGAGTGCTCAATTATAGCTATTTAAGCCTATAGGCATCCTAGGATAAAAATTACCAAAATGCCCCCGGGTAGGGCCGAGCCCTAAATTTACATAATGTACTTTTCCGGACTCCCCACGCTCCCGTGAGTCCAAAAGTACACTTAGATTCCACATGCGAGCCTTGCTCGATGTCTTTCCCCAATTCTTAAGAATCTAGGGTTCTAACCCATTTTCAAGAATCAACCCTTTGATTCTTGTGTTAATCAACATAAAGATGGATTGAAAGGGCTTACCTTAAGTGTAAGTATGATTGGATCTTCAAAAAATACCCAAAAATCGCCTCAAGAGCTCACCAAATGATTTTTATAAGTTATGAACCGAAATGGCCCGAAATGGCATTTTTATAGCAATTTTTTTTTTGCCTCTGTGACAGCTTCTTTTGAAAAAATCATAACTTTTAATAGGAATGTCCAAATGATCTGAAACCGGTGCCATTAGAACCACAACGCAATGGGCTACAACTTTCATGTTTTGAGTTTTTCCTAATTCCTTACGGATTGGCCGAAAAATCAGCTTTTATCCGGCTGTTTGCGCCAAAACAGAACAGAAAAGTCGCACCAGATTTTCTACTGTTTTAGGGGCAAAACGGGACCCTACGAAGCTCGAAATGATCCCAAATTTTGGACACAAGCCATAAAATACTTGGGTGACATGCTCGTCAAGACGGAACTCAATTCGAACCTCCAGAACTCAAAAAGTGGGTCCCACGGCAAAGGTTCAATTTTCGACTTTCGCCAAAATTGCGAAATTTTACCAAACGACCTCGGAATCCAATTCCGAAAGTTGCTACAAGTCACAAATGACTATACGAACCTAACGGAACTTTCGGATCTCTCATCGGAGCTCATTTTCTCAAATCGAGCTCGGAAACCTCTTTTAACTCTTTTAAACTTCCGAAACGGGGACTTTATCAAAAGTCCTATCAAACGAGGTCCGTTTTCAATTTTGAAGGTTGCTACATATTATAAATGACGAGACGGACCTAACGGTGCGCTCGGATTTTCCATCGGGGTTCGTTTACTCAAAACGACCTATCGAAACCCCAAATTCCTTTCCGGAATTTCATAAACGGATCCTTTTCTCGAAAACCTATCAAACGGACTCCGTTTCGACTCAGATTTCACAGACGGGTCATAAATGACCTAACGGAGCTTTTGGGACTGCCGACATGTAAATCGAGGTCCCGGATCCCGTAACGACTATTTGAGGGTCGTTACAAGATTCTTCCTTATTTGCATTGTGTCAAGGAA
This sequence comes from Petunia secreta, assembly GCA_029990175.1. Classification (NCBI taxonomy): domain Eukaryota; kingdom Viridiplantae; phylum Streptophyta; class Magnoliopsida; order Solanales; family Solanaceae; genus Petunia; species Petunia secreta. Next base: position 64,613,303 of record JARKIP010000035.1, read on the forward strand.
TTGTGCAATAGGTTCGCAAAGATTGAGTTCAAGCATGTTCCAAGACTTCAAAATGAGTTTGCCGATGCTTTGGCAACTTTATCTTCTATGATCCAACATCCTAACAAGAATTATATTGATCCTATCGAAATTGAATTGCATGATAGGCCAGCTTATTGTTTTCAAGTTGAGGAAGAGCGAGACGGCCATCCTTGGTATTTTGATATCAAGAATTATCTCAAGGTTGGGAGTTATCCTGAAAATGCAACAAGTGTTCAAAAGAAGAGCATTCGGAGATTAGCAAATCAATTCTTTCTAAGCGGTGAAATCCTATATAGGAGGACCCCAGACTTAGGACTCTTAAGATGTGTTGATGCCATTGAAGCAAATAAATTGCTTATGGAAGTGCATGCGGGACTTTGTGGACCGCACATGAACGGTTTTGTCTTGGCAAAGAAGATCTTGAGAGCCGGTTATTTTTGGCTAACTATGGAAACTGATTGTGTTCAGTTTGTGCGGAAATGCCATCAATTTCAAATTCACAGAGATATGATCAAAAGACCTCCTTCTGAACTTCATGCAGTGAGTTCTCCCTGGCCTTTTGTTGCTTGGGGAATGGATGTTATTGGTCCTATTGAGCCGGCCACTTCAAATGGACATCGCTTTATTTTGGTGGCTATTGATTACTTCACCAAGTGGGTGGAAGCAACTTCTCACAAGTCCATAACCAAGAAAGTGGTGTCAGATTTTGTGCGCAACAATATCATTTGTAAATTCGGAGTTCCTGAATCAATCATTACTGATAATGGTGCAAACTTGAATAGTGATTTAATGAGAGCAACTTGTGAAAGCTTCAGGATTACTCATCGCAACTCTACTACATACCGACCTCAAATGAATGGAGCTGTTGAAGCGGCAAATAAGAACATCAAGCGTATTCTTCGCAAGATGATTGATAATTATAGAGATTGGCATGAAAAGTTGCCTTTTGCACTTCTTAGGAACCGCACCACCACTAGAACTTCAACTGGGGCAACTCCCTATCTTTTGGTGTATGGCACAGAAGCAGTCTTGCCTGCGGAGGTAGAAATTCCTTCTTTAAGAATCATTCAAGAAGCTGAGTTAGAAAATGCTGAATGGGTGAAGATCAGATGTGAATAGTTGATGCTTATTGATGATAAAAGAATGAATGCAATTTGTCATGGGCAACTTTACCAAAATCGCATGATCAAGTCTTTTGGCAAGAAAGTGAAAGTGAGAGACTTCAAACCGGGGCAATTGGTGTTAAAGAAGATCTTTCCTAATCAAGAAGAAGCAAGGGGCAAATTTGCACCGAATTGGCAAGGTCCATATGTGGTTCATCGGGTTTTATCCGGAGGGGCACTTATTCTGGCAGAAATAGATGGTCAAGTTTGGCCAAAAGCAATCAACGCAGATTCCGTCAAAAGATACTATGTCTGAAGCAATCACAAGTTAGCATTATTTTGAATGTAATCTTTGGTGTAAGGCGAACTACGCGTGACCTGAATCCCAAGGCGGGATACGTAGTAACTCCCATAGAGTTTGGTTGCATTAATATAAGAATTTCCCCTATTTCCTCTTTTATATAAGTTTGAACTACTTCTGACCTGATTCCTGGAATGGCAACAGGATAAGTAGGCAATCCCCGTCGGATTCGTTCAAAATATTGTAACACCTTAGATTTATTTTTCTTTTATGATGTAATGCCGAACTATGCATCTGGGCAGATGTGTGGATTTTTCAATTCGGATGCGGCTTCGTACTTATATTGCCATATTTTCCCCAAAAATCTTTATGTAAGCAGAACTACGCACAGTCTGATTCCCGTGGAGGGATACGTAGGTGCTCGTAACGGGCTCGACTATATAATATTAAAATTTTCAGTCTCCCTTAAGGCAAGTCAACTGGGGCAATTTTGCAAGATAATTTGAAGATTTGAAAGATAGAAACTGGGGCAAATTTTGCAAAATGAGTTGAAGATTCAGAAGATCATAACTGGGGCAGATTTTACAAAATCGGTATTGCTTATCGAAGGCTAGGATGGCAGAGTTCTAAAGTATTCAAGATTAGCACAAGTTGCAAATACAAAGAACGTTCAGTTTGTTTCGAGATATGTCATGAGTTTGAGTTAAAGCAGGAATTTTAAATGCATTCTAAACTTTTCATTTGCATATCAATGATTAGTTGCTTACTATTTTATCAAATTACTTTATTTTGCCTCTATCTTAAGACGAGTTATACTATTGAGTTCATAATCCAAGTTTCCGAGGATGGTTTTCAAAGCCCAAGTCTCACGAAGAAGAGGAAGCGATAGCAGCAAATTCAAGATGAATCTGCACAAATCAAACACCCCTCCCCGAAAACTAACAAATTTTTCTTTGAGAGCAGGAACATGAAGGTTTAAGGGAAAGAGCATTCAGACAGGACAAGCAACACAAATTAGATTGACGACGCATACGATTCTCCTTGACAAATCATTCACATTTACTCTTGCGGCATTTAAGCATTACATTTGACTATTGCCGAAAAGGCGGCAATTTTCTTTTCTCAAAATCTTAACATCATGATAGAATTTACCTCGCGATAGTGAGTTGACAAGTCAACCTTGAGACACCATGAGCGGTGTGTCTCACCGGTTGGTTGTCCTGCAAAAGCTTTATATTATGCACTTGCTTTAAATCATGAGTTGACAAGTCGACTTTGAGACACCATGAGCGGTGTGTCTCATCGGTTGGTTGTCCTGCAAAGCATTATATTATATACTTGTTTAGAGTGGAATAGACAAGTCAACCTTGAGACACCATGCGCGGTGTGTCTCGCCGGTTGGTTGTCCTGCAAAAGCTTTATATTATGAACTTGCTTTAAATTATGAGTTGACAAGTCAACTATGGGACACCATGAGCGGTGTGTCTCGCCGGTTGGTTGTCCTGCAAAAGCATTATATTATGTACTTGTTTAGAAAAGAATCGACAAGTCAACTATGAGGCACCATGAGCGGTGTGTCTCGCCGGTTGGTTGTCATGCGAAAGCAGTATGTTTTATATCTGGACAGACTAAGATTTGGCAAAGCAACTTGAAGCATTATATCTCGTTAGTCGATTTATTTTGTTTATGGTTCTGCAATTCGTACCCGCTTTACTTACTGTCTTGCTTTACTATTTCAGAAAAATGATCATCCTAGAGGTTCTCCGGGCGGAGCGCCTCGTCAGTTGATTGAAGGAAGCACTTGTTGATAGCATCACAACCAGCATTTACAATTTTCTATTACCTCTTTATTTATTTCTTATTCCAATTATTATAGTTTATTAGCAGTTGCTCGCTTACCGTTTGTTAAGTCTTTACAGAATTTTGGCAATGCCGCAGCAACATTTGGAGCATAACGTGGAAATTTTTCTTAGCAGTGAACTGGGGCAATCGTTGATATGAGCTAGACTCATCAACGAAGATCTGAAGAATCGCACTCGAACAAGCAAGTTTTACCTAATCTCTCGTTTTAGATTTGGCGTTAGTTTGAATTCTTTCCTATTCGTGCGTCCTTTCTTTTGTCAATCGTGCGAGTCTTTGTATCTAAGTGTCGTCGAACTACATATGGCCTGATTCTCTTTCAGCCCGAGATATGTAGGCAACTCAGAAACCGGAGTTCGGCCATGTCCATAAGCCTCGCATTTTGGTCTTTGGAATCAAAAATCTTGGTTTTATCGGGACAAAATTGGTTTCTCGTCAACTTCTTTACCCTAAAAACTCTTTCATCCGTTTTTGGGAAAAGAGGGGCAGCTGTTGACACTCAATTTCGTCCCAAAATTTAAATTAATAATTGTTTATTTAAATGAAAGTCAATTGTCAAAAATTAATTAATTAAATTTAGTTAATTAAAATTAATCAAATTAAATTAATTAGTTAAGTTTAGTTAAAGTACATTAATTAATTTCAAAGGGAAAAGCTAAAGGTGCAAAACACAGCTTTAAATTAAGCCTACGCGTGCAATTATTGATTTCCTTAACCTATTCTAAAATAAAGGGGCCAAAAAATGTTTAAAGCCTAAAATCATGCTATTCGCGCAACTCACATAACACCCAACCCGCCCACTCTCATCTATTCCCTAAACCCACTCAGCTTGACCCGATTCCCTCTACACCCTAATCAATTTCTCCCTAAACCTGAAAATCCTAATCCCCTAATCCCTAATCAATTCCCCTTCCCCTCCCCCCCCCCCCCCCAAAATTTATCACAAACAGCCAAAGCATTGTACTAACTGGTCCCCATTCCTTTTCCCTCTCTCTAGTACAAGCAACAATCGATCCTAACCCTCCATTTTGAACGCGAATTGATCCGAGCCGTGAAGAGGTCATAACATCCATTTTCCCTTGAAAATCAGGGTGAAATTAGTACAATCCGAAAGGATTATACTATTCTGACCTTGGTTTTCAAAAGGGAAAAGAAAAGGAGTAAGGGTCGGGTGGGGATTTCAAAGATCCTAAAACCCTAGCTGCGCAGGTATAAAAGAATCTCTTTCTCATTATTTTAGGTGTTCTGAAATTTGGACATCAAAAAGGGCAATAGAAAAAACAGATATTTTTAGTTAAACTTTTTCTATAAAAAAATAGACAGTGAGTGTTCGGTTTTGCTGGTTTTGTTCCTGGTGTTGGTCTGCTATTGTCACTACATCGTTGTCGTCGTCTTCAAAGTTCGGGTCGATAACTTCAGTTTCTTTGCCTTAGTCGCTGCTCGAAAACAGGTGAGGTTTTACTTTTTTCCCTGTTTCTTTGTGTTAATATTTTATTTGAAATGTTATAAGTGAATACAGTTAAATTTTGATAAGTTTGTGACTTTTTTTCTCATTCGAATGTGAACCTACAGTTGTTTTAAGGTTAAGTCATTGCTAAACTTAGAAAAGTATTTCTTTGAGTTAAAATCAATAACTCTATGTATGCTTGAAACTGATTAGCTTAAATCTGGTTCCCTTAGCTTTGAGATGATTAAGTTGGCATAAAATTCCATATTAAGTTTTGTTTAATGCATAAAGTTGAGTTCTTTATGTATGAAAGGTGTAAAGCTGACTTTTATTAAGAAGAAGGGAGTTCAGGTTATAGGAGGTGAGGCTGTTTTCTTGCTTGTGGTGAATAGGTGGTAGGAGTTCTGTTGGTTTGCAGAGTTAGATAAAGGCTGTTTTGACAGTTGCAGGCAGCTGGTGAGTTTGAGAGTGTTCAAGAGAGTTGTTTGGAGGCTGATGGGAGTAAAAAGGGGCCTGGTTGGTTTGCAGTTTATTAGGAGTAATAGCAGGGGTTCTAGGGGGTGTTTTGGGTTAGTTTAGGGTCAAGTAAGGGTGCAGGTTGTTCAGGTTGAGTCCTGGTTTGATTGTTAGGCTGTGAGGGTGTCTGCAGCCCAGTGAGGATCCATGAGGTTAGCTGGTTCTGTTTTATGTAAGAGTGAGGGAGATGTGCAGGGTTTCTAGTTGGTATGTTTCAGATTCTTTGATTCTGGAAGTGTGTGCATATTTGTTCAGGTGGTCTGTTGGTGCTGCAGGTAGTAAGGGCTGTGAAAGATTTAAAGGGGTCAGGGAGAGTGTGGAAGTTTCAGGGTCCTGATCTGATGTTGGGATAGTGATTCAGGTGACCCTGGTTTGGTCTAGTAAGCTGTGAGTGTGAGGAGGGCAGGTCTGTGTATGTGTGTGCAGTGTGGGATATTGAAAATGATCCAGGTTTGTTTTGTTTAGTAGTTCAGGAAGGATTTAGGTGTTTGTTGAGTGTATGCATGCTGCTTGTATGTGTGTGTGTGTATCTACTTGTGAGTGTGTGTATCTGATTATGTGTGAGTGCATGCTTGTGTGTATTTGCATGTATGTGTGTGTGTGTATCTGCTTGTGAGTGTGTGTGTGTGTTCAGTCTATGGTGTCTCTATGTGAAGGTGAAGGCTGTTCAGTGGAGTACTTGTTGCTTTCTAAAGTTGTTAGAGCTGGTTCATGTGTAATCTGGGTAGTTGTTCAGTTGTAGGGGTAGTATGAGGAGCTGTAGGTTTGTTCTGGTTTTCTGGATGTTTGCAGGTTGTTTAGGCAGTTCTGATGGGCTGTTAGGTGCATTGAGTTCAGGGTGTAGGAGTTGATATAGGGGGTTGTGATGTTAGGAGGTGGTTCAGGTTAGGTATCAGGGGTCTGGAAGTGTGTGCATATTTGTTCAGGTGGTCTGTTAGTGCTGCAGGTAGTAAGGGCTGTGTAAGATTTAAAGGGGTTAGGGAGAGTGTGGAAGTTTCAGGGTCCTGATCTGATGTTGGGATAGTGATTTAGGTGACCCTGGTTTTGTCTGGTAAGCTGTGAGTGTGATGAGGGCAGGTCTGTGTATGTGTGTGCAGTGTGGGATATTGAAAATGATCCAGGTTTGTTTTGTTTAGTAGTTCAGGAAGGATTTAGGAGTTTGTTGAGTGTATGTATCCTGCTTGTATGTGTGTGTGTGTGTATCTACTTGTGAGTGTGTGTATCTGATTATGTGTGAGTGCATGCTTGTGTGTATTTGCATGTTTGTGTGTGTGTGTATCTGCTTGTGAGTGTGTGTATGTTCAGTCTATGGTGTCTCTGTGTGAAGGTGAAGGCTGTTCAGTGGAGTACTTGTTGCTTTCTAAAGTTGTTAGAGCTGGTTCATGTGTAATCTGGGTAGTTGTTCAGCTGTAGGGGTAGTATGAGGAGCTGTAGGTTTGTTCTGGTTTTCTGGATGTTTGCAGGTTGTTTCGGCAGTTCTGATGGGCTGTTAGGTGCATTGAGTTCAGGGTGTAGGAGTTGATATAGGGGGTTGTGATGTTAGCAGGTGGTTCAGGTTAGGTATCAGGGGTCTGGGAGTATGGATAATATGTGCAGTTGTTTGTGTGGTGTGCAGGAGTGCTGTGTAGAAGTTGTAGTTGTTCTAGTAGGCTGTAAGTGTTTGCAGGTGGTTGTTCTAGTTTATCTGGTGGTTTGTAAGTGTTCTGGAGGGCTGTTTTGGTGATGAATAGGCTGTGTGGCAGATGTCCTGAAGGTTGTGGGAGCTGAGGGAGTGGGTAGTTGATTCCAGTCAGTGAGTGTAGGTCTGTTTGTGTGTGCTGAATTTGTCTAGGTTGTTTTCTATAGGATCCACTCTTAGCATTATCCGATTTAGGTTTCAGGTTTAAGGTTAGTTAAGTTCTTGTCCTGTTTGTTCCTTCAAGTAATTTTCCTAGCAGTCCTTGTATGGGTATTAATTCTCTTGAGTCAATAAAATATTGAGTTGTATGAAAATGAATTATTATGGGATCTGTTATGCTTCCTTAGAAACTTGTGTTGCCTGCTCTGCCTAGTCAAGTCCCTCTTAAATGAAATGATTAGGGAACCTATTGGATTATTAGTTTCATGAGAAATTTTTTTTTTTTTTTTTTTTGTGTCTGATTTTACGATAAAATGCCATTTTTTGCATCTAACTAATAAATGAGTCTTTGTATGCTTTGCTCATTGTCTCTGTTCTTAGTTGTTGTTCAGGGTTGATTCTGATAGAGTGCTCTAAGTGGAGTTGTTCCCGGCTGTTTAGATGATGTTTCAAGGTTCTAGGGTGGTGAATTCAGTTGGCATAGTGCAGGTGTTTGCATAGTTTGAGGGAGTTAGAAAAAAGTATGTGAGGTGGTTTTGGTGGTTCTTAGGAGTGGTATCAGGTGGCCTGTGATGGTGCAGTTTTGTTTTAAGGAGTAGCTTTGGTTAGTTGTGAGGGATCTTTGGTGATCGTGAGAGCAATAGGTGCTGGTAGTTGTGAGAATGTGGATTCAGGTTCTGTTTGGAGGGTGTGGGATGCCGGTTGATAAATGAAATGTGATCGGAGTATGCAAATTGCGTACTAAGAGGTGAAGCCCTTAGTATCTTTAAAAGATTAGTGGGGTCCCTCTCGTGAATGGCATTGCGTGTGTGCAGGCCCATGTTGACTGACCAGCTGCATTTATGGTAAAATGAAGTATGCTTGTCGCATACTAGGAGAGTGAAGCCCCTGCGTCTTTAAATGACCAGTGGGGCCCCTCCTTAGAGACCAGTGCGGTCTTGGCTACCTAGGAACTGCGAGGTTTGATTAAAGCCGAGGACCAGTGAGGAGCCCTATGAGCAAGGTCTGTGAGCCTTGCAAAACCGAGGAAACTGAGAGGCTTGACCAAAGCCGAGGACCAGTGAGGTTTTATTCTGAAAGGACAATTGGCGCCTTTCATGATTTGCAGTCTGGTATTGAGGAATAATTGAAAGTTCATCCGGGGTATGGTGAAAGCAATTGGGAGTTGTTATTTGGAGTAGTTGGAGTTAGTAAAGGTGTGGAGAATTGTCTAGGCGATGGGATAGATTAGAGTCGGAAGTCCGTAATAGAACGTGTTATGATTTGTGCGTGTTATTACATTTGCTTACGATTGCCTTAGAATGAATTCTAATCTTTTGTTCTCTTATTTTCCTTGTCATGTACACCTTCGGGCACGAGTTGAAATAAAACTCACAAATGGGATGGCTACATGTATTGGAAGTTATTTGATCCGCTCCGCATTTTTGGGACTTTATATCCCCAAAAATGTAAAAGAAAAAAAAGAAAGAAAAGAAAACGAAAATCTCTAAATTCAAGGCTCAATGATTGAGTTGCGCTTCCGGGTTCTACCTTCTAAAACTCCCGCTTTCCCGTTCCCCTTAGAAAGCATGTTTTAGGAAGCCTTGAAACCGGACTAGGATTTGCATGTTAGAAGCTTGGTAGGATAGCCGCTTTATTGAATTGTTATCTTATTGCATGTTTAGAATGATTATATAATTGCTTATCCCGTTTCTTTGGGATTCGCCAATTAGTTTAAGTTAATAGTAATCTATGGTTTATTATCGAGTGCAAAAGAAAAATTAAAATTTAATTAAATTATACATCTCCATCTATTATTCATACTTATTTATCCATTTATTAAATATTTGTTTATCTATCTACTTATTTATTCATTAATTAGATTAATTATGCGATATTATCTATTAAATTACTTATTTAATTAATCTCATTTATTTATTTAATTTAATTAATTATTTATTTATTTAATCAATAATAAATTATTTATTTATTTATTTATTTATTTATTTAATCAATTATTATTCATTTATTCTTTTATTTAATTAAATTAATATAAATGTTAATTTATTTAATTAAGTTATCTATTTATTTATTTATCCATTTACTTAAGCGATCAATTAATCAATCATTATTATTTATCTAATTATTTATTTAGATTATTTTATTTTACTTATTTTATTTATTTAATTTATTTATCCTTTATTTATTTAATTAACTAATCAATCAACCATGTTGTAATTTATCCATTTAATTAATCTTAATATTTCATCATTTATTTATCTAAGTATCGACGTAACCAAAACCTTATCTTATTTATATTATCCTTAGTTAAAATTAATTCTATTATCTTTAACAAATTCATGAAAACCGCCAGATTAACCGCATTTAGCGGATTTTCGAAAGTGCTCCCGCAAGGGATCTTCTTTCGAATTTAATAGAACCACTTTTTCGGAATCTCTCATTTTAATTTAATTTCATTTAATTAAAGAATAAATTACGCTCATTAGTTAACCTTAGGTTCCTAATAATCCTTAAATTAGGTGGCGACTCCAAAGAAACCCTTTGAAGTCCCATTTTGTTGAAAATACATCCCGATGCATACTTGGTATGCCTTTATTTTTTCGGGAGGGTTCAACAACTAGTCTCAAGCTCGATCGAATCGGAGGCAAAGATCACCTATACTAAGCAACAATCCTCAAGAGAAACAATGCTTCCTGCAAATTGAATGACCAAGAAGATAATGTTCAAACGATAACATCGAATGACACAAGTTCTTTGAAAATCCCATGTCGGGGTTCGGGCTCCATCGGAGATACTCAAATAGCAACTGCTATATCAATATTCATCAAAACTAGTTACTTACAATGAAATGTAAAGGAGAATTTACAGACTACGCTAGGGACAAACAGTAAATGGTCAAAGGCGACCAATAGGAGTAAGCCACGCAGGGCTGGATAACTGAGTGTTCGGTCACTCCTCAACCGATCACTTGAAATTCGAACACTTCAGCTTGAGCTTTTGACTTCGGTGCACTTGACTTGGCTTAAGCAGTCATCGATCGCTCTTCCTTCGATTGTTTGTTTGATTTACTTCGACACCGATGTTGAGTGGTCGGTTTGGGTTCGGTCACTCCCTTCTTCGAGGTCAAGTTTATAAATGAAGCCTTCGATTCTTGAGCTCAGCCAATCAGCTTCGGAGTGGTTACTTTCTTTCGACCAAGCCAAGTGAATGTGAACATCGTGCAGCAGCTTGGCTTGGCTTCGTGTCATCGGCCTCGGTAGATCGAACACTTGATCAGTACGCGTTCGGGCTGCATCATCCTCCCCTTCTTGAGAAGATTTCATACTCGAAATCGAGCCCTCTTCATCCTCCGAAGTTTGACCTACAACACAAGGAACTAAGTCAGCAACATTAAAGGTATTTGACATGTTATACTCACCAGGGAGGTCGATCACATAAGCATTGTTGTTGATCTTGCTCAATACTTGAAATGGACCATCCCCTCGAGGAGCCAACTTTCCTTTCCTTTGGTTCAGGAAGCTTTCCTTTCAGAAGTGAACCCAAACCCAATCTCCCTTCTTCAATTCCAACTTTTTGCGCCCCTTGTTTTTCTTCGATGCAATTTTTGCATAAGCTTCCTCGAGGTTCTTCTTCACCTTTGCATACAACTTGATCAAGGCAGTGGGTCGCCCAGTACCTTCAAAATCAATAATAGAATCTCGAGGCAATGGGTTTAAATCAAATGGAATCAAAGAATTAAAACCATACACACATTCGAACGGAATCATTCCAATCATTCGATGCAATGTTCTATTGTATGCAAATTCCATCACGGGCAAACGATTAGCCCAATTTCCAACCTTACCTTTAGTCATAGCTCGAAGCAGAGCTCCCAAGGTTCGGTTAACTACCTTTGTCTGTCCATCAGTCTGAGGATGGTGAGACGTCGAGAATAGTAATTTGGTGCCAAGGGCACCCCATAAACACTTCCAAAAATAACTCAAGAATTTTGGGTCTCGATTACTTACAATAGTACGAGGCACACCATGCAATTTCAACACATTTGAAATAAACAAAGTAGCTACATGTTGTGCATCATCACACTTCTTGCAAGGAATAAAGTAAGCCATTTTGGAGAAACGATCAACTACAACAAAGATGCTATCATGTCCACCCCCCCGACCTCGGTAACCCCGTAACAAAATCCATGGATATATCAACCCACGGTCGATTAGGAACAGGTAATGGAGTATACAATCTATGAGGGTTGGACCTCGATTTAGCTCTCTTGCAATCTATACAAGCATTGCAAAGCTTTTCCACATCTCTTCGCATTTTTGGCCAATGGAACTGCTCGGTTAAGATACCAAGAGTTTTGTCAACACTGAAGTGTTCCATCAAGCGTTCAGAGTGAGCTTCTCGAACCAAAAGCTCTCTCCACGATGACAAAGGCACACAAACCCTCCCATTCTTGAAGAGGAAGCCATCGTGCCACTGATACTTCTCAGCCGTTCGGCCACTCAAGATTGTATTACGAACTCTTTTCAGCATGGGATCATCTTCGTACAACGACTTTATGCTTTCAAATCCCATGAGTCTTGAGACGAGGGTGGTCGCTAAGGAAAATTTCCTTGATAGCGCATCGACCACAACATTGTCTTTTCCCTTTTTGTAAAGAATTACATAGGGAAAACTTTCAATGAATTCAACCCATTTGGCATGTCTTCGGTTCAATTTCTCCTCACCTCAGAGATGTTTCAAATATTCATGATCACTTTTAATCACAAACTTTCGAGGCCACAAATAATGTTGCCAATGGGCGAGTGCTCGAATGAGGGCATACATCTCCTTGTCACACGTAGAGTAATTCAAGGTTGCACCCTTATCCTTTTCGCTAAAGTAAGTGATCGGCTTCGATTCTTGCATAAGTACTCCTCCAGTCCCAACTCCGGATGCATCACACTGGACCTCAAATGCTTTGCCGAAGTCAGGGAGTTGTAACAACGGGGCAGAACAAAGCCTCCGTTTCAACGCTTGGAAAGCCCTCTCTTGGGACTCTCCCCATACAAATGGATGGTCTTTCTTTACCAGCTCGATCAAAGGAGCTGCCATGGTGCTAAAGTCACGAACAAACCTTCGGTAAAAGATAGCTAACCCATGAAAGCTACGAACTTGCGATACCGAGGTTGGAGTTGGCCAATCTTTAATAGCTTCGACTTTCGACTCATCATCTTCAACACCATTAGCACTCACAATGAATCCTAGAAAGACTACACGCTAAACACAAAAGGAACATTTCTTGAAGTTAGCATATAACTTCTCTTTTCTAAGCTTAGCAAGCACTAGCCTTAGGTGTTCGACATGTTCATCCATAGATTTACTATAAACAAGTATGTCATTGAAGTAAACAACAACAAACTTATTTATTATTGGCTTGAGCACATGGTTCATCAGTCGCATGAATATGCTTGGTGCGTTAGAGAGGCCAAACGACATCACTAACCATTCATAGAGATCGAATTTGGTCTTGAATGCAGTTTTCCACTCATCTCCGGGTTTCATTCAGATTTGGTGGTTACGGGACCTGAGGTCTATCTTCGAAAAGCATGAAGAATCACTTAACTCATCAAGCATGTCGTCTAATCGAGGGATAAGATGACGATTTTTTGCCGTAATTTTGTTGACTGCTCGGCAATCAACCCACATTCGCCATGTTCCATCTTTCTTCGGGACAAGGATAACAGGAACGACGCAAGGACTAAAGCTGTCTCGAACAAGGTCCTTGTTCAACAATTCATCAACCTGCCTTTGGAGCTCTTTGGTGTCTTCGAGATTACAACGGTATGCAGGTTTGTTGGGGATTTGAGACCCCGGTACGAAGTCAATCTGGTGCTCGATTTCTCTCAATTGAGGTAATCCACCTGGCATTTTTTCGGAAAACATGTCTCCGAAGTCCAGCAAAACATTTTGTATAGCACTAGGCAAAGGGTTATCGTTAGAAAAATCATCATTAGAGTTTAGAAAAATACCCTTGTGCACGAGGGAAATCATCATTTGATCGGTGTCGTTGCCTCGTAGATACTCCCCGGTTGCATGATTGCACAAATATTTCTTACCTCGGGCGGTGAGTTGTTGTCTTTGCCACAAATTTTGTTCCCATCGGAAGCTTAGCTTTGGCCTCTTCTTTCAATTCTTTCATTCTTTTATAGTCCTTGCTGACTTGCTTCAGAGACAAGGGTTTGAGAATAAAACCCTTCCCTTCGAGCTTAGCAGTGTAAGTGTCGGATCGTCCGTTATGAATAACAGACCGATCATATTGCCATGGTCGTCCTGATAGCATATGACAAGCTTGCATGGGTACCACATCGAACATCATCTCATCTTGATATTCTCCAATTATCATCTCATCTTGATATTCTCCAATTTTGAACTTGATCCATACTTGCTTGACAACCTTTAATTCTCCACACTGATTTAACCATTGCAATCTGTAAGGATGGGGATGCTTTAAGGTAGGTAGTCCCAATTGTGAAAACCTCACCACATTTGCACAACTACCCGAATAAATGATCATCGAGCAAACTTCCCCCTTACTCGACATGGGGCATGGAAAAGATTTTCTCTTTGGTGGTCCTCTTCTTTAAGAGTCATGCAGCTCAAATTCCTTCGAACTACAAGAAACATTTCCGGATGATCAGCTTCGGTAGCTTCATGACCATTATCATCTTCAGCTCGGTCAATCTCCTCAAAACTTTCCTCCTCGGTGTCACTCGGTTGCTCACAAAAATCTCCATTGTCGAGCACAAGCATAACTTTGCGAGTTGGACACTTTTTCGCCATGTGACCTTAACCTTTGCATTGATGATACTGAATACTTGAAGCACTAGGAGAATTAAGTTGAACTTTACCTCCCACTTCTCTTGGCTGGTTAACGATCACATCCCTCCCGAAGGATTTCTTTGGCTCTCGAACAGTGTTAGCACTTGTTGGATTCGGACTCTTCCAATCTTTACCTCGGTTCAAAGAAGTTGAAGTAGTGACTCCTCGGTACCGGTTTGCTTTATCGTCCTTAACCCATTTCTCAGCTTCGATGGCATCATGAAACACATCTACCAAAGTTTGGTACACATACAGCCTCAATTGAGATGACACATCTCGAGCAAGGGTATTTTTTTTAAATCAGATGATGGCTTGCTCGTCATCTTCTTCCATATCAAGGGCCAATTGAATTCTTTCGAACTTATCATGATATTCTTAAACTGATTTGGACCCTTGTTTCAACTCGAAGAGCTTTCAAAGTTGATCATGCCGATACTTGGCATTCACATGATTAGCATCTATTGCTCTTTTCAACTGTGTCCATGTGGTGACCTCGGGATAAGCATTCCTTCGTCTCAACCTTTTGTCAGCCTCCCACCATGTTGATGCATACGCCTCGAACAAAGCAATAACATGTGCAACTTTTCTCTCTTCGGTCATCTCATTGGTTTTGAAGATTCGTTCCGATTTAAGCTTCTAATCAAGATATTGATCTGGATCACTAGTTCCTCTGAATGGTGGAATAGTGATCTTAAAACTATTCAAGTTTGAATCTCGAGCACCTCGAATCTGTTCGGGATACTCATCATAATAGTCATCAACCTCACGCTCAATATTTCGATCAACATTTGCGCCTCGGCCTCGACCTCGAAGGTTTCCATGACCTCGTTGGGCCTGCCTTCGTTGAATGAATGGTGGCTCATACTCAGGTTCGGCATCGGGAAATTCTCCATTATCGACCCCTTCATCAAAGATCACAACTTGTCTTCGGACAATTGGAAGTGGTACTCTTTCACCTCGGGGATTGCCCAAGTGTTGATAACCTGCTTGGGGATTGCCCAAGTTTTGTTGTTGTACTTAGGGATTGCCCAAGTGTTGTGTAGCTTGGGGATTTCCCATAGCTTCATTTCGAACAGCCTCGTCCTTCAACTGTTGTTGTCGAACGAGCTCAGCAAATTTCTCAGGTTTCATAGGAATGGAATTGCTAGTCCCAGCGCCGGACTAATGCATGGCCACAGACACACTACCTTGCTCGAGGTTAGCTACTCGAGCACTCACTCCTCTTATTTCGGCACTGATGCCTTGTATCGCAGCCATGAGGTCGGCTAACGACACCTCGGGTGCCTCAATGCCCTTCCCTTCGCCTCCATTCCCAGCCATGGTACCTGCACAAATCAAAGACCAAGTAAAATGTTAAGGTTAGAAATCACCTCACACACTCCTTCACCTTTGTTGGGTGGTACTCGGGTCCACTCAATTTATGGGTTTGGTTTTTGGTCACTCAAGAACTTGTAGCCAATGGCTTCCTCGGTTGATCAACTTCTCTCAGTTCCTTCGAATTTGACAAGTTACACTGTCTCTTTCGGGAAGAGTGAATTGATATGACTCGATAGAACCGATGCTATTTACTCTGCGCTTGGGAAGTCAAAGAATTTTTCTACGAAATTTGGACTTCGGTCACCCCACGCACGAGTTCCTATAAGCTCAAATGAGTTAGTACGACCTCGAGTTGGAAGAATTACTCCAAATATCCACTAACTAGATTTATCGAACACAAGAAAAGTGAAAACCTAGGAGAATCTACCCTTCGATTCCTCTTCGGAATCCTTCCAACTCTTGTGCGTACAAAAATGGTCCCTCCTTGGTACGGATAGGGTTTTACCATATCCAATTTCCCTTTTCTAGCCGACAATTTTTTTTCATCTGGGGTTTTGATCTTTACACTTTACCCCTTTCTTCTTCAATGGAACAATGAAAATTTACTCCGGCGTACGGACAAACTCAACTTCGTTCACTGACCATGATTTGTAATAGACTTTGGGTTGCTTTTTAACTCCGGTAACAACAACGACGGAGGAAATCAATCCCAGATTCTTTTCGAGCTAAGAACAAGCTTAACTTCTTCCGTACGCTGTTACAATGTAACAAGTTTCCGGCGTACGGACGGTGGCTCAAATCACAGAACATCGAATTTAAATGCAAAACACAACCCAAGAACAATCAAGAACTACCAGTCTTCATCAATAACCACCAAAACAAGAGTGGGGTTTGTAACAGCCACCACCACGTCGAAACGGTCCAAAAAGTCAGCAGACAATGGTGAACAAGAATCAATGGCTGTTTGATTCATTCAAACCAAAATTTTTGAATTTTTCCTTTTCCCATTTTTTTTTTTTTTTTTTTTTTTTTTTTTTTTTTTTTTGTAAAACACACTACAACAACAACAATCAACAACAAGGAAGAAAGCTTAAACTGAAGACACAATCGCACGAATAAACGAACATAATTTGAGATTGTAAGAACAAACTCAAACCTTGTTCTGATACCAAGATGGTGTAAGCTAAACTGGAGTTAAGCTAAACACGAAGAAACGCGGAAAAATCAACAATAAAGTAAAGATAGAAGCAAGACAATTCTTGCTTCGATTCAAAGGAACATTGAGGAACTAGTCTCAAGCTCGATCGAATCGGAGGCAAAGATCACCTGTACTAAGCAACAATCCTCAAGAAGAACAATGCTTCCTGCAAATTGAATGACCAAGAAGAAAATGTTCAAACGATAACACCGAATGACACAAGTTCTTTGAAAATCCCACGTCGGGGTTCGGGCTCCATCGGAGATACTCAAATAGCAACTGCTATATCAATATTCATCAAAAATAGTTACTTACAATGAAATGTAAAGGAGTATTTATAGACTAAAACAGTAAATAGTCACATGCAACCAATAGGAGTAAGCCACGTAGAGCTGGATAACTGAGTGTTCGGTCACTCCTCAACCGATCACTTGAAATTCGTACACTTCAGCTCGAGCTCTTGACTTTGGTGCACTTGACTTGGCTTAAGTTGTCATCGGTCGCTCTTCCTTCGATTTTTTGTTTGATTTACTTCGGCGCCGATGTTGAGTGTTCGGTTTGGGTTCGGTCACTCCGTTCTTCGAGCTCAAGATTATAAATGAAGCCTTCGATTCTTGAGCTCCGGCAATCAGCTTCGGAGTTATTTCTTTCTTTCGACCAAGCCAAGTAAATGTGAACATCGTGCAGCAGCTTGGCTTGGCTTTGTGTCATCAGCCACGGTGGATTGAACACTTGATCAGCACGTACTCGGGCTGCATCACCCTGTATGGCATGCACATATGATTCTAACACACTTATATTTTGTGTAGTACAAACTCGAAGAAGAGGCGGGGAGCTTTTCAAGCATATATATCTCACCCAACATTCTTGTAGTAACCTTTATATAAATTTTAGTCTCTTAGCCATTTTGGCAAATATATTTGAAACTTACAAGTTTCTTTTGAGGCGTACTATAATAAAATATTTTAACATTCTCATTCCTCCAGGTAGTAATAATTTGGCTCTTCTGGAGCAATCAATTAGTTTTGTACTACCATGTATTTCATGACACCATCCATATGGTGAATATCTCATTCGAGGAGAAAATTATATAATTTTTCTCATGCTCAAATCGCTATAGGCAAGATCAATTTCTTGCTTCACTTGCTCTTATGTAATTCATAATAATACATAATTTTGATGTACGTTCTGTACGAGAGCATTGACCATTCATGCCATAATAAAGGACATATTTATTTTTCTCGAACCTCTTCAGGAGGTGAGTTTTGATATTTTATCACATATTGCCACATTCACTTCTGGGAATGGGTCTACAGTAAAATTTACAATAAATTGTCTCATTACTTCTAGAACAGACCAAAATATTTTTTGACTTGCCTCATATTCATATAATACATTGTTAACATTATTATATTTACCGTTTGAACAGTTACTTTTGAGAACCTTTATCGTTCTCTTATTTATTTCATAATGATGACTATTATTTTGTCATTTGCCATGTCCACAGCCATGAACTTTAGCATAGTAATCACTTTGTCGTCTTTCAGACATAAAATTACTTGCCTTCTTTCAGACATAAAATATTTTGCCTTCTTTCAGGCATATTATGTGTTGCTACTACATTCACATCTGGGAATGGAGCATATACTGTGCTCCCACATTCATCTTAGGGAATGGAGCTTGCTTGCTCCTACATTCACCCCTATGAATGGAGCATATCCTTAGGCAGGCTTCATGATTTTATTAATAACTTATTACTTGCCTTTGTCATGAATATGCCATCAATATGGTGCATTGGGGCCTGAACCCAATATCTTATAATCATGGTACGCCAGGACTTCAACCTGATGTCTTACCCTCAGGGTGCATTTAGACTTGAACATACCGTCTTACCTTAATAAATGTCAAGCCACTAGTATTTCACCACTTTGTAAATATAATATACATAATTGAATTAAGTTATTCAAGTCTTCTAAATAATACAACTTTTATGGTTTAGGTTGTAACGATTCAGTCCTTTTAAGTAAAATTGTTGTCAATTTCAGATCACGTGGATTCAAATATATAATGAAGCTTGACTTACCTTTTGCAGTCATCCTAATCAAATAGAGTCATGTGCTGCTAATCTACATCTTAACAAATCTCATAAAATACTAGCAAAAACTTAGACAATAAAAGTGTTAGATATAATGAATCAAGAGTCTAAGACTTGTTAATAATTTATAGATAATATAAAGTCACTAGTATTATTTTAGCAAATGGACATAATAAGATCCAAAACGATATAATACATGTCCCAAGTAACCACTGCCATTAATAGTTAGTCATGAGAAATGAAGCTCATTAAAGTTTTATGCAAAAGAAAAGTGAACGTATAAAAAGATGAAAACTTATTACGTAAATAGTTCCTGTAGCATTAAACTGTATGTTCTCTCTTTATCTTTTTCATTTTTCATATCAATACCCGTTCAACTTTACTTGTTAAAATTAGAATAAATTGTAGATGCATATACCACACTCTAATATTGCATAAAGTGGGATTTAAAGGCTTTGAAAGACTAAACCATAACCTTCCAAGATCATAAAGTACTTTAGCTAAAAAAAAAAAAATTCACGTTAAAGCATTTTGCCTTCGTTTGCTTGTCATATGATTTAAATGCATATAAAACAATTACTAGCAGTTTCATTTTCCATATCAACCTAATTATAATAGCAATAGCCAAAGCAAGATTAGAATATTACGTAATAATTACCCACCTGATGTGAAGAGATGTAATTGATACTTTATCAAGAATTTGAATACCTCGATTGAGATAGCCATGGTGAAGCAACTCGCATAACTTAACAATGACAAAAATTTAGCTTTTAGCAGTGACCATATTGCCCTACTTGGGATGATTTTATTTTACTGGAATTTGTGAACATATATTATTACCAAAGTGTTTAGGTCTCCATCGGCTCAACACAAATGATTTTCGGTAGTTGTATTTTTTTTTTTATTTAGAAACTCGTAATGATAACGTGTTGTAAAGTAAAGTAAAGTAAATACTACAAGGTATAAATAAGAGATGTAGAGAGATTGCAAGAATATTTAGGACGAGAGGAAGAGTTTTTCTTATTATCTTCCAAGTATTCAAGTGTTTCAAGTGTATATTATAAAGGAGGAGAATACCTTCTTATATAGGATGTAAAAGTCATTCAAAGGTTACAAATACTAAGTGACCTAATTAATAGGTACTGGTAACATACAAATGGTTCATTAACACTTAGTAGTGGAGAAGTGAATGGACATCCACAATAAAGTGGATTTATAACAATTTGCTAATAAATGTTGTGCACTAGATCTTCACACCACAACAAAATGGTCTTTATAATAATGATCATAATTAAACAGTGGTCCAAAATATATAATAATGGATATATACGGGTATAAAAATATGTACTTTACGACCTAGCCTATTGCAACGCTTAGAAAGTGGGCAATAGGATGCTGTCAAAAAGGCCATATTTTTATAAGTGTTGCTATAAGGAAAAGTTAGATTAGTTAGTGTTTGATGGTTAGTAGTTTGGGAGAAGAAACTTTGTTCCACATTGATAAAATAGAGAAAGGGAGAAGTGTTTAAAAGCATTTCTTGTCTTACTTGGTTTGAATATTTTAGGGAAATTTTGGAGGGAAGCTAAAAGATTGACTATATAATAAATAGTCGAAGATGATACTTGGGAACTTGGGCCTTAGGTTAATTAAATTATATAATAATATTTTATTATAAAAAATATTTTTTGTTTATTATTTTTTAAATCCAAAAGAGCTGAATGTTGGTTTTAATTAAGTGTTCTTTTGTGAAAAGGTTTGTCTGTTAATTGGAATAGACATGAATTGGTATTATAAAAATACATACCCTCTCCAAAACGTAAGATACACAGAATATTTTTCTTCCTTCTTCTTCTCTCACTGCTTATCATAAATCATAACTTTCTGTTCAAGTGGAAAATTCAAGTTAGTTGCTGAAACGTGAATTTCATTGGCTTTGTAAATCCTGGAGGAATTCTGTCATCATCCCTGCAGCAACATAAGTGGGAGGCTTAAATTTTTTAAGGACAGATTTTACCCTATCAAATCCCTTTTGTTATTTCTTGATTTATTTGCTAACAATCTTAAGGAATTTTAGTACTACAATAATGGAGGAAACTGGAACTGATTCCCGTTATAACAAGATGTTCGAAGTGTTGAAACTGAATCGTTTTGATGACACAAATTTCACCCGTTGAAAGGACAAGTTGATGTTCTTTCTCATAGAGTTGGGAATTACATATCTGTTAGGTGCTGATCTTCCTATAATTCCAGCACCAACCCCACAAGACACTGATGCTATTAAGGCAGCATGGATGAAACGTGAAATTGATGAGGTGCGCTGTAGAGTTTTTATTTTAAACTCATTATCTGATCGTTTATATGATTTGTTTCGCCCTATTAATTCATCTCAAGAAATCTGGAGAGCATTAGAACACAAATACACCACTATGAAGTAAGGAACAGACAGATTTCTTGGTATGATATTTTTTGAATTTCAAATGTTTGTTGGAAAATCTGTCATGGAACAAGTAGATGAATTGCTTGTGTTAATTTCTAGACTTAACGATTTTAAATTGATGTTTCTAAATCTCTTCAAGTGGTTGTTATACTTGCAAAATTACCAGCCTCTTGGAATGACTATAGGAAGAAGTTATTACATTCTTCTGAAGATTTTAATGTGGATCAGTTGACAAAGCATATTCGGATTGAAGAAGAAACACGGAAACATGAAAACAAATATGCTTTAGAAACTAGTTCAAAAGTGAATTATATTGATTCTAGCAAGACAATTAATTCTGGAAAATCTTGAAACAAGTCTGAAAAAAAGAGAAAATTTGATTCCGCTTAAAATAAAAATTCTTCTAACAATAAGAAAGGACCATGTTATCATTGTGGCAAGAAGGGCCATTTTAAGAGAGATTGCAGATTGTTCAAGAAACAAAAAAATGAAGGGAACGCCGGACAGAAGAAGGTGAATAACGTTGAACAACGACAAGCTTCTCCTCCTTTGGATATCATTGCTATGGTTTCTGCTATGACTCTGAGTATGGTGACTGAATGAAACATGGCAGCGGTTCTAAAATATGTAGATTGGTGGTATGATTCCGGTGCAACTATTCATATGTGCAATGACAAAATTTTCTTCAAACATTATGAAGTTGCAACTAATGATGAAAAGGTTTACATGGGGAATCATGATAATGCCAAGGTCCTTGGAAAAGGAACTGTTGAACTTCAGTTTACTTCTGGAAAGAAGATGATTTTAACAAATGTTCATCATGTTCTAGATGTTATGAAGAACTTAATATTTGCAAATCTGTTATGTAAGAAAGGGCTCAAAGCTATTATAGAGGCTGAAAAGATTATTTTCTCTAAAAATGGTGCATTTGTAGGACAAGTCTACTCTTGTGTGGGCATGTTCAAATAAAGTATTAATAAAATTGAAGTTTCTACTTATATAATTGAGTCATCTTTTAATTTGTGGCATCATAGACTTTCACATGTTAAATTTGGTTTTGTAAAGTTTATCTCAAAAAATGAATTGATTCCATGTGTAAAGAATGTTGATGAAAAATGTGAAATATGCATACAAGCTAAGATGACTAAGAAAGCCTTTCCGAAAATAGAAAGAACAAGTAGATTGCTTGAACTTATGCATTATGATATATGTGAATTTAATGGTCATTTAACTAGAGGTGGAAATAGATACTTTATTACTTTTATAGATGATCACTCTAGATACACACATATTTATCTAATGAAAATAAAAGATCAAGCCTTTGATATGTTTAAGAGTTACAATGTATTAGTAGAAAATCAATTGGAAAAGAAGATTAAGATCCTTCGTAGTGATCGAAGAGGTGAATATCTTTCAAATGAATTCTCTGCTTATTGTGAAAAAAATGGTTTGATTCACCAAGTTACTACACCATATACCCCACAACAAAATGGTCTTGCTGAACGGAAAAATAGAACGTTGGTAGACATGGTTAATGTCATGCTTTTACATGCTAAGTTACCAACAAATTTGTGGGAGGGAAGCTTTCTTAAGAGCTTGTTTTTGCACAATAGAGTACCTTCAAAGAAGTTTAAGGTTTCACCATATGAATTATGGAAAGGAAGAAAGCCTAACTTAAATTTCTTGAGGGTAGGGGGCTGTTTAGCTTATTATAGAATTCCTAATCCTAAAAAAATAAAGTTAGGACCTAGAGGAATCAAGAGCATATTCGTAGGATATAGAGAGAACTCAAAGGCATACAGACTGTTAGACATTGAGTCTAAAGTTATTGTAGAATCTAAAGATGTTGAGTTTTTGGAAACAAAGTTTATTGGTGATTTAAATAATTCAGACGAGAATATAGAAAATACTCGTGTAATAACTCAAGATAAGAATGCAGTAACTCTAGACGGTAGTACAGATTCTAGTTCTACTTCTAGAGGTAAATGAAAAGCATTTGAATTTCTTGTTGAACAAAGGAAAAGTCAAAGAGTTAGAAAAGAGAAGAACTTAGGTTCTGATTTTATTTCTTCTTAAACACTAGTCTGTTTAGTTGAAGGAAGTAGAGATAAGTTATTAACAAAAATACCTATTGTTTTGAATATAGAAGAGGATCCTAAGACATATAGTAAAGCAATGACTTCAAGAGATTTAGCTTTCTGGAAAGAAGCTATAAATGATAAAATGGATTCTCTTATTTCAAATGGAACATGGGTATTGGCAGATTTACCACCTCATACTAAAGCTATTGGGTGTAAATGGGTGTTCGAGAGAAAATACAATACCGATGGTTCTCTACAAACCTTTAAGGCTAGATTAGTAGCTAAAGGCTTTAGACAAAAGCCAGGAATAGATTATTTTGACATATATGCTCCTGTGGCCAGGATTACCTCAATAAGAGTACTGTTTGCTTTGGCATCAATATATGATCTAAACGTCTATCAAATGGATGTTAAGACAGCTTTCCTAAATAGTGATCTTGATGAAGAAGTATACATGGAGCAACCAGAAGGGTTTGTGCTTCCTGGAAATGAGAAGAATGTTTGTAAATTGGTCAAGTCACTGTATTGACTGAAATAAGCTCGAAAATAGTGGCATGAAAAATTTGATAGTGTTATACTATCGAATGGCTTCAAATATAATGAAGTAGATAAATGCATTTATTCCAAGTTCATAAAAGATTATGGAGTGATAGTATGTCTTTATGTTGATGACATACTGATTATTGGAACAAATATGCAAGGCATAAAAGAAACTAAGAAGTACTTAACTTCTCAATTCAAAATGAAAGATTTTGGAGAAGTTGATACTATCTTGGGTATTAAAGTTAAAAAATATAGTGGGGGTTTCTCCCTATGTCAGTCTCACTACGTTGACAAAGTTCTTACCAAGTTTAATTATTTGGGTATTAAAGAATTTAATATGTCTTTTGATGCTTCAAAGTAATTGGTTAAGAACCGTGGAAGATCTGTTAATCAACTACAGTAGTACAATTTGGAGCTTGATGTATGCTATGCATTGCACTAGGCCGGATGTTGCCTTTGTTGTTTGTAAGTTGTCGAGATATACTCATAATCCTGGACGTGAACATTGGAATGGTATAGCGAGAGTACTTGGTTATCTTAAAAGGACAAAGACCTCTGCATTATATTATACTAGGTTTCCTTCAGTATTAGAAGGCTATTGTGATGCTAGTTGGATATCTAGTGTCGGTGATACCAAGTCTACGTCTAGATGGATTTTCACCTTAGGTGGAGGAGCGGTTTTATGGGCTTCTAAGAAATAGACGTGTTTAACTCATTCCACCATGGAAGCTGAGTTTATTGCTTTGGGAACCACATGTTTAGAGGCAGAATGACTGAGAAACTTATTGCTAGAATTGAGTTGTGGCCACAACCGATGCCAGCCATATCTTGCACTGCGATAGTGGAAATACCATGTCTAAAGCATTTAGCAAGATTTATAATGGAAAATCTTGGCCTATTGCTTTAAGACATAAGTAAATAAGACAACTAATTTGGGATGGAATTATCACAGTCCTTTATGTAAAGTCTAAGGATAACCTGGTAGACCCATTTACCAAAGGACTCGCGAGGGATATGATAACAAGTACTACTAGTGCTATGGGTCTTAGGTAATTTGTCACTCTTAACGGAAAGCTTATCTTTATTATTACACAACAATACTAAAGGTTCAAAAGGTAATAACAAGTTAAGGTTGTGACTGTTAGCAGGTACTGGAATGTATAGTACTTAGAAATTGGAGGGTGAGTATTAAATACTCTTAATAAAGAATTAAGTAAGTCCTTTTAAAGGATTTGCCTTACAAACTTCACCTATATAAACACAAGAAGTGGTTCTGCTTCATTCAAAGTTTGGGATATGAGACTTTGTAAGTGTGTATGAATCAGGAAGTAGCATAAGGCCATATCCGAGTGCTAACACACACGGTGAACAAGTTATGAAGTTGGTATGGTTTATGTGTATAAAGCTTTTCTGCCTTGTCATTAAGGAATTGTGGTTCAATAGATATCACTCTAACCATCAATTTCGACAAGGTCTTGAGAGTTTATACAACTAGTAGGTTCAACTCGAAAGAGACCTGCTATATACATAAATCTTTATAAACAACATCAATCACTACCTAAGTGGGGGATTTTTAGATTAGTTAGTATTTTAAAGTTAGTAGTTTTGGAGAAGGAACTTTGTCCCACATTGATAAAATAGAGAAAGGGAGAGATATTTAAAAGCACTTCTTGTCTTACTTGGTTTGAATATTTTAGGAAAATTTTGGAGGGAAGCCAAAAGGTTGACTATAAATTAAATAGTCAAAGATGGCACTTGGGCACTTGTGCCTTGGATTAATTAAATTAGCCCGAAATTAATTAATTTCAGTCATCTTTTAGTAATAATATTTTATTATTAAAAATGATTTTTATTTATTATTTTTTAAATCCAAAAGAGATGATTGTTGGTTTTAATTAAGAGTCCTTTTGTGAAAAGGTTTGTCTGTTAATTGGAACAGACGTGAATTGATATTATAAAAATACATACCCTCTCCAAAACGTAAGATACACAGAATATTATTCTTCCTTCTTCTTCTTCTTCTTCTTCTTCTCTCATTGCTTATCACAAATCATAACTTTCTATTCAAGTGGGAAATTCAAGTTAATTGCTGAAATTTAAATTTCATTAGCTTTGTAAATTCTGGAGGAATTCTGCCATCATCCCTGTAGCAACATAAGTGGGAGGCTTAAATTTCTTAAGGACAGAGTTTACTCTATCAAAGCATGTCAAATCCTTTGTGTTATTTCTGAATTTATTTGCTAACAGGCAATGGGTAAAAAGTGTGACCTATAATATAGCAAAGGGCACACCTTAGAAGTGTAGCCATATGACATGAATGAATACCATTGCTATAGGAGGCATGTAAAAAGCATGGCCTTTGGTCAATGAAAAGCGTTGCCTAAGCAAAGGCTACGCTGGTTTAGGCCACCCCTCAAAAAGTGTTGCCTAAAGGCAGAAAATGTGGCATTTTTTAAAAGGTCACACTTTCCGATAGTTTCGGCTACACTTTTCAAACGCAGTTAAAGGCCTACCATATTTTATATACTCGTTTCTTTTTCAGCTTAAACACGTTGTTAATACAACATTTGATTCAATAGTTTTTTTTCTTCCAGGATTTTTTGTAAGCGGTGTCACTTTGATATAGAGAAGCGGATCTTGATAAAATTTTGAAAATTCCATTTAGCTTTTCAAAATCAAGAGTATTATTGTTAGCCTACTGCTCCTATTGTACACTTGTATAGTTTATTGTTACTCTTGAAAAATGGCAGTGCCTAGCACAAGTGGTTTCATACCCTTTAAAACTTATTGAAGGTCCAAGGTTTGATCCATACCTACACCAATTAATTTTAATTGAGCAATAAGCATTCAAAAATTGTGATAAAAATACAGTAAAAACGATTCGAACTTGCCTTGATTGAGAGATCAGACAGGTGCATAACCACTGCACCGCTAATACTCAATCTTTCATGTAGTGTCACCTCTTATATTTGTACCAACATATTGTAGATTTCCATATATTTATATATATATTCAGTAAAATTTTTGATGAAGCAGTGTCCTGTGACACCCCTTCATCAAAGGTAGTTTCGCCCCTGTTCTTTCGTATTAAAACTTCTATCAAATATAAATTGGATTTTTTTACATAAAAGTACAAGTTTTAGAGCTTAATTACCAAACATAGCAACATTTTAGCAAAATAGTCCTATATAGAGGAAAACACAAGTTAATTATAAATATAGCAGAAACATAGCAATATTTTCCCATAAGATACCAAACCCTTACATTCTTCCTCCTATTTCCTCCACTATCACTTTTGCTCCTCCCATTTCTCCCTATTTCACTTTTCCTCCCCCAATTTTCCCCAATTTCACTTTTCCTCATCCCATCCTCGATGTATCTCGTTGTATCTCACCGTATCTAAACTGTTTCTGCACCGTTTCAACTGTTTCTGCAGCACCGTATCTAACTGTTTCTGCAGCGCCGTATCTAACTGTTTCTGCACCGTTTCAACTATTTCTGCAGCACCATATCTAACTATTTCTCCATCGTTTCAACTGTTTCTGCACCGTTTCAACTGTTTCTGCAGCACCGTATCTAACTGTTTCTGCACTGTTTCTGCACCGTTTCATTTATTTCTGCAGCACCGTATCTAACTATTTCTGCACCGTTTCAATTGTTTCTGCACCGTTTCAACTATTTCTGCAGCACCGTATCTATCTGTTTCTGCACCGTTTCAATTGTTTCTGCAGCACCGTATCTAATTGTTTCTGCACCATTTCAACTGTTTCCACAGCACCGTATCTAACTATTTCTGCACCGTTTCAATTGATTTGGTGATTAGTAACCCTTGCAATAGGCAGGAAGGGTTTTCTTGGATCATGTGAGGCTGCAAAATTTTTAGAGTGCCGATGTAATTCTGAATGCCATATTTTCCTGTTTGACTTGTAATAACAGTGGCTACACCTTGTTGAGGGATCTTTGTTACAACAAAGGACTTGCCTTCACCGAGAGATAAATAGATGCTCATTACTTGCGAGGTCTTCTGCCTCCTGTTGTTTCCTCACAGGAGCTTCAAGTAAATTGCTTACATACTAAATATCTGTGAGTGTGAGTATGTGTGATCTTTAGAAGAATTTATTACTAATGTTTAGTCTTATGCCAAAATAGGAGAAAAAAATTATGCAGTCTCTTCGCCAATATGATGTTCCTCTGCACAAATATATTGCCATGATGGAATTAGAGGTATCATTGGAAACTTGTCTTGTTCTTCCAATTTTTTATCTGAAACCATAACGCTTGACAGTAACCAAGATAGGAAAATATTTTTTTGTCCAATTTCTGCTATCTTCACTTATCACTCATAACAGGGTATTAAAGAACTGGCCTGATTACAGGTAATTGTTGTGACTGATGGTGGGGGTAATGGTGGTGGGGTGGTGGTGATGGCGTTAGGGTGGGGGTTATGGCATTGGGGTGGTGGAGGTGGGTGTGGGGTGATGGGAGAAAGAAAGTAAGTGAGAAATTTTAATTTTGGGAAAATGGGAAGTGAAAGTGAAATATGTTAGATTATTATTAAATGTGTTAAAAAATAATGCTATGCATTGTAATTAGAGAAATGTTGCTTTTTTTTTTTTGTAATTATAGGTGAAAATTTGTATATTTGTGTAAAAACCCCATATAAATTATTACTTTACTACTATTATAGAAAGTTGAAGGGCAACTGCCTGGGGTCGTGATTTAGTAAAATAGTTACTTCTTTATTTTCGGTTGAAGAAGTAGTCAGCTTTAGCGAACCTATAATTCACTAATTAGCTACTTTTATAACTACTAATTAAAATATAGCTATTCTTTAGCGGCCGCTTTTTTGAGCTATAAAATAAAGCATACTTAAAGATTTTGTAAAACTGAGTGGCCACTTTTGGGTCTCTTTAAATATAAATACCCACTTTTAAAGTTATTTGATCAAATTTAACCAAATATTTTTACGGAAACTCATAAACTTTTAAGTAGCTTAACGTGAACTTTAAAAAAACTCTACAGCATGCACTATAGTCAATGAAACTTGGGGATAGAGTTTGCACAGGTTGCCAATAAAAGAGTCACTTTTACCACTATTACTTGAACAATGTCATCAAAATATTTAAGTTATCTAACTCTTATTTATGAATAATGTCATGGAGTTGGTAAGAAAAATAAAAAAATTAATCAAAATAACCTCTCAAGCGATCGCTTAAAAAAATCGATAAATAATTAAGATGAATCGCATCTGAAATATATAAGAACGAAATTCTGTATTGGACTAGGGCCTGTATTGACACATGCCTTCCGCTACTAGTTAGTGTTATATTAGGCAAATTTGGAGAAGCGGTCTCCAATATCTTTTTTGAATATAAAATATAAAACTAGAAAACTCAAAGAGCCTCAAATATTTCGGCTGGATGCAAGTTATAGTAATTTGGCATGTACTGACTGTTCGTTCGTTTTCTTTCAATGTTTTTTTTACTCAATCTCTTTTTCTTGTTACCGCTTTCATCCCGAAATTCGATAAGAAATGCTTAAATTTTTTTTTGACCATAAAATATGTATACTTATAATTTTATATTATTTTCTAAATTACCTCGTATATTTATATAATTAAAACTTAGAAATTTGAATTCACACAGAAAGGTAGACCCGTAAGGCCGCAACATCAAATTTTCGCACTCTGAACATAGAAGTATAATATGATTCTTAGTCAAACTTGAAAAGAGAATCCAATTGGTCAACATTGTGGTACGTGCAGTCTTCATATCCAACGGTTGTTCTGCAACACCGAAAATCATGAAGGATGCAGATTACCACAAAATTATTCCTAGATTTTCATTCAGCAAATTAGACATTGCAAGTTAATCGGTCAAATTGATAAATTGCAACGAGATTTTTTATGGGTTTCAAATGAAACACATCGAAATTATAAGCTGAGATGTTGTCACCCAACCTAAAAATAAAAGGGGGGAGGGGGGGGGAGGGAGGTTAGGTCTTAACAGAGCTATTGACAAAAACCTAGCTCAGCTAACCAGTCTTTCTTGGTGCTTTAACTCAAATCCTACTACCCTTTGAGCTGCTACTCTTGAGCTGCTACTCTCACTAGCAAGTACAAACACAAATCTTGTCCAGCTAGTTTAAATATTCTTCAGGGGCATCAAATTTGTAGTCAAGGACTGGCCTGGTCCCTAGGTAATGGGAAATCTATTAAAGTTTGGACTGACAGATGGCCCCCCAATACCCCTCCCGTTAACACTATTCTCTTTGGACCTTTCACTCAATCTGACCTTAATCTTCGAGTTAGTGATATTTTTGTTAATAATGGTTGGGATCTAACCAAATTTTCCTATCCTCTCCCACTCATTATTAGTTCAAAGATAACTGCCTCCACTTTATCTACCAATTCTGAAGCACAAGATATTTTGGCCTATTGGGCTCTAACCTCAAACGGTTTATTCACCACTGCCTCAACTTATTCCACCATTCGTCCTAGCCACACTCCCAGTGTGGACTATAGTTGGATTTGGAGGCTTAAAACTCTCAACAAAATCAATTTTTTCTATGGCAATGTTCCCTCAATTGTCTACCATGTAAAGCTTACCTTTCAAATATTGGTCGATTTAAGCTTAACACTGATGGAGCTTTTAAAGACAACACTCAAAGTGGTATTGGTGGTATCATTAAATGATACTGGTGATTGGATTCTTGGCTTTTCTCAGTTCTATGCAGCTTTCAACCACATGTATATGGAGCTTCTTGCTTTACATCAGGGCCTTAAGGTGGCGTATGATAGTAACATCTTTCCACTTGAAGTAAAGACCGACTCCACAGAGATTTTGGAACTACTTAAAACTCCTACTCCACTATATGCTAATTTAGTGTCGAATTGCAAGTCCTTGCTGATGACACTGGGGATTCAAGTAGTACGACATAACTTCAAGGATGGCAACAAAGTGGCACATGCACTTGCTGAAAAGGGAGCTCTGGATAGTTCAATCCAAAACCTAGTATCTTTTGTTTCACCCCCTCCATCATTACTTAAGTTAGTTTAAAATGATAAAAGTGGCGTAGTATTGTCTAGGAAAAAATTATCTACTGCAGTATGTAATAAGTTATCTTCTCTTGGTAACCTATCTGTCATTGATACTACTACTACTACAACTATTTAATATTATATTTAATGTTTAATGAAGTATCTACGTTTTCACCAAAAAAATTATTATATTTCTATTTAGAATTTCTTAAGGAAGAACATACAGGTGATATCAGATCAGATGTCTTTTTAATATATTCCTATGCAGTTTCTTTATGAATGTAAGTTATATAATACACAAGATTCCATAACTTTTGAGAAAAAAATGAAGCAGGTCAATTTTTGGACAAAACTAGTACGATTTCTATTCTCTTAATCCATATACAAAATGACAGAACTGTTCAATGGATATGTATATCTATCTCCTAAATGTATATTCTACCTGTGCCCAGGGGTTCGTTGATACACTTTGTTGTTGATTGTTGGTTTATTATGCATGCGCTTTTTTATAACGTTAAGTAAAAAGAATCATTAAACTTCCTTAATCCTTTAAGTTTGGTAAAGTCCAATCAATAAATAAGGCTTATTCCTAAACTGGAACAAGGAAGACAATGTTTTAGGGTAGAAAACTTCTCACTATTTTTATTGTCAATGTGAGTATTTATACAAGTTCAATGTCTAACCTAGCCAAGTCCAAAATACAAGAAAAATCTCTAGCCCACCATATAGACAAGAAAGTAATCAAGCTGCGCATGCCCCAGAGCCTTCGTAAAGATATTGGCCAACTGAATATTCGTGCGCACGTGTCCGGGGCACGTGGTTCCTCCGATAAATTTACCATAGACAAAGTACAATCGACTTCAATGTGTTTGATCCGTTCATGAAATACCGAATTTCGAGCGATGTGCAATATACCTAACTGTCACAATTTAGCGAAACTGGAGACTCCCAAGGCTCCACAAAACTCCTTCTAGGCACTTCATTTCACACATGGTCATAGCCATAAACCGATATCCAGCTTCTGTTGATGATCTAGACACTATATGCTAGTTCTTAGTCTGGCAAGAAATAAGCATGTCTCGGAGAGAAATATACCAACCACCCAGTGAGTGACCGATGTGTGGTAAGAAATAAGCATGTCTCGGAATCACACAATCTGTATAAATGAAGATCACACTTACATGTCATCACAATTTCTTGTCTCGGACAACCTTTCAAATAACGTATCACCAGAAAGCAGTATCCCAATGCTCAATTTGTGGTTGTTACATAAATTAAGACAACACATATGAAAACTGGAAGACAAGTCCAGACGTGTGAGGTAGAGATAAATCAAACGCCCGACTAGCCTTCGATATCGTTCCGATCGGCCACTTGCCAGTGCAAACTGGTGATTCTACTTCATAGGAGTACCACCAGGGTGAGGCCCCAATTAACAAACCTCAGAAATTATATCCAAGACATACTTTCTTTGACAGAGAAAAATTTCTTTAGGATCTCTTGCTACTTAAACTCCAAAAAATATTTAGAAGCACCTAGGTCCTTCGTATATAAACAACTAGAGAGATAAATTTTCAAATTTTGAATAGCTCATGAATTATTACCAAAGATAATCAAAATCATACACATAACAAGCACAATTATCCGTATCATCCGTTTCTTCAGTGTAAAGAAAAAATAATCAGAATATGATTATCTAAAGTCATAACTCTTCAAATCTGCCAACAACTTAGGAAACCAACGCCGTGGAACTTGCTTGAAACCATAGAATGATTTTTGGAGAATATAAACATTTCTTGAGCCATTAATCCTATACCCAGGAGACAGGTTCATATAAATTTCTTCGTAAAAATCACTACGAAGAAATGCATTATGGATATCCCTATGATGTAATTCCCAATTTTTAGCAGCTAGTACTGGCAAGAAAACACAGACGATCTCCATCTTAGCAACCAGCGCAAAAGTCTTCATGTAGTCAATTTTTTTAATTTGGAGATTACCAAAGATCACCAACACGGCTTTGTATCGCTCAATGGTACCATCAGATTTAAAAATTGGTCTTAGACACTCATTGATATCCGAGCGCTTTCTTCCTGCAACTCCTATTGCATAGCTATTCTATGTTTTTCATCTTTTACTGCTTCCCAAAAAGAGATCGACTCATGTCATTCTGTTGTGGTTATGAGAAAACTTACACGACGCGAAGAGAAGTTATCACAACTAAAATAGTGTGCTAAAAGATTGGGCGTACCTAAGTTCTGTTGAGGATCAAGTGAATGATCAGATTGTTCACAACTATGTTTCCGGACCGTAGTTTTAAAAAGATCATGCAAGTGGACATTCTACTTCTTAAATTCGTTTTCCTCAGTCCAACTCTTCCTCCACTGCCCCTGCTTCCAAGTTCTCGGGAGGGATATCTGCTTGCGAATTAATTTGTTTCGGTACATTAGTGCCCGGATTCATTCCATCCTCTAAGTGAGCTAGTCCATCCTATTTCGGGCACAACAATGCCAAAAGAGACACAAAGCCCCAACTCACTTCAATGTTGTCTTCTTCTCCGGCCACACCATCATCTCTGACAGAAACTAGAGACTCCTGAACTCTGTTCCTTGCTGCAAATAAAAACTTTGTCTCATAAAAGTGACATCTCTTAACACAATAAATTTTTTAGTGTACAAATCATACATCTTCCATATGGATAACCAAGAAAAACACACCGACAACGCTTACTTGCAAACTTATCTTCTGTTTGTCCTAACTTATGAGCATAGCGCAAATATACGAACACTCTCAAATGTTTATAAATTGCTTTCTTGCCAAAAAAAATATTGTATGGGGTTTTCTCATGCAATATCGAAGAGGGTGTGTTTTTAATTAAGTCATGCTATCAAGACGCATTCTCCCTAAAAATTCAATTGAAAAATAGGCTTAAAACCTAAGTGTTCGGCTACATTCAAGATGGGTCTATGTTTTATTTCAATTCTCATATTTTGCTACTTGGTCCCTGCACCACGATGTGTAAAAACTTATTCATTGTGCAAGGAAATAAGTTTTTATACTTGTAATTCTATTCCATTACTACTCCACACAATTTTAACTTGTTTATTAATTCTTTATTCCACCATAACAATGAAACTTTTCAATATTTGACTCACATTTTTCTTACTAGTTAATAATGACACCTATGCAGTTTGGGAGCAAGCATCCACAATAGTTAAAAATAAGACGCACCCCATGAATATTTAGTTCCATAGGGGCCCATAAATCACAATGTATTGACTTAAAAAGTTTGGAACTTTATTAACATTTAAAGGGAATGCAATCCTTATCTTTTTTTTTCTGATAGCATACATCACATGTTTTTTCAATCAAACTACTACTAATATTCCTAACTTCTTGAACAGAAAGAGATTTGGTTACTTGAACCGAAGGGTGCCCTAACCTTTGATGCCACAAATTCAAGACATCTACTTTCAATCCCTTTATACACGAAAACGTTCTGGTTCTGCATAATACACAAGTTATTAGTCAATTGTACATTAAAATCAAATTAATCGATTAACTTAGATACATAAATCAAATTGAATAACATTAGGAGAGTTATCCTCATTGAGGTTGATTCTTTCTTCTTTGGGTAGCCATAGAGCAGCTCCTATTAGGCAGACCCACCGGACAGTGTTGAAATTCTCATAGGCTATCTTACCATTCAAACGGCCACTCGTGCCTAGTTTATCTTGATTCAACATTCCAATAAACATATTCTATTACTTACTTCTCAATTAGGGGGCTCCAGTGCTTGTGGATTCTTCCTCTTCATTTGCCGGTTGAGTCAAATTTGCTCATGTACCTCTACAATCACATACTCTCGAATAATTTCTGAAAGCACCTCTTTCTCGGCCATCCGTTCCGTTGTCAGCCTGAGGACGGGCGCATTCTCATTCCGATACCCAAAAATCCCACCATTCTAGATACCTGATGATCTCATAGTAGATGTCTGGGTTGTGTCCTACAATCACAATTCAGAAACTTCACTCATTTCAATTTATTATCAATACCTTTTCGGAAATGAGGTGTTCCTTGTACCACAAAGGTCACAACTTCTCCTTGTTCTTCCGTCCACCAGCGACCCCTTTAACCCGTTCATCCTGAAACAAATTTTGATAGAATTTGTTAAAAAATGGCAAGGAATCATGTGCCAAAAAAATTAAAAAGACAGTCCCGTAGATATTTTCATCCAATACTGTAAGAAAAAGATTCACAATTTTTTGCTTCAGTCTTTTTTTCCAAGGAAACACCGAGGTTGCATGTACACTTACCATACGAACATGTGGGGAACTTCTCATAGAGTCCAAGCTCTTCCCACAACGACACCAATTTCCCGTAATAGTAGTTCACAAGACTCATTCCTTTCTCCTAACCGGCAAGTGCTGCCTTCAGTTCTTGGATTCTCGTTCCTTTTTTCAATCAAGAATCATTCCCGAATAGTATCCTACAAGTCTCTGGCCTCCTCCATATATAGGATTGGTGGTTCGGGGAGTGGATTCAACTGAGTTCCGGATCCATGACACTAATAACGAATTTATAATCCACCAATCCTCTAGATTTGGTGATTCCTCATTTGGTTTCGTGATAATCCCATCAATAAAACAAAACTTCTTTCTTACTCAGAGGGTTGTTCGAAAAGACCGCCCTCAGTCATAATAGTTTTCTTTCGTCATAATCATTTGAGTGATGACAAGTCCTAGGTTGTCGTTTGACGTGATACCATATGGAGATATCATTTTTTGAATAATAGTTTCGTAAACTATGGGATCAGTGATGGCGGGAGCTATTACAATTATTCACTACTACCTACTATCTCTGACACCATGGTAAATTGAAATAAGAAAGACAATAATTTGGGGTGGAAAACTTCTCATCTTTTGAATTATTAATGTGAGTATATATACAAGTTCAATGTTTAACCTAGCTCACTTCTTAAGCTACTAATAAGCAAAGAACAAAATATAAGAAAAAACCCTAACCTACCCATATAAACTTTAATTACACACAATCATTAATTACTTATCCTATTGAAATATCGGTGAAGATCTCTCGTACTATTGGGCATAATTCCCTATATCCATAGTTCATTTTCCTTTACTTGAAATTGGACATATCTTTACATATTCTAACTGATTCAGGAAGTTTAACTTGGGAAACACTGGATAGCAAACAAAATTGATTTTTTGAAAGAGGTTTTCTATTTTATTTTGTGTTTAATCCATCAATTATTAAGTACTCATTGTCCCATTAACTTGGATCGGCACCTCGTAGGGACTATTAAAGAGGAAAATATTTTCTACACTGAATTTCTCTAATTTGGAAGGCTCAATGTCTAAATTTGTACACTGGGGAGGGTGAGATATACGCAGTCTTTGCCCCTACCAAGATGGAGAATCTATTTCCGATAGATCCTCAGCCAAAGAAATATTTGAAAACAAGATGAAAATACCATTGCAACGAAAATACTAACATAAAAGTTAGAGATAGCTAGGGTAAACAACAAAACATCAAATACCAAATAGCAATAAAGACAAAGAATAAGCTACGAAATAGTTATATTTAAATAAACTCATGCTAATATGACAGAAAATGATCAACTACTATCTAACCATCTAGCTAATCCTCGACCTTCATGCTTTCTATCTAGGGTTATATCCTTGGTGATCTGCAGATGAGCCATGTCATGTCTAATCACCTTGCCTAATTCTTCTTCGGCCTACCTCTACTTCTCCGTAGACCCAGCATTGGAAACCCCTCGCACCTCCTCACAGGAGCATCTGAGCTCCTTCTCTTCAAATGTTCATGCATCTTATCCACCACCGATGCCACTCCTACCTTGTTATGTATCCCCTTTGTTCCTAATCCTATCTATCCTAGTAGGTCATTTTAGCATTTTTGCTAACATTCACATATAACGTGGCTCAAGAACAAAATCAAAATGTGAACTCGCAATGTATTGCATAAAAAATGACTTACACTTCTTGTTTATCATAGTAGCAGATTTATGACAAAACTTGTAACAGACTTTTAAACTTTAAAAACCATGCTGATTTATAAGACAGAACAAGGGGTACAAAAATTAACTTTGTGTTTACCTATTGAAAATTTCCTCAAGATAGCAACAGAGAGGCCCAAGCACAACCCTAAATACAACCAACAGCAGCAACACCACAACAACAAAACCAAAGAAAAACCAAAGAAAAAAATAACAACCAAATGATCCTCTAAACTAATCTTCAAGACCTTAAACTTTGCTTAACCTTTTGGAAACACCCCCCTTTACACTTAAGTATCAAGAGTATACCATATCTAACGACCTTGATGTTAATGGTATTTTAATCCTTAAACCTTACTTAGACTAGACTATTTCTCTTTTTTTTTTTTTTTTTCTTTTCTCTCAATATTTGCTCCCAATCAATGCTATTTTATCTTTTTTTGACGGTAGGTGTTTATGTAGTAAATGAGAGATTAAATAAATAACATAAATAGGAGAGAGAGAGAGAGAGAGAGAAGTAAAAAGGCGGAAAACGAGGTGGGGGGATGGATAGAGTTGTCGGGTGAAAAACCTATAAGCTCATGAATGCAAAAGACTGTATTTTTTCATTCTTGTGTTAGGCTTCTCACCTACCAAAAGCGAAAAGCTAAACATGCCATTTTGGTGCTTCACCTTCCCCTAAAAAGTTTGACTTAATATTCTTTTTTTCTTCAATTAATATTTAAATTTTAACATTTTTAGATTTTTAACCTACATAGTGGGCTGGACTCCACCTATTTCAAGCCCCAAATAACTTTTAGCCCAAAACAGTGGCTTGGACTTTACTAATACTAATACAAAGTCCAGAAAACTGATTTGTGTCTAATATGGCCAAAATGGCTACTTGAAGTCTTAAATCCTAACAGCCCAAATAGAAATTAACAAGCCAATAAGTATAAGTTAAAAATAATCCTATCCGACTCTACCAAAATCAAGCTTCTCATACTAAACTTTTCATTTTAGCGCTGCAGGTTCCGTCATACTCTCTTACCTCTTGGTAAGCTTACAGAACTCATGCATATTTAGGGAATAGAGAAAACTAGACTATAATTTCAACTCAAACTTCCTACTTAATCCAAATGAGCAATAACAGGAGCACAAATTCTTTGGATCATGTACAAGGGAAACACATCAATGGACATGTGACACTTATGTTTTCACATCTTCTTACACAGGCAGAATCATACGAATTTCCTAACTAGTCACAAAAACAGCCAGGTTCCATATATTACCTCACAAGTTCATGAGTTTTGAACAAACCATATGATTAAACAAGTAGAACTATAGAGCCATGCATTTCTCACATTAGTGAATAGATGCAAGCTTGGCAATTCATGCTTAAATAAGTGCGACTTTGATAGAAACGAGTCTTCCACGCATTCAAACTCACGATTTCGTTCATAAGAGCCTTCAAAGCTCGGACAGAGATCAAACGACACACACCAAATATTAACCACAATATCTCATTATATCAAACCATGAGGCGCAATTCTCAACTCGAATTTTGTGGGATCAATATATAGGAACCAAATAGCACAAGTTCATTCTTTAAATAAAAAACTACGTATGTGCTCAAGTAATCGATTCATGCTAACGTACAACATTTTATCACTAACTGACAGGGATGAACTAACCATTTTCTCATTCATACTAAACTGAAAATTTATTAAACCATACAAACACATAGGGAGATTCTTATGCTTCATGGTTATATTGCCACTAAACATGACTTCCTACTATACATCTAATTATCAAAACAAAGAAAGAAAAG
This sequence comes from Petunia secreta, assembly GCA_029990175.1. Lineage (NCBI taxonomy): Eukaryota > Viridiplantae > Streptophyta > Magnoliopsida > Solanales > Solanaceae > Petunia > Petunia secreta. The sequence goes on from JARKIP010000035.1 coordinate 64,651,806, forward strand.
GAACAAAAGCTTACCGCCTATAAACAACTACCGTAACACCAAACTTCTAGCATAGCTTTGCTACCATGCCGCTGCTTCCTCGCCATCAGTATAGCTACACACATTGCAGCAAGAAATGGGTTCAAATAGCCACACCACAAAACACCAAAAATGTCGCAACTGCTATGTCTCAATCGCCGCACCATATCATCGCCACAAAGGACAACACGAACTGACGCAGTTTTCCATAACCAATTATCGCAGCATCATCGCCACCTCCACCACTGCCAACGCTACCTCGTTTTGATCCTTGCAACACCAATTTCCAATCATCAAAACAACACCACAACAAAAATCAAACCCTCACATCCGAAATCATTTCTCATCCTAATTGAAACGACCTTACTGGGGGTCGTCTCAATTAGAACAAGAAGAGAATGGAGGAAAAATGCCAAAGGAAAACAAGACGAAGAGTAACCTAGCTAAAGGAAAACGCCAGTCAGAATAGAGACGATGGTAGGGTTATTTTAGATAATTGAGCAGCAATTGTGAAAGATGAGAAAACGAGGTCGTTCTGATATGCAAGACATGTTTGTTGATGTATCATCAAAGCTCGGAGAAGTAGCAACTACAATCAGTAGAATAGCTGACACTCGATTAGATGTGAAGAAGTTGCATGAAGAAGTTATGTCAACGGAAGGTTATGAGGAAGCTTTCTTATCTGAAGCTGTTGATTTTTTGGTGGAAAGAGACCCGTTAGCTAAGGCATTCATGGTAAAAAGTCAGGCTCTCCGCAAGTTGTGGTTGGATAAATTCAAGCGAGAACACTATGATACACAATAGATTTGCAGTATAGCTAGATAGAGTTTGTTGCTTGTCTAAGTAGTTTGTCATGTGTAGTTATTTTTGTGTTGAAATGAACAATTTATTGCAGATTCCCTTTATTATACTGTAATATTTAGCAAGTTGGATAACTTTTCGTTTCTCATTCGATGTTATGCACTTACTGTGTACTTATTAGTTTTAGTACAAGTATTAGAAAAATAATTTTCTTTGTTTATATAGTTATAGTAGGGTGGTAAGTACATTCCATTAAAAAATTTAATGTCTTGGAGGCTAAGAATATAATTGTCTTTTTTTGGGATTTATACCATCAAATTTTGAATTAGTCGAGCCTTGAAATAAATATTGGACGAGTGAGAAACCAACAAAAATTAGATATGTATTTACTATTCATAGAAGTACATATTCCAAGTATCATTAATTATATTTTGGGGGTGGGGGTGGGTGTGAGGTTGGTAGGAAAAGCATATGTAATTATTTTCTAGAAAATATTTTCTACTTTTAACCAAACACTAGAAAATATTTTCTGTAAAATGTTTTCCACTCACCAACCACACATGGGAAAACATTTTCTAGGAAAAATATTTTCTTTATGGAAAAGGTTTTCCTTGGAAAACATTTTCCTTCATACCAAACACACCCTTAGTGTTTAAAAATGGAACAGATCGGCTCGACATGCAGACCCTCCGCTAACTTGGTTGGATGCCAGCATTTAATTTTGAAATGAATCGTGGAGATGGGGCCTAGCTTGGGCTATACAGGTCAAACATGAGATTGAATTGGTTTTGTTCTGGTTTTAGCTAGCCCAATAGCTAATTTTAAGTAACACTACGCTTATATTCCTCTAAGCCTTACATCAATTAAAAAAATTTATTTAATTAAATGAATGAATGACACTAAAAAATCGAAAAATAAACTAAACCATCAACTTGACATTTAATCGCAAAAATTATTTTCTTTTTAGTAATTTTTGATATTTTCCCCTTGATTAGTTAACTAAAACATCTAAATATATAAACCTAGAATGAAAATAATCTTTTAAATAAAAAATTCACACAACTATTATAAACGACTTTTTTTCTAAATTTAGTGCAAAATTAGGTGATTACAACTGCCCCTCTTTGGTCGAAACTGGAAGAGATTTCGGGCAAAGACCGTAATCACAACTAATTTTGGTTTCTCGATCTCTTACAGAGAACGAAATGTGAAAAATGGTGATCGTACCTTAACTATAAGGTTATCTACATATCTTCGAACTAAGAATCAAGTGAGTGTAGTTTCTCATATGCGGCAACTTCTAGACAAACTCACTATAACTAACACTAGGCGCTTCTAAACTTGACTAAGACTGATACATGGCACTTTTAGACAAAAAATTGGGACTATCGTTCCTGGTTGCTGCAGGGTATTTCTTGCTTTTCTAATCATGTCTTTATCTAGAGGTGGCCTGCTTGAGCTTGATTGTCGACTTCTTCTTTTGAAATTGACTTGCTGCTTTTTCATGAGTGCACCCATTTGTTGAAAATAAATTGCTTTACTGGGAGTGAGCCTCGATTGCTGAAAGTAAACTACTGCGTTGTTAGAAGTGTGCCTGGTTGTTGAAAATAAGCTACTCCGTTGTCAGAGGTGTGCCCCATTGTTCAAAGTAAACTACTATGTTATGAGGGATGTGCCCCAGTTGCTGAAAGTAAACTGCTCCGTAGTGAAAATAAATTGCTCTGTTATGAAGGGTGTGCTCCGGTTGCTAAAAGTATTTGAACTGTTCCATTGTGAGAGGTGTACCCCAGTTGCTGAAAGTAAACTACTCCGTTGTGAGGGGTGTGTCCCAGTTGGTGAAAGTACTGTTGCATTATGAGGGATGTGCCTTGGTTGCTGAAAGTAAACTGCTCTGTTGTGAGAGGTGTGCCCCGGTTGTTGAAAGTAAACTGCTGCGCTGTGAGGGGTGTTCCCCCATTGCTGAAAGTAAACTGCTCCATTGTGAGGGGTGTGCTCTAATTGCCGACAGTAAACTGATCTATTGTAAGGGGTGTTCTCTGGTTGCTGAATGTTACTTCTCCGCTGTGGGGGTATGTCCTGATTGCTGAAAATAACAGCTTCATTTTGAAGGGTATGGCCCATTTGCTTAGAAAGGGAAAGGAATTGACGGTGAAGCGAAAAAAACTAACAGACGGAAAATTTATAGGCGAAAGTCGTTTGAACAAAAAATATCTTACTGAAAGAGAAACTTATCTGGCGATATACTGGCAGCCTTGATAATTAAGACATTTGTCTTGGGGTGATCTTCCGTTCAACCAACGTTACTGGTTTATCAACGCTTGTCCCTCGAGAGGTATCTAACCATAACCAAACACAGTTAAGATGACTCACAAATCGACTCGTAGTACCCTTTCAGTTTTTTCCAACTAGCCTCTCTCATTAATATTTTTCCTTATAGTTGTTTCGTGTCGCCCTTTCAGGTTTTCGCCAACGCAACGTCTTTTTTTTTCTTTTTTTTTTCTTTTACTTCTTTTCTTTTCCTTTCTCAAAATCAAATATCACTTCATAAAGCGAACTTCGCTTTCAATGTACAAAATGGATCATAGGATGACTTGGTAAAATTTCAACTCCTTTGGGATCCTTTCTCTTAAAAATTAAAACTTCTACTGCAAACCTATTTTGCCATTGATAGCGAACTTTTAGGTAAGTTTTGCCTTGATGTGGAACAGGGAAATAATAAATTTTCTCCCAGTATGAACACCAAAAAAAAAAAAAAAAATTAGAGGGATATTGAATTTCCCTCTTTTTCATAAAAAATAAAAAAAAAACTTCCGTCCCTATTTACAATAAACTGGGGCCTTCAATTTTCTTTGTATTGACCGCAAACTTGGAGGCAAGTTTTGCGTCAAAGTGAAACTGGGGAATATAAATTTTTCACTGTTTTAAATACAAAGAAAATAAGAGGGATACTGAATTTTCCTCTTTTTCATAAAAAATAAACTTCTCCTAAACTATTCAATTTTCTTTGTGTTCGTCGCAAACTTGGAGGAATATTTTGTGTTAATGTGAAACATGAGAAAATAAACTTTTTCCTGTTTTGACAGCACCTGAATGGCTGTCTACGTATTTTTTTGAGAGGAATTAGATTAAGACGTATGCCAAATTACTTTTGATATTTTCAATTTCATTTGACTTAAATGTAATTAAATTGATTTCCAAAAAGGTACAAAATAAGTACAGGCTCTAAAGGCGAGCAAAGAGTACAATGTTTTGGGTAGGAAAATGTCCAGCCTAACAAACAAAAGTTGACCTAAAGCTCATATGTAGTATCTCTTAATTGCATCTGTATTAACTGGCATCTCAGTTATCCTACCTTTTGGGTTCGATAGGTATAAGGCACCGTTTGACAATACTTTTTTTATCTAGTATAACTCTTGCCAATTCGGAACAAATTTCCCTTTAGCTTCTTCTTGATGAGGAAAGATTTGCTTCAAAATCAATAGCCCTTCTTTCAAATCCCAGTGGTGAACTTTCTTGTTAGATGCACGAGCCATTCTCCTAACCATGACAGACCGTGTTGCGCCTCTTCTCGTTAATAAATGACAATTGTTCTAGCCGGGTTTTGATCCATTTTGCATCATCAATTTCTGCTTCCAGAATCATTTTGAGCAATGGAATTTCAACTTCAGCTGGTATAACCATTTTAGTTCCATATGCCAAGGAGTACTACTTCTCATACCAATCGTGAGATCCTTTTATCATTTTCCTAAGGATCTTCTTGTTATTCTTGTTTGCTGCTTTGAGCATACCATTTTCCTTTGGCCGATAAGGTGTGGAATTTCGATGCGTGCTCTTGAATCTTTCACACCTTCCTACATTAAATAACTGTTCAGATTTTCCACATTATCAGTGATGCTATACTTTGGATACCAAAGTAATAGACAATGTTAGAAAGAACGAAATCCATCACGGCTTTTCTTGTCACAGACTTGAGAGTGACAACCTCAACCCATTTGCTGAAGTAATATATAATTATGCCAATAATTTGCATATAGGTTAAACATATAGAATTTATAGAAGGGCCACAAGCAATACAGTAAATACGAAGGAAAAATAATAAATAGAGAAATAAGCGAAGAAATAAATAAATATATTCCTTCAGTAAAGTCAGATTCTGGATGAATCGTCTGATGTACAATACAATGGAAATGAATATTTATAGTTGAGATTTACCCATGTTCTAGTTATAGTAAAATACAAAGACCTATAGGCCTTGACCTGTTTACTCAAGATGGTCATACAAATTAAACCCTAACTAGGAGACTATAAATCCTAAGGCGGCGGGATGCATGTCTGGCGTCCCACAGGCCCGTGCCTGCTGAGCGGCCGTGGCTTGGGGAGCAGTCATGTATCCTCCGCATCCGATGACTTATAGGCTAAGTCTAGTCATTGCCAGCTTGACTCGTAACCCCATAATCATTTTCCCCTACTTGCTGAGTGATGATGTAAGCAATTAGGAAGTACAAGAGGAATGCAAAAAGAGATGTGTGAAAGAATATCTCACTGACTTCTTGAAATTCATAGTCTCTTTGACTGAACCAGACGCCTGATTCCTTCTAGAGTTCCATGAGTCTTCATGTGATTGGCTTCTGTCAATTCCGTGCACCTTTTCCATAACTGCTTTTACTGCACCGAATCAATTCATATCTCTAGGCCATAATTGTTTTGACCGCTCGTGCTTCGCTCTTATATCCTTTTACCTATAAAAGGCTTTTCTATATAAATGGATCTCAAACCATTTTAGAAACACATTGTCTTCCTTGAAGCTTTCTTTTGAGAGAATAATTCTGCTTCTTCTCGAAAAATGTTTCCTTCGATCTTAGTTTGATATTCCCAGAACACTTTTCTCATTCGAAACGGATGGTGTTTGAGAAAACTGAAAATAAAGAACCTTTAGTCACTTTCCTTCGATGCCCTTCTCATCATGTTGAGATGGACAACGTCCCCCCGAGTCATGAAGTTTGATCAGTATCCTAATGATATTCTTCTGAATGTCTTCTTTTTTGCATGAGCACTAATAACAGTGCGCTCGTTTTTTAACACAGCGGTTGCTGTGATATTCCTCATCATGAAGGACTTTCGCTCGAGTGGTAGGCCACCAAGCAAGGCTTCTGTATCTGCTCATCTTTTTTGGCTCCATAGGATAAAAAGTCCAGAGGTAGCGCCAGTGACATAATCAGGTCCCCCGCGTTCTTCAAACCGAAAGGCATTACTAGATAACAATAGGTTCCATATTCATAATAAAATAGGTTTTCTCTTGATGATTTGGATTCATGAGGATTTGATTGTATTCTAAATATGTGTCCAAGAAATTGAGAGCTTCATGCCATGTCGTTGAGTCGATGAGCCGATCGATGTTGCGTAGTGGGAATGGGTCTTTTGGGAACACTTTATTCAGGTTAGTGAAATCAATACACATTCTCCACTTGCCGTTTTTTCTTCAGAACGACTACAACGTTTGACAACCAATCGAGGTAGCAAATCTCGTGAATTGATCAGCTATTTAATAGCTTATCTACCTCTTTATGAACTGCCTTTCCCTTTTTCCCGACTGATCAGCCATTTCTTCTATTTGACAGGCTTGAAACTGGGGTCGACATTCATGTTGTACGTTAGACCATCAATTGATATTATGGGCATGTCAGTGTGTGTCCAGGAAAATGTGCCTGACAGAGCATGCTGCAGGTCGAAGAATTCCTTCTTGACTTCAGCCGAGAGTTTAGCCTCTACATAAAATTTCTAATCCGGGGACTTCTCGTTGAAGATCAAGTGATCCCGGTCGTCTACGGTAGTTTTGACGATCTTCTCTTTTTCATCTGAATCTTGCGATATCGCGGGCAGTTCTCAAGATTCAGCACATTGATGCTTCTCCGACTAGAACAGGATGCTCATTATTAGGCATGGCCCGAGTATTTTTTCCAGGAGCTTGCGTTGGTTCTTAACTTCCTTCTTTATTTCACACGTGATGGTGGCCACATTTCTGCTCTCCACGTATCTCCTCACCCCGATGGGTAGGGTATTTGAGGACTTGATGGAGCATTAATGGTATTGTGCGTACTTCATGGATCTATGGTCTTCCTAGGAAGATATTATACGAGAGATCACATGTCATCACTTGGAAATATATTAGCCTTGTACCTCTTAGGATGAGAACCGAAAGGACGAGCTCTCCGACGAACCTCTCATTGGAGCTATTGAAGTTGGTTTTCGTGTCTGGGCAGGGAAGTATCTACTGCGTACTTCCATCTTGCAGACGACCTTACTGTGAATGATGTTTACTGCACTACCTGTGTCTACCAGTACACACTTAACCTCGGTGTCAAGTACCCTGAGAGTTATGATAAAGGCGTCGTGTTGCGGACAAAGGATCTATCTTTTGTCGTTCTGGCTAAACTCGATCGCGTTAATGCGAGGTTTCTTTGTTACCTCCTGGTGAGCTTCGCAGACCATAATGGCTCTAGCATTTTCCCTATCGACCCATGGACCACTGAAGATTGTGTTAAGAGTCTGTCATGCTTCCTAGCCTAAGGTTACGATTTTCAAGGGTTGGCTATCGAGTGTAGATCCTTGGTGGGATGTTTCCCTCGGTAGAAAACTTGAAGATATATCTCGTGTCACATTGTCATATTTTCATCCACGTTGACCGATTTATGAGTCTGTTGTCCTTCATGAAGGGCGTCTTTTTCGTGTCTATCAAGGTTACTCGGATCCCTAGGAATATCTTTGACCACGGTAGCGGTGTTTTTCATGAGATCTTTGTCACCGTTTGACATGGTCGTGCTTTTCCTTGGTAAAACCTACAATTTCTGGGGCCCCACAGTGGGCGCCAAACCATTTATACCTAAATTTTCTTATAGGTTAAACAAATAGAATTTATAGAAGGACCACAAGCAATACAGTAAATACAAAGGAAATATAATAAATAGGTAAATAATCAAAGAAATAAATAGCTGAATTCCTTGAGTAAAGTCAATTGATTTGGTGAAGATTTTGAAGAAGAAAAAGTAGTATAGTCTGTGTCCAGGAGACAAAATGGGTGGGAACTAAGGTGCGTGATGTGGATGGGTTTAAATTGTGGTACTTTGAAATCTTGAGGAATATGAATTGAGCGGGTATTTTAGCTGATAGGGACCTCCGCGACCAAGTGATAGAAGTCGGGAGAGTGAATGATGGATTGATGGCTATCAAGCTTGTCATAGGAGGGTTCACCATCAACATTATTAGTGCTTATGCTCCTCAAGCAGGCTTGGATGAGGAAGTTAAATGGCGTTTTTGGGAGGATATAGACGAGGTAGCACAGATTGTCCCTATTAATGAGAAGCTATTCATATGAGGAGATTTTAATGGCTATATCGGAGTTTCTGTGGGGGCTTATGACGGGGTGCATGGTGGTTTTGGCTTTGGAGATAGAAATGAAGGAGGAGTCGCTCTTCTGGATTTTGCTAAAGCGTTCGATCTTGCTATAGCCAACTCGAGTTTCCCAAAAAAAGAGGAGCACTTGGTTACCTTTTGTGGCTTGGTAGCTAAGACAGAGATTGATTTCTTCTTCTAAGGAAGATTTATAGGGGTCTATTTAGGGATTGCAAGGTTATCTCGAGCGAGAACCTCGTTACCCAACATAGGCTCCTGGTTACGGAGCTTGATATTATAAGGCCGAGGAAAAAGAAGGCTCTGTCGGAGCGTCCTAGGTTAAATGGGGAGCCTTGACCATTGAGACGATTCAGGAGTTGGGGAGGAGGCTGGAGGCTATGGGTGCTTGTGAGAGTTGTCGGGATGTGAGTAGTATGTGGTCTAGGACAGCGAAGTGCATTAGGGGAGCCGCCAGAGAAGTGCTAGGGGTCTCAAAGGGAAACTCCTATAGGCATAAAGGGGACTGGTGGTGGAATGAGGATGTCCGAAAGAAAGTAGAAGCCAAAAAGGTCGCATATTTGATGGTGTTTGAGAGCAGCGATGAAGAAGAAAAGAGGAGGAATAAGGAAGAATATAAGACTGCGAAGAAGAAAGCAAATTTTGCGGTATCGACGGCTAAATCTGTAGCATTTGATCGCCCATACAAAGAGTTGGGTAAAAAAATGGGGTGACCAGAAGTTTTACAAGCTCGCGATGGTAAAGGGAGAGAAGGTCTCGAGATTTACACCAAGTAAAGTGCATGCAGAATGAGGATGGTACAATATTGGTGGAGGAGGCCCATATTAGGCGGAGATGGTAGACGTAGTTCTATAAACTCTTAAACTCAGAGGGCGACAGACATATTGTGCTGGGTGAGCTGCTCACTCTGACAGCCACTGAGATTTTGGGTATTGTAGGCATATAAGAGTAGAGGAGGTTAAGGGGGTGATCCAAAAGATGCAAGGGGGAAGAGCGAATGGGCCAAACGAGATTCCAGTAGAATTTAGGAAGAGTGTGGGCATAGCTGGTTCTGGAGTCGCTGACCAGGTAGTTCAATGTCATTCTTAGGATGAAAAAAAATGCTTAAAGAATGGATATGGAGATGGAGGTGCATGGCACCTTTGTACAAGAACAAGGGTGATATTTAAAATTGCAACAACTATAGGGGCATCAAACTTCTCAGCCACACTATGAAAGTTTGGGAGAGGGTGGTGGAGAAGAGGATGAGGAGGGATGTGACTATTTCAAAGAATCAATTTGGATTCATGCCTAAGGGATCAACTACAGAAGGCATTCATTTGTTGAGGAGGTTGGTGGAGCAATATAGGGACAAAAAAAAGGATCTTCATATGGTTTTTATTGACCTAGAAAATTCTTATGACAAGGTCCCTAGGGAGATTTTGTGAAGAAGCTTGGAATCTAAAGGTGTTCCGGTGGCTTACATCAGGGTACTTAAGGACATGTATGAAGAAGCTAAAACACGGGAGCAAACAGTGGGAGGCGATTCAGAGCATTTCCCAGTCGAGATGGGGCTTCATCAGGGGTCAGCGCTTAGCTCGTTTCTATTTGCTAGTGATGGATGAATTGACTCGGAGTATTCAGAGAGAGGTGCCGTGGTGTATGTTAATTACAGATGATATAAATTTGGTGGATGAGACACGCAGCGGTGTCAATGAGATGCTGAAGGTATGGAGACAGACGTTAGAGTGTAAAGGCTTCAGGCTTAGGAGGACGAAAATAGAGTAGATGGAATGCAAGTTTAGTGATGCATCAGATGAGTCACATGTGGAAGTGAGGCTTGATTCTCAAGTTATTCCAAAAGAAAGCTTCAAATATCTTAGCTCAATCATCCAAGCTAATGGAGGAATTGATGATGATGTCACACATCATATAGGAGTAGGTTTGTCACGACCCAATTTCCAAGGGCTCGTGATGGCACCTAAACAACATTTGCCTAGGCGAACCAATGAAACAAGATGCGGAAAAGAACAATAATGTGAAAAGATCATAAATGGATATATAAATATAAAAGGGTGAAGTCCAAAAGAATATATCCACAAAAGAATGGGAGCATTCTAAGAGTGACTCAATAAAGTATGAATATACATCAAAGAAATCTGAGTCCTATCTCTAAGTGACTCCGGCGGTATGCCACCACGGTCTGTGTGGTCGGCTCACCTCAATCAAAAGTCTCAGAAGCCTCGGGAACCGCTAACGTCCGGGCTGCTGACTGGATGAAGGACCTGCTCACGTAGCAGAGTAAGTTATGAGCCGAAGCCCAGTAAGATCACCGACAGGCCCGCTAAGGTACCCTTGCGGGACAAGTCGCTACATGCATCATAAGCAACAACATACTATAGTAATCATACAATAAAGTAGTGAAATAAAAAATAGATGTAACACATTCCATACACACAAGTAGTAACCAGAAGTCTCAAGGATTATGCCCATCCAACGTAAGGCATAGGTCAACTCAGCGGCGGTTTGGAGGTCCAATCTCTACTCCCGTGCCGACTAACCTAGACCTACGATGGACTAGCAACACCACTACTAAGTATCAACCATATACCGTGACCCGAAGTCACTATCACAATCATGAATAAGTAGACCAACGACCCGTAGTCGTTGGCTCATCTCAAATCTGTCTACGATCGCACCACACCCCCTGTCAAGTGCGTCGTATCTCAATAAATCAAGTGACCACACCACACCCCCTGTCAAGTGTGTCACATCTCAAAGATCAAGTGTCCACACCACACCCCCTGTCAAGTGTGACACATCTCATAGTATAGGCGACACCACACCCCTTGTCAAGTGTCCCTCTAACAGTATTAATATCCACGACATTAATAACAATAACAGAAATAATAACAGAAATATTAATAACGATAATATTTCACAGTCACCGTAACCCAAGTTGGTTATGCTAGCTGAACGTAAGGCGAAGGTTAACCCGACCACAGTTTGGGGGTACAATCCCTACTCCCATGTCGTCCAACCCAAGGTTACGTATAGACAGCACTACCCAACCCGGCACGTGAACAAATCAAGTACCAATATCATACAAAAGCCGGCAAAATCCTCGGCAAGACATTTATCATGACATGCCGGCAACATCCTCGGCCATGTCCCAAGTTCTTGCTATCTAAGCATGGCGTAGCAAGCGTTACTACGATATAAATTTAAGCTACCTCGACGTAGCGTTTAGACCGGCACATACCTCGGTCGAGTCACAATCTCGCTATTTATAACAAACAATAATAGCAAGTAATTCACATCATTAATCCTAACCATTGTTAGGTATATATATGCGTACATGAAGCATACTAGCATGAAGGAAGAGTCCACAAGCACAATAGAGGTCAAGTCTCACTTACCTCGAAATTCGGGCTCAAATGGCGGGAAGAATCTCCTTTCCCGCTCGCCTTGTCCGCGAAGGACTCTCCACTAGGTCTATTAAGACAAGATATAGCACATATGAGTGCTCAATTATAGCTATTTAAGCCTATAGGCATCCTAGGGTAAAAATTACCAAAATGCCCCCGGGTAGGGCCGAGCCCTAAATTTACAAAATGTACTTTTCCGGACTCCCCACGCTCCCGTGAGTCCAAAAGTACACTTAGATTCCACATGCGAGCCTTGCTCGATGTCTTTCCCCAATTCTTAAGAATCTAGGGTTCTAACCCATTTTCAAGAATCAACCCTTTGATTCTTGTGTTAAATCAACATAAAGATGGATTGAAAGGGCTTACCTTAAGTGTAAGTATGATTGGGTCTTCAAGAAATACCCAAAAATCGCCTCAAGAGCTCACCAAATGATTTTTATAAGTTATGAACCGAAATGGCCTTTGTATAGCAGTTTTTTTTTTTTTTTTTTTGCCTCTGTGACAGCTTCTTTTGAAAAAATTATAACTTTTGATAGGAATACAACTTAGAACCGAAATGGCCTGAAACCGATGCCATTAGAACCACAACTCAAAGGGCTACAACTTTCATGTTTCGAGTTTTTCCTAATTCCTTACAGATTGGCCGGAAAATCAGCTTTTATCCGGCTGTTTGCCCCAAAACAGAACAGAAAAGTCGCACCAGATTTTCTACTGTTTTAGTGGCAAAACGGGACCCTACGAAGCTCGGAATGATCCCAAATTTTGCACACAAGCCATAAAATACTTGGGTGACATGCTCGTCAAGACGGAACTCAATTCGGACCTCCAGAACTCAAAAAGTAGGTCCCACGGCAAAGGTTCAATTTTCGACTTTCGCCAAAATAGCGAAATTTAACCAAACGACCTCAGAATCCAATTCCGAAAGTTGCTACAAGTCACAAATGACTATACGAACCTAACGGAACTTTCAGATCTCTCATCGGAGCTCATTTGCTCAAATCGAGCTCGGAAACCTCTTTTAACTCTTTTAAACTTCCGAAACGGGGACTTTATCAAAAGTCCTATCAAACGAGGTCCGTTTTCAATTTTGAAGGATGCTACATATCATAAATGACGAGACGGACCTAACGGTGCACTCGGATTTTTCATCGGGGTTCGTTTACTCAAAACGACCTATCGAAACCCCAAATTCCTTTCCGGAATTTCATAAACGGATCCTTTTCTCGAAAACCTATCAAACGGACTCCGTTTCGACTCAGATTTCACAGACGGGTCATAAATGACCTAACGGAGCTTTTGGGACTGTCGACATGCAAATCGAGGTCCCGAATCCCGCAACGACTATTTGAGGGTCGTTACATTCTCCCCCACTTAGACTCTCGGCCGTCCTCGGAGGAGCCTAAGTCTAAGGTAGGATCCGCACACTAGCCACGGAGCTGGCACGGATTTCGAGGACCCCTCGGTACCACTCGAAATCAATAAAACTTAAAAATGTAAATTCAGGCTTAGAAAATACAAGGATTTCATACCTGAATCATCGAACAAGCGCGGATGCCTCTCACGCATCTCGGACGCAAGCTCCCAAGTGGCCTCGGCAATGGAGTGATGCCCCCACTGAACTCTCACAAGCGGGATCACCTTCGATCTCATCTTACGGACCTCTCTAGCCACAATAGCAATAGGCTCCTCCGAATAAGCTAAGTCGCCATCTACCTCCACGGAAGCCATATCGATCACATGAGACAGATCGTGAACATACTTCCGGAGCATGGACACATGGAACACCGGATGAACAGACAGAGAGGGAGGCAAAGCCAGTCTATAAGCAACGGCGCCAAAGCGCTCCAATATCTCAAAAGGCCCAATGAACCTAGGACTGAGCTTGCCTTTCTTCCCAAATCTCATAACACCCTTCATGGGCGACACTCTGAGAAATACCCGGTCCCCAACCATGAACTCAAGATCTCTCCGCCTCCGATCTGCATACGATATCTGCCGGCTCTGAGCCGTGCGGAGTCGATCCTGAATAACCCGGACCTTATCTAAGGTCTGCTGCACCAAATCGGGCCCCAACACCTGGACCTCACCAGACTCGAACCAACCGATAGGCGAGCGACATCTCCGACCATACAATGCCTCAAACGGAGCCATCTGGATAGAAGCCTGATAGCTATTATTATACGCAAACTCTGCTAGCGGCAAATGGCTATCCCAATGGCCTCCAAAATCAATAGCACACGCCCTCAACATATCCTCGAGGATCTGAACGGTCCGCTCAGACTAGCCATCAGTCTGCGGGTGAAATGCAGTGCTGAGATCGACCCGAGTACCCAGCTCTCTCTGAAAAGATCTCCAAAACTGAGCTGTGAACTGAGCACCTCGGTCAGAAATGATAGAAACAGGAGCACCATGCAATCTCACAATCTGCTCAATGAAGATACGAGCCAGAAGCTCCGAGGTATAAGTAGTCCTCACTGGAATGAAGTGAGCCGACTTCGTCAGTCGATCAACTACTACCCACACCAAATCATGCTTACCCACGGTCAGCGGCAAACCAACTACGAAATCCATAGTGATCTGCTCCCACTTCCACTCGGGAATGGGCATAGACTGGGTCACCCCGGCTGGCCTCCGGTGCTCATACTTCACCTGCTGGCAATTCAAACACCAAGATACATAATCAACAACATCCCTCTTCATCCCTTTCCACCAATACAGCTCTCGAAGATCATGATACATCTTCGCAATACCCGGATGAATGGAATATCTCGAACTGTGAGCCTCTGCCAAAATCATCTGCCTCAGCTCCACAATGGCTGGAACACATACCCGGCCGTTAAGCCGCAAAGCACCATCATCACCAATCACGAAGGAGGACACTCCCCCACTCAGGACCCTGTCCCGGAGATCTCTCAGATAAGGATCCTCGAACTGCCTTTCCCGAATCTGGGAAGCTAAAGACGACTGAGACCCCACATATGCAAGCACCCGGCCTGGAACAGAATCATCAAACCGAACCCCACTAATGGACAAAGCCTGCAACTCACGAGCCAACGGCCTCATATCAGCATCAAGATAGGCGAGGCTACCCATGGACTTCCTACTCAAGGCATCGGCTACAACATTAGCCTTTCCGGGATGATACCGGATAGAAAGATCATAATCCTTCAGCAGCTCTAACCAGCGGCGCTGTCTCCCGTTCAAGTCCTTCTGAGTGAACAAGTACTGGAGACTCTTATGATCGGTGAATATCTCACATGGCTCGCCATAAAGATAGTGCCTCCACAACTTCAGTGCAAACACGACAACTAACAGCTCCAAATCATGGACAGGATAATTTTTCTCATGGACCTTCAGCTGTCTCGAGGCATAAGCTATCACCTTACCCTCCTGCATCAGAACGCTACCATGCCAACACCCGAAGCATCACAATATACGGTGAATCCCCCGGATCCACTAGGCAAGGCCAACACTGGCGCTGAAGTCAACAGAGTCTTAAGCTTCTGAAAGCTAGACTCACAGGCATCGGACCACAGGAAAGGAACATTCTTCTGGGTCAACTTCGTCAGAGGTGCTGAAATAGAAGAAAGCCCCTCGACGAACCGCCGATAATAACCTGCCAAGCCTAAGAAACTCCGAATCTCTGTAGGAGAAGTAGGCCTAGGCCAACTCTGAACGGCCTCTATCTTCTTCGGATCAACACACACCCCATCCTTGGTCACCACGTGACCTAGGAAAGATACAGAACTGAGCCAAAATTCACACTTGGAGAATTTGGCATACAACTGCTGATCCCTCAGAGTCCGAAGAACAACTCTCAAATGCTGCTCATGCTCCTCCCTGCTCCTCGAATAAACCAAGATATCATCGATAAACACAACGACGAAGGAGTCAAGGTAGGCCTTGAACACTCGGTTCATCAGATCCATGAAAGCAGCTGGGGCATTCGTAAGCCCGAAAGACATCACCAGAAACTCATAGTGGCCATATCGGGTACGAAAAGTAGTCTTGGAAACGTCCTCGGACCGAATCCTCAACTGATGATACCCCGACCTCAAATCAATCTTCGAGAAGAAGGTATCACCCTGAAGCTGATCAAACAAATCATCAATACGCGGCAAAGGATACCTATTCTTGATAGTAACCTTATTCAGTTGCCGGTAATCAATACACATCCGCATAGAGCCATCCTTCTTCTTCACAAATAATACCGGGGCACCCCATGGAGACACACTGGGCCTAATGAAGCCCTTATCGAGCAAATCCTGAATCTGCTCCTTCAGCTACCTCAACTCAACAGGAGCCATACGATACGGGGGAATAGATTTAGGCTGAGTGCCTGGCAATAGATCAATGCAAAACTCTATCTCCCGCATAGGCGGCAAACTCGGCAAATCATCAGGAAACACATCCGGATACTCACAAACAACCGGAACTCTATCAAGGGATAACTCCTCTGCCCGGACATCCCGAACTGAAGCAATATATCCCTCGCACCCACTAGATATCATCCTCTGCGCCTCCAAGAAAGAAATGATCCTACTCTTCGGAGAAGGCCTGGAACCTCTCCATACAACCCGAGACTCACCCTCTGCCCCGATCGTCACGGACTTGGCATGGCAATCCAAAGTCGCATGACAGGAAGCCAGCCAATCCATGCCCATAATGACATCGAAATCAGACATATCGAGCAGCATCAGGTCCACTAAGGACTCTACACCACAGATGGAGATCATACACTGCCGATAACCCCTATCTACACATATAGAAGACCCGACAGGGGTGGCAACCATAAAGGGATCATCTAAGAAGACCAGATCCCTGCCCAAGCAAGGGGCAAATCCCGGCGACACATACGAATAGGTAGACCCCGGATCAATAAGAGCATAAGCATCGCGGCCACAGACAGAAATAATACCTGTGATGACATCATTGGATGCCTCAGCATCCTGACGAGTCATAGCATAGACCTGCGCTGAGCCTCCTGAACCCGGAGCTCTCTGAGACTGCTGTCTAGGAGGAATCTGAGAAACGGGCCTGGCGGCCTGAGGACCAGATGGTACCATAGCTGCGGATCCCTGGCGACCTGATGAAACATAAGGGAAACTCCTGACATAGTGCTCTGGAGACCCACACTCAAAACATCCATCACCTCTACCTCCTCTACCGCCTCTACCACCTCTGCCACGACCACCTCCAGACGAACACCTCCCATGATGCCTCTGATGGCACCTCCCGCACTGCGGCGGACCAGACTGCGAAGAGCCACCCCGCCTCTGGGATGACTGAGGCCTCGGGGTCTCTGAAGAAACATCCTGGGCAGGCAAAGCAGCAGCCTGGGGCCTAGACTGAGAACGGCCCTGATGACACTGACCCCTTTGAGCGGATCCACTATACCCACCAGACTGACGCGATCTCTTGGCCGCCCTCTCCGCGTCAGCCCTGGCGAAGATATCCTCCATCCGCCGCGCCACATCAACTATCTCAAAATATGACTTGTTGCCCATATCAGGGGCAACAGCTACCTGCAAGCGGGGATGAAGACCCTCAACAAACCAGAGGACCTTGTCCCTTTCCTGAGCCACCATAGCCGGCGCAAACTGAGACAACCACAAGAACCTGGTGTCATACTCTGAAACAGACAGGTTTCCCTGCCTCAACCCCTCAAACTCGCGCCTTTGAGCATCGTGCTGACTCTGGGGCACGAACCTGCTCATGAACATAGACACGAACTCAGCCCAAGACAAAAGAGGGAGGTCACTAGACCTCTGCCGCATCATGGAGACCCACCATGTCTCCGCATCTCCCGATAATCTGAAAGAAGCACACTGCACCCCTAAGGTGTCTCTAGTACCAAGAACTGTCAAAATCTTCTCACACTTCTGAATGTACCTCTGGGCAGTACATGTAGCTGAGGTACCGTCGAACTCTGGAGGCTGAAGCTTCATGAATGACTCTTATCCTCTTGGCAACCTCCTCAGTGCCCATAGGAGGAGTAGAAATAACAGGACCTGCCTGAGGAGCAGAAGCAGAAGGCTGGGCAATATGATCAGGAGCAGCCTCAGAAGTAGGCGTGCTCATAACAGGTGTGGTCGGCTGAGGAGCCGAAACAGGAGCTGCAACATCATCTCTGACAGGGACCTGATGGCTAGACAAGGCCATCAGTCTCATATACTCCTCTGAAGAGATCACAACGGTGCCTGGCACAACAGCAGGCACAGGGGGAATAGATGCTGACAGAGTCGCTGCGGACACCGCAGGGATAGCTGTGCCCTGCCTAGTGGCTGACGGGCGACCTGCCCGAGTCTTCTTAGCAGCTGGCGGCTGCGTAGGTGCTGATGGCTCTCCCGCAGACGCGGGTGTAGAAGATGCAGCCCTCCTGGCTGAGGATGCTCGTGTCCTCGCCATCTGATACAATACACGAAAAAGGGTCAGCACCTATATAAGCTACTCAGCACGAATAGAGATGAAACGAAGGGAAAACATTTCCTAACATGCCCTTGTAGCCTCTCGCTCATAAGTATGGTCGACAACATACCCATAAGCAAGACTCTACTCAGACACTGCTCCAAGACTCCTAGGACTCGAATTAGAACCTAGGGCTCTGATACCAAACTGTCACGACCCAATTTCCAAGGGCTCGTGATGGCACCTAAACAACATTTGCCTAGGCGAACCAATGAAACAAGATGCGGAAAAGAACAATAATGTGAAAAGATCATAAATGGATATATAAATATAAAAGGGTGAAGTCCAAAAGAATATATCCACAAAAGAATTGGAGCATTCTAAGAGTGACTCAATAAAGTATGAATATACATCAAAGAAATCTGAGTCCTATCTCTAAGTGACTCCGGCGGTATGCCACCACGGTCTGTGTGGTCGGCTCACCTCAATCAAAAGTCTCAGAAGCCTCGGGAACCGCTAACGTCCGGGCTGCTGACTGGATGAAGGACCTGCACACGTAGCAGAGTAAGTTATGAGCCGAAGCCCAGTAAGATCACCGACAGGCCCGGTAAGGTACCCTTGCGGGACAAGTCGCTACATGCATCATAAGCAACAACATACTATAGTAATCATACAATAAAGTAGTGAAATCACAAATAGATGTAACACATTCCATACACACAAGTAGTAACCAGAAGTCTCAAGGATTATGCCCATCCAACGTAAGGCATAGGTCAACTCAGCGGCGGTTTGGAGGTCCAATCTCTACTCCCGTGCCGACTAACCTAGACCTACGATGGACTAGCAACACCACTACTAAGTATCAACCATATACCGTGACCCGAAGTCACTATCACAATCATGAATAAGTAGACCAACGACCCGTAGTCGTTGGCTCATCTCAAATCTGTCTACGATCGCACCACACCCCCTGTCAAGTGCGTCGTATCTCAATAAATCAAGTGACCACACCACACCCCCTGTCAAGTGTGTCACATCTCAAAGATCAAGTGTCCACACCACACCCCCTGTCAAGTGTGACACATCTCATAGTATAGGCGACACCACACCCCCTGTCAAGCGTCCCTCTAACAGTATTAATATCCACGACATTAATAATAATAACAGAAATAATAACAGAAATATTAATAACGATAATATTTCACAGTCACCGTAACCCAGGTTGGTTATGCTAGCTGACCGTAAGGCGAAGGTTAACCCGACCACAGTTTGGGGGTACAATCCCTACTCCCATGTCGTCCAACCCAAGGTTACGTATAGACAGCACTACCCAACCCGGCACGTGAACAAATCAAGTACCAATATCATACAAAAGCCGGCAAAATCCTCGGCAAGACATTTATCATGACATGCCGGCCATCCTCGGCCATGTCCCGAGTTCTTGCTATCTAAGCGTGGCGTAGCAAGCGTTACTACGATATAAATTTAAGCTACCTCGACGTAGCGTTTAGACCGGCACATACCTCGGTCGAGTCACAATCTCGCTATTTATAACAAACAATAATAGCAAGTAATTCACATCATTAATCCTAACCATTGTTAGGTATATATATGCGTACATGAAGCATACTAGCATGAAGGAAGAGTCCACAAGCACAATAGATGTCAAGTCTCACTTACCTCGAAATTCGGGCTCAAATGCCGGGAAGAATCTCCTTTCCCGCTCGCCTTGTCCGCGAAGGACTCTCCACTAGGTCTATTAAGACAAGATATAGCACATATGAGTGCTCAATTATAGCTATTTAAGCCTATAGGCATCCTAGGGTAAAAATTACCAAAATGCCCCCGGGTAGGGCCGAGCCCTAAATTTACAAAATGTACTTTTCCGGACTCCCCACGCTCCCGCGAGTCCAAAAGTACACTTAGATTCCACATGCGAGCCTTGCTCGATGTCTTTCCCCAATTCTTAAGAATCTAGGGTTCTAACCCATTTCCAAGAATCAACCCTTTGATTCTTGTGTTAATCAACATAAAGATGGATTGAAAGGGCTTACCTTAAGTGTAAGTATGATTGGGTCTTCAAGAAATACCCAAAAATCGCCTCAAGAGCTCACCAAATGATTTTTATAAGTTATGAACCGAATTTGCCTCTGTGACAGCTTCTTTTGAAAAACTCATAACTTTTGATAGGAATGTCCAAATGACCTGAAACCGGTGCCATTAGAACCACAACTCAAAGTGCTACAACTTTCATGTTTTGCGTTTTTCCTAATTCTTTACGGATTGGCCGGAATATCAGCTTTTATCCGGCTGTTTGCGCCAAAACAGAACAGAAAAGTCGCACCAGATTTTCTACTTTTTAAGGGGCAAAACGGGACCCTACGAAGCTCGGAATGATCCCAAATTTTTCACACAAGCTATAAAATACTTGGGTGACATGCTCGTCAAGACGGAACTCAATTCGGACCTCCAGAACTCAAAAAGTGAGTCCCACAGCAAAGGTTCAATTTTCAACTTTCGCCAAAATAGCGAAATTTAACCAAACGACCTCAGAATCCAATTCTAAAAGTTGCTACAAGTCACAAATGACTATACGAACCTAACGGAACTTTCGGATCTCTCATCGGAGCTCATTTGCTCAAATCGAGCTCGGAAACCTCTTTTAACTCTTTTAAACTTCCGAAACGGGGACTTTATCAAAAGTCCTATCAAACGAGGTCCGTTTTCAATTTTGAAGGTTGCTACATATCATAAATGACGAGACGGACCTAACGGTGCGCTCGGATTTTCCATCGGGGTTCGTTTACTCAAAACGACCTATCGAAATCCCAAATTCCTTTCCGGAATTTCATAAACGGATCCTTTTCTCGAAAACCTATCAAACGGACTCCGTTTCGACTCAGATTTCACAGACGGGTCATAAATGACCTAACGGAGCTTTTGGGACTGTCGACATGCAAATCAAGGTCCTGGATCCCGTAACGACTATTTGAGGGTCGTTACAAGGTTAGATGAAGTGGAGACTCACCTCCGGTGTACTATGTGACAAGAGAGTGCCTGGTAGACTCAAAGGCAAATTTTATAGATTGATCGTTAAACCAGCTATGTTGTATGGGGAAGAGTGTTGGCCTGTAAAGAAATCATACATTCAAAAGATGAGTGGCGGAGATGAGGATGCTCAGATGAATGTGTAGGCACACTATGATGGATAAGATTAGGAATGAAGACATGCGTGACAAGGTGGGCGTGGCTTCAGTGGCAGACAAGATGCGAGAAGCGAGGTTGTGATGGTTCGGACACGTAAAGAGGAGGAGCGAAGATACCCCGGTAAGGAGGTGTGAGAGGTTGGCAGTATTGGGTCTACAGAGATGTAGAGATAGACCGAAGAAGATATGGGCCGAGGTGATTAGATATGACATGACCCAGAGCCAAATCACCGAGGACATGGCCCTAGATAGGAGAACATGGAGGGCGAGAATTAGGGTAGCAGGATAGATAGTAGTTAAGTCTCTTATCTTTTTTAGTTATTATAATATAATCGGCTAGATAGACTAGTTCATTCTTTGTCATCATATCTATTTCTATTGTTCTTAGACGTTAATTTTTGATATGCTTTTGCTTTATCATTCTCTTTAGCATGATATTTCCCGGTTGGTTCCAAATGTGTTCTCTAAATGTTTTCTCTAGATAAGGGTCTATAATAAACATCCTCTCCACTTTAGTGGAGGTAAGGTATGCGTACATCTCACCCTCCCCAGACTCCACTTGTGAGATTATACTGGGTATGTTGTTGTTGTTGTTGTTATTCCTTGAGTAAAGTCAGATTTTGGGTTAATTGTCCAATGTACAATATAATGGGAAGGGGTATTTATAGTTGGTGGTTGGATGTATGCCGTGCGTCTCACAGCCCATGCCTGCTAAGTGGCAGTGGCTTGGGGGGCGGACGTGTATCCTTTATGCCTGGTGACTTACAGGCTAAGTCTACTCTTTTCCAGCTAGACTTGTATCCCCGTAATCATACTTGGTGTAGTTTACCCATACAATCTATTGCAACCAAAATGAATCTTTGTCTGTTGGATTCTCTTGGTTCAATGGGCCCAATAACCTCTATCCCCCATGCTGTAAAAGGTCAAGGAGCTGACATTGTGTGCACCTCTAAAGGCTGCGAATGTATCAAGTCGTCGTGTACTTGACATTGATGCATCTTCACATAAAGGTAATGCAATCATGTTCTATGGTGACCCAAAAGTATCTTGCTTTGAGCACTTTTTTTGCTAGCACGTGCCCGCTCATGTGGGTCCACAGATCTCTGAAGTTATGTCATTAAAAATATTCGTGGCTTCAGTTTTCCATGCATCTTAATAGTCCAAAATCTAACGTTCTTTTGTACACCACTCCTCTGCTAAAAAAGGAGCCACTTGAAAGTAATCGAAGGGTTATTTTCTAATTGCTTTCTGCCATTGGAGGAGATGTCCCATCTTGAAAAAAACTCTTGATGTCCCAGTACCACGGTTGACCTTCAATTTCCTCTTTAGCCATATTACATTAAGCATGTTGACTTTGAATCTGGATCTTCAACGGATCAATGTGAGCCTTATCAGGATAGACGAGCATCGAGGCTAGTGTTTCCAATCCGTTAGCCATTTCATTATGTATTCTTGGTACATATCTAAAAATAAGAGCATCGAACCTTTGACAGAGATCATTCATACACTGCTTGTACAAGATAAACTTAAAGTCTTGGGTTTCCCATTCACCTTTCATTTGGTGTATCAAAAGGACTGAATCTTTGATCACCAGTAACTCTTTGGTGTCCATTTCTAGTGCCACATACAAACCTATTGTACATGCTTCGTACTCAGCTATGTTGCTAGTGAAAATGAAATGAAGTTCTACTATAGCCGGGTAATAATGTCCTATGGGAGAAATGAGGAATGTCTCAGCACCATGACCCTTTGAGTTAGAAGCACCATCAAAGTACATTTTCCATACGTGCTCCTCTACATTGATCAATTCTTCAAGTGCATCAACCTCTTCATCAGGGAAGTAAGTTTTCAATGGCTCATAGTCATCGTACACTAGATTCTTATCCAATTGATCTGATAAAGCTTAAATTTCATTTCAGTTCTTGTGATATAGACTACATCGAGCTCTGTGAGCAGGATCTACCATTTTTGCATGTTTTCCTATTGGCATTGGCTTCTGAATTATGTACTTTAAAGGTCCATCCTGGAAATGAGGCAGGTGGTATGGGATAACAATAAGTGTTTCAGCTTCTGTGCAGCCCAAGTTAGGGGGCAACATGACCTTTCCAAAAAAGTATACTTGGCCTCACCATCCGTGAGCTTCTTGCTTAGATAGAAAACTGCATGTTGTTTCTTTCCCGAGGCGTCATGTTTCCCCAGTACACAACCAAATATTTGTCATTGACTAACAAGTACAGAAACAACAGTCAACGAGGATCAGGCGGAACTAAGACGAGAGGGTTTTATAGATATTTCTTGATCTTGTGAAATGCTTCCTGGAACTCTTCGGTCCATACAATTTCTGCATCCTTTTTCAACAACTTAAGGATTGGCTCACATATTATGTTGAGCTGGGCGATGAAGCTGTTGATGTAGTTCAACTTGCCGAAAAAGCTTTTGATATCTTTCTTAGTCCGAGGCTGAGGTAATTCTTATATCGCTTTGATCTTTGCAGGATCCAGTTCAATACCCCACCTGCTAACGGATGAAGCCTAGTATTTTTCGGTGGGCACACCAAATACGCACTTGGCTGGATTCAACTTCAAATTGTATCTACGAAGTCTTTCAAAGAACATCCTGAGTTCCTTTACGTGGTCTTCGGCCGTTCTAGGCTTGATAATAACATCATCCATGTAAACTTCTATTTCTATATGCATCATATTATTGAAGATGGCAGTCGTAGCCCTTACGTAGGTTACCCAACATTTTTCAATCCGGATACCATCGCTCTATTGTAGAACGTCCCCTAAGTTGTAGTGAATGCTGTATTGTATGCATCATCTTTATCCATCTAGATTTGGGGATACTTGGCATGGCAATAAGCAAAGGATTGTATCTCATGTTTGGCACAATTACCAACGAGAGTGTGAATGTTAGGCAATGGAAAATTATCTTTTGAACTTGCCATGTTCAAATCTCGATAGTCGACACATATGCTTTTTTCCATCTTACTTGGGAACTGGCACAACATTTGCGACACAAGTAGTTTATGGACTGCATGAATGACTTTTTCTTTCAATTGTTTCATGATTTCGTCATGGATTATCTTGATCATGTCAGTTTTGAATTTTTGATGTAACTGTTTCACTGGAGGGAAACCAGGTTTGATTGGCAATTTGTGGACTACCAAATCCGAGCATAAAACTGGCATCTCATCATATGACCAGGTGAAAACATCTATGTATTTAAAAAGCACTTACAATATATCATACTCTAGTTTGGACTGGGCGTACATGCTAATCTTGGTTTCCCTCACATCATCAGGGCTTCCAAGGTTAACATCTTCTGTATCGGCCAAATTTTATTTAGGCTTATCCTTATGGCGTTCACCTTCTAAACCTATTTCAATATTAGTCACTTCCTCATCATATTCAATCCCATTAACAAACCCCTCATTTTATTCCTCATCACTTTCAGCCTCAAATGTGGTTAGGTGAGCGAAGATCAGGTTGTAGTTCCTAGATGGACGATGAGTTTCTTGCACATGTCATGATATTAGGACCATCAGATACATTACTTTAAATAAAATAAAACAAGAATAAAATTAGGAAGATACACAGAGATTGAGGGAAAATTCGGCTCTCAAGCCTTTCACTAATGAAAAAGTGTTTAAATTACAAGATAAGGTGAGCAAAATAATACACCTGGCATACAAACCTTAGAATATCCAAAAGAAACTGAAAAACAACAGTCTATCAAGACCCCTTCCTGATTGGGAAAGGAGTTGCATTTTAGTTGGTTAGATGCACGTCTGGGCCAATGTAATGTATTGAGGCATTGCTGGAGCCTTCAGCTGGCTGAACCATGAAGATTTCAAAGATGCAAAAAAAAAAAAAAAAAAAGCAAATGGTACATCCTGTTTATCCTTCACTATGTTTGACATTTGTTGCAATGATCTTCGACTTCATATAATAGCCCATAAAAATAGGGCAAGACACAAAATTGGCTTTGAAAGAGACCAAACATCCGACTTTTTCTCCCTTGCTTTCTTTCGATAATATTTTTTTGGCTTGAACCATAATCCCCACGTGCCTTATATGCCAATTTTCATTCACCCTGCCCTATAGTGACGCTTATAAACCTTTGCTAGGTTGGAAACCGTGTTTCAGCATTTCAGAGGCCATCATGATAGACATATCTAATATTCTTGGGATGGGTATGGGTTACCCTTCTGATGCTTTTTCCACATACACCATGTCAGAGCTTTGGTACATGATGGTTGGGTGAGCTGCGACATGTTCGAGGGCAGGTACATCCAAATTTACGCCAAACAACATGTCATCTTTGCCATATAACACAACAATTTCATTCTTCCAACTGAATTTGACAACTTGGTGGACTGTAAAAGGCACTCCACAAACCATGCAGATCTGTGGTCTTTTCAGAATTGTAAGATGCATCAACTTTTACTAATTGAAATTCAATGGTGAACGTTGCGGGACCAATGGTCCACTCAAGATCAATGATACCCAAAGATTCTGGAACTCCTCCGTCAAAAGAATGAATAGAGGACAAGCTAGCTCTGATTTTCTCGAAATCCACCTTTAAGCCCTTCAATGTGCTGAGAGGGCAAATGTTTAACCCTGTACCACCATCAATTAAAACATGCTAGACATACGAGTTTTCACTGTTGACTGGTGTATGAAGTGCTTAATTTTGACTAGTTCCATCTTTGGGTAAATCTTCATCAGTAAATATTGCACGATTGCTTTCAAATACTCTGCCAGCAAATGTTTCCAGATTAGCCATAATGATTTAATTTGGAATGTAAACCTCATTTAGTATTTTCAGCAGTGCATTGCAGTGTGCCTCAGAGTTCATCAGCAAAGACAAGAGTGATATCTAAGCCAGAGTCTTTCTCAACTATTCCACAATATAGTAATCCATTGTTTTCAATCTCTTTAGAAATGCCTCATCTTTTTCTCTGACACTGGTTCTTTAATTAATCCTTAGTTGAAACGACCTCGGTTAGTCGTTTCGGAAGTTAAGACTCCGATTGGCGTGCCGATAATTTTAAAATATTCATAAGGTCTATTAGAACCTGTCTGTAAAATTTGAGCTAAATCAAACCTCGTTTGGTAGGCATCGGAAGAAGGTTTCATATTTTATTGTTTATTAATATTAAAAAGAGATTTTCGAGCTCGGTTTTGGCGAATGAGCTCCGATTCGAAATCCGAAAGCGCCGTTAGGTTCGAATGATTATTTTTGACTTTTTTGATTTTTCAAAAGTGAATTTCGATGTTGTTCGGCTAGTTTCCACTAAAATACCGAAAGTTAAATAAATTGACCTTTTTCCATTTAATTTGCATATTGAGTTTCAGGAGTTCGATTTGAGATCCGCCTTAGCAAGTATGTTACATATATTTTGTATAACTTGTATGCAAAAGTTGGAGTTCTTTTGAATATCGTAGGGTACCGTTTTAATTTTCGTTAAGAAAAGAAATTATAAAAGAAAAGAAAAAAAAAGAAAAGGATAAAATATACTAATAAATAAGTGATGCCTTTTGAAAGAATGGCGGTTTCTAAGGGATTTTAGCCTAACTTTTCGAGCAGAAATAAACAGAAACATGTGAGGAGAAACAGAAACATGGAAATAAGAGGAAAAAAGCCAGAAAATGAGAAAAGAGCCGAGAAAATAGTAGATTTTTTACCCCAAAACATTCAGGTAATGATCTTAATGCATTATTGGAGTTTATTACGTGTGTTTGAATATGTTTTAACGGTAAAATTTGGAATATTAGACATCGTTTTAATAAGTTCAATTAATAGTTTAAAGGGTCAAATGGATCCTGATAATAGAATTGATTATATATTCGTACTCAGGTTATGGGCAACTTATAAATGTAATTTATTTAGGGTTTGGTTATGTGACCTTAAACCCTGTACATAGGCCTGGCCTGCGTATTGCGTATGCGAATAGGGTATCAGGATCCTAACCGGAATGCCCAAAAATGTGAGGAATGAAGCCTTTAGCCTAAATTGATATATTTTTCTACTTATTGAATAGAGTGGGAACCTTTGGCAAGGAAACCAAAGGATAAATCGGTTGTTGATTAGCCGTACTAACTTTTTGAAGAGGTAAGTGTTTATATCCATTTCTTTGGAGGCACCTGGCCTCATGGATTTTCTACCACGTGTTCTTTACGTGTGTAGCTGCCGATAGGCGTACTCCTTACGCCTTAGCTTTCGATTTGAGTTGGTATCTACTTCCCGGCTATCGATGAGAGTCCCGCGCCGGTGAAGGGTTATTATTGCATCACATTGCATTCATATGCATTATATGTCATTCATATACATTACATTGCATATCATATTGGGTGCAGGAGTATTCCACCCTAGGAGCAGGAGTATTCCGCTCCATTGTATCATATTGAGGGTAGGAGTATTCCGCCCCATTGCTTATTTGTTAACATGTTTCTGGCTCGTATTCCTGGTTGAGTTTATGGTTTCATACGTGTTTCCGGTTATTATCTGGCTCTGGCTTTTTATAACTTAAATAAGAGAAATTTGGTTTATCTATTTCTCCTCTCTGGCTAGCTATCCTATTCTTTGAGATGGCTAGTCTGCCCTACTTATTTAGTCCTTTTGACTCACCCTTGTTTGTTGTTGTTTCTTGTCTATCTATTTCGTTTCGGCAGGTTCGCTACAGGATTTAGTTCGCAACGTTGTGAAGGAGCGAACACGACTTCAGCTGTCAGGGTGAGCCAGCTTTTATTCTGGGTGGCCACCAGTTTATTGGTTGTTATTTCAGTTGCATTTTGCTCCTTTCAAGAGGTCTCTGTCTTCTTTTGTACTCTTAGATGTCTAGTCTGGATAGCCCTAAACCTAGTATGTTGGGTAGTCATCTGTAATTTCTTTTGTACAGCTTAGAGGTATCTGTATGTCTGTGTTTTTTTTAAAGTCTTGTCCTTATTTGTGAATTGTTATATTTATTTTCATGATTTATTTGGTAAGGATTCGCCCGACGAGTCTAGGGGAGGATGTCGGGTGCCCGCATGGCCTAACCGGATTTTGGGTTGTGGCAGTTGATATCAGAGCCCGGTTTAGAGTCTATCCAGACTAAGACAGTGTCTAGTAGAGTCTCGTTGATGGGTGCGTAGACGTCCGTACTTATCTATGAGAGGCTATGATGGCATTTAGGAAGTTTCACTTTTTTCTTTTCTGATCATGCGTCGGTCTAGGATGCAAAAGTATTTTCGTTAATTACTTTGTGGTAATTGTGAAACTCTCGTGCGTCAAATCGGCGAACGGTACGAGTTCAAGACGAAGCAGTCTGGCCTGGGGTTAATATTGACGAAGCCCCGAGTGTTTTGATCGTGCTGACGATCTTGTTACGGAGGTCCCACCTGTACGAGCTCGCGATTGGCAAGGGAGTAGGTCCTTGTGGTTCCCTTGGCTCTCTACGATGCTTTTACGAGAATCTTGGCGATGTAGATACCACAAGAACCTTTATTTGCTAGGCAGCTTATCAGGTTGCCGCAGATGCAGATGTTCGGTCTCAGGGAGCTCCTATTCCAGTTCTTAATATTGCCGCAGTAAAGTATGTTCCGGAGGCAGCATGTGTTGTGCCTCCAGTTGTTATGGCTGGTTAGGTAACTGAGGTAATTATTGGGTCCGAGTGCTCAAAGAGGTTCCATTATTCTACGCGGATTGAACCTTCCGATATTCTTAAGCAATGCATCAGATAAAACCTGTGATTCTTTTTAAAATAAAATGATGTCAGCATATCCTCTTTGATTATATCGAGCGCTATGGTTTTGATTATTCTGCTTTCCAGTTTCAGGGGGCCAGCCTTGAATTGGTGGACCGCTCTTTTATTAGCTAACTTGGTTCGATTTTTCTTCTAGATTCGTGGAAAATTTCGTTTCGAGTAACGAGCGAGATGAAAAGTGTTGCCAGTTTGAGTGGATTGGACAGGGTAGCCTGTCGGTTAGCCCGTTGGTGTTTTAGAATATGAGATTGAATTCTATAAAATTGCTGAATATGCATTAGAACTAGTCCATGAACCTTCCGAGAATGTTCAAAGATTTATTGCTGACCATTCTCCTTCCTTGAGATCGCGGATGGCTCGAAAAATTGAGGTTAAGACTTCATTTGATATCGTTGTTGATATTGCTCGAAGGTACGAGGCATACCATAAGTTAGAGCGGGAAGAGTTAGAGCGAGAGAGCGAGAAATCCCGTGGCCCTGGTGGGCACCATGCCTTATTTGGAGGTAAGAGTTCTGATTATTTTGGGAGGTCACCTTCCAGGTTATCTCAGTTTGTGTCACGTGATTCTTAGAGTGCGCGGGTAGTTCATCAAGGTTAGACTCAGCTTTCTCTTTGTAGCTTTCAATAATCGGTCCAGCTTCCATTTTCAGAGAAAAGGTGTTATCATTGTCGTGAGTCTGATTATCCTTTGAGGAGTTTTCCCTTACTCCAGCAAGTAGGCAGTTGTCCTTCTTCTTGCCCTCAGGCACCTACCCAGTCGCAGGGATTTCATTTAGATCTGAATCGGCTAAAGAAATAGCACGATCCAGTAAAGGTTGAGAGCATGGTGGCAATTATTCTTCAGAAGGTAATTATTAGTATAACGGCTTAGTTCAGCCGCAGAGAAAGTTTTATGAACTACCAGTCTGGCAGGATGCTGAGGTATCCGAGGTAGTAGACCCTGAGATTTCTTCTTCTGTTAAATGTGAGTAAGATTTGATTCTTTCGATCGATATAGAAAATGTGTCTTATCATGTTTCGATGGTTTCCTTGGATGTCGTTTCTACTAAGAATCAGTTCCGGTAGAGGAGCGAGCTTCTGGTATGATTTATTCCTGGCATTTGTGAGACCTTACTAATTTTTCTAGTCTAAATATGAGAGATTTTGCAGTAAGTGTCGGTATTGTCTGCCTGGCATCTTGTTGTTCCACCTTCTGTTATTATGTCAAATCGGTTTACCTCTCTTCTCGGAATTTCGTGTTGGTAGGATAACGGGATCCTAATTCTTCACCATCAGCAAGTGTATCGTTTCTTCTGGTGTAAAGTGATTAGTAAGTTATATTCGATCTACGTATCTCCTCTTGGTTCAATACGCTAAAATAGTCATGTTATCCTATGAGCTTATCTGGGTTATAAAAGGGTTTTCTGGTAAATTGTTAGAGTTTCCTTCTTATTGGGAGATTAAATTAGCATAGATGTTGTTCTATAAAGCTCATTTAATGTCTATTTCTTCAATGCGAATTTTGGGTTAGCCTGACTCGGAAGTAGTTTAGCTCTGGTAGCCAAGCAAATATGAAGATGAGCTTCCTAAATATCTAATTGTTTCTATCCTCAGATTAGTGCCATCTCTTCTTCTTCTTCTTCTTCTTCTTCTGATACTAGTGAGCTTGGGCGGTTAGTAGCCACTCGTGATGTTCCCTACGTTGAGCCAGAGTGCGTGTCAAGGTAGCCAGATAAGCATATTATTGTGTTTCAAGGCTACTAAGGGTAATGAGAGGCGTCATTTGACCTTTGATTTGATCCATCACGCGGTGGTTCTTATAGGAAAGGTATAGAGTTATGAACTCGAGAGTTGCAACTGTTTGGCAACTCGAAAGGGTAATTTGGTAGTTCAGGTCTGAGCCGCATTCTGTTTTAGCTAAGTCTTTCTTAATCCAGCAGGTTGTGTGAGGATGATTATTCCTATTTAAATAGCTGCATGAGTTTGTGCTTTAAGTGGAGGAGTTTTTCTCCAATTACTGAATGGTACTACTAAATCTCTAAGGCGTTGATACTACTTTTGTCATGACCTAACCTAGGGCTACGACAGAAACCTACAATGATGTCGATCATTGCTAAACCCACTAATAATCTATTGATGACAGAGATAAGCTGGCAACCTGATCATATATACATACCTATTGGCGGAAAGCATAAAGTCTGAAAAGACGACACAACTTTAACTTGCTGGCAATTAGAACACTGAGCCACAAGTTCTGCTATGTCACACTTCATTCCGTCCCACCAATAAATCTACTTAAGATCGTGGTACAACTTAGTCGAACCTGGATGAACAGTGTATTTGGAATAATGTGCCTCTATCATAATCTGTCCACATAAATCTGCAACATCAGGAACACAAGGTCTATCTTTATACATGAGAACACCGTCAGTAGTAACCCTGTATGGTGACTCCGGTTTTCTTCTGGCTATCTATCTGCATTCTACTAGAACTGGATCCTCATACTGACGCTGTTGTACTTCATGGAAATTTAGAGTTAAAGGTCTAGTGCAGCTTGTCGTCCATCCATTATTGGCATATCTCCTTCACACCTCAACTCTTTGAGAAGTTACTTTAGCATTATAAGTGCACATGTAATCAACTTTGTTATTGATACTCTGCCTCAACTCATGGTCCAACTACGTCTCTTTTATTTTCACTTTTGCAAGACATAATATTTCTAATTCAAAGACAATACCCTGAAGTAGATGTTCAGTCTAGAGATCATTCCTGGTCTGCATCATACTATCCAGTAGTATTTGCACGATGGATAGTATTTGCACAATCCTTATCCATATATGATAGACCCTGTTCAGATAAACCTTTAACATACATTAGGATATGAGTAACTGGTGCGGAACAACACTAACATCAACTGAGATGTTGCATAGTGCGTTCGTAAAAATAATATAGCTTACATCAAATCTTCTATACCGTGTAATGACAAGGTACTTCAAAAGCTTCCCCTATTGCATCAAGCGTGAGCTAATTCTTAGTTCCATCGACCTGTTCTATATCGAAAGGTATATCGAAGAGGTGATTATCGGCTAAATCATATGAACCCATTCAAAGTTCTGCGTACTTTGAAAAAGTAAAACTCTCCTCTCGTGATCGAGGAAGGGTCAGTTTAGTCAAAATAAGCTGGGCAATGGTGTTATCATATTATCAAGATATATTTTATTCAAAGAGTTCGGTGCACGTATTATAATTCTAATCTTGTAATCAGAAGATAATGCCCGTAGAGTAGTTTATGAAGGTCGTGCAAGTTCTCTTGTTATCATCGTAAATCTTGCTTTAGACTTAGGCTCGTTCGAGGACGAACGAGAGTTTAAGTGGAGGAGAATGAAACGACCTCGGTTAGTCGTTTCGGAAGTTAGGACTCCGATTGGCGTGCTGATAATTTTAAAATACTCGTAAGGTCTATTAGGACCTGTCTGTAAAATTTGAGCTAAATCAGACCTCGTTTGGTAGGCATCGGAAGAAGGTTTCAGTTTTTATTGTCTATAAATATTAAAAAAGAGATTTTCGAGCTCGGTTTTGGGGAATGAGCTCTGATTCGAAATCCGAAAGCGCCGTTAGGTTCGTATGATTATTTTTGACTTTTGTGATTTTTCGAAAGTGAATTTCGATGTTGTTCGGCTAGTTTCCACTAAAATGCCGAAAGTTAAATAATTTGACATTTTTCCATTTAGTTTGCATATTGAGTTTCAGGAGTCCGATTTGAGATCCGCCTTAGCAAATATGTTACATATATTTTGTATAACTTGTATGCAAAAGTTGGAGTTCTTTTGAATATCGTAGGGTACCGTTTTAATTTTCGTTAAGAAAAGATGTTATAAAAGAAAAGAAAAAAAAGAAAAGGATAAAATATAATAAATAAGTGATGCCTTTTGAAAAAATGGCGGTTGCTTAGCCTAACTTTTTGAGAAGAAATAAACAGAAACATGCGAGGAGAAATAGAAACATGGAAATAAGAGAAAAATGCCAGAAAATGAGAAAAGAGCCGGGAAAATAGTAGAATTTTTACCCCGAAACATTAAGGTAATGATCTTAATGCATTATTGGAGTTTATTATGTGCGTTTGAATATGTTTTAACGTTAAAATTTAGAATATTAGACATCGTTTTAATAAGTTCAATTAATAGTTTAAAGGGTCAAATGGACCCCGATAATGAAATTGATTATATATTCGTACTCAATGAGTTATGGGCAACTTATAAATGTAATTTATTTAGGGTTTGGTTATGTAACCTTAAATCCTGTACATAGGCCTGACCTGCGTATTGCGTATGTGAATAGGGTATGAGGTTCCTAACCGGAATGCCCTAAGATGTGAGGAATGAAGCCTTTAGCCTAAATTGATATATTTTTCTGCTTATCGAATAGAGTGGGATCGTTTGGCAAGGAAACCAAAGGATAAAGCGGTTGTTGATTAGCCGTACTAACTTTTGGAAGAGGTAAGTGTTTATATCCATTTCTTTGGAGGCATTTGGCCTCGTGGATTTTCTACCACGTGTTCCTTACGTGTGTAGCTGCCGATAGGCGTATTCCTTACGCCTTAGCTTTCGATTTACCTTGTATATTATATGTTATGTCCTGTTATTGGTATTACATTGAGGATCTGAGCATTGTACCCGGGCTGTGAGTTGGTATTTACTTCCCGGCTGTCGATGAGAGTCCTGCACCAGTGAAGGGTTATTATTGCATCACATTGCATTAATATGCATTATATGTCATTCATATGCATTACATTGCATATCATATGCGTTGCAGGAGTATTCCGCCCCAGGAGCAGGAGTATTCCGCTCCATTGTATCATATTGAGGGTAGGAGTATTCCGCCCTACGAGCAGGAGTATTCCGCTCCATTGTATCATATTGAGGGTAGGAGGTTTCCGCCCCAGGAGAGTGCAGGAGTATGCCGCCTCAGCTTTACATTACATCGGGTGCAGGAGTATTCTGCCCCAAGAGAGTGCAGGAGTATTCCGCCTCTGGTTTATATTATATCGGGTTCAAGGGTATTCCTCCCCAGGAGCAGGAGTATTCCGCTCCAGTTGTTTATCAGATTGGATTTCCCTCGAATGCAGGAGTATTCTGCTTCGAGATGGGATAGCGGGCACAGGTGACCCTTTGCATCATATTTCATTTCATTTCATTTTATTGCATCTCAATTCATACCATAGTGTAGACTTGCGGTACATAACTACTGTTCTGCTTATATGTGCATTGCTTATTTGTTAACATGTTTCTGGCTCGTATTCCTGGTTGAGTTTATGGTTTCATACGTGTTTCCGGTTATTATCTTGCTCTGCCTTTTGATAACTTAAATAAGAGAAATTTGGTTTATCTGTTTCTCCTCTCTGGCTAGCTATCCTATTCTTTGAGGTGGCTAGTCTGCCCCACTTATTGAGTCATTTTGACTCACCCTTGTTTGTTTTTTGTTTCTTGTCTATCTATTTCGTTTCGGCAGGTTCGCTCCAAGATTGAGTTCGCCACGTTGTGCAGGAGCGAAACGACTTCAACTGTCAGGGTGAGCCAGCTTTTTGTTCAAGATGGCCACCAGTTTATTGGTTGTTATTTCAGTTGCATTTTGCTCCCTTCAGGAGGTATCTGTCTTCTTTTGTACTCTTAGATGTCTAGTCTGGATAGCCCTAAACCTAGTATGTTGGGTAGTAATCTGTAATTTCTTTTGTACAGCTTAGAGGTATCAGTATGTCCGTGTTTTTTAAGTCGTGTCCTTATTTGTGAATTGTTATATTTATTTTCCTGATTTATTTGGTAAGGGTTCGCCCGACGGGTCTAGGGGAGGATGTCGGGTGCCCGCACGGCCTAACCGGATTCTGGCTCGTGTCATTAGTCTTCACGACTAGGCTTTGCTTTCTCATTTTTTTCGGAGTGAAACATCTTTACGACCGAGTTAAACTATTAATATCACTAACAACCTCCATAGTTTTTTCCCTTGGTAAGACATGATTGTTTTAGTATATTATTCTAGGGAAAAATATTTGTACTTGTAACAAGGAGTTGCGATTTCTGTGTGGTGATGACTGATTCACATGGCTTTGCCTTAACCTCAATGATCGAAGCATTCTGACTTGATGCCCCTTGCATGATAAATACCGAGCCATCAGGCTGAACTTTTGCTGGCTTTGCAGCTGAGATTGTAATACTTGGCGCAATAGCACCATCTTACTTTGTTCTGTTGACAGCAGACGCACTTGGCCTTGCGGCCGATACAACAATAAATGGTTCTTGGCATCTAATGTCTGAAGAGGCACCAACAGCCACATTCTGCTTGGCAGCTTTCCCTTTTAAATCTTCTTCTATGCATGTCATCCATATTATATGCGTGTCATTCTAAATATTATGAGCTGGAAAAGGGTTCTGGTTCACATTTTTAGTCTCATCCCCCACAACCGTTATCTAATTGTTATCTATCATTGGCTGGATTATTTTTTTCTGTTCCCAAAAATACTTCATGTCATGTCC
Source organism: Petunia secreta (assembly GCA_029990175.1). Taxonomy (NCBI): domain Eukaryota; kingdom Viridiplantae; phylum Streptophyta; class Magnoliopsida; order Solanales; family Solanaceae; genus Petunia; species Petunia secreta. The sequence continues at coordinate 64,687,309 of JARKIP010000035.1, forward strand.
AAGTGCCCCAGAATGGAACACACAATGGTGAGAGTAATCCACTTTACTTTTCGGATTCATGTTTCCTAGGATTGGCTTAAGAAAATTAGCTCGTTGCAGCTTTTCAAACAAATTAGTATATGTTTCCCCCAATGGGGTGAACTGTTTCTTTCTTGATGCATGCTCGGACGAAAAATAGGAGGACCACGTGGCCAGTAAGGCATATCCCATTGTGCCGAAAAATGGGCATGAGGTGCCCCTGATTTTTATACTGAACCTAGTAGGGGGTGTATTCCATTGTGGACCAGAGAATTTTGAGCATAAGATGCTGCATTTACCGGGAATGAAAACAGCGACATAGCGTATTATGGCTTCTGAGTTGGATACAATTGTTGTGTTGGTGGTGTCTGAAGGTTCCTTTGACGATCATCGTATCTTTCATCATTTCTTCTCGGTCTGGGACCAACTATTGCCACTACATATTTCTTTTCTTTATTCTTTCCAAAACCATTTGCTCCTGGTTGCAGTGCGTTGGTAGTAGCTCTCAATGTTGTTTGACTAACAATCTTGCTAGTCTCTATTCCTCTTTTAATCATTTCACGGATTTATATTGCTTCACTGAAGTGCTTTCCAATGGCAGAGGCCATCACTTGGTAATATGTCTCACCAATTATTTCAATAAACTCTTCAACCATTTTTTTATCTGGTATCAAAGGGCTCATATGAGCGTTGTAAAGTGTGTCCTACAACCATCGTGAATGTTGCGGTAGGAACTAGGGGTTGCCCATGTTGCCCATGTTGTGGGAATTGTGCCCCAGGTTGTACGGTAGAGGGTCTCGCTACATTGTCGACACCCAGGTGTGGACCAAATCCCAGAAGGTAACGGGCATCTCCTATCACCATATATTGCCCTTGCCCTGATGGCTGGGTGTTTGCCGTGGAACCTGCAGCGCCGACCAGAATAAGAGGTGCCTGGACTGCTGCTAAGTTATGGTCTAGCTTCGTCATCATCTGTTTCATAGTTGCAAAATCCTCGCCCATCTTAGTTTGTAGCACAGCTCGATGAACCAGCTCGGAGTTGTCAATTTCCTTACCATCGTTGTTGGAGTGTCTTCCTGAAGAGGTGCTTCAACTTCTTCTGGAATAGCCAGCGGTCTTTGTGGGATAGGTTGTGGTGCCAGAACGTTATTTTCCCTTACTATGAAATCAAACAGGTTAGTGCAAGAAGATAACAAGTAACATAAATTGTTCGTCGGCCTAACCAATGCCTAAAGATCGTTATGAGTCATCCCCATTAAGGCAAGCAGATCTCAATTTCTCTTTATTTCTCTTTCTCTTTTCCTTTTTTTTTCTTTTTCTATTTTTTTCAAATATAAGAGTGGTCCGAATATCAGATTGACAAAAAAACATAATTCAGAAAATAAAGAGACTCAATTTTAGATTAATCTGATTTACTTTGATAATTGCCGAAACAGTACAACAATACTATAAAAATCCCTATGACAATATGGGGAAAATAATGGTACTTCTAAAAAATAAAAATAAAAACTTAAAAACTGTCTGAAACAAAAAAAAAATCAATTATATTATGAAAAAGGTAAAACATGTCCTAGATGCTAAATAAGTGACAAAAGGGCAACAAACTGCATCATCTCGGACAACTGTGTCTGCAAGCTCTTGGAAATGGGATGTGTTGCCGGCTGTGAAGGTGACCCGAGATCTAACTCAGCTGGCTCCTCAGGGTCTGACTCGACTAACTCCTCGGGATCTTCCTAGGCCGGTGGTAGAGTCTGGATTAGAACATTACATAATATGTGCACCTGCTGAAATACATTCGGGATATACCGAGGAATCTCACTGAAGATAGTCTTAAACGACGACCTCTCATGAAAGGAACACATATCAGACAAATAATCTATCAACTCGAACACCTGCTGCTGGTATCGATTGATGACTCTTTGCCACAGCTATTTGCTGAAGCTGGGCCGTGGCTAATCTTAGTGCATCATCTTTCAAAATCAATGCCTCATCATGCATGTTATGAAATCGGTCAATAGTCTCAAGGCACTGCTGTGCTAATCTCTTGCTCTCAGCCTGGGCGGCAAGAGTAGTGTCCCTCTCTGTCAATGCCTTATGGTGCAAATCATGGAGTCTCCTAACAGTCTCAAAGTGATGTTTTGCTAAACCCTCATTCTCAAACTGAGCGGCTCAAGCGGCGTCCCTCGCCATGCGAAGAAGGTTGACCAAGGCCATATACGGCTCCTCAACCTCTGCTCTGTGCATCGCCATCCTAACCTCTATCTTGCATGCTTCATCATAGAGTCTTTTGATTGGCTCTACTGGCATGCCTCGTCATAGGCTCATGGCCTGGGGACGGCCTGAACCAGCCCGAACTTTCACATCATACGTGTAGGGCAATAAAGCTCAGCACCTCTATGACCAAAAAGTACAAGAAAGGGATGGTCCATACCACCATAGACTCCCTCTTTTGAAGAGAACCAGTAAACATGCTCGAATATTCTGTGCAGTGAGCACTTTCACATACTGTGACCACCAATAAACACTCTTAGGTAATACAAGATTTCTAATGCGCTAGCGATGGGTGTTCAAATTGCATTTGGGTGCATCATGAAGTACTGTCGGGTTAGACCACCTCAATAAATGCTTGATGAACCAAACTTGCAACAGAAGGTTGCAACCCTAAAAAAATTGGTCATTTCTCCTTTGCATCGGTTCAAAGCACTGTAAACACTACCCAAAATTATGGGCTAGATAGTGACATCTCTTAGTCCCCCAAATAAATCTTTCGTCACCCAGCTGAGATGGATGTATATATGTCCATTCTCCGACAGAAAGACTATAGTATCTAGGAAAGTGAGAATGAGTTCATTCACCCTAAATATGTTCTAATTACAAACAGATGGTTCGTGTAACCATTTTCTCTTCCATAGCATGCATAAAGATAGTCGAAACTAACCCATCGTGACGATACCTCAACTTGTGCATCCGGGCACAAATGCATGTTCGCCAAGAATTCCGCCTTACTCACAAACCAAGGCACTATGCACTTCTTACCCAAATCCTTCCGAATCAAGCCTGAAATATCTTATAAAGTGGGGGGCATCTAAAAATCGTTGAATACAAAGGTATTTTGAGACGACTCCCAATATCGAATCAAAAAATTAATTAGTTCTCGGCGCGGGGGAAACTGAGGACTTAGTAGGTGAAACATTTCACCCATTCTACCATTGACATTTATCCTATTTGCCTCGCTCAAATTGTACCACCAATCCCTCAAACTAGTAGGTGCTTAGTCAATCATCCTAGTAGACGCCGGTGTAGAAACCTCTAGTAATTTTCTCTTCTCTAATCTAGATAATGATGCAGCCATGTCACCTATTTACAATGAAAAAAAAATTATAACCATGCAAACTCGGACGAAATGGACTAGTCCGGTGAAGAGAAAAAATTTGGCCAGCATTTCCTTAAGCCAATTTACTTGGGGTTAATTATGGGAATAAGGGAGATTTGGGGGTTAAAAAGTGTGAAAGTAATGGGGGGAATCAGGACCGTTGTATCCAAGTGATCCAATGACTGTGATCTCTTCGGTCAATACAGAGCATATCGGGTCGTCATATGGATGCTCTGCTGACCCGATTTCCATCCATTGATTTTGAAATTTTGAAATGATGGAGATGGGGCCTAGCTTGGGCCATGTGGGTCAAACATGAGATTACGATGGTTTTCTTCTGATTTTAGCTAGCCCAATAGCTAGTTTAAGTAACACAAAGCTTATATTCCTCTTAGTCTAAATCAATTAAACAAAATTTTTATTTAATTAAGTGAATTAATGACACTTAAAAATCACAAAATAAACTAAAACATCAACTAGATATTTAATCACAAAAATTATTTCCTTTTGGTTATTTTTTGATATTTTCCCCGTAATAAATAACTTAAACATCTAAATAGTAAAACCTAGAATTAACAATAATCCTAAAAACAAAAAAAAAACACACAACTGTTTTAAGTGATTTTTTTTTTTTAATTTAGTACCATAATTAGGTGATTACAATCATCTATAAATTATGTACACCACTGTATCTCCCGTTGAATACTCGGTGTTAATTCATCCATCATAAGGCAAATAAAAAAGGGCTAAGTCCTGAACCTTGATGTAACCCCATCTCAATTGGATAGTGTCCTGAGTCTTCTCCTGCTATCCTCACTCTTGTCTTCGCTCCATCATACATGCCCTTAATTGCAGAGATGTAAGATACTAGTACACCTTTAGACTCCAAGAATCTCCACAAAACTCTCTTGAGACTTTGTCATATGCCTTTTCTAGGTTAGTGAATATCATATGTAAGTCTCTTTTCTTATCTCTTATACTTTTATACCAACATCCGCAAAAGATGAATGGCTTCTGTAGCCGATCTCCATGATATGAATCCCAATTGATTCTCGAAAATTGTTGCATCCCTTATCATCCTCTTCTCTACCACCCTATATGTTTGCAATTGAATATCTCTCTTGTTCTTGTACAATGGTGTTTATGCCTAAAATTGGATGTCTAGGTTAAATACTTAAATTTATAAATGTGTCACAACCAATATACGATGGAAAAGTAAGTAAATAGAGAGAAAAATAATAGAACAGAAAGCAAAGAGTTTTATTCCTTGAGAATAGCTGGATTCAGTGATGAATCGCTTGATGTACAATACAATGTAAGGATGGGTATTTATAGTAGAGATTACCCAATCCTAATTATAGTAAAATACAAAGACTAAGGAGGCTCATGGACCTATAAACTCAAGGCGGTGGTATATATGAAGCCCTTACTAGGAGACTATAAACCTAAGGTGGCGAGATGCATGCCTTACGTCCTACGCATGTACAGCCTGAAAGCTCGTAACCCATAGAACATACGTATATCCTTTATGCCCGGTGACTTGTATGATAAGTCTAGTCTCGCCAGCTGGACTCGAATCCCCATAATAATGGCTGACATATTTTTGCCTTCACAATCGGTCCCTCCACTTGCTGAGTGCTGACGTAAGCAGTCAGGAAGTGAAAGCAGCGTACAAGACGGATGTGAAAGCTATCTGCCGATTCAATGTACCTTTCTAAGAATGCCTTTCACTGCGCCGAATCACTTCATATCTTAGACCATAATTATGTTTGACCATTTCATAATCTGTTTTTATCTCTTCGAACCTATAAATAGGGGCTTCGTGATAGTGGTGGAATCACAAATCTCCTTTAGAAAAATAATTCATCTTCTTCAATGTTCCTTATAAAAGAATGACTCTTCTATCTTTAAAAACAGTCGCCTTTGATTCTGTTTGATATTCCCAGAAAAACTCCTTTATTCTGAGCGTATGGTACATGAGAAGATTATAGGAAAACGATCACCTGCAGCTTTCTTCTTCCTTTCCTCCATCCTTAAACAGAGTCCCCCCAGTCAGGAAATTTGATCAGTATTCTAATGACGTTCTTCATAATGTCTTCACTGTTGCATGCGCACTGATTACAGTGTGTTCTTCTTCTAACGCGGCTGTTGCTGTGATATTCCTCTTGTCATGTAAGGTTTGCCATAAGAAGAATGTCATCCCGGCGGGGCTCATTTATCTGCTCATCTTTTAGTTGTTGTTTATACCTAAATTTATACGTCTAGGTTAAACACTTAAATTTATGAAGGGGTCACAAGAAATACGGTAAAATGCAATGAAAAGTAAGTAAACAGAGAGAAAACTAATAGACAAGAAGGAGGGGTGGATCGCTTGATGTACAATATAATATAAGGAGCGGTATTTATAGTAGTTGATACCCAGTCCTAATTATGGTAAAATACAAAGACTGATAAGGCTCATGAGCCTATAAACTCAATGTGGCGGTATATACAAAACCCTAACTAGGAGACTATAACCCAAAGGCGGCAGGATGTATCCCTTGCGTTCTATACCCGTATCGCCTGAACGGTCGTAATTTGTAGAACAGGCGTGTATCCATTGTGCCAGGTGACTTGTAGGATAATGAGGGAGGAGAATGAGGCCCTACTGGGACAAGTTGCAAGCCTATAGCCTTTTGTAGAGGAAGCTGCACGGCTGAGAAGGGAGCTTTACATTATGCGCAGAGCTTATCAGCAAAAATCCCTGAGAGGAAAGAATCTTGATGAGGCCTTGAGAAATGAGATCCGTAAGAACAATAAGACTGTGGAAGTCATCCAGTCTTCTCCTAGGGAGTCTAAACTTGCTAAACAGCTTCAGCATAAGGCTCGCCTGAAAGCAGCTATGGAGGTGACACGACCCGAAATCCGGTTAGGTCTTGCGGGCACCCGACATCCTCCCCTAGACCCGTCGGGCGAACCCTTACCAATTAAATTAGGAAAATAAATATAACAATTCATAAATAAGGACAAGACTAAAAATAAAAACACAGACATACTGATACCTTTAAGCTGTACAAAAAAAATTACAGCTGACCACCCAACATACTAGGTTTAGGGCTATCCAGACTAGACATCTAAGAGTACAAAAGAAGATAGATACCTCCTGAAGGGAGCAGAATGGAACGGAAATAATAAACAATAAACTGGTGGCCATCCGGAATAAAGCTGGCTCACCCCGACAGCTGGAGTCGTCTTCGCTCCTGAACAACGTGGCGAACTCAATCCTGGAGCAAACCTGCCGAAACGAAATAGATAGACAAGAAACAAACAACAAACAAGGGTGAGTCAAAAGGACTCAATAAGTGGGGCAGGCTAGCCATCCTATTCCTACCCACCTCAAGGAATAGGATGGCTAGCCAGGGAGAAGAAACATATAAATCAAATTCCTCTTATTTAAATTATAAAAGGGCATAGCCAGACAATAACTACAAGCACGTATGGAATCACAAACTCATTAACAACCAGTAACATAAAATAGCCAGAACATATAGGTATCCCGAACATATCAACAATCAGAATTACATCCTGTTGCGGCGTGCAACCCGATCCATATAATTATCCTGTTGCGGCGTGCAACCCGATCCATATATTTATACCGTTGCGGCGTGCAACCCGATCCATATATTTATACCGTTGCGGCGTGCAACTCGATCAATATATTTATCCTGTTGCGGCGTGCAACCCGATCCCCGCAACCCAGAATACGAGCCAGAAATATATAGGTAAACTGAGATATGTCCACGACATAGTGTACAAACCGCATACATAAAACACAACACAATACACACAATAGTCAGTATGCGGTGCAATGAGATGGGATGAATGCGGTACAATGCAATGCAGTCACATATGCCTGATACCTATCTCCGGCGCGGGACTCTCATCGTCTACCAGGAGATATATGCAAATATGACCCTTCACCGGCTCGGGACTCTCATCGATTACCGGGAAGTATATGCAATGATGACCCTTCGCCGGTGCGGGACTCTCATCGCCAACCGGGAAGTATATGCAATAATGACCCTTCGCCGGTGCGGGACTCTCATCGCCAACCGGGAAGTATATGCAATAATGACCCTTCGCCGGTGCGGGACTCTCATCGCCAACCGGGAAGTATATGCAATAATGACCCTTCGCCGGTGCGGGACTCTCATCCCCAACCGGGAAGTATATGCAATGCTCAAAACCAGAGTGCAATACTCATATATTCAATGTAATACCAACAACAGGCCATAACATATAATATACAATGTAAATTCAAAGCTAAGGCGTAATGAGTACGCCTATCGGCAGCTACACACATAAGGAAACACGTGGTAGAAAATCCACGAGGCCAAGGGCCTCCAAAGAAATGGATACAAACACTTACCTCTCTCAAAAGTTAGCATTGCGACCAACAACCGCGTTATTTTTTGAATTCATTGCCAAACGATCCCACTGTGATCAATAAGCAGAAAAATATATTACATTAGGCTAAAGGCTTCATTCCTCACATCTTAGGGCAATCCAGGTAGGAACCTGATACCCTATTCGCATACGCAATACGCAGGCCAGGCCTATATATAGGGTTTAAGGCCACATAACCAAATCCCAAATAAATTATATTTATAAGTTGCCCATAACTCACTGAGCACGAATACATAATCAATTTCATTATCGGGGTCCATTTGACCCTTTAAACTATCAATTTACATCATTAGGGCGACGTCTAATATTCCTATTTTTACCGCAAAAATATATTTAAACACACGTAATAAACTCAAATACTATATTAGGATCATTACCTGAATGTTTCAGGGTGAAAATTCTACTTTTTCCCAGCCTCTTTTCTCATTTTCAGGCATTTTTTTCCACTGTGTTTTCTCTTTTTATGCTTCTAATATTATGTACGTATGTTGCTGAATGGAAGACAAGGGATTAACTTAATCCCTTGTCCACCGACTCCCATTTCTAAATTTTTGTCTTTTTCCTTTTTTTTTTCTTTTTTTTTTAAAATTCGCTGTTACGGTAAAAATTAAAACGGTACCCTACGATATTCGGAATAATCCCAACTTTTGCATACAAGTTATACAAAATATATGTAACATACTCGCGAAGGCGGATCTCAAATCAAACTCCCGAAACTCAAGATGCGAAATTAAATGAAAAGAAATCAAATATTTATCGCCAATAAAAACTGAAACCTTCTTCCGATGTCTACCAAACGAGGTCTGATTTAGCTCAAATTTTACAGACAGGTCCTAATGGACATTACGAATATTTTAAAATTATCGGCACGCCAATCGGAGTCCTAACTTCCGAATCGACTGACCGAGGTCGTTTCATTCTCCTCCACTTAAACTCTCGTTCGTCCTCGAACGAGCCTAAATCTAAAGAAATATTTATGCAGATAACAAGAGAATTTGCACAACCTTAATAAACTACTCCACGGACATTATCTCATAATTACAGAATCAGAGTTATAACACGCACATCAACTCTTGGATAAAACATATTTGGATAATATGATAACATCATAGCCCAACTTATTCGGACTAAGCCGACACTTTCTCAATCATGAGAGAGGAGTTTTATATTTTTGAAATAAAGATACACGAAATTTTGAATGGGTTAACATGATTCAGCCGATAATTACCTCTTCGATATACCTTTCAATATAGAACGGGTCGATGGAACTAAGAATTAGCTTACGCTTCAGCAACGCCTTAGAGATTTAATGTTATGATTTGGTATCAATTGGAGGAAGACTCCTCCACTTAGAGCATTAACTCATACCGCTAACTTGAATAGAAATAGTCATCCTCGCACAGTCTACCGGACTAAGGAAGACATAGCTAAAAATAGAATTCGGCTCAGACCTGAGCTACCAAATTACCCTCTCGAGTTGCCAATCGACTGCAACTCCCAAGTTCACAACTCCATACCTTTGCTGTAAACACCACCGCCTGATGGATGGTACTTCTATATAAAAATTTCGGCAGAGTTTCCCCTAAAACTGGATGATCCGCAGAAACAGAACCAGCACTATACTATACATGGGAATGGATACCCGGATAAACTGATATCCAAAACAATAATATGCTTACCCGGTTACAATAACACGTACTCTGGCTCAACAGAGGGAACATCACAAGCGGCTACCAATCGCCCAAGCTCACTAGTGCCGGACGAAGAAGAAATGGAAATGGACCGAGGATAGAAATAATTAGAGCTTCAGGAAGCTCATCTTCTTATTTCTTGGCTACCAGAGCTAGACTACTTCCGAGTCAGGCTAACCCAAAAATCGCAATTGAAGAAATAGACATTAAATGAGCTTTATGGAAAAACATCCATACCAATTTAACCTCCTAATAAGAAGGAAATTCTGACAATTTACCATAAACCCTTTTATAACCCAGATAAGCTCATGGGATAACATGACTCTACAAACATCTTGAACCATGGGAGACACATAGATCAAATATTACTTACTAACCACTTTACACCGGAAGAAACGATAACACTTTCTGATGGTGACGAATTGGGATCTCATTATCCTACTAACACGGAATTCCGAGAAGAGAGGTATACTAATTTGATATAATAATAAAATATGGCACAACAAGTTGCCAGGCAGACGATGCCGACACTCACTCCCAAATCTCTCACATTTAGACCCAATAAATTAGTAGGGTCATCATAAATTCCAGGAGTAAATCATATCAGAAACTCACCCCTCTACCGCAACCGGTTCTTACTAGAAAAGACATCCAAGGAAACCATTGAAACATGATAGGACACACCATTTCCAGATCGATCAAAAGAATCAAATCTTACTCACATTTAAAAGAAGAATAAATACATGGGTGTACTACATCAGATACCTCAACATCCTGCCAGACTAGCAGTTCATAGAACTGCCTCTGCGGCTGAGCTAAGCCGCTATACTGATAATTACCTTCTGAAGAACCACTGCCACCACGCTCTCAACCTCTACTGGATCGTGGCGTTTCTCTGGCTAATTAAGATTTAAATAAATTCCCTACGACTGTACAGGTGCCTGATGACAAGTGAAAGGACGATTGTCTACTTGCTGGAGTAAGGAAAACTCCTCAAAGGATAACCAGACTCATGACAGTGATAACAGCTTTTCATTGAAAATGGAAGCTGGACCTATTGTCGATAGCTATAAAGAGAAAAACTGGGTCTAATCTTGATGAACTACTCGCGCACTCTGAGAATCACGCTCTACAAGCTGAGATAACCTGGAAGGTGACTTCCAAAAATAATCAGAACTTTTACCTCCAAATAAGGTATGGTTGCCCACCAGGGCCACAGAATTCCTTGCTCTCCCGCTCTAACTCCTCCCCCTCTAACTTATGGTATGCCTAATACCTTTGAGAAAATCAACAACGACATCAAATAAAGTCACAACATCAATTTTTTTTGAGCCATCTGGGATCTCAAGTAAGGAGAAAGGTCACCAATAAATCCTTGAATCTCTCGAAAGGTTCATGGACTAGTTCTAATGCATATCCAGCCATTCTATAGAATTCAATTTCATATTCTGAAACACCAACAGGCTAACCGACAGGCTACCTTGTCTAATCCACTAAACTGGCAACACTTTTCATCTCGCTCACTACTCGAAAGGAATTTTTTTTCCACGAATCTAGAAGAAAACCGGACCAAGTCAGCTAATAAGAGAGCGGCCCACCAATTCAAGGCTGGACCCCTGAAACTGGAAAGCAGAATAATCAACACCATACCGCTCGATATAATCAAAAGCCTGAAGGATACTGTGACATCATTTTATTTTTAGAAAGAATCACGAGGTTTATCTGATGCATTGCTTAAGAATATCGGAAGGTTCAACCGCGTAAAATAATGCAACCACTTTGGGCGCTCGGACCGAATTGTTACCTCGGTTGGCTAACCAGCCGGAACAATTAGAGGTACAATACATGCTACCTCCAGAACATACTTTACTGCGGAAATATTAAGAACTGGAATAGGAGCTCCCTGAGACCGATCATCTACATCTGCGGCAACCTGATAAGCTGCCTAGCGAATAATAGGTTCTTGCGGTATCTGCATCGCCAAGATTCTCATAAAAGCATCATAGAGAGCCAAGGGAACCACAAGGCCCTGCTCCCTTGCCCATCGCGAGCTCGTACAGCTGGGATCTCCGTAACTAGATCGTCAGCACGATCAAAACTCTCGGGGCTTCGTCAGTGCTAGGCCCAGGCTAGATTGCTTCGTCCTGAACTCCTTCCATTTGCTGTTTTGTCGTACGAGGGTTCACAATTACCACGAACGGATTAACGAAAATACTTTTGCATCCTAGACCGATGCACGATCAGAAATGAAGGAAGTGAAACTTCCTAAATGCCATCATAGCCTCTCGTAGATAAGTACAGACGTCTACGTACCCATCACTGAGACTCTACTAGACATTGTCTTAGTCTGGATAGACTCTAAACCAGGCTCTGATACCAACTGACACGACCCAAAATCCGGTTAGGTCGTGCGGGCACCCGACATCCTCCCCTAGACCCGTCGGGCGAACCCTTACCAATTAAATTAGGAAAATAAATATAACAATTCATAAATAAGGACAAGACTAAAAATAAAAACACAGACATACTGATACCTTTAAGCTGTACAAAAAAAATTACAGCTGACCACCCAACATACTAGGTTTAGGGCTATCCAGACTAGACATCTAAGAGTACAAAAAAAGATAGATACCTCCTGAAGGGAGCAGAATGCAACTAAAATAATAAACAATAAACTGGTGGCCATCCGGAATAAAGCTGGCTCACCCCGACAGCTGGAGTCGTCTTCGTTCCTGAACAACGTGGCGAACTCAATCCTGGAGCGAACCTGCCAAAACGAAATAGATAGACAAGAAACAAACAACAAACAAGGGTGAGTCAAAAGGACTCAATAAGTGGGGCAGACTAGCCACCTCAAGGAATAGGATGGCTAGCCAGGGAGAAGAAACATATAAATCAAATTCCTCTTATTTAAATTATAAAAAGGCATAGCCAGATAATAACTAGAAGCACGTATGGAATCACAAACTCATTAACAACCAGTAACATAAAATAGCCAGAACATATAGGTATCCCGAACATATCAACAGTTACATCCTATTGCGGCGTGCAACCCGATCCATATAATTATCCTGTTGCGGCGTGCAACCCGATCCATATATTTATACTGTTGCAGCGTGCAACCCGATCCATATATTTATACCGTTGCGGCGTGCAACCCGATCCATATATTTATACCGTTGCGGCGTGAAACTCGATCCATATATTTATCCTGTTGCGGAGTGCAACCCGATCCCCGCAACCCAGAATACGAGCTAGAAATATATAGGTAAACTGAGATATGTCCACGACATAGTGTACAAACCGCATACATAAAACACAACACAATACACACAATAGTCAGTATGCGGTGCAATGAGATGGGATCAATGCGGTACAATGCAATGCAGTCACATATGCCTGATACCTATCTCCGGCGCGGGACTCTCATCGTCTACCAGGAGATATATGCAAATATGACCCTTCACCGGCTCGGGACTCTCATCGATTATCGGGAAGTATATGCAATGATGACCCTTCGCCGGTGCGGGACTCTCATCGCCAACCGGGAAGTATATGCAATAATGACCCTTCGCCGGTGCGGGACTCTCATCGCCAACCGGGAAGTATATGCAATAATGACCCTTCGTCGGTGCGGGACTCTCATCGCCAACCGGGAAGTATATGCAATAATGACCCTTCGCCGGTGCGGGACTCTCATCCCCAACCGGGAAGTATATGCAATGCTCAAAACCAGAGTGCAATACTCGTATATTCAATGTAGTACCAACAACAGGCCATAACATATAATATACAATGTAAATTCAAAGCTAAGGCGTAATGAGTACGCCTATCGGCAGCTACACACATAAGGAAACACGTGGTAGAAAATCCACGAGGCCAAAGGCCTCCAAAGAAATGGATACAAACACTTACCTCTCTCAAAAGTTAGCATTGCGACCAACAACCGCGTTATTTTTTGAATTCATTGCCAAACGATCCCACTGTGATCAATAAGCAGAAAAATATATTACATTAGGCTAAAGGCTTCATTCCTCACATCTTAGGGCAATCCAGGTAGGAACCTGATACCCTATTCGCATACGCAATACGCAGGCCAGGCCTATATACAGGGTTTAAGGCCACATAACCAAATCCCAAATAAATTATATTTATAAGTTGCCCATAACTCACTGAGCACGAATACATAATCAATTTCATTATCGGGGTCCATTTGACCCTTTAAACTATCAATTTACGTCATTAGGGCGATGTCTAATATTCCTATTTTTACCGCAAAAATATATTTAAACACATGTAATAAACTCAAATACTATATTAGGAGCATTACCCTAATGTTTAAGGGTGAAAATTCTACTTTTTCCCAGCCCCTTTTCTCATTTTCAGCCATTTTCTTCCACTGTGTTTTCTCTTTTTATGCTTCTAATATTATGTACGTATGTTGCTGAATGGAAGACAAGGGATTAACTTAATCCCTTGTCCACCGACTCCCATTTCTAAATTTTTGTCTTTTTCCTTTTTTTTTTCTTTTTCTTTTTAAAATTCGCTGTTACGGTAAAAATTAAAACGGTACCCTACGATATTCGGAATAATCCCAACTTTTGCATACAAGTTATACAAAATATATGTAACATACTCGCGAAGGCGGATCTCAAATCAGACTCCCGAAACTCAAGATGCGAATTTAAATGAAAAGAAGTTAAATTATTTAACTTTCGGCATTTAAGCGGAAACTAGCCGAACAACATCGAAATTCACTTTCGAAAGCTTACAAAAATCACAAATAATCATACGAACCTAACGGAGCTTTCGGATTTCGAATCGGAGCTCATTCGGCAAAAATCGAGCTCGAAAATCTCTTTTTAATATTTATCGCCAATAAAAACTGAAACCTTCTTCCGATGTCTACCAAACGAGGTCTGATTTAGCTCAAATTTTTCAGACAGGTCCTAATGGACATTACGAATATTTTAAAATTATCGGCACGCCAATCAGAGTCCTAACTTCCGAAACGACTGACCGAGGTCGTTTCAGGAGTCCCTCCCACAAAAGCTGTATGTGGTAGATGAGAGGATCAGAGCTGTTGAAAAGAGTATCCATGACGCCAGGAGCCTTTCTGCTTTCTTTTAAGATGAGAACGAAAGGATGAAAAGCAAAGTCGTGTCCCTATAGAGGACCCGTGATAAGCTTTGTAATGATGCTCATCTCAGGGTCGAATAAATGAATGTCTTGAATGCTCATCGCATAGCTAAAGTAGATCGTGCTAACATTGCAGCTGCCCTCACCACCTTTCTCCGGGTCGGTGACGACCCTAGTGTAGACCTTGAGGTTAAGATTGTTTTGTTGACCGAGCTTGTGGCACAAGCAGATGCTCAGATAGGGTCTGACCTTGAAGAAGGTTCTGAAGAGGCTAGTGACGAGAGAGGCGATGAAGCGTTTGTTGGGGAACCTACAGCCAGCAAAGTAAGGCCTTCGCGGTGTGTTACCGCCGAAGGGAGTTCCCCGAAAGAGTAATAGAAATCCCCCCTGATGCTTAAGTTTTTTTTTGCATCTTTGTTTTGAACAATTGCCCATGTTTTACGGGCATAATAATATGATTTTGGCCCCATTTTGAGGGTTTTAACTTGAAGTAATTATTAATTTGTTTGTGATGATTATAGTTTCCGCCGTAATCAATTAAGTAATATCCTTGTTAAATTGAGTCCTTGTTAAATTAAGCGGCTTTCGGACATCCTATTCGTTCTGATATCTAGAACGTTCGTTAGTGAGCCTATTCGAGAAATTACGTCCATGGTGTGTGCCAGTGTTTGGCGGCTTACGTTGCCTCCGAGATAGACCGCTGTTTTGTGCCCACAATGGGAGGACTTTAGCTTTTGTGGAAATGGGGCACTTTTGTGTTCCGATATAGAACGTCTTTGCTTTCTAGCACTATGCAGGCAGGCGTCCCTACCGACATGTAGGTGCAAATTTGTTGAATTGAGATTTTTGTTTGTTATGCTAATTGGTGCATCGTTTGCGATATATGCATGCTTATAAAACTTTTACTCATCTACGGTGGGAACCTGAGGTGGTGCACCTGGTACATTACTGATCCGATCATGGATGGTCTTCATCTCTTTTAGGATGTCTTGAGTGACAGGTGTTCCTTTGAGGTCTTTATTGTTGACTGTCGTTGAATCTCCTGAAGCGGCATCTATATTAAGCATGCAATTAGGAGCGGATACTGCAGCATCGTTCATGGGCGCTGATCCTTCTGGGGATGCTGTCCTCTGAGACGATGCAGCGAACATGGTTCCTCACTTCTGAGTTATACCATCGACCATGTCGACCGAGTTCTCCTCTGCCTGAGCTTACATGGTTGTGAGGAGATTAGCAAGAAAACTTCTGAGATCAGAATTACCTTCACGTGACTGATCACCTTCACTGTCGCTGGGCACATGCACTGGTTCCTTGGTAGGAATGTTTAGCTACACGATGGGATTACCAGATTCCTGTACAGACCCATCTATAGTGTCGGCAGTGTTCTTTGGGGTGTTGACGTCTGACATGACTTCGCCTTTTATTCATAGAATATATACAATTACCAGGGCCCCACGGTCAGCTTCAGTGGTGAATTACTTTATATACAATATAATGTAAAGAGAGGTATTTATAGTAGTGGGTACCCAGTGCTAATTATAGTAAAATCCAAAGACTAATAACGCTCATGCGCCTATAAACTCAAGGAGGTGGTATATATGAAACCCTAACTAGGACACTTTAACCCTTAAAGTGGCAGGATGTATGCCTTACATTCTACGCCTATACCGCCTAAACAGTCATAACTTGTAGAATAGGCGTGTATCCAGTGTGCCTGGTGGCTTGTAGGATAAGTCTCACCAGCTGGACTCGCATCCTCGTAATAATAGATAGCATATTTTTTCCCTCACAGTTGCCGAGGGTCGTAGTACCGGAAGCAACTTTATTTGAACGAGGAGTGGTTCCTTAGGATATCCTCTCCTTATCAGCCGATTGATATTCGAGAACATTTTCCATACCTGCAGCGTTAAGGGTTGACCATAGAGCTCTGCCCTATTCTTGCGGTTTCGGAGATTGTATCTGCTTCCAATCGTTCGAGAAGAGGGGGGAACATGGTGTTCCTGCGGTCACCGAGGGTTCCTCATTGGAGTCTCTCCAAGTGAAGTCTCAGAACATTTTGCTTCCTGCGCCGTTCTTCTGAGGGATTCCTCAGTTGGACTCACTTTCGAACCCCTGTGGCATAGTGTTTCAAAGATGTTGCAGCTTGGGGTATCAAGTTGTAAATTTTGCCTTCAGAATGCCGAGAGAGTCTTCGATGCAAGATCTACAATCCACACGAAGAGTCTCCGGCTATGCAAATTTGGAAGAACTTGCAAATTTTAGGCTTCCCTTTCTGTTTTTTTTACAATTGTCATGAACAGTGTTGTATTGAAGAAGAACTAATTGTATATTCTGTGGTAACGGGCTGTTTATTATTAATGAAACGAATGTCAATTAATATTTATATGCTTACTTGTGTAGTTTAAGCATCTTGTTTTAAGTGCCTTTCTGGGCTAGTATCTTTAAAAAACGGGCGTACGCAATGAAGGGCGCTTCATTTGTATTAGCAGTGGATAGCTTATATTGTGTTTGTGATAGACGGCTGTTTTGTGCCCACAATGGGACGACTTTAGCCCATGGGAAGAGGGCCCTTTTGCATTCTGAAACAGAACGTCGTTGCTTGTTTACTTGAGTATTTTAAGACTTTCTGGCACTATGCGGGCGGGCGTCCCCACCGACATATAGGTGCAAATTTATTGAATTGACGAGTTCAACTTATGAATAATGCATGTTGGCTGAGCTAGACGTGATCTAGCTCTAACCAAGTAGTTTACCCTACTTTTTGTAGCGAAATGTGGGTGTATTACTTCAACTTAGGTCTGGCCGGGGCTATGAATATTTTGATCGTAGGTGGATCTGAATTGTAATTGTAAAGCTGACAAACTAAAATAGTAGTTTAATTGATAAATAGTGTGCTGGACCGTATGAAACATAAAGAACGCGGCTAAGGGTCCGCTATGAAACAATGACAATTATTAAAGAAACAAGAGAGGAGAAAATGGATGTTTCAATTGTAAGCTTTTTTGGCCTTTCAAGAGTAGTACTTCTTGAGCCATGAGATGTTCCAACTGTTTGGAAAAGCTGTTCCTTTAATGTCATCAAGAACAAACGCACCTTTTCCATCAATGCCTTGGACTCTGTCAGGTCCTTCCCAATTTAGAACTAGCTTGGTTGCGCCAGCCTCGTTGGTGCTTTGAGTGACTTTGCGAAGGACGAGATCTCCTACATTGAAAGAACATAGGTTAGCCCTCGCGTTATAGTACTGCTCGACCCGTTGCTTCAGTGCTGCGAGTTGTATGGATGCAATATCCCGTCGTTCCGCCAAGGTGTCGAGTGAAGCTTTCAAAGCCTCGTTGTTCGACTCTTCCTTGGAAAACATCCGTCGCAGGCTGGATTCTCTGATTACTAAGGGAATCATCGCTTACGTTCTATATTTCAACGAGAATGGAGTCTCCCCCGTGCTGGCATTGTACGTGGTGCTGTAGGCCCAAAAAACTCCTGGTAGTTCCTCCAGCCACTTTCCCTTGGCTTCCTTCAGTCGCTTCTTCAAGCTTTCAACAATTGTTTTGTTTGAAGATTCAGCTTGACCATTGGCCAAAGGGTGGTAGGTCGTTAAGGTTATTCACTTTATCTGCCATTCCTCTAGGAATGCGGTAATCTTGGTTCCTACGAACTGAGGTCCATTATTGCAAGTGATTTCTGTAGGGATGTCGAAACGGCATATGATTTTCTTCAATACAAACTGTATCACCTCCTGCTCTGAAATTCGAGCATAGGCCGTTGCTTCGACCCATTTGGCGAAATAGTCTGTCATAATAAGCAAAATCTTAACACCACCAAAGCACTTTAGGCATGGGTACTACAATATCCATTAACCATTTTCATGAAAGGTTACGGGGCTATCACGGAATATAATAGCTCCGGTGGCTCATAAAGTATATGGGAAAATTTCTGGCAACTATCACATGCACGAACGAACTTGCTCGCATCATCTTCTATTCGCAACCAAAAGTAACCTACCCTGATTAATTTGCAAGCCAAAGGTCGTCCACCAGAGTGGTTTCTGCACTGTCCCTCGTGAATTTATCTTAGGGCATAATCCACTTGAGAGGTTCCCATACATTTAGCCAGAAGGCCACTAAACATCCGGTGATACAGCTCTCCACTGATCAGGTAATAACAAGCTGCTTGACCCCTCAATCTTCTGCTTTCCTTTTGTCGGTTGGGAGTATTCCCTTATCCAGGTATTCAATGATAGGGTATTGCCAATCCCATAGCAATCCCGTAACATTGACCTCGTGGTGTTTGACATCTGCGTAGATTAACTCAATGATGGATCTTATGCTGTCTGCACTCATATCTGCAGTGGCTGCTAGACTGGCTAGGGCATCAGCCTCCATGTTTCCTTCCCTTGGTATTTGATTGATCGTCTATTTTTGAAAATTCTTCAAACGCTTTTAAACTTTTCCCAAATACTCCTACATGCAGGCGTCTTTGTCGGCATAGGCTCTAGTTACTTGATTGACGGCCAACTGGGAGTCGCTGTTGAGACTGATCTCCAAAGCCCCCAATATATAAGCTAATTCTAAAGCTTGAAGTACTGCTTCATTAGTTGTCATCGGCGGGTAGCTTACAGCCTTCCGAAATTTGTTCTCAGTTGGGGATTTGATCAGTAAACCAAGCCCGGCCCCTTATACATTTGAGGCCCCATCGGTATGGATCACCCATTCTCCGAGGATAACACCCTTCAACGATTTACGCTCCATTTTAGCCTTCAACATTAAGTCAATACTATGTCGGCTATGAAGTCCGCGAGTACCTAGGACTTGATGGCCATGTGTGGCTGATAGATGATATCATATTCTACTAGCTCGACAACCCATTTTGCTAGCCTGCCCGAGAGTTGGGTTTTCTGCAAAATGGTCCGTAAAGGGAAAGAGGAGAGTACAATAATCGTGTGACTTTGAAAATATGGCTATAGCTTCCTTGCTGCCATAACTAGGGCGAGTGCTAGTTTTTTCAGGTGCTGGTACAGGATTTCTGCATCCAAGAGAGATTTGATGGCATAATATATCGGCGACTGTACCCCCTTTTCTTCATGTACTAAAACAGCACTGATGGAGACTTCGGACATTGTGAGTTACTCCCTCCGTTCCACTTTAGATGAACCCATTTGACTTTGCACGGAGTTTAATAAAGAGAGAAGACTTTTGAAACTTGTGGTCTAAAATAAGTTATAGATATTTGTGTGGCTATAAATCATCTAGGGATGAGTAAAAGTGAATATTTCTTTTCAAATTTAGAAAGAAGTGATTCTTTTTGAAACAGACTAAAAATTAAATAGGTTCATCCTTTTTGAAATGGAGGTAGTATAATAATAATAGCTCTCCCTCGCGCGGCTTTGTTAGTAACGAGGGATTGGCCAGATACTGCTTTAGCTCTCGAAGCACTTTGCTACACTGCTCTATCCACTCGAAGCTTTTATTTTTTTCTTCAAGACGTTGAAGAACTAATGCAGCTTTCAGAAGATCGTGAGATAAAGCTGTTAAGTACGGCTATACGGCTGTTGAACCTTTACACCTCCACTCCATTCTTCCGAACTTCTGGAATAGCCTCATTGCTGCAATTTTCACGGGATTTTCTTCTATGCCTCTGTTGGAGATAATGACCCCAAGGAAATCTCTCTTGGATGTTGAATGCTATCTCCAGGTGGCAGATGTGATCCATGGCATATTTCGACTTGACTAACATGTCGTCGATATACACCTCAATAGTTTTGCCAATCTTTGTCTCAAATATCAGATTCACTAACATCTGGTAGGTTGCTCCCACATTTTACAAACTAAAAAGCATTACATCAGCCTATGCATAAAAAAGAAGTCTTCTCTTGATCATCCGGATTCATGAGGATGTGATTATATCCCGAGTATGCATCAAGAAAAACTTAGAACCTCATGAGCTGCCATTGAATCGATGAGTTGATCGATGTTAGGCAGTGGGAATGAGTCTTTTGGGCATGCTTTATTCATGTTTGTGAATTCGAGGAAAATTCTCCACTTCCCATTCTTCTTCAAGGCCACCACAACGTTGGATAGCCAATCGGGGTAATGAACCTCGTGACTGGAATTGTTGTTGAACAGCTTCACGATTTCCTCATGTATTGTTAACCCTTTTTTGCTGCTGATCGGTCGTTTCTTCTGCTTAACCGGCTTGTAGTTAGGGTCAACATTTGAGTTATGTGTTAATGACGCTAGTTGATATTCCAGGAATGTCAGTATGTGTCCAGGCAAATATTCCTAACCAAGCCCGTAGAAAGTTAGTGTATTCATTTTAGGCTTCGGCCGGGAGCTTGGCTTTCATGTACAATTTATCTGGGACACCCTCGTCCAAAATTACCGGATCAAGGGCGTCAACCGTGGCCTTGGTTGGCTTTTCTTCTTCTTGGTGGTCCAGGGACGTGATAGCCGATTCTTGGGATCCGGCTGCTTCATGAGCGCCAAACCTAAAAGGTTTGTTGTTCACTAGACAAGGACTGAGCACTCTGCCCAACTTCTTCTTTTGGTTCTTTGTTTCCTTCTTGAACGTGAATGATACAGCGGTCACATAACAACTTCAGGATAGTTTATGTTCCCCCCGCATCTTTCTCACTCCCTAGGGAGTTGGGTATTTAAGGACCTGATAAAGTGTAGATGACACTGCACGTACTTCGTAAATCCAGGGTCGTCCCAAGTTAGTGTTATATGAGAGATCGCATGTCATCACTTGGAAGGACGCTACCCTCGTTGCCCCTAGAAAATGTACCTGAAGAAGTATTTCTCCTACAGATTTCTCACTGGAGCTGTTAAAAATGGTTATGGTGTATGGACTGGGGATTATCTGGTTCTGCACCTCCATCTGGCAAACAACTTCCCAGTGGATGATGTTCACCCTGCTACCAGGGTCAACCAATACACGTTTGACCTGAGCATCATACACATGCAATGTAATTAGTAGGACGGTATGTTAAAGGTCTTCTTGGTTCCTGGACCGCCAGTATTGCTTCGTCTACATCACTATAAAACGCGGTATCATGGCAGAAGTCCGACCATGACAGTGAATAAAAGGACGTTGATCTTAGATATTCATTTATAGTTTCAGCCGTGTCGGCTGAGTTATGAATCATCTGTTGGATCTTTATATAGGCATACTATGCGACGTAGCAGCTGCTGTCTCACATGACTACGCATTAGAATACCTAAAATTGCCTGGGCTCCACGGTGGGTGCCAAACTGTTTATGCCTAAACTTGGATGTCTAGGTTAAACACTTAAATTTTTGAATGGATCACAAGCAATACAGTAAAATACGACGAAAAAGTAAGTAAATAGAGAGAAAAATAATAGACAAGAAAGTAAAGAGTTTTATTCCTATAGAATAGCTGGATTTAGTAGTAAATCGCTTGATGTACAATACAATGTAAGGAGGGATATTTGTTGTAGAGATTATCCAGTCCTAATTATTGTAAAATATAAAGACTAAGGAGGCTCATGGGCCTATAAACTCAAGGCTAAATCTTAACTAGGAGACTGTAACCCTAAGGCGGCGGGATGTATCCCTTGCATCCTACGCCCGTACCACCTTAACGGTCGTAACTCGTAGAACAGGCGTATATCCTCTGTGCCCATTGACCTATAGGTTAAGTCTAGTCTTACCAGCTGGTCTCGTATCTCCATAATAATAGGTGGCATATTTTTGCCCACAAAAATAGTATTAAGGTGATCTACCTCTATTCTTCGGGCATTTAGCCCACCATAAGGATAAAATTAAACAACCTAGTTAGCCATTCCATACCTATTCTGCTAGCACTCTTCCAAAACTCCACTGGTATTTCGTCATGCTCGGTTGCTCTCCCTTCTCTTATCTCCTCTATAGAAGTGACTGATATTTGTCACCTCTGCCATAGAAGAAGTTGGAAGGTGATTTTCGATCGGATAAAATCTATTTTCGGCCTTTAGATTAGCATCGAGTGGGTCTCATGTTCCAACTTCACGTCTCAACTAACCCTCACATGCCGGAGAGTGGAGGCGTGTCTGATCGTAGTATTTATCACATGTTGCATATCTTGTGTCTTTTGGTATTTTCCGGTGAACTCCTTGTACTTCTTCTAGATTTGTCTCATCTTAAAAGTCGGTGGCTGCTCGTATTTTGGGTATTTGCTATTCAAATTCTTGTTGTCTTGCTCCGATGATTATTGGCTTTTTGATTTGTATAAGACTGTTGTGGTATCTGTTATGCAAAATTTGTGTGGCAAGTTTGTTTCTTACTAGACTCTGATAACTTCTAGATTTTACTTACTGGACTCTTTGGTTTCTTTAGCAAATATTAAATGAAAATGTCTGGTGAAAAAGCTCCAATGACTTGAATTGTACCAACAGTATCTAAAATTACTGAGTATAAATTATACAGGTCTAAAGAAAAAGAAGTGTTTATTTGTGTAGTGGTGAGAAAAATGATCACTTTATCGAAGAACCATCAAAATATGCTACTAAAAAGACTTGGTTGAGAGATGATGCTAGATTATTGTTGCAAATCATGAACTCTATTGATAATAAATTAGGTAGTGGGTTAAACATTGAGGGATTTCGAACGGTTAAAGCCACTTTATCTATTACTTTGTTCTAGGTCTACCTAGTCTTGCCTATAATATAATTTCTATGAGTAAACTTACCAAGGACCTCGATTGTTATGTTTCATTCTTTCTCGATTACTATCCTTTTAAGATCTTATGTCGAACTAGATAATTGGGTAAATACATGTACCTAATAGCCTATATGTTTTGGATCCACGTGTGCCTCAATCAGTTGCTTGTTCAAGTTTTGCCTTACCATTTGAAGATCATGTCGACTGGACTTCCTTCTCTACTAGCTCTGAAGAAGTTATGTCTGCAGTTTTATAATGTTTCCTTAATAAAATGTTATTCTTTTCATTTTGCTAAATATCATAGAAGCTCTTTCAGTCCTAGAGTAAATAAACGGGCTGATTTTGCTTTTTAGTTAGCTCATTCAAATATTTAGGGACCTTGTCCTATTGTATCTAAAACTACGGTCAGATACGTTGTTACTTATATGTGTGATTTTTCTAGAATGACATGGATTTATATTACAAGATTCGTTCGGAGGTGTTTGCTCATTTCTCCAACTTTTGTGCTGAAACCAAGACAGTTAATGTCCCTATACATATACTGAGGAGTGAAAATGCTACAAAATATTTCTCATTTTAGAACTACATGAATCATCATGGTATTCTACATCAATCATCTTGTGTTGATACGCCATATCAAAATGGTGTGGCTGGAATAAAGAAAGAAAAAATATACATTTGCTTGATATTGCTCATGCTTTGATATTCAAAATGCAAGTCCTTAAGAAATTTAGGGACATAAAAGTTTCCACAACTAGCTTTCTGATTAATTTCATGCCGTCCACGGTGCTTAATCGTGATATTCCCCCATACAGTTCTTCTTTTAACAAGCAACTCTTTCCATTAGAGCCAAAAATGTTTAGTAGCACATGCTCTGTTCGTGATGTCCGACCTCATGTTGCAAAATTGGATCCAATAGCCTTGAAATGTGTCTTTTTGGGATATTCTCTTCGTCAGAAGGGTTATTGGTACTACTCTCCAACCCTTCATTGGTATCTAGTATGGATAGATGTGGTGTTCTCTGAGGCAACACCATTCTAATCTAGTCTTCATGTTTCTCTCAATCAGGAGGAGGAAGAAGAATGGCTCATTTATTAGGTCACGTCATCAAGCTCAAAACAGTCACCAAAAAAAGGTGTTTCCTCTACTACCTCTCCTAAACACCAATCGGCTGCAACAATGTCTTCTAACGAACCTCGTGCTAAACCTTAGCCACCTAATTTCCAAGTTTAATCTAGAAGAGGAGAGACCATTGATACATCTACCGTGCTAACACATTCGTCATCAGATCCTAGTCTAGTCAATCTATCTCCACAAGACTTTAACACTCGTGTTGCTCATCGAACAGGTAAATATCAATGTTAATTTATATATTATGTTGCAAATTTTGTCTTATATGACCACTTATCACATATCAATGTTAATCTATATATTTTGTTGCAAATTTTGTTTTATATGACCACTTATCACCTAGGTCTAGTTCCTTTATTGCTTCTCTAGACTCTGTCTCTGTACCTAGACATTTAAGCAAGCTTTGTCCTATCCTGGCTGGGGCGATGAAATTCTTGAGGAGATACATGCAGTTGAGGAAAATCACACTTGGGATTTGGTAAACTACCAAGAGGAGGGAAGGTAGTGGGATGAAAATGGGTCTTTACAGTTAAAGTTAATCTTGATGATTTTATGGAAAGACCTAAGGCCAGACTAGTGGCTAAAAGATATGCTTAGGCTTATGGGTGGATTACCTAGACACATTTTCTCCGGTGGCCTAACTCACCTATGTTTGCTTGTTTATCTCTCTCGTTGTTTCTCAGCATAGGCCACTTCATTTGTTGGATATCGTGAATGCCTTTCTTCATGGTGATCTCCGAGAGGAACTCTATATCGACCAACCAGCCGGGTTTGTTGTGTAGGGAGTATAGGAAAGTGTGTTGTTTAAAGATGTCACTGTCTGGCTTGAAGCAAAGTCTTAGAGCTTGGTTTGACAACTTCAGTGCAATGGTTCAAGAGTTTGGCATAAAAAAAAGCATATTTGATCAATCAATCTTGTATAGGCGAACTCCAGCTGGGGTTATAGTCTTTATTATATATGTCAATGACGTTATTATTACAAGAAGTGATTATGCAGGAATTTATTCACTTAAGTCGTTCATTCAGAAGAGGTTTCACACGAAATGTTAGGTCAGCTAATATATTTCTTACGAATAGAAGTCTCCAGGAGCCATAAAGGAATCTGTGAGAAAATATGTTCTCGATCTACTTGTTGAAGCTGGAAAGTTGATAGTCAAGCCTTGCAATACTCCAATGATTCCCTATGTGCATCTCATAAACGGTGATGGTAATCTGTATGATGATCAAGATAAGTATAAGAGATTAGCTTGAAAATTAAACTATCTCACTGTGAACCGCTCTGATATTGCTTTCACAATAACTAATGTGTCAGAAAAAATACGCCACCTATTATTAAAGGGATACGAGTCCAGCTGGCGAGACTAGACTTATCCTACCAGTCACCGGGCCTAAAGGATATATGCCTATTCTACGAGTTACGACCGTTCAGGCGGTACAGACGTAGGATGCAAGGCATACATCCCGCCGCCTTAGGGTTACAGTCTCCTACTAAGGGTTTCGTATATACCACCGCCTTGAGTTTATAGGCCCATGACCTTTATTAGTCTTTATATTTTACCATAATTAGGACTGGGTAATCTCTACTGTAAATACCCCTCCTTACATTGTACTGTATATCAAACGATTCGCCACTGAATAAAACTCATTACTTTCTTGTCTATTATTTTCCTCTCTATTTACTTACATTTTCATCATATTTACTTTATTACTTGTGACCCATTCATAAATTTAATTGTTTAACCTAGACGTATAATTTTAGGTATAAATAGCTTAGAGCCCACCGTGGGCCTAGGCAATTATAGGTATTCTACGAGGAAAAGGCGCAGTCATGTCAGACAGCAGCTACGTCACGTCAGACAGCAGCTATGTCACATAGGATGCTAGTATCAAAATCCAACAGATGATTCATAACTCGGCCAACACGGCTGAAACTATGAACGAATTTCTAAGATCAACGTCCTTTTATTCGATGTCATGGCTAGAATCCCGCCGAGATACCGTACCTTATAGTGATACAGACAAAAGGGGCCCATAAGTCCCTAAACACGATTTTCGGGGGGCCCGATGTTAGCAGCACCGGGACTAAAACTATCATGGTCTGCGAGGCACATCAAAAGAAAACTAAGAAACCTCGTACAACGCTATCAAGTTCGATAACAAATACTCATGTGAATTCTATACCCCCATTACGATGCCTTGATAATTACCCTGCAGATACATAACCCTCCAGGCAGCGCGGTGAACATCATTCATAGGGAGGTCGTCTTCCAGATGGAGGTGTAGAACTAGATAATTCCCAGTCCATACACCATAACCAACTTCAACAGCTACAACGAGAAGTCTG
Organism: Petunia secreta; assembly: GCA_029990175.1. Taxonomy (NCBI): domain Eukaryota; kingdom Viridiplantae; phylum Streptophyta; class Magnoliopsida; order Solanales; family Solanaceae; genus Petunia; species Petunia secreta. Next base: position 64,714,108 of record JARKIP010000035.1, read on the forward strand.
TAGGAGAAATATTCCTTCAGGTACACCTACTAGGGGCAGCAAGTGTAACATCTTTCCAAGTAATAACATGCGATCTCTCGTATAGAATTATCTTGGGAAGACACTGGATTCACGAAGTGCGCACGGTGCCATGTATACTTCATCAGATCCTTAAATACCCGACTCCTTGGGGTGTTAGAGAGATTCGAGGGGAGCATAAACTATCCAGAAGTTGTTATATAACTGCCCTGACATTCGCGGTCAAGAAGGAAATGAAGAACCAGAAGAAGAAGTTGTATAAATTGCTTGGTCCCTCCTGTCAAGTGAACATCATACCTTTTGGATTCGGAGCTCATGAAGCAACCGGATCCCGAGATCCAGTCATCACGCCCCCAGACTTGCGAGAAGAAGAAAAGCCCACCAAGGCTACAGTCGACAACCTCGATCCGGTAGATTTTGATGAGAGGTTCCTAGATAAGAAATTTTATGTAGGAGCCAAACTCTTAGCCAAAGCAAAACAAGAATACACTAACTTCCTATGCGATCGATCGGGCACATTCACCCGGACACACACCGACATGCCTGGAATATCAACTAGCGTCATTACAGATAACTTAAATGTTGACCCTCAACTTAAAGCAAGTCAAGCAGAAGAAATGACCGATCAGCCTTGAAAAGGGGTTTCACTACACCAATTGGCTATCCAACATTGTGGTGGTCTCGAAGAAGAATGGTAAGTGAAGAATGCGCATCGACTTCACAGACTTGAATAAAGCATGCCCAAAAGACTCTTTCCCACTACCTAACATCAATCAACTCATTGATTCATTGGCAGGTCATGAAGCTCTAAGTTTTCTGGATGCAAACTCAGGATATAATCAAATCCTCGTATATTTAGATGACCAAAAGAAGACTTCTTTTATCACAAACAGGGAGACTTATTGTTACAGGGTAATGCCTTTCGGTTTGAAAAATGCAGGAGCAACCTACCAGAGGTTAGTGAACCTGATGTATAAAGAGCAGATTGGAAAGACTATGGAGGTTTATATTGACGACATATTTGTTATGTCAGAATTCTCTAAGGGCCACGTAATTCACTTGGAGATAGCATTCGACAAATTAGACAAATTCGGTATGAAGCTCAACCCAGAGAAGTGTGGCTTTGGCATATCCTCCGGGATATTCATTTGGTTCATTGTCTCCAACAGGGGCATAGAAGCAAACTCCGTGAAAACTGAAGCAATCTATACGAGAAGTTTTGAAGAGTGAAGTAGATGTGAAAACACTCAACGACCGGATAGCCGCACTTAGCCGTTTTATCTCACGGTCCTTTGAAAGGTGTCATTAGTTCTTCAACGTCTTGTAGAAAAATAAAAATCTTCGAGTTGACAGAGCAGTGTAGCAAGGCGCTTCGAGAGCTAAAGCCGTATCTAGCCAATTCCCTATTGCTAATAAAGCCGCGCGAGGGAGAGCCATTATTATTGTACCTCGCAGTGTCCGAAGTCGTCATTAGTGTTGTTTTGGTATGTGAAGAGAAGGGGATACAATCGCCAATATACTACGTTAGAAAACCTCTCTTGGATGCAGAAACCAGGTACCAACACCTGGAGAAACTAGCGCTCGCCCTAGTTATGGCAGCAAGGAAGCTGCGGCCATATTTTCAAAGTCCCACGATTATTGCGGTCTACTCTTTCCCTCTGCGAAAATTTTTTCACAGACCCGAACTCTCGGGCAGGCTAGCAAAATAGGCCGCCGAGCTAGGACAATATGATATCATCTATTAGTTACGCACGACCATCAAGTCTCAGATACTCACAGACTTCGTTGTCGATTTCAGTACACACTTAATGCCGAAGGCCGAGATAACACGTGAAATGATGGAGCGTGTTACCCTCCAGAGAATGGGTGATCCACACCGACGGGGCCTGGCTTAGTTTAGTCATTAAATCCTCAACTGAGAACAAATTTTAGAAGGACGTTAGCTGCCCGCCAATGAAAAACAATGAAGCAGAATATGAAGCAATAGATCATGCTTTGGAATTAGCTTACATGTTGGGGGCAAAGGAGATCAATCTCAACAATGATTCCCAACGGGTCGTCAATCAAGTAACTAGCGCCTACGCTGTCAAAGACGCCCTCTGGTATCACACTCTAAATATAGGTTGTGTTTCCTCTATCAGTGAGTAGGTCCTTAAAATAACCTTTATCGAACAAACTCATCACTTCTAAAATCAACGCTCTACAGGCAGTGGTCTCATGCCCATGATCCCCGTGAAAGTGGCAATACAGGTTTTTATTTATTCTGCCAGCTTCGGCCCTCATGCTGCTAGGCTAACACACTTGGGCATCCTTTATAGGATCCCTTACAAACTACACGGCGTCGATACACAGTCCCAATTCTTCAAACCTATCGGGTACCCAATCTATGCTGAGCGATCCCTTGTGAGGTGGCTTCAGAGCTTTCCTGTTATCCTCCCACTTTTCGACCGGCTTAAGGAAGTCAGCCCTGTAGTTTCATCTAGTTCACTTTCCCTTGTCTCCAGCTCTTGATTCTTCAACATATCCCCACTTGTGTCCTTGACAGATGATGTCTTCGGTGATTGTCCGAGCTTCTACAATGGGGCCTAAGGATTGTTCAAGCTCCAGGTGCAACTTCTCAGTGTATTTTTGGAGCAAAGCGTTCCATGTTGTCATAGGGTGTTGAGTCAAACTCTACTTCAACTCCTGGTAGTTAATGACCCTTTGGAATTCAGGCTCTTGCCAAAGGCTACCACAACAATATTATCGGGGACTGGAAGAAGCTCCATGCGTTCCCTCTGGAACCTTTCAGGATAGTCTTTCAACAGCCTTATCATGCTGCCGAATATGAAAGAAGTCCTCCATATGTTTCTCTCGCTTACGGGTGCTAGAGTGCGCTTTCTTGAACAAATCTTGCATCTGGGTAAATTACTTGATGAAACTTATCGGTAGCTGAGTGTACCAAGCAAAAGCACCCTTAGTCAAGGTCGAGCTAAACTTCTTCACCAAAGCAGGCTAGATTTCTTCCTCAGAGATTTCGTTACTTATTATGGTTGTATAGTACGAAGCAATATCTTGCATCTGGTGAATGACTCGATGAAACCCATCGGTAGCTGAGTGTACCAAGCAAGGGCACCCTTAGTCAAGGTCGAGCAAAACCTCTTCACTAAAGCAGACTGGATTTCTTCCTCTGAGATTTCGTTACTTTTTACGGCTATACAACACGCAGCAATATGCTCGTCCAGATCCATTGTTCTTGAAACGACCTCGGTCAGTCGTTTCGGAAGTTAGGACTCCGATTGGCGTGTCGATAATTTTAAAATATTCGTGGTGTCCATTAGAACCTGTTTGTAAAATTTGAGCTAAATCAGACCTCGTTTGGCAGGCATCGGAAGAAGGTTTCAGTTTTTATTGGCGATTATTATTAAAAGGAGATTTTCGAGCTCGGTTTTTGCCGAATGAGCTCCGATTCGAAATCCGAAAGCGCCGTTAGGTTCGTATGATTATTTTTTATTTTTATGAACTTTCGAAAGTGAATTTCGATATTGTTCGGCTAGTTTCCGCTAAAATGCCGAAAGTTAAATAATTTGACTTCTTTTCATTTAAATTCGCATCTTGAGTTTCGGGAGTCCAATTGAAGATCCGCCTTCGCAAGTATGTTACATATATTTTGTACAACTTGTATGCAAAAGTTGGAATTATTTCGAATGTCGTAGGGCACCGTTTTAACTTCCGTTAATAAAAGAAAATAAAATAAAAGAAAACAAAAAAAAAAAAAAAAGGAAAAAGACAAAAATTAAAGAAGGAGAAAGAAAGGATTAGTGGCGGTGGCATACAAATGCTACTTAGCATTTCATATATGCTAAGTACAGTAGAGAAACAACTAGAGCAGAACGCAACAGAAAAACGAAACAGAGAAAATTATCAGAAAAATGCCAGAAAATGAGAAAAGGGGCCGGAGAAAAATAATATTTTCACCCCAGAACATTCAGGTAATGATCCTACTATATTATTTGAGTTTATTATGTGTGTTTGAATACGTTTTAACGGTAAAACTTGGAATATTATACATCGTTTTAATAAGTTCAATTAATAGTTTAACGGGTCAAATGGATCCTGATAATGAAATTGATTATATATTCATACTCAGTGAGTTATGGGCAACATATAAATGTAATTTATTTGGGGTTTGGTTATGTGGCCTTATACCCTGTATATAGGCCTGGCCTGCGTATTGCGTATGCGAATAGGGTATCAGGTTCCTACCTGGATTGCCCTAAGATGTGAGGAATGAAGCCTTTAGCCTAATTTGATATATTTTTCTGGTTATTGAACACAGTGGGATCATTTGGCAATGGAACCAAAGGATAAAAGCGATTATTGATTAGCAATGCTAACTTTTGGAAGGGGTAAGTGTTTATATCCATTTCTTTGGAGGCACCTGGCCTCGTGGATTTTCTACCACGTATTCCTTACGTGTGTAGCTGCCGATAGGCGTACTCATTACGCCTTAGCTTTGGATTTATATTGTATATTATATGTTATGTCCTATTGTTGGTATTGCATTGAGAATCTGAACATTGTACCCTGGCTGTAAGTTGGCATCTACTTCCCGGCTGTCGATGAGAGTCCCGCGCCGGTGAAGGGTTATTATTGCACCACATTGCGTTCATACGCATTATATGTCATTCATATGCATTACATTGCATATCATATTGGGTGCAGGAGTATTCCGCCCCAGGAGCAGGAGGATTCCGCTCCATTGTATCATAGTGAGGGGTAGGAGGATTCCGCCCCAAGAGCAGGAGTATTCCGCTCTTATGTCAGATATTGAGTGCAGGAGTATTCCGCCTCAGCTTTACATTATATCGGGTGCAGGAGTATTCCGCCCCAGGAGAGTGCAGGAGTATTCCGCCTCTGGTTTATATTATATCGGGTGCAGGAGTATTCCGCCCCAGGAGCAGGAGTATTCCGCTCCAGTTGGTTATCAGATTGGATTCCCCTCGAATGCAGGAGTATTCCGCTTCGAGATGGGATGACGGGCACATGTGACCCTTTGCATCAGATTTCATTTCATTTCATTTCATCTCATTTCATTTCATTTTCATACCATTGCGTAGACTTGTGGTACATAACTACTGTTCTGCTCATACGTGCATTGCTTATTTGTTGATATGTTTCTAGCTCGTAGTCCTGGCTGAGTTTAAGGTTTCATACGTGCTTCTAGTTATTATCTGGCTCTGCCTTTTTGTAATTTAAATAAAAGGAATTTGGTGCATCTGTTTCTTCTCCCTGGCTAGCTACCTTATTCTTTGAGGTGGCTAGTCTGCCCCACTTATTGAGTCCTTTTGACTCACCCTTGTTTGTTGTTTGTTTCTTGTCTATCTATTTCGTTTCGGCAGGTTCGCTCCAGGATTGAGTTCGCCGCGTTGTTCAGGAGCGAAGACGACTTCAGCTGTCAGGGTGAGCCAGATTTATTCCGGATGGCCACCAGTTTATTGTTCATTATTTCAGTTGCATTTTGCTCCCTTCAGGAGGTATCTGTCTTCTTTTGTACTCTTAGATGTCTGGTCTGGATAGTCCTAAACCTTGTATGTTGGGTAGTCAGCTGTAATTTCTTTTGTACAGCTTAGAGGTATCAGTATGTTTGTTTTTTTTCTAAGTTTTGTCCTCATTTATGAATTATTATAATTATTTTCCTAATTTATTTGGTAAGGGTTCGCCCGACGGGTCTGGGGGAGGATGTCGGGTGCCCGCACGGCCTAACCGAATTCCGGGTCGTGTCAGTTGGTATCAGAGCCCGGTTTAGTGTCTATCCAGACTAAGACAGTGTCTAGTAGAGTCTCGCTTATGGGTACGTAGACGTCCGTACTTATCTACGAGAGGTTATGATGGCATTTAGGAAGTTTCACTTCCTTCATTTCCGATCGTGCGTCGGTTTAGGATGCAAAAGTATTTTCGTTAATTCCTTTGTGGTAATTGTGAACCTTCGTGCGATAACTCGGCAAACCGTACGAGTTCAAGACGAAGCAGTCTAGCCTGGGGCTAGCACTGACGAAGCCCCAAGAGTTTTGATCGTGCTGACGATCTAGTTATGGAGGTCTCAGCTGTACGAGCTTGCGATGGGCAAGGGAGCAGGGCCTTGTAGTTCCCTTGGCTCTCTACGATGCTTTTACGAGAATCTTGGTGACGCAAATACCGCAAGAACCTATTATTTGCTAAGCAGCTTATCAGGTTGTCGCAGATGCAGATGTTCAGTCTCAGGGAGCTTATATTCCAGTTCTTAATATTGCCGCAGTAAAGTAAGTTCCGGAGGCAGCATGTGTTGTGCCTCTAGTTATTCTGGCTGGTTAGCTAGCCCGAGTAATGGCTCGGTCCGAGTATCTGAAAAGGCTGCATTATTTTACGCGGTTGAACCTTCCGATATTCTTAAGCAATGCATCAGATAAACCTCCTGATTTTTAAAAATAAAATAATGCCAGCGTATCCTTCAGGCTTTTGATTATATCAAGCGGTATGGTGTTGATTATTCTTTTTTTCAGTTTCAGGGGTCCAGCCTTGAATTGGTGGGCCTCTCTCTTATTAGCTAACTTGATTTGGTTTTTCTTCTAGATTCGTGGAAAAGTTCCTTTCGAGTAGCGAACGAGATGAAAAGTGTTACCAGTTCGAGTGGAGTTGACAGGGTAGTCCGTCGGTTAGCCTGTTGGTTTCAGAATATAAGATTGAATTCTATAGAATGGTTGAATATGTATTAAAACTAGTCCATGAGCCTTTCGAGAGATTCAAAGATTTATTGATGATCTTTCTTTTTCCTTGAGATCCCAGATGGCTCGAGAGATTGAGGTCGGGATTTCATTTGATATTGTTGTTGATATTGCTCGAAGGTTCGAGGCATACCATAAGTTAGAGCGGGAAGAGTTAGAGCAGGAAAGTAAGAGATCCCACGGCTCTGGTGGGTAACCATGGTACCTCATTTGGAGGTAAAAGTTCTGATTATTTTTGGAAGTCACCTTCCAGGTTATCTCAGCTTGTAGAGCGTGACTCTCAAAGTGCGCAAGTAGTTCATCAAGATTAGACCCAGTTTTTCTCTTTATAGCTATCGACAATATGTCCAGCTTCCATTTTCAATAAAAAAATCTGTTATCACTGTCATGAGTCTGGTTATCCTTTAAAGAGTTTTTCCTTACTCCAGCAAGTAGACAATGGTCCTTCTTTTTGCCCTCAGACACCTGCACAGTCGCAGGAATTTCATTTAAATGTTAATAAATCAGAGAAATGCCACCATCCAATAGAGGTCGAGAGCGTGGTGGTAGTGGTTCTTCTAGAAGTAATTGTCAGGGTAGTGGCTCGACTCAGCTGCAGAGGCAGTTCTATGAACTGCTAGTCTGGCAGGATGCTGAGGCATCCGATGTAGTAGACTCATGTGTTTCTTCTTCTCTTATCTGTAAGTAAGATTTATCTTTCCGATCGATCTGGAAATAGTGTCTCTTATCATGTTTCGATGGTTTCCTTGGATGTCGTTTCTATTAAGAATCGGTTGCGGTAGAGGGGTGAGCTTCTGATACGATTTATTCCTGGCATTTATGAAACCCTACTAGTTTATATGATCTAAATATGGGAGATTTGACGGTGAGTATTGCTATTGCCTGCTAGGCATCTTGTTACGCCACCTTCTGTTATTATGTCAATTCAGTTTACCGCACCTCGGAAATCAGTGTTGGTAGGATGATGGGATTCTTATTCGTGACCATCAGGAAGTGTCGTTGTGTAAAGTGATTTGTAAGTGATACTCGATCTACGTTTCTCCTCTTGGTTGAAGATGCTAGTAGAGTCATGTTATTCCATGAGCTTCTCTCAGTTGTAAAAGAGTTTACTGATAAATTGTCAGAATTTCGTTCTTACTGGGAGGTTAAATTGGTATGGATGTTTTTCCATAAAGCTTATTTAATGTCTATCTCTTCAATTGCGATTCTTTGGCTCGCTTGACTCGGGAGTAGTCTAGCTTTAGTAGCCAAGAAAATAAGAAGATGAACTTCCTATAGCTCCAATTATTTCTATCCTCGGTATATTTCCATCTCTTCTTCGTCCGGCACTGGCAAGCTTGGGCAGTTGGTAGCCGCTTGTGATGTTCCCTATGGTGAGCCAGAGTACTTGTTATTGTAACCGGGTAAGCATATTATTTTTTTGGATATCAGTTTATCCGGGTATCCATTCCCATGTATAGTATAGTGCTGGTTCTGTTTTTGCGGATCATCCAGTTTCAGGGGAAACTCTGCCGAAATTTTTATATCGAAGTACCATCCACCCGGCGGTGGTGTTTACGGCAAAGGTATGGAGTTGTGAACTTGAGAGTTGCCGCTGTTTGGCAACTCGAAAGGGTGGTTGGTAGCTTAGGTCTGCCTACATTCAGCTTTTAGCTAAATCTTCTTTGGTCCAGCAGACTGTGTGAGGATGGTTATTCCTATTCAAATGGCTGCATGAGTTTGTGCTTTAAGTTGAGGAGTCTTCCTCCAAATACTGAATGGTAATATTAAATCTCTGAGGTGTTGATATCACTTTTCTCACGACCCAAAGTAAGGCTACGGTAGAAATCTACAATGAGTGTCGATCATTGCTAAACCCACTAATAATCTATTAATGATAGGGATAAGCTAGCAACCTGATCATATATACGTATCTATCTGCTGAAAATATAAAGTCTGAAAAGATGACACGACTTTAACCTGCTGGCAATTAGAACACTGAGCCACAAATCCTGCTATGTCACACTTCATTCTATCCCACCAATAATCTGCTTAAGATCATGGTGCATCTTAGTCGAATCTGGATGAACAGTGTATTTGGAATAATGTGCCTCTATCATAATCTGTCCACGTAAATCTGTGACATCAGAAATACAAAGTCTATCTTTATACATGAGAACACCGTCAGTAGTGACCCTGTATGGTGACTCCGGTTTTCTTCTGGTTATCTGTCTGTATCCAACTAGAACTGGATTCTCATACTGACGTTGTTTTACTTCATGTAAATTTAGAGTTAAAGGTCTAGTGCAGCTTGTCGACAATCCATCATTGGTGCGTATATCTCATTCATACCTCAACTCCTTGAGAGGTTACTTTAGCGTTGTAAGTACTCATGTAATCAACTTTGTTGCTGGTATTCTGCCTCAGCTCATGGTCCAACTACATGTCTCTTTTATATTTACTTTTTCAAGTCATAATATTTCCAATTCAAAGACAATACCCTGAAGTAGATGTTCAGACTGAAGATCATTCCTGGTCTGCATCATACTATCCAGTAGTAGTTGTGTGATCCTTATTCTTATACGATAGACCCTGTTCAGATGAACCTTCGACATACATTGGGATATGAGTAACTACATTTCCACAAGGAGCTTGCGGAACAACACTAACATCAGCTGAGATGTTGCATAGTGCGTTCGTAAAAATATGATAAAACTTGCATCAGATCTTCTATAGTGAGTAGTGACAAGGTACTTCAAAAGCTTCCCCTATTGCATCAAGCGTGAGTTAATTCTTAGTTCCATCGACCTGTTCTATATTGAAAGGTATATCGAAGAGGTGATTATCGGCTGAATCATGTTGATCCATTCAAAATTCCATGTATTTTTGTTTCAAACATGTAGAACTCTCCTCACGTGATCGAGGAAGGATCGGCATAGTCAGAATAAGCTGGGCAATGATGTTATCATATTATCCAGCTATGTATTTATCCAAGAGTTTGATGTGCGTGTTATAACTCTGATTCTGTAATTATGAGATAATGTCCGTGGAATAGTGAAGGTCGTGCAAGTTCCCTTGTTATCTGCGTGAATCTTGCTTTAGACTTAGGCTCGTTCGAGGACGAACGAGAGTTTAAGTGGAGGAGAATGAAACGACCTCGGTCAGTCGTTTCGGAAGTTAGGACTCCGATTGGCGTGTCGATAATTTTAAAATATTCGTGGTGTCCATTAGAACCTGTTTGTAAAATTTGAGCTAAATCAGACCTCGTTTGGTAGGCATCGGAAGAAGGTTTCAGTTTTTATTGGCGATTATTATTAAAAGGAGATTTTCGAGCTCGGTTTTTGCCGAATGAGCTCCGATTCGAAATCCGAAAGCGCCGTTAGGTTCGTATGATTATTTTTGATTTTTATGAACTTTCGAAAGTGAATTTCGATATTGTTCGGCTAGTTTCCGCTAAAATGCCGAAAGTTAAATAATTTGACTTCTTTTCATTTAAATTCGCATCTTGAGTTTCGGGAGTCCAATTGGAGATCTGCCTTCGCAAGTATGTTACATATATTTTGTACAACTTGTATGCAAAAGTTGGAATTATTTCGAATGTCGTAGGGCACCGTTTTAACTTCCGTTAATAAAAGAAAATAAAATAAAAGAAAACAAAAAAAGGAGAAAGAAAGGATTAGTGGCGGTGGCATACAAATGCTACTTAGCATTTCATATATGCTAAGTACAGTAGAGAAACAACTAGAGCAGAACGCAACAGAAAAACGAAACAGAGAAAATTATCAGAAAAATGCCAGAAAATGAGAAAAGGGGCCGGAGAAAAATAATATTTTCACCCCAGAACATTCAGGTAATGATCCTACTATATTATTTGAGTTTATTATGTGTGTTTGAATATGTTTTAACGGTAAAACTTGGAATATTATACATCGTTTTAATAAGTTCAATTAATAGTTTAACGGGTCAAATGGATCCTGATAATGAAATTGATTATATATTCATACTCAGTGAGTTATGGGCAACATATAAATGTAATTTATTTGGGGTTTGGTTATGTGGCCTTATACCCTGTATATAGGCCTGGCCTGCGTATTGCGTATGCGAATAGGGTATCAGGTTCCTACCTGGATTGCCCTAAGATGTGAGGAATGAAGCCTTTAGCCTAATTTGATATATTTTTCTGGTTATTGAACACAGTGGGATCATTTGGCAATGGAATCAAAGGATAAAAGCGATTATTGATTAGCAATGCTAACTTTTGGAAGGGGTAAGTGTTTATATCCATTTCTTTGGAGGCACCTGGCCTCGTGGATTTTCTACCACGTATTCCTTACGTGTGTAGCTGCCGATAGGCGTACTCATTACGCCTTAGCTTTGGATTTATATTGTATATTATATGTTATGTCCTATTGTTGGTATTGCATTGAGAATCTGAACATTGTACCCTGGCTGTAAGTTGGCATCTACTTCCCGGCTGTCGATGAGAGTCCCGCGCCGGTGAAGGGTTATTATTGCACCACATTGCGTTCATACGCATTATATGTCATTCATATGCATTACATTGCATATCATATTGGGTGCAGGAGTATTCCGCCCCAGGAGCAGGAGGATTCCGCTCCATTGTATCATATTGAGGGGTAGGAGGATTCCGCCCCAAGAGCAGGAGTATTCCGCTCTTATGTCAGATATTGAGTGCAGGAGTATTCCGCCTCAGCTTTACATTATATCGGGTGCAGGAGTATTCCGCCCCAGGAGAGTGCAGGAGTATTCCGCCTCTGGTTTATATTATATCGGGTGCAGGAGTATTCCGCCCCAGGAGCAGGAGTATTCCGCTCCAGTTGGTTATCAGATTGGATTCCCCTCGAATGCAGGAGTATTCCGCTTCGAGATGGGATGACGGGCACATGTGACCCTTTGCATCAGATTTCATTTCATTTCATTTCATCTCATTTCATTTCATTTTCATACCATTGCGTAGACTTGTGGTACATAACTACTGTTCTGCTCATACGTGCATTGCTTATTTGTTGATATGTTTCTAGCTCGTAGTCCTGGCTGAGTTTAAGGTTTCATACGTGCTTCTAGTTATTATCTGGCTCTGCCTTTTTGTAATTTAAATAAAAGGAATTTGGTGCATCTGTTTCTTCTCCCTGGCTAGCTACCTTATTCTTTGAGGTGGCTAGTCTGCCCCACTTATTGAGTCCTTTTGACTCACCCTTGTTTGTTGTTTGTTTCTTGTCTATCTATTTCGTTTCGGCAGGTTCGCTCCAGGATTGAGTTCGCCGCGTTGTTTAGGAGCGAAGACGACTTCAGCTGTCAGGGTGAGCCAGATTTATTCCGGATGGCCACCAGTTTATTGTTCATTATTTCAGTTGCATTTTGCTCCCTTCAGGAGGTATCTGTCTTCTTTTGTACTCTTAGATGTCTGGTCTGGATAGCCCTAAACCTTGTATGTTGGGTAGTCAGCTGTAATTTCTTTTGTACAGCTTAGAGGTATCAGTATGTTTGTTTTTTTTCTAAGTTTTGTCCTCATTTATGAATTATTATAATTATTTTCCTAATTTATTTGGTAAGGGTTCGCCCGACGGGTCTGGGGGAGGATGTCGGGTGCCCGCACGGCCTAACCGAATTCCGGGTCGTGTCAGTTCTATTGTACTTCAAGTTATCTGGCAAGCGGAAGTGCTTTGGTACACGGATTGGTGCAGTGCTTACTTTCTATGCATGCTTATAAAAATTTTGCTCATCTACGGTGGTAACCTGAGGTGGTGCACCCGGTACATTACTGCTTCGATCATGGATAGCCTTCATCTCCTTTAGGATGTCCTAAATGTCACGTGTTCCTCTGAGGTGTTGATTATTGACTGTTGAGTCTATGATTAGGAGAAGACACTGGTGTATCATTCGTGGGCGCTGGTCCTCTTGGGGATGTTGACCTCTGAGATGATTCAAAGAGTATTGCTCCTAACTTTTTAGATATGCCCTCGACCATGTTGACCGAGTTCTACTCTATCTGTTCTGATAGGGTTTTGAGGAGATTAACAAGGAAACCTCTAAACTCAGAATTACCTTCGCGTGATTGATCTCCTTCGCCGTCACTGGCCACATGGACTGGTACCTTGGTGGGATCCTTTGACTGCACGCTAGGATTACCAGGATCATGTATAGACTTGTCTAATGCGTCGACATGACTGCGCTATTTCCTCGTAGAATACCTACAATTTCTTGGGCCTCGCGGTTGCCACCATTTGTTTATGCCTAAAATTGGACGTCTAGAGTAAACACTTAAATTTATGAATGGGTCACAAGTAATACAGTAAAATACAATGGAAAATTCAGTAAATAGAGAGAAAAATAATAGACAAGAAAGTAAAAAGTTTTATTCCTTCAGAATAGTCGGATTCAGTGGTGATTTGCTTGATGTACAATATAATGTAAGGACGGGTATTTATAGTAGAGATTAACCATCCCTAATTATGATAAAATACAAAGACTAATGAGGCTCATGCACCTATAAACTCAAGGAGGTGGTATATACGAAACCCTAACTAGGATACTATAAGCCTAAGGTGGTGGGACGTATGCCTTACGTCCTATGCCCATACCGCGTGAACAGTCGTAACTCGTAGAATAGGCGTGTATCCTCTATGCCCGTACCGCCTGTAGTCTTGCCAGCTGGATTCGTATCCTCGTAATAATAGGCGGTGAATTTTTACCCACACAAAGTGCGTCTTCATGTTGAGGCGAAATCTGATAAGCCCGTTTTGGCGTCCCGCTCCAGACTAAGGGACGAGTCGAGTGATTAGGGTCCTGAGGCCCCTAAGGGTATTGAGGTAGTAGACTTCGAGGGATCTGATTATGCAGGTGCCAAGCAAAAGGAAAGGCAAATATTGACAAAGTCTAACTTGCTCCCCTACAGCTGAGGAGGAGGATGACCACAAATTCCACTCAAGCCAGCTCCGAACCTCCTAGCGCCTCAGTTTCTAAAATAGCTATGAGGAGGGTCGAGGTGCCTATTGACTTGAATCTTTTTGCTAACATGATTGATGTCCCTATGAACCCTACTTAGCTGTTCGGGCCAATCAGAGAGGATCATGTTAAAAATTTGTCCCCACAGATGATGATGGTTCGCTCTGCCGCTAGTGGTTACAGCAAGTTCCGATGTTCGTAACTTTCCTTTCGTTTAACATTCTGTTTCTAACCTTTCCTTAATCTTTTGTAGAGCCTCATGTACTCGCTCAAGACGATGCAGCTCGAGTGTCTCACTGCCGAAGAGCTTCAATTGGTGAGAGATGCTTGGGAAGGTAAAAAAGCGGAGTACAAGGCTGAGAGCTTCAATGGGTGAGAGCGTCGCTTCTTCCTAGGCTTAAATACAAGCTTTAAAGGAAAGCCATAGAGTTGAGAGCTCGAAGCTAACCATTGAGGTTGAGGGTCTTCGTAGCAAACTGGATCGAGCCAATGCCAAGTTTACTGAAGCTACACAAGGCTACCATTATAAGTTGGCCGAGTGCATACTTAAAATGAAACCTTTGGAGGGCTAGGTGGAGAAGATTACGGCACTCGCATCCGTAGATACTCATCTTTGTGGCGAGGTCACAGACTTAGAGGGGAAATCCAAAGCAAAGGCCATGAGGGCTTAGCTACACAAGAACTGGGTCGTGATTCAAACACGGCTCAACGCTCTCGACCAATGCAATGCTGGGGAGATAAACTTGAGCAAAGAAAATGCCAAGGCCAAAAGCGATGTGGCTTAGGCTCGTGCTATCATAGATGAACTTCTCTCAAGCGAAGGCTCGGGCGATGATGAGGCCGAAGATGATGAAGAAGAAGAAGAAGAAGAAAATAAATATGGGGCTTGTGAGGGTAAAAACGGTTCACCTCGGGATGATGACCTCGATATTTAGCTTTTTTTTTTCTTTCTTGTTTTTGTTATGGCCTTCGAGTCTAAGATTTTAAATAACTTTTGGTCCTTTGGGATGTTTGACCGAACACTTAGAGTTGTTTTTTGCTTGCAAGGTTTTAATAGAATTTTAAACGACTCAATACTAGCTTAGAACGACATCTTGTTCTCGTGCCGAGGCATAAAGAAACAAATTTAATTTGAAAAATATAACTTCGGGAGTAAAATATTGAAACAACAAGAAGTTGAATTGAATCCATTTCAGTGATAGTGATAAGCCGTAACTGGCATTTACATAAAACCTAGTAGTGGTTAGACTTAGGCAGATATCTGAAATAGCCACTATTGGGCAGAATACATAGCACTAGGGTTATCTTCGGGAGATAGTCCCTGGCGTAAGATTGCTATCCTACGGGTTCGTTTCCAGTCCCCGGTATAAGAGTCTTTGTCGAATCTAAATGCACCACGTCCTTTCCATCCCCCTAGTGTTCGAGTGTGAGTAGCGAGGACCTGACCACTGCCCTTCATCCCTCCACCTCCTGAAAAGGTCAACCAAAGAAAATGGGGGGTTAGTCGAATTATTCGACATAAGCATTAGAGCGTTTGCGGCTCGCTGCTGTAGGTGAAGATTTATAAAAATGAGGTAACGTACCTCAGTGTCAGAAATAGTACAGCTTCAAATTAGAGATGTTCCAATTCGAGGGTTTCAACTTGCCTTTTATATCTTCCAACTGATAAGAACCTTTGCCAACAATTGCCTTGACCCTGTAAGGTCCTTTCGGAATTTCGCAAACTTCCCAACATTCTTTTCTTTAGTTATTTGGTTCGAAGCCTTCAACACATAATCCCCAACTTTGAAAGCTCAAAACTTAGCTTTAATATTGAGATATGCTTCGATCTTCTTCTTTTGGGGATCCAATCAAACCAAAGTTAACTCCCTTCGACCTTCGAGAAAATCAAATTCCACGCGCATTTCCTGCTGATTTGACTTCTCGCTAGCATGTGCGTATTAAAACTTGGTTCACCAACCTCTACAGGGATCAATGAATCTATCATGTAGGTAATAGAGAATGGGGTTTCACCTGTGATATTCGTCTCCATGGGGCGCATCGCCCACAGCACCCTGGGTAACTCATCGGGTCACAGGCCTTTTGCTTCATCGAGCCTTTTCTTGATATTCTCAATAATTATCCTATTTGAGGATTCGGCTTACGACATTTTCACTTGGATAATATGGGGTTAATACCATTGTTTTTCACCCGTGACATTCGAGCCAATAAACTAAGGGCCATTGTCACATGTTATTTCTCTTGGGACACTGAATCTGCAGATGATGTTTTTCCAAATGTCATAGTCGTTGATGTTCTTTGATGTCAGAGTCGTTGATCCTTAGGTTAATGACCAATGCATCATGATGGGGCAACATCATCCCATCAAAGTCATCATCTTCAAACACAATTTATTTTCTCGAACCTCCTGTTCAAGTCCTTTCTCCATCGTAATGGAAAGCTTGACAAATTTTTTGGCGGTTACGAATTTCACACCATTTACCTTTGAAACCCTAGTAATGGCATTAACAATTCTCGTGGGGGATGGGGCCCTTGGTGGCTGTCGGTCAACTCAATTTTCCGCAAGGGCTTGCTTTCCCCTGTCAATGAAAACCTCCTTCAACATGCCCTTCTTCAGCAGACGGGCCACCTCGAGACGTAGAGCCTTACAGTCCTCGATAGCTGCCCGTAGTCCGCATGAGAGTGGAAATATAGGTTGTGATCCCTCTTTCTAGGAGCTGTTCTCATATAGCGCTAAATACATTAAATTTATATTTCGAAATTTGGGCCAAATTTATTTAGATATTAAAGAGGGCCTCGTGGTATTCCTTTGATTGGAAGTGAAGCTAACCTTTCCTCCGAGCCTTTGGCGCACATACTACCCACGGAGCCTTTGGCTTACATGGTGAGATTTGTTCTGAACAAGAGATTAGCTATCAGGTTACTAGCCTCGTGGCCAACTTGTGAGTCTCAGAAAATACCTCGAGTGCTACGATCGGGCCGCCACGTGCGCAGACTATATTTCACCAATACATAGAGTATTAGCTATCAGGTGAGATTTGTTCTGAACAAGAGATTAGCTATCAGGTGAGATTTGTTCTGAACTAGAGATTAGCTATCAGGTGAGATTTTGTTGAATTACTCCCTTCGTCTCGTTTTATTAGTCTTGTTTTTATTTACACAAATTTTAAGAATTCATTAATGAGAAGGAGGGGTAATGGACTATTTATCCTTATTTATATTTTCACTAGTATTTAAACAATCATAATATTATTCTATAATTGAGATTTTGTGTTCTTCAAGAACAATTACTACCAAGGGCGAAATGGAAAAAAAGTAACTCACTTTACTTTAAACTGACCAATAATTTAAAACAGATGTTTATAATAACCAGTACAAATAAAACGAGATGGAGGGTCTAAAAGATGGGGATTGCTATAATTTTGTAGCAATGGCGTAATATTGATTACTCCTCCGCCACGAAATGAAGGGTGTTAATTCTTAAGCTGACAAATCGAAGGAGAGTAATATATAACAAAAGAGCTTCAACTTGGAATAAATCATCAATAAATGATTTGAGATATTCGAAAACATAAGGAATCGTCGATCATATTCACTGTAAGTCGATAGGGAAATAAAGAATCATATATGATTGAACTATCGGTGAACTCATCCATGATGTATTAATGAGCTTTATATAGAATATTGTTCCTTTTTAAAACAATAATTAAAATACTATTTTCCTATTGTGAACATATAGTTCAACTTGGACCGAAAAACAAATATTTCGATACGTAAATATGTAAAATCGATATCGAATCGATAAACAATTGGTTTATCAGTATCCGTTCTTAGCAATAATTTATATAGTTAATAGTTTAACTATCGGTGTTACAAATAACTATTGTTGAATAAATTAGTAAATAGTATAGTCTGTACAAAAATGAAATACTCACATTATGATACTAATTGTTGAAAGGAGTAGTTCTACTGGTCCCCTCTAATATTTTTCTCTTTCCTTTTCTCGGCGAAGACAATACGCAGTTGTGGACTATGGAATTGCATTAAGAATGTACAGTGAACTCATTGTGAAGGATTCATATATTCATATTATTACAAATCTATACTGAATAAATTATTTAAATATAAATTGAGAACTTACTTGTTATTCTTGTAAGCAGAAGTAGTAGAATCTTTACCACGGCTGGAATTACTGGCCGTAGATGGTTGTCACGTGCTTGACTGATTAACCCCTTTATCCACAGTCTAAACACCTAGTTATTTAGGAAGAGCTGTATAGAAAAGTACGTATCTTTTCACCATATATTACTGTATTTTTATAGCTTATATGATGTAGTTGTCCTCTTATAGGATTCTACTAGGTAATTATCTATTTACCAGGAGAAGCTTTAAGAGCACCCCTTTATGGGTGGACTCTTAAATAGATAATTCCAACCTGTCCCACTCACACATAATGGGAGTGCTCTTATAATATGAGAAACATATTCTCACCTCTTCTCTACAAATATTCATACAGTGAAATAGACCGTGCGACTAGCATACTGTGAGAGCTACGTGCTATACACCTGTTAGGAGTATATAGCTTCTCGTCGAGCACAAAACTGCGAGAAGATTATAAAGTATGCAATATCCTAGATCATTTGAATCACATTTTGATATTCTCTCAAAATCTCAAATATCATTATTCTTTGTATTCACAATTATAACTCATAAGTTATAACTGGTGCACCTGTGAACGCAAATTAATTAGATTCCTCTTCTCACGATTCTTTTAATATTAGCTCAACTGCTTTTCTAGATATGTCCCTCCAGACCGAATCCATTTTCATGGTCTTTTGGAACACACTAAGATAGCTAACATTAGACTAAGTCTCAAGTATCTGATCGGAGTCACTGAAGGTATTTATTTTTGAGCTACCATAAAGGCTCTGGGTCTCACGCAAGAGTAATTTGAGATTAAACTTATGTTAACCCATGGTCGACATTTAGCAAACATGGTATGAAACATGTGCTACAATATTTTTCTCCTTTCCTTAAGGAGTGTAGACAAATAATGTTGTATAGATGAAATTCAGACACCATACATATCTAAATTCGAGTTCCTTAAACTCACATCTAGCTCATAATATAGACCAGGTGAACATCCTTTCACCTTAATAACCTTATGCCATTATTTAAGCGACTCTACTGATTTTAAGCAAATAGTTCTCAAATTATCCATTTGATAATTCTTTTCTTAAAATCAAGTTTCATCTCCACTTATCACTAAGATAAAGAGGCGGTTGCCTGTGTGAGAAGGCCAACCTCTTGTCTACCCGATATACTAAAATATAATTAAAGAATGTACAAAACACTCAATAAATCATGAATATGTATGTAGTAAATCAGCTTTATTGATTATCAAAGAACATAGTTTTGTGAACAAGGAAAGACAAAGAATAAGACAAAATCACTAAAAGTCTACGCAAGCCTTGAGATCTAGTGTGTCTCACAAAGGCATCTCTAGCTAAAGGCTTGGTCAGTGGGTCTGCTACCGCATCTTCTGTAGATATTTTCACCAGGTTCAACCTCTTGCATTTATACATATTTCTAGCATAGTTATACTTGATATCTATGTGCTTAGTATCACAATGATTCTTAGGATTCTTGGTTGTATCAACTACAGCCTTACTATTACAGTAGACCAACATTGGTTCATCATCAGTGTCACCCAACAAGCTTTTCAAGAGCCTATTCAACCAAACAGCTTCTTGTGTTGCTTTTGACAGAGCCACATATTCGGTTTCCATCGTGGATAGTGCTATACATGATTGCTTCTTACTCTTCCATTATATGGCACCATTACTAAGTAATAAAACATATCCTGAGGTAGACTTCCTCTCGTCTAGATCTCCTCCATGATCAGCATCAGTGTATCCAACTAATCGCAAATCTTTGCCACCTTGATAACAAGGTGCGTAGTCAGTTGTTCCTCTCAAATATCTCATGATCCTCTTTACTGCTTGCCAATGTGCTGGACCTGGATCGAATTTATATCTACTTACCAAGCCAATTGCTTGACAAATATCAGGTCTAGTACACACCATAGCATACATTAGACATTTGACTGCACTTCTATAAGGCACTCGCTTCATCTTTTCTGTCTCTTCAAGACTCTGAGGACACAAATGATTTTCCAAGTTATGGTCTTTGCTGATAGGAGTGTCAATTGGGTTGCTATTCTGCATATTAAATCGTTCAAGAATTTTCTTAATGTAATTCTCCTGAGAGAGATACAATATTTTCTTTGGATGATCTCTTGCAATCAGGATTTCAAGAATATATGCAGCTTCACCCGTATATTTCATCTCAAATTGAGACGACAACCAGGCCTTTACCTCGTTTAATAACTCCTTATCATTTCCAGCTATAAGTATATTATCGACATACAATGTCAGAATTACAAGCTTATTTCTTGATCTCTTGGTATAAACACAATGGTCCTCATCAACCATAGTAAAACCATTGGATATGATCACATTTTGAAAGTGTATATACCACTACCTTGAAGATTGTTTGAGGCCATATATAGACTCCAAAAGTCTACAAACCTTTTGTTCGTGGCCTTTTTCAATGAAACATTCAGGTTGTTCCATATAAATTTCTTCATCTAATTCTCCATTGAGAAAGGCAGTCTTTACATCCATCTGATGTAATTCAAGATCTAAACTTGCTACTATAGCTAGAATAAGACGAATTGAGTTAAATCACATAACATGTGAGAGAGTCTCTTCGTATTCTATTCCTTCCTGTTGTGTATAACCTTTCGCAACCAACCGAGCCTTATATCTCTCAACTGTGCCATCAGCCTTGAGCTTAATCTTGAGAACCCATTTGCTCCCAATAGCTCTGCGTTCTTTTGGGAGATCAACTAGTTTTCAGACTTTGTTGACTCTGATTGACTCCATTTCATCTTCCATTTCTTTTATCCATTTTTCCTTAGAAGGGCATGAGAGAGCCTCTTTCGCATTTTTAGGCTTGTTTTCTACTTGTAAGAGCAACCTAAAAAGTTCAGCACCTTCGACATCAAATCGTCGGCGGTGAATCTTTTTACGTAAACCACGTCCTTTTTGTGATTATTCTTCGTTGTTCCCATTTGGATCAACGTTGCTCCCACTTGGATTAAGAACGTCTATCCTACTCCCACTTGGAACAAGATCAGTGACCATCTCGCTCCCACTTGGAACAACATCCATTTGGTTACTGTTTGATGTCAAATGATTGCTTACATTCGCATCCGATGATGAAAGAGGTTGCTGATGTGAAACTAATTCATCATCTGTTAAATTTCTCTCACTCGAATGAAGTGATCTTTGTACATCTTGATCCTCTATCTCAAACAAGGTTAGGTCATGACCTATCTCTCCCTTTTTAGGAAACTCATCCTCTAAGAATGTGACATCTCGTGATTCAAATTCAGTTACGCTCCCACCGTCTTGCTGACCTATATACACATAACCCTTAGAGGTTTCTGAGTATCTTATAAAGATACTTTTCTTTCCTCTTGGGCCTAATTTTCCATGTTTGTGGTAGGAATCATGTGTATAAGCAGTGCAACCCCAAGGTCTTAACACACTTAGGTTGGGTGCTCTTCCAGTCCATAACTCATATAGAGTGGTTGCAACTGATTTTGTAGGCACACGGTTAAGTACATAGGTAGCAGTAAGAAATGCATCACCCCAATAACTAATTGGGAGGTTAGCTTGTGCCACCGTTGACCTAACCATTTCTAGAAGCGTCCTGTTTCTTCTCTCCACAACACCATTTTTTGTGGAGTATTTGGGATAGTCAACTGATGAACAATTCCCTTTCAATCACATAACTCGTTAAATTGAGCTGACAAGTACTCTCGTCCTCGGTCAGTTCGAAGAACTTTTATCTTCTTGTCTAATTGATTTTCCACTAAGCTCATATAGCGTTGGAAACAACTTATTGCTTCTGGTTTATGGGAAATTAAATAGACATAATCGAAACGTGTGTAATCATCTATAAATGTGATGAAATAGTATGCTCCATACCTAGCTCTAACATTCATAGGCCCACAGATGTCCGAATGGACAAATTGCAAGGGATATTCAGCTCTAGTCACTTTACCGAAGGGTTTTCTTGCACATTTTCCTGCTAGACAACTTTCACAAGTGGACAATTCCACATGTTCAATGCCAGTAAGCAAACCTTGTGTTTGCCAACCTTTGCATTCTTTGTTGTCTAATATGACCAAGTCTAGCATGCCATATGTTTACATCACTATCAAATTCATGTGAGGAAGCAAACATAGAAAAACTAGCATTATTATTAAATGAATCATAATCCAAATCCATAGTAATAGAACCTCCGGTCACATGACCAAATCCAAATAAAGTTGAACCTAAAGTCAATTTGACAGAATTGTCATGGAAAAACAAGTTAAAGCCAAGCCTAAGCAAAACAATAACAGAAATAATATACCGACGAATTCCTGGAGCATAGAGGGCATCATGTAATAGTAGGTATCGACCACCATGCAAGACTAACTTGCATGTACCGATCCCTTCAACAGCAACCATATTGTTGTTGCCCACATAAATCCACTTTGTTCCACGTGAAATACACCGAAACGCCACAAAAAATTACGTTCCCTCGTTATGTGGTCCGTTGCTCCCGAGTATAAAATTCACAAAGGATTAGATTCAGTCAAAAATACTGAACTAGAAACACAAAGTTCACTAGTTTGAATTTTGTGAAATACTCTACATTTATATAGTTCAAGATTCACGCAGTAAATTGAACTAATTTTTATCATTATTTGGACAAAAAAAAAATCAGCCTATGACATCTGATACCAATGAAGGATTCATATATTCATATTATCACAAATCTATACTAAATAGATTATTTAAATATAAATCGAGAACTTACTTGTTATTCTCGTAAGTGGAAGTAGTATGACCTTTACCACGGCTGGTATTACTGGTCGTCGGTGGTTGTCACGTGCTTGATGGATCAACCCCTTTATCCATTGTCTAAACACCTAGTTATTTGGTAGAGAGAAAGAGGAAGAGCTGTATAGAAAAGTACGTATCTGTTCACTGTGTATTACTGTATTTTTATAGCTTATATGAAGTAGTTGTCCTCTTATAGGACTCTACTAGGTAATTATCTGTTTACCAGGATAAGCTTTAAGAGCACCCTTTTATGGGTGGATTCTTAAACAGATAATTCCAACACATTGAATATATGAAACTAAACTGACACATTCAACAAGAGTTTCTGGTACTTCTACGTTAAAAAATCATACCTAGGACTTTCAAAAGTTTTCTTGCCCCACTAAAAGAAAGAAAAAATGGTCTCAACTCTCAAGTGTCAAAAAGGATATAGCATTAAAGAATAAAAATAGTTGAAATTGTTGTACCTTCGATCTCAGAATCTCTACTTGTTCTTATACCATGAAGAAATGTGTGACCATCTCATCTAAAATTGTAAGTTGTAAATATGGTACACTTTATTTATTTTATTATTTTTTTCAACAGTACCAAGTGTGATATTGCTGTTATGTTTATGCTAGAGTTGATGACTAATGCTAAGTTTAAATAAATAATGAGTAAAAAAGATGTTAGAGGTAAAATAAAATATTTAAAAATCAATCAAAAATATCTTATCGATATATTGGTATGGTATAAGTACACATATATAAGTACCACTACTTGTACCAATATCTTATCACAAACAAAAATCAATACTATTATCGTACTAATATACTATATCTCGATTCCATTATACTTATCGGTATCAGTATTAATTCAACTATTGAAACTGGGTCAATTTTGTACACTCTAACTTAAGGCACAAATAATTAATGTTCTCGTCGAAATATCACACTTTTACAGTAAAATGCTCATTCATGTGCAAATACTGACCTGAAAATATGTTAAGTCCACCTGAAATGATTATCTTATCATGTCTGTGGGTTGAGATATCAAAATAGGAGTTGAAACTTGAACAGGTATTATTGACAATTGAGGGCCAATTTGTAAGTTCTTGACTTTTTTTAAAGAACAAAGTAGAAAGTTACCGTGGAGAAATGTAGAAAGTTGATCATTTTAGGGTGACTCCCTGCTTCCTCTTTCTCACTTAGACCATCTTCAAAAAGGCGGTAACAAAGAAAAGAAAATGGATTTGCAATTAAGAGCGTAATGGAGAATTGTAAATCGAAAGGTTCTACTACATTAACAGACCTCTAATGTGTCTAACCCTCTCTAATGTCTCTGCCCCCTGCGATCAAAATTGAATCTATGATCCTTTTGTGACATCGAGTTCATAATAGTACATATATTTGGTGCTTTTATGATATACAGAGTTTTGGTCAAAATTAATAAATTTCGATGAATTCATAAATTCTACACTAGCGTTGTCCCAAATCACTACTAGAAAAAGAGTAAAAAGCTACAGAAAGGTTGGAGACGGAATTCCCTCTCCAATCAGTTAGAGAGGGAATTCCGTCTCCAATCAGTGTATTGAGGATAAAATTAATTAAATTTTTTAGAGTTGGAGACGGAATTCCGTCTCCAACTCTAAAAAATTTAATTAATTTTATCACGCAGCAGGCTCCAAAAATATTTTCAGATCTCACCCCCAAAAATTCTCCCCTCCCCGGCGAAAATTCATCTCGGCTCCCCCATTCCATTCGGCCAACTTATTCAAGTAAGTCCCCTTCATCTTCCACATTATTTTTCGCTTTAATTTGTATCCCCCATTATTTTCCCCTCCCCAATACCAACTTCGACACTCCATTGTCATCCTTATCAAGGTTGAATTTGTTGTATAATAAATTTCTAATAAGCTCTATTATGTTTGTATACTTGTGGGATTGTTTAATATTCCCCTCATTTTTAGGAACATTGGTTAGATTGGAAAGGGGTTATTGGAAATGTCATTAGTTCTTAGAAATTTAGAAATGGTTAGAAAAAAATGTGATAAAGTAGATAAATTTAATGTAAGGATAATTAGAAAGAAATAATTAAGAACATTGTCATTGAACATGGCAATATTGAATCTTGATATAAATAGGGGGTTTGAATTGAATCTTGAATAAATGGTTCTTCTCAAGTTTGTTTGGGTTTGGAGGATGTTCTTGAAAACTTAGTGAATTTTTTGTGTGATTGCCAGCTCTATAGCAAATAAAATAAATGTAGGGAGTTTGACTTAGTTAGTTAATTAAAAAGTTAATATGCAACATAATTAACCAAAAATGTTATACACCTATAGTTTGCTAGAAAAATTGCTATATTTTGTTGCATTGATTTATATTTATTTGTTTGTAACTTTTGTAAATGGAGCATGATGAAAATCGTAGTTGGATGCACAATATGTTCTATGAAAATATGGGTTTGAGGAAAAGTTATGTAGATGGGGTTGACGGGTTTATTGCTAAAGCTAAATTACTTCTTGAATATATACGGGGGGGGGGGGGGGGGGGGGGGGGAGGGGATTCAATCAAATGTCCTTGTGTGAAATGAAAGTGTAGCCACGTGCAACCAATTAAATATGTCGTGTTGCACCTTTATAGAAAAGGATTTATGCCAAATTATTTTGTGTGGACTGCACGTGGAGAGTGTAACCCTAGTGTCCTTAGAGAGAACTTCCAAAATGACTATGTCGGGTATAACTATCCTATGAATGAGATGTTGAATGATGCGTTTGGAATGTACCAAGGGGAACCCTCTCAACCGAATGTTGATGAGATTCCTAATAATGAGGCGAAGCTCTTCTATGAACATTTGGAAGAAGCAAGTTGCCCATTTTACGAGGGGGCAAGTCATTCAAAGTTGTCGGTTGCAGTTAGGTTGCTTAGTATTAAATCAGATTATAACATATCTCAAGGAGGCATGGATGAGATCATTGGACTTTTGAATGAACTAAACATAAGTAAATTAGGATTGCCTTCCTCGTACTACGATGCAAAAAAGTTGGTTTCGTTTTTAGGGCTATCTTCAGAAAGAATTCACTATGTAAAAAAGGTTGTATAACATAATCTGGATCCAATGCATTTTGAAAAAAACTTTTTCGATGCTGTCTTTAACACTGTGATGGATGTCAATAACAAAACAAACGACAACTTGAAGGCAAGGGTAGATGTTCAGGCATACTCTCGACGACCTGAATTCCACCTACAATCAGATGGGGTTAAGGTGCGCAAGCCATCAGCGAACTACACTTTTGACTTGGAGGAGAGAAGAATGATTTGTGAGTGGATACATAATATTAAGTTTCCTGATGGTTGCGCATCGAATATATCCAAATGTGTCGACATGACAGAAGGTAAGCTTACGGCAATGAAAAGCCATGACTATGTTTTCATCGAAAATTTGTTGCCAATTGCGTTCAATGGCTTCCTGATACAATTTGGAAACCACTCACTGAAATGAGTGTGTTTTTCTAGGACTTGTGTTCTAGTACATTGAGGGAAGAAAATCTACAATTGATGGAAAGTAATATTCATGTGACCTCTACTAAATTGACCAAGATATTTTCCCCTGGTTTCTTCAATGTTATGGAACATCTGCCTATGAACCTTGTTGAAGAAGCAAGACTTAGATGCCCGATTCAGGGAAGGTGGATGTATCCTACTGAAAGGTAATGCATATAGAAGATTTCCTCTTATATTTAATATTTTTTAATTCATTATTAAATTATATGGCTATCTATGTTATACAGGACTATTGGCAAATGTAAGCGGACTGCAAAAAATAGGAACAGAATTGAGGGGTCGATATGTTAGGCTTATCTTGTTAGGGAAACGTCGCATATCTGTTCTTATTATTTTGGGGCCGAGGTACCTTCTCTAAGTCGCAGGCCTAACCGGCATGATGATGGTGGGAGCGGCAATTCACTGTATCCTTATTTTTCAATATTCAATCATCCCGGTCGAGGATCAGAAACAGGTTTCACAAAACCATTCAGCGACATCGATAGACAAGTTGCTACGATACATGTACTGCTGAATTGCCCAGAAGTGCAACCTTTTTATAGGTATTTGCCACTTTCCACAAATAACAAAAAAAAGGTTAATACATATATTAATTTTTACATCCTGAATATTGTTTTGTGCATAGTAGTTTATTTGTCAGAAACTTTGGGCACGATGCTGTGACGGCCAAATTTTCACAGTGGTTTAGAGAATACGTAAGTATTTTAGTGACACATATCCCATTGGTGAATACTATACGCAAGTATGTTTTAACTTATAAATTTAATTGTACGCATGTTAGGTGCACAATCCTGAAAACGGCGTCAATCATCCACTGTTTTGTGATTTATCATTGGGCCCTGTTTATAAGTACAGATAAATGTCTAAGTACTTCATCAATGGCTATAAGTTTCATACTGAAGAATGGTCCATGGGGAAGAAAACATATAACTGCGGAGTGTGGGTGAATGCATGCACTGGTGATGGAGAGTTTGACTATTATGGTGTAATACATGAAATATTAGAGCTAGAGTTTAATAGTAATCCAAGGAAAAAGTTGGTGCTCTTTCGGTGTAAGTGGTTTGATCCAACACCACTTCGGGGTACAAATGTGCATCCAGTATATAAAATAGTTGAAATCAATCACAAAATAACGTATGCATATTATGATCCATTTATCATTGCTCAAAATGTAAAACAAGTGTACTACGTTCCTTATCCAAAGTGCAAAAATAAACTGAAGAACAAGGCAAAAGCAAATTGGTGGGTTGTTTTGAAAGCCAAACCGGTTGGAAGAATTGAGGTGGATGATGCATTAGATGAAGCATACCAAAATGACATTTCAACTATTCAAGAAATTGTAGATGAAGAATTACCCGACGAGTTGCATCAGGGTGTGGATTATTTTGAAGAATTTGATATGTGGGTGCTCAAACAAACCATGGAAACGTCTTTGGGAAATGAAGAAGGGGAGTACATAGATGAAAATGAATCAACTGAGGATGAATTGCTTGATGAACTAGAAGGAAGCGATGATGATTGATGTTAGTAGTTGAATATTTGTGCATTATATTGGTTGTTTGTGGTATTTGTGACTAATATTTTGCGTAATATTTTTTTTATTAGCGATGATACACTTTATTAAATATCTAATTCTATTGAATTTAATATTAATTTGCAGATATGGCATCTCGAGGTAGGAAAGGACCTAGGACACGTGGTGGCCATACTTCCACAGGTCATACTACTTCTCCACTTCCGGCATTGACCCGTACCTCTGCCTTGCTCTCACAGTTAGGTAATTATCCGAGTACATTTTACGCTGGTCTCCCTAGTACCCCACTATTCCATCAACCACAGGCCCCTAGTATATATGCACAGACCATGCCACATACGGGGCCACACTATCAGTTTGGCCAGCCTGCTGGTCCCTCTTTCCATTCTATGCCTATAGTAGGCACATCCCCTCAGTCTGTGCATGTACGGGCCCCTACATTTCAGTCATTCGGCGCACCGAGCCCTTCACAGCTGATGATGATACCTACTCCTAGTATGCATCCACATAATTTTCCATCTGCTACACCTTCCATTTCGAGTACTGTTCCATCTGCATCATCACCGGCATGCCTCAGTTCGAGTACACCCGTACCAGAGACTCACCCAGAGTCCTCTCCATCTGTCACCACTACAGCGCGAAAGGGTAAGAAAAAGCATACTATTGCTACAGTTCAGTTACCTGGTGGTATTGGATCTCTCGATGAGTCTGGTAGGTTGATTATCATGCCTGACAGCAAAGAAGGGTAAGATTTATTCATTAACCCTTAAATTATAAACTTTTGAATTGAATTCATTTATCAACATAATTTTGTATGTTAAATTTAATGCAGGTTTATTCCATCAAACAAGGCAGTGAAACTTCTTGTTGAATCTATGACACCACACTTTAATGATGGTTGGCCGTCGCGGGGAAAGGTGCCAGTACAAGTTAGAAACTGCATGTTTGAAGCTTTTACAGTATGAACTATACTTTTGAAGCTTTTGTCATTTGATTATTCAATGTGTTTTATTAGTTTCCATGTATTATATTGTTATTGTTTCAGCACAAGTGTTCGTGGGATGCTATATATGATGATGAAATCCGAGCAGTTTTTGAGAAAAATGCGGCTAAAAGGCTAAGTGATTCCTTATCAAAATACAGGCAAATGGGTAAAATTCCCAAATAGATTTATTAACAGAATTGGGATAAACTCAAAATTTATTGGGAAACACCTGAATTCTTAGCCCAGAGCGAGTAGCCTAATAAAAACAGAGCATCCGCAAAGAGAGGATCGAAGCACACTTGTGGTTCAGTTAGTTTGGCCACCCTTCGGGCACGTTATGTAAGTCAATCTAATTTTTATTTAAATTAAAAACTTAACACCATTTTGATTCAGCATTAACACATTTGCATTGTGTAGGAAGCGGTACATAGAAAAGTTAGTGATTATGAATTTTTTCGTTTGTTCCATTATTTATATGTCGAACAAGGAAATGTGGTGGGATGGGTCGAGCCACGTGCACAACAACTAGAGGTGAGATATCTTAAATTATTTTATTTTATTTTTAATTATTCTTTAATTAATTTTTCTAATCGCGTTGTGTGTTCTCGAAAAACTACAAAGCTCTACACCAAGAATGGCTTGAGAGCCAAGGGTCACAGGTCATTGAAGGCTCTCCTAAACCCACCCAGGAAGAAGAAAATGCAATATTTGTTCAGGCGGGTGGTGGCTATACTAGCAAAAATCGAGCCTATGACCTTGGTCCTTCGAGGTACAAGAAGCCTTCTCGTGTAGGTATTGTCAATGCTAATTGCTCTTCTTCTTCTTCACCTGCACCACAAGCTGTGGATGATGAGTTGCGCTCTAAATTGGCGGAAATGGAGCAAAGGCTACTAGATAGTGAAAGGCAACGGTTGGAAGACCGTGAGAATGTAAAGAAATTACAAGAAATTGTGGCAAAGATTTGGAGGGATAAGGAGCAAGGCAGTGGCTCCTCCCAAAGGGCGGATTAGTCTCATGGTTTGTTAAATTTGTCGAACATATTACTTTTTAAATACTTTAGTTTTTATTTGTGTTGAATGCTTAATGATGAAACATGTATGTAGAATTGTTTAATTGGCCGTGGTGGCTTTGTTTTATGTTAACAAGGTGGTTTCTGATTTTTGGTTGCTTTGTAGTGAATTTCTAATGTTTTTATTTAGCAGGATTAATATAGTTAGAGACGAAATTCCATCTCTAAACAACAAAAAAAATTATTTTACTAGAGAGGGAATTCCGTCTCTAAACAACAAAAATAATTTTTAAATTTTTTACTGGAGAGGGAATTCCGTCTCTAAACAATAAAAATAATTTTTAAATATATGCCTGGAGAGGGAATTCCGTCTCTAAACAATAAAAATAATATATACATTTCATGTTGGAGACGGAATTCCCTCTCCAAGCATTAAATTAATTTAATGCTTGGAGAGAGAATTCCGTCTCCAACCATGTGTCAGTGCGCCATTCCTTTTTCATTTGGAGACGGAATTCCGTCTCCAAGCATGTGTCAGTGCGGCACTCACTTTTTCATTTGGAGACGGAATTCCGTCTCCAGGTTGGCCAACGACGCGCCTTTTGGTGCAGGACGCGCAGGGACGGAATTCCGTCTCCAAACTCCTTTTAGAGAGGGAATTCCGTCTCTAAACTGTGACACAAAACTGATAATTTCTAGTAGTGAATTATTATTATCTCCAAATATACTTATATTACATTTTTTCGCCTCTACACCAAATTCATTATCATCTCGGCCTTAAAATTTAAAAGTAAAGCAAAAATACATATCAAACTGTAATTTAATTTTAAAATTTTAACCGAAAAGGTATCTTAATAGAAAGGTAAAATTTAAAAAATAGGTAAAAATGAGGGTAGTTTTGAAGTTCTGATCACTTTAAAGGTGGTATTTAGAAAATTATCATTTTATGTTTAATGACGCTGAAAATATAGAAATACCTTTACTAATAGAGCACATATCGTAATTACAAAATGCCAACGCACCTTATTGAAGTCGTAATTAAAAAAAAAAATGCCACCTCTCCTTTGCTAAGTTATAATTTCAAAAATACCACCGCTCCCTTCAAATCAGAAAACAATGTCAAACCGTCGTTATTTATTCATGTATTCAACCGAAAATCATGTCCATTTTATGAATAAATTAGGTTAAATTGTCAATTGTTTCACTCACATACAAAAATCAAAGTAAAGCATAACATAAGACCAATCTGACATCATATGTTCATAATGTGAGCCAAATACTATGAATATTATGCAAACAAATAAGTTTAAATTGTCATCACTTTGCTCCTATACAAAAATACAAAGAAAAAGTTAATATAGGGTCATTCTGGCATCTTTTTTTTTTTTTTTTTTTTTTTGCAGTATGAGCCAAATAGTATGTAAATTTTGCAAACAAATGAGTCATCACTTCATTCCTCCATAAAGTTATATAACAAACCATAAAATAAAGACAATCAGTCTACGCTTAGTTACAGATGAGCCGATTTTTCTATTTATTTTACACATAAATGACACAAAATCGCCACCACTTTGCCCATATACAAAAATCTAATGTAAAAATGACATAACATCAATTTGGCATCTTTTATTATAAAGTGAGCCAAATATTATGTACCTTTTCCAAATAAGTACAGAAAAATCTTCATCAATTGTGATAAGATTATTTAATGACAAACATGATCATTGTTTAGTTCAGTTTCATTGGGCAGTAACAAATCGTCGTCATGGGGCATTTTGTGAACAAATCGTCGCCGCTACCAACAAATCGTCATAATGGGCACTTTTCCAACAAATTGTCTTCATCCACCGTTGTTTACATCTCTCACCATCTTCAACACCAATTATCACCACCTTCATCCGCTTCCACAACCAACCTTGCAGCACTCTATCATCGCCATAGCAAGTCACTGCCGCGAGAGATCATGTTTCTCATTATGCTAATAAAGTCGATCCTTTTCATAATCGCAGGTGATTCATCTCTCTTGTTAATCTTTTTATTGCGAATACGGTGACTATGAATATAGAAAGAAACTGTTTGTCGTCAATGGCGGAGATGGAGACTTCACCGGCGAGGGACAAAGAGAAAGTGGAGTCCTCATCATCGTTGTTGTTTATTCCCAAATTTAATCATCTAAGTTAAATAATTAAATTTTTTAGAGGGTCACAAAAACAGTAAATATGAAGGAAAATACTGAAAATGGAGAGAAAAAGTAATAAACAAGAAAATAAATAGTATTATTCTTTGAGAATAGCCGAATTCGGTGTGAATCACTTGATTTAGGAGGGGTATTTACACCTATGATTTACCCAGTCCCAATTATGATAAAATACAAAGATTAACAAGGTCGTGGGCCTGTATATTCAAGGCGACGACATATACTGAACCCTAACTAGGAGACCATAAACTTAAAGGTGGCAGGATGTATACCTTACATCTTTTGCCCATAACGTCTGAGCAACTATGATTTGACAAGTAGGTATGTATCCTCTGCACTCGAAGACTTGTAAGCTAAGTCTAGTCTTGTCAGCTGGACTCGTATCCGCATAATCATATGTGGCGTATTTTTGTCCACATTGTCAGACCCCGCACTTGTTGAGTGATGTCGTAAGCAGGCGGAAAGTGAAAGAGGTATGCAAAAAGGATGTGGAAAGATATCTAACTGACTCCTTAAAACTTGTAAACTCTTTGACCGAGACTGACGCTTGACTTCTTCTGGAAACCCATGTGTCTTCATCTTATTGGCTAATGTTGATTCCATGCACCTTCATTGAGGGACTCCTTAGTTGGATTGATTTTCCAATGCCCGCTGTGCAGCATTACAAAGATGTTGCTTCTTAGGATATTATGTTGGTAATTTCATCCTCTGTGCACCGAGTGAAACTTCGATGCAAGAGCTACAATCTAGATGAAGAGTCTTCGGGCCGTGCAAATTTAAAAGAACTTGTAGTTTTAGTTTTTTGAAGCCTTTTAGTTTCTTAAGAACACCTGTAATGAATAGTGTTGTATTCAAAAAACATAATTGTATATTGTAAGCCTATGGGCTATTGATATTTATGAAAATGGATGTTCATAAATATTTTATGCATACTTGCGTAGTTACTTGTAGTGTAGTCAAGCATCATGTTTTGGGTGCCTTTCTGGGTGTTTTTTTTTTTTAAAGATGGGTGTGCACACTGTTGGACGCTTCTTTTGCATCGGTAAACAATGGCTTGTATTGCGCCTACGATAGATGGCTTTTAGGGCAAGGCCCGCACCCGCAAGGGGACGTCTTTAGCCCGTTGTATGTAACGGGACATTTTTGTGTTCAAGCTAGAACGTTTGTGCTTGTTCACTCAAGTGTTTTAAGACTTTACTGGCACTATGCGGGCGGGAGTCCCAACCAAATTGTTGGTGCAATTTGTTGAATTGACGATTTCAACTTATGAATAATGCATGGTGCCTGAACTAGAAGTGATGTAGCTTTAAGCGAGTAATTTACTCTACTTTTTGTAGCGAAAAGTGAGTGTATTACATCAACTTAAGTTGTGCCGGGGCTATGAATATTTCGATCATAGGTGGATCTGATTGTTAAAATTGACTAAGTAAAATAGTAGTTTTATTGATAAAAAGGGTGCAAAGCCAAATAAAAACTTAACAATGACGGGGCTAAGTGCCTGTATAAAGTAATGATAAAGACAAAAAGCAAGAAAGGAGAAAACACATGTCTAGATTATATAGGTCTAGTTGACCTTTCAAGAGTAGTACTTCTTGAGATGTTCCAGTTTTTTGGATGGTTGTTCCTTCTATGTCTTCAAGAACATATTCACCTTTTCCATCTATGCCCCGGACCTTGTACGACCCTTCCTAGTTTTGGGCTAACTTGCCAGCAATGGCTTCCTTCATGCTCTAAGATACTTCGCGAAGAACCAGGTCCCCTATGTTGAGAGAACGCAAGTTTGTTCGCGCATTATAGTACTGCTCCACTTGTTGCTTCTGGGCTGCCAGGCGAACGACAAATATCTCTCGGTGTTTGTCTAGGATATCAAGTGTGTTGATGTCTAAAATTGGACACTTAGGTTAAACAATTAAATTTATAAGAGGGTTACAAGCAATTTAGTAAATACGATGGAAAAAGTAAGTAAATAGAGAGAAAAGTAATGAACAAGAAAGTAAGTAATATTAGTCCTTTAGAATAGCCGGATTTGGTGTGAATCGCTTGATTTACAATACAATGTAAGGAGGGGTATTTATAGTAGAGATATACCCAGTTTTAACTATGGTAAAATACAAAGACTAATAATGGCTATGGCCCTATAAACTCAAAGTGGTGGTGAAACGACCTTAGGTAGACATTTCTAGAATTAGGGCCCCAATTTGTGTGCCGATAATTTTAAAATCTCCATAAGGTCAATTAGGACTTTTCTATAAAATTTGAGCTAATTCGGACTTCGTTTGGTAGGCATCGGAAGAAGGTTTCAGTTTTTATTGTCGGCAAATCTTAAAAAGATATTTTCGAGCTTGATTTTGGCGAATGAGCTCCGATTCGAAATTCGAAAGTGTCATTATATTCGTATGACAATTTTTGACCTATATGAATTTTCAAAAGTGAATTTCGAGGTCGTTCGGATAGTTTTCGCTAAAATGCCGAAAGTTAGTGAATTTGATCTTTTCCGATTTAATTCGCATCTTGGGTTTTGAGAGTCCGATTTGAGATCCGCCCTAGCGAGTATTTTACACAAATTTTGTATAACTTTCTTGAGAAATTTAGAATTATTTCGAATTTCGTAGGGTTCTGTATTAATTTTCACGGAAACGAAAAGAAATTATTAAAGAAAAGAGAAGATAAAATAAAAGGAAAAGAAAAAAAAAGGAAGGCAGTGGCTGCAAAAGTTTAAGCTTAGCTTAAGCTTGAAATAGAACCCGAAACGAGAAATGAGAAACAAGGCAGCGAAAAGAAAAAATGCTAGAAAATGAGAAAATAAAGGAAATAGAGCAGGAAAAAGATAGAATTTTAACCCCAAAATATTCAGAGCGGGATCGTTTGGCAGTGAACCCAAAGATAATGCCATTGTTGAATAGCAGTGCTAGCCCTGGAAAAAGGCAAGTGTTTGTATCCATTTCTTTGGAGGCCCTTGGCCTTGTGGATAGCCTACGACGTGTTCCTTACGTGTGTAGCTGCCGATAGGCGTACTCATTACGCCTTAGCTTTGACTTTACATTGTATATTATATGTTATATTCAATTGTTGGTATTTCATTAAGAATCTGAGCATTGTACTCTGGCTGTGAGTTGCCATGTACTTCCCAGCTGTCGATGAGAGTCGTGCGCCGGTGATGGGTTATTATTGCATCATATTGCATTCATATGCATTCATATTGGGTGCAAGAGTATTCCGCCCCAGAAGAGTGCAGGAGTATTCCACCTCTGATTCATATTATATTGGGTGAAGGAGTATTCCGCCCCAGGAAAGTGTAGGAGTATTCTGCCTCTAGTTCATATTATATTGAGTGCAGAAGTATTCCGCCCTAGAAGAGTGCAGGAGTATTCCTGGTTTATATTATATTGGGTGCAGGAGTATTCCGCCTCTGATCCATATTATACTAGGTGCAGGAGTATTCCGCCTCTGGAGAGTGCAGGAGTATTCTGCCTCTGATCCATGGTGCAGGAGTATTCTGCCCCAGGAGAGTGCAGGAGTATTCCGCCTCTGGTTCATATTATATTGGGTGCAGGAGTATTCCGCTCCAGGAGAGTGCAGGAGTATTCCGCTTCTGGTTTATATCATATCGGGTGCAGGAGTATTCCGCCCCAGGAGTAGGACTATTCCGCTCCAGTTGGTTACTATATTGCATTCCCCTCGAATGCAGGAGTATTCCGCTTTGGAACGGGATTACAGGCACATGTGACCCCATTGCATCATACTGCATTCATCCTATTTCATTGCACCGCATGCTGACTATTGTGTGACTATCATGATGTGTTTTGTGTATGCTGTATGTATATTATATTGTGGACATATTTCAATTTTTATATATTTTACTGGCTATTTTGTGTCCCTAATTGGTTTATACGCTTTAGTTGTATGCGTTTCTAGTCTGTATTTGCTTTGCTCTTCTCCCTGGCTAGCTATCCTAATCTTTGAGGTGGTTAGTCTGCCGCACTTATTGAGTCCTTTTGATTCACTCTTGTTTGTTGTTTATATCTTGTCTATCTATTTCGTTTCGGCAGGTTCACTCCAGGATTGAATTCGCCACGTTGTGAAGGAGCGAAGACGACTTCAGCTGTCAGGGGGAGCCAGCTTTTATTCAGGATAGGCACCAGTTTTATGTTTATTATTTCAGTTGTATTTTGCTCCCTTCAGAAGGTATCTGTCTTCTTTTGGGCTCTTAGATGTCTAGTCTGGATAGCCCTAAACCTAGTATGTTGGGTAGTCAGCTGTAATTTCCTTTGTACAACTTAGAGGTCAGCATGTCTGTTTTTTTCTAAGTCTTGTCCTTATTTATGACTTGAATTATATTTATTTTCCTAATTTAATTTGTAAGGGTTTGTCCGACGGGTCTAGTGGAGGATGTCGAGTGCCCGCACGGCCTAAGCGGATTCCGGGTCGTGTCAGTTGGTATCAGAGCCCAGTTTAGAGTCTTTCCAGACTAAGACAGTGTATAGTAGAGTCTCGCTGATGGGTACGTAGACGTCCGTACTTATCTACGAGAGGCTATGATGGCATTTAGGAAGTTTCACTTCCTTCTTTTCTGATCGTGCATCGGTTTATGATACAAAAGTATTTTCGTTAACTCCTTGGGGGTAATTGTGAACCCTTGTGTGACAAATCAGCAAAGGGTAGGAGTTCAGGACGAAGTAGTCTAGCCTGGGGCTAAAGCTACTCAAGCCCCGAGAGTGGTGGATCGCGCTGACGATCCAGTTGCGCAGGCCTCAGCTGTACGAGCTCGCGATGGGCAAGAGAACAGGGCTTTGTGGTTCCCTTGGCTCTCTATGATGCTTTTACGAGAATCTTTGCGATGCAGATACCGCAAGAACCTATTATTCGCTAGGCAGCTTATCAGGTTGCCGCAGATAGAGACGTTCGGTCTCAAGTCCAGTCGCTGATGCTGCCCAGTAAATTATGTTGCAGAGGCAGCATGTGTTGTGCCACCAATTGTTCTACTGGTTAGTTAGCCCAGGTAACAGTTCGTCCGAGTTCCCGAAGAGGCTGCGTAATTTTACCCAATTGAACTTTCTGATATTCTCAGGCTATGCATCAGATAATCCTCACGAATTTTTATAATATGATGTCAGCGTATTCTTCAGGATCTTGGTTATTTCAGGCTGTACGGTGTTGATTATATTGTTTTCAAGTTTTAGGGTCCAGCCTTGGCTTGGTGGTTTGTTCTTCTGTCAGCTTGGCAGGGCTTGCCTAAGTTGACTTGATGCGAGTTTTCTCATACCGTGGAATAGTTCCTTTAGTGCAGTGAGCGAGATGAAAATTGTCGCCAATTTGAGTGGATTGGACAAGTTAGCCTGTTAGTTTCATAATATGAGATTTAATTCTAAAGAATGGCTTGATATGCATTAGAACTAGTCCATGAGCCTTCCGAGAATGTTCGAAGATTTATTGGTAACCTTTCTCCTTCCTTGAGGTCCCAGATAGCTCGAGAGATTGAGGTCGGAATTTCATTTGATATAGTTGTTGATATCGCTCAGAGGTATGAGGCATACCTAAAGTTAGAGCAGGACGAGTCAGACCGAGAGAGCAAGAAATCCCGTGGCCCTGGTGGGAAACCATGACACCTCATTT
Source organism: Petunia secreta (assembly GCA_029990175.1). Classification (NCBI taxonomy): domain Eukaryota; kingdom Viridiplantae; phylum Streptophyta; class Magnoliopsida; order Solanales; family Solanaceae; genus Petunia; species Petunia secreta. Next base: position 64,751,657 of record JARKIP010000035.1, read on the forward strand.
GGAGGTAAGAGTTTTGATTATTTTGGGAGGTCACCTGCCAGGTTATCTCAGTTGGTAGAGCGTAATTCTAAAAGTGCGCTCGTAGTTCATCAAGATAGACTCGGTTTTCTCTTAATATTCCCATAAAAATCCTTTATTCAGAATGGATGGTGCATGAGAAAATTGTAGCAAAAAGACCATCTGCAATTTTCTTCCTCTTTTTCTCTATCCATGAATGGATGAACGGAGTCCTCCGAGTCATAAAGTTTGATTGGAATTCTAATGATGTTCTTCAAAATGTCTTCATTATGGCATGTGCACTGATTACGGTGTGCTCTTCTTATGACATGGCGGTTGCTGTGATATTCCTCTTTTTATGGGGGTCAGGAGGCTTAACCCCCTCTGCTATCGTGAGACTTCTCTTCCGGGACGTCATAGCTATTCAGGTAGCTCATTCAAATGTACTGGGTAGAGACTCCAATGCTTGGCCCAATTTTATGGCGAGCAAGAGGATATTTCTTTGAGCCATCAGCCGTTCAAGGAGTCACTAAGCTCTAACTCTGCTCGTGGTTCAAGGTTGTCTCTTGGTTCGACACATTCTGTTGAATTGCTATTGCAACGCCTCTTCGGCCGCTGGCTATGAGATACCCGAGGTGAAAGCCACACTTATGGTAGGTTTCCAGCTCAAGCCTCCTCCTCTTTGATAAGCTCCAAATTGTGTCTGAAAATTGTGGGGTTGTGCACTCCCATTTGACCAGCGGGGGTCGAAGCAGATCTTCTAGTTTCTCTTCAAGTTCAGCGGTCGAGATGGAGGAGGTTTGTGTCCGCTCTTAGACGCTTCCGAGGACCCTTGCTTTGATCAAGGTTTTCGGGCCTTGGTTACATCAGTGGTTGTGCGCCGAAGAATGCTCGGCTGACATATCCCCTGATCCTGGAAAAAAATTGAACTGCTTCGTGACTTGTAGCTACAATCCGTATGAAAGGACCTTCATCCGTGCAGATTTCGAGACGTTTATAGTTTTGCCTTTTTTGTTTCTTTAGAATACCTGTTCTGAATAGTGTTGTATTCAAAAGGACTTAATTATATATTATGAGCCTACGGGTTATTTATTTTTAATGAAACAGATGTTTATTAACGTTTTTATGTGTACTTGTGTAGTTAAGCAGCATGTTTTGTGTACCTTTTTGGGCTAGTGTCTTTAAAAGACGGGTGTCCGCACTAAGGTGTGCTCAAATTGTGTTCGTAAGAGATGGCTTGTATTGCACCCACGATGGGACGTCTTTAGCCCTGTATGTAATGGGGCACTTTTGCGCTCCAACTAGATCGTCTGCACTTGTATACTTGAGTATTTTTAGACTTTCTGGCGCTATATGGGCAGGAGTCCCTACCGGCATGTAGGTGCAATTTGTTAAATTGACGAGTTCAACTTACGAATAATGCCTGGTGGCTGAGCTATATGTGATCTAGCTCTAAGCGAGTAGTTCACCCTAATTTTTGTAGCAAAATGCGGGTGAATTACTTCAACTTAGGGCTAGCGGGGGCTATGAATATTTGGATCATAGATGAATCGGAATTGTAAAACTAAATAAACAATAGTTTTATCGATGAATAGGAGCATAAAGCCGTAAATGTTGTGGGTGAAAACCCGTAATATAGCTGATAAGTATGAAAATACCGCAATCAAAATTAAAAGAAACTAGAGACTTAATTAAAGTAAATACTGAGAAGGATTGTACTTCCAACGTCGAATAGAGGCATCTGCAAGGGCTCCCTCGTTGGAGGGTGCTAAATCTCAAGATATACCTGTGGGCCGCTGACCACCCGATGGTATAAATCGCTATTGATCAAACAATAATGAACTGCTTGCCTCCTCAACTGTTTGCTTTCTAACTTGTCTTCGGGAGTATTTCCTTGTCCAAGTAGTTTATCAGTGCGTGGAGCTACTCTGAAGCGGATCATATGCTTGTAATTTCAATGTTCATTAGGTCTAAAGGGGTCAACTTAATCATTATCTGCTGGTCATCTGAATCAGTGTGTGAATCCTCAGGCACTTCGTCCTGGTTTGAGATTTCCTCTTGATAGACAAACTCCCACTTGTGAAATTTTATCAAAAGTGTTTTGATTTTTTCTTGTCGATCTGGAGCACAGATGTCCTCCAAGGTAAAAACTTCATTCGCTCGGCTGACCACCAACTGGGAACTACTGTAGAGGCTGACTTCCCTAGCCCTCAATATGTAGGCTAAGTCAAGAGCTTGAATTATGGCATCATATTCTTCTTCGATGCTTGGACCTTTTACGGCATTGCAGAAGACCTTCTCGATAGGTGTCTCAACCCATAAATCAAGTTTGGCTTCTTGTCCTTTTGGATTCATGTCCGTATGGATTTTCCAGTGCCCAGACTCAATCGTCTCTGCACTCTTGATTGATTCCTCTGCCTTCAGTGCTAATGCCTCCACAAAATCTTAGGTGAAACCTTCTAGATCCTGTGACTTGACGGCTGTTCGTGGCTGATAAATGATATCATATTCTCCCAGTGTTTCAGCTCATTCTTCCAACCCTTTCGAGAGCCCAGGTTTAGACCAAATGGTCTGTAATGGCACAAAAGAAGCCACACTGACCATATGGCTGAGAAAATATGAACGCAACTTCTGAGTTGCCATGACCGCGACAGATAAATTGAACATGTAGAGGCAAAAGCCTATCTGGGGACAAAAGTCCTTTGCTTGCATACTTTATTGGAAACTTTCTCCCATCTTGTTCTCTTGCGAGAACTACATTCCACGCTACTTCTGAGATTGAGACATACAACAACAGGTGCTCCACCTGGGCTGGCTCGGTTATTGTCGGAAGCTGCAAGAGTTGCACCTTTACTTGGGCCAATACCATGCTACAATGTATCAACCACTAGGGTCCTTTCTGTTTTACCAGTACCACGGAGAGATGGTACCATAATTTTTCTGCCTTGGGAATTAGATGGCTCATCTCCAACAACGGTTCCCTCAACTCACCGATCTCTATTCTGGCCTTGCGCTCTATAGACTCGTACCAAAAGGTTTCCTCGTCGACCATATTCATCTCGGCTATCGGCCTTGAGTCGAGGTTTCTATCATATATAGGATAATTTCCAGGCACATACTGCTCACTTCGTAAGTCATTTACCCTGTGCAAGGTACGGTATTTGAAGACTTGGTGGACTGTTGAGGGTACTCCATTTACACTGTGTATCCATGGCCGTCCTAGGATAACATCATATGAAAGATTACATGTTAATACCTGGAAAGAGGTTATGCTCGTCACGCTCGGGATATGAACCGGTAGAGCTAGTTCTCCAACAGGCTCCTCGCGTAGGCCACTGAAGCTGATTATCCTGCGAAGGCTCGGAATCACCTGATAATATTGGTCTATCTTTTGTAATACCTCCCCCCGGATAATATTCACATCACCTCCCAGGTCAATTAGAGCTCGCCTAATCTGAAGGTTGGACACCCTTTTGGGGACGATGAGAGCACCGTGATGCCTTTTTTCCTCTTCTCTGCTGAATGTAATAGGGCTAACGAATGTCCCCGGCATTGAAGTCCCCCCCCCCCCAGCTGGGATTTTTCCCGGGGTTGCGAAGATCGCGTTGATGCTTCGCTGATCCACAAAGTCCGGTGCTCTTGAGCTCCTTCCTCCTTCTTCGATAATATCTTTAAGGTGCCCCTCCTTCAGTAGATGCTCAATTTCTAACATTAGGGCCTTGTAGTCAACCGTGGCATGGTCGTTGCTTCGATGGAAGTCACAGTAGGCCGTTGAATTCCTCTCAGTTGCGCCGTTTATGATGGGCGGCCACCGTACTTTTTGGCCTAATTTTCCAAAATGATTGGTAACCAGTTTCATGGTGTTGACTCGCAGACCAAAATTTCTGAAACTGTGGGGCTCTGTACATTATTCCTATGATCCGCTCCCACGGGTTCTGCCCTGCTTTCCTATTCCTTCTTGGCTTTATGTCTTTCCTTTTACACATATTCCACCCCCTTCTCCTATAGGGACGGACTCACTGCTTGTTTTCTTCGTTCATCTTCGGGGTTCTGGGGATGATCCGGCTCCAGGCGGAGCTTTTCAAGTTACCTCTGATGAAGGGCACTCCATGTTGACGCGGGGCGTTGAGTTAGCCTCTATTGAAACTCTCAAGTCTCTAACAATCCTCTAGAGTTCAAACTCTTGCCAAAGACTACCACCGCAATATTTTTTGGAACTGGAGGGAGCTCCATGCGTTCCTTCTGAAATCTTTCTAGGCAATTCTTCAGCAACTCGTCATCGTGATTTTGAATCTCGAAGATATCCTCCATGCGCTTCTCCCGCTTGCGGGTGCTAGAATGCGCTTTCTTGAATTAATCCTACATCCGAGTGAATTCACTCAATGGAACCCGTTGGTAGCTGAGTGTACCAAGCAAGCGCTCCCTTAGTCAAGGTCGATTCGAATCTCTTCGACAGAGAAAATTAGATTTCTTCCTCAAAGATTTTGTTGCATTTGACGGAAGTATTATGCAGCACTTTGCTCGCCCGGATCCATTGTCTTGTCGTACTTTAGGTTCCGGCAAGCGGGAGTGCTTTGGTACTCGGAACGGTGCAGTGCTTGCTTTGTATTGAAACGACCTTAGGTAGTCGTTTCGGATGTTAGGACTCCGATTGACATGTCAATCGGATACCTTCTTTCGATAACTAAATCAGACTTCGTTTGGTAGGTATCGAAAAAAGGTATCAGTTTCTGTTGTCAGTAAATTTTAAAAACAGGCTTTTGAGCTTGATTTTGGTGAATGAGCTCTGATTCAAAATTTGAAAGCATCGTTAGGTTTTTATGGTCATTTTTTACCTGTGTGAACTTTAGAAAGTGAATTTCGAGGTCGTTCGAATAATTTCTTTTAAAATTTTAAAAATTAATAATTTTATCTTTTTCCGTTTAATTCACATCTCGAGTTTCGAGAATCCAATTTGAGATCCGCCTTAGCGAAGATGTTAAATAAATTTTTTATAACTTTCTTGAGAAATTTGGGATTGTTCTGAATTTTATAGGAATGAATTTAATTTTTGTCATGATATCAAACTTTTTTTTTAAAAAAAAAAAAGAAAGAAAAAAGGAAAAGATAAAATATAGGGGAGGCGGTGGCTAAAGGGATTCTTATCCCTTAGCTACATTTATATATAAGTTAAAAGAGCAAGAAGGAAACAGAAAACATGAAAAACAAATAGAAGCAGAAACGAGAATAAAAAGAGAACGTAGAGGGGACAAATGCCAGAAAATAGAGAAAGGAAAGGAAAAGGAGAAGGAAATTATTAGAATTTTCACCCCGAATCATCCAGGTAATGATGTTAATTTTTTATTTCAGTTTATTATGTGTGGTTGAATATATTTTTGCGGTAGAAATTGAGATATTAGACATCATTTTAATGAGTTAAATTGATAGTTTAAATGGTTAATTGGACCTTGATAATGGAATTGATTATATATTCAGACTCAGGGAGTTATGGGGTACCCATAAATATAATTTATTAAGAGTTTGGTTATGTGATTTTAAACCATGTACATAGGCCTGGGCTGCATATTGCCTATGCAAATCGGGTGTCAGGTTCCTTACCGGATTGTTCTAAGATGTAAGTAATGAAGTCTTTAGCCTTATGTGATATATTTTGCTGCTTATTGAATACAGTGGGATCGTTTGGCAATGAATTCAAAGGACAAAGTGGTTGTTGAGTAGCACTGATAACTTTGGAACAAGGTAAATGATGTTATCAATTTCTTTTGGTGTCCTTTGGCCTTATAGATATTCTATCATGTGTTCCTTACGTGTCTAGCTATCGACAGGCATTCTTAGTACGCCTTAGCTTTGGATTTACATTGTATATTATATGTTATGCCCTGTTGTTGGTATTGCATTGATCATATGAGCATTGTACTCTGGTTTTGAGCTTGCATATACTTCCCGGTAGTCGATGAGAGTCCCGTGCTCGCCGCAATAGTATAAATATTTTGATCGGGTTTCACGGCGCAACAATATAAATATATGGATCGAGTTGTACGCCGCAACCATATAAATATATGGATAGGGCTTCACGCCGCAATAGTATAAATATGGATCGGGTTGCACGCCGCAATAGTATAAATATATGGATCGGGTTGCACGCTGCAACAATATTTCTATATAATAAGATGTGTTTTTTATTATTGATATGTTCAGGATACCTATATGTTCTGTCTATTTTATGTTCCGGGTTGTTTATGAGTTTTATGGTTCCATACATGTTTTCGGTTATTATCTGGCTCTGTCTTTTTGTTGTTGAAATAAGGTGCATTTGGATTATCTGCTTTTCTTTTCCATGGCTAGCATATCTGCTTCTTCGAAGTGGCTAGCCAGCCCCCACTTACTGAGTCCTTTTGACTGACTCTCTATATGATTCTTGTTTATTTATTTCATTTCGGCAGGTTCGCTCCAGGATTAAGTTCGCCGTTGTTAAGGAGCGACGACTTCAGCTATCAGGGTGAGCCAACTTTGTTCAGGATGGCTACCAGTTTTATGTTTATTATCTCAGTTATATCTTTATCCCTTTAGGAGGTGTTTATACTTCATTTGTATTCTTAAATGTCTATCTGGATAGCCCTAAACCTAGTACATTGGGTAGTTAGTTGTAACTTCTTCTGTACAGCTTATTTATAGCTATGTTTTTGTCTATTTAGGTATTATTTCTTATCTAAAAGTCAATTTTATGAATTCAATTCAGAAGGGTTCACTCGACGGGTTTAGGGGTAGATATCGGGTGCCCGCATGGCCTAGTCGAAATCTGGGTCTTGACATGTATGCATGTTTGTAAAATTTCTGCTCATCTACGGTGGTAACCTGGGGTGGAGCAACCGGCACGTTACCAATCCGATCGTGGATGGCCTTTATCTCCTTTAGGATATCCTGGATGACAGGTGTTTCTTTGAGGTCCTTACTATAAACTGTTGTAGAGTTTCCGAGGGCAGCATCAACATTGAGCCTGCGATTAGGAACGGATATAGTGAATCGTTCACGAGCACTGGTCCTTGCGGGGATGCTGGCCCCTTAGACGATCCAGCAAACATCGCTCCTAACTTTTTGATCATGCCCTCGACCATGTTGACCGAGTTCTGCTCTGCCTGTTCCTACAGGGTATTGATGTGATTAACAAGGAAACCTCTTAAACTTAGAATTACCTTCGCGTGGTTGATCGCCTTCGCCGTCGTTGTCTACATGGACTAGCTGTTTTGCAGGATCCTTTGGTTGCAGGCTAGGATCGTTGGGATCCTGTGCGGACTCGTCTACTGTGTCAGTAGTGTTCTTTGGGATGTTATCATTTTTTTCTGACATGACTGCACCTTTTTCTTCATAGAACACCTTTTTCTTCATAAACAATTAAATTTGCAAGAGGGTCACAAGTAATCCAGTAAATACGAAGGAAAAAGTAAGTAAATAGATATAAAAGTAATGAACAAGAAAGTAAGTAATATTATTCGTTTAGAATAGCGTGATTCAGTATGAATCGCTTGATGTACAATATAATGTAAGGAGGGGTATTACGATAAAATACAAAGACTAATAAAGGCTGTGGGCCTATAAACTCAAAGGCGGTAGTATATACGAAACCCTAACTAGGAGACTGTAAACCCTAACACAGCGGGATGTATGCCTTGCGTCCTATGATCGTACCACCTGAATGATCGTAACTTTTGGAGCAAGTGTGTATCCTCTCTGCCCGGTGACTTGTAAGATAAACCTAGTCTCGCCAGGTGGACTTGTATTCCCGTAATAGTAGATGGCATACTTTTGCCCACAGAAAGTCAGCTCCTAAAGCCTCGTTAAATGATTCTTCTTCGGCAAATGACCATTGCAGGGTGAATTTTCCTTTTTCTATGGGGATCATAGCATCCGCTTTGTATGTTAGTTAGGATGGAGTCTCTTCTATGTTGGCTTTTGATGTGGTGTGATAAGCCCATAGTACTCCTGGCAGTTCCTAATGCATCTTACCTTTGACCTCTTTAAGTCATTTCTTCAAGCTTTCCGCAATAGTCTTGTTGGAAGACTCAAGTCGCCCGTTGGTTGTAAGGTGGTATGGCGTTGAGGCAATCCTCTTTATTTCCCACTCCTTCAAGAAAGCGGTGATCTTGTATCCTATGAATTGTGGTTCGTTGTCATTGGTGATTTCCACTGGAATTTTGAAGAAGCAGATGATGTTTTCCAGATGAACTTTATCACATTATATTCTCGGACTCAAGAGCAGCCTGCCGCTTCAACCCATTGAGTGAAATAGTCTGTCATGATGAGCAAAAATTTGACACCTCCGAGCGCTTTAGGCATGGGCCCTACAGTATCCATTCTCCATTTCATGAAAGGACATGGGGCTACTATTGGATGTAAAAGCTTCGCTGGCTTATGAAGTATATGGGAGAATCTCTTGCAATTGTCACACACTCAGAAAAATTTGCTTGCAGCATCTTCCATTTGGGCCTAGAAATAGCTCGCCCTGATTATTTCCGATCTAAAGACCTTCCACCGGTGTTATATTCACATTGCCCTACGTGGATTTCTCTTAACACATAATCAACTTGCGATGGCCCTAAGCATTTAGCTAAAGGGCCACCGTACATTCTGCGATACAATTCTACGTTGATCAAGCAATAATGAGCCGCTTTAACTATCAGCCTCCTGCTTTATTTCCTGTCTTTTGGGAGTGTTCCCTTGTCCATGTATTTGATGACGGGCGTCGCCAATCCCAGACAAGTCCCATAATGTTAACCTCGTGGTGCTTGACGTCCGTGTAGGTTAACTCAATAACAATTCCTGGGCTGCCTGCGTTCATATTTGCAGCGGCCGCTAGACAGTCTAGAGCATCAGCCTCTGTGCTTTCTACTCTTGGTACTTGATCGACCTTCCATTTTTGAAAATTTTTCAAGCGCTTCTCCAACCTGGCTAGGGACTCCTGCATGCGAGCGTTTTTTTGCGGCAAACGCTCAATTTATCTGATTGACCACTAGTTGAGAGTTGCTAAAGAGCCTGATCTTCCTGGCCCCCAATATGTAGGGTAAGTCAAGTGCTTGAATTACGACTTCATATTTTGCTTCATTAGTTGTGATTGGTGGGCCCCTAATGGCCCTCCAAAATATATTCTTGGTCAGGGATTTGATCACAAAACCGAGACCAGCTCCTTTGACATTCAATGCTCCATCGGTGTAGATCACCCATCCAGGGGTCATTTTGTATTCAATTTCGGCCTTCGGCATCATATCGACACTGAAGTAAACAACAAAGTTTGCAAAGACTTGTGACTTAATGGCCGTGCGTGGCTGATAGACGATATCCTAATCTCCAAATTTTACGCCCTATGTTGCTAGCCCGGCCGAGAGCTCGGGGTTGTGCAAGATAGTCCACAATGGGAAAGAGGAGACTACGATGATCGTATGGCTCTGAAAGTATGGCCGCAACTTCATTGCTTCCATTACTAATGCCAGCGCCAGTTTTCCCAGATGCTGATATTGGGTTTCTGCATCCAAGAGAGATTTGCTCACGTAGCATATGGGAGATTGCACTCTCTTCTCCTCACATACAAGAACTGCACTCATAGCAACTTCAGACACCGCGAGATACATCAGTAACGGCTCTCCCTCTCGCAGCTTGGTTAGCAACGGGGGATTGACAAGATACTGCTTCAGCTCTAGGAGTGCCTGATTGTGTTGCTCCATCTATTCAAAACTCTTATTCTTCTTTAGGATATTAAAGAATTTGTGACACCTTTCTAAAGATCTGAGATAAACTGGCTAAGCGCGGCTATCAGACCGTTGAGCCTTTTCCCCTCCACTTTGCTCTTCAGCTCTTCTGGTATGGCCTTGATTGCTTTGATTTTGGTGGGATTTGCATCTATCTTTCTATTAGAGACAATGAACCCGAGAAATATTCCTGTGGATACGCCAAAGGCGCATTTTTCTAGATTAACCTTCATACCAAACTTGTCAAAGATGTTGAATGCTATTTCCAAGTAACTGATGTGGTCTTTAGTGAATTCGATTTGACCAACATGTCGTCGTTTTAAACCTCCATAGTTTTGCCGATCTGCTCCTTGAACATCAGGTTCACCAATCTCTGATAAGTTGCCCCTACGGTTTTCAAACCAAAAGGCATTACTCAGTAACAGTAACTCCCCTTGTCCGAGATGAAAGAGGTTCTCTCTTAGTTATCTGGGTTCATGAGGATCTTATTGTATCTCGAGTACGCATCTAACAAACTAAGAGCTGTGTGGCCCACCGTCGAATCGATAAGTTGATTGATGTTGGGCAACAGAAAGGAGTCCTAGGGGCATACTTTATTCAGGTCTGTGAAGTCGATGCACATTCTCTATTTTTCATTCTTCTTTTTGACCACCACAACGTTGGACAACCATTCAAGGTATTGAACCTCGCGAATGAATCCGTTGTTTAACAGCTTCTCAACCTCTTCATGGACTGCCAGCCCCTTTTCACGGTTTATTGGTCGTTTCTTTTATTTTTCATGCTTGAAGTTTGGGTTGACATTTAAATTATGTGTGATGATGCTAGTTGAGATTCCAAGTATGTCGGTATGTTTCCAGGCGAACGTGCCTGACCGAGCATGCAGGAAGATGGCGAATTCATGCTTTGCTTCGGCCAAGAGTTTGGCCCCCACATAGAATTTCTTATCTGGGAACCTCTCATCAAAGATTACTGGGTCGAGGTTGTCGAAAATTGCCTTGGTAGTCTTCTCTTCATCATCGGAGTCTCGGGACATGACGGCTTCCTCTCGGGGTCCAGTTCTTCGTGCCCTTCGGATCCGAATGGTATGTTGGTAACTAAGTAGTGGTCGAGCACTTTTTCCAACATCTTCCGCTGGTTCTTTACCTCATTCTTTACCGCTCATATCACATCAGCCACATAGCAAGTTCTGGATAGCTTTTGCTACCCTCGAGTCTCTCTCACTCCCCAAAGGGTAGGGTATAAGGACCTGATGTAGTGTAGATGGCACTGCGCGTACTTCGTCTATCCAGGGTCTTCCCAGGATAATTTTATAGGAGACATCGCATGTCATCACCTGGAAGGATGTTACTTTTATTACCCCGGGGAGGTGGACCGGCAGGAGCACTTCTCCAATAGACCTCTCACTAGAGCTATTAGAAGTGGTTATCGTGTATGGGCTGGGGATTATCTGGTGCTGCACCTTCATCTGGAAGATGGCTGCCCAGTGGATAATATTTACATCACTGCCTGGATTTACCAACACACGCTTGGTCTGAGCGTCATGCACCTAAAAGGTAAGGATAAAGCATCTTGGTTAGGGTAGAGGATCTGCTTTATATCTTTATCATCAAATTCAATGGCATTGATACGGGGCTTCTTGGTTACCTCCTGGTCAGCTTCACAAACCATAATGGTTCTAGCCCAATTGTTATCAACCCTGGACACCCGAAGATCATATTTACAGACTTCGAGGTACCGTGGTCTTTAGCCGTTACTTTGTTTGAGCTACTATAGGGCGCGGATTCTCGATGGGATGCTGGCCTCAATAGTGAGCAAAGAAATGCTGTTTTTCGACATCCGCTCGTAGTTTCAGCAATGTCGGCTGAGTTATGAGCCATCTATCGGGTCTTGATGGTGGCATTCTGTGAGGAGTCGTCGTTGCCGTCCGACATCGCTACACTTTTTCCTTCGTAGAAACCTACAATTGTTTGGGCCCCATGGTGGGCGCCAAATTATTAATTCCTAAATTTAGTCGTCTACGTTAAACAATTAAATTTGTTAGAGGGTCTTAAGCAATAGGGCATTATGAAGGAAAATACAGGAAATAGAGAGAAAAACTAATAGACAAGAAAGTAAAGAGTATAATTCCTTGAGAATAGCCGAATTCTGTGTGAATGGCTTGATTTTATAATACAATGGTAGGAGGGGTGTTTATAGCAATGATTTGCTCAATCCTAACTATGGTAAGATACAAACACTAATAAGACCATAGGCCTATATACTTAAAGCTATGGCATATACTGAACCCTAACTAGGAAACTGTAAATCCTACGGCGGCGGATGCATACCTTTTATCCTATGCCCATACCGTCTGAGCGGCTGTGGTTTGAGGAGCAGGGGTGTATCCTCTGCGCTCAGTGACTTGTAAGCAAATTCTAGTCTCACCAGCTGGACTTGTATCCCCGTAATCATAGGTGCATATGTTTATGCCTGAAATTGGACGTTTAGGTTAAATAATTGAATTTATAAGAGTTTCAAAAGCAATATAGTAAATAGGATGGAAAAAGTAAGTAAATAGAGAGAATTTTAATTAACAAGAAGTAAGTAGTATTTTTCCTTGAGAATAACCGGATTCGGTGTGAATCGCTTGACGTAAAATACAATGAGAAGAGCGGTATTTATAGTAGATATTACCCAGTCCTAATTATAGTAAAATACAAAGACTAATAAAGGCTATGAGCCTATAAAATCAAGGCGGTGGTATATAAGAAACCCTAACTAGCACACTATAAACTCTAAGACAGCGGGATGTACGCCTTTCGTCCTAAGCACGTACCGCCTGAATGGTCGTAGCTTGAGGAGCAAGCGTGTATCCTCTGTGCCCGGTGACTTGTAGTCTAAGTCGAGTCTCTCCAGCTGGACTCGTATCCCTATAATAGTAGGTGGAATATTTTTTCCCATACAGTCAGCCCCCCACTAGCTGAGTACCGACGTGAGTAGTCAGGAAGTGAAAAAGGCATGATGGACGACGTAAAGATGTCCCTGCACCCGATACTCGTCCCATGTCTCTTCTCATGAGTTGCATTGAATGAAAATACTCATGTACAATGATGTGTACCCTCGCGATTGGAGGGGTTTTTTTACATATCTTCCCAAAGCTACCATTGCTCTGTTATATCCCGTAATTATTGGGATACACATTACGTAAACTGTAATAATCACGACCCCACATAATCACTATCCCACGTAATCAAGAACATTCAGCTTCCCATCCAAGCATCCGCTTAGGCGTGTATAAATAAGTCGTAACTATAGAGGTTTTTATTTATCTTCAAATTATTCAAGAGCTTTCCTTCAAAAGACAAATCTTCTTCCAGCCTTATCAACAATTATATCCTTTGACATGGCCCAAAGAGTAAACGTCCTTCCCGTAAACTTCAGAGCCTAAGATTATCTTCCTGCAACCTTTAATTTTGAAGGTGATGGCTAAATGCAAGGTCAGACACCCAAACAGGAAGGTGAGAATTGTAACCTTTCTATTGAGTTCTACCCGTCTTCAGTTATGAGGTATGACATAACCCATATCAGGCTTCATTATAAGTGGCCTAAAATCATAGACATCATTTTCGCTACTGCTGAAGAGAGAATTTCCTCCCTTCGTGTTGGTTACTCGATAGTCCATACATATCATTTAACTCTGCATCTAAACGAGCGTGTTCACTTAATTATTGAAGAGATATGCCGCCAATACAACATCTGCCTGGGTCAAGTAGGGCCCTCCATCTGGCGCTTGGATGGCTATGTTAGATCACCTGGCAAACCACGCCAAGGTAAAATTTTCCTTCTGGCATCTTTTTGCTTTCTACTCTCCCCGTCTTCACAAGGCGGGCATGTTAATGTTTATCAAACAGCAGAAGAAAGTTGTGGTCCCCAATAGTGAAGACTCCAAAAATCGTGGCTGAGTCCATCGGCATGTGGCGGTGCGGACACCAGACATAGATTCCTCTCTTTTCCAAAGGTCTTCAACTAGAGATATAAGTTTATGTGCCCTTGTCATTGTACATTCCGCATCTGTTGTTTCTTCAAAGTGACTCTTCATCCTCCTTAGTGAATTTCGCGACTGCGATACACTTAACTTATAATGAGTTAACCATGTGGGTCACATCGATCTTTGTGAGAAACCCTCGTACATCAATTCCTTTCACAGCCTTAGCCAGTGCAAACGGTTGGTGGGGAAAGTGTCATGACCTAACCTAGGGCCACGATGTATGACCAACACTAAGTGTCGGTCATCGCTAATCCTGCTGATAATCTATGAATTATAGAGATGAGGTGGCAACCTGGTTATGAATACATATATATTTACAGAAAACATAAAGTCTGGAAAAATGACAAGGCTATCACACGCTAATATACATAACATACTTACTACACCACAGAGGGACATATCTACAGGCCTCTAAGAGTTCTGAACTGAATATACAAAGGACGGGACAAGGCCCCGCCATACCCAAACTGGCTGACTGTAGACATACCAAAAGATAAGTAACTCCGGGAGTAAGTGGACAGACTCCAATAGCTGATAGATGGCCTACTAACGTAATCTAAGCATTGATCTATCTGCACTTGCGCGGCATGAAACGCAGCACCCCAAAAAAGGTCGTGAGTACAATATGTACCAAGTATGTAAGGCATAAGCATATAATATATCATAGCTGAATGAAACTGTAAGGCTGGGATATAAATATGTAAATATGAGCTGGAGCATAGCAATATAGCTAGAAATTTGAAGAACGTACTAAACATAATCTGAATATAAACTGAAGTCTAGCTGAATCTGAAACTGAAGACAGAGCTGAACTGTACTGATAAATAACTGTAATATGACTGATAAATGATAACTAGAAACTTGAACTGATAGCTGTCAACTGATACCGACACTAAGAGCTGGTGGCTGATAACTGAGAACTGATAACTGGTACTGAGCTAAAACTGAACTGTTATATAGACTGGTACCTGTCTGGTGTTATGGGCTGTATCCCCCCACATCAGGTAACTGAACATATGAACTAGCCTCAAGTATAATCATGCAGTGCATACTGTGGCTATATACGCGTATATAACAAACCTGGCGGGTGTTATGGGCTATGTCCCCCTAGCCAGTAATATCTGATCTCTCTGGTCAAAGTGTGTGAATGACACTCGATCACACTAGGTTTTTTCAACTCCCGCCTGAACCAGAGGGGCTGTATCCCCCAGACGGGTAGTATCACACGCGATCGGACTGTGTGTCCAATGTCCAGCCTCTATGGGGGACTCCAAATCACATATAACATGATCACTATATAAGCATAAGCATGTATGAGGCATAACACATGTGGCAACAGAAGATATGGACTCAAAGGAATGATAAGAAAACTCTGGATGCAATTATAGACACAACCTAGAACTCAGAATTTGTTAAACCCTTTGAATTTCTATAAATTTTCGGTAGAGTTTCCCCTGAAACTGGTTGATCCGCAAAAATACAACCAGCATTATACTATACACGGGAATGGATACCCGGATAAACTGACAACATAAACATGTTAAATGGATAACAAGATGAGACGACTGGATGACATAACAAATCCGCAGATAGAATATCTGGACAACACCACTGTCCTGTATTTCGATCTAATTTTCAGAGTGTAGATCAAGGATATAGACTTCATGGTCTTCATGAAAGTTTTGAATATATGTCTTAGGGTTCTGGGATTCTTAAATAATGTAAATATCAATTTTGTACAAGGATTTATGATCAATATACTAACAACTGTCAAAAGATCAAAATAATTTTTTAGATTTTGAAATGTTTTGTCTTGGTGATTTGGACGTCTTTCACCTTGAATTTTAGTACCAAATTAAGTATATACAAGGTTTCCTTAATGATATACAAGTAACCAACAAGAAAAACCATGTTTGGAACTAAGAAAAACATCAAAATCTGCAAGATACATTCCTTGCAAAAAGAAAGATTTAACCTTACATACTTTTGATGTTTCTTCTTTCTAAACCTTGTTTCCTTTAAATTCTACACCTTCTAAAGCTTAAAAAAGCTATAATATAGAATTTAGGTACTTTCCTTAGCCAAATAATTCTAAAACTCAATCTGTAGACGAAATTTAATGTAGCATAACATTACCTTAATCGCGTAGAGCGTTTTGACGCAATCCGTCTTCAATTTCGAGTTACGATTGACGTCCTTCCTTCAAAATCATAAAAGTGGCTTAAGCATTTATGGGAGCACTATTTCTATTGTGTATGTTCTGGAAATAACGAAAAAAATACATGTTTTCCTTTTATACCCGAAACATTTCAGTTCTAGCCCTCTTTTGCGCTTATGTCCCTTCTTCTGGCCTGACTTCTGATGCTCAAATCTTTTTATCCATATATTGTATGAACAAAAAGTCAAAAGTTTTAGAAACTACACTCCAAGACCTTCAATTTGGTATATGATATGTCCCAAAAAGAGCTCATATATCACACATAATTAATTTCTGAAAAAGCTTCCTTACAAGGCAATTCCTTAATCGGTTTTTCTGCAACTTAAATTTGATTTTTCCCAAACTTTATATTCAACATATAAACATCATACATGGTTATATTATGACTTTAAATTAACTTAAATCATTCTTAACATGTCTTTAGAGTGATATACGTCACTTTAGTCATACGGGGTGTAACAGAAAGGACCATGGTAAGTCTTCTCTTTCGAATTTCTCTTTTGATCTCTAGTTTCCACTGTCTTCATTACTTCCTCTTCGTCTCAGGGTTCTCCCATCTTGATATGCCCCCATTGAAAGAGATTAAGATTGTTGCCCTGCACATGGCTCCCTTGCCTGATGTGCGAGCGTCTGGAAAGAGAGTCACTGAGAGGGCGAGCAGCTCCCATTCATCAAAGAGAAAAAGGCCTACCAATTTTAACAATGTGGTGGTTGTTAACGAGACCTTGGGGATTTCTAATTATCAGGGCGAAGTCCCCCGAGTGCCTGAATCAGAAGCAGTCGAGACTCCTTCTTCTGCTGCTGTTGAATTTGGCCCATCTACGTAAAAGCACAAACACTTGATAGATGAAGCTCCTGAGCCCGGAGAGGAAGGTGGAATGGAGGATGAAGTGGTGTTACCATCGATTCACCTCGAGCCCCAGTCATCAGGTCAGTTCTTTACTTTATGTATTGCTAGTGAAATTTCCTCATGCGCTTCATAAGTAAACACCTTTTGTGTATATGTATAGCCTACTATACTGGCACCAGCCTCTGAGATGACCGGGTCTTTCAAGCCGTAGATGCAAATGCTGTAGCTGAACCCGTGGATGGAGCCCGCGAGAATGTTATCCCATTGCTGCGGGAGTTAACCTGTTCAAGAGCCCAAGGGTTGTGACAGACCACAGCTCGCTGGTTATAGCCGCCAGAAGCTGCTTGAGGTCGTCGCAGGGTGCTCTTTTTGGGTAAACTTTCCTTCTTTATTTTTCAGCATTTTGTGAATTGAATCTTTGCTCTCCTCTCTTAAATATCTATTCAAACATCCGTCCAGGGGCTGATGGTTTATCATGAAAAACTCCGTCGATGAGGCTCAGATGAGAACCTGAAAGAGGAGAACGAAGCCCCGTGAGGACAGGTGGCTAATCTGCACCCTTTCGTGGAGGAAGTTGAACGACTGAGAGGGGAGCTTCAGACCACGTGGAAAGCTTATCACATGGAATCCCTGATAAGTAAAACCTTGATGAAGTAATGAGCAATGAGATCCGTAAGCGCGAGAAGTCTGTGGAAACCCTTCAATCTTCCCTTACGAAGGCCAAGCTCTCAGAGCAGCTTCAGCGCAATAATGCAGCCCGCCTAGAAGTGGTTATGGAGGCTCTCTGACGCTGTCTGAGGTAGATAAAAGGATTAATGTTGTTGAAAAAAGTGTATCTGATGTTAGGGGCCTTTTCACCTTCCTTTAAGATGAGAACGACATGCTGAAAAGCAAAGTGGCATCCATGGAGAAGGTCCGTGATAAGCTTTGCAATGACACTCATAATAGGAAGGAGCAAATAAATGCCTTGAATGCTCGCTGCATAGCTGAGGCGGATCGTGCTAACATCGCGGCCGCTCACGCCACCTTTCTCCAGGTTCAGGACGACCCTAGTGTGGACTTAGATGCGGTGATTGCCTCGTTGACTGAGCTTGTGCCTCAAGCAGATGCTCAGATAGGATCTAACTTTGAAGAAAGCTTTGAAGAGGTTAATGGCAAAAGTGGGGATGAAGCGCTGGATGGGGAACCTGCAGCTGGTGAAGGAGGTCCTTTACGGAGTGTTGCCTTTGAGGAAGACCCCCGAGAGAGAAATAGAAATCCCCCATGATGCTAAGATTATTTTTACATCTGAGTTCTGAACCTTTGCCCGTGCTTTGCGGGTGCTATGAAATGTTTTTACCTGTTTTGAGGCTTTTTTACTATAATTATTTGTTTGTGACAATTTTAGTTTCTACCGCAATTAATTTATTAAGTAATGTCCTTGTTAAGTCGTGCCTTCATGGGCGTATGAACCTAAAGGTTAGGTGGATTTCAGACATCCTGTATGTTCTATTGTCTAAAACATTTATCGGCGAGCCTGCTCGGGCAATTACATATGTTGTGTGCGCTTGTGTTTGGCGGCTTTAATTGTGTCCGTGGTAGACGGTTGTTTGCGCCCATAATGGGACATCTTTAACCCATCTATATAACGGGGTATTTTTGCGTCCAATTTTCAACGTCTCCGCTTAGTTACTTAGGTATTTTAAGACTTTTTGGCACTATGTGGGTGGCCGTCCCCACCGGCATATAAGCGTAAATTTGTTGAATTGATGAGTTCAATTTATGAATAATGATAGGTGGCTGAGGTCGACGTGATCTAGCTCCAAGCGAGTAGTTTACCCTACTTTCTTCACAAAAAGTGAGTGTATAACTTAAACTTGAGTTTGGCCAGGGCTATAAATATTTGGATCAAGATTGTAAAATTAACTAAGTGGAATAGTAGTTTTATTGATGAATAGGGACGCAAGGTCTGAACTGTTGCGGGTTAAAATCCGTAACATAGCTGATAAGTACGAAAATACTGAAATCAAAATTAAAAGAAATTAGAGACTTAATTAAAGTAAATACTGAAAAGAATTATACTTCCAAGTGCTCTACCCCTTCTCCCCCCCACCGATTCAAACCGGATTGGCGCTCATGACATTGGCGGATTTAAACTTAACATGAAAAGCTTAGAATATTTCAAAAGAGATTGGAAGCTAAGAATCAAGGCAAAAGACTACCACAGTAAACAAGTGAAGCAGCTGGGGCAAATACCGGAGGCTACAGGGCCTGTTTACATGCTTACTGCCTCAGCTCCAAAATTAATTAAACTCGGTCGCGTGGATCGCGCAAGGACAAACAACTGCGCAGCGCGATCATGAGGTCCCAAACGCGATCGCGTAGAGGCTGAAGAAGTTAACCTTCACAAATGCGTGGCCTTTGGCGCGTTCGCGAAGCACTGCTGGATTGGTCATCACGATCGCGTCCCTTCAGTCGCGATAGCGCTGAGAAATGATCAGAAGTCTACTTCAAGTTAATGACTTTTAGTTCAGCCCACTTTAGGGGCAATTAAGGCAATGTCATGCAATTTTTAGAAATCAGTATTTAAGCCCACTTAGCCTCATTTTCTAGAGTTAGTTTTTGGATGATAATTATTGAGAGTAAACATTGGCTAAGCATATTGCTTGAGCACTTTCTTTCCTTGGTTTGTAATTGGATTAGATCCAATTGAGGATCAATTAGTATATGTTCATTTTGATTGTTGTTTTAAGGGGTGATTAGGCCTCACCTCCTAATCCATTTTCCTAATTCCGAATCAATTCAAATTGGGTATTACTTTTATCATTTTATTTTCTTGTTATTTTTCTAATCCTAGTTAGGATCATATCATTTGGTATCAGAGCTTGAATTAGTGTTTGTTCCTACAAACACTAACTAGTTTTTGTTTATCAAATCTGAAAAATCACAAAAAAATCAAAAAATCCAAAAAAAAAAAAGTCTTAGGTTAAGGTTTCCTTTGGATGAAATATTTGTTACCAATTGTTGCTTGGTGATTCTAGAAGCTGATTCTCGAAGGAAATGAACAACAAACAACATTTGGGGTGGTAATTTGAAGAATCAAAATCTAGGGTTCTTCTTCAAAAAAGATTTGAGGCTTTTGCATTTTGGGTGTTGTTTTTGAAGAATTGATCATTGGAGTTTGTTCACGGACATATAAGGAGCTTATATATCAAATTTGGAGCAAAAACAAGTTGATTTTTGAAGATTCAAGTGAAGAAAATTTCCAGAAATTAGGGCTTCAAGTTCTACATCAAACTCAGAATTTGCTCTTCACGATTGCACGACAAGTGTCGTGATCGTGCAGGCTTATTGATTTATTGCTCTTCGCGATCGCGAAGCGACAGCGCAGAGTTATTGATTCCTCTTCGCGATCGGGCACCTTCTGTCGCGACAGCGCTGAACAAAAATTATTCCTCTTTGCGATAGCTCGTGTTCTCACGCGACAGCGCTGAACAAAAGAATCAGTCACTTCACAGATTGCTCGGAATAACCCATCAACAGTTTCAGATTACCAAAACCCCTATCATATCATCAAATACAGTGAGTTTGTAGATCATAAAAAAATTTCATCCAAATCCAAATTCGTTACGTGCCAATTCAATTCGAGCCTTCCTTTCTTCATTTCCTTGACATTTTCTAATTCCGTCCGATTAGCTTTCATTGTCCGTTCTTTGCCACATCAACTCCATTCCATCCCTAATTGGATTGAGTTCGAATGTCAAATCAGTATTGAGTGCGAAAAGAACCTTGACTTTGCCAACGAGAGGAAAAAGGCAAAAGTTGTGAGAACATTAGAGCGAGTAAAAGTCAATCATTGAGTGTAAACACGATCAAATCGAGTGTAATCAAATCGAGTGTAAACACTTAGGGAGTGGAATTAGTGACGACTCTTTCTACTAACCTTTGTTTGTTTGTTTGTTTGTAGGTATGATGACTCAAAAAGAAGTCGAGGCAGACATGAAGGTCAAAACCATATTGCAAGCCTTGATGGCGAGTGTTAATTCAATGCAAGATGAATTCAAACGGATGAAGGAGACAGTTGATGACCTATCCCGAAAAGACAGGCTGCGGGAAATGGGAAAGCAAGTGATTCAGACACCTCCAACCGTGAGGGTGTGGGGTGATGGACCTAGTATGCTCTCTCGGGCTAATGACTGTTACTCTCACACGGTGGTCAAAGATACCTACTTTCCAAATGCTATTCCACAAGAAAAGGATCCTACTTAAGATCATCCAAAGCAAGTTCCACTACCTAGTAGTGGAAATGGCAAGATCAAAAAAGTTGTGATAGTTGAAGTCTCGGAACAAAAATATGGCACCATTAGAATTTCCAAGAGAAAGGGCCAAAGTAAAAGGGATAGGAGGTACATAGAATTGCCTAAGTTGCAAGCAAAATATAAAAAGGAGCTCTATGTCCTTTGGGAATCTCAATTGGAGGAGATCGTTGTGCAAGAAGACATTTGAAAGGAGTTGGATAAATTGACTTTGGTGGCATGGGCTCTTTCACTAGACTTGAGAAACCATTATAATCTAAATCGTGGGCGGCCTTGGGAACCTCTTTGGCCACCAAAGCCCAATTGGCATGATATTAAAAAAAATTGAGGAACCATTTTGGGATACACGAAAAGCTTCCCCATGATGATTTATCTTGTAACCTTGATATTCCAATCAAAAGAAATTATGAGAGAGAAAAGATTGAGAGGTGTAAGGGTGAGATAAGTGTCAACTCAAGAGAGGAAAAAGGAGAGGATGAGTTGAAAAATGAGAGTGAGTTGTAACCAAAAGAAAATGAAGAGGGTGAGGAAGAAAAGAATGAAGAGAGTGAGGGAAAAGAAATGGAGAGTCAAGAAAAACAAAGAGCATGAGAGAGGCTACTCATTGCTTTAACTCTAACCCCCTCACTACTTCTTTTAGTAGTGATGTCTTTTTTTTAGGTTCTTGTGGATGTGGTTGCATAAATGATTCATCATTGGAAAAAGACTCTTGCTTGGAAGAAAATAATGATGTCAAAAATGCTTCTCCAATTGGTCAAGTAAGCCCTAATCTTGAAATTCAAGGTAAAGAAAATTATTTGGTGCTTCAAGGTAAGATAGCTAACCCTCACTCTTGTATTTCTTTGGGTGGGCTAGATAGAGAAAGTGGTCAAATTGGTGGTCTTGAAAATCAAGAAAGCATGATTAAAATTCATTCCTTATTTTATTTCATGAGTTCCATAAAGAATACAGGATTGGATGATAATTGTGCTAATTATTCTTATGATGACAGTGATCTTTCTCTTGTGAATAAAGAAAAATAATTGTTTGGACCGTGTGATATATTGAGTGGTAGCATTCTTGATGTTGGTATTAGTAGTTGCTTGTGTCAAGTTGAAAATAGTGATAGATTGGAAGGTGTGTACTTAGTTGAAGAAAGTGAAGAATTGTATTTGAATGATAATGAACTGTCTTCCTTTTTGTTTGAAATTCATAAATCGTGTTTTGAGTTATTAAGTGAGTGTACACTTGAAAAGGTAAAATGTTCTTTGGATTGTCCTAGTTTTGACCTTGTGCTTGATAGAGATTCTAATTTGGAAAGTGAGCTTGAATATATGGACACCATTGATCATGTTTCCTTGAATGATATATTTATTTTGAACTTGTTTGCACTTGATGAAAATGATGAGTCAATGTTTCAAGAATGTATAACTTGTGAAAATGATTCTTGTGACTTGCTTGAAAGTGCTAATTGTGTGGATGTTAGCAAGCTAACTCCCAAAATATTTGTTGAAAGCTTTTCTTATATTGGTAAGTCCTCCAAAAATGAAAAGGGTCTTTTAAAGAAGGAGGGAGACACTAGTGATAGTAGTAGTAACTTGCTTGATGCTCATTTTAATGTCATGTTCTTTAGTTACTCTATTCCTAGTTTTGAGGATTTAATTTGGAGGGATTTTGTGAATGCTTCTAGAAAGAAATGCAAAAAAAGAAACATATTTGAGGCATTTCCAAATATCCATGGGTATAATTATGATAATCCTTTTCTTGATGAGTTTATTAACCCTCTTGGTCCATTTGTATAAGACTATCAAGAGAGGATCTACAAAGAGGTAAGATACTTGCAAGCATCTTCTTGGACTACAAAAAGTTTTGACGTGTGGTTGTCTTCTAAAGCCCAAGAATGGTTTGCTTGAATGGCTAGTTCTTATTTTTAGGCTTTCCAAAACCATTGAGGTATGAGTGGGAATATTCCTTGAGTCATTTGACTCTTGGCTCCACCAAAAAAGTATGAGGTTTGAGTGGGAATATTCAACTCCATCATCTTTCTTATGCAATGTCTATAAAGCTTGTGACTTGGTGCTTATTCCAGTTATTGTTTTGCTAGGTCCAAATTAGAGGACAGATTTCTTTAAAGAAGGAGGGAATGATGCAAACTGGATTGGCCCTCATGACATTGGCAGATTTAGACTTAACATCAAAAGCTTGGAGTGTTTCAATAGAGCTTGGAAGCCAAGAATCAAGGCAAAAGATGGCCAAAGTGAACAAGTGAAGCAGCTGGGGCAAATATTAGAGGCTAGAGGGCCTGTTTACATGCTTACTACCTTAGCTCCAAAATTAATTCGACGTGGTCGCGTGGCCACATACGCGATCGCGCAGGGACGAACAACTGTGCAGCGCGATCGCGAGGTCCCAAACGAGATCACGCAGAGGCTGAGGAAGTTAACCTTCACAAATGTGTGGCCTTTGGCGCGTTCGCAAAGCACTGCTGGATTGGTCATCGCAATCGTATCCCGTCAATCGCGATAGCGCTGAGAGATGATCAGAAGCCCACTTCAAGTTAATGACTTTTATTTCAGCCTACTTTAGGGGCAATTAAGGAAATGTCATGCCATTTTTAGAAACTGGTATAGCCCACTTAGACTCATTTTCTAGAGTTAGTTTCTGGATGATAATTATTGAGAGTAAACATTGGCTAAAAATGTTGCTTGAGCACTTTCTTTCCTTGGTTTGCAATTGGATTAGATCCAATTGAGGATCAATTAGTATAGGTTCATTTTGATTGTTGCTTTAAGGGGGTGATTAGGCCTAACCTCCTAACCCATTTTCTTTATTCCAAATCAGTTCAAATTGGGTCTTGCTTTTATCATTTTATTTTCTTGTTATTTTCCTAATCCTAGTTAGGATCATATCACCCCCCCCTCCTTCCCAAAAAAAAAAAAAATTACTTTTGTCAACCGACCAATCAGAATCATTATCTCTGTTGATTGATGTTTCGAGGCCTTCATCGGCTTTAGGGAGATCTGCCTCTGGTACCCTTGCTGCCTCCTGATCTCCATTGATCTCTTTTATTCCCCATTTATTGGGGTACTTGAGTTTTTGATGCCATGTAGAAGGCACTGCTTTAACCTGGTGAATCCATGGTCTTCCTATGATTGCGTTATATGGGACCCCTCATTTGGTTACCTAAAAAGATGAAACATAATCCGCTTCTAGAACGCGTGTAGCAAGGCTAACTTCCCCGACAGATTTTTCGCAAGAGTTGTTAAAGCCTGCCAATGTATAGAAATTCGGAGTTATTTTGCATTCAACTCTCATCGCCTGCAAGGTGTCCCATTTAATGAGGTTCACGGTGCTGCCAGCATCGAGTAGGACGCGCTCGACATCTGTATCCTCTATTCAGAGTGTTATGATCAAGGCATCGTAGTGAGGAGTATTGCAACTAGTGTTATCCTCGTCACTGAATAAGATCTTCTCTTCTCTAATATGGCCCTTGACGGGTGCTGCCCATCGTGTTTCGAGCCATCAAGTAGTGTTGGGCCACCGACTATTACGTTGATGGACCTCTTAGGCTCCGGCAGGCTGGGAGTCTATCTTGAATCACGTTTTTGGCATACGTCTTCTTTCCGCTATCGATTAGTATGTCCTTCAAATATCCTTTATTAAGAAGACTCATAACTTCTAAGATCAGGGCCCTGCAGCCAGCACTCTCATTTCCATTGTCCATATGAAAGTTGCACTATAGGTTTTTGTTTCTTCTGCCAGGTTCGGCCCTCATGTTGCTGGGCTTGCGCACTTGGGCGTCCTTGATGTGGTCCCTCACGAACTCCACGACGTTGATGCACAGTCCCAATTCTTCAAACCTATCGCATACCCAGTCTATGTTGAGTGACCCCTTGTGAGGTGGCGCCGGAGCCTTCCTGTTGTCCTCCCATTTTTCGACCGGCCTAGGGAAGTCATCCCTGTAATCTCTCCTACTCTGCTTTCTCTTGTCTCCAGCTTTTGGTTCTTCAGCATATCCCAATTTCTGCCCTTGATGGATGATGTCTTCGGCGATTGGGTGAGCTTCTATAACGGGGCGGAGGATTGTTTTCGCTCTAAGCGTAGCTTCTCGGTGTATCTTTGATGCAAAGCATTGCATGTTGACACAAGGTATTGAGTTAGACTCCACTACAACTCCCTAGTAGCTAAAGGCCCTATGGAACTCAATCTCTTGCCAAAAGCTACCACAGCAATTTTATTGAGAATTGTAGGAAGCTCTATGTGTTCCCTCTAGAACCTTTCTAGGTAGTCTTTTAACAACTCATCGTCGTGCTGCCGAATCTCGAAGATGTCCTTCATGAACTTCTCTCACTTACGGGTGCTAGAATACGCTTTCTTGAACAAATCGTATATCTGGGTGAATGACTCGAGCCTATTGGTAGTTGAGTACACCAAGCAAGGGAGCCCTTAGACAAGGTCGAGCCGAAACTCTTCATCAGAGCAGACTGGATTTTGTCCTCATAGATTTTGTTGCTTTTGCCGGCTGTATAGTATACAATAATATGCTTGTCCGGATCCGTTGTCCCAACATACTTTAGGTTATCCGGCACGCGCAAGTGCTTTGGTACGTGGGTCTGTGCAGCACCTACTTTGTACGCATGTTTGCAACACTTCTGCTCATTTACGGTGGTAACCTGGGGTAGAGCACCCAACACATTACCAATCCGATCATGGATGGCCTTCATCTACTTTAAGATGTCCTGAATTACATGTGTTTATTTGAGGTCTTGATTAGTGACTGTTGTTGAGCCTCCAGAGGCGGCATCCATGTTGAGCTTGCGATTAGAAATGGATGCTGGTGAATTATTCACGGCCACTGGTCCTCGCGGGTATGCTGGCCTCTCAGACGATCCAGCGAACATCGCTTTTAACTTTTGGGTCAATGCCCTCGACCAGGTTGACCGAGTTCTGCTCTGCCCATTTTGATAGGGTTTTGATTAGATTAACAAGAAAACCTCTAAACTCAGAATTACCTTCGCGTGGTTGATCGCCTTTGCCGTCGCTAGCTACATGGACTGGCTCCATGGTGGGACCCTTTGGCTGCACGCTAGGATCATATGCGGACTCTTCTACTGCATCGGTAGTGTTCTTTGGGATGTTATCGTTGTCATCTGATATGACTGTGCCTTTTCCTTAGTAGAATACCTACAATTGCATGGGCCCCATGGTTGATGCCAAACTGTTTATGCCTAAAATTGGACATCTAGGTTAAACAATTGAATTTATAAGAGAGTCACAAGTAATACAGTAAATACGACGGAAAAAATAAGTAAATAGAGAGAAAAGTAATGAACAAAAAAGTAAGCAGTATTATTCCTTGAGAATAGCCGGATTCGGTGTGAATCGAATGATTTACAATACAATGAGAGGAGGGGCATTTATAGTAGAGATTTACCCAGTCCTAATTATAGTAAAATGAAAAGACTAATAAATGCTATGGGGCTATAACTCAAGGCGGTGGTATATGCGAAATCCTAACTAGGAGACTGTAAACTCTAAGGCGGCAGGATGTACGCCTTGCATCCTATGCTCGTACCGCCTGTGCGTGTATCCTCTGTGCCCGATGACTTGTAGGATAAGTCTAGTATCGCCAGCTGGACTCGTATATCCGTAATAGTATGTGGTGTATTTTTTCCCACATAACATATTTTTGCCTACACAGTTGTAGACTAGAAATCAGCCATAGTACTATATGTTATATTCACCGGCGACAATGGTCTTTGGAAACACAATGTGGTAGAATTGAAAATAATTTTTAAGGTGCTAAACAATTTAATACCGCAATAAAAAGTACGGTGTATACAAAAAGCTTTCACTATATATTTTTTTAGCCCCTCCTTTTCAAAATTACTTCAAACAACCACCTAGCTACACCCTAATTATTTTTATAGCCACACCCCTTAAGGGGTCATCTTCCCTTTCTCCCCCTACTTTCTAGGGTTCCGCCGCCGACCCCTCCCCCATCCCCCTTTCTCCTCCCCCCTGCCAACCCCCCCAGTCCCAGATTGGCCAGTTTCCGTCGCTGGAAACTGCAGATTTTCCGCCGTCGAAACTCTCCACCACTGTCCACATCGGAGCTTTTCATTACTGGTTCGTTGATGCTGGTGCTACGTCATCCTCCTCATGCTCTGGTCGTCCTCCATCCAGTCATCACCAATTTTTTGATGTTGCTGCTCTGTCGTCCTCCTTTTGCTCCGGTCGTCCTCCGTCCAGATCCGCTCTGTTCCGCCACTGCTACTCCGGTGAAGCAGCGGTTGCGTCGGTCTAAAAATATATGCTGCTGCTTCGGATCTGCTCTGACCACTTTTTTTTTTTTAATGATAATATATACACAGTTGTATTATTTTAAAATGCGTATACACTCTAAAAAAGTATGTATACATAAAAAATAACTGAAAAATATGTGTATACATTGTGTATACCTGATAAATCTGATTATATACACTTTAAAATTGATTGTAGATACTATGTATGCGTGAGAAGATTGTTTGTATACATCATGGTATCGTTTGTATTCACTGTGTATTAGTTTTGTATATACTAGCTATAAAAAGTGAGGGTTGGTCAAAAGTAATATGTGGGAGTTGACTGGCTGTTTTGGTAATTATCCCTAAAAAAATACTGAAAAATCAAATAGCGGATATCGAAGTGCTTAAAAATTTAATACTCTAACCCAATAGGAATAAAAGAATGAAACAGAAAATTGGATGAAATTTAGTGCTACAAGTGTCAGTTTCAAGTCGCAAGATTTGCAACATAGACCAAAACAAGAAAAAAAAAATGCGAGAACAGGCCTCAGCATATTCTACTTGGACGTCTAATCATAATGATCATATATCTTTTCTAACTTCTGAAATTCCAAAAATCTCATGAAAAATCTGCCTTAAATAGCATTAGACAAAATAACAAAGGAAGCACGTGATTAAAAGTCCAACACCACCCCCCCCCCCCCCTCCCCAAAAAAAAAAAGTAAAAAAATAAAAAATAAAAAAATTTTCTGCATATCAGAACCTTCATGGAAACTCAAATCACTTCAGCAAATTCCAACCATCTTTGACTTAACATTATTGTAATCATTCCAATGATGAAAACTGAAACATACCAGCTCCGTGCATGTACCATATCTCATATATATACCTCCATTCACCACTTTCACTAACAATGTTCTCAGCTTCCCTCTGTTTTCTCCAAATTTCTCATACTGAAAATTTGTTTCATTCTTTTCCAGATACTAGTAAAAATGTATGAAAATTTTGAATTAGAAAATGATTTAGCCATTCTTGAATCAATTAAATATCACTTACTTGAAGATTAGGAAATTCCAATTACAAGCTCTGAGTCCAACTACTCAACAACCTCAGATATAAGTAGAAGCAACAACATTGAGACAAACATGTTTCCTAATTACTGTTGAGAATTCTAAGTCCATGTCAGCATTAGTTGTTGAGTCAGCTTTAACCAATTCAATTAGAGAGTGTAGTTAGTGGTTAATTAGGCTCGCAGTTAACTTAACCAAGAAGGTAGTTAGTTAGAGTTAGTTGAGTGTTAGTTATCTTAGCTAATAACAATAAATATCTTGTAATGTACAGATTTTCATTCATTCAGTTTTAATAAAAGTTGAGTTCCATCTCCAGAAATTCTCTCTGTACAATTGTTCCCCGAATAGCCTAAATCACCTCCATTGCTAAGAAGCTGAGGTCGTGTGCTATGGAAGCTGGTAGGAGCTGAGATATTTTACATGGTATCAGAGCGATCAATTACTCATTGATTCCGATGTGTTCTCGATCTGTAAGTCATCTTCACCATCTGCATTTCGATCACCATTTTTAGGTTTTCTAAAGAACTGCAATGGCGGATAATGCAAATGCCCAAATTAACCAAACTACTACTATGAATCCACTAGCTGATCACAATCACTCTTTGTACTTATCATCAACTGATACAACAGGAATTTCACTTACCTCTATTCAGTTGGCTGGAACTGAAAACTATGTTTTTTAGAGTAGAACTATGAAAATTGCTTTGTTAGGCAGAGGAAAGCTAGAGTTTGTAGATGGAAGCTGTGTGAGATCAGAATATGAGGGTTTGTTGGCAAAACAGTGGAATAAATGTGATGCCATAGTGTTATCCTGGATAATCAATGTAGTTTCTAAGGAACTGTTGACTGGCATTGTGTATGCATCTGATGCTCACAGAGTGTGGGAATTACTAAAAGAAAATTTTGATAAGGTGAATGTGACTAGAGACTTCCATTTACATCGTTAGATCAGTGTGATTTTACAAGGAACTGCTCTAGTTTCCACATATTTCTCAAGGCTTAGTGATCTCTAGGATGAGTATGATGCCTTGGTGCCACATCCCTCATGTGATTGTGAGAAATCTAGGTCATTCATAGATCATCTCCAACAGCAGAGATTGTTCCAATTCTTAATAGGGCTGAATGACTCATATGCTGGTGCTAGAAGTCAGATCTTGATGATGCAACCAACACCTACAGTGAATCAGGCATATGCCCTAATTGCACAAGAAGAGAATCAGAGAACTCTATCAAATGTAGTGCAGTCACTTGAGATAGGTGAGACAGCAGCACTGCAAGGAAATCGGCAGCAAGTTTTTAGGCAAAAAAAGAATTTTGAAGTAGGAGATCAGGCTGTGATGATGGGAAATAGAGGAAAACAGGGCAATAGATATAATAAGAAGTGGTGCAGTAATTGCTAGAAGAAAGGGAACACTAAGGAGGAATGATGGGAAAGAAAAGGGCTACTACATATGCAACAAACTATGTTGATGAACAAGGGAATGCTGGGAATGCGTATTATTAGAGTAATCCTTTTCAGCAAAATGGAACAATAAATCAGAATACTTCTTCAGATCCCAGATTCTCTGGTGTGACTGGTTATGTAGGAGCTTTATCGACACAATCTGCTGTTACTGGGATGCCTACCTCAGCCCCACATCCTGGATATCATGTTCAGACACCACCACCTTATTCCTTCTGCCCAGATCAATTTCAGCAGCTAATGAATATGATCAATAAAGGAAAGGACATCGAGGCATCAGCAAATGTAGCTGAAGCAGGTATTGTAGTATCTATGATGTCTGATATAAAGAGGAATAACTGGATCATAGACATAGGTGCATTTAATCATATGTGCTCAGACTTAGGACTATTACACAACTCATATGCATCATCCAGTACAGGACATGTACATTTGCCTAATGGTCAGAAAGCAATCATTTCTCACATTGGAACTGCTAAGGTGTTCACAGACAAGGAAATAAGTAATGTGTTGCATATACCAGACTTCAAGTATAATTTGTTGTCAGTGTCACAGCTAACCAAGAAGCTGCATTGATCAGTGGTATTCTTTCCTCATGTTTGTGTATTTCAGGACCTTTACAGTGGGAAGGTATTGGGGATTGGTAAGGCAGTGAATGGTCTATACTACTTAGAAGAAGCTGCATCTGGACAGTTCAGTACTCATGGAATTAAAGTGGCATCAACTGTAGATAACTCAAATTCAATAAACCAGCCATTTAGCATCAAAGACTGGGTCATGCACCATTTGAAGCTTTGAAGAAAATCGACAGACTCAAGCAGCTCAAGCTGAAGGAACATCATCATTGTCCAGTTTGTCCTCTATCTAGACAGACTAGGAACTCATTTCCTATCAGCTTAACTAGAAGTCGAGCTGGTTTTTATCTTGTACATGCTGATGTTTGGGGACCCTTTAGGGTGCCCACTCATAGTGGTAAAAGGTACTTCTTGAAAGTAGTGGATGACTACTCTAGGTTTACTTGATTTTCTTGATGAATACCAAAGATGAAACTTTTTGGCTCCTTAAGTCTTTTATCTCTATGGTTAATACTCAGTTTGCAACTTGCATTAAGGTTCTCAGAACAGATAATGGATCAGAATTCTTTAACTCCGACTTGAGCACCTTGTTGAACAACAGTGGCATAGTGCATCAGAGTTCATGTGTTTATACCCCTTAACAAAATGGTGTTGTTGAGAAGAAGCACAGACACATCTTGGAGATAGCTAGAGCACTTAGGTTTCAGAGTGGTGTGCCTTTGAAGTTTTGGGGTGAATGTGCAGAGACAGCAGTATATGTCATTAATAGGTTGCCTTCCATTTCTCTTAAGGGTGTATCTCCTTACGAAATGTTCTACAAAAGGGCCCCTTCCCCTGATCATTTCAGGGTGTTTGGATTTTTTGTTACTCAGTTCATGTCAAGAGACAGGATAAGTTCTCCTCTACAGGCATGCCAGCAGTGTTCATGGGCTATTCTCCTACTCAAAAGGGGTATAAGATGTATGATTGGGAATCTAAGCAACTTATATTCAGTCGAGATGTTCTGTTTCATGAACATCTCTTTCCTTTTAAACATATGAATGACACATACAGTCCTGTATTTCCAGTCATGGATCATAGTGCACCAGACCCTCAGGATGATTCCATTCCATGGTATTCTCTTGATCAACTGCCCCTTCAATCACCTGCAGTTACATACTCAGAGGAACAACATCATGTCATTCCTGTGGTACCAATTACACAGCCTCCATTACCAGTTTCAACTGCTCCAGCTGCCTCATCTAGACCTCAAAGAACAGCTGGTCCTCCTAAGTGGCTTCAAGACTATATCACTGTGCCTAAGCAACATTCCTCTAACAATGCCCGTCCCTATCCTATATCTGCTCATGTGACTTATGATAGTTTTTCACCAGCTTATGCAGCCTGCTTAGTGGCTCAATCTGCTGATGTGGAGCCAAAGCACTTTCAAGCTGCTTCAAAAGACAGTAGATGGATTGAGGCTATGAGTCAAGAAATTCAAGCCCTGCAAGACAACAACACGTGAGAGATAGTTGATCTGCCTAAAGGGAAGCATGCCATAGGCTGTCGCTGGGTCTATAAGATCAAATATAAAGCCAGTGGTGAGGTTCAACGGTTTAAAGCTAGACTAGTAGCCAAAGGCTACAGTCAGAAAGAAGGCTTAGACTACAAGGAGACTTTTTCCCCTGTGGCTAAAATGGTGACTGTCAGGGCTGTTATACCAGTTGCAGCTTCCAAACACTGGTCCATCTACCAAATGGATGTTTACAATGCTTTTCTGTAGGGTGACTTACATGAAGAGCTTTACATGCAGCTTCCTCAAGGCTTAGGCATTCAGAGGGGCACCACTAAAGTATGCAGATTCAAGAAATCACTGTATGGCCTTAAGAAGGCCTCTAGGCAGTGGAATCTAAAGCTGGTGGAAGCACTCAAGGAATTAGGCTTCATTCAAAGTCATTTTGATTACCCATTTTTCACAAAGCAAACAGGATCAGACTTGGTGGTGATCCTAGTTTATATGGATGACCTGTTGGTAACTGGCAACACTGACAGCTTGATACAAGAAACAAGGGCAAAGCTGCAACAAAAATTTAAGACGAAAGACCTAGGTGAACGGAAGTTTTTTCTGGGCATTGAGTTTTCCAGAAGCAAAGAGAGAATACTAATGTATCAAAGGAAGCATGCACTTGAGCTCATAGCAGATTCAGACCTAGGGGGAGCTAAGCCATCAGCTACAGCACTTGAATTCAATCATAGGCTGACCTCAAGAGATTATGATGAGTTTATACATAGACTCTATTGGGAAAAATGAAGATAAGCTGCTTGTCAATGCATAACCATATAAAAAGACTGGTAGGAAGACTATTATACCTTACCATGACTAGACCTGACATAGCATTCACAGTTTAGGAGTTGAGTCAGTACATGCACAGGCCAAAGGAATCTCACATGGTTGCAGCATTAAGGGTGGTGAAGTACATTAAAAATGCACCAGGACTGTGGCTGCTGATGAATTCAGGAAATACACATACTCTGAGTGCCTATTGTGACTCAGATTGGGCAGCATGCCATGAGTCAAGGAGATCAGTCACTGGATATGTGGTGATGTTTGGAAGTTCCTTAGTGTCATGGAAGTCAAAAAAAGAGGAAAACGTATCCAGAAGTTCAGGTGAGGCAAAGATTAGAAGCATGGCTTCTACTGTGGTTGAACTCATATGGTTTGTAAGACTGTTCAAGGAATTGGGGGTCAGAGTATTGCAACCTGTAGCATTGCATTGTGATAGTAAAGCTTCGATCCAGGTTGACGCTAACCCAATCTTCCATGAGAGCACCAAGTACATTGACATAGACTGTCATTTTGTGAGGGGAAGACTGTTAAATGGGATGATCAGGACATATCATGTGAACACTAAGGAGCAGGTAGCAGATTTATTGACTAAGGGTCTGGGACGAGCTCAGCACTACTATTTGCTTGACAAACTGGGATTGAAAGATATCTTTACACCCTCCAGTTTGAGGGGGAGTGCTGAGCCCAAGTCAGCATTAATTGCTGAGTCAGCTTTAACCAATTCAGTTAGAGAGTGTAGTTAGTGGTTAGTTAGGCTCGTAGTTAACTTAACCAAGAATGTAGTTAGTTAGAGTTAGTTGAGTGTTAGTTATCTTAGCTAAGAACAATAAATATCTTGTAATGTACAGATTTTCATTCATTAAGTTTTAATAAAAGTTGAGTTCCATCTCCAGAAATTCTCTCTCTGCAATTGTTTACCATAAAGCCTAAATCACCTCCTATGCTAAGAAGCTGAGGTCCTGTGCTATGGATGCTGCTGGAGCTGAGATATTTTACAATTACTTGTCCAATGAAGCTGAATTTCTTTACAATATGATGGAATCAGCTATGGATTAGAGCCACCTTCTGATTTTACAATCCCCAGTGTAAAATTTGAGCCAGAAATAAATATTGAATCACCTGAAATATGGAACTTATCAAAATTTCTAGCTCCACCAGAGACGGAGGAGGGGAGGAGGGGGTGAAGTTAGAACCACCAGCAGTGACTACGCCGACAAAGCCAAAGTCCAAGCATTATAGAGGTGTGAGAGTGAGGCCATAAGGGATCCAGCGAAAAATGGAGCAAGGGTATGGCTAGGTACATATGAGACAGCGAAGGATGTAGCATTTTCTTATGATAAAGCGGCGTTTCGCATGAGGGGTTCACGTGCATTGTTGAATTTCCCATTAAGGTTAATACTGGTGAACCTGAACCTATTAGAGTTGGTTCGAAAAGGTCATCAATGTCGCCCGAGCGTTCTTCTTCATCATCGTCGTCGTCGCCGAAGAGGAGGAAGAAAGCTGCTCAAGGGGCGGAGCTGGTGGCGCTATAGGCCTCAACTGGGTTCTGTATATATTACTAATTAGTAGTAGTAAGAAAAATAAAATTGTCCAAGGGAAATTTTTTCTTTCTTTGTTGAAGTAGTGGATTTGTTCTTTCTTTAATTTGTTTTGGACGTGGTTTAGTGAATCATCTATGGGAATTAGTAATCATATTATAATGCTTAACAAACAATTACAATCATTTTTTCCACAACTTCACTTGTTATAAGCTAAAAAATTTAATTTAAACACCTTTAACATAACTAAAGGTGTAACATATTGGACATGGAGTATATATTGGATCCAGAATTAGCCACCGGATGCAACACTGCTTATATTACAAGTAACACCGAATAAGCAAGTTCTCCCAACGCTCCAGTTTAGGTATACTTATTTTATTTTTAGTCCGTTAAAAAAATGATATTTTCTTAATGCAATCTTGTTGTAGTAGTAGTTTTGTCCAATTTTAAATGATACTAATAACTACTCTCTTTGTTTCATTTTACATGTTATAGTTTGAATCGATACGAGTTTAAAAAAAATTGAAGTTATTTGAAAGTAGTGGTTTAAAGTAAATCATAGATATTTTTATTATAAATTATTTCATTAAGAATAAAAAAATAAATTTCAAGTTAATCTATTTTAAAATTTTTAAAAAAAAATTGTTAGTTTTCGAACAGGCTAATAAAAAAATATTGATACGGAAGGAATAGAGCAGTACTATAACTTAATTGATTTGGTACTCCAAAATGTATTAATTTTTATTGCTAGGGCATATCCAATGGTGTCCCTATTTTTAGCTTTTCCTCTTTTTTTGGATGAAATTTTGGGAAATTTCACTCTAATGCTTCCCTCCTTTTGTCCCCAAAATAGGGGATGAATAGTGTCTCCCCAAATTTGGGATACACTATTCATCTCCCCATTTACTATTTTATTATTAAAATATTATTATTTTTTATTTAACCTTTTAATTTATCTCATTATATATAGTACTTAATTATGTTTATATAATATCTTTATATAATTAATTTTCCATCTTAACTTTGGCATATGATTTTGAAAAATTAATTATCGTGCATCTATTTTTTTAATGTAAAGTTGGTAGTTAATTTTGTTATGAGTTATAATTGTATAAAAAAGATATAACCTATATGGGCCTAAATCAGTTTAGGATCACAAATCGAATTTGGGTTGGAACACAAGCAAATCTTCGTATCAAAATCAAGAAAATGCTATGAATAAGAGTAAATACGAGAAAATATCGTGATTTTAATATATTGTAGTGAGTACAAATATTGCCAGAGTTTCTGTATATCTTTCTCATCAATACAATGCAAAATGAAGTGCTATTTATAGGCTAAAGGGGCCTTCCCCACGTTCTCCATGACTGATCATGCTTGCACCCACGTTCTGAACATTTAATAGGAGAGTTAGTGGGCTGAAGTTGTGGCAGCTCAAACCGCTTGGACCGAGGTGCTTCACCGAGGTTCAAGTGTACGACCTCGATGGTAGGACCTTACTGCTTGACCGAAGTGAATGTCACCGAAGCTCCGCTTGCGGCTCGACTTCGGTGGTGACATCGATGCTCGACTTCGGTAGTCCAGTCGCTCGCTTCGATCTTTATCCTTCAGAACATCGGTTCGATTATCCTCGGTTCATCATACCGAAGTGCTTTCCGAGCACGTCGATTTTTACCCAATACAGATAGTCCTCCCACTCCTCGGTTGAGTGCTGGGGTCGCCGAGGAGTGGAATGAATTTAAGAGGGAAGCTGATGTGGCTCAAGCGTATCCACGAGTTTCAAAAAGTTGCATGCCTTCTTAAATTAGTGTTCCACATTACGTGGTGGCCGCTCGTTGGATACCGAACGGTCGCGCCGACTCTTTCGCTTTCTCAAACATTACAATCACCATTGCCTCTGCCACTTGCACGTGTGCATTCCTTATAAATACTTCACTTGGTGGTCTTTTTCTCCACCTAACAAAACTTTGTCAACAGTGGAACTTATAGAGAGAAAAAGCTTCCAGTCTTCAACCAACTTTCTTGATCTTAATCTTCTTTCCAATCTAACATTATGTCAATGGCAACACCTGGACAAGGATCTAGTGGTTCCGGTGAGACAGCCGACCATTTTTCCGCTGCGATAATGAGCGGAGATTTTATTACTATCGTACCGCCGCTGCAGATGATTGAGGCGGAAGGTGGTGGAGAGGCAACATCGACAACCACTCCTCCTAGGCGGCGCAAGGAGAGGGCTGGTCGCGACAAGGTGGAGGTCAGTCATGACGTTGATGTTGGTGGTGACGACCACGGCGACAATAGAGATGTCGTCGAGGTGGACGACGTCATCAGTATCAAAGAAGTAGGTGGCCCAGCGGGCAGAACCGAAGTAAGTAGAGAGGCAAGAGAGAAAGAAAAGAAATATACCGGTGCACGTCACCCCAGGCTGAGCTGTTTCCACTCACGTCGTAGGATATTCTTCCATTTTCACGTACCCTTTCACCATATGATTCGATTTGCCAGTCTACCCTATAATCGACACATTTTGTAGATCATACAATCTATGTTTGTCTCAATTGGGGCCCGGGGTTTGGAGGGTTGTACAAGCCCTTGAGTACTTAAGTAAATTAGTTGGGTTTCCCTTCACCTTCCAACACATGATCTCCCTCTACTATCCCTATTTTCACAAAGCCAGGGTGGTAGCCCTCATAGCTCGGGGATCTTATGCCATTATGAGCAAGAGTTAAGACCACGGTGACCGAGGTTGGAATGATCGCTACGTTCTCATTCCCATGAGGCTGCTGTCATCCGAACCTCGCTTCCCCGAAGTGTGGAATGCTCAATGTAAGTTTTATTGTTTTCCCTTCGCCTTTCGATCACCATGGCTTGTGCTTACTGCCTATTTGTGATTTGCAGCTAAAAAGGTTTCAGTAAATCCACCGGGGGATTTTCTAGAATGGGCAACCGAGGTTATGAAGCAGGAGACGCGTCCTCGTCGGCAATGGATGATCTTAGCCGCTTTGAAAGGGAACCGATGGATATACAAGAGGCATGGTAAGTTATATATCTATGCTCATATCTCCTTAAAACTTGCTTTGAATCACTGCATCCCAACGTTCCCTTTCCTTTTCCAATTAGGTTTCTTCAACAGGGATGTTAAGGATGCCGAAGAGGAAGAGGAGGAGGAAATCGAAGAGAGGTGAGATGGAGAAGGGGAAGAGAAAAAGGATAAGAAAGAGAAGAAAAAGGCAGAAAAGAAGTTAATTGACGCCACCGAAGGCGTCGCTCAGATGGCGAGTTTGGCGAAGCAGCTCGCCGAGGACAAGAAAGCCAAGGGCTCGTTGGGGCAAAGGACCTTGCAAGGTGATGATGTTTTTATAGGTCGGTTTTTGTGCATTCCCACTACTACTTCGTCGCATACTTACGAGATTGCTTATCTCCCTTCCCCAGGCTCTAAAAGGAAGAAAGCTGAGTCAAAGAGGGCCACTAAGGCGAAAGGACCTCGGGTTGTGGAGGCTGCCACTCCTGCTGCCGAAGCAGTGGCCACAAAGCGCCGAGGTCTTGCTGGTGAGCCCAGTGACGAGGAGATTCGTCCATGGCTCCCGAGGTAACTCCAGAGCCAGTCCCCGATGTGATTCCAGAGCCAACTACCGCGGTCCCTAGGGTGACCAAGGTGATAAACGTGGAGGAATCTGATCAAGAGGCTGCAAAGCGGAAAGGCAAGGCTAAAGCAACCGAGGGCTTGATCAAAAAAATGGTTAAGGCTTCCCGAGCTTTAGCTAAGACCTCCAACGCTGCACCACGGGCATTGGAAATTGCTCCTGAGGCCAATCTGTTGGATCCCACCAAAGAGGACGTCGCTGCCCTCGATGCTATGCTTGGGTTTACCGATGCTCACGCCCTTCAGAATCTAAGTCCTGTGAGTTCGATGGGTGTTTCAGCCGCTGCTTCCCTTCAAGTAAGCATTCATGCACTTTTATTTCCATGATTTACTTTTTCTTTTCTCTCAATTCTAACACTTTGGTCTTATGCAGAGCTTGGTGCTCGCATTGTAAGCTATCCACCTCGAGCGCGACCGAGCAGAGCAAATTCAGGCGGCGACCGCTGCTTGGGGATAGCAGAAGAGGGGGTTTGTGGGTAGAATCGCCGAGCTCGAAGCCCATTTTGCTACTTTGAATGAAGAATTGGAGCGTGCAAATGAGGCATCAGCTAAAGCGGCGGCTGACCTGCATGGGGTTTTGGAGTCCGTCGAGCCTAGGGTTCAGGCTATAACAAACGAGTTTACTAATGAGCTTTCGAGGTTGAGCCTCGAAAATGCTCGACCTGAAGCCTAACTCTTCAAAGCCAGAACCGAGGTGATTTAAGCAGACGAGAAATATCGCGGCAAGCTGGAGGAATATAACGCCAAGCTTGTTGGGGTGTAAAGCCAAGTAGATCAAGTGCCTGCTCTTCGGGGCAAGGTCTCAAAACTCCAAGGAAGAATTGCCTACCTCAACAAGCAGGCCAAAGTCAAAGCGATGAGGGCGAAGCTCGAGGAGGCTCGGGCTGTCGTTAAGACTAGGCTCAGCAAACTCGAGTAAGTCCAAGCTGGGCAAATTATGCACGAAGAGGAGATAGCTAAAGCCAGAGATGTTGCTGGCGAAGCTCAAAAGATTATAGATGACCTTCCCTCAAGTGAGGGTTCAGATGATGGCGATCCTAGGGCGATGAGGGGGCGAAAGTGCTGAAGAGGGCAGTGAAGACACCGAAGGGGGGAACCCTTAGGAACAAGTAGTTCGCCTTTTGTGTTGTTTGTTTAGGCCTTTGTGCCTTTTGATGTAAGCCTTCGGGCTTTCTGATGTATGTAATCTTGACCTTCGGGTCAACTTGTTTTTGATGAAAACAATTAGCCTTCGGGCTTTTTAATGATATGATTTTGCGTTTCGCCTTAAGTGTTAGCTCTTGTATGAACCGAACATTTGAAATAATTTGCTTGCAAGACTTAAATAAATAAAATCGATGCAAACTTAGAGCGACGCCTCATCCTCGAGTCAATGCATTCAAGATATAACTTCTGTTAGTAAGACCGTAGAAACAAAGAGATGTTGAATCAAGTTCATTTCATTGATAATATCCACGAACCATAATCGGCTTTTTACATAAGGCCAAGTCGAAGTGGACCTTGGGCGTAAAAACGAATTGACAACATGCCACTATCGGGCGTAATTACAGTGTACTAATCTATTCCCTGGGTGTTAGTCCTCGGTTGTCGAACAGCTAGAATTCGGTTGAGAGGCTTAGTATCGACCTCGGTTGCAACCCGCCTCTTACTCCCCCCAGTGTTCGGGTGTGAATCTTGATGAAGATCCGAGCACTGGAAATCATTTTATCCGCTTCCTGAAAAGGTCAAGAAAAATGAAATGAGGAGCAAGTTAGTACATTTCGACCGAAGCCCTAGGAGCGTTTTTTGGCTCGAGGCTGTGGGTAAATTTAAAATGATCAAGGAATAAACCTTGATTAAAAGTAGTACCGCTTCAAATTGGAGATGTTCCAATTCAAGGGTTCGGGTACGCCTTGCAGATCTTCAATTTGATAAGATACTTTCCCAATAATTGCTCAGACTTTGTAAGGTCCTTCCCAGTTTGCGACGAGTTTTCCCCCGTTCTTCTCCTTCGTTGATTGGTTCATAGCCTTCAGCATATAATAGCTAACTTTAAAATCTCTAAATTTGGTCTTCCTCTTGAGATATCTCTCGATCTGCTTCTTTTGTGCAACTAGCCGAACCAAAGCCAACTCTCTTTTCTCCTCGAGCAAGTCCAACTCTATGCGCATGCCTTGCTAATTCGCATCCTCGGTGGTGTGAGCATACCGAAGACTTGGTTCTCCCACTTCCACGGGGATAAGGAAATCCATACCATAAGCAAGTGAAAAAGGGGTCTCACTGGTGCTATTCTTTTTCATTGTCTGCATGACCCACAACACACCTGGCAACTCCTCGGGCCAAGGATCTTTCTTCTCATCGAGCCTTTTCTTGAGATTTTCAATTATCATCCTGTTTGAAGATTCGGCCCGGCCATTGGCACTTGGATGATAGGGGGTCGAAGCAATTTTTTTGATTCCTAATTGCTTCAAGAAATCATTAATGGCTGCTCCCATGAATTGTTTACCATTATCGCAAGCGATTTCCCTTGGTACACCGAACCTGTAAATGATGTTCTTTCTAATAAAATCAATTACCTCCTTTTTTTTAACCTCGGTGAGAGCTCCTGCTTCCACCCATTTTGTAAAGTAATCGGTTAAAACTAAGATGAACCGAACACCACCCTTTCCCTTCGGAAAGGGACCAACAATATCCATCCCCTATTTCATAAAAGGCCATGGCGACACGACCGAATGCAAGGGTTCGGCTTGTTGATGAATCATTCATGTGTGGCGTTGACACTTATCGCATTTTTGCACGAAGGCCTTTGCATCTGAGCTGATGGTGGACCAATAGTACCCAGCTCTAAGTACTTTGCGCACCAAAGACTTTCCCCTTGAGTGATTGCCACACTCGCCTTCATGTATTTCAGCCATCACATATCTAGCTTCATCCGGACCTAAACATTTGTCCATCGGGCCGCAATACAACCTTTTATACAAGTTACCCTCGATCATATGGTATGAAGCCGCTTGGGTCCTTAACTTTTTAGCTTCTCTCTTATCTTGGGGGACAGTCCCCGAGTCGAAGTAAGAGATAAACTTACTCCGCTAATCCCATTTGTGGTCCACCGAGTTGACTTGCAATTTCATCTCTCTCATTTGCGTAGAAAGCAACCGAACCACCGAATCAGTCCCCGAGTGAGCTTCATCGACTGCCAAACCCAAGTTTTCCAAAGCATCGGCTTCGGTATTTTCCTCTGGAGGTACCAGTTTAATTTTCCATTCTTGGAATTGGGCCAAAATCCTCTATGCTCTGTCCAAATATAGCTGCATTCTAGGCTCCCGAACCGTATATTCACCGAGCACTTGGTTTACCAGCAGTTGTGAGTCGCATCTCAACTCGACTCTTTCCACCCCCATTTCTTTAGCTAACTCTAAGTCTGCTAAAGCTGCTTCGTATTCGGTCTCATTATTGGTCACCTTTTTTAACAAAACTGAGTGCCTGATTTTCTCCCCGGTGGGTGCCTTCAACACTATGCTTAATCCCGAAACCTTGGAATTAGTTGCCCCATCGGTGTAAAGTATCCATAGTCCCGAAGCCGTTTCTTTCGACATTGAGTTCTCCTTTTCGGCTTTGGGTAGGATCCCAACACTAAAATGAGCTACGAAGTCGGCTAAAACTTGGGATTTGATAGCTATTTGGGGTTGATAGGTGATGTCATACTCGCTCAATTCTACTGCCCATTTTGATAACCTCCCCGATAACTCAGGTTTATGCAATATACTTCTCAAGGGGAAGGTAGAAACTACTGCTATTGGATGACATTGGAAATAAGGACGTAGTTTTCGAGCAGTAACAATTAAAGCAAGTGCTAGTTTTTCCAACTGAGGGTACTTGGTCTCAGCATCGAGGAGTGTCTTTCTCACATAATAGATGGGCTGTTGCTTGCCATCATCTTCTCGAACCAATACATCACTGACTGACACCTCGGATATGGCTAAGTTGACGAGCAAAGTTTCGCCATCTTTTGGCTTGGCGAGCAACGGCGCATTAGCCAGACAGCGTTTCAACTCCCTTAGTGCTTCTTTACACTCTGGCGTCCACTCAAAGTGATTATTCTTCC
Organism: Petunia secreta; assembly: GCA_029990175.1. Classification (NCBI taxonomy): domain Eukaryota; kingdom Viridiplantae; phylum Streptophyta; class Magnoliopsida; order Solanales; family Solanaceae; genus Petunia; species Petunia secreta. The sequence goes on from JARKIP010000035.1 coordinate 64,793,748, forward strand.
TCAAGATAGAGAAGAATTTGTGGCATCACTCCGAGGACCTTGAGGAATCGACTCAAGGCAGCGATTCGGCCAGTTAAGCGCTGAACTTCTTTCACCTCGGTCAACTCTTCGGGGATCTCTTCGATGGCCTTGATCTTATTTCGATTGGCTTCGATCCCTCGCTCACAGACAATGAATCCCAAGAATTTTCCTGACCCTACACCGAAGGCACACTTCTCAGGATTCAGTTTCATGCCATATTGCCACAGAACAACGAAAGCTTCCCTCAGATAATTCAGATGATCCTCCATTCGAATTGACTTGATTAGCATATCATCTATGTAGACTTCTATAGATTTCCCAATATACTCCTTGAACATGCGACACACTAGTCTCTGGTATGTCGCCCCAGCATTTTTCAAACCGAAGGGCATCACTTTATAGCAAAAAAGTACCTCGTTCAGTGATGAAAGAGGTCTTCTCATCGTCCTTTGGATCCATGAGGATTTGTTTGTAACCCGAATAAGCATCCAAGAAGGTTAATAGTTTGTGTCCAGCTGTGGAGTCTATTAACCTGTCTATTTGTGGCAATGGGTAGGAGTCTTTGGGGCAAGCCTTATTTAGATAACTGTAATCTACGCACATCCTCTACTTGGCCTTTTTCTTAGACACAACGACCACATTAGCCAGCCATTCGGGATACTTCACCTCCCTTATGAAGCCATTCTCTTGTAGCTTCGTAGTTTCGTCTTCGATTGCTTTCTTTTAACCCCGGTGTGAGGTCTTTTCTTCTGCTTCACCGGGGTGAATTTTCGGTCTACATTCAGCTTGTGGGTCATGATCTCCAGATCGATACCAATCATATCCGAATGGGACCTAAGCGAAGCAATTGTTGTTGGTCTTTAAGACTTCTATGATTGCTTTCTTCGACTATGGGTCCAACTCCGAGCCGACAAATACCTTTCTTTCAGGAAAATCTTTCAATAAGGTGAAAGATTCCAACCCTTCAATAGTTGAGTCCTCGGCCTTTTGTTTCTGAGGCTCTTGAATGCACGTCGGGATATTTTTCATTTCTCCTCGGTGTCCTCCTCGCTTGACCCCGGTTGCATTAGTTACTATTGTTTTGGCCCAGCCGGGGCGACTCCACTTTTCAATGCAACCGAATAGCATTCTCTTGCTGCTCGTTGCTCCCCTTTTATTGATCGAACTCCCCAAGGTGTAGGGAACTTGATCACTTGATGAAGAGTGGATGGGACAGCCTCCATGGAATGGATCCATTGTCTGTCGAGGATCACATTGTATGTTATGTCCTCGGGCAACACTTGAAATAGTGTTTCCTTATTAACTCCTTCAGCAAACGTTTTGAGTGTGATTTCACCCAAAGTCTTCTCCGTGGAGTTGTTGAAGCCAGTCAACATTGTTGCCTTGGGGATGATTTCCCCTTTAAGCCACATCTTCTTAAAGGCCCCGTAGCTAATTATATTGACCGAGCTACCGGGGTCAATCAGGTCTCGTTTGATATCTGAGTCATTTATTCTCAACATGATGACCAAGGCATCGTGATGAGGGAACATCATCCCATCACAATCGTCATCATCAAACACAATTTCTTTACCCAAGCCTCCCACTCGAGTTCTTTTTTCCATTGTGATCGACAGCTTGGCGAACTTCTTTGCAGCTGCAAAGTTCACCCCGTTCACTTCTGACCCCCTGGTGATAACATTTACAACTCTCTCAGGGGGTGGAGCCCGAGGTGGCTGTCCATCACCTCGGTTCTTGGTGTAGTTGTCTTTTCCCTTGTCGGTAAGGAATTCGGCCAACACACCCTTCTTCAACAAATGTGCCACCTCGAGGCGCAATGCTTTGCAGTCCTTGGTGCGATGCCCATAATCAGCATGGAACTCGCAGTGCAAATTTTGGTCTCTTTTGTATACTAGAGTTCTCATGTCTTTGGGTATTCTTACCCCGACGATACCCTTCACTACACTGACCAGCTCCAAGGTTGATATATTGAAGTTGTAGTCAGGGATCTGAGGTAATTCTTTGTGTTTTAAGACAAAAGCTGGGCCTGAGGAATTTCTTTGGTTTGAAAGTATGAACCTTTCCTCCAAGCCATTGGCTTACATGTGGGCTCACAAACGAGTTTCCATAGGAATTTTCCAGCCTTTTGCTGATAGGCTGCCTTGGTGAGGTATATGGTTCGTACCTCCCCTTCGAGTTTCCTCGCGACGCTTCGGCGCGATAGGAGGATTCGCCTCGGTTCCTGTAGTTATGGCCTCGGCCATTCTTTTTAAATTCAGCCTCCTCCAATCCTATTTTGGTGTAGGTTTGTTTGTGTAAATCGTCCCACTTCAGTGTTTGATACTGTTGGAGCTTTTTTTGCAGCTCAGCAGCGGCGTCAGAATTGCGAACATTGATACCCATTTAAAATGCCATGATGGCTAGAGTATCATCCATCGGAGGTAGTTCCATGCGCTCAGCATGAAAGCGTTAAGGTAGTCTTTGATCAGCTCACCGGGCCGTTGCTTGACCTCGCATATATCCTCCTTCCTATGGAGAATTTTTTGAGCTCTGTAATGGGCCTTAAAGAAGGCGTTAACCATTTCTTTGGATTGACCCCGCTGGTAAGCGCATGTACCAGCATAGCCCTCCTTTTTCTAAGGATTCGCCAAATTTTTTCAAGAACATTGACTCGAGCTCTATCGCCGTTAAGTCATTGCTCTTTACCATTGACATGAACTCAGTTTCGTGTTCTTTGGGGTCGATGGTCCCATCGTATTTTTTCAAGAAGGGGAGCTTGAAATTTTTGGGAGTTTGAGCTGATGCTGCTTCGGGCTTTAATGGCAACTCCCTATATTGGTCGATGTCTTTGGTCTTAGCCACCCCGGGGACGCTCTCGAGGCGCTTTTCCACACGCACTTCGACGGGAGCCTTGACTCGGGCTTCGATTTCTCTAGTCAACCTCTCAACGTCGACCGAAGACGTAGTTTCTACCACGGTGAGAAGCATCCCGAAGTATGGCATTGTATTCGGTAGGGTTCCCGAACCTCCAGATGTGGCCCCATTATGAGGTCCCCCTATTATCGCGCCCATAGGAACGAAGGGCGGGATGCCTCCATTTGGAGCCACAGGCTGAGCGCCATTCGGTGTCGAGCTGTTCCTCGCCTCAATTGTTGCCGTCTGTGGGGATCTAGCAATAACGTTCGTTCTAAAATCATATTCTCAGCTTTACATGTTACTCTTGTCAACATCATCCAATGGCAGATAACATCAACACCTCTGGTAACACAACAATCCAAACCCCTGACCGAATGACTAGCGTCACCTCGTCAGGGGTTGGAACGACTATAAACCCGCCAAGCTTAACACCACCTGGTTTAACACCACTTGGTTTAACACCACCTAGCTAACGCCTCCCAACCTGACACCCGCTGCTTTGGTTCCTTCAACTGGCTTAAATATCCCACTTGGTGCTATTCCACTAACTGACCCCTCGTCATCAAATTCAAATGACCCATTCTAATTGTATGTGATGGAAACTTTGCAACCGCTTCAAGAGTAATTCGCTGCTTTTTCTAGAAATGGGAGGAATGCAACAAACCATGTCGAGCCCACGAACAATGGAAGCATCCCGAACGTTTTTCCTAAGGTCGCAACAGCAAGGGGACTTCCAAACAGCGCTGCATCAGGGGGCTCGGGCTCTGCGTCTCTAGAGAATCAACCCTTTGGGGCAGCTCCAACAGTGGCTGAAACTAGCGTCCCGTCGGACTTTGAAAAGTGGAAGAAAAAATTTGAGGCTAGCATGGAAAAACTGCTCGAAAATGTCCTTGGGGTCAGGAAGCCTTAAAGAGCGTGATACGAGGCAAATTGAGCCAAGACTCCAATCAACGAGTGCCAAGCTTGAAGGATGAAAACGACGGGAAGCCAAGGGCTTTAGGAGCGATCCGGAGAAGTATCGAGAGGATAAGCACCTCGGTGCGCCACCCAGGCACCCAGGCGGTCCGCCCAAAGCTGTGAACAACTGGGCGCTCTGCCCACTAGTTGGGTGCTCCGCCCCCATCACAAGCTGTCCAAGAATGCTCAACTTTCAGGCGGTCCACCCCCTTTTAGGCGCTCCTCCCATGATGTTGTAAGTTCTAGATTTTTGTTGTGAACTTTCTATTTTGCCCTTAAGTGTTGTATATTATTTTACCTTAGTGTGAGGGCATTTTAGTCATTTCACTTGTATCTTAGAAAGGTCTATAAATAGAGACCTTAGGCATTTCATTTCATTTAGTAAACTTTGAATATAGAATGATGTATCATTTGACTGGATCTCAATGAAGAACCCGTTAGCGGGCATGATTTCACTTGACCGAATCCAAGTTGAACATCGATCCTCTATGATCATTCTATTTGCAAGAGCCGAGTGTCTCTTGAGAGTAGTTGCGTAGCATAGGTGATCCTTAACATTCACTCGGGGTGTATCGAGACAAGTTCCTCGGTGTTACTTAGGTAATAGTTTCAAGCCTCGTCTTGCTTTTTATCTCGATATCTTGTTAGATATCGTTCTATCTTATTTTAGCTTCCGCATCTATTTATCGATTTTAGCTTCCGCGTATTTTACCCATTATCAGTTGATATCAGAGCACGGCTAGGCTTCATTCTTACGAATCCTTGTTCTTGTTCTTGTTCTTGTTGTGATTGTGTTGTTTGTTCTTGAAAATTGAAAAGAAGAAAAAAATTCAAAAGGTTGAAAAAATCCAAAAATTTCTTACATCTTGTTGGATGTATCTATTTTGTTGGTGTTAGTTGTCGGGGATTGTTTGTTGATGTATTCCCATTGATTGGGTACCCTTAAAACTCATTTTGGAGTTGTGAATCAAAATCTTGAAAATCAAATCTCAAAAATTGAAAATCACAAAATTTGCTAGATTTGATATGTTGTAATGATTTCTTGGATATTTGTTATAGGGGATTGTTCTATGATGTTAACCCGTCGTTTTAATACCCCTATAACATCATTTGGTGTTGCGGTTTGAGAATCGAAATTTTGAAACCCAAAAATTTCTTGAAAACCCTTGAAATTTATTGCTCAAATCTTGAAACAATCTTGTTGTTGGTTGTTTGTTGGATAAAATCATTGGGGTTTGCTTGTAGTAGTGTAAAACGGCTTTGGGTATCATTAGATTGGAAAAACACCTTGAAATCATTTGAAAAATTGGGTGCAAATCGCCAAAAACCGAGTTATTGGCGAGCCGAAGCACAGACCCAGGCGGACCGCCCAAGCGTAGGCGCTCCGCCCAAGCCACAATCTGATCATTTTTGGGAAAATTCTAGGCGGACCGCCCAGATACTGAAGCGAGTCCAGGTAGTTTGTTTTCGTAGGGTTTCGTGTTTGTTTGATTCCCATAGCTTCCGGCTAGTACTTTTAGAGTAACACTGCTACTCAATTAGTACTAGTTCATTGAGCGCTTAGGACCTTCGTGTTTAGAGGAGAGTAGAGATCAAAGAAGACTCGTAGTATATTTGTTTCTTCAAGTGCGCACCTATATAGTCGTTCGTCCATAGAGTCACATCAATTCCACTCACCCAAAGAGTATTTGATTTGTATGACTTGAGTGATTATTGAGGTGGTGGTTCAACTATGAAGAAGCCTTTGAAATCAAGCAAGAGTGATCCTACCCACCACTAAATTGAGTGTACCCGACTGACATTCCAAAGGTGAGGGAGCGAGTGAGGGTTTTACTCTAACCTCTTTCTCTTGTCTTTAATTTTTGTAGGTACATGGCCGGAGATGTCTACGATACAATTAAGGTCCCGGTAAGCACTTTTGCCAAACTCTGACCGAGGTGAGATCCATAAGTTCAAGGCTTGAGAGCCTTGAACAAAAATGGACCCCGAGTGTCCAAAAAGATGCCGATGAAGGCACTTGTGATGGAATGTTGGGCAATACCCAACCGTTGGGTACTCCCCAACAAGTTAGCATTCCCCACGACTTATGAATTCCCCAAGATGTTGCGTTGAAGGATGAGTTTTGAAGATGACAAAGGACCTGGTGCTAAGTGGACCGCCAAAAAGTTCACAGTCGAAGTGAGAAGGCCATCTGTTCAAACGAGATATTCAAGTCAGAGCTGAAGAAGGAAAGAAAAGAACAGTTGGGTCAAAGTTCCAATCCTAACGGAAAAAGAAGAAGCAAGAAGCGGTGCTGAGAAGGACGCGGTTCCTAATCGTAAATGGATTCGGAACTAAGGCAAATTAACTTAGATTTTAAATAAGAAAATATAGGTAACCTTGTTTAAACTGATTTCAAAGAGGAAAAGGAATCCTATACTTAGTTGGATCCGGCTAAGTCTAGTCCCTATAAATACAAATTAATTTGGCCAAATTCCAGACGCAAAAAAGACATCTCAACAGAGCATATCAAGTACAATCAGATCATGAGAAGCTTTGTGTGCAAGAACAAAGGCTGAGCAGCAGAACCATACGAAGGAGCAGTTTCATAGATAAGTCTGTTGTTTTAGTTTCTTTGTTATAGGCTATTGAGTTGTAATCTATCAGCTTGTTTGAGAAGCATTAAATTCTTTTTTGCGGTTAAGTAGAGGTAACCTTACCTACTAACGTGTGGTTGTGAAGGTTCTAGACTTCTAGGTACTAGGGGGTTCTAGTTCCTTAATTACATTACGTTGTAGTCTAAAACTTGCTCGGGTTTTCCTTTAGTGGAAGAGTTGAAATCCCAAGAGTTTGGGTCGTGGTTTTTTATCCCTTGAGCAAAGATTTTTCCACGTAAAAATATCTGTGTTCTTTACGTTTCCGCAATTTTTTTAGTTTCAGAGATAAGTGAAACTTGCAAGGAACCTGGTTCTTTATGAGTTAGGCGCAGAAAGTTAAAAGCAAGTTTTAGGATTTAAAAATCGGGTAAGGACACTATTCACCTCCCCTCTAGTGTCTTACAAAGGTGCACCAAGTTCAACAAGTAGTATAAGAGCAAGTTCTCTCGAAGAAAGATTAACATCTTGAGATGGAACTGAATAATGTGTGCACCACCGATAATCACAGAAGTACAATCTGTCAACAGGCCTCCTCAATTCAATGGCCAATACTATGGATGGTGGAAAGGCATAATGGAAGACTTTATTCAAGCTGAAGACTTCCAGCTATGGATCATTACCAAGGATGGACCTCTTATTCCAAGCAAAACTGTTGGACAGCCACCCAATCAGCAAACTGTTCCCAAAGAGATATCTGAATATACTGATGCTGATTTCAAGATGGCGGAGAAGAATGCAAAAGCTAAGAGGCTCATCATATGTGGACTTGGTCCTGATGAGTACAACAGAGTTTCTTCATACAAGACTGCTAAAGAGATTTGGGATGCTCTACAAATTTCTCATGAAGGAACTTCAGGTGTAAAGAAGTCAAGGATCAAGATGCTGAAAAGAAAGTTCAAGTTGTTTGCTATGGGTGAATCTGAGTCTACCCAGGATATGATGACCAGGTTCACGATCATAACAAATGAGATGAAGTCACTAGGTATGGTTCTAACTAATGAAAATTTGGTGGAAAAAAGTGATCAAGATTCTACCTGATTCATGGGAATCAAAGGTTACAACTATCATTGAATCCAAAGAACTGGATAAGATTGAACTAGACAAACTCGTTGGTAGTCTGAAAACCCATGTGCTTATGAAACAATCAAGGATCAAGGTGGAACCTAAGAAAGAGAAGAACCTAGCTTTAGAGGCTACTGGAGATTCAATTATGAAGTATCTGAGCATGAGATGGCTTTAGTTAATGCAGCACGAAAATCCTTAGGCTTCGAAAGAAGAAGAACCAAAGCCACTCCTGCAAAGAACAACATAATTGAAAATCCTGACTACTCAGGATGTTTTAAGTGTAACAAGAAGGATCATGCTATAAAGGACTGCCCATTGTGGGATATTGAGTGGAAAAGGTCTGAAGCCTCAAAGGAGAATGAACCTAAGAAGACCAAACGTTCTCCCAACTTCAGAGCATTAAGGAGAAAGAAGAAAGAGGCTTTCTAACATGGGGACCTTTTGAAAGAAAAAGTGATGAAGAAGAACCAGAAGACGACTCTCCATCGGCACTGATGGCTAATAATGAACCTTCGATCGATGATACACCTGAGGTAAGTCCCGAGAACTGAAAACTAGACTTCATACTTGTTCTTCTAGGGAATTAAATTTGCTTGCCCTAACTTTAATTGAAGAGATTGAAAATATGAGGTCTGAGAAGGAACAAGCACTTTCTGAGAAGGACCAACTAATGTCACTTGTGTCTGATTTTTTAATGAAAAATAAAAACTTGGAAAAAGCTAAATCTGATCTTAAAAAGGAATTAACTGCTAGTGAAAATCAAGTTTTTGAACTAAAACAGAAAATATCAGACCTTGAATTAGAAAGTCTTCAATTAAAGGATCAGGTGCTTTGTGAGAAAAATCTAGTTTCTGCACTCGAACTTGAAAATCAAAAATTGAAAGAAGGATCTGGTAAGCAAGGAGTTAGTGAGGCTCAAATCAACCTTGAAGCTGAGCTTAAAAAGAAAAACCAGGTTCTACATCAGTAATTTGAGAAGAACCGGGTTCTTCAGGAAAAGGTTGAAAAAACTAACTCTGAGCTCACCAGACTCACTAAATGGAACAAGTCTTCTAAAGCATTGAATTGGTTGCATGAAAATCATAATAGAGGTAAGACTGGATTAGGACATATGAAACCTTTACGTGCTTGGAACCCTAATAGTAAATATGTAGGACTTCCTTGCAACAAACTCTGCTTCTTGTATGGTAAGACTGGACATAGCAAGAATGAATCAAAAGAAGCAGTTAAAAAGAATAAAAAATCAGTTTTACCTTATTGGGCTAGAAAAGATTTAATCTATCCATTTGATAACAAAAAGGGACCCAAGCTTGTCTGGGTTCCTGTTACTAACCCTTGATTTCTTTTACAGGCTGGAGTGAGATGGAACAACCCAAGCTGGATTCTTGATAGTGGGTGTTCATGGCACATGACAGGAGATAGAATAAACTTTCTCTCACTCGCAGCATTTCAAGGGGGGTACTGTGGCTTTTGGAAGAGGCAAGAGTGGTGAAATTGTTGATATTGGAAAAGTTGGGAGATCCCTCAATCATGCTATTGATAATGTGCTCTGTATGGATAGATTAGGGCACAATCTTCTAAGTGTCTCTCAACTATGTGATAGAGGAAACTCAGTGAGTTTCACTTCTGTAGGTTGCATTGTAAAGATTCTGCAGACTGGTGAAATGATAATGGAAGGGAAACAAGCTAATAATGTGTACAAGGCTACATTAGGTTCTCTTCCAGAGAATAATTTGACTTGTCTGAATGTGCTGGAGAATGATAGTCAGTTGTGGCACAAGAGACTAGGACATGCAAGCCTGACTCAATTGAATAAGTTGGTGTCAAAGGACCTGGTTCGTGGAATGCCAAGCAAGTGGTTCAATGACATCAAGATTTGTGATGCTTGTGTGATGGAGAAAATGTAAGATCTTCATTCAAGTCAGAGAAAGTGGTTAGTACTTCTAAACCACTTGAGTTAGTTCACATGGATTTGTGTGGACCAATGAGGGTAAGGAGCAGAGGAGGTAAGAGATTCGTAATGGTAATAGTTGGTGACTACTCTAGATACAAATGGACCTTGTTCCTCATATCTAAAGATGAAGCATATGATATGTTCGAGAATTGGGTCAAAGTCAATCAGAAGAAACTGGGGCTTCAACGAGTGAGTATAAGGTCCGACCTTGGTACAAAATTTGAGAATGCTAAGTTTGCAGAATATTGTAATAAATACGGTGTGGATCACAATTTTTCTGCACCAAGGACCCCTCGGCAGAATGGTGTAGTGGAGAGGAAGAACAGGTCCTTGGAGGACATGGCTAGAACTATGTTATTATCAAGCGGTCTAACGAAGAATTTTTGGGCTGAAGTTGTCGACACCGCTTGCTACTTGCTAAATCGTTGTTCTATCCGTCCTCTGTTAGAGAAAACTCCCTATGAGCTGATTAGAGGAAGGAAACTAAGAAGTTTGCCTTTGCCAGTTAGCGCTGAGACTACTGGTAATCGTAGAACAGGCCTAATATTGCACATCTCAGAGCTTTTGGGTTCAAGTGTTTCGTGCATAACAACGGGAAAGAACCTCTAGGGAAGTTTGATGCTAGAAGTGATGAAGCCATTTTCTTGGGATATTCTTCACAAAGTAAAGCTTATAAAGTGTTCAATAGGAGGACCTTGACTGTAGAAGAAAGTGTTCATGTGGTATTTGATGAATCTGAAAGTGCTACAAACAGAGAAGAAGATGATGATCAGGAGATTGGTCTTGCAAGAGATGAATTTGCTGAAGACCTTGATAATTTGAATAGAGTTAAAAGTAATCAGGATGATAAGGATCAAACTCAGGGGGAACTAGAAGGCAATCAGACAGGGGGAACTGAAGAGCAAGATGAAGAGGACTTAGATGACTCAGCTCCTCCTGAAAATGACACTCAGCAGATTCAACGTAAAAGTTGGAGATATCAAAGTTCTCATCCACTGGAGAACCTCATGTCTGATCTAAACACTGGAGTTGTTACTACAAGAGCTTTGAAGAACTTCTGTGCATTCTTTGTATTTCTATCCTCAATAGAACCAAAGAATGTACATGAAGCACTTGAGGATCCAGACTGGGTGATTGCTATGCAAGAGGAACTTCATCAGTTTGAACGCAGTAAGGTATGGCACCTGGTCCCTCGACCAACGGACAGGTCCATCATTAGTACTAAATGGGTCTTTAGAAACAAGCTGGATGAACATGGCATAGTAACAAGGAACAAGGCAAGACTGGTGGTTCAAGGTTACAGCCAAGAAGAAGGAATCGATTATGATGAAACCGTTGCACCTATTGCAAGAATGGAGATCATTAGGATGCTTATTGCTTTTGCAGCTTACATGGAGTTTAAGCTGTACCAGATGGACGTGAAGAGTGCATTCCTTAATGGTTATTTGAATGAACAGGTGTATGTGGTTCAACCACCTAGCTTTGAAAGTACAGAGTTTTCTGATCATGTCTACAAACTTGACAAGGCACTGGGTTGAAATAGGCTCGTAGGGCTTGGTATGAAAGATTGTCTGGGTTCTTATTGAAGAATGGATTTACTAGAGATAAAATAGACAATATTTTATTTTTAAGGAAGAAAGCCAAGGACGTGCTGATTGTTCAAGTATATTTAGACGACATCATCATTGGTGCTACTAATGAGAACCTTTGCAAGGAGTTTGCCGACCTGATGGGAAGTGAACTTGAGATGAGTATGTTGGGTGAGCTAAATTTCTTCTTAGTCTTACAAATCAAGCAATCTCAGAAAGGCACAATGATCCGCCATCAGAAGTACATCAAAGAGCTGCTAAGGAAGTATGATATGAAGTCTGCTAAGGATATGAACGCACCCATTGCTCCTGGAACGAAGATAGATCTGGATGAAACTAAGTACATAGGAATGATTGGTTCTTTGCTGTATTTAACAGCAAGTCTTCGAGATATTGTTTATAGTGTGGGGTTGTGTGCAAGGTTCCTGCGAAAACCAAAGGAGTCACACTTAACTGCAGTCAAGAGAATCTTGAGATATTTGAAAGGAACTCAAGATCTTGGTTTATGGTACCTAAAAGGTGGAAGTTTTTATCTTATTGGGTATGTTGATGCTGACTATGCTAGTCGCTTGGTTGATAGGAAAAGCAAACCTGGGATAGCACACTTCCTAGGTCGTTGTTTAGTTTCATGGGCTACAAAGAAACAAAATTCAGTGGCATTATCCACAGCCGAAGCTGAATATGTAGCAGCTGTTTTATGTTGTTCATAGTTATTATACATTAAGCAGCAGTTGGAGGACTTTGGAATCAAGTGTGGACGAGTTCCAATCTTGTGTGACAATACCAGTGCAGTTAATATTGCCAAGAACCTGATCCAGCACAAGAGAAGAAAGCACATTGAGATTAGGCATTACTTTTTAAGGGACAATGTTGAGAAAGGCCTAATTACTATGAACTTTTTGCAGGACTGAGGATCAAATTGCTAAGGCATTGAACAGGGTACAATTTGAAAAGAACAGGCTTGAGCTAGGGATGACAAAGATACAATGAACGAAGAAGCACCTGGTTCTCCCAATGATTGGCCAGTGCAGTTTCCTTGTTTTACTTAGCTTAACTTTGCTTAGTTGATTCTACTATGAAAACTTTATTGTTTTGCTTGCTAACCTGTTTGGAGCCTGTTTTTCATGACTTAGATACTGGCAAATTTTTTATTTTAAGGATATTATTGAAGAAACTGGTGCATGGACATTCAGGTACACACTCTATGTTTTGTCTTACGTGGCCTAATCGTTACCAATCACCCTCACTTGGCGCCGGATTAGTTGTAGCTTTTAAAATTCAAATTCTTTGAACCATGATGGCGTCAGATCCTATGCGTCATAAGTAGTAGCAGCTTTTTCGTATCCCATCAACTCGTTCCCTTTCCCGATACACCTATACCCGTCTCTATATCATCATATGATCAAGAAACATTGTTTCTATCGACTGAAACGTTAAAACTCTCTCAAAATATTTTCTCTCTCTAAAACACAATTCTTTGTAAAGGAAAAATGTCGACCAGTTCCAAAGTTGATTGTCACCTCTCTTCTCATAAAATAAAAATATCCAAACTAAATCTAAAGGCAAAGCAACTAGCAGCAAGTCGTTCTGTGGCTACGGTGAGAAAGTTTGCAAAACTGAGACAGAAAAAGTTGACGGAGAAAGCAACTAGTAAGGGGGAAAGTGTTTCAGATGCTGGTACGGAGGAAGGAGTCATTGAAACGGTTCAAGAAACTGAAAAGGTAAACCCTAGTTCTCCTACTGGTATTGTAGTTGTCGATACTGGTGTACCCTCTATGCCTGTAGATTTAGTAGAACATGTTGTGAATGAAGTAGGAGATAAGGAGAAGGTAGTTGTAGAAAACCTTGAAAAAGTTGTCGAAACAGAGGTTGTTGTTGTTTTGCAAAAGAAACTGAGAACACTGCTGAGGAACACGTTCCTGAGACAGTTCCTGTGGTGGAAAAGACCGCTAGTGATAAGGGATAGGAAAAATTTGCTGAACCTACCAAGGAATCTGAGAATGAATCTGGTTCGTTCTCTGGTTCTGTGGCAGGTGATGATGCAGATCTGAGAGATATTGATGATTATGTGGAAGAGAATGTGAAAGGTGTAGGTTTTACTGAGCCTTTGGATGCTATGTTGCCTGAACCCAATCCCACTTCTCAAGCTAGTGAAGGTTCCTCCAGTGAGACTGATGTTGTGGTGGTGGACGAACAAAGGAGATTGGGAAAGAGGCATGTGGTTCAGGAACAAAAACAAACTATGAAGAAAAGAAGGTTAGTGAAGGGAGGAGAATTTGTGGGTAGTTTCAAGATTGGAAGTTCTAGAGATGCAGAGGGTATGAGAGAAAGCAGCAGAAAGACAGTGAGTCATGCTAGGAGACCTGCGACTCGAGGTTCTGTGAGAGAGCAGCAGGAGAGGATTGTGGAAGAACCTGAGGTTCGTTTGAGAGGTTCCAAATGGTGAACCTGCTGATGAACCAGAGTATATGGAGGAAGATGCTGAGGAAAGAAGAAGCAACAGAGTGGACAGGAGGATTGAGGTATTCAGGAGGCAGTTTGAAAGGCAAAATGATGAGCTGGCCTGGATGAATGCTGAAAACACAAGGCTAGATGCAGAGCTGGAGCGTGAAAGAGAAGGAAACTCGCGTCACGTCGCCTCACCTTGTTGCTTGCTCACTTTAACATCCCTGATATTCCCCAGTTCTGAACCAGTTCCTTTCCCTAGTCCCTTCCCGGTTCTCTTAATGCCTGTTTTTTCAAGACAATATTATATCTCGGTTTGTAATATTTGAATGTTGTTTGGATGTGTTAAGCTGGTTTGGCTCTGTTTTGATATAAATATCCTATCTGCAAGGTTGGCTTGCTGCCTATTTATTGGCACTAGAGTAAACTAGACTTAATTTAAGCTGAGCAGGTTCTTACAACTGTGAAACTTTTCGATGATGCCAAAAGGGGGAAGTTAGTTGTTGTTAGTTCATTATATGTTTGTGACCTATTTCTGCCTAACTGTTATTACCCTGGTTCGTGGTTAGTGGTTGATTTTATAGGTTCTTGAGAGTATAAACCCTCGGTGAGACAACATTGTTTGTCATCATAAAAAAAGGGGAATTTGTTGAAGGATGAGTTTTGAAGATGACAAAGGACCTGGTGCTAAGTGGAACGCGAAAAGGTTCACAGTCGAACTGAGAAGACCAGCTGTTCAAATGAGATATTCAAGTCAGAGCTGAAGAAGGAAAGAAAAGAACAGTTGGGTCAAAGTTCCAATCCTACCGGAAACAGAAGAAGCAAGAAGCGGTGCTGAGAAGGACGCGGTTCCTAAACGAAAATGGATTAGGAACTAAGGAAAATTAACTTAGGTTTTAAATAAGGAAATATGGGTAACCTTGTGTAAACTGATTTCAAAGAGGAAAAGGAATCCTATACTTAGTTGGATCCGGCTAAGTCTAGTCCCTATAAATACAAGTTAATTTGACCAAATTCCAGACGCAAAAAAGACATCTCAACAGAGCATATCAAGTACAATCAGATCGTGAGAAGCTTTGTGTGCAAGAACAAAGGCTGAGCAGCAGAACCTTACGAAGGAGCAGTTTCATAGATAAGTCTGTTGTTTTAGTTCCGTTGTTATAGGCTATTGAGTTGTAATCTATCAGCTTGTTTGTGAAGAATTAAGTAGAGATTACTTTTTGAGGTTAAGTAGAGGTAACCTTACCAGCTAACGTGTGGCTGTGAAGGTTCTAGGTATTAGGGGGTTCTAGTTCTTTGATTACATTATGTTGTAGTCTAAAACTTGCTCGGGTTTTCCTTTAGTGAAAGAGTTGAAATCCCAAGAATTTGGGTCGTGGTTTTTTATCCCTTGAGCAAAGATATTTCCACGTAAAAATCTCTGTGTTCTTTACGTTTCCGCAATTTGTTTAGTTTCAGAGATAGGTGAAACTTGCAAGAAACCTGGTTCTTTGTGAGTTAGGCGCAGAAAGTTAAAAGTAAGTTTTAGGATTTAAAAATCGGGTAGCGACACTATTCACCTCCTCTAGTGTCTTACAAAGGTGCACCAAGTGCAACATGATGAAACTACTCACTCTAGGAGTAATTTTACTACTTCTATGAGCCAACCCCATGGCAAATGAAGGAGTTGGGGAAGGTGAGCAAGGTGATGACATTCTTTTATCTCGCCCCCGTACAGTTGCACATGAGAGCGAATTGGAAGAAAGAAGAGGAGAGGAAAAACAAATTGAGAGTGAGGGCATCATTTGTCCTAACCATATGTTATCTTCTTCTTTTTGCGATAGCGTTTGTGTAGGAACTCTTGGAAGCGAGCTATTAGAGCCTCAACCGTTTGCCTTGGAAGGAAGAGAAGAGGACGGAGATCTTTATTATGAGCTTCATGACGGAGGAATTGAACGCAACACTTCAAGTGATGTAAATGCTCACGGGAGCGACTCAAATGTAAGTGTTACTTCACCCATGAACATGTTAATTCCTTGTCTTGTGAAGACTCAATGCTAGTTGGTGCTTGTGATGTATTTAATGAATTTGCAACTAGCGTAGAGTCGGTTGGTCAACTTGTGTGTGCTTGAGAACCACTAGTTGAGAGGATTGATACGCCACATCATGATATGAGCCCGGTATTCAATGAACCTCTCTTTAGTGAAGAAGTGGTAGTTGACCTTACTTGTAGCCCTTATTATGATACACCACCTATTTTCGAAAAAGGGGAAGATGAGTTGTTTGATCACCCCCTTATTGACATAATTGTTTATGGTGGACTATGTGTTGTAGTGGGGAAGGTTGTGACCTTGAAGAGTCCCTAGTGGATGAGATAGATCGGATTATATTCGATGTCTCCTCAAGTGCGGGTGATGAACCTAGTTATGATACTTCACCTTTTCTTGACCTTAAAAATGGGATGCGTGCTTTTACTAATCCTTTGTTTGAGGGCATCCTTATTTGTGGTGGTGAGTTGTATCGATCTAGGATTGGGAATGAGTTGGAACCTCCATGGTGTGGGGGATTTGATCCCATAGACAACTCTTTATTTGAAGCTTCGAGTGAGGTAGATGATGCTTCTAGTGACACTACTCTGTTGGTTTGGGTTATGATAATGAAGAGGCCATTATTAATTCCTTCCTTGAGATTTTACCTTGTGAGGAGGTATCTCTTAGTGTGAGTATGAGAGCTTTTAAGAAGGGGAGTGGGGTAATTGATGTTAATTGTGAATTGAACCACTTTGACTATCCCATCCCACATGTTAATCATACTTTGAGAATAGAGCATGCCAAAACCAATATACCACACTGTGAGAAGATTGTATTAAAGGTTTGGTGTGTTGACCGCGAGCTTAGGGATCATAGGGAATTTGATAACTTGATCTTGCATTTTTCGTGTTCCCATGGCCTATGTGCTCATTCTTGTGTTGAAAGAATGTCCTTGTTTAGCCAAGTACTTACTGTCCTCCTTAGAGAAATGATCCTTTTTATTGCTATAGATGCTTGGCTTTATCATAAGAGTGTGTTTTCCACACTATTTGCACTAACCTACTTTCGGAGTAGGAGTTTTTTTTTTGTTTTGCTTGTCGTTGCTTGTAGGCCCTAGGTCCAATGCTAAGGCAAAGGAGAACTTGGAAGAAGCCTATTTTAAAGTGGCGTTCAAGAAGAACAAGGGAGGACAGCATTGGGAAACCCGAGGATATGAAGATGCCATAAAAGATGACACCTCGATTTTGAGGATGAAATATTCTGAAGAAGGGGAGGATGATACGGGGCAACTTGAGCCAACACTCCAATCAACGAGTGCCAAGCTTGAAGGATGCAAAATACGGGAAGCCCAGGGCTTTAGGAGCGATCCGGAGAAGTATCGAGAGGATAAGCACCTCGGTGCGCAACCCAAGCAGTCCACCTAAGGCCTAGGCAGTCCGCCCAAAGCTGTGAAAAACTGGGCGCTCCGCCTACCAGTTGGGCGCTCCGCCCCCAGCACAAGCTGTCCAAGAATGCTCAACTTTTAGGCGGTCCGCCCCCTTTTAGGCGCTCCGCCCATGACGCTGAAGTTCTAGATTTTTGTTGTGAACTTCCTATTTTGCGCTTAAGTGTTGTATATTGTTTTAACTTAGTGTGAGGGAATTTTAATCATTTCACTTTTATCATAGAAAGGTCTATAATAGAGGCCTTAGGAAATTCGTTTCATTTAGCAAACTTTGAATATATAATGATGTATCATTTGAGTGAATCTCAATGAAGAACCCGTGAGCGGGCATGATTTCACTTGGTCGAATCCAAGTTGATCATCGAACCTCTTTGATAATTGTATTTGCAAGAGCCGAGTGTCTCTTGAGGGTAGTTGCATAGTATAGGTGACCCTTGGCATTCACCCGGGGTGTATCGAGACAATTTCCTTGGTGCTACTTAGGTATCGTTTCAAGCCTCGTCATTCTTTTTATATCGATATCTTGTTAGATATCGTTCTATCTTATTTTCGCTTCCGCATCTATTTATCGATTTTAGCTTCCGCGTATTTTACCCCTTATCATGGCCATAGATATTGAAAAATGAAGGCAACAACCTTTTAAGCCCGAGGCCGCTCTTTCTCTCATTCCCAAACATTTCAAGTTGCAATTCTTGAAAAAATACGATGGGACAAGTGATCCCGTGGATAATATAACTAAATACATGGCTATGGTGAAGAGAAATGATTTGACCCCGGTGGAGAGGGAATCAATGTTCCTTAAGAAGTTTGCTGGCACGCTTGAGAAGGGAGCGATGCGCTGGTACATGTACCTCTCCTCGGATTCGATATCAAATTTCAAAGAGTCGGCCCTCATGTTAATCAAAGCTCATACTGGGGCCAGAATATCCTCAAGCGAAAGGAGGATATCTTTGAAGTCAAACAAAAGTACCTCAAGCTGATCAAGGACTTTCTCGAGCGCGTTCAGGCTGAAAGAATGGACTTGCCAAAAATGGATGATGCTCTAGTAGTCATGGCTTTTGAAAGGAATCTGAATGTGAGTAACTCAGAAGTAGCTGGCAAACTGAAGAAGGAGCTCCAGCTATACCAAGCCCAGACTTGGGGGTGAATTGCATGATAGAGCCTCTGCGCAAATCAGGCTCGAAGAAGCAGAGTGGAGGATAACAGGTCGGTATAATTCGTACCGAGGCAAAGCAGATTCGTCTCGACACGCCGATGCACCACGAGGGAATTCAAAAGGAAGATACGAGCCTTATAATTCGCAAGGCAACATGTAAGCCTGCACCTCGGAGGACAGTATCATGTGAGTCAGAGGTTAGGATAATTAGAAGAGCTCTTCGGGGCCATCCTTATGGCAAAGGATAAAGTATTGCCTCGAATATCTAATTATAACTCTAATGTCTCCACCTCCGAGTTGGTAAATGCCATAAAAGGGATGATGGATCAAGGTGTAAGGCTGCCGAGGGATATGAGAACGCCCCAAGGAAAAAGAGATCAAACTCAGCACTGTGAGTTTCACATGGATTATGGGCACGCCGCCGAGGATTGAAAGGCACTGCGATGTGTATTAGCTGCGTATCTTACCGACAAGGAGAACCAAAAATTTTCAAAAAATAGAGGAGGGCGACAGTCGCGGAAGGTGTGTCTCCAAAAAGAGTGGTGAACGTTATAAATGGGGGAGGTCAGAAGTAAATGGTATTAACTTCGCGGCTGCGAAAAAATTTGCAAAGCTTTCAATTACTGTGGAAAAAAGGACCCGAGCTGGTGGGTCAAAGAATGAGATTGTGTTTGATACTGAAGATTGTGATGGGATGATGTTCCCTCATCACGATGCTTTAAAAATCGTGTTAAGGATTAATGACGTCAAAAGGGTTTTGGCTGACCCTGGTAGCTCGGTGAACATCATCAATTATGGAGTGGTAAAAAAAGTTGTTAAAGGACCTCGTCGTCCTGAAAGCAACCATATTAACAGGTTTCAACAATTCAATTAGAAAAATACTTGGGGAAATTACTCTTACTGCGACTGCCGAGGGAGTAGCTAAGAAGACTGTTTTCCAAGTAATGGCAGAGGATATGACTTATAATGTTATCCTCGGGAGGCCTTGGATCCATGAAATGGAAGTTCTTCTATCCACCTTGCATCAGGTAATCAAGTTCCCAATACCATGGGGAATTCATGCTATCCGAGGAGAGAAACGTATAGCTCGTGAGTGCTACTCGATTGCGATGAGGAGTGGAGTGGCTTAGGTTAAGCCACCTAGCAATTACCGAGTCCGGGGCCCGACATCGAGGATTTTTATCCCTTGCTAAATTCAAAATTGAGCTCGCAGCTCCAGTCCGTCGATCCCCCAGCATTTGGGCTTAGTGATTGTCACCCCTCGTTCTCTTCGCCTATCTTACTTAGGAAACTGAGAAACCAACAATCAGTGCTCGGGTCCGCATTCTTCACACCCAAACACTGGGGAGTCAAAAGGGAATGGCACAATGGGGGACTTTAAAAATAAAACTCCAAAACTGTCGATCCGCACACCGGGGACTGTTCCTTTAATTTATTCTGTTGTCTGATGTTATCGCCCGAGGCGACTGCTATAATAAAAAATATCTTATGTTCTGCCTAAGTCATGCGATAACTGAAACTTATTTAAATCGGCTCGTATTCCATCAATAAAACTTGAACTCATTTTCTTTTTCATTTGATTCCTAAAAGCTTTTTTTCAATTTTGCCACAGCTCGTGAACGAGACGTCGTTCTAAACTAGCTTCGTTTATACATTATCTAAAGACTTGCAAGCAACAAACTCAAACGATATGAATTCTTCAGTACGAAGTAAAAGATTGTGATATTCTGAATATTCATTAAATGCCTCGAAGGCCAGACACAAGAATTTACAAAGCATCGGCTCAAAGGCTTAAGGCTCGAAGAACAAACAAAAAACAAGAGGAAAAGTTTTCTCAGATGAAGCTTCAAAATCCTCATCTTCCTCATCTCTATTTTCGCTGCTCGAAGGCAAATTGTTCATCAACCGCTGAGTCTTGGCAACATCCTCCTGCGCCTTAGCTATTTCCTCATCCAAGTCCGCCCCAGCTTTGCACAGCATAAGAGTTCTCAGCTTAGTCTGGATAATAGTCCAATTTTTCTCAACTCGAGTCCTAGTATCACGAGACATCAGCTTAGCCTCGATCATGGATTTGAGCCTGGACGAGAACCTAGCCCCTTCATTTTGAAGAGTCTCAACTTGAGCCTCGAAGGTCTGGGTTTGGACTTCATGCTTGTTCACCTCTGACGAGAGCTCTTTCCACTGGCTATGGAGTTGATCGTTCAGGTCATCAATCGTCGCATTTTCTACTTCGATCTCACCTCGGAGAATCTCCTCTTGAGTTCTCTTTTCAGCTTCAAGTTTTGCAATGGCTTCTCGAGACTTTTCAAGCTCAAGGTTAGACTCCTTGACCGCTTGCTCGGTCGAAGTCCACCTCAGAATTGAGAAAATGCTTCTCATGATCAGCAATCTTGTCCTGAAGCTTGTCCTTTAAACGGTCCCAGCGACCCCCAATCCTCCTTAACTCTTCTGCTCAGCCAGCCTTCATCTCGGCTGCTTTCATAGTGCAAAAAAACTCTGCAAAAGTAAAGAGTTCAAGGGGGGTGCTAATAAAGTCAAAGGGAAAGGAAAAATGAGGTAAAAGAGTAAAAAATCACATGAATCGCATGCTGAGATGCGAAAGCCATCAGGTCATCAATTGGCAAGCCCTCGATGTGCTCCCGCTTTGCTGGGCTGAGAAAATCCCTAAGGATGATGGGAACAGCCACTGTGTCATCTAACATGCACAGATCAGGAGGGATGCTTATCAACCTAGGGCTTGCAGCAGAAGACGCGGGATGGTCTGCTCGAGCACGACGTTAATCTATTCTTTCTTCATCCTGAGCAGGGTCATTAGTCGCCCTCTCTTCGCAGAAAAATTTTCAGCCACTTTAGCCTTGCCCTTGGCTCTATCCACCGCTCAAAATTCCTCAGAGTTAACCACCGCGACTTCATTGCAAGCCTCGCCACCTTAAGGCTCCTCTACTTGGTCACGCTGAGGAATTTCAGGTGACTTGGCTCGAGGGCGTTTAGCTTGAGAAGAGTTGGCTGTCGCGCCCTTCCTCTTCTTTGATGCTTTAGCTGTAAGGACTCCCACTGAGTCCTCCAACTGCTTCAGACTATCCCCCACTTCAGGGACCCCAGTCTCTGGCTTCTTTCCTTTCTTCTTTTTCTTCTTCTCTTCCTTCTCTTTTTCTTATTCCTCCTCTGGTTCGGTGACCGCTTTGTTGGGGAAACCTACAAAAGAAGAAGGCAAGAATGAGGATAAATTTTGGAAGAAAGAAGAAGGTTTAATTCACACTCATCGTGGCGTTTGCACGACCACTGGTTCTCTTTTAACGCCGCTAGGATCATCTATGATCTTACAGGCCTCGGTTTAGCGTCGATAAGTGCTTGAACCCATCAGTCAAACCCTTCGAGGGGTTGATAGGAAGTTTTTCCGCTGGAAAAAGAAAATAATGAGTTTGTTAGAAACTGAGGAGTTGTAAGAATAAAAAACAAGTCAAGGGTCGGAAACTTACGAGTTTTATTCCACTCCTCGGGAAACTCCACCTCGGAGGAGAGAAGAGCAGTAGGGATAAAGACGAACCGATCGCACCAACCACGATCCTCGGTGTCTTCACCCTTCATTATAATGGAAAATTTGCCTCATTTACTTAGCTGGATAACCCCATCCTTGTGCATGGTGGGGCAAAAAAGAGAAATGAGATGATCAAAGGTAAAATCGACTTTAGCTCGTTGGCTCAAAAAGTCGAGGCATTGAATGATCCTCCAAATATCGGGACCAAGCTTAGCCAAGCATAGGTTGTATGTTCAGCAAAAGGTATCGGCTATATGGTGGATGGAAGTGAGAAACCTATTGTAAATGGATAGGCATAGACGAACGAGAGACCGGGGACTATGTCGCAAGTACGACGCTCTGGGGTCAGGACCATGATTTCGACCTCGGGGCCGCAACCGCAATCCTTGCGAACCTGGTCTACAAAGTGTTGGGTGATCAGGCTCAGGGAGTGTTGAACTTGAAATTTTCTATTTTTCTCAAGATCAGAAGCCAATTCCTTCTGCATCTTCAAGTCTTTACTATGATCAAATTTCTAAGGGATCACAGGATGAGGTTTTAGCTCCCTAACAAAAGTTTTCTTCGTGGGCTGTGAAGCTTCAGTGGCTTCGGCATTATTATCAGTATTGGTGGTTTCTTCAAGCACAACTCCATCGCCACCGGTTGATACCTCTTCCTGAGCGGCTGTATCTTATCCTCAACGGTACAGATGTACCAGCCAAAACCTCGCTCATAGTCACAAGGTTTTCATCCATTTCTCTTGATTCTAAAGATTTTAAAGAATTTTTAGTAGAAGACATAGCGACAAGGTTTTAAGAGAAGGGACTTGTAGGAAACTTAGCTATAGTTGATCAAAATATTTAGGAAACAATGTAAGTGATGAACAAGTTAGAGGATATATAGGAAGGATGGTACTCAAGTGCTTTGAAGGGTCACCATAATTACTTTTATATTGGGAAGGTAAAACGAAGGGTTTCAACCGCTCATAAAACGCCACGTGTAGAAACTTAGACTTTCAAAGGATGGTTAACTTTTCAAATTCTACGGCGCAGAATTGGCCACGTCGATTCCCGCCGAATCAAAACCACCCCTCGAAAAATTCTAACTATTATCCAGGGAGTGGGGGGACTATCTGTGTTGGGTGAAAAATCAACGAGGTTTAACTAACAAGGTTAGGAGCTAGGAGAGGTTGAAAAATTTTATTCACGAGCTCTCCAATGCTCGCCCATCTGATGGGGCAAGTAGCCTCGAAGCACGGAGAGGATGATGGCCATGAGCTGGCTCACGAGGCAATTGGAAGATAACCATCACAAGGCGATAGAATCACCTCTTGTAGAAGATTTCGCTCCACGACTAACGAGCTCTTATCTGTAATTGTCGACTGTTGTTTACGACTTAAATGAGGAAATCATGGGTAGACAATGATTAAACGTGGAGCAATTGCCATTAAGTGCAATGAATGGTGCCCTCGCCCTTTCAAGCTATAAATAGCCTTGTAAATATTATGTAACGCATCCAGCAAAATATCAAAAAATACACTTGTACTTTGTTCTCAATGTTTCGTCTCGTTTCTTTACTTGAGTTCTTGTCTTTTTTGTGATTTTGATATGAAAAATTGATGGTTAACCCTACACAAATTCGATTTGTTGCTCTAATCAAATTCAGGCCAACACACCTACATATAATAATTTTTCTTCAAACCTTAGAGCTTTATGTAATTTACTTAAGTTGGTGGCTTTGCATTTGATTCAAAATGATTTATTATTATCTCAATTATAATATGCTCATGGAAAAAAATAGGTTCGAGTATGTACCATCTTCTATATATATTATTTATTTTAGTTTTGTTGTAGAAAATAGAGGTCGTAAACAAAAAAAAACAATAACGAAATCCCAAACAAGTTCAGCTCAACTATATGATATTTCAGTGCTCATGTTTCTCCATTTTAGCTCATTTAATATCATCATGTTACCAAGGAAAAAAATAAATAATAATAATAATAATAATAAACTATTAGTATTAAAAAATTCATATATTATCGACTAATAGGTATCATCTATAGAGATTCTTTTTCTTCAATTATGCCTCTTTTATCTAAATCTAACTGATCTATTCCAAGAAAATATATGTTATTCGAGACGGACTTCCATCCGTATAATTTGAGACCTACTGCATCCCCTCTTGCATCTTCTCCACCATAGTTTCACGCCTCTTAATGATGCATTAGCTAGTGGACACATGACATAACCAGACTTTTCAAATAATATTCTCTCAGTTTTATCGTCTATACATGCTACTTCCAGACGCGGCCGATGATAGAGGAATGAGAAAGAAATTATCAGGTCCACCTTACATTTTGATAAACCAAAGTGTTAAAAGTTGAAGTATGAAACTCAAGATAGAAGGTTTAGAAATCAATTACTCCCTCCGGTCCTATTAGAAAGGGTTTAAAAATATCCTTCGTCAACCTTTAGGGCCAGATATTCCCCTGCTGTTAACCTTTAGGCCCAAATATACCCCCATCATTTTATTTAGCCTCAAAATTACCCTTAAAACTAACAGACTTTTAAAAGAATTAATAATAATTTAGAAAATAAAATAGTAGGGGATATTGCTTGCCCGTAATATTAAAGAATAGCATTTTAAACTCATTGCCAATAGATAAAGAGAATTTTTCGCCCTTTTCAGTTTAAAAATTATAGGTAAATTTTAAAAATTAGCTCTTGACTTATCATTTGTTTAAAATAAAGTTTTGATAAAAGGTATTTACTACTCGCAAATATATATATATATATATATATATATATATATATATATATATATATATATATATATATATATACATACATAAAAATAATAATATAGAGAGCACAACTAAGTGCATATGTAATGCATGCTATATCTACCTATCATAAAAATTAATTGATGATTTTTCAATAGTATATATAGTTAATTTTTTTTATGATTTTTGGATATTATACATTTATATGTGTGTGTGTGTGTGTTTAATTTGTATTTTATTATTCCAAACATGCTTCTAGTTAATTTTTTTTAGTCGAGGGTCAATCGAAAACAGTCTCTCCACTTTGGTGGGGGTAAGGTCTGCATACATATCTCCCCAAGCCCCACTTGTGGGATTACATTGGGTATGTTATTATTTAAGTTGTACTCTCTATTTTAATTTATATCGTGTATATATATTGATGAGATGTAAATACCTTTTATCAAAAGTTTATTTTAAACAGATAATAAATCAATAGCTAATTTTCAAATCTACCTATAAATTTTAAACGAAAAAGGGCCAAAACTTGTCCTATTATGGGCAAAATATATCTCCTACTATTTTATTTTTTAATTATTTTTTCTTTTTTTAAAAGTCCGTTAGTTTATAGGATATTTTTTAGCCTAAATAAAACATTGAGGGCATTTTTTGACCTAAAGGCTAACGGCAGGGAGTATATCTGGCCCAAAAAGTTAACGAAGGGTACTTTTAAACCCTTTTCGATAGGTTAAGGGTATTTTTTATCCTTTTCCGTTTATTGAATAATGCAGACATTTGAAACAAAGAAAACTCCATCTTAGCGTGAATTCTGTCATAAGATATATGGTTCATTCTAAAATGGTTACATGTATATCAGCTAAAATTAATCATAAATTATATACAGGTTGCTTTTGTTGCAGTTAATTGGAATTTCCTTAAACACAACTAATGTACACCGCATTCTATTTGTATACCCATCTGATGTATTCATTAAATAAACAACTGCACGTTAGCTAGTAAGCTTTAATGCAATTATTATTAGTCTTCTGATTTTATAGATGCTTGACTACACATTCTAGAAAAACAATTAATGCTATAATATGTTAAGGACAAATTTCAGAATCATAAATGTACTTTATGGTGTTAGATTTTTTGATAATGACAAAAAGTATAGCACTAATGTATGACAAGTATGTGGCAGGAGATCAAAGCTGATGTGGAAGATTCTTGGAACAAAAACAAGGAAGGCCATCAAACATGCAATACCACTTCGGATTTGAGATAGCTAACAAAAGAAAGAAAGGATTGGATTTGCGGTAGTTCTGCTAGGTCAAGTGGGAACGCGCTGATTAAGCTCTTGCCTTATTCTCAAAAGATATCAATATCTTTTGAGTATCAATTCTCTTAGGTCATGTCTCTTTCTCTCCACTTAGCTGAAACAACATCGGTCAGTCCTTTCAGAAGTTAGAATTCCAATTGGCGTGCCAATAATTTTAAAATATTCGTAAGGTCCATTAGGACTTGTCTATGAAATTTGAGCTAAATCGGACCTCGTTTGGTAGGCATCGGAAGAAGATTTTAGTTTTTATTGTCGATAAATATTAAAAAGAGATTTTCGAGCTTGATTTTGGCGAACGAGCTCCGATTCGAAATTCGAAAGTGCCCTTAAGTTCGTACGATTATTTGTGATTTTTTTGATTTTTCGAAAGTGAATTTCGATGTTGTTCGACTAGTTTCCGCTAAAATGCCGAAAGTTAAATAATTTGACTTTTTTCTATTTAATTTGCATATTGAGTTTCGGGAGTCCGATTTGAGATCCGCCTTAGCAAGTGTGTTACATATATTTTGTATAACTTGTATGCAAAAGTTGAAAATTATTTTGAGTGTCGTAGAGTTCCGTTTAATTATCGTCGTGAAAGAAAAGAAAAAAAATGGGAAAAGGACAAAATTTAAATGGAAGCGGTGGGCTAGGGATATAACTCCCTTAGCCATTTTGTTTGAATAGGAACAGTAAGAAAAGACGACACAGAGAAAAAAAATGAGAAATAGAAACAATAAAAAAAATGCCAGAAAATGATAAAAGAGCCGGAAAAAAATAGAATTTTCACCCCGAAACATTCAGGTAATGATCTTAATGCATTATTTGAGTTTATTATATGTGTTTGAATATATTTTAACGGTAAAAATTGGGATATTCGACATCATTTTAATAAGTTCAATTAATAGTTTAAAGGGTTAATTGGATCCCGATAGTGAAATCGATTATATATTTGAACTCAGTAAGTTATAGGCAACATATAAAAGTAATTTATTTAGGGTTCGGTTATGTGACCTTAAACCCTGTACATAGGCCTGGTCTGCGTATTGCGTATGCGAATAGGGTATCAGATTCCTAACCGAATTGCCCTAAGACGTGAGGAATGAAGCTTTTAGCCTAAATTGATATATTTTTCTGCTTATTGAATAGAGTGGGATTGTTTGGCAATGAAACCAAAGGATAAAGCAGTTTTTGATTAGCAATTCTGACTTTTGGAAGAGGTAAGTGTTTATATCCATTTCTTTGGAGGCACCTGGCCTCGTGGATTTTCTACCACGTGTTCCTTACGTGTGTAGCTGCCGATAGGTGTACTCATTACACCTTAGCTTTGGATTTATGTTGTATATTATATGTTATGTCTTGTTGTTGGTATTTTATTGATGATCTGAGTATTGCACTCTGGCTGTGAGTTGACATATACTACCCGGCAGTCAATGAGAGTCCCGCATCGGTGAAGGGTTATCATTGCATCATATTGAGGGCAGGAGGATTTCGGCCTCGGAGCAGGAGTATTCCGCTCTATTGCAACATATTGAGGGTAGGAGGATACCGCCCTCGGAGGAGGAGTATTCCGCTCCATTGCATCATATTAAGGGTAGGAGGATTCTGCCCTCGGAGCAGGAGGATTCCGCTCCATTACATCATATTGAGGGTAGGAGGATTCCGCCCTCGGAGCAGGAGTATTTCGATCCATTCCATCATATTGAGGGTAGGAGGATTCCGCCATCGGAGCAGGAGGATTTCGTTCCATTGTATCATATTGAGGGTAGGAGGATTCCGCCCTCGGAGCAGGAGGATTCTCCTCCATTCATTTGGCACATGTAACCCTTTGCATCTCAGACCCTTTGCATCTCGTTTGATTTCATTTCATTTCATACCATTGTGTAGACCTGTGGTACATAGCTACTATTCTGCTTATACGTGCATTGCTTATTTGTTGATATGTTTCTGGCTCGTATTCCTAGTTGAGTTTATTGTTTCATACTTGTTTTCGGTTATTACCTGGCACTGCCTTTTATAATTTAAATAAGAAGAATTTGGTTTATATGATTCTTCTCCCTGGCTAGCTATCCTATTCTTTGAGATGGCTAGTCTGCCCCACTTATTGAGTCCTTTTGACTCACCCTTATTTGTTGTTTGTTTCTTGTCTATCTATTTCGTTTCGACAGGTTCGCTCCAGGATTGAGTTCGCCACGTTGTGAAGGAGCGAAGACAACTTCAGCTGTCAGGGTGAGCCAGCTTTTATTCCGGATGGCCACTAGTTCATTGTTTATTATTTCAGTTGCATTATGCTCTCTTCAGAAGGTATCTGTCTTCTTTTGTACTCTTAGATGTCTAGTCTGGATAGCTCTGAACCTAGTATGTTGGGTATTCAGCTGTAATTTCTTTTGTATAGATTAGTGGTATCAGTATGTCTGTATTTTTTTTACATTCTTGTCCTTATTTATGTAGTGTTATATTTATTTTCCTAATATAATTGGTAAAGGTTCGCCCGACGGGTCTAGGGGATGATGTCGGGTGCCCGCACGGCCTAACCGAATTCCTGGTCGTGTCAGTTGGTATCAGAGCACGGTTTAGATTCTATCCAGACTAAGAAAGTGTCTAGTAGAGTCTCGCCGATGGGTACGTAGACATCCGTACTTATCTAGAAGAGGCTATGATGGCATTTAGGAAGTTTCACTTCCTTCTTTTCTGATTGTGTGTCGGTCTAGGATGCAAAAGTATTTTTCGTTAATCCCTTCGTGGTAATTGTGAACTCTCGTGAGATGAATCAGCAAACGGTATGAGTTCAAGACGAAGCAGTCTAGCCTATGGCTAGCACTGATGAAGCCCGAGAGTTTTGATCGGGCTGACGATCTAGTTACGGAGGTCCCAGATGTACGAGCTCGCGATAGGCAAGGGAGCAAGGAATTGCGGTTCCCTTGGCTCTCTTTGATGTTTTTACGAGAATCTTGGTGATGCAGATATCATAATAACCTATTATTCGCTAGGCAACTTATTAGGTTGCTGCTGATGTAGATGTTCAGTCTCAGGGAGCTTTTATTCCAGTTCTTAATATTGCCGCAGTAAAGTATGTTCCGGAGGCAGCATGTGTTGTGCCTCTAGTTATTCTGGCTGGTTAGCTTGCCCGAGTAATGGCTCGGTCCGAGTATCTGAAAAGGCTGCATTATTTTACCCAATTGAACCTTCCGATATTCTTAAGCCACGCATCAGATAATCACTTCGTAAATTTTTAAAATACAATGATGTCTTCATATCGTTCAGGCTCTTGATTATATCGAGTGGTATGGTGTTGATTATTCTTCTTTCCAGTTTCAAGGTCCATCCTTGGATTGGTGGACTGCCCTCTTATTAGCTAACTTGGTTCGATTTTTCTTCTAGATTCGTGGGAAAAAAATTCCTTTCGAGTAGCGAGCGAGATGAAAGATGTTGCCAGTTTGAGTGGATTGGACAGGGTAGCCTGTCGGTTAGCCTGGTGTTGTTTCAGAATATAAGATTGAATTCTATAGAATGGTTGAATACGCTTTACAACTAGTCCATGAGCCTTTCAATAGATTCAAAGATTTACTTATGAACTTTCTCCTTCCTTGAGATCCCAGATGGCTCAAGAGATTGAGCTCGCGGTTTCAGTTGATGTTGTTGTTAATATTGCTCAGAGGTATGAGGCATGCCATAAGTTAGTGTGGGGGAGCAAGAGATCTCACAGCCCTGGTGGGCACTATGGTACCTTATTTGGAGGTAAGAGTTCTGATTATTTTGGGAGGTCACCTGCTAGGTTATCTTAGCTTATAGAGCGTGATTCTCAGAGTGCTCGAGTAGTTCATAAAGATTAGACTCAGCTTTCTCTTTACAGCTATCAACAATCTTTCCAGCTTCCATTTTTCAGCGAAAAGGGGTTATCATTCTTGTGAGCCTGGTTATCCTTTGAGTAGTTTTTCTTTACTGCGGCAAGTAGGCAGTCATCCTTTCTCTCGTCATTGGGCACCTGCACAGTCATAGGGGGTTTTATTTAGATCTCAATCATCCAGAGAAATGCCACCATCCCATAGAGGTCGAGAGCGTGGTGGAAGTGGTTCTTCAGAAGGTGATTATCAGGGTAGTAGCTCAGCTCAGCTGTAGAGGCAGTTCTACGAACTGCCAGTCTGGTAGGAATATCCGATGTAGTTAACCCATGTAATTCTTCTTCTATTATATGTGAGTAATATTTGATTTTTCCAATCGGTCTAAACTTTGTTTATCTTACCATGTTTCCATGGCTCCCTTGGATATTGTTTTTTTTAAGAATCGATTGTGGTAGAGGGGTGAGCTTTTAGTATGATTTATTCTGGGAATTTGTGAGACCCTACTAGTTTATCTGATTTAAAAGTGAAAGATTTGGGAGTGCGTGTCAGTATTTTCTGCTTGGCATCTTGTTACGCCACCTTCTGTTATTATGTCAATTCAGTTTACCTCTCTCCTCGAAATTCAATGTTGGTAGGATAATGGGATCCTAATTCGTCACAATCAGAAAGTGTTATCATTTCTTCCGGTGCTAAGTGATTAGTAAGTAATATTCGATCTACGTATCTCCTCTTGGGTTCAAAACATTAGTAAAGTCATGTTATCCCATGAGCTTATGTGGATTATAAAAGGGTTTCTGGTAAATTGTCAGAGTTTCCTTCTTATTGGAAGGTTAAATTGATATGGGTGTTGCTCCATAGAGCTCATTTAATGTCTACTTCTTCAATTGCGATTCTTTGGTTAGCTTGACTCGGAAATAGTCTAGCTCTGGTAGCCAAGCAAATAAGAAGATGAGCTACCTAAAGCTCTAATTATTTCTATCCTCGGTCCATTTCCATTTCTTCTTCGTCCGGCACTGTTGAGCTTGGGCGGTTGGTAGCCGCTTGTGATATTCACTGTGTTGAGCCAGAGTACGTGTTATTGTAGCTAGGTAAGCGTGTTATTGTTATTCAAGGCTTCTAACGGTAATAGAAGTACCATCCATCAAGTGGTGGTGTTTACGGTAAAGGTATGGAGTTGTGAACTCGAGAGTTGCAGCTGTTTAGCAACTCGAAAGGGTAGTTGGTAGCTTAGGTCTACCTACGTTCAGCTTTTAGCTAAATCTTCTTTAGTCCAGCAGACTGTGCGAGGATGGTTATTCCTATTCAAATAGCTGCATGAGTTTGTGCTTTAAGTGGAGGAGTCTTCCTCCAAATACTGAATAGTAATACTAATCTCTAAGGCGTTGATACCACTTTTGCCACGACCCAACCTAAGGCCGCGACAGAAAACTACAATGAGTGTCGATCATTACTAAACCTACTAATAATCTATTAATGATAGAGATAAGCTGGCAAACTGATCATATATACGCACCTATCTGCTGAAAGTATAAAGTCTGAAAAGATGACACGACTTTAACTTGCTCGCAATTAGAACTCTGAGCCACAAATTCTGCTATGTCACACTTCGTTCCGTCCCACCAATAAATCTGCTTAAGATCATGGTACATCTTAGTCGAAGCTAGATGAACAGTGTATTTGGAATAATGTGCCTCTATCATAATCTGTTCACGTAAATCTGTAACATCAGGAACACAAAGTATATCTATATACATGAGAACACAGTCAGTAGTAACTCTGTATTGTGACTCCGGTTTTCTTCTGGCTATCTGGCTGTATTCAACTAGAACTGGATCCTCATACTGCCGCTGTTTTACTTCATGAAAATTCAGAGTTAAAGGTCTGCTGCAGCTTGTCGTCCATCCATCATTGGCATAACTCTTTCACACCTCAACTCTTTGAGAAGTTACTTTAGCGTTATAAGTGCACATGTAATCAACTTTGTTGCTGGTATTCTGCCTCAACTCATGGTCCAACTACATGTCTCTTTTTTTTTTTTTTTTACTTTTTCAAGTCATAATATTTCCAATTCAAAGACAATACCCTGAAGTAGATGTTTAGTCTGAAGATAATTCCTGGTCTGCACTATACTATCTAGTAGTATCTCCATGATCGTCATCCTTATATGATAAACCCTGTTCAGATAAACCTTTGACATACATTAGGATATGAGTAACTACATTCCCACAAGGAGCTTGCGGAACAACACTAACATCAACTGAGATGTTGCATAGTGCGTTCGTAAAAATAATATAGCTTGCATCAAATCTTCTATAGTGTGTAGTGACAAGGAACTTCAAAAGCTTCCCCTATTGCATCAAGCGTGAGCTAATTCTTAGTTCAATCCACCTATTCTATATCGAAAGATATATCGAAGAGGTGATTATCGGCCGAATCATGTTAACCCATTCAAAGTTCCGTGTGTCTTTGCTTCAAAAATATAAAACTCTCTTCTCTTGATCAAGGAAGGATCAGCTTAGTCAGAATAAGCTGTGCAATGGTATTATCATATTATCCACATATATTTTACTCCAAAAGTACGATGTGCGTAATATAATTCTGATCCTGTAATCAGGAGGTAAGGCCCGTGGAGTAGCTCATGAAGGTCGTACAAGTTCTCTTGTTATCCGTGCGAATTTTTCTTTAGACTTAGGCTCGTTCGAGGACGAACGAGAGTATAAGTGGAGGAGAATGAAACGACCTCGGTCAGTCGTTTCGGAAGTTAGGATTCCGATGTGCGTGACAATAATTTTAAAAATATTCATAAGGTCCATTAGGACTTTTCTATAAAATTTGAGCTAAATCAGACCTCGTTTGGTAGGCGTCGGAAGAAGGTTTCAATTTTTATTGTTGATAAATATTTAAAAGAGATTTTCGAGCTCGATTTTGGCGAACCAGCTCCGATTCAAAATCCGAAAGCGCCATTAGGTTTGTATAATTATTTGTGATTTTTTTGATTTTTCAAAAGTGAATTTCGATGTTGTTCGGCTAGTTTCAGCTAAAATAAAGAAAGTTAAATAATTTGCCTTTTTTCCATTTAATTTGCATATTGAGTTTTGGGAGTCCGATTTGAGATCCGCCTTAGCAAGTATGTTACATATATTTTGTACAACTTGTATGCGAAAGTTGGAATTATTTCAAGTATCGTAGAGTTCCATTTTAATTTTCATCGTGAATAAAAAAGGGAAAAGGACAAATATTAAATGGAGGCGGTGGGCTAGGGATATAAATCCCTTAGCCATTTTGTTTGAATTACTAATAGAGGAACAGTAAGAAAAGACGACACAGAGAAAAAAAATGAGAAATGAAAACAATAGAAAAAATACCAGAAACTGAGAAAAGAGCCGGAAAAATATAGAATTTTCACCCCAAAACATTCAGGTAATGATCTTAATGCATTATTTTAGTTTATTACGTGTGTTTGAATATATTTTAATGGTAAAAATTGGTATATTAGACATCGTTTTAATAAGTTCAATTAATAGTTTAAAAGGTTAATTGGACCCCGATAGTGGAATTGATTATATATTTGTACTCAGTAAGTTATGGGCAACATATAAATGTAATTTATTTTGGGTTTGGTTATGTGACCTTAAACCCTGTACATAGGCCTGGTCTGCGTATTCCGTATGCAAATAGGATATCAGGTTTCTAACCGGATTGCACTAAGATGTGAGGAATGAAGCCTTTAGCCTAATTTGATATATTTTTCTGCTTATTGAATAGAGTGAGATCGTTTGGCAATGAAACCAAAGGATAAAGCGGTTGTTGATTAGCAATGCTAGCTTTTGGAAGAGGTAAGTGTTTATATCCATTTCCTTGTATATTATATGTTATGGACTGTTGTTGTTATTGCATTGAGGATCTGAGTATTGTACTCTGGCTATGAGTTGACATATACTTCCCGGCAGTCGATGAGAGTCCCGCGCCGGTGAAGGGTTATCATTGCATCATATTGAGGGTAGGAAGATTCCGCCTCGGAGCAGGAGTATTCCGCTCCATTGCATTATATTGAAGGTAGGAGGATTCCGCCCTCGGTGCAGGAGTATTCCGCTCCATTGCATCATATTGAGGGTAGGAGGATTCCGCCCTCGGAGTAGGAGGATTCCACCTTCGGAGTAGGAGGATTCCGCTCCATTGCATCATATTGAGGGTAGGAGGATTCCGCTCTAGGAGCAGGAGTATTCCGCTCCATTGCATCATATTGAGGGTAGGAGGATTCCGCCCTCGGAGCAGGAGCATTCTGCTACATTGCATCATATTGAGGGTAGGAGGATTCCGCCCTCGGAGCAGCAGGATTCAGCTCCATTCATCATATTGAGGGCAGGAGGATTCCACTCCATTCATTTGGCACGTGTGACCCTTTGCATCTTATTTCATTTCATTTCATTTCATACCACTGTGTAGACCTGTGATACATAGCTACTGTTCTGCTTATACATGCATTGCTTATTTGTTGATATGTTTCTGGCTCGTATTCCTGGTTGAGTTTATTTTTTCCTACGTGCTTTCAGTTATTACCTGGCTCTGCCTTTTATAATTTAAATAAGAAGAATTTGGTTTATATGTTTCTTCTCCCTTGCTAGCTATCCTATTCTTTGAGGTGGCTAGTCTGCCCCACTTATTGAGTCCTTTTGACTCACCCTTGTTTGTTGTTTGTTTCTTGTCTATCTATTTCGTTTCGGCAGGTTCGTTCCAGAATTGAGTTTGCCACGTTGTAAAGGAGCGAAGACGACTTCAGCTATCAGAGTGAGCCAGCTTTTATTCCGGATGGCCACTAGTTCATTGTTTATTATTTCAGTTGCATTATGCTCCCTTCAGGAGGTATCTGTCTTCTTTTGTACTCTTAGATGTCTAGTCTAGATAGCCCTAAACCTAGTATGTTGGGTAATGAGCTGTAATTTCTTTTGTACAAATTAGTGGTATCAGTATGACAGTGTTTTTTTTAAAGTCTTTTCCTTATTTATGAATTGTTATATTTATTTTCCTAATTTAATTGGTATGGGTTCGCCCGACGGGTATAGGGGAGGATGTCGGATGCCCGCACGGCCTACCGAATTCCGGGTCGTGTCGTAGCAATCAATCAGATTAATCTCGCAAGACCGCACAAGGAAAGAAATCAACCGACTTCTCTCTTTAATCAATAAGATCAGCGATGCATATCAATCAGAGCTACGAGAAGATTTGCTGAACAACTATATAAAGAAGACTTGCTGAAGAATGAAGATCACATTTCTACTTACGATCTACTTTCTCTCTAACCTTTTACTTGTAACCACCACAGTATTCTTGAGAGTGTACGAGTGAACGAAAAAAATGAAAGAGAGTTCTTGTAGAGGTAATAATTGTGTTAAGGAAGTTGGTCTGATCATCTATAAATCAGAGAAGGTCGTTGTTGGTGAGCAAGCTGAACAAAAACCAACTAAGGAAGATGTTTTTGGTTAACGATAAACCATTGGTGCACTCATATTTGACAGAGCTTAAGAGAGAGACTCTCCCTTGTGACCCAAGGGGACTAGATTAGGAACTACATTGGTTCTGAACCGGTATAAAAATGACGTGTCTTAATTCCTTTACTTTACTCACTTTAATTTCTAATTTGCTTATGTTTTCAGTTTAAGTTGACTAACTACATTATTAAGTCGACTAATCTAATAAAACGAACAATTCCCCCTTCCCTTCTACTATCAATCGGCATCAGAGCTTGGTCTCACAATATTTTATATTTCCCTTACAGCAAGTGAGAAAAGATCATGTCTTCGCACAATGTCAATGGAGCTCTATTGCAAGAGGGAACTTCTTCCACCCGACCTCCTTACTTCAGTGGTAGGCACTATGGCTATTGGAAGATTCGTATGGAAACATACATAAAATTGATTGACTAGTAAGAACTGGCGAGTCATAAAGAATGGACCCTATGATATCCCTACTACTAAAGCAACTAAGAAGATTGAAGGTGACACATCTATCATCCATGTCGTTCTTAATATGGATGACTAAACTGATGAGAAAAGAGAGGTTATACAATTTAACTACAAAGCTGTCAACATCCTATACAATGCCATTAGTGGTGAAGAATAGGAAAAAATATCCAGTTGCGAGACTGCAAAGGAAAAATGGGACAAACTGGAAGTTATCTATGAAGGAACAAGCAAGGTTAAGCAAACCTGGATCAATCTCCTAGTCTATGAATATGAACTATTCCAAATGAAGGAAGGAGAATATGTGGAAGAAACATTTTCAAGATTTAGCAAAACTATCGGAGAGCTCAAGGCTCCTGGAAAACTCCATATAAGCAGCGAACAAATCAGAAAAATCTTGAGAAGTCTTCCCATTACCTAGCAACCAAAAGCTATCAATATAGAAAGTGGGGATCTAAGCAAAGTATGTTACGATGAACTCAGAGGTGATCTCATTGCCTTTGAGAAAACACATCTCAAGCGAAATATTCACGAAGAAAAGAAGAAAATTTTAGCATTCAATACTGCAGTTGAAGAAGTTGACTATAATCAAGAAGAGGATGATGAGATTCAAGAACAGCTGGCTATGATATCTAGAAATCTAAATGGCCTCATGAATAGAAGTAGACAGTTCAGAAAAGGAAAACTTCCTTTCAAAAAGGAAAATTAATCCAACTACAAAAGTGAAGGGCGCTGCTATGAATATGGTAAATTAGGCCACATTGCAAACAACTATCTCAATTCAAAAAATAAGAAGGGAAGAATAGATCTTATGCTGCCTGGAGTGATGATGATGCATCAGAAAAGGATCAAGAGGAAGCTGCAAACATTTGCTTCATGGTTGTGCTGCCAAAAATATGCCACCTATTTTTATGGGGATATGAGTCCAGCTGGCGAGACTAGATTTATCCTACAAGTCACCGGGCACCGAGGATATACGCCCGCTTCTAGAGCCAACGACCATTTAGGCGATTTGGCCACAGGGCACAGGACACACATCCCTTCGCCTAGGGTTTATAGTCTCCTAGTTAGAGTTTAGTAATCCACTGCCTTGAGTTGTACGCTCATGGCCCTATTAGTCCTTTTATTTTACCTTATTTAGGAACCAGTATCACAAATATAAATACCCCTACTTACATTGTATTGTACTAACTCTGGATTCACCATCAACCTCGGCTACTCTCAAGGAATAAGATTTGCTTTGCTCTTTCAATTATTTCT
The DNA here is from genome assembly GCA_029990175.1 of Petunia secreta. Taxonomy (NCBI): domain Eukaryota; kingdom Viridiplantae; phylum Streptophyta; class Magnoliopsida; order Solanales; family Solanaceae; genus Petunia; species Petunia secreta. Next base: position 64,830,578 of record JARKIP010000035.1, read on the forward strand.
TTTTTATTTATCTATCTTTATTTTCATCGTATTTACATATTTTTTCCATCGTAATTTACTATATTGCTTGTGACCTCATTCATAAATACTTGTTTAACCTAGACATATAAATTTAGGCATAAACAGTTTGGATCCCACCGTGGGGCCCAAGCCATTGTAGGTATCCTATGAAGGAAGAGGCGCAACCATGTGAAAACACAGTACCGCGAGACGGTGCATCGATAACGAGACCCAACAGATAATCCAAGACTCAGTCAGCACGACTGAAATTGTGAACTACTATCTAACATCCAAATCCAGTTATCCGTCGTCAAGGTCAGAAGTGTACCAGCATATTGATCCTCATTAAGAATGCAGTCAGCTGACAGAAGATTCATCAGCACGATATTCGGGGGGCTTGGAATTTGGAACAACGAGACCAAAGTCATCATGGTCTGTGAAGCTCACCAAAAAATAGCCAAAAAGCCACGCCTCAACACCCTCGAGTTTGATAACAGAGATTTGCAGCGGCCTACCACCCTCATGATGATGCCTTAATAGTTGCTCTGCTGGTACATGATGCTCGAGTCAAGCGTGTGCGGGTGGATCTTGGTAGTGCAGTTAATATCATTCACTAGAAGGTCATCTCTCAGTACACTATAACCAGCTTTAACAGTTCTAATGAGAAGTCTGTGGGAGAAATCCTCCTCTAGGTACATCTACCAGGAGCAGCGCGGTTGACATCTTTCCAAGTAACGACATGAGACCACTCATATAGCATTATCCTTGGGGGACCCTGGATTCACGAAGTACACGCTGTGCCGTCTATACTTCACCATGTCCTCAAATACCCGACTCCTTGGGGGGTAAAAGAAATTCGGCGGAAACAGAAGCTATCTCGGAGTTGTTACATGATTGCAGTGATCAATGCCACCAAGAAAGAGACAAAAAATCAGAAGAAGAAACTAGACAATTTGCTCGGGCATGGTCTGGTCACTAGCTACCCTTAGGACACGGGGTCCATGAGGTGACTAGATCCTGTGAACCAACCATCACACCCTCTGGCCCGGAGGAAGAAGATCAGCCGACTAAAGCTACGGTTGATGACCTTGATCCAGTAATCTTCGATGAGAAAGTTCCAAACAAGAAATTCTACGTAGAGGCCAAGCTGTCTACCAAAGAAAAACAAGAATATGCTAACTTACCGCGTGCTCGGTCAGGCACCTTCACCTGGACACACACTGACATGCCAAGAATATCAACTATCATAATCACACATAGTCTAAACATCGATCCAAGCTTTAAGCCAATCAAGCAGAAGAAACGACCAATAAGCCGCGAGAAGGGGCAGGAGGTAAACTCAACAATGGATCCATTCGTGAGGTCCAGTACCCCGACTGGCTTTCAAACGTCGCAGTGGTCCCCAAGAAGAACGGCAAGTGGAGAATGTGCATCGACTTTACAGATCTAAACAAAGCATGCCAAAAGGATTCTTTCCCGCTGCCAAACATTGATCAACTCATCGATTCAACGGCAGGGCACGAGGCCTTAAGCTTTTAAGATGCGTACTCAGGATACAATCATATCCTCATGAACTCGGATAATCAAGAGATGACTTCTTTCATCACAGACAAAGGGACTTATTGTTATAGAGTGATGCCTTTTGGACTAAAGAATACAGGAGCGACTTATCAAAGGTTAGTGAACCCGATGCTCAATGAACAGATTGGAGAGACCATGGAAGTTTACATCGACGACATGTTGGTCAAGTTAGAATTTGCTAAAGATCACGTTAGCCACTTGGAGATAGCATTTGGTATCTTGGACAAGTTTGGGATAAAGCTCAACCCCAAGAAATGTGCCTTAAGCGTATGCTTTGGGATGTTCCTGGGTTTCATCATTTCCAATAAGGGCAAAGAAGTGAACTCGGTAAAGATCTAAGCAATCAAGGCAATATCAGAGATCTTAAAAAATGAAGTGGAAGTAAAAAGGCTTAATGGTCGAATCGCAGCACTCAGCTGGTTCATCTCGCGGTCATCAGAAAGGTGTCATTAATTTTTCAATGTCCTGAAGAAGAATAAAATCTTTGAGTGGATGGAGCAGTTGTTACACCCCATATGTCTAAAGTGACGTATATCATTATAATGACATAATAAGAATGATTTAATTGAGTTTAAAGTCATAATATGACCATATATGATGTTTATATGTTGAATATAAAGTTTGGGAAAAGTCGGATTTAAGTTGCGGAAAAACCGACTAAGGAATTGCCTTGTAACGAAGCTTTTTCAGCAATTAATTTCATGTGTTATATGAGGTCTTTTGGGGACATATCATATACCAAATTGAAGGTCTTGGAGTATATTTTCCAACATTTTTAACGGTTTGTTCATAAATTTATAGATAAAAAGATATGAGCATCAGAAGTCAGGCCAGAAAAAGGGCCATAAGCGCAAAAGAGGACTAAAACTGAAATGTTTGAAGTATAAAAGAGGAAACTCATCATTTTCTCGTCATTTCCAGCAAATTCATGATAGAAACAGTGTGCTCTTGGTGGGTAAAGGCATTTTGATGGTTTTGAAGAAAGAACATTGATCTTAGCTCGAAATTGAAGATAGATTGCGTCAAAACGCTCTACGCGATTAGGGTAACATTATGCTACCTTCAATTTCGTCTATAGTTTGAGTTTTAGAATTACTTCATGACTAAGTAAAGTACATAAATTCTATTTTATAGCTTGTTTAAGCTTTAGAAGGTGTGGAATTCAAAGGAGACAAAGTTTAGAACCGAGAAACATCAAAGGTATGTAAGGCTAAACCTTTCTTTTGGCAAGGCTGTATCTTTTAGATTTTGAAGCTTTTATTAGTTCTAAACTTATTTTTTCTTGTGAGAAACTTGTATGGTATTATGGAAACCTTGTATATACTTAATTTGGTACTAAAATCCCAGGTGAAAGACATCCGAATCAGCAAGACAAAACGTTTCAAACTCTGAAAAATCATTTTGATCTTTTGACAGCTATTAGTATATTGATCATAACTCCTTATACAAAATTGATATTAAGATGCTTTAAGAATCTCCAGAATCCTAAGACATATATCTACAACTTTCATGAAGACCATAAAGTCTATAACTTTTATCTACACACTGAAAATTAGGTTGAAAGTCAAGACGGTGGTGCTGTCCAGAGATTCTATCTGTGGATTTGTTATGTCATCCAGTTGTCTCATCTTGTTATCCGTTTAATATGTTTATGTTATCAGTTTATCCGGGTATCCATTCCCGTGTATAGTATAGTACTGGTTCTATTTTTGCGGATCATCCAGTTTCAGGGGAAACTCTGCCGAAATTTTTATAGAAATTCAAAGAGTTAGACAAATTCTAAGTTTCAGGTTGTGTCTATAATTCCATCCAGAGTTTTCTTATCATTCCTTCGAGTCCATATATATTGTTGCCACACGTGTTATGCCTCATACATGCTTATGCTTATATTGTGATCATGTTATGTGTGATTTGGAGTCCCCCATAGAGGCTGGACATTGGACACACAGTCCGGTCGCGTGTGATACTACCCGTCTGGGGGATACAGCCCCTCTGGTTCAGGCGGTAGTTGAAACACCTAGTGTGACCGGGTGTCATTCACACACTCTGACCAGAGAGACTAGATATTACTGGCTGGGGGGGATATAGCCCATAACACCCACCAGGTTTGTTATATACGCGTATATAGCCACAGTATGCACTGCATGATTATACATGAGGCTAGTTCAGCTTTTCAGTTACCTGATTTGGGGGGATACAGCCCATAACACCAGACAGGTACTAGTTCAGCGTTTCAGTTACCTGATTTGGGGGGATACAGCCCATAACACCAGACAGGTACTAGTTCAGATTTTCAGCTACCTGATTTGGGGGGATATAGCCCATAACACCAGACAGGTACTAGTTCAGATAACAGTTCAGTTTTAGCTCAGTACCAGTTATTAGTTCTCAGTTATCAGCCACCAGTTCTTAGCGTTAAGAGCAGTTGACAGTTATCAGTTCCAGTTTCTAGTTAGCAGTTATCAGTCAATTTACAGTTATTTATCAGTACAGTTCAGCTCAGTCTTCAGTTTCAGATTCAGCTAGACTTCAGTTTATATTCAGATCATGTTTAGTACGTTCTTCAGATTTCCAGCTATACTGCTATGCTCTAGCTGATATTTACATATTTATATTCCAGCCTTACAGTTTCATTCAGCTACGATATATTATATGCTCATGCCTTACATACTTGGTACAAATCGTACTCACGCCCTTTTTCTGGGGCGTTGCGTTTCATGCCGCGCAGGTGCAGATAGATCAATGCTTGGACCACGTTAGTAGGCCATCTATCAGCTATTGGAGTCACTCCGCTTACTCCCGGAGTTACTTATCTTTTGGTATGTGTACAGTCAGCCAGCTTGGGTATGGCGGGGCCTTATCCCGTCCTATGTATATTCAGTTTAGCACTCTTAGAGGCCTGTAGATATGTCCCTGTGTGGTTCTGTCAGTATGTTATGTATGTCAGCTTGTGTTAGCCTTGTCAGTTTTTTTTCATTGCATAGTTCTTATCAGCTAGGTTTATACTTATTCCATTTATCAGTTATATTCATGGTTAGCAGATTATCAGCAGAATTAATGATGAGCGACACTTAGTGTTGGTCATCCGTCGTGACCCTAGGTTGGGTCGTGACAAAGTGGTATCCGAGCAGTTAAGTCCTAGGGTGTCTACCGTGTCTAGTAGAGTCTTGTTCAGGAGTATGTTGCGCCCCATACTTTTGAACAGGAGGCTACAAGGCACTTCAGGACAGCTGTCTTTCTTTCTTCTCTAGATCGTGCGATAGAGCCATGATTATAGAATTCAGCCCTCTAACAATAGTAATTTCGGCAAAGCGATGCCGCCAAAGAAACTAACAGCTGCCCAGAAGGGCAAGGTTATTGCCGGCCAGGTTATTAGTAGAGTGCCACCTAAGGTGGATGAGAGTGAGTAGTCCAGACCTGAGGCTCAATCCGAGGCCTCACAGATCCTATCAGTTCAGGGTGATATTAGAGATACTGCAGCTACTATACCTCTACCTTCTCAGCCTGATAGTCAGGGGTAGGAAGTGAGGGATGCCATCAGATTATTGACCAGTGTTGTAGTTGCTCAGACTAGACAGTATAGTGTAGATACCTAGGGAGATACTGGATCTAGGATCAGGGATTTTATCCGACTAGAGCCTCCAGTCTTTACTGGATCCCGTACGGGAGAGGACCCTCAGGATTTTCTTGTGAGGATAGGCAGGGTATTGAGGGTCATGCACGCATCAGAGACAGAGTCAGTAGAGTTGGCTGCATTCAGATTGCATGACCTACCAGCAGGGTGGTATCAGACATGGGAGCTATCTAGAGGGTCAGATGTTACTCTGGCGACCTGGAAGGAATTCTCAGATGCCTTCCTTCATCAGTATATGCCCATAGAGACACAGAGAGCACGTGCTGATCAGTTCCTGACCTTGAGACAGGGAAGTTTGAGTGTAGAAGAGTCTTATTATCGCTTTAATTCTTTAGCAAGGTTTGCCCCAACTGTGGTAGCAAGTATGGAGGATAGAGTTCACAGGTATGTAGTGGGACTTGGTCCACACCTGGTGAACGAGTGTATGACGGTTTCTATGCAGTCAGGTATGAACATATCACGCATTCAGGCATTTGCTTTGTTACTTGAGGAGAGGAAGCAGAAATAGAGAGCCGACAGGGATAAAGTGCTAGACAAGAGGGGCAGATTTTCTGGTTCGTTTGGAGAGACGTCTGGAGCAAGTAGATAGCAGAGTGTTAGACAACCACCAGCTAGTATACCTACATAGTCTCGTGGCTTTAGATCTGATAGACCTCCTCAGTCTAGATCTAGTCACGCATCACAGACTTCAGGATTTAAGAATCCTGGTACTTCTATACCGGCCAGTCAGACATATCCCAGATGTTTAGATTGTGGTAAACGCCACTTGGGTTCATGTCAGTTAGGAGTTGATACTTGTTATATTTGTCACGAGGAAGGCAATTTCATGAGAGATTGCCCGACTAGGGGGTGGTAGTGGCGTAGCCCAGCCAGCTAGATCAGCAGTAGCTTCCTCAGCACCAGCACGCCCTCAGGGGCATGTTCTTCGGGGACCAGCAGAACTGAAAAAGCATAAGGAGCAATTGAAGGATTTATTAGACAGAGGCCTCATCAGACCTAGCATTTCCCCATGGGGGAGCCCCGGTATTGTTTGTGAAAAAGAAAGATGGCTCTCTACGCATGTGCATAGATTAAAGACAGCTAAATAAAGTCACAATCAAGAATAAATACCCTCTGCCCAGGATTGATGTCCTGTTCGACCAGCTCCAGGGTGCCAAGTGCTTCTCGAAGATAGATTTGCGATCAGGCTACCATCATGTTAGAGCTAGAAAATCTGATATACCTAAGACTGCATTCAGGACTAGGTATGGCCAGTATGAGTTTTTAGTGATGTCGTTTGGACTCACTAATGCCCTTGCATTATTTATGAATCTGATGAATAGCGTATTCAGGTATTACTTGGATTTATTTCTGATTATATTTATTGATGATATTCTCATCTATTCAAAGTCTAAATCAGAGCATGCAGAGCACCTACGCACAGTATTGGTACTCATCGGGACCAACAATTATATGCTAAGTTCTCAAAGTGTGAATTCTGGTTAGATTCAGTGGCATTTCTTGGCCATATAGTTTCAGCAGAAGGAATTAAAGTAGATGGCCAGAAGATTGAGACTGTGAAGAATTGGCGCAGACCTACGGCGCCAACTGAAGTACGTAGTTTTCTGGGTTTGGCAGGTTATTACAGAAATTTTATAGAAGGTTTTTCCTCCATTGCAGCTCCACTGACCAAATTGACACAGAAAATAGCTAAATTTCAGTGGTCTGATTCTTGCGAGCACAGTTCCAAGAACTAAAGAACAGGTTGGTAAGAGCTCCAGTACTTACACATCTAGAGGGATCTGAGGGCTATGTCATTTACTGTGACGCTTCTCGAATTGGTCTTGGTTGTGTTTTGATGCAGCACGGTAGAGTTATTGCCTATGCTTCTAGGCAGCTGAAAAGGCACGAGCATAACTACCATACTCATAATTTAGAGCTTGCAGCAGTCATTCATGCATTGAATATTTGGAGACATTATTTCTACGGTATTCATGTTGATATTTATACGAACAACAAGTGCGTCCAATATATATTTAAGAAGAAAGAGCTAAACCTACAACAGAGGCGGTCGCTAGAGTTGTTGAAAGACTACGACATGCATATTATTTATCATCCGGGTAAAGCGAATGTTGTTGCTGATTCCCTTAGTCATAAGTCCATGGGTAATTTATCTTAATTACAGCCATAGAAGAGAAACTTAGCTCATGCACTCCACCATTTAGGCAGCTTGGGAGTCAGATTAATAGATTCAGATGATGCAGAAGTTGCATTTAATAACACAGCCACTAGTTGCCTAGTGATAGAAGTAAAACAGCGTCAGTATGAGGATCCAGTTTTAGTTGAATACAGACAAACAACCAGAAGAAAACTAGAGTCACCATATAGGGTTACTACTGATGGGGTTCTCATGTATAAAGATAGACTTTGTGTTCCTGATGTTGCAGATTTACGTGGACAGATTATGACAGAGGCACGTTATCCCAGATACACTGCTCATCCAGGTTCGACTAAGATGTACTATGATCTTATGTAGATAAATTGGTGGGACGAAATGAAGCGTGACGTAGCAGAATTTGTGGCTCAGTGTCCTTACTGCCAGCAGGTTAAGGTCGAACATTAAAAACCTAGTGGCTTGTTACCAGAAATCAACATTCCATCATAGAAATGGGAAGCAGTGAATATGAACTTCATTACATGCTTGCTCCGTATGCGGAGCAGATATGACTCTATTTGGGTTATAGTTGACAGACTTACTAAATTCAGCTCATTTTTTGCCCGTTAGAACTACATATACAGCGGAGGATTATGCTAGACTTTATATCAAAGAGATAGTGCGCCTACATAGTATTCCAGTATCTATCATTTCAGACAGGGGTGCACAGTTTACAGCTAATTTCTGGCGATCATTCCAGACAAGTGACACGACCCGGAATCCGGTTGGGCCGTGCGGGCACCCAACATCCTCCCCTAGACCCGTCGGGCGAACCCTTACCAATTAAATCAGGAAAATAAATATAACAATTTACAATTAAGGACAAGACTTACAATAAAAACACATACATACTGATACCTCTGAGCTGTACAAAAGAAATTACAGCTGACTACCCAACATGCTAGGTTTAGGGCTATCCAGACCAGACATCTAAGAGTACAAAAGAAGACAGATACCTCCTAAAGGGAGCAAAATGCAACTGAAATAATGAACAATAAACTGGTGGCCATCCGAAATAAATCTGGCTCACCCTGACAGCTGAAGTCGTCTTCGCTCCTGAACAACGCGGCGAACTCAATCCTGGAGCGAACCTGCCGAAACGAAATAGATAGACAAGAAACAAACAACAAACAAGGGTGAGTCAAAAGGACTCAATAAGTGGGGCAGACTAGCCACCTCAAAGAATAGGATAGCTAGCCAGGGAGAAAAGAAACAAATAAACCAGATTTCTCTTATTTAAATTATGAAAAGGCAGAGCCAGATAATAATTAGAAACACGTATGGAATCGCAAACTATTCAATAACCAGGAACGTAATACAGCCAGAACATATAGGTATCCCGAACACATCAACAATCAGAAATACATCCTGTTGCGGCGTGCAACCTGATCTATATATTCATCCTGTTGCGGCGTGCAACCCGATCCATATATTCATCCTGTTGCGGCGTGCAACCCGGTCCATAAATTATACTGCTGCGACGTGCAACCCGGTCCATATATTTATACCGTTGCGGTGCACAACTCGATCCCCGCAACCCAGAATACGAGCCAGAAATATATAGACAAATAAGCAATGCACATATAAGCAGAACAGTAGTTATGTACCACAAGTCTACACAATGGTATGAAATGAGATGAAATGAAATGATGCAAAGGGTCACATGTGCCCGTCGTCCCATCTCGAAGCGGAATACTCCTGCATTCGAGGGGAATCCAATCTGATAACCAACTGGAGCGGAATACTCCTGCTCCTGGGGCGGAATACTCCTGCACTCTCTTGGGGCGGAATACTCCTGCACCCGATATAATATAATGGAGCGGAATACTCCTACTCCTGGGGCGGAATACTCCTGCCCTCAATATGATACAATGGAGCGGAATACTCCTGCTCCTGGGGCGGAATACTCCTGCACCCAATATGATATGCAATGTAATGCATATGAATGACATATAATGCATATGAATGCAATGTGATGCAATAATAACCCTTCACCGGTGCGGGACTCTCATCGACAGCCGGGAAGTAGATGCCAACTCACAGCCAAAGTACCATGCTCAGATCCTCAATGCAATACCAATAACAGGACATAATATATAATATAGAATGTAAATCCAAAGCTAAGGCGTAATGAGTACGCCTATCGGCAGCTACACACGTAAGGAACACGTGGTAGAAAATCCACGAGGCCAAGTGCCTCCAAAGAAATGGATATAAACACTTACCTTGTTACAAAGTTAGTACAGCCACTCAATAACCGCTTTGTCCTTTGGATTCATTGCCAAACGATCCCACTGTGTTCAATAACCAGAAAAATATATCACATAAGGCTAAAGGCTTCATTCCTCACATCTTAGGGCAATCCAGGTAGGAACCTGATACCCTATTCGCATACGCAATACGCAGGCCAGGCCTATATACAGGGTTTAAGGCCACATAACCAAATCCCAAATAAATTATATTTATAAGTTGCCCATAACTCACTGAGCACGAATACATAATCAATTTCATTATCGGGGTCCATTTGACCCTTTAAACTATCAATTTACGTCATTAGGGCGATGTCTAATATTCTTATTTTTACCGCAAAAATATATTTAAACACACGTAATAAACTCAAATACTATATTAGGACCATTACCTGAATGTTTCAGGGTGAAAATTCTACTTTTTCCCGACCCCTTTTCTCATTTTCTGGCATTTTTCCACCGCGTATTCTCGTTTCTCTAATTCTGTTTTATTTCGTTCATTGCTTCTGTTTTCATACTACTACTACTACTGCCTGGTCCTTAGCTTTAAGCTAAGGACCCACCGCCTAACTTTAGTAATTCTTGTCTTTTTCTCTTTTTTTTTTTTTTTTTGTTTTCTTTTATTTTTTTTTGCGCGACGAAAATTAAAACGGTACCCTGCGATATTCGAAATAATTCCAACTTTTGCATACAAGTTATACAAAATATATGTAACATACTCGCGAAGGCGGATCTCAAATTGGACTCCCGAAACTCAAGATGCGAATTTAAATGAAAAGAAGTCAAATTATTTAACTTTCGGCATTTTAGCGGAAACTAGCCGAACAACATCGAAATTCACTTTCGAAAGTTCACAAAAGTCATAAATAATCATACGAACCCAACGGCGCTTTCGGATTTCGAATCGGAGCTCATTCGGCAAAAACCGAGCTCGAAAATCTCCTTTTAATATTAATCGCCAATAAAAACTGAAACTTTCTTCCGATGGCTACCAAACGAGGTCTAATTTAGCTCAAATTTTACAGACATGTCCTAATGGACATTACGAATATTTTAAAATTATCGGCACGCCAATCGGAGTCCTAACTTCCGAAACGACTGACCGAGGTCGTTTCATTCTCCTCCACTTAAACTCTCGTTCGTCCTCGAACGAGCCTAAATGTAAAGAATGATTTATGCAGATAACAAGAGAATTTGCACAACCTTCATAAACTACTCCACGGACATTATCTCATAGTTACAGAATCAGAGTTATAACACGCACATCAACTCTTGGATAAAACATATTTGGATAATATGATAACATCATAGCCCAACTTATTCGGACTAAGCCGACACTTTTTCAATCATGAGAGAGGAGTTTTATATTTTCAAAATAAAGATACACGAAATTTTGAATGGGTTAACATGATTCAGCCGATAATTACCTCTTCGATATAGAACAGGTCGATGAAACTAAGAATTAGCTTACGCTTCAGCAACGCCTTAGAGATTTAATATTATGATTCAGTATTTGGAGGAAGACTCCTCCACTTAAAGCACACACTCATGCAGCTATTTGAATAGGAATAACCATCCTCGCACAGTCTGCTGGACTAAAGAAGATTTACCTAAAAGCTGAACATAGGCAGACCTAAGCTACCAACTATCCTTTTGAGTTGCCAAAAAGCTGCAACTCTCGAGTTCACAACTCCATACCTTTGCCGTAAACACCACCGCTTAATGGATGGTACTTCTATATAGAAATTTCGGCAGAGTTTCCCCTGAAACTGGATGATCCGCAAAACAGAACCAGCACTACTATACATGGGAATAGATACCCGGATAAACTGATAACATAAACATGTTAAGCGGATAACAAGATGAGACAACTGGATGACATAGCAAATCCGCAGATAGAATGTCTGGACAGCACCACTGTCCTGATTTTCAACCTAAACAATAATATGCTTACCCAGTTACCTTGACATGCACTCTGGCTCAACACAGGGAACATCACAATAGGTTACTGATTGCCTAAGCTCACCAGTGTCGAAAGAAGAAGAGATGGCAATAAACTGAGGATAGAAATAATTAGAGCTATAGGAAGCTCTTCTTCTTATTTGTTTGGCTACCAAAGCTAGACTACTTACGAGTCAAAGTGGCCCAAGAGTCACAATTGAAGAAATAGATATTAAATAAGCTCTTATGGAACAACATCCATGCCAATTTAATCTCCCAATAAGAATAAAACTCTGACACTTTACCAGAAAACCCTTTTATAACCCAGATAAGCTCAAAGGATAACATACTTTACTAGCGTTTTGAACCAAGAGGATATACGTATATCGAATATTACTTACTAATCACTTTGCACAGGAAGAAACGACAACACTTTCTGACGGTGACGAATTAGAATCCCATTATCCTATCAACATTGAATTTCGAGGAGAGAGGTAAACTGAATTGACATAATAACAGAAGGTGGCGTAACAAGATGCCAAGCAGGCAATAGCAATACTCACCGTCAAATCTCTCATATTTAGATCAGATAAACTAGTAGGGTTTCATAAATGCCAGGAATAAATCATATCCGAAACTCACCCCTCCACCGCAACCGATTCTTAATAAAAACGACATCCAAGGAAACTATCGAAACATGATAAGACACACTATTCCAGATCGATCGAAAGAATCAAATCTTACTCACATTTAAGAGAAGAAGAGATCTCAGGGTCTACTATATCGGATATCTCAGCATCCTGCCAGACAAGCAGTTCATAGAACTGCCTCTGCATCTAAGCCGAGCCGCTAGCCTGATACTTACTTCTAGAAGAACCACTACTACCACGCTCTCGACCTCTATCGGATGAGGGCATATCTCTGGTTGATTAAGATCTAAATGAAATTCCGTGTGACTGTGCAGATGCCTGATGACAAGAGAAAAGACGACTGCCTACTCGTCGGAGCAAGGGAAAACTCATCAAAGGATAACCAGACTCACGATACTGATAACACCTTTTCGCTGCAAACGGAAGCTGGAAAGATTGTTGATAGCTATGAAGAGAAGACTGAATCTGATCTTGACGAGCTACTGGCACACTCTAAGAATCACATAACACAAGCCGAGATAAACTGGAAGGTGACCTCCCAAAATAATCAGAACTTTTACCTACAAATGAGGTAACATGGTTGCCCACCAGGGCCTCAGAATTTCTTGCTCCCTCGATCTGACTTGTCTTGCTCTAACCTTAAGTATGCCTCATACCTTCGAGCAATATCAACAACAACATCAAATGAAATCCCGACCTCAATCTCTTGAGCTATCTAGGATTTCAGGGAAAAAAGAAAGGTTATCAATAAATCTTTGAATGTCTCGAAAGGCTCATGAGCTAGTTCAAATGCATTCGGCAATTTTATAGAATTCAATCTTATATTCTGAAGCCAACAGGCTAACCGACAGGCTACCCTGTCAAATCCACTCGAACTGGTAACACTTTTCATCTCGCTCGCTACTCGAAAGGAACTTTTCCACGAATCTTGAAGAAAAATCGAACCAAGTTAGCTAATAAAAGAGCGGTCCACCAATCCAGGGTTGGACCTTGAAACTGGAAAGAAGAATAATTAACACCATACCGCTTGATATAATCAAAAGCCTGAAGGATACGCTGACATCATTTTATTTTACAAAGAATTACAAGATTTATCTGATGCATTTCTTAAGAATATTGGAAGGTTCAACCGCGTAAAATAATGAAACCTCCTTGAGCACTCGGACCCAACTGATACCTTGGCTGGCTAACCAGCCAGAACAATTAGAGGTACAACACATACTACCTCCGGAATATAATTTACTGCAGCAATATTAAGAACCAGAAAAGGATCTCCCTGAAATCGAACGTCTGCACATGCGGCAACCTGATAGGCTGCCCAGCGAATAATAGGTTCTTACGGTATCTGCGTCGCCAAGATTCTCGTAAAAGCATCGTAGAGAGCCAAGGGAACCACAAAGCCCTACTTCCTTGCCCATCGCGAGCTCGTACAACTGGGCCCTCCGTAACTAGATCGTCAGCACGATCAAAAACTCTCGGGGATTCGTCAGTGCTATCTCCAGGCTATACTGCTTTGTCTTGAACTCATACTGTTTGCTAATTTGTCGCACGAGGGTTCACAATTACCACGAAGGAATTAACAAAAATACTTTTGCATCCTAGACCGACGCACGATCAGAAATGAAGGAAGTGAAACTTCCTAAATGCCATCATAGCCCCTCGTAGATAAGTACGGACGTCTACGTACCCATCAGCGAGACTCTACTAGACACTGTCTTAGTCTGGATAGACTCTAAACATGGCTCTGATACCAACTGACACGACCCGGAATCCGGTTGGGCCGTGCGGGCACCCAACATCCTCCCCTAGACCCGTCGGGCGAACCCTTACCAATTAAATCAGGAAAATAAATATAACAATTTACAATTAAGGACAAGACTTACAATAAAAACACAGACATACTGATACCTCTGAGCTGTACAAAAGAAATTACAGCTGACTACCCAACATGCTAGGTTTAGGGCTATCCAGACCAGACGTCTAAGAGTACAAAAGAAGACAGATACCTCCTAAAGGGAGCAAAATGCAACTGAAATAATGAACAATAAACTGGTGGCCATCCGAAATAAATCTGGCTCACCCTGACAGCTGAAGTCGTCTTCGCTCCTGAACAACGCGGCGAACTCAATCCTGGAGCGAACCTGCCGAAACGAAATAGATAGACAAGAAACAAACAACAAACAAGGGTGAGTCAAAAGGACTCAATAAGTGGGGCAGACTAGCCACCTCAAAGAATAGGATAGCTAGCCAGGGAGAAAAGAAACAAATAAACCAGATTTCTCTTATTTAAATTATGAAAAGGCAGAGCCAGATAATAATTAGAAACACGTATGGAATCGCAAACTATTCAATAACCAGGAACGTAATACAGCCAGAACATATAGGTATCCCGAACACATCAACAATCAGAAATACATCCTGTTGCGGCGTGCAACCTGATCTATATATTCATCCTGTTGCGGCGTGCAACCCGATCCATATATTCATCCTGTTGCGGCGTGCAACCCGGTCCATAAATTATACTGCTGCGACGTGCAACCCGGTCCATATATTTATACCGTTGCGGTGCACAACTCGATCCCCGCAACCCAGAATACGAGCCAGAAATATATAGACAAATAAGCAATGCACATATAAGCAGAACAGTAGTTATGTACCACAAGTCTACACAATGGTATGAAATGAGATGAAATGAAATGATGCAAAGGGTCACATGTGCCCGTCGTCCCATCTCGAAGCGGAATACTCCTGCATTCGAGGGGAATCCAATCTGATAACCAACTGGAGCGGAATACTCCTGCTCCTGGGGCGGAATACTCCTGCACTCTCTTGGGGCGGAATACTCCTGCACCCGATATAATATAATGGAGCGGAATACTCCTACTCCTGGGGCGGAATACTCCTGCCCTCAATATGATACAATGGAGCGGAATACTCCTGCTCCTGGGGCGGAATACTCCTGCACCCAATATGATATGCAATGTAATGCATATGAATGACATATAATGCATATGAATGCAATGTGATGCAATAATAACCCTTCACCGGTGCGGGACTCTCATCGACAGCCGGGAAGTAGATGCCAACTCACAGCCAAAGTACCATGCTCAGATCCTCAATGCAATACCAATAACAGGACATAATATATAATATAGAATGTAAATCCAAAGCTAAGGCGTAATGAGTACGCCTATCGGCAGCTACACACGTAAGGAACACGTGGTAGAAAATCCACGAGGCCAAGTGCCTCCAAAGAAATGGATATAAACACTTACCTTGTTACAAAGTTAGTACAGCCACTCAATAACCGCTTTGTCCTTTGGATTCATTGCCAAACGATCCCACTGTGTTCAATAACCAGAAAAATATATCACATAAGGCTAAAGGCTTCATTCCTCACATCTTAGGGCAATCCAGGTAGGAACCTGATACCCTATTCGCATACGCAATACGCAGGCCAGGCCTATATACAGGGTTTAAGGCCACATAACCAAATCCCAAATAAATTATATTTATAAGTTGCCCATAACTCACTGAGCACGAATACATAATCAATTTCATTATCGGGGTCCATTTGACCCTTTAAACTATCAATTTACGTCATTAGGGCGATGTCTAATATTCTTATTTTTACCGCAAAAATATATTTAAACACACGTAATAAACTCAAATACTATATTAGGACCATTACCTGAATGTTTCAGGGTGAAAATTCTACTTTTTCCCGACCCCTTTTCTCATTTTCTGGCATTTTTCCACCGCGTATTCTCGTTTCTCTAATTCTGTTTTATTTCGTTCATTGCTTCTGTTTTCATACTACTACTACTACTGCCTGGTCCTTAGCTTTAAGCTAAGGACCCACCGCCTAACTTTAGTAATTCTTGTCTTTTTCTCTTTTTTTTTTTTTTTTGTTTTCTTTTATTTTTTTTTGCGCGACGAAAATTAAAACGGTACCCTGCGATATTCGAAATAATTCCAACTTTTGCATACAAGTTATACAAAATATATGTAACATACTCGCGAAGGCGGATCTCAAATTGGACTCCCGAAACTCAAGATGCGAATTTAAATGAAAAGAAGTCAAATTATTTAACTTTCGGCATTTTAGCGGAAACTAGCCGAACAACATCGAAATTCACTTTCGAAAGTTCACAAAAGTCATAAATAATCATACGAACCCAACGGCGCTTTCGGATTTCGAATCGGAGCTCATTCGGCAAAAACCGAGCTCGAAAATCTCCTTTTAATATTAATCGCCAATAAAAACTGAAACTTTCTTCCGATGGCTACCAAACGAGGTCTAATTTAGCTCAAATTTTACAGACATGTCCTAATGGACATTACGAATATTTTAAAATTATCGGCACGCCAATCGGAGTCCTAACTTCCGAAACGACTGACCGAGGTCGTTTCATTCTCCTCCACTTAAACTCTCGTTCGTCCTCGAACGAGCCTAAATGTAAAGAATGATTTATGCAGATAACAAGAGAATTTGCACAACCTTCATAAACTACTCCACGGACATTATCTCATAGTTACAGAATCAGAGTTATAACACGCACATCAACTCTTGGATAAAACATATTTGGATAATATGATAACATCATAGCCCAACTTATTCGGACTAAGCCGACACTTTTTCAATCATGAGAGAGGAGTTTTATATTTTCAAAATAAAGATACACGAAATTTTGAATGGGTTAACATGATTCAGCCGATAATTACCTCTTCGATATAGAACAGGTCGATGAAACTAAGAATTAGCTTACGCTTCAGCAACGCCTTAGAGATTTAATATTATGATTCAGTATTTGGAGGAAGACTCCTCCACTTAAAGCACACACTCATGCAGCTATTTGAATAGGAATAACCATCCTCGCACAGTCTGCTGGACTAAAGAAGATTTACCTAAAAGCTGAACATAGGCAGACCTAAGCTACCAACTATCCTTTTGAGTTGCCAAAAAGCTGCAACTCTCGAGTTCACAACTCCATACCTTTGCCGTAAACACCACCGCTTAATGGATGGTACTTCTATATAGAAATTTCGGCAGAGTTTCCCCTGAAACTGGATGATCCGCAAAACAGAACCAGCACTACTATACATGGGAATAGATACCCGGATAAACTGATAACATAAACATGTTAAGCGGATAACAAGATGAGACAACTGGATGACATAGCAAATCCGCAGATAGAATGTCTGGACAGCACCACTGTCCTGATTTTCAACCTAAACAATAATATGCTTACCCAGTTACCTTGACATGCACTCTGGCTCAACACAGGGAACATCACAATAGGTTACTGATTGCCTAAGCTCACCAGTGTCGAAAGAAGAAGAGATGGCAATAAACTGAGGATAGAAATAATTAGAGCTATAGGAAGCTCTTCTTCTTATTTGTTTGGCTACCAAAGCTAGACTACTTACGAGTCAAAGTGGCCCAAGAGTCACAATTGAAGAAATAGATATTAAATAAGCTCTTATGGAACAACATCCATGCCAATTTAATCTCCCAATAAGAATAAAACTCTGACACTTTACCAGAAAACCCTTTTATAACCCAGATAAGCTCAAAGGATAACATACTTTACTAGCGTTTTGAACCAAGAGGATATACGTATATCGAATATTACTTACTAATCACTTTGCACAGGAAGAAACGACAACACTTTCTGACGGTGACGAATTAGAATCCCATTATCCTATCAACATTGAATTTCGAGGAGAGAGGTAAACTGAATTGACATAATAACAGAAGGTGGCGTAACAAGATGCCAAGCAGGCAATAGCAATACTCACCGTCAAATCTCTCATATTTAGATCAGATAAACTAGTAGGGTTTCATAAATGCCAGGAATAAATCATATCCGAAACTCACCCCTCCACCGCAACCGATTCTTAATAAAAACGACATCCAAGGAAACTATCGAAACATGATAAGACACACTATTCCAGATCGATCGAAAGAATCAAATCTTACTCACATTTAAGAGAAGAAGAGATCTCAGGGTCTACTATATCGGATATCTCAGCATCCTGCCAGACAAGCAGTTCATAGAACTGCCTCTGCATCTAAGCCGAGCCGCTAGCCTGATACTTAAAATTATAGGCACGCCAATCGGAGTCCTAACTTCCGAAACGACTGACCGAGGTCGTTTCAACAAGTTTAGGGACACAGGTGAATTTGAGTACAACATTTCATCCACAGATAGACAGACAGGCTGAGCGGACCATTCAGACATTAGAAGATATGCTTAGAGCTTGCGTGTTAGATTTTGGAGGCAGTTGGAGTGATCATCTACTGTTGATAGAGTTTGCATATAATAATAGCTATCATTCCAGCATATAGATGGCGCCATATGAAGCTTTGTATGGGCGCAAATGCAGGTCTCCTATAAGATAGTTCGAGGTTAGCGAGTCTCAATTAATAGGTCCAGATTTAATCCAACATGCAGTTGATAAAGTCAAGTTAATCAGGGAAATATTATTAGCAGCACAGAGTAGGCAGAAGTCCTATGCAGAAAATCGACGTCGAGATTTAGAATTTCAGATTGGTGATTGGGTATTCCTGAAAATATCACCTATGAAAGGCGTTATGAGATTTGGAGAAAAGGGGAAGCTTAGCCCTAGATTTATTAGTCTATATCAGGTTATCAGGCAAGTTGGCCGTGTAGCCTACGAGTTAGACCTTCCAGCAGACCTTCAGGAGGTACATCCAGTATTCTATGTTTCTATGCTCAGAAAATGTGTTGGAGATCCTTCTAGAGTTGTACCAGTAGATGATATACAAATCACGGAGCAATTAACTTATGAAGAGGTGCCAATTACAATTTTAGATAGGCAGATTCGTCGATAAAGGACGAAAGACATTCCTACAGTTAAGGTGCTATGACGAAGCAATAATGTAGAAGAAATAACTTGGCAAGCTGAAAATGACATGATAGCCAAATATCCACATCTCTTCACTACTTCAGGTATGTAGCAGATCGTTGCTTAATGCTTCCACATACTTCATTTAACATTCGAGGACGAATGTTTCTAACGGGGGAAGATTGTTAGACCCCATATGTCTAAAGTGACGTATATCATTATAATGACATATTAAGAATGATTTAAGTGAGTTTAAAGTCATAATATGACCATATATGATGTTTATATGTTGAATATAAAGTTTGGGAAAAGTCGGATTTAAGTTGCGGAAAAACCGACTAAGGAATTGCCTTGTAACGAAGCTTTTTCAGCAATTAATTTCATGTGTTATATGAGGTCTTTTGGGGACATATCATATACCAAATTGAAGTTCTTGGAGTATATTTTCCAAAATTTTTAACGGTTTGTTCATACAACTTATAGATAAAAAGATATGAGCATCAGAAGTCAGGCCAGAAAAAGGGCCATAAGCGCAAAAGAGGACTAAAACTGAAATGTTTGAAGTATAAAAGAGGAAACTCATCATTTTCTCGTCATTTCCAGCAAATTCATATAGAAACAGTGTGCTCTTGGTGGGTAAAAGCATTTTGATGGTTTTGAAGAAAGAACATTGATCTTAGCTCGAAATTGAAGACAGATTGCGTCAAAACGCTCTACGCGATTAGGGTAACATTATGCTACCTTCAATTTCGTCTATAGTTTGAGTTTTAGAATTAATTCATGACTAAGTAAAGTACATAAATTCTATTTTATAGCTTGTTTAAGCTTTAGAAGGTGTGCAATTCAAAGGAGACAAAGTTTAGAACCGAGAAACATCAAAAGTATGTAAGGCTAAACCTTTCTTTTGGCAAGGCTGTATCTTTTAGATTTTGAAGCTTTTATTAGTTCTAAACTTAGTTTTTCTTGTGAGAAACTTGTATGGTATTATGGAAACCTTCTATATACTTAATTTGGTACTAAAATCCCAGGTGAAAGACATCCGAATCAGCAAGACAAAACGTTTCAAACTCTGAAAAATCATTTTGATCTTTTGACAGCTGTTAGTATATTGATCATAACTCCTTATACAAAATTGATATTAAGATGCTTTAAGAATCTTCAGAATCCTAAGACATATATCTTCAACTTTCATGAAGACCATAAAGTCTATAACTTTTATCTACACACTGAAAATTAGGTTGAAAGTCAAGACGGTGGTGCTGTCCAGAGATTCTATCTGTGGATTTGTTATGTCATCCAGTTGTCTCATCTTGTTATCCGTTTAATATGTTTATGTTATCAGTTTATCCGGGTATCCATTCCCGTGTATAGTATAGTACTGGTTCTATTTTTGCGGATCATCCAGTTTCAGGGGAAACTCTGCCGAAATTTTTATAGAAATTCAAAGAGTTAGACAAATTCTAAGTTTCAGGTTGTGTCTATAATTCCATCCAGAGTTTTCTTATCATTCCTTCGAGTCCATATATATTGTTGCCACACGTGTTATGCCTCATACATGCTTATGCCTTATATTGTGATCATGTTATGTGTGATTTGGAGTCCCCCATAGAGGCAGGACATTGGACACACAGTCCGGTCGCGTGTGATACTACCCGTCTGGGGGATACAGCCCCTCTGGTTCAGGCGGTAGTTGAAACACCTAGTGTGACCAGGTGTCATTCACACACTCTGACCAGAGAGACTAGATATTACTGGTTGGGGGGGATATAGCCCATAACACCCACCAAGTTTGTTATATACGCGTATATAGCCACAGTATGCACTGCATGATTATACATGAGGCTAGTTCAGCTTTTCAGTTACCTGATTTGGGGGGATACAGCCCATAACACCAGACAGGTACTAGTTCAGCCTTTCAGTTACCTGATTTGGGGGGATACAGCCATAACACCAGACAGGTACTAGTTCAGATTTTCAGCTACCTGATTTGGGGGGATATAGCCCATAACACCAGACAGGTACCAGTTCAGATAACAGTTCAGTTTTAGCTCAGTACCAGTTATTAGTTCTCAGTTATCAGCCACCAGTTCTTAGCGTCAAGAGCAGTTGACAGTTATCAGTTCCAGTTTCTAGTTAGCAGTTATCAGTCAATTTACAGTTATTTATCAGTACAGTTCAGCTCAGTCTTCAGTTTCAGATTCAGCTAGACTTCAGTTTATATTCAGATCATGTTTAGTACGTTCTTCAGATTTCCAGCTATACTGCTATGCTCCAGCTGATATTTACATATTTATATTCCAGCCTTACAGTTTCATTCAGCTACGATATATTATATGCTCATGCCTTACATACTTGCTACATATCATACTCACGCCCTTTTTCTGGGGCGCTGCGTTTCATGCCGCGCAGGTGCAGATAGATCAATGCTTGGACCACGTTAGTAAGCCATCTATCAGCTATTGGAGTCACTCCGCTTACTCTCGGAGTTACTTATCTTTTGGTATGTTACAGTCAGCCAGCTTGGGTATGGCGGGGCCTTATCCCGTCCTTTGTATATTCAGTTTAGCACTCTTAGAGGCCTGTAGATATGTCCCTGTGTGGTTCTGTCAGTATGTTATGTATGTCAGCTTGTGTTAGCCTTGTCAGTTTTTTTTCATTGCATAGTTCTTATCAGCTAGGTTTATACTTATTCCATTTATCAGTTATATTCATGGTTAGCAGATTATCAGCAGAATTAATGATGAGCGACACTTAGTGTTGGTCATCCGTCGTGACCCTAGGTTGGGTCGTGACAGCAGTGCAGCAAGGCGCTAAAAGAGCTAAAACAGTATCTGGAAAATCACCCGTTGCTTACCAAACCACGCGAGGAAGAATCGTTATTACTGTACTTAGCGGTGTCCGAAGTCGCCGTTAGCGCCGTCCTAGTGCGAGAAGAGAAGGGTGTGCAATAACCAGTGTACTATGTTAGCAAGTCTCTCCTAGATGCGGAAACAAGGTACACATCTAGAGAAGCTCGCACTTGCCCTAGTCATAGCAGCAAGGAAGCTACGACCCTATTTTCAGAGTCATACCATTGTCGTGGTTTCTTTTTTTCCATTACGGACCGTATTGCACAAGCCCAAGCTGTCAGGTAGGTTTACAAAGTGGGCTAGCGAGCTCGGAGAGTATGATATCATTTATCAGCCAAGAACGGCCATCAAGTCGCAGGTTCTCGCGGACTTTATCACCGACTTTAGCACTGATTTAATGTTGAAGGCCGAGGAGGAACGCAAGATGATAGAGGGTATTACTCCTGGGGATTGAGTGATCCACACCGATGGTGCCTCGAAAGTAAAAGAGGCCGGGCTTGGTTTAGTGATCTATTCTCCAAAGAAGAAGGTGTTTGGGAAAGCTGTCATCTGCTCCTAGATGACGAACAACTAAGCAAAATATGAAGCTGTAATTCAAGCCTTAAAATTAGCTTACATATTGGGGGCCAGGGAGGTAAGCATCAACTGTGATTCTCAGCTCGTGCTAAACCATGTGACCAGAGCGTACACCGCCAAGGATGCCTGCTTGCAATAGCACCTGGCCAGAGTGGAGAAATGTCAGAAAAATTTTCAAAAATGGAGAATTAATCAGATACCAAGAGAAGAAAACGCGGAGGCTGTTACCCTAGCCAGTCTAGCGGCCACTGCAGAATTAAACACAGACAGCCCGGTTTTTATTATTGAATTAACTTACACAGATGTCAAACACCATGAAGTCAATGCAGTAGGGTCATCATGGGACTGGCGGCACCCGATTATTGAATATCTTAACAACGAAACGCTCCCGCGGACAGGAAAGAGAGCAGAAGGTTGAGAGCTCAAGCAGATCGCTACGTCTTGATCAATGGAGAGTTGTATCGGTGAATTTTTAGCGGACTTTTGGCTAAATATTTGGGTCCCTCTTAGGTGGATTAAGCACTCAGATAAATCCACAAGGGACAATGTAGAAATCATTCTGGCGGACGGTCTCTAGCTCTAAAGTTAATTAGGGTGGGCTATATTGGCCCGGAATAGACGATGCGAGCAAGTTCGCCTGCGCATGTGATAGCTGTCGGAGGTTCTCCCACGTACTTGATCAGCCGGCAGAGTTGTTACATTCAGTAACCGCCCCATGGCCTTTCATGAAATGGGGAATGGGCATCATTGGTCCCATTCCTTAAGCGCTCGGCGATGTCAAGTTCATTCTTATTATGACGGACTTATTTCACGAAATGGATCGAGGCAACCGCGTATGCCCGGATCCGAGAATAGGAAGTGATAGAGTTTTATTGGAAAAATATCATGTGTTGATTTGGGATTCTAACAGAAATCACTTGCGACAACGGTCCTCAGTTCATAGGCGACAATATCACTGCTTATCTGAAGGAATGGGAAATTAAGAGGATAACCTCTACTCTTTACCACCCACTATGTCCTCAAACAAGATGATAGTGGAGAATTTCAAGAAACGGCTCAAGAAGGCAAAATGAAGATGGCCCGAAGAATTTCCCGGAGTCTTGTGGGCCTACCAAACTACATCCAAAAGCTAGCATAGGAGAGACACCATTTTTGCTGGCATACGGGACAGAAGCTATGATTCCTTTGGAAATCGTAGTGTCCAGTCTACGATGGACATTCGCCGAAGAGGAGCCCAACAAAGAAGCCCTGAAGACCTCTCTTGATCGTTTGGACGAACGGCGAGAGATAGCAGTCATTCGCCTTGCGGCCTAGAAATAGTGAGTAGAGCAATATTACAATGCAAGGTCAAATCCATGGTCCCTCAACATTGGGGACCTGGTCCTTTACAAAGTTACTTAGAACACCAAACAGGCTGGAGTAGGAAAGCTCGCTCCGAATTGGGAAGGACCGTACAAAGTGCGGGGTATCACTGGAAAAGGTGTGCACGTTCTCAAAGACATGGAAGGGATAGCCATTCCAAATAACTGGAATATCACATAGCTAATGAAGTACTACTCTTGAAAGGCAGACTAAGTATGTATACTCGAGATGTGTATTTTTCCTTTACACTGTTTTCTCAAAATTATTTACAACGGGCCCTCAGCCCCGTTTTTGTTGGACAACGGGCAAGTAGCACTGTTCCTTAATCCGCATGGCTCTGCGCCATATCAATAAAACTACTATCTAACTTAGTTAGGTTTACTCATTTATTTAGATCCATCTACGGTCCAATTATTCATAGCCCCCACCAAACCTAAGTTGAAGTAATACACTCACTTTATGCTACAAGAAAGTAGAGTACACTACTCGCTTAGAGTTAGACCACATCTAACTCAGCCACCAAGCATTGATCGAGTGTTGATCTCGTTAAGTCAATAATTGCACCTACATGCTAATGGGGACGCCTATCCGCGTAGTGCTAGAAAGTCTTTTATATTCAAGTACTAAGCGAAGACGTTTTGTCTCAAATGCAAAAGGACCATTTTTGGCTAAAGTCGTCCCATTGTATGTGCAAACAACCATCTATTATGGATGCAACCTATCTGCCATCTATCGATGCACAACGGACGTAATTGTTGAAGGCAGGCATACTGACATACGTTCTTAAATAACTTGAACAGTCAGGACGACCGGAAGCCATCTAATTCTTAGGTGCAAATGCTCACAGAGGCATAACTTAGCATTACTTATTGTTTATGGTGAAAATTTAAAAATGTCATAAACAAAGACAAGTGATTTAAGTCAATATGCCACAAAACGGGCCCAAAATATACGTTCAATTCTTCCGGAATACAACATTTGTTTATAAAAATTGTAAAAAAAAAAAGGGAAGACTAAATTGCAAGTTCCTCTGAATTTGCACCCCTGGAGATTCTTCATCTGGATTGTAGCTCTTGCATAAAAGTCTCTCCCGGGATTCGAAAGCGAAATTTCCAACCCGATACCCCCAGCAACAACATCTTTGTGATATTGCACCACGGGGGGGGTCAGCCCAACTGAGGAATCCCTCAGTAGAACGGCGCAGGCAGCAGAACCGGCGGCGAAGACTTGACTTGAATTCACTCGGAGAGACTCCGATGAGGAATCACCATGAATTTTGGAAACTCCTTGTACTCTCTCTTCCTCCGAATGATTGGAAGCTTATGAAAATTCCATAGTCAAGAAACAGGCCAGAGCTATACAGCCACCCTAAACCCTGCTGGTATAGAGAATGCTTTCAAGCGTCAACCGCTCGAAGAAGGAGAGGATATCTAGGACGCGATCCTCATACAAAATTAGTTGCTTCTAGGATATTATCTCTAGCAACCGGGAGATGAGCGAACTACAAGAAGCCCAAAACGGGTTGGCATTCCTGTGCTAAACTGTGCCACCTGAGAAGAAGAATATCACAGAAAATCAGTATGCATGATGGAACACATCAAGATTGATACGTCTACCACGGTTAAGGTCCTGACCGCACATCATGGCTCGGGGGACTTCTTTACTTCCCCATGAATGAAGAAGGAAAATAAGTAAACAGTGAACGAGTCTCCCCTCGTAATTTTCTCATACCTCGTGTTTACAAAGCGATGAAGGGTTTCTTGGAATATTGAACTAGGATCAAAGGCGAGCATTTTTAAGAAGGGGAAGATTCCTCGTTATCATAAAAAAATTGCTGGATTTTTTTCTGAAGAAGAGTTGTGATTTTCCTACTATCATGAAGTCACTATTTATATGCATAAAGGGAAAAGGATGAGGCACGAAACGGTCAAGTATCATTATTGCTAGAGATATGAAACGATTCGGAGCAGTCATTAGTATTCTTTGGAAAGGTACAAGGAATCGGTGCATCCAATCAGAAGGAAGCACGCGAAGTTCTCGAGGAGTTCAATATCGTTCTTGGTCAAACAGACTGCGAGTTTCAAGGAGTCGGTGAGATATCTTTTCACATCAGACCGCTTTCATTTCCTGACCGCTTGCGTCAGCACTCGGCAAGTGGGGGACTGACTGTATGGGCAAAGATACGCCACCTATTATTATGGGGATACGAGTCAAGCTGGCGAGACTAGACTTATCCTATAAGTCACCGAGCATTAAGGATATACGCCCGCTGTAGAGCTAACGACCATTTAGGCGGTTTGTCCACAGGGCACATATCCTGTCGCCTAAGGTTTACAGTTTACTAGTTAGGGTTTAATATAGCACCGCCTTGAGTTGTAGGCCCATTACCCTATTAGTACTTGTATTTTACCTTATTTAGAACTGGGTATTACAACTATAAATACCCCTCCTTATATTGTATTGTACTAACTCTGGATTTGCCATCAAGCTCAGCTACTCTCAAGGAATAAGATTTACTTTGCTTTATCAATTATTTCTTTTTTATTTATATGTCTTTACTTTCATCGTATTTACTTATTTTGTCCATCATAATTTACCGTATTGCTTGTGACCTCATTCATAATTAATTATTTAACCTAAACGTACAAATTTAGGCATAAATAATGGCTACTAAAGATTCAAGCAGCACTGGCATACCATCAAATGACTCCACCGAGGTATGTTGTGAATTTTTTTATTGAAAACTCTAGAAATTTAGACGAAGTTCTAGATGAACTAGAAAAGGCATTTAAAAATATTAAAAAGTTAAGTAAAGAAAACGAAAATAGGTAAATGAAACTTGAAGTTTTTGAAACTGGAAATGATTTTCTTAAAGAGGAAATTGAGCAGTTAAAGCTTAAATTGAATAGGTTTCATAAGTCAACTAGTCATAGCTCAGTTAAATCTAATCGATCAAGTTATTAAACAAATCCAAAGGTAAAAGGTCCTCACTCCCCACATTCTACTTCATCTGTTACACACCTCCCTAATGTGCCTACATGCTACTGTTGTTGAGAGCCTGGTCATGTGTACAGTAAATGCAACATTAGAAGGAGAAATCCAGAAAAATGGATTTGGCGACCCAAGATTCAAGAAAAGATTAGCACCTCTAAATCTAACCCCCAAGGACCCATGCTAGCTTGGGTACCTAAAAATCCTTGACTATCTTGTTTGCATAAACACAACAAATCAACTAAAAAAGGAAAATGGTTCTTAGACAGTGGATGTTCCTGTCATATGACGAGTGACAAACAACTGTTCAAATCTGTCACAAGTTTCAAAAGAGGATTTGTAAAATTTGGAGAAGATGCAAAAGGATGTATCATTAACATTGATATTATTTCTTTAAGACCTTCCTGTGAAATAAAAGAAGCATTCTTGGTTGATGCACTCAAGCACAACCTACTAAGCATAAGTCAACTATGTGATGGAGGATATAAGGTAAAGTTTGAATCTAGCATATGCATCATTCACGATAACAAAGGTAAAGTTGTCTTATCTGGTTCAAGTGAAAACAACATTTATGTTTTGAATAATGGGAACATATCATCTGGTAAGAATCTATGTTTAGAATCGATATCAAATGATCCATAGACATGACATAGAAAACTAGGACATGCGAGCATGTTTTAAATTGAAAAACTTTCAAAAGATGTCTTAGTTATTGGATTGCCAAAAATAAATTTTTCTAAAGATCATATATGTGATGCATGTCAGTTAGTAAAGCAAACAAGAACTTCATTCAAAAGTAAAGACATTGTTACCACGTCAAAGCCACTTGAATTAATGCATATGGATTTATTTGGGCCTACTAGGACTGCTAGTATCAGTGGTAAAGGATATACTTTTGTTATTGTTGATGATTTCTCTCGTTTTACTTGGGTTATATTTTTATCTCACAAAGATGATGCTTTTAAAAGTTTTGAAGTGTTCTATAAGAAAGTGCAAAGGGAAAAGGGATATTTTATCTCTACTATTAGAAGTGACCATGGAGGATAATTTTAAAGCAAAGTATTTGAAAAATACTACAATGCACATGGCTTCACTCACAACTTTTCTTCTCCTTGAACACCTCAATAAAATGGTGTTGCGGAAAGGAAGAACAAGACCTCCAAGACATGGCCAGAACAATGTTAGTCGAACACTCTCTGCCAAACCAATTCTGGGCAGAAGCTATAAGTATTGCATTTCATATTTTAAATAGATGCCTCATTCGTCCAATACTTAAAAGGACTCCTTATGAACTTTGGAAAGGAAAGCGTCCTACCATAAGTTACTTCCATCCTTTAGGATGTAAATATTTTATTCATAATAATGGTAAAGACAATTTTGGTAAGTTCAATCCTCGCAGTGATGAAGGTATCATTTTGGGATGTTCCAACACAAGTAGGTCATATAGAGTTTTCAACAAACAAACATTATCCGTTGAATAGTCAATGCATGTTATATTTGATGATTCTTTGACCATTGTCGAGAAAGGTACTACTGCAGATGAAGATGATACAGCTCAAACTCAGCTGAAGGAGACAGAGACTCAGAACTCCACTTTTGGAATTAAAATCAAATGAAAACCCTGAGTTGACTCCAGTTATTGAGCAAACGAAGTCAACTACTATGACTGAATTTGAGGACTCAGAAGTTGTTATTCCAAATTAGTGGAAAACTGATCCAGATTATCCACGAAATATATCATTAGGGATCCTAGAGAAGGTATGAAAACTAGAAGTTCTCATAAATCTTACCTTACTCTTATCTTACGGATTGAACCCAAACGAGTCGATAAAGCACTACAAGATGAGTCATGGATTCGTGCTATGCAAGTAGAGTTGGATTAATTTGAGAAAAATCAAGTACGGAAGCCGGTACCAGACCTAAAGGAAAATCTGTTATTGGTACAAAATGCATTTTTCGAAACGAATTAAACGAAGAAGGTAAAGTGGTAAGAAACAAGGCTCGTGTAGTCGCTCAAGGATACTCCCAGACAGAAGGAGTCGACTATCATGAGTCATTTGCTCCTTTAGCTAGACTTGAATCTATTCGCATTTTGCTAGCATATGCATCTTTTATGTTAAAAGTGCTTTTCTAAATGGTTTCATAAAGGAGGAAGTCTATGTTAAACAACCCCCAGATTTTGAAAATAGCAAAACTCCTCATCATGTTTTTAAATTATCTAACGCTCTCTATTAGCTCAAACAAGCTCGCAGAGTTTGGTATGAACGGTTAAGTTCCTTTCTACTCAAACATGGTTTTTCTAGAGGTAAAAATGATACTAACCTGTTCATTCAAAGATTATCAGAAGGAATCTTAATCATCCAAATCTATGTTCGATGATATTATATTTGGTAGTACTATCCCATTTTAAGCAAAAATTTTTAAGTACCAATGCAGAGGGAATTTGAGATGAGCATGATGGGCAAACTCACATTCTTTCAAGGACTTCAAATCAAGCAGATAGAAAAGGGAATTTTTATATGTCAATCCAAGCACACTAAGGAACTCATCATAAATTTGGTGTGAATGAAGCAAATCCTTCCAAAACTCCTACGAGTCCTGCTACACATATGGTAAATGATGAAAAGGGAACAAGCGCAAACACTTCTCTCAATCGAGCTATGATTGGACCACTCCTATATTTATCGGCTAGTCGACCAGACATTATGTTTTTTTTTTTTTTGAGCAAATACAGCTTAGTGGTTAATTTTATTAATAATAAACGAACATAAAATAAATAAAGTCTTTACAATCATGAATGAAATATAACCATGCTAAGACTAAGTATCTTGCTAGAAAACTAAGAACTACATGCCTAGATTTTACACTTACTCCCTTGGGTTGAGAATAATTAAATACTAATACCACCAAGTGAAACAAGTATATCATCTTGATAAATAGCTTTACATAACCAATCCAATCTAGTAGTAAAATTAGTGAATACAAATCTAGATAACGTAGTGATAGAATGATGAGAAAAGCTAATCCAATGAGTATTAATGTGTTTAAACTCTTCCAAGGATGTTGTTCAAGGTCGCTCTAAGTTGTTGAATGAAAGAACAGGCAAAACATCCATCCACGCCTCGCATCACGGGCTGTATGGCCTGAACTTGGAATTTCAGCGCATATGCTCATCCATGCTTCGCGTGCGAGAGCGTTTGGACTGGAACCTTTACGTTTAAATCCCAAACAGCTGTTGGTGCTTTCACAAATGGCCACTGATCCAAAATCAATTAAATTAAATAAATCCCAACCGAAACAATCGTTGATGTGTATCGACTGAAATTGTGTACTCTTCCAGTTGAAACACCCGTTGGTGAATCGCCTCAGCCACTGTATCGCCTGGAACACGAAAAATCTACCTTCCACCGCTTTGTTCATCATCTCAATGCATCCCAAACACAAGAAATACGTTGAAATCTTCTAACAAACTTGCGAAATTTCCATTCCCATGCATTCTATTCCTTCGTTCATCTTGCACAAAGCATGAAGGGTCTTCACAACATGAATTATAATTATGAATGTACCTACAAAAAAAGAAAGAAGTTAGTCGTAAAAGCCTCCATGCTCTCATCCACATGGATTCGAACATGAAGGAAAATTCCACCTCCCTTGTTTCTAGACATTCCGCCTTGGCCTAGTACGATTATACGGCTCATTACACTTATCCCCATTCACCAACCTTCTTCCCATGCTATCCAACTCATGAAACGAATTAACCATGACATCTTCTTGATCAAGAGCCAAGTTCGCCGAGTAATCCGCCAATTTATTTCCTTCTCTAAACACATGCATCACCACCACCTCTCTACCCTCCATCAAACTCCAAATCTCCTCCATTATTTGTACAATTTGCCAAGGCACCTTCCAAATCTTTGTCACTACGTTCTTGAGCAACATTGAGTCCATTTCAACAATAACTTGTGCTTAAGAAGTAGAGACCACATACCTCATGGCCATAAGAAATGCAGTTGCCTCCGCTTGAGTATTTGTGTCATGCAATCTTCTATCTCCTTAGCACAAGCATGCACAACATCACCCCTGTCATCTTGAACACAAAATGCCCAAGAATTAACACCTGAGTTACCTCTAGAAGCACCATCTGTATGAATTTTTATCCACCCTACCTGAGGCGGAGTCCAAACAACCTTTGTCATCACAAGCGTAAGCGTATGATCCCTTAGCACGGCCAACAAGTCCACCTACCAGGCGCATGCTGAAAGTTCTTTCTGCGAACTCTCAGCAACATAATAATATGCTGTGTGACAAGATACACCAATCTATGAGCTGAGGTCGACCCACCATGCCTCAAATTATTCCTCCGTTTCCACAACTCCCATAAGATTAAAATGGGAATAGCATGGTAAATCATGTTCAAGACCGGGCTACCAGGAGCATCCCACCACACATTTATGACTTGCGTCAAGTGTAACCCATCAAAATTAAGACCTTCAGGACCTCCACACATAACGTGCTATAGGTGAATTAAGAAACGCATGGGAGGCAGCCTCCATATCAGGGTTGACGTAGCAGTGACACCTAGAGGGGAATTGAATTCCCCACCTCTTCAACATATCATCTAAAGGGAGCTTAAATTTCCACAGCCTCCATAAGAAAAATGACATCTTAAATGGAATACTTTTAATCCAGATGTGCTTGTAGAGATCACTTGGCTTCTTCTTTTACCTCACCAAATGGTAAGCTGACCGGATTGAAAATGTACCCCGAGACTCCAGCATCAAGAAAGGCCTATCCCGCTGCTCAGGACAAGTAGGAGGCTTGACATTTTGATCACTTGCTTTGCAAAGTCTTCAGGCAAAAGCTCCCTGAGCCGTTGTTCCATCCGTACTCCACCCACAGCAACTTCATAAACACACTACAGTCTCATCACATGCAAACTCACATGGAACTGCATGATACAACTGACCAAGTTCAGCCCAGTTATCAAGCTCGAAATAAGAATTGCCCTTCTTTAGCTGCCAAACGATCTCATGATCCATCTCAGGCCTGCTCTGCAACATCTTCTTCCATGCATATGTCCCCCTCTTCCACGGCACCACCACAGAGTGATGCCTTTTCAAGTATTTGTTGCTCATATAATCCCTCCATAAAAACTGCTTGGTGCGAAAATTCCACCAAAGCTTTGCAAACAATGCCTTGGAAATATCATACAAGCTCCTAAAGCCAACTCCACTTTTATTCAGAGGATGACACAGAGTCTTCCAAGAAGCCCAATGCCTGCTATCTTGACCTACAGAGTTACTCTAGAAAAACTTGGCAATCATTCGGTGAAGCTGAGCCACCACCCCAGCAGGGAGGTCACAGGCAGATAACAAGTGAATGGGCATACTCATAAGTACTGACGAAATCAGAGTCTCCCGTCCACCTATAGAGAGCATTTTACCAGTCTAGGAGTCAATCTTTTTCTGCACCTTCTCCACCAGCTCGTTGTAGTGACAGTTCTTCCTCCTAGCATAATAAATAGGCACGCCAAGATACTTGGAAGGAAAAACTCCCCTCAGAATATTAGTAATATCGAGCACCCTATCAGATATCAACTGTGGAACCTGGCCATGCATGTACACATTACTCTTCTCCTTATTGATTTTCTAACCGCTGGAAAGCTCATAGCTAGCAAGAGTCTCCATCACTAATTTCAACGATCCCTCCTCAATAGATGAAAATATAATCATATCATCCGAGTACGCCAGGTGATTAAGGTAGGGACTCCACTTTGGCATGCCATATGGCACAAAAGTATCATCTCTATGCAGCGCATTCAAAGCTCTAAAAAGGCACTCAGCAGCAAGTGGAAACAAAGTAGGTGATAAAAGATTACCTTGCTTCACTCCCTTAGAAGAATGGAAAAACCCAAAAGGCTGGCCATTTACGATGACAGTATACCAATTGTTGCACAAAGTCCTGTAAACCATTCCAATAAACGTCTCACCAAATCCCATCTTCTTTAAAGCCTCTATCAAGAACACCCATGAAACTCTATCATACGCCTTAGCCATGTCTAGCTTGATTACCACATTTTCCGGTATTTCCCTGTCAGTAATATCATGTACAATCTCTTGCACCAGCAGGATATTCTCAAAAATGCTCCTCCCTTTTACAAAGCCAGACTGCTGGGGTGAAAAGATCCCAGGCAAAAGAATAGAGAGCCTGTCGTGAATTACCCTGAAAAACACCTTGTTGCTGAAATTACTCAAACTAATTGGTCTCATGTCTGAAAAGGTAGAAAAGTCTTTCCTTTTAGGCAAGAGAACCAAGTTAGTAGAAGTGATGTACCGCAGCAGAAAGTGACCCCGAAAGAATGCCTGCACAATTTTAACCACATCAGCGCCAATAATATACCAAAACAAATGGTAAAAAGCACCCGTCAAACCGTCAGGGCCCTCTGCAGAGTCAGCATTCAGCCCAAAAAATTCCTTCTTCACCTCATCTTCATCTGGTACAGCAATAAGAGCAGTATTCTGATCCTGCGTAACAAGACTAGGCAAGTGATCAAGTATGGAAAGATCATCTGGCACCACATCACTAGTAAACTGAGCCTGGTAAAATTTGATTGCCTCCTGGGCTATGTCTGCTTCGTTCTCCAGCCACGAACCAGCAACATCCTGAATTTTTCTAATCTGCAACACCTTCCTTTTTCCATTTACATGAGCATGAAAGAATTTGGTATTCCTATCCCCGTCTTTGAACCACTGCGTACCAGCTTTCAGCTTCCAAAACTGTTCCTCCAGAGCATAAAATCTAATCAACTCCTCATTCACCCTCTGTAGTCTCTCTCTGTTGTATCCAGTGGGATGCTCCTTGAATTCCTGTTCATAGACCCGGTCCACCTCCTCTAGTGTAGCAATCTGCCTGAATATATCACCATAAGTCTCCCTGCTCCAAACAGACAATTCCTCTTTCAATGTTTTCAGCTTCCAGTTAAAATTATAAAAAGGATCAGCACTGAAGTTTTCTGCCCAATTCTCTCCGACAACACCTTGGAATGACTCATGCTGCACCCAGAAATTTAGAAATCTGAATGACTTCTTCACAATGGGACTATCCATGTTCGGAATGAGAAACAACAGAGCATGGTCTGACCCCTATCTAATCAAGTGCTCCACTTTAAACGGAGGAAAAAGCGCCTGAAAAGCCTCATTCACAAGACACATATCAAGCCTTTTAAATATGCGCTCATCATCTGATCTACCATTACACCAAGTGTACATGCTGCCCTTGAAACCCATGTCAATCATCTGACAAATGCTGATGCACTGCACAAAATCTTCCACCTCCGGGTAGTCAACTCGCAGGCCCCCGAATTTCTCAAGCTCATCTATAATGACATTAAAATCTTCCCCAACCAGCCAAGGAGATGTCATGTCACTAGCCTGAGCATGCAACAAATCCCACAGTTCCACCCGAGTATTATGATCCGTACTAGCACAGACCAAAGACACCACAAATTCAAGCAAACCATCTAAATATGTCCGCTTCAAAGATAGCATCTGTGATGTATCATACACCACTTCCACCTGATAATCATCCTCTACAAACAACCATATTTTACCATTAAAATTACGCCAGGAAGAACCCATACCTAACCACAGACAATATTTGTCAATATGTTTGTAGTGCTGAATCGGCTTTATTAATGCAATAAATGAAAAGTGCTTCTGCCTATACATTGTTACCACTCTAACAAAGGCATGTTGAGTGTTTACTAACCTTATATTCCATATGATTGAGCTATTCATTGGTGAGCAGAGGCTTTGGAAACCGTCCTCCGCGTTGACACCCCTCCAACTGTCGGAGGTGCTTTTTTTTCCCTTTTGCTCGAACCTGCTTGGCCTTCTTCTTCTGTGCTGCCACTTGTTTAGGTGATATATCACCCTTCTCAGCTGCATTAACATAATTCTGAGTCTTCGACTCGGTATCAAGCTCTTCATCATTCCCAATTTCCACTTGTTTTTCAACCGATTTGTCAAAAACATGCGCTAAAGCTGGTGCAGACTCAAAATTGTTTGCAACCAACTGTGAATTCTTCTTTTTTGCACTATCATAGGATGCTTTCAACTGCTCCAGCTCCTTAACAGTGACTGGCCTACCCCCTAACAGTGCCGGACTAGCATTAACCACATCAAGTTGCTTGTCAGGACCTCCCTGCGACTTATCAGCATTGCCCTGTGACTTTTTCAGCACTAGCTTTTTTAGGATTTGAAACGCCTTCTTATTTGTCATTCTTCCCATCTTTGCAACTACTATCCCTTGACAATT
This sequence comes from Petunia secreta, assembly GCA_029990175.1. NCBI lineage: Eukaryota > Viridiplantae > Streptophyta > Magnoliopsida > Solanales > Solanaceae > Petunia > Petunia secreta. The sequence goes on from JARKIP010000035.1 coordinate 64,865,794, forward strand.
CACCCTCCAACCCCATGTATTCATCAGAAGAATTATCTTCATAATTTTGTGGATCAACATCATCATTTCAACTGTCATCCCCGTAATCCACCAATTCTTCGTCATCCTCCGAATCTACTACCTCCAGCTGGTCATTATCATCATCATCTGAAGTAACCTTGGCCACTAAAGAATTAGAGGGTACCTCCTGTTGAGCAGTATTCTTAGGCACCTTGACAGTAGAAGGCGCTGCTCAGTAACAAGGCCTCCCTATGGAGCTTTTTCACCAACTGTTTCACCCTTCTTTTGTTGTTGAGGCTTAGAAAGCTGCTTTCCATCTTGAATTCACCCCAAATCACCTAGGGAAAGAGAGAGAAAATATTTTTAATCTCAAACATTATGTTTTTAGTGTGTAAATGTGCCAGATTTCAGTCAGCTCCCAAAGTATCATATTTGACTGCAGTGAAAAGAATTATACGATATCTTGTTGGGACTATTTATTATGGTCTATGGTATCCTCATTCTAACTTCTTTGATCTTATTGGATTATCAGACGCTGATTATGCAAGTGATAGAGTAGTCCGTAAAAGTACTAGTGGGGCAAGTTTTTTTCTTGGAAAATCACTTATTTCATGGCACAGTAAGAAACAGGATTTTACGGCTCTTTCAACAGCTGAATAAGAGTATATTGCTTTGGGTCATTGTTGTACTCAACTCCTTTGGATGACTACTCAATTATCTGACTATGATTTACATTTTAAGCCTATTCCTATTCTATGTGATAACACTAGTGCTATTAATTTGGCAAACAATCCAGTTGATCATCCTAAAACAAAACACATAGATGTGTGTTATCATTTTATTAGAGATCATGTTCAAGATGGAGATGTTGATATTACATTTGTTAGTACTGATTTTCAACTTGCTGATATTTTTACTAAACCTCTTCTAGAAGATCGCTTTTGTACGCTAAGCATTGTCCCTGGTCCATGTTAAAAGAGGTTAAATTTTTTAAGGAAATATGTGAATATTTACATGTGCACTTGTTTTTGGACAATATTTCCCTTATTCATTTCTTTAATTATGTCTATTACCTGATTACCGCATCTTCACACGTCATTAACTATAATTACTCTCAAAGTTGCTTTAAGTGTTTGAAAAAGGTGTTAGGCAGTGTGGCGTCCCTTCCCTATGCACTGAATCGTCCTTTCAAATCACGCACATCCCCTCCAACTGTATCCTTTCCACTTCACAAGCAACCTCTTCATTTCCTCTCTTTGCTCCTTTAAAGCCTCTTCACCGAATCATACCTTTCATATTCCCAACTCTTCTTCTACAAATTTCCCCAAACCATGGCAAGAAAAGCTAACACCTCCGCTCACTGAAGCCAACACACAAGAACCAAACCACCCACAAATTCTACCACTCCTGTTCAAGTCTATTTCGACCACTCAGAAAACACTATATCCAATTTTGCAACTCCAAAGAAAAACCCTAGCCTCGACAAAAAATCAGGGATGCGACCCATGCACATTGATGAAACTGAGTTTGTCAGAAGGTCAAAGAAGAAATTTTCTCTAGCTGACTTTGATAAAACCCTTGATTTCAGGGATTCCTTCGATCGTGCCAAACTTGATGCCATCAAAGACAAACCGCGCATGGGAGAATAGTTGATTTGGACTCCGTGGAATCACTAAACTGCGACTTAAACCGTTGTTTTGTGCTCAAGATTGGATGAACTTTTTGTCCACTGATCCTGTCGAAGTTCCTGAGGATTTGGTAAGACTCTTTTATGCTAATCTTCATCCTTATTCAGGTGAAGAAATTGAAATAATGGTGCTTAACACAAGGATTGTTATCACCAAGTCAATTCTGTGTCGGATTCTTGGCTATAAGTTTTCTTGATATCCTGACTTCTTTAAGACCTCTTGGCCATCTGAATTTGAGGCTTCTTTTGAACAAGCTAAAGCATATTTGTGTGAAAAATATGATGAAGCTCCAGAAAGACAACTTGGTCCTTTGGATTTGTCCTTTGAAGTTCGTGTGCTTGCTCACATTGTTGGTACCACCCTCCTTCCCCGTACAGGTTCACTTAGTTCTTTGTCTCATTACTAAAAATAAAACACTAGACTTGGCATCTTGGATTATTGAATACATGCTTGAAGGTGTTGCTGACTGTGCTTCTCTACCCTATGGTTTGATTATTGCTCGCATCATGCAATTTTATAGTGTTTACACATCTGCTTGGAAACCTTGCTCTATATCTGCTTGCTATAATTCTCACAGATTTGCTTTCATGGCTTATGTTCGTGTTGAGAGTGACTGGTAAGGAAGGACGCTAAAAATGTTAAAGTAAGTGTTGATCAAGCTGGCCCCTCTAAGGTTGAAACTCCACCTGTCTTGAATGAACTGTCTGATAAAATCAAGGAAAACCTTAGAGACTTGAATGACTTGCTTCTCAGTTTGCATTACAAAAGTAATAAAGTTGAAGAGAACCTGGAGGAACTTAAGCTCGATGTCGGAAAATTCATTCTTAAACTTGACAATGATGTTACTGACTCTACTGCTGCTGTTAGACAGGTTCATGCTCAGATTGATGCAGTCTCCATTGACGTTCAGGCAAGGATTGATGCCTTCTCTAGGGATGAGAAAATAAAGCTTGACATGATGACTGATAACATCGTTAACACCCTGATATATTTCCTTGCTCCTCGTTAAATATTAATTCCAGTATTTTTGTTGGGTCTGTAATATTTGAATGGTTGAACCATCTCTGTTAGTACTCCCCTGCTCTTTTTGCTGACGCCAAGGGGGGAGAAATACTTGTTTGATATTTTCCTACGCCTATGTTAATTCTGTGCCTAGGATAGTTATTGGTTTTGACATACTGATTTCTGCACTGATGCACTAATCCTCCAACTGGAAAATAAATCCCTTTAGATACGTTTTGTCTTTTGTTCTCCAGTGTTTGTGCTAAGTTACAAATGACAATACTGTATTGGGTGAAAAATCAGCCGTGCCTCGAGCACAGAGTTCGAGGCAAGTTATAACGAGCACCTGTTGAGTTAACTCCTCAAAGGAGAACCGAGGAAAAGGGGCATCGGCAAGCCTTGATGAAGTCCACGCCTCGATCACATGGAGGCTGGGCTCCCCGAGGCGTTTGATACAACCCTCGGGGGGGGAGAGGGGGTTCATTACTCTTTGGAGCAGTTAATGTTGTAACCGTTGCCCATTAGTGCCATATTAAAGAGTAAGATCATGGGCTGGCCATGATTAAACGTGTAGTATTGTTTTCTTAATTATATTTATTGCTCTTTCACCTTTGTATGCTATAAGTAGTCACTTTGTAATTGTGGAAAGGCATTCAGAATATAATCTCAAACACTTATCTTTCTCTCGCTATTATTGTTCAATTTCCCTTACCGCATTTCAATTTATTTTTCAACTTTGATATGAACAATTATTTGTTAACCCAAAAACAATTCAATTTATTGTCCTAATCAGATTTAGGCCAACACAAATTGGCTCTATCTGTGGAGAACTAGCAATAAAGTTTGTTCTGAGGTTGTTTTCAAGCTTTTTAAGATCATTCTTGTTGGTTCTCACTAATGGCGGATAACACTAATAACCTAACAACACAACGGTCCCAACTCCCGACCCGCTATCGGGCGATACTTCGTCAGGTGGTGGAGCATCAATTCCACCAACTGGTGTAGTGCCACCAATTGGCTTAAATCCACCAGTTAGTTTAAATCCACCAGCCGGTTTAATCCCCTCAGCTGGGATTATTCCAGCACCAGTGGATCCCTTTTGATCAAGTTCGAATGGTCAATTTCAAATATATGTAATGGCCACTTTACAATGGCTTCAGGAGCAATTCGCTGCTTTCTCTGGAAATGGGAGAAGTTCAACAAATTCCACCAAAGTTCCACCTGTTTCTCTTAATGAGAACATCCTGAATGTTGTTCCTATGGGCGTAAAAACAGAGGGACTTCTAATTGGAGCCGCATCTAGAGGCTCGGGTACTGCCCCATTAGGCACTCAACCTTTCGGGGCAGCACCTACAGTGGCTGAAATAAGTATCTCGTCAAACATTCAAAAATGGAGAAAGGACTTCAAAGCCCAGTTTAAAAAGCGACTCGAGAATATCCTCGGGGTAAGAAAGCCTCAACGAGTCTTGGATATTGAAAAATGAAGGCAAACCTTCAAGCCAGAGGCTGCTCCCTCTCCCATTCCCAAACATTCAAGCTGCAAATCTGAAAAAAGTATCATGGGACAACCGACCCAGTTGACCATATAACCGAGTACATGGCTATGGTCAGGAGCAATGATTTGACCCCAATAGGGAAGGAATCCATGTTCCTTAAGAAGTTTGGTCACACCCTCGAGAAAGGAGCGTTGCATTGGTATATGCATCTTTCGTCCAAGTCAATTTCAAACTTCGAAGAGCTAGCTGATATGTTTATCAAAGCTCACACTGGAGCTCAAAAAATCCTCACGAGAAGGGAGGATATATATGAAGTTAAGCAAAAGTATCTCGAGCCAATTAAGGATTTTCTCGAGAGATTTTAGGCTGAGAGGATGGATCTTCCAACGATGGACGATAACTTGGCGGTTGTGGCTTTTGAGAAGAATATAAATGTTAGCAAATCTGAGGCAACTGCTGAGTTGAAAAGGGAGCTTCAGCAATGGCAGGCTAAAACTTGAGATGAGTTGCACGACAAAGCCACTGCCTTAGGCTCGAAGAGGCTGAATGGAGGGGCACAGGTCGATACAATTCTTACAGAAATCGCCATGAATCTTCTCGATGCGGAGATGCACCACGAGGAAACTCGATGGTTCGTTTCGAGCCCTATAACTAATAGAAATAGCATACGAGCCAGCGCCGTAGAGGGCCGCATATAAGTCAAAGGCTTGGGGAAAAATCAGCACAAATGCTAACCAAAAGAATTTCTCGGGGCCATCTCTAGTGTCCAAAGATAAAGACTTGCTCCGAATCCCTAATTACAACTTTAATTTTTCAACCGCTGAGTTGGTAAATGTCATAAAGGGGATGACAGATCAAGGTGTAAGATTACCGAGGGATATGAGAACACCTCCGGGGAAAAGAGATCAAACTCAACATTGTGAGGTTCATATGGATTATGGACATACTACCGAGGAGTGCAAAGCGCTATGCCTCGAGGTAGCCCATCTTCTCAAGAAGGGTTTATTAGTAGAGTATCTCACTGATAAGGGGAAACAAAACTTCTCCAAGAATAAGAGAGGGGGACAGCCACCGAAGGCTCAGTCTTATAAAAGAGTTGTGAATGTTATAACTGGGGGATCAGAGATGAATGGTGGTAGCTTCGCTGCTGCAAAGAAATTAACAAAATCTTTCGATCACCATGGAGAAGAGGACGAGCTGGTGGGTCGGGAAATGAAATAGATTTTGATAAAGAATATTGTGATGGGATGACGTTCCCCCATCATGATGCTCTAGTAATCATGTTGAGGATTAATGACTGCGACGTCAAGGGAGTCATAATCGATCCTGGCAGTTATGTAAATATTATCAATTATGGAGCTGTCAAAAAGATGTGGTTGAAGGACCTCGTCGTCCCGAAGGCAACCACACTATTAAGATATAACAACTCTACGGAGAAAATGCTAGGAGAAATCACTGTTACTACAACTACCAAGGGAGTTGATAAGAAAACTATTTTTCAAGTGATAGCCGAGGAAATGGCTTACAATGTTATCCTCAGAAGGCCCTGGATTCATGAGATGGAAGTTGTTCCATCTACCCTATATCAAGTCGTTAAATTCCCTACCCCATGGGGAATTCGTTCCATCCGAGGTGAGCAGCGAATGGCTCGCGAATGCTATTCAGTTGCGATTAAGAATGGAGTCGCCTCGGTTGGGCCATCTAAATAGCAATTACTTAGCTCGGGGCCCAAGAGCTTGCTTGACAATGATTTCATTAGAAAAGTGAAGTATCCAGATTAGCTCGCCAACGTGGTGGTTGTATCGAAGAAGAATGGAAAGTGGAGGATATAGGTTGATTATAATGATCCGAACAAGGCTTGCCCAAAGGATTCATATCCTTTACCCCCAGATAGATAGTTTAATAGACTCTACGGTTGGACATAAGCTATTAACTTTCCTATATGCATACTCAGGGTACAACCAAATTCTAATGGATCCAAATGATGAGGAAAAAAACTTCTTTCATCACAGATAAAGGGAAATATTGCTACAAGGTGATGCCCTTCGGTCTCAAAAATGCCGGGACAACCTATCAAAGGCTAGTATATCGAATGTTCAAAGATCATACTGGGAAAATGATGGAAGCTTATACGGACGACATGCTAGTAATATCTGTTCGAATGGAAGATCATTTGGGCCATTTTGGGGAGGCTTTTGCAATTTTGAGACAATATTGCATGAATTAAATCCCAAAAAGTGTGCTTTTGGGTTGGCTCGGGAAAGTTTTTAGGACTTATTGTCTCCGAGTGAGGCATCGAAGCGAATCCAGATAAAATCAAGTCTATTCAAGAAATTCCTGAGGAATTGTCAAGCCCAAAAGAAGTTCAATGTTTAACTGGCCGACTAGCCTCTTTAAGCAGATTCATCTCGAGGTCTTCCGAGTGGCGCCACAAGTTCTTTTTTGTTCTGAAAAAGAACACTACCTATGAGTGGACTCCTGAATGTAGAGAAGTGTTGAAAGAGCTAAAACACTATTTGAAAAATGTGTTGTTGCTCGTCAAGCCAACAGATGAGGAGACATTGTTGATATATTTAGCTGTCTCCGAGGTGGCAGTCAGTGTTGTTTTGGTTCGAGAGGAAGATGGAAAGCATCAGCCTGTATACTACGTTAGCAAAACTCTTCTCGATGCCGAAATAGGGTACCCTTATGTAGAAAAATTAGCAATTATCTTGGTTATAGCAGCTCGTTAACTTCGGCCCTATTTTTAATGTCATCCCATAGATGTAGTAACAACTTTCCCCTTGAGAACTATACTACATAAGCTTGAATTGTTGGGAAGATTATCTAAGTGGGCAGTTGAGATGAATGAGTACGACATTGTATATTAGCCTCGAACTGAAATCTCAAGTGTTGGCAGATTTTGCAGATGATTTCAGTGCTAAGATATTCCCCAAGGCAGAAAGGAGAATCTATTTTCAAAGGGTCCAGCTTCTGGTGTGTAGAAACTTTACTCTAATGGAGCAACTAATTCCAAAGGATCTTGGCTCAGAATAGTGCTCGTAACTCTTACAGGTCAGAGGTTGAAGCATTCAGTGAAATGTGGAAAGTTGACGAACAATGAAGCTGGGTATGAGGCTACAATAGCAGGTTTAGAATTGGCTAAGAAAATGGGGGCTGAGAAAATCGAGCTAAGGAGTGATTTGCAATTAGTTGTGAATCAAATCCTTGGTGACTTTTCAGCTCAAGAGCCCAGAATGAAACAATTTGTGATTTGAGCACAGCAAGCCCTCGATGCATTTCAAGAATGGAAAATCCAGCAAATCCCTAAAGATGAAAATGTTGAAGCTGATGCATTGGCTAACGTGGCTTCTGCTATCGAAGCTGGGGACTCGGGGACTGATGCAGAAATTCGGATACTCACATCTGTGTTGGGAGAAATGAAGTTGGAGGTAAATGGAGTAGATAGACATTGGGATAGGCAGACCAAGTTTATTTTCTATCTAGATTTAGGAATCCTGCCGACAGACAAGAGGGAAGCTGAGAAGCTCCGAAGGCAAGTGGTCCCATATTCACTTGTGCAGGGGCAATTGTATAAAAAGCTCTACTGCGGCCCGATGGCCAAATGTTTCGGTCCAGGGGAGTATGGCTATGTGATAAAAGAGGTACACAAGGGTGAGTATAGAAATCACTCTAGGAGGGAAGGCCTTACTACGTACGCTCCTTCGAGCTGGCTACTATTGGCCCGAGATAAGTGAAGATGCTAGATCATTTGTTAAAAAATATGACAAGTGTCAGAAGCATGTTTCGATGATCCATCAACAAGCTGAGCCATTGCATTCAATCGTATTACCGTGGCCATTTATGAAGTGGAGGATGGATATTGTAGGCCCATTTCCCAAAGCAAAAGGTAATGTCAAATACATTCTTGTAATCACTGAATATTTCACCAAGTGGGTCGAGGCAGGATCCTTTTCTAGGGTTCAAAAAAAGGAAGTTATCAATTTTATATGGAAGAATATCATATGTAGATTTGGAGTTTCGAGGGAGATAACATGTCATAATGGCACACAGTTCATGGGTTCGACGATTACTACTTTCTTTGCAAAATGGGGAATTAAAATAATGGTCTCAATGCCGTATCACCCCAGTGCTAATGGACAAGTTGAGTCCTCAAACAGGATAATCGTGGATAATCTCAAGAAGAGGATAGATGAAGTCAAAGGCTCGTAGCCTGATGAATTGCCCGGGGTGTTGTGGGCAATGAGAGCGACTGAGAAAAACAGCACTGTAGAGACCCAATTTTCCCTCGCCTATGGGATTGAATCGTTGATTCCAGTCGAAGTTGGTGAGCCCAGCCTTCGGTACGCTCACGCAATCGAGGATTCAAATCAGAAAGCTATGCGTGTGGAACTAGATCTACTTGAAGGTCGAAGGGAACTGGCGTTTGTTTGTTTAACAACACAAAAACGACATATTGAGGCCTACTTGGATAGGAAGGCCTCAAATCAAACGACCAAGGAGAAGAATGTAGGAAAATTGGCTGCTAATTGGGAAGGGCCTTATCGAATTAAGGCCATCGTAGAAAAAGGATCTTACCAGCTCGAAGATCTCCGAGGCAAGCAGAAGCCTGTAAATTAGAATATTTGCAACTTAAAGTGCTACTATTTTTGACATTGAGGTACGTTACCCTTCATCGAGCTGTCAATGCTCCAACGCTTGAGTCAAATGATGCTAACCCCTAGTTTTTCTTTGTTTGACCTTTTCAGGAGGCGGAGGAAATGACATATAGTGCTCGGATCTTCATTCTTCATACTCGACCACTGGGGGGATGCAAAGGGAGTTAATGCAGTCAGATTTCGATTCAAAGCTTCTTAACCAGGGACATCGACAAATGAAACCTGAAGACCAGCTATCCGCGCACCGAAGACTGTTTCCTAGGGATTAGCTTAGTCAGTTATTGTTATGTTATCGCCCGAGGTGGCTTTGTAATGAAAATGCGCCTAAGTCTCATTGTGACTAGGTTTCATGTAAGATCGGCTCGAATTTGTCAATGAAATAACACTTGATTCGACATCTTTTTTATTTTTGATATGATGCTTATAGCTAAAGTATTGTCTCTTATGCCACGGCTCGTAAACGAGACGTCGTTCTAAGCTAGCTTTAACTTAAGATGAATTTCTTCTAAGTCTTAAGGATGAATTTCTTCCAAGTCTTGCAAGCAAACAAATTATTATAAGTACAAGCGCTTTCAAAAAGCAAAATAAAGACAAAGTCAATGGAAGCTCATTAGTAAAGGCTCGAAGGACCAAAATTTATATACAAGAGGCTCAAATAGCCTTAATAGAAAATAAAGAAGAGCCATCACTCTTCGGCACTCAAAGTTTCAGCTTAAGAGCCTTCTTCCTCATCAGTAGATTCATCATCCGAGCTCTCACTGCTCGAAACGAGTTTGGCCATCAGTTGTTAGGCCTTCGTAGTGTCGCTTTCTGCCTTGGTTATCTTTGCATCTAGATTCGCCCTAGCTTGGCATTGTTTGAGAGTCTTCAACTTTGTTTGAATAATGGCCCAATTCTTATCAACTTTGGCCCTTGTTGCTCTCATTTTCTTCTTCGATGAGGAAGACGCTATTTTACCCCAAAGCGTCTCAACCTCAGCCTCGAGCAATTTCTTTCCCTCAAGTAGCTCGTTTATTTTGAGGAAGTTGTCCTTCACCTTGGAGTGATACTTCTCAACATTTTTGGTGATGGTAGCGTTGGCCGCATCGGTTACTCTTTTCAGCTTGGCTTCCAGCTCGGCTTTGCAAGTCTCCTTCAGGGCTGTCATTTTGGCCTCGATGGAAGACACGGCTTTGCAAGCATTAGCCGCTTCAAGGTCACACTTGTCAGCAGCTTTCCGAGCATCATCTACTTCAATTTTGGCATCGAGTAGTCGATTTTCAAGATCGGCTATTCGGGATTCAAGGCCAATTCTTGTTTGATCCCATTCATCCTTAGTTCGTTTAAGGATGGAAGCTCGGTGCGCCTCAATCTCGGCTGCTCTAATTAAATAGATGTACCCCTGTAAAGGTTTAGCTAAGGAGTTAGGGCAAGAAAGAAGAATAATGGAAACTAAAAAAGGACAATTGAAGCAAGGATCTGAATTGCATGCTGAGCCGCATCGGCCATCAAATCAGGAACATATGATCTCCCAAGGCATTCTCGCTCCAGCGGCCTGAGAAGTCCTCTGCAGTTGATTGGGACAGCAACATCATCGTCTAAAAGGCAGAGGTCGGAGGGAAGTTCACTGCTTCTAACTTGCCTTCGAGGAACTAAGTCATGAACTGGCTCAGAAGTAGCTCGTGAAGCTCTCTCTTCAGCACGAGGGGGCCCATTCACACTTTTTTCCTTATTAGCCGACGAAGGGATGGACTCTCCAACTTTATCAGCAGGTTGGGTCGGCTCTTCGAGATTGATTGTTTCAACTTCTCTCTGAGCCTCTTCCTCTTCAGGCTCATCAATCAAACCCCTACGAGGAGGAGTAACAACGTCGGGGTTAGAAATGATATTTTCCTCCACACTAGCCTGCTTGGCCTTGGAGTACTTCTTCGAAGCATGCCTTTTCCTCTTGGAGCTTCAAAAGAGAAAAAAGAAAAAGCTTAGTGAAGATTGAAGAGTTAAAAGTGAAGTGTTAAAAGACAAGACAGGATGTGATTACCCTAGTCCGATTGCCCCTCTGGAGCAGTCTTTTCTTCTTATCAAGGTTTCCAATCGAACCCTCGAGCTCACCCAAAGCCTCCCCAGTCTCGGGGACTTTCTGCTTCTTGTCTCCTTTATTTTTCTTTTTCTTCTCCTTCGGTTCAGCAACCGCTCTATTAGGAAGACCTACAAAAGGCGGAATAAAGACTAGTAAGGAAGAAATCTTGGAAGGAGAATTTGACTGGGTGAAGTGTGACTTACTGTGGCCTTTGCATGCCCATCGGTTTTCACTTAAAGCAGCTAAGATCATCCATGATCTTTCTTCTCTTGGCTTCGCCTTAATAATGGCTTGCATCTAAGGAGTCAAGTTGTCTGGAGGAGTAATCGGGATTGACTCGGCTAAAGAAATCAAAGCAAAAAAGAGAAAGTTAGAAAATTATGAAGAGGGAAGTTATTAAAGGCAGCCGAGGCAAATGATTACGTGTTCGGTTCCATCGCTCAGGGAAACCAGGCTTCCAGGACAGAAGATTGGTGGATAGTAAAATGAAGCGATCGTTCCATCCACGGTCTTCTGTGTCCTCGCCTTTTGTGATCATGGAGAATTTTCCTGGCTTGTTAAGTTGAACAATTCCATCCTTTTGCATCATGGGAGAAAAGAGGTAGATAAAATGATGGAAAGTGAAAGGGACGCCTGCTCTTTTTCAGATAATCGAGGCACTGTATAACCCTCCAGAACCCGCGGCCAATTTGAGCTATGCACAAGTTGTAGGTTCAGCAGAAGGTGTCCACAACCTCGTGAATAAGTAGAGTGAATCCTATTGTGAAGGGGTAAGTGTACATAAAAGAACTCCCCTCCACTCTATCACAGGTACGTCTCTTCGGGGCAGGAATACTAACTTGGACCTCAGGGCCCCATTTGCAGTCTTCCCGAACCAAATGAATATTGGATTGTGTAATTAGGCTTGGCGTGTTTTGAATTGGAATGTTTCTATTCCTTTCAATATCAGCCTCGATTTTCTTCTACATCTGGAAATCATTTGAAAGGTCAAACTTTGAGGGTATGACATCTTGAGGCGTGAGCTCTTTTAGAGAGGATTTCTTTTTCTTGGGCTTCGGAATTTCTGCCCTGGTATCACCAACTTCCGCGGCAGCGTTTTCTTCTTCGCCACATGTTTCCTCAATGTTGCTGCGGTTGGCAGTGGCTTTGCGCCACCTTGGGTTTAAGCCTCTAGGGTGTGATGTTGCCTCTGTATTATCGTCCGTCGGCGGGATAATGTGTAAAGCACTGGGACGTTCACTAACTCATCGCCGACGACCATGGTGGCAACGTCAGGGACTCTTTCTTCAGAGGGACCTGAAGAATTTTGCATAGAGTGGGTTACAAACATTATATACTAAAAGATTGATGATGTTATTTTAAGGTTCAAGAAGAAGGAATTCAAGGAGAAACTTCACTATGGCAATTTACTGTTGCTTGAATGATTGGAAGTGAAGAAGAAGGAAGACAAGTTGGGGGATATATAGTGTAAGAGCCATCATTTTACTTACATGGGGAAGGAGGAACGAAAAGTCACACTCAATCAGCGGGTGCCACGTGTGATGGATGGGAATGCGGAGTGACAACCGCCATTTTTGACTTTCATGATGCATGTGTGGCCACGTCGACTTCCCGCTCAAATTCATTCCACTCCTCGGAATTTCTGTCAACTACTCGAGGAGTGGGGGGACTATCTATATTGGGTGAAAAATTAGTCGTGCCTCGAGCCTAGAGTTCGAGGCAAGTTTTAACGAGCACCTGTTGAGTTAAGTCCTCAGAAGAAAACCGAGGGCAAGGGGCATTGGCAAGCCTTGATGAAGTCCACGCCTCGATCACATGGAGGCTGGGCTCCTCGAGGTGTTTGATACAACCCTCCGGGGGGAGGGGGGTTACTCTTTAGAGCAGTTAATGTTGTAACCATTGCCCATTAATGCCATATTAAAAAAGAAGATCATGGGCTGACCATGATTAAACGTGGAGTAATGGTTTCTTAATTATATTTATTGCTCTTTCACCCTTGTATGCTATAAATAGTCACTTTGTAATTGTGGAAAGGCATTCAGAAAGTAATCTCAAACACTTATCTTTTTCTCTATTATTTTTCAATTTCCCTTACCGCATTTTTTGTTATTTTTCAACTTTGATACGAATAATTATTTGTTAACCCAAAACAAATTCGATTTATTGTCCTAATTAGATTTAGGCCAACACAAATGCTAAACCTAGGCAAACACTCAAGGGGAGTTAACTATTACCTAAAGAGAAGCATCTTCTCACATCCTCAAAAACACAGGGGAGTCGACGGTAACCTAAAAGGGAAGTATCCCATCACACTCTTCTTTAATATTTGTCATCATCAAAAAGAGGGAGATTGTTAGAATAAGTTTTGATAATGACAAAAAAGTATAGCACTAATACATGACAAATTTGTAGCAGGAGATCAAAGCTAATGTGGAAGATTCTTGGAACAAAAAGAAGGAAGGCCATCAAGCATGCAATACCACTTCAGATCTAGGATAACTAACTAAGGAAATAAAGGATTGTAGTTGCGATATTTCTGCTAGGCCAAGTGAGAACACGCTGATTAAGTTCTTGCCTTATTCTAAAAAGATATCAATATCTTGTGAGGATAAATTCTCTGGGGTCATGTCTCTCTCTCTCCACTTAGCCATCAATCAGATTAATCTCGCAAGGACCACATAAGGAAAGAAATCAACTGACTTCTCTCATTAAGCAATAAGATCAGCGATGCATATCAATCAGAGCAACGAGAAGATTTGTTGAGCAACTATATAAAGAAGACTTGCTGAAGAATGAAAATCGCTTCTACTTACAATCTACTTTCTCTCTAAGCTTTTACTTGTAATAACCACCACTGTATTCTTGAGAGTGAACGAAAGAAAAGAAAGAGAGTTCTTGTAGAGGTAATAGTTGTGTCAAGGAAGTTGGTCTATTCATCTATAAATCAGACAAGGTCGTTGTTGGTAAGCGAACTGAACGAGAACCAACTAAGAAAGACATTTTTGGTTAACGATAAACCATTGGTGTACTAAAATTCGAAAGAGCTTAAGAGAGAGACTCTCCCGTGTGACCCAAGGGGACTGGATTAGGAACCACATTAGTTCTGAACCAGTATAAAAATACTGTGTCTTAATTCCTTTACTTTACGCACTTTAATATCTGTTTTGCTTGTGTTTCCGGTTTAAGTTGACTAACTACATTATTAAGTCGACTAATCTGTTAAAACGAACAATTCACCCCTTTCGTGTATTTTCACATTGATTCAAGAACGTCATTCTCTTCCATAAATTATTCTTTTAACATCATTATTATTGCTATTTATTTGCTCAAATTATCATGTTTTTGTTTCTTATTTTACTTAAGGTACAGAACGCTTTATAATAAATTAGAAAATAGAAGAAGTCCTCGTTGCTTTCAATCATGAGGTTGCGCCTTGGCGAGAAAAAAAAAAAACAAAATAATTCAACAGTTACCTTATAAAGTGGAGCACCAAACGAAGGCTAAAATTAGCAAAAGAACTGGTGTCAAGAATCAGAAGTGAAATCTGATCGCCTACTTGCTGTGAAGCTACTTAATGAGGATGACACATACTTTCATACTCTGATATTACTAATTAAAGGCTGTATAAGTATTTGTTGGAAATCAATAAGATTACAATAGTATTTATATCTGTATAAGTCTCAAAACTTTAAACCAATTCAGACTTACCAGCAAATGAAAGCCACTAACATGAAAAAAGTTCGATAATTTGGAAGTTGTACTAAAAAAGGAAAGTCTTTTCGTTTTTCGTTTTTAGCTATATTAATATGATTCGAATTCGCACAAAATTTAAAGGGTAGTGCTCCATTATATGAGTTTATTTTATAATTTTCTCCGATAGGTATTTTTTCCAAGTATGATTTGGAATACCTTAGTTTGCTGAGCTTTAAAGTTTTGAGACTCTCCAGATGTTTCACTACACAATACAACTGTTATAAGAAAAAATTAACAAAGAGTAAACTTGATTTGTCTCGATCACTCTCGAGAAATACTCAGCAATAATGTAGCCGGTCAATCTACACAAAGTCACGAATGTTCATTTATCAAGTTAGAACATCCTAATGCCCACCATACAAAATTGAAAATTTTCAGTTAAAAAATGTCAAAAGTGAAATTGCTTGGTACGAAGAAGACAAGTTGTACATTCATATATGATAGAGAATGGGCAGTAGGTCTAGTTTATATGGGCATTAGGTCTAGTTTAATCTCAAACACTAATTCAAGGTGTGAGGGTTGGCAGTCCACATAAAGAGTCAAGGACCTCTCCTCCAACTAGCTAGGGTTGCCCATAGCATGATAAAACCGAACTATCGTATTGAATTAAATATGTTTTTTATTTTGGTATTGGTATTTTTCTATATTTTACGGTATTTGGTATATTTTTTAAAATATTTTGATAATTGGTACCGTATTCAGTATTTATAAAAAAAAATCAAAATATCGAATATCGTAACAATACATAATTACATATATAATCCATATATACTATATTATTATATAGATAATGATAATTTAATTATTCTTAATATGAACAATAAAATCCTAAATTTAGTTTATTAGAGATTTCATGTAAGCTTATAAAGCAAGGTTGTGTTTAATTTTAGTTTTGGCTAGTGTTGTTTGTACTTTAGAACTTTGGCCTTCATTTGTTGCCTTTTTGTATTCTATGCTAGTGTTAGGGGCGGGCGTTCGGTACTTCGGTTCGGTATTTCGATTTTCGGTTCGGTTTGAAGTGTAGAAAAACCCGTAAGTTTTATACTTCGGTTCGGTTCGGTTTTTTAGTTTGGTACTTCGGTTCGGTACTTCGGCGTTTCGGTTTAAAGCAAAGTTTATGGCAACAAAAAAAAAGCCCGAACAAGAAAATTTATTGCCTATGACTAACTAGGATAATTTGGTCCCCTCGACCACACCATAATTTGGTCCTCTCACTTTCGCATTTCTTTCAATTTCTTTTAGCTTAAACGAAATTAGTACTAAAAATATGACTAATTACTAGAAATGAAACTATTTACCCCCTTCGTACAGTTTGGTATTATCATGGCGGAGTTTCAATCAGTGATCATACAAAGTTTTATGATAAAATTCAGTTTTTTGGGTTATGTGGTTCGATCTATAATTATCATTTGTGGACATTATAAAGTCTCCTGTTTATTAGCACCTCAATATATATGGCGCAGTCTTAGAAGTGAAACGTGGAGTTCAAATGAGAAAAATCCTAGAAGGCTACCTGATACAAAGACGAGGAAGGGCATAATAATAGACAAAATACTTCGAGAAGTAATTGGAACATGGGCAAAATAATTAGTGAAAGTCATATAAGGAAAGGATGATAGATCCTCTTAGTTCTAGAACAAAATGTACGTAGCCTCAATTACAAAAGGGTTGTAACAATATTTCTGCTAGTTGATTATTTAGTAACATCTTTCTTTGTTACGAGTGCTTTGCCTTAGGGCAATAATTTTCGTAGTCATAAAAATGGGGAAAAAATACCTCTATATTTTAGGTTATACATTAGGAATCTATGGCATATGTGCGAAAAAACTTCGGTTTTTTCGGGACCCAAAATTTCGGGTTGACCGAACCGAAAACCCAAAGTTTCAAAATTTCTTAGACCGAACCGAACCGAAATACTGAACCCGAAATACCGAATTAGTTCTGTTCGGTTCGGTATTTCGGTTTTTTCGATTTAGTGCCCACCCCTAGCTTGTGTATGCCCAAATTCAATTGTTAATCGTCAAATGAAGTTTCTAAGTATTCTAACATTTACCTATAATCTTTACCATTTCTTTACAAGATATATCTCTATATGTAAGTCGAAGACGGCACTATGGTTACAAAGTTACCATACCAAAAGTTACTAAAACTGAATATAAAATACCAAACCATAACAAATTGGTGGTTTGGTATGGTAATGGTATGACATTTTTAAAACCATAAATTAAAATTACCGACCCGAAGTGTTAAATAACATACTGTATCATACCACGGGCACCCATACTTTCAACCGATGTGGGATAACCAACATCTCTCTTACATCGATGCCTGCCAAGTGGAGTGTGGACAAAGTAATATAAAGATGGGCCAGACTCTAATATACATGATAAAGGAAATGGACCTTAGCTTTTCTCAATCCCAAAAATTAGCCCTAGAGTTAAGAATTAACCAAAATCGCATAAGGAGTTCAAGGACCTCACTCCCAATCCATGTGGAATAACTAATATATATTTTAACACATTGATTAGTAATAAAAAAAAATTAGTAATATAAAGATTAATAATACATGAATTATTTTCTATGGATGTTTGTGGATATTTTTTATGTGAATTGAGCACTTTCGGATATGGTCTTGACGTGATGAACACCTTTTTCATGGTATTGATACTTTGAACACTTTTAAAGATATTTCCACTTCTACCCTTAAGTATTTATCTACAATATTTGGTATTCACACTTTCTTCCTTTAGAAACACATCTCTCACTTCTTCTCCTTCTCTATCGTTGACCGCCATTGACCGCCGCCGAACCACCATTGGTGCTGCCAGATTCTAGCAAAAATTACAATGCCAAATTCATCTTGAACTCTTCTTTCCGTTTCTATCATTGGTTTTTCAAAAATCACACTAAATTAATGTTGATCTGATTTTGAAAATACGGGAATAATTATCCGGCGATATAAACATATATGATTCCTCGGTAGACACAGGTTCAACGAAAAACTTGTTACTGGTATATATTGTCCAAGAGTGCGGTTAATTTTGTTCCGTTGAAGAAAATCGGGTCCTTCTTGACTGAAATTGGGTTGACCCCTTACTGTTCTAGTTATTCAATTCTATTGAAATCGATCTCATTTTCTGGTCAGTGGAGTAGCTCTATTTCAATGAAACTCATGATTGGTGTCCCTGTCTTCGAATCTTTAAGCGGTCTTCTAAAAAAAGTAGAGATTAGTAGTTGTTATTAGGCACAATGCGTAAAGCTTCCATTTAAAATCGTTTACATAGTCTTGCCACACTGATAGAGAATTATGGTAGGAATGCTACGCTGGCCTCTTAACAAAATTCCTTTGGATCCCATAACTTCAAATTTGTCGATGTCGATGTGTACAGTGATGACGATTGGGATGAATGAAAGTGATGACGATTAGATGAATGGGAGTGATGATGATTGTAAAATAGAAACAAATGATAGTTAGATTGATCTTGTTTTATTTTTACTTTAAATCTTTGTATTTAGGCAAAGGATAACGATTTGTTATCATTTAAATGTAAAATAGACATACTAGTTTGGCTCACTTATAAATAAATGAAGAAGGATTATCTTAGTTTTATTTTACTTTGAATTTTTGTATATTGGTAAAGTGATGACGATTTGGTGTCATTTGCTTTTTTAATAGACATTGTAATTTGGCTCACTTGTAAGTAAATAATGTCGATTTGGTCTTATTTTATTTTTACTTTAGATTATTGTATATTGGCAAAGAAATGACGATTCAGACTTATTTGTTTTCAAAATGTACTTAATATTTGGCTCACATTATGAATAAATAATGACGGATTGGGGGTAGTTATGTTTTCTTTGAATTTTAGTTGAATTTTGTATTTTCACATATATTTTTGTGAATAAACGAATTGAAGACAATTTGGACTCATTTTTATACAAAATCGACGCAGTTATAAGCATAAACATAGTTGGATTTTCGTTATTTATAAGTATATAAGCACTTGAAGGTCATTTTTGTGGATCTATGAAGTGAGGCCGATTTGACCTCATTTTTTTATAAAATAGACGCAATTATATGCATAAACACAACCGAATTGTTGTCATCTCTAAATATATAAGTACTAGAACGTATTTTTTGTGAATAAAAAAAGTAAGGTAGATTTGGCATCATTTATTTACAAAATGAATATGATTTTCTTACTTATTGTATGAAGAAATGATGTCAGATTAATCTTATATTATCTTTTGCTTTGATTTTTTTATATGAGCGAAACGATAACGATTTAGCTTTATTTACTCACAAAATAGACGTGAAACATAGACGAATTGACTGCCTTGTATATGAGTGAAACGATAGCGATTTGACGTTATTTATTCACATAATAGACGTGAGACAAAACCGGATTGAAATTGTTTTCTGTAGTGTAGGAAGCATTTGCGTTTTTTGTAATTTTAGATGTAAAAAGGCGCGGTGCCATTTTTTTAACAACGACAAGTGCTCTATTAGTAAGGGTATTTTTGTACATCCAGCTTCATTTAAAAAAAAAAAACTCAACTTATTAAGACCATAAAAAAATAGCTCAACTTATTAAGACCATGGGCAAAAGTAAGGCTGTCCAACGGTACGGTTTGCACCGGACCGGACCGGCGCAAACAGGACCAAATAAAAAAAATTGGCACAGCTCGTCCCCCGACCCGTCACCCCCTATTTGAGTCGACCAGACCGGATTTTTTTGGACCGGAACCGGAAAAAAAAAATGGGCTTTGGGTGCAAAAATAGCCGTTGGGCAACAGCTCTTTCACCCACAGTCGTTGGCCCAACGGCCAAAAACGGCCATATTTTCTCCCACATCCCCCTAAGCGCCTCCATACCCCCCTCCCCCAACCTATTTTTTCTATAAATACCACCATTGTTCATCAATTTATTCACAATTTCTCTAATATTCTCTCTAAATATCTCTCAATCTCTCTTATTTCTACAAAGGCTATTTGCTAAATAATTCAAATTTGCTCTCGCAAAAAGGGTTTAAGTGCTAAATTGCATTACAAAAAAATATTTGGAATGAAGTGAAAAATTGTTCGGTGCGGTTCCGGTCAAGTTTCAACTTTCACTTCTTAAGTTCTACATTCTAAGTTCACAACATCAAGTAAAGTCGTTCTTACTTCTTATTATCTATTTTAATTTTTGTGCAATATTGTTTCTAGCATATTTAGTAATTTATTTGTTTGCTTTACTTATAAATTATAATAATGTCTGGACTGTGGAGATCTATTACTGGGCGTACGGGTAGCGGTCGTAGATCACGTACTACTAACCGAGGGAGGATGATAGATGTAGTCGTGCTTTAGGTAAAAGACCAATTGGTAGTTCTAGCGCTCCTTCTCATCTAGATGATTTTACTCCGGAAGAGGACACGCAATTTTATCACGATGTAGATTTTGAGGTACCACTAGATAATGATATGTTAGAGGCACGATATCAAGAAAATACCAAAGTGGTTAATTTAGATGATGAAACACCTACTAGTCAATTTCATGGTGAACCTGAAGAAACTGAATCTGAATTACCACCAATGCTTCCTAGTAGAGAACCAGAGGTACGACCGAATAGATCGGATGAGTGGAAATTTATGACTAAAAATGTTCCGGCTCAGACCGCTAAATGTAATCTTTTTAAAAAAAGTTTGCGATTTTAAAACCGGCAAGCATCATGGTAGGACAAGGAAGTTGAGAACACACTTAAAAAACCATCATAAGGATGAATGGGAAAAGAGGCCGGGTAGCACTCGATCAGGGAACAGAATGGGTCCATCGCAAAGTAGTAGAGTTCAACAGGAAATTAACCCAGTGACGGGGGGCTTATGGGCTTATGCATTATGATAAGAAGAAAGATAGGGAACAAATGGCAAAAAAAATTGCGGTAGAGTGCTTACCTTTTACATTTGCTTCTTATCAAGGTTTTGTTCGTTATATTCAAACTGTATATAATCCATCTTTTCAAGGTTTTCCAAAAACTATGGTTAGACGTGATATTATAAAATTTAAAAATTAATATAGACAATATTTACGATATATATTTTATCACTTTATTGTAGAGTTTGTCTTACTACTGATTTGGGTCGTGGTGTTAATGGGTATGAATATTTAATACTTACTTGTCATTGGATAGATCCTAACTGGGTAATGCAAAAAAGAATTTTAGCATATTGCGCTGCCGATGAACCACACACGGGAACATTTATTAAGAGAGAAGTTTCTGATATTTGTAAGGCGTATTTTATTAGTGATAAATTTTAAGTATAACTCTTGATAATGCTGCAAACAATGATTTTGCTATTGGTAAGTTAAGACCCGCATTGCATCCCCCTTTGAATTCATGCTAGATGTGCACGTGATATATATAATTTAGGTATAAAAGATGGCCTTCAGTTATTTGATCCTACTATTGTGAAGGTTAGACTCGTAATTAGTTATATTTTTAAATCTTAAAAACCGGATAGATGGAAGGACTTTCAGGTAGAGTATATGAAAGAAGGTTTTTAGCCTAGAAGAGTTCCTAAGGAAGTTTCAACTTGGTGGAATACTGTATATGACTCTTTGTCTGTTGCTTACACTTTACGAGTGGCTATAACTAGTTATTTTAAGGCAAAGTGGCTGTAGAGTATCACCTAGAAGAATCTGATTGGAAACTTGTTGAGCGTCTTCTTCTTTTTTTAGAAAAGTTTTTTATGCTACTAAAGAATTTTCCGGTCAATATTATCCTACAGTTACTACCATCTTGTATTTTATAGCAAAATTTTAAAAATATTTTTTTTCTATTCCACCACTTTATTGCATTGCTTCTGTATTACATCCCTATTTTAAAACGGTTTAATACCGAAATGCTTATTAGAGAAATTTATCGGAGTTTGAGAATTACTGATGAAGAAACACCAAGTGTAGAAACAGCTTGTGCGCAGGTAATTGTAGATTGCCAACGGATTTATGAAAGATATAGGAGTGCAGCTGATAATGTTGTTCCAAGTGGAGCTGGATCAAGTTCGACGCAGGCCAGTAAAAGAGCTGCAGCAGAATTGGAAAGTTTTTCCAGCCTTAATCAAAGGCTTTCTAGCAGGCAATCGAGTAGCGGAGGGTTCAACGAGATTGATGTTTATTTACTTCATGGTTGCAAGGAAATTGAGTATTTTGGAAGCGGTCAACTATTGCAATTTTGGAAGGATCAACAAGCACAGTTTCCAGTTTTAGCAAAAATGCTGCGGGATATTCTAACAATTCAAGCATCATCAGTTGCTTCAGAAAGTGCGTTTAGCCAAGGAAGATTACAAATTGGAGATCATAGACATTCATTGAAGGAAGAAGCAATGGAGACGGCCGTATTATTCAGAGATTGGATTAGATAGGAGCGAAGAAATTTTGGATTTGCTGAAGAAGATGAAGTAGTAGATGCAGAGGCAGCAACCGAAATTTTATCATGTGATGGAAGTGTGGACAATGAAAATGAATATGAAGAAGATGAATCTTTGCCACCGGCTCCTCCAGAGCTTCCAGAAGAATTTAATCAGAAAATGAGAAGTTTTTTTTATTAATTGTAGTTTTGCAATTTAATATCTATGTAGTATGTACTATGTACTTTGCAAAAAAAAATCAAAAATTATTCAATAAAATGTGTTACGCCTTGCTATTAAGTTATAATCCTTTGTTATATTCTCTATTATCTTTTGTTATACATTTTTGCAATTCAATACTTAAATACTAACTAGTAAATACTAAATACTAAACACTAAACACTACTAACTTAATACTTAGTATTAAGTTTGAAAAAATAACAAGTGTTATGTCTTGCTATTAAGTTATCATTGTTTTATATATTCTCAATTATACTTTTGCAATTTAATACTTAAATACTAAAATACTAAATACTTAATACTACTAGTATAATAAGTAATAAATACATAAAAAAATAGCAAGTTATATGCCTTGCTATCAATTTATAAATGTTTATTATTTTTTATTTAGTCATATATTAATTTAAAATTCAAAAAATATTTTCAAATAAAAAACAAAAAGATAACAAAAAAAAATCGTCCATACCGGGCCGGACTGGACCAGAACCAGACCGGCCCAACACAAAAATTTCAGCTCCCTTTTGAAAAATAGCCGTTGGCAACGGCCATAAACGGCTATTTTTCCCTCCCCCACCCCCCATAAACGCCCCAATAGCCCTCCCCCCCTCCTATTTTTCCTATAAATACTCCTATATTTCATCAAATTAATCACAATTCAATATTTTCTATTCATTTCTCTCTAAAAATTTCTATCAAAGGCTATGTTATAAATTTTCTATCACAATGGCTGCAAATGCAAATACTCCTACTCAAACTCAAAGTGCTACTACTGAAGGTCTCTCCAACCCAAGAACTGGAAGATCCGAAGTTTGAGAATTTATCAGGAAAAATAATGATACCGGCACTGCTCAGTGTACTCTTTGTAAGAAAATTTGGAATTATGCAACTGGACCACTTCATGGAGGGACGGGGAAGTTTAAGACTCACTTGAAAAACAAACATAGCCCCGAATGGGCAGCTCGTAGTGGTGGAATATATTTGCGCGAGCGCGATAATTGAGTCGTTGAAGTTGAAGATTTATGTATTCTTGTAATTTCTAGTCTATTTTCTAGTTTTTATATTCTAGTATGTCATTTTAAGTCTTTAAGTATTTAATTATGCATTTCCAACTTAATGTATTGTCGTATTATTGAATAAAGGATTTTTTACACAAATATATAAATTTTCACCCTTAATTACATAAAAATAGCAATATTTTTCAATTACAATGCATAGCAATATTTTTCCTAGCAAAATGGTAATATATAAATAGTTCATTCCAACTCTGTTTACAGAAACTGAAACCCTTATTCCTTTCTCTCTGTTTTTTTCTCTCTCTAGTTGCTTACAATTTTCTAATCACTGCGCCTCCAATAACAAATCTGGAACTACTCAAAATCGTATCTTTTCTGTTTCTATTTGTTTCTACCCATCGTACTCTGTTTTCGATCAAAAATTCTACAAAGCTGCTACCGTTTCTCCACTGTGTTGCGTCTGTTTCTGCTCTGTGTCGCGGCTGTTTGTCCTCTGTTTCACGTCCGTATATCCAAAGTCGTATCTTTTCTTTTTCTATTGTTCTACACATCGTACTCTATTTTCGATCAAAATTTCTATAAAGCTGATACCGTTTCTCCACTGTGTCGCGTCTGTTTCTGCTCTGTGTCGCGGCTGTTTCTCCTCTGTTTCGCGTCCGTATATCCTGTGTTTCACCTCTATTTCTAGTTGCTGTTACCCGTCTTGTACAGTTTAAACAGATCAAAATCAAAACATTACAATAGATATGCACAGATACAAATTCTACTAAAACATAGTGGAAGATGGGACAAATTCGACAATTATATTGATTTGGTTGTTGATGCAATCGCGATAAATTCAGATTCAAACTTTCAAATGCTTCGTGATACAGTTGCGAAGCACCTGAACATTGATCTGACTAGAAAATTGTTAAAATAAATTATAAGGTAATGGAAAAAAGTCCGGGTTTAGAAATACACAATGACATGGGTGTTTTAGTGTATACAGGATTGAAAATAGAGAAAAAAGGAATAGAAATCTATCCACTTTGTATCACACTTGAGGATATTGTTGAGGATCAAGGGTTTTGGAGTGATAG
Organism: Petunia secreta; assembly: GCA_029990175.1. Taxonomy (NCBI): domain Eukaryota; kingdom Viridiplantae; phylum Streptophyta; class Magnoliopsida; order Solanales; family Solanaceae; genus Petunia; species Petunia secreta. Next base: position 64,890,167 of record JARKIP010000035.1, read on the forward strand.
ACAAAGCATAAGGAGTCGTGATACAGTAGGAGACTGTGTTGATACTGAAAGAAACAGTTGCACTATAGACAGGAACATTGATGATACGCTTATCAGTAGTGCTGAAATGGTAGAACTATTGATTAAAGGAACTTGTGATGAGCACGAGGTAGAAGAAGTTGCAGTAATTACCAATAGCGTGCAAAACGAGATACTAGAGGGCCAAGTCTACCTTAACAAAAAGACTGTAGTAATGGCCATGAAACGATTTGCAATAAGAGAAAAGGTTCAGTTTAAGGCTGAGAGATCAAGCGCAATAAGGTATTAAATCTCAGTATTTGTATTTTGTATCAATTTATTTCACACTGTATCATTGTATCTATTTCTGTAACTGTATCATAAGTAGTCTAAGAAATGTTCTTGATATCAGGGTATCTGCTATGTGTCTTTTATGTATATGAATTTTTATATTTTATATTTTGTACCACACTGTGTGAGTTTGTTTCAAGCACAAACAGTTTGTATCTCAAATGTGTCATTTGTATCACTATTGTATCTGAAATGTGTATTTTGTTTCAAGCAATAACAATTTATATGTCAGGTACAATGTGTGAATTATGTATCACATTGTATCTGATCTATAACTCTACCATCTCTGATTATATCATCCATGGGTGTTAGAAACTAAGTAAATCGTATTTCTATCATACTGTACAATTTTGTATCTGTTCCTTAATTTCTGTAGCTTTCTGTATCATGTAACAGTTTTCTGTATCATACTGTATCTGTAGCTACTGCCTGATATGTAAAGGCGAAAATTGCAAATGGAAATTTAGGGCCTCCAGCTTGAATTCATCAAGTTTGTTCAAAGTTAGAGAATTGACCAATGAACACACATATCCATACAAAGAAAGAGTGTATGGGCAAGCGCAACTTACATCACGAATGATTGGTATGATTGTCAAGGACAGGGTTGATGACCCAAAGTCGACCTACAAGCCTAAAGACATAATGGACGAAATGCAGAGGTGTTACGGTATACACATAGATTATATGAAGGCTTGGATAGCAAAAGAAATGGCCATTGCAATGATACGAGGAGACCCAACTGAATCTTACAAGAAGCTTCCAAGTTACCTTTATATGTTAGAGCAAAGAAACCCAGGGTTAGTTGTTGTTTTGCATGCAAGTGAGGACCATTTGTTCAAGTATGCTTTTGTTGCTTTGAATGTTTCAATAAAGGGATTTCAACATTGCAAACCAATCGTAGTCGTTAATGGTAGCTTCCTAAAAGCAGCGCACAAAGGAACAATTCTAGCGGCAAGTACATTAGATGCAGCAGGTAAATCAATTTCTAGCGCTACCTGTTGTATCATACTGTTTCAACGATTTGTATCATAATGTTTCAGCATCTCTCATTGTTTCATACTGTTTCAGCTTTGTATCAGACTGTTTGAACTTTGGTATCAAGATTTTTAAGACCATATATTTTATCTGTTTCATTATCTTTTATCTCTATCAGACTGTTTCACTTTTGTATCAAACTATTTCCAGCTTTTGTATCAGGCTTTTTTAGACACATGGTTTATTTGTATCAGACCGTTTGAACTCTGGTATAGAATTTTTGAAGCCATGTATTTCTCTCTGTTTCATCATGTTTTATCTATATCAAACTGTTTCACTTTGTATCAAAATATTTACAGCTTTTTGCTATCAGTTTCATTGAGGACTATACTTTAGTGTTTAAGCTTTCCATTTGAATAAGACTGTTTCAATTTGTACTTGTGTGACACTGTTTCAAATATTTATCTTACTGTTTCTTTCCATAGGGAGCATACTGCCACTTGCGTATGCAATTGTTGATTCATAGAACGATGCCTCATGGCAATGGTTCTTTGAAAAGTTCAAATATGCTTTCGGTGAGAGAGAAAACATGTGTGTTGTGTCAGACCGTAACGAGAGCATAATTAAGGCTACTACAATCGTATATCCTCAGGTCCCACACTATGCATTCATATGGCACTTGTGGAACAACCTCAAGACTAAGTTCAAGAAATATGAAGAGAAGCTCCATGAGACATTCTTCAGTATGGCAAAGGCATACACCAAACAGGAATTTGACTCATACATGAACAGTGTGGAAAAAATGGATAAACGTATCAACGCATACTTGCTAAACGCTAGATACTAGAAATGGTCAAGGGCACATTCAACAGTAAATAGGGGGTTATCTTCCTTGTATTTTCTGTTTCAAAAATGTATCACCCTGTATGTTGTAGATACATTCAACAGGAAATGAAGCAGCTATCTATGATGGTGAAAAAAATTCATTGTTAATCTGAATGAACGGACATGATGTTGTGGAAAATTTCAAATGGAAGAACTGCCATGTGTGCATGCTTTGGCTATTCTAAAGTACAAAGGCCTGGAAGAAGAAGATTACAGCTGTAACTACTACTCAACAAAGTTACTGGTAAAGACATACGAGTTCCATGTTAATCCGATACCAGATGAAAGCAGATGGGAGATTCCAGCATTTGTTTCAGAAATTGAACTACTCCCGCCAGTTGCTAGACCGCCACCAGGAAGGCCAAAAATAACTAGATACAAACCACAATGGGAAGTACATGCAAAAAGGACAAAGATTACGTGTGCAAGTTGTGGTCGCGAAGGACACAACAGAAAAACTTGCACACATCCTCCGAAGCCCAACTAGAACTTTTTTTAGTTCTTTCTTTGTCATTGAATCTGAAGTGTTAGAAGTGATACAATTTGAGAATTGTTGCGTGATTGTTTCAAGATATTCCCAACTGTTAATACATTTAGCTGTCTGTAGCAGACTGTTTCATGACTGTATGAAATTGTTTCACCTTTATGTTTTACTTTTTTTTCCACATTGGATCTGAATGGTTAGAAGTGATTCAGTATCACAAGTAGTTCCTTCGTGTTTCATGATATTTTCACTTGTTTTTGTCTCAATTTAGCTATCTGATACAGTTAATAATTGTGTCCAACTGTTTGATAGTTGTGTTTAACTATTTCTTTGTCATTGAATCTGACTAGTTAGAAATGATACAGTTTCACAAGTGGTTGCTGAGGTAGTCAAGATATTTTCCACTGTTTCTGTGTCAATTTAGCTATCTGATACAGTTAATAATTGTATGAAACTGTTTCACACTTGAAAAAGGAACAAAAATAAAACACAATTGCTGTAAATATAAACTTTCCGAAACTATCATTACATAAATAGTGAGTACAACAAACAACATGCAGAACAAACAACATCCAGAGCAAACAACATACTGAAGTAGAAACGGTTACTCCTTGAAACATAAACATAGAAACATCACAAAAGAAACAGAACTAATGGCTAGGATTGGCAACTTGTAAACGACGCTTTATGGCACCTTTTCTCTTAGCAAGACGACCTGGATTTTCACATGCGCTCACTGCATCTAAATCAATCTTCTTTTTGCCATAATCCCAAAGCAGCGTTGCAAGACGGCCACGGTAAAGACCTATATCAAAGTCAGGCATACTTGTGATATCAGTCGAAGAAATAAAGTACTCCGCATACGCCATGATAAACATACCAGAAGCCCTGAAACAGTGACCAAAAAATGACAATACATACAGTTAGTAATTCTGTCAGAGATGTGATTCACATAATGTGAACTAATAAAGGGAAAAGAAACATACAGGGAATCATAACTCTGTTGCGAAAGGTCTGGAACAAAGAAAAACCCAAAAGGATCATCTAGATCTGCATCATCATATGCTTCACTCGTAAGAATATCAATGTCGGGCCTTGACTGGTAAAATTCGGTCAGTACAAGATACCGTGGCAACAACTCAACAATCTTTTCAACAACTTAACCAACAGCTGCATTATGACGAGCACCCCCACCACTCATTGAATCGCATATCCCAATGGACCTATCCTTGAATGATACTACACCCAACACCCAATGATAGAGAGACTTTATATTAATCGGGAGCAGAACATAGTCAACCTCAACCCAAGGGAAATTTCCAGGGATCTTGCAGCCTCTAATGTAGCTAGCAACAGAATCAACATCAGACAGCACTGAAACATCCTTGCCACTATTCACATACTTGTCATAGAAAATCTCGATCATCGTTTTAAACAAACAGTCACTAGTAGTGAAGGATAATTCAGTCTTCGATTGATACTTTCCTTGCTTACGCAAGTAGTAGAAAACAACATTAACATGTTGTAACATTCAAAAAAAACATTAATGATATAAATAGATGATACACTACAGAAACAATGAAGAACTGAACAAAATTACAGTTACAGATACACTCAGAAAGAAAAAGAAATAGTACAGGGGCATACGCACACACACAAATATAAAAGAAACAGAAACACACCCTCATACAGTAGAAGAAACAGAAAAGATACAGTAAAGATACAAAACACACACAGACTAAAAAGAAAAACAAAATAAACTTACTGAATCCTGCCATGCATGACCACCATGAAACAGAATATAGAACCACATCCGAGTTGACACAGTTTTGACTCCGAATTGAAACTCATATGGAAGTAAATTGTCAGTTTTGGAATAGGCACAAATCCTAAAAACATAAACCAAAACAAACATGAATTAAAACAATATCCACATGATAAATGATACAATAAAAAAGCATTAAAGGGGAACAAACCTTCCTTTTTTCCGCTTAGCAAGATCATCAACAAATGATACAAACCTATTTAATAATTCTTCATCAACATCCTCTGTGACGGCAACACAAAATGGATGCCTTTACAATATCAAAGGTTTGGGCGAAACAGAATTGGCACTAGCACCAAAAGCAAACTCACGCAGAAAAGGTGAAACATCATATTTACCAGGACGCTTCACCTTTACCAACGCCTGTGAAGGTGTACTAATATCTGCACGTAGGCTCGCCTCCTTGTTCTCATGGTCACTAACCAACATAATATCAGAATCCTCAGCATGATCATCAACAGAAGCATCGTGCTCAATGGGCTCTTCAGCAGCATGCTGAACAGAATCTTCATCAACACTGGCACTAGGATCTGCAGCAACAGTATCAGCAGGCATTTCAGCAACCCTGGCACCATACTCTGCAGCAACAGTATCATAAGCATCTTCAGCAATAGCGGCAGCAGCATCTTCTTCAACAGTATCAGTCGCCGCTTCAGAAACAGTGGCACCAGGTTCTCCAGCAACAGGGTTAATTTCAAATTGTTTCTTCACATTCTTAATGGTGTCGGCAATGTTACGGTCCATCTCCACAAACTGCTCCTCCGTCCAATTATCAAAGAAATCATCCGACATAAAAGAAGGTGCAGGAATATCTTTCTTAGAAATTGAAGCACCATCAACAGAATAACCTTGAATAAACTAATACAAAAAAAAAATAAGGTCAGAAACAATGTACAAAGATATGATACAGTTTAGAAACAAGGGAGATACAAAAGGTTTAAAAAACAGAGGAAAAAAAGTCAAACGCGGACCTCATCAGGTTTAGGAGTCTTTAGAAACTCTTGGCTGAAATTCAAACCAAGGTCGAAGTTTTGGAATTGTAATGAAGGGGTCAAAGGAACCTTGGTTGAAACTGTTGCGGCCGTTGGAACACGTTTTCTATCAACTCGTTCAACGTGACTGACACCACCATCAGCAGACGACAGATTAACATCTTTTCCGCTGCCGCTTGCTACATTAGTCGCTCCACCAATAGCACATGGCTAAAAAAATAAAACGAAAAATAATTCATAAAAATAAGACACAGTAGATGTACAAATTCATTGGCTTGTTAAATTGTTTCTATTTGAAACTATCTGTATCTGTTTGTATCTGAAAATATCTAGTTGTTTCAACATAACTGAAATAAGATATATACCGTAATATTAGCCGTATCAACATTTAAACTGTCTGTATCACCAATATCTGATTGAAACTTTTCTGTAGCATCAAGATCATCAGAATTGAGCTTCTCTCTATCATCACTAGCAGGTGGTGTCCTTGGTGAATCTTGAGGATTAACTGCATCACTTTGAGTACCCTGTATAAAACAAACAAAAAAAAAGTTAATTAAAACGGACATTACATTGACAAGAAACAATAAACAGTTTCTTCAACAATTAACACATGTCCTTGCGCAAGTAGCTTAATTGCATCAACAACTTTTCTAAGCTCCTCACCAAAGAATTCCTTGACATTATTAAATTGATCATCAACCTTCAAAATAAACAAAGGCAAAACAGTATGACAATAATTCTAACTGTTTAAACAAAGTAAAAACACATAAACACAAATACAAAAAAAATACAATCCTTACATGACCCTTTAATAACTCCAAGTCATTGCTAAGCTGAAACAAAAAACAAAAACTGTATCAGAATGTGCCAAAAAACAGTATCCCAAATATTCAGGCGACTGAATGACTCAATATTAAAAACTAAACATACCTTCTTAACTGAACGAGTCAATATGTCAATCTTAGCATCATTTTCAAACACCTGCGCGGGTTTGGACAAATTTGATTGTGCCTGCTTTACAACATTTTCAGAAGGAATATGGACAAAAGCGGCAGAAGAGGAGAGACGAGGCCCTCCATGGCGGACAAAAATATCATCCTCAGTAGAATCTTGCATAGCATCCGCAACAGGTGCATCCGTATCATCCATCAACTCCAATCTGGCCAATTCAGCAACAGTTGGCTGCATAAGCCGGAAAACAGGCTGCACCATATATAACAGTACACAAATCAATTTAAAAGCATACAAAAATAAACAGATAAATAGAGAATGAAACATATACATAAAGATGCAAAACAGAAGCATGAAGAATGAAACAGATACAAGAGAAATGAAAACAGATACAAAAACAATGAAAGTATACCTTGTTTACTGGGTCCTTTAAAATCTTACAAATTGTCTTATACTTTGAAAGATTACACGTCACTTTCCAGTTCAAGATACGAGGACTTCGACTCCTAACGCGTATAGCTACTGATGACGGAATGTTTGTCCTACGCTCATAAAACTATACTTGCAACGCAGAAGGCAAACCTACCACCCGAAAATATGTACTAATAGTTTTAACCTTCTTGTGAATACTATCAAACAATTCTTTGAACAAATCAATACCCCATGGATAGTCATTGTAAAGACCGGACTCAACCAAATCAAAGTATTTCTTAGATACAGTTTGAACATCAGATACAGACATCACAAAATTCACAATAACATAAAGAACTGCAATCTTAACTGGATCCTCATCACCAATCCACTTCCGTTGAATAAACGCATTCTTAATATCTACATGAGACACCTTCTCCAAAGTCGGAAAGTAACTACTCATCAACCGATTTGGACAACTCATATCAAGAGAACTTAGAGTATCCCCAGAGCACTTTAAACCAGACACTACTGCAAACTCACGCAACCCAAATTCCAAACGTGGACCATTCACAGAAACCTCAAACGTACAATGCTTGGAGGACGCAATCTCATGCACCAGCAAAGACCGAAGCAACTGATTCTGAACGGGCAAATGTTCTACCTGTAAAAATAATCAAAACAGGTCTTTTTGAACATTCCCAACTGCACAGGACTTAAGACATCCTTCAAATGCGTTCCAATATCACCATCCGTAATAACCCGTAGATGGAACTCTTTCCAATTAAAATCCTGGGGTATATAAAACGATACAGCCTAAAAAGGATAAAAACAACTCAGTTAAAACATAGTAAGTACAGTACAGAAACAGTAAAAATCAATGCAGAAACAAGAAAATACAGAGACACTATAAAAAACACTACAGCAACAGTAAGTAACAAAAGCAAAAGTAACATACAATCCACAAACAAGAAAAGACAGAGACACGGTAAAGATACTACAGAAACACTAAAAAAGCCTACAGAACCAGTACAAAAACTATAGCAACAGTAAATAAACTACAGCAACAGTAAAATGCAATGCAGAAACAGTAAAAGACACAGATACAGTAATAAATGCTAAAGAACAACGAAAAGCCTACCGAACCAGTACAAAAACTACAGCAACAGTAAATAAACTACAACAACAGTAAAATACAATTCAGAAACAGTAAAAGACACAGATACAGTAATATATGCTAAAGAACAACGAAAAGCCTACCGAACGAGTACAAACACTACGGTAAACAGTAAAGACACTACAACAGCAGTAAAAATACAATTGAGACATAGTAAAAGGCACAGATACAGTAAATACGCTAAAGAAACAATTACACTAAAGAAATACTAAATGCACTACACAAACAGGGAAAAGACAACAGAAACAGTAATAATAACATACAGAAACACTAAAACACACAGCAGAAATAGAAAAAATACTACATAAACAATTAATACACGGAAGAAACACTAAATTACAACAAATACAGCAAGAAACAACAAATTAACAAATTGATACAGAAAACAAAAATAGAAACAAAAGTACCTGTAATGCTACATCAGCCAACACAACAATCCGACTTTTCTTCAACGGTGGAGCATCTTCTTCAAAATCATCATCATCATCAACCACAAGTTTAGCTTTACCTTTACCCGTAGCAGGAGACGCAGACGACCGCGTTACACGCTTCAATTGTTCCGGGGTTTCTTTTGGCTTAAAATCAGGAACTTTTATCTTTAAAATTGATTTCGACCCAATTTTAGGAACATTTGTATCATGTTTCGTTTTACTCCTAAGTTCCCTAGAACTAGAAGACGAACTAGAATTAGACATTGAAATGAAACCCTAAAAAATGAAAAAAATTTGGAATTTAAACACTGAAAACCAGTTACGAAATGCTTCACAAACAGATATGATAGTGGAGAATGTGGGTGAGAAAAACAGTGATGATACAAAGGCGACGGAGCAGAAACAGCGCTGAAACAAAAGAGAAAAGCGTGAAATTGAGAAAATGAGGAAAAACATATATATTAGGCACCAATTTTGTAAAAATTACAAAAAAGCCCCCAAACTGTACCAAAATAAAGAAATGAACAAAAATAGAAATATTTTTGACATAAATTGCTATATTTGTAATTAGCTTGTGTTTTTCTCTATTTAGGGTTATTTTTCTAAAATGTTGCTATGTTTGGTAATTAAGTTCTAAAACTTGTACTTTTGTGTAAAAAATCCTTGAATAAAATGTGTGTTTTGTGTTGTTTATTTAGTCTACCATATTTTTTTTTATCTATTTCAAAGAATCAAAAAATTAAGTTTAAAAAAAAATACGAACCGAACCGGTACCGGACCGGGTCGAACCGGAACCGGACCGGTCCCCCTTGCCGGTACCGGTTCCAACCCGACATTGGTGCAAATGCACCATTAGACCAGACCGGTACCGGGCCGATTTCATTTTTTTTGTTTTACATTTACACCGGACCGGCCAAGGCGCGCTGAAACCGGACTGGACCGGGCCGGTGGACAGCCTTAAGTGCTCAATTGTGTAATTCACCCATTATTGATTGCACTAAAATGGATAAACAAGTTATCATTTAAATTATTTGTTTACTTCTTTTACCAAAAAGCAATGAGTTTACAATTATTCCCTCGTATGTTTGATTTTAATAGGCCGTTAGGAACATAAAAAGGTTATTTTTATCTTTTTGAAGCTTTATCCGTGTATAAGTTATACATAGATAAGTAATCTCATATTTTTAGTGCAATAAAATAATACACTAATTGTTGTATTAAATTATGCCATAATTAGTTAAACATTCGATAAAATTATACCACTTCTTATACCATGATTATTTTACTCGATCCATCAAACCAAACAAGCTCTAGAGTTAAATAGACGTTTGGTTGCATACTTTGAAGACATAATTAATCGGCACCTTGAATATCGTATTATTTGGCATTATGTTTGGTCGTTTCTTTTTCGTTTAAACATTTCATTATTAATACAATGTTTAGTTCAATATTTATTCCACGTACTAATATTCACCATAAGTTATATAGTAATTTATTTATTATTTTAAGTGGAATAGTATGTGGAATAAAAAATACATGGATTAAAAATAACAAAATGAGAAAATCTCCCCCATCATTCAAGAATTATAACATTTCTTCTTGTAAATAAACAAATTTATGTTAAAAACTAATATTTTAATTTATATAGATTGTACTAATTTTAATTTAATAAAAATTATTCAAAAAAATCAATCATCGCATTACACAATCCCTACAATAAAATCCCTCAATTACAATCATTACATAAGTAATTCTCGCATAACTAATCAGTTCATTACTAAATTTTGCATAACTAATCTCTATATCACTATTATGTCAAAACTTTGTTTTCGTGTCAAACAACAACAACACTCAATGTGATCTCATAAATGAGGTCTGAAAATAATAGGGTGTATGTAAACTTTATCCTTATCTGAGCTTCTTTTAGTATTTCGTCATTGTCCTAATTGATTATGTCCTATACAGAGGTAGAACTGAGGAAATTTGATGATTGAGAACTTTGATTTCGAGATGAAAGCATTTAAAATTGGAGCTTCACTGATCTCTTTTTGTTTGAAGAATGTGCAAGAATGCCATGGTTTTGGAGCTCAGTCGGCTTCGAAGAGTAGTTGGTGTTAATTACGTCGACAGAATCAGTGGCACCACGCTATTTCAAAGAGATGTCTGCTTTTGTGAGTGAAATGCATTACACACCTAGTAATGAGAAATTGTCTTTGGCGTTCAGAGAAGCTTTGACACGAATCTTGTACAAGTTTGTAAAAGAAAATTTGGAAGTATACCAATGAATATCGTTATTCTTACTATTTTCTTTTGCATTGAAAATTTTATCAAATATAAACTGGATTTGGCTCCTCTCCATTATATATTCTCATTATTTTCTCAAGTATATATTTGGATGATTGATATTTATCTATTTTAAATTTTAAAAGCTTAGATCAAATTAACTTAACCAACATAATATCTATAGACTATAGTCAATACTTTACTTTAGGAAAGTTTAGTTTTGGTAAGGAAGATCTCAATTCTCACAAATTTTGGCAACAATTAATGTCTTTACTTTTATTTTATTTTACTTGTATTTAATATTGCATCAAAATATAAATTAATTTTAATTAGTATCTGCCTCTCCTTTTAACCCTTATGATTACTCTATTTTTTTTTCATTTTTCAAGAATGTGACGAACAGTATGTCAGTACTTCATATTTTTTGTTTAGTCGGTAGACAACTTTTGTCTCATTTAAAAGATGTTTATCAAATAATATTTTTATTTATATCCTAAAGCATCTAATTTTTATTATTTTCCCCATGATACTAAACCGCGGGACTTTTCTCAAATTAGGCAATTAGTAATTGACCCTCGAATAACTACCCATTAATATAAAATTATATATAGAGGTAGGTTGCAAAAAAGAAAATATGGAAACAATAACGTTTCTATGGCTAGCAGGAACTAGAAGTAATATATTTTCATTACTTAATGGCTTTCAAGTACATGATCTTATTTCATTAAGATAAATTTTATTATATCAATACATCAAAATATTTATAACGGAAAATAAGATTTGTGGAAGTTGAAATTTTTTTGGAGATTAATTTTCTTAAAGTAAAGTGTTAATCATAGTTGATACATTGGTTATGTTAGTTTGATCTAAGCCTTTAAAATTTAAAATAGACAAGTGTCAATCATCCACACATGCGCTTGAAAAAATGGAGAGATAGTGTAATGGAGTGGATCCAAATCCATATAAACTAATGTTATACATGCAAATTTGAAGAAACGGTCTCCAATATCTTTTCTGAAATAAAATATAAACCTAGAAACGTCAAAGAGCCTCAAATATTTCGGCTGTATGCAGGTTTTGGTGTTTTGGGATGCACTGACTCTTCTTTTGTTTTCTTTCGATGTTTTATCCAAAAATTCCGGAAAAGAAACTGACAGTGTAAAACACTTTAAAATTTGTTTGACCACAAAATATGTATACTTTTGATTTACAGTATTTCTAAATTACGTCATATATTTCTATAATTAAAACTTAGAAATTTTGAATTCACACAAATAATAAGACCCGCAAGGCCGCAACAACAATTCTCGCACTCTGAACATAAAAGTATAATATGATTATCAGAGTCAAAGTCAAAAAGAAAATCAAATTGGTCAGCATTGTTGTACGTGCAGTCTTCAGATCCAACGGTTGTTCTGCAACATGGAAAATCATAGGATGCAGATTACTACAAAAATCTTTTCTAATATTTTAAAATTTCATTCGCCAAATTAGACAGTACTAGCTAACCGGTCAAAAATATTGATTAACCGATTTGTAATTATTATATTCAATTTTGGATTACATCACGAAAGAAACTTTAGGTGATATCATATGATATCTTATTAATATTATTCCTATGCATTTTCTTTATGAATTAAGTAATATAGTACAAAAGATTCCACAACTGAGAAAAAAATGAAGCAGGTCAATTTTTGGAAAAAACAAGGTACGATTTCTATTCTCTTAATCATAGAAAAAACATCTATCTCCTAAATGTATACTCTCGACTTGTGCCTAGGAGTTAGTTGATACGCTATGCTGTTGATTTTTGTTTTATTATGCATGCATTTTTTAAAACTTTTAAGGTAAAAACTCATCCATTTTCCTTGATCCATTAAATTTCGTAAAGTCGAATCAAAAGCAGATAACCAAGGCTCATCCTATTGTAATAATATGGGTGAAATTCTCTAATTCAATTGGTACACAATTCACTGCATCCGTAGTTCATTTTCCTTTACTTGAACTTGGACTTACATATTCTAACTGATTCAGGAAACTTAAGCTGAGAAACACTGGCACTGCTACAAATGAAGCTTTTACCGGCAATTTATTAGTGGCAATAAACTAATTGCTGGTAATAACATTCATTAGTATAATAATTAGTGGCAAATAAAACAATAGCCAGTATTGATACATTTTTAACGGCAATAAAGTGAAATGGCTATTAAATATCTCGAATTAAAAGTTACTCCATTTATATCAACTCTACGAAAATATCTCATTCTCTATTCAAACTAGCTAGTTTGGAAAACCTAGGGAAAATATTGAAAGCAGTCGATCTAATCTCCGTTCAATGTTGTCGCAGTTCACCTTCTCCGTCGGTCACCTTTGCCGCTGGTCACCATTGTTTTTTACCTTTGCAGCTCACCGTCGCCGTCGGTCACGTCGTTGTTTACCTTCACCGCTCACCGTTACCTCTCAAAGTCGCCGCTCACCATCACCTCTCAGAGTTGCCTCTCACCGTTTGCGCTCACTGTCGCCGGTCACAATCTCAAGTAAAAGATCTCATCCTTCAATTATATACACTTCAAACACCTAAATTCTACTTTTGTTCATCTGATCCATTTGATCTATTCAGAATCTATGAGTTACTGTAGTTAGATTCGATTTCTTTCATTTGACTTCATTAAGTTGAGCTTATTATGTGGTTGGAATTCCCTAGATTTTGCTTCTCCTAATGAGGCTAATTGTTCTCTTGATTTGTGATAACCTAGTAGTGTCTTAGATTTGTGAAATGAATCTGTTAGAAAGTTTAGTGTGAGTTGGATTGCTTAATTCATACAAAACTAGCGACATTGAATATTGTGAACGCAGTCAATGTCTGATTTTGCACGAGCATATAGCCCAATCTATAATGAATTTAAGGATGGTTAACATAAAACTTGTAGATCCCTAAGTCTAATTTCCAACGTTTCAAACGGTTTGTCAATTGAAGCTCTGAACAAAAAGTTATGACCTTTTTACTAAAGAGTGGCGGAGCTGTCCTAAGGCTCGCCAAACTTTGCATTATCTATTTTGCTTTGGTTGTTTTATCATTTCAAATTATATTTTTCACTTTTGGTTGCTAAAATTTTGTCCCCTTTCCTTCCACTAAGTGTTGCTTGCTTTTTTATCATCTTCTGAATATTGCTCTGGAATTACAACTCTTTTTAAGAAAAGATTACCACTCTTTTTAAGAAAAGGCTACCGTGCCGTCCATAATTAAAATAAGTGGATTCCGTTAAATCTTGCCGGAAACCCTACAATCTTATTTTCTATTCTAACTTGGGAAAAGTAGTCTTAGGCATTTCTTTCTGTTTGAATAATCCATAATTATCTGTTGTCAGTGTACTCTGTATTTTTTGTGTTGGCTGATCTGGTTTCCTTGTTTTCTGTCTTTCTGGGCCTTGTATGGTATGTAAAGCTATATTCTCTCATGAAATAATTGTTTTATCTTCCATTCTGAAAGTACATGGACAGATTCCCTCTTTTTTGTTTATATTGTACTAGCCTATTACGATTATTCCCTTTTTTCTATCTATATGGTGAACCTTCTTTTCCGGTTTCTTTCAGAGAATTCCACTCGATTTTCTTAAAGATGATAAGTTTGGGGTAGCAGCAGAGAATTATATTCGACCTCTTCTCATAAAGGTACTTATAGCCTAACACACTTTCTGGTTTCCTTGGTTTTAAGAGATTAGCTGACATGTCTCTCGGTGATGAATATCTAGGGTATTCCGTCCTTACTTTCTGATCTTTATCCACTGTACAGTCACCTAGGCAAGGTTAGCTCAAATGTTCCTTCATGTGCTTTAACAGCGATTGCATGGGTTTGTTATGTTCCTGCTTATTTTTTGTGTTTGCAATTATTTGCATATATATTACAGGCCAATATTCTAGGACAACTGGTTCTGAGGTTGGAGTAGTCGATTAAGACTACTGGTGGATACCACGAGAGGTGAGTGAATTCTGTCTACTTTCCATTTCATATTCTCTCCCAATTAGGCTTAGCAAAACTGTTGATCAAACTCTAATAAGCCATTTCTCTGAAGCAGTTTATCGTATAATTTGCCCCCTTTATGATATTAGATCAGTGAGAAGCTCTTGCTTGATTTTCTTCTACACTGACCTTCTTCAGACCATTTTAGGGTATTCATGTCTTAGAATCTGTATTAGGTGCAGACAGTGCCTACCTTGATGCGGTGATCTCTGTGGATTTTGATTCAATTATTTATTCAATTATATGGTTGGAATATGCATCTGTACTTGTAACATTATGCTCCATGCTGCAATGAGTGAAAAGATCCCCCTTCAACACTTATGTGCATTTATTTTATTTGGCTCAGATTTGTGCACGTCTTCCATAAATATTCCAAGCTTTCACGTCCTTTCTTTTTTTTTTTCATTTTCACCGTGCAAATTGCTGAAAAACCTTTCTTTCTGCAGCATTATGATAGATGTAGACAATATGACATTGCTCTTAAAAAAATTGATGAGGCATTAGAACACACTCCTACTGTCATTGACTTATACTTTGTCAAGGTATATTTGCTCATTTGTCCTTAGTAAAATATTTGCTAAGCTTTTATAATCCGTTTCTGGTGCTTTACCATTTGTTTGTTGACTTTGATATTTCGAAATATCCTGGTCGATGCTTAAGTTGCTTTTTGGGAAAAAATTTCTTCTGAAACTGCACTTCCATTTTGAGTAGAGACTTGTATGTAGCTTGTGGGGTAGCTGTGAGTTTAGAGAACTTCTAGTTTCAAAGAACATGTAAGGCAGAAGTGGTGAGTGTGTCTTGTTCCTAATACTATCTTTTCGCATGAAAGTTTTTCCTCCAATATTGTTAGATCCTACTTGGCATAGAAGCATAACATTGGGTGAAATTTTTGGGATCGCATGAAACAAACGAGTCTTGAGAAAAATTGGCAATGCCTGTTAAGTTTTAAATATCTTAACTGCCATCTTTCTGAAAATGTGACTGCTTCTCTTTCCTGCCCACAGGTCAATTTTATAGAGTTAGGCCTAGCATAGAGTTAGGCCTAGCATTTTGAATGTGTCAAGGCAGTGTCTTGCTTCAGGCGACGAAGATGCTGTTGTGCTTGCTTTTGAAATATTTGATGAGCTAATAGAATCTACGACACCTATGCTTAGTTTAAGCAATATTGCAGTTTTCTCTCGAAGTTTGCTCAAGTTCTAATCTGGATTTGAACATGCGCCATCAAGTTGGAACATGATATGTGGTTATGTTTTAGTGTAACTGTTTGTACTTGGATGTTTTGATGTTCTAATAATGTCTTTGCATGTTCGACATCTATTACGTTCTCAAATGTTTTTCTTTTGAATTGTCGGTTCACTTTTCAGGCTATTCAAATAATCACGTGGCTAGCGAAGTACAAGTCAATTCTATTAAAAAATACAAGCTAGTCACACCAATTTTGTAAGTTATGTGTCTACTGCTTGTTGAATCTACAGACAGAGATGAAGATGATGATCTAGCTCCAGATCAAGCTGCTGCAGAAGTAATTGATACCATGGCTCTGAATTTGTCTAAACATGTATTCCCACATTTTCTTTAGTTTGCTACAGTAATCAGTCAAAGTCCCAATGGGAAGTTCTGGGAAGCTTCAGTTACTGCTTTAGGTGTTATATTTGAGGGGTATTTTGAACACTAGTTATCAGCTTTACATGAAACTACTTACTGGACTAAATCTATGTTTATGATCTTTTATGGTGTTGAAACAAAAAATATTGATGAGCTTTTGTTTGGTGGAATATAAAAAAAAATGCATTTAGTCATTAATGTTAGTATGTTTTATTCGAAATATTTGTATTTTTGAATGAATAAGAATAGTATGGTTTGAGAATCATTTTAAGCTAAAGTAAAATGACGCTAGCAGTTCTTGTTTTATTGGCTAAATTAGATCTTTAGCGGCAATACATGTGATGAATCAAGCCATTATTTGTGCCAGATTTAGTGGTAATTTAAATGGTTGGGAAACAAATGCCCCTATACCTAAGGGTCTTTTAGCGATAATAGAATGAGTCTTTACCAACGCTCAAATCAATTGCTGGGAAAACCTTTAGCAACAACAACATTGCATGCTAATAGATTATTGCTGGTAAAACTATTAGCGACAATTATTAATACCCCTAAAAGCCATATCATTTGCCGTTAAATGTGATTTTTGTTGTACTGTGGATAGAATACATAATTGCTCTTCTGAAAGTGGGTTCTTATTTTTATTTTTTATATAACTTGGTATTTTGAAATAGTTATTTTCTTCGATTAAAACTTGAGTTAGAGAAAAAGGGAAAAGAAATAATTGATTGTCTTTTAAATTAAATAGAGATTTTTAGTTGGACCCTAAAATAATTGGGGCACTATATAAAAAGGGTGAACTTACGGGCTAGGCCCACATCTTTTTTGATAACTTATTTCTAGGGCACATATATAAAATCATTGTCTTGATATATGGGGTAAAAGAAAATTATAGCAAAGAAGGGACTAGGTAGATATTCATGATATTTCAGAAATTCGGGATATTTCATTGATAAATTTATCTTATAGATATTCATGACTTATGGTAGAGGACTATGCCTTCTTCTTGTATTTAGGGATATTCCGCACATTTTGTTGTTAAAGCCATATCATTGGAATTTATTATATTTTTGTCATCGGTATTAATGTAAGTAATTATTAATTTAGCGAGTGGATTCATCTGACAGAGTTAGTTCGGGTGCCCTCACGACTATCTAGGATTTTGGGTTGTGACAATTGGTATCAGAGCCAAGTTCTAGTGTCCTAATAAGTCACGAAGCAATGTCTTAATAGAGACTTGTTTGTGGGTATGTTGTGCACCATACTTATAAACGGGAGGCTATGGAGGCATTTAGGAAAGTGTTGTTTCTCTTATTTTAATCGAAGTTCGTGCTTTGTGTTTGGATTGAACGATGTCTCCTTGCATCAGATACGTCAGCGTGAATGTACGTTTTAATCGGGCTTTTTAGTTGAACCACCCGATCGTCAGTATAATTTTGCTACCTTGTAACCTTTTATTGTGATGATTTATTAAATCTCTATTTCTGCTCTTATCAGATTATGTTTAACGATATTTTTTTTGGCCGAGAGTGGGCTTGATTAGGTAAATTGCTACTCATTTGTGGGTCTTTTAGAGGCGTAAGGCGTTCGGAGCAGAATTTGTCGCAGCGTTGCATGTCATTGCATTATAATTGATAGTTGCTTCCTTTATCCATTGTTGGTGTGAGACGACTGGGATCGATCTTGACGCATCTTATCTGTATGTAAGACAATGAGCTTCGTGTTGGTGCATTCACTTGTGAGGTTTTGAAAGAGGTCGCGCCGAGGGCTGGCGTAGTCAGAAATAAGGCTTGACTAGGTATTTGTAATGAGTAATCATCCTTAGCATGCTTGCTTCTTGAGAGCGGTAATTTAATCCTGCCTAGCCTATTATGTGAAACCTAAAATCATGCTAGCTCTTTCTATTATCATTCCCCGTGGTTGGAGGAATTTCTTTCGGCTGGGCTGAGTGCTTAGAAATTTTTGTGACGTGAGGCATCATTGGTTTTCACCATTTTTCCCTAGTTTGTGGTAGGTGATAGCACCTTGAGTTTGGTAAACTGAAAGTGGTAAGATCTGGTTTGTGGTATTTCTTGTCGGTCGTGGACGCTAGAATTCTTTTAAGGACTCATTCTTGGGCGAGGCCTAAGTAGGGGAGTCGGTGGTTGATTGTGAGACCCTTGTGATTTTCAGAACCATCATGTGAAGACTTTTTATCAGTAAAGGTTTAACTTTTTGTTCTTTTTACCATTGTGGTTGGCTCTAGCAAGGCTAGGAGCCGAAAGTCGACGGGTTATGGATTGCTTGTTGTGGGTATTATGAGTCCCAATGTCTCGTCTTCTTGGAGTGTCGGACTTTGAGAGCCAGACCGTGATAGTTGATTTCACAAGTTGTCGAGAAGCAGTCCCGAGTGTGTTGTTGTGTGAAGTCGAGGAGTTGTGTATGCCTCCTGGGTCCATGTCATACATGTGTGGCTGGGTTTTTGTTTAGGGTGCAGACCTTGACTTATGCGGTCACGAGGGAGTTATCGCGGGTGTATCGCTTTGTATGACTAAGAGTGTAATCGCGGGACTCTTCGCGTGGTTACATTGGTCGGTCCATAAGGCTTGTGCGGCTTGCGACTGCGATCTTGTGATCAGGTTGCGACGAAGCTAAGTCTGTACGGGGATGTATGTGGTAAGTCGTTGATCTTTTGGCTGCTTGTTTGGAAAGAGTAGTGGATTTCTTCTAGCAGGTGTGACTTGGCGAGGTAGTGTTTTTAGTTTGTTGCTTCTTGATTGTTGGTGTATCCTTTACTTTGCACCGGGTCAATACTTGGGTGCATGAGTTTTGTCGTGGCATTTAGAGGTCGTGTAGTGCCGACAGAGTTGGAGCTATGACTTCGTGTGTAGATCCATGTGTGAGTTAGGGTGTGATATGTAGCCATCAGGCTAGATTAAGCTGGTTGTGGCTATTGCTAGTATGTTGACTTTTCTTAGGAGCTATGATTGCTCGAGCTCTTAATCTACTGTTTAGTTATTTGGTGGATCATTATCTGTGTTTTGAGATTATGTTATGCAACGTGTTTGTATCTCGGATTGTATCTTAAGCTAGAGTGATGGTGTTGATATATGTCGATTGTAGGCTGAAATTAATTTTGGTTTCTCGGGGTGTGTGTTGGTTTGTTAGGATCACTGTGTTTGCGAGTAGTGATTTTCATTTGAAAATTAAGAATGAAAATTAAGGTCGTATATCATTTTGGGTTCATGTATCTTGTTCAGTATTTTGGGGTTTTTTCAGCTAGGATTGGTTCATCTTAACAGCTGATAAATGTTCATAGATGATTTTGATAGTTGCTGGTTAGAGTGTGTGTTAGGCTTTATAGTGTTGGTTTCGATTGGTTGCCATCGTGTTCTTCTTGTCATCTCTGCTTTGAGGAGAGTCTCAGTCGGTGTTGGATAAAGGCATTTTGTGATATTCTCAGTTGTGGCTAGTTGTTTGATTTTGTATCGGTTGATTCAACGCTCCATGTGTCGAGCTTTTGGGCTGCGAGGTGTTTCCACTTATTCCATTCGAGATGTTTCTCCTGTGTTGGATAGTGAGTGTAGTTTTGATGATAGTGTTTGATCTTGTGATGGCATGGAGTCGTACCGTTGCTGACCCGTTGGAATACGTCCAATTGGTGTTTGATTGCGGGATTAGATGTTTTGATTGGTTGTACTCAGTCTGTTTCTATTGGATTCTGAGGAGTGTTATACCCTATGTCTTAGAAGGCCAGAGACTTATGTAATTGAAGCTCGAGTTGGCATGAGCTGGTTATG
This sequence comes from Petunia secreta, assembly GCA_029990175.1. NCBI lineage: Eukaryota > Viridiplantae > Streptophyta > Magnoliopsida > Solanales > Solanaceae > Petunia > Petunia secreta. The sequence continues at coordinate 64,910,334 of JARKIP010000035.1, forward strand.
TGAATTTTGTTAATCGGCGATTCTTGTTGTACTTTGACCGTTTATTTGAGGTTTCCGTCTATGGTTAGGGATAGAGGATAAGTCGGCGTAGTTGCTTCTAGACTTGGTGCGGTCAGTTGGCACCGTCCAGTCGATCGAGGGTTGTATCGAATATGTGGGTTCGAATTGGTCATTATTCCTCCTTGTAATGATTGGTTTTGTGCCACCTAGTTTGGTGTTGAGGCATGTGAGGTTCAAATTACTCTATGTGAGATCGGTTGCCGATATGATCTCTTAGATAGTTAGGCTTGAATGCGTGGATGGGATATCCCAGCGTTCGTCAGTTCAGGTTTGCTTTTTTCTTTATATTCTTGTTGCATATGTATTATTCTGATTTTGGTTGTGACCGTGTGGGGTCCCATTGTATTGATTTGATTCTAAATATTTATATTATATCGTTAGTTTGCTTTTTATTGGACTGTTATGCCTTTTGGGTTGTTGTAGTTCTTGATAGTTCAGTGGTTACTCAGTTGTGGGGAAGTTCCGCCGAAACTTTTGTATGTTTTGAGCCTTAGCGGCGTTTATGGTATTGCGGTGATATTGTAAGTGTTGTGTTGTCATTGAGATTTAAAGTTTGCTTTGGTTCCTTCTTATCTTGGTATCTCTATGTTCGACCTTTTGATATTGTTGCCAGGGGCATTTAGGTTGTTATTAAGTTATTCTCGGTATAGCGGTTGTACCGCGTGATTGTTGTAGTTGTAATGGTTGTGATCTAAAGAGATTCTGTTGGTAAAAGTGTGATGGCATAACCGTCCGCATGACGAGGATACTTGGGAGCTCGAGTCGAGCGTGCGGGATAAATATGCCCACTTTTTTGAGGTATCAGGTATGTGAATTTTAAGGTTTGCTTTTAAATTTTTCATGTTAATTATGGTTTACTTCATATTTAGCTCCTTGCCAGAGTATATTTGATTCGTTAAAGTGATTTAGCTCCTTGTCGGAGTGTATTTGATTCGTTAAAGTGATTTATCTCATTGCTGGGGTGTATTTGATTGGTTAAAGTGATTTAGCTCTTTACTGGAGTGTATTTGATTGGTTAAAGTGATTTAGCTCCTTGCCGGAGTGTATTTGATTTGCTAAAGTAATTCAGATCCTTGTCAGAGTATATTTGATTCGTTAGAGTGGTTTAGCTCCTTGTCGGATGTATGGTTGATTCATTATTGAGATTTACCTCCTTGTCGGAGTGGTATTGGTTATTTTGAGTTATGTTTGGTGCCTATGAATGACTTGTTATAATGTAATTGGTGGTGGTTGGTATTTGAGACATGAATTATTTTTGGATAGTCCAATTTACAAAGGAAATTTTGGCGAAATTTTTGTAAATTTTGGGACTTAGCCAAATTTTGAGTTCCAATGAAGTTGGTTGTGAGTGATAGAGTATTTTGTGTTGATGAAAAGTATATTGGATCGACTCTTAGCATTATGTTAGATTTAAAGCGTCATTCAAGGACAAACTCGTATTTAAGTGGAGGAGAGTATTTTGAAATGGTTATTTTCTTCTATTAACACTTGAGTAAGAGAAAAAGAGTAAAGAAATAATTGATTGTCTTTTAAGTTAAGTGGAGATTTTTAGTTGGACCCTAAAATAATTTGGGCACTATATAAAAAGTGTGAACTTATAGGCTAGGCCCACATCTTGTTTGATAGCTTATATTTTTAGAGCACATATATATAAAATCATTGTTTGAAAAGAAGGGACTTATAAGGGGGATGGAAGTTTGAGCAGATTGAACCTGACGAGAAGGATTTATGTAGGATTTCTTCCCGCTTAAAACTTTCCTTAGTTTCTATTTACTTTATTATTAGTTAATGATGGTAAAACTGATTAAGAAAGGAGCATAATTGGATCATAATAGAACTAGTGGGTTATTATAATAGAAATAGATGATTGGCTTATGTATAGTGGGGAACATAATGATTTCAACCTAATTAATATCCATGAATATGAAACATAAAATAGTGAAACTTTACTGATGGTTTCGTTTGTTATTGGTGGTGCCCCTATCATTCTATTAGTTTTTTTTAGGAATTGATTTTCTTTTCTCTTTTGATTACTGTCTTAATGACTAGTTAATGATATCATTAGCATAGTTAAATAAATATTGAGTGTAGCTGTGGTATTTGAATGAGTTTCAACATCCAATTCTTGAGCATGAACGATAGAAAATTGGGGTTTTAGACCTAAATTTAGAATTGGTACTTTATGAAATCGAATGGGTATATGATATCAAAATATGAAATTGATCAAGAATTTAGATTTGTGTGTTTAAGGGTAACACAAGTGTGAGTTAAATTTCGGGGTTAACTTTTCGATTTACTTCTTAACCTTTTTAGCTTAAGGTTTGAAATATTTTACCGCTAGCTTGGTATTGATTGTATTCCGTTCCTGTGCCTATAGCGGACCCATTTGGAGAAGATTAAGGGAGAAAAGGCTATTGTCTATTAGCTAGTGTGCATCGGACCCCGAGGCAGGTGGTTCTATCCCTTTCTTTGATAGATTTCTTCCACATGGGATATTGTGCATACGTTCCTTATAAGGACACTACCCTAGGTGCAATCGTTTACTTCTTTTGGTTGTGTTTGAATTTATATTTGAAATATATAGTGTTGTTTTCCTTGATTGTGAAGCACATATTTGCTCATGCTTATAACTGCCTAGTTGTTTAACGTGTTGCAAAACTATTCTTCTTAGCAGCTTTTTCAACCTACCCGAGGTAAGGAAGTAAAGCAACCAATAGCCTTTTTACCTACTATGCCTTTCTTTAGGGGCCTTTGGGAATCTTGTTCAATGGGTAATTCTGCATCCACTTTCCAGCCGGTTGCATTGGATTCCTGGGCAACTGCATCTAGTAGAGCTGACTGAAGACCAAAGCAATCTCAGCAGAAAGCACTTTTTTTTTTAGAATATTACTTGTGTTCTTAGAAAAATAATACCGTTCGCCTTGTGTCATCCGATTTTAGGGAATTCATTGGATCGTGAAGTTCCTTCACACCTGGCCATATCGAGAGAATGAAAATGAACTTTTTCGCAAATTATATGCATGTTTTGTTATATAGTTGGATGTGTGGACGCACTTGCCAGATTAGAGGTTTGAGCAACTTCTTTATGGCCCAATTATTTATTACAAGCGTTTGTTTTTATGTCTTGGGTTCTTATATTGGCTTACATATTTGTAAAACGGAAATTTATAATTATTTTGTTATTTCGGAGCAGGTTCAATGTTCTCTTTTGGAGTTGCTCCACTATTTATTTTTGAGTTGGTCCATATTGATAGTCTCGGAATTGGTCCACTATCAAAGCTACTATTTATTTCGGAGTTGGTCGATATTGATAGTCTCGGAGGTTGTCCACTATCAAAGCTACTACTTATTTCGGAGTTAGTCCATATTAATAGTCTCGGAGTTGGTCCATTATCAAATATTCTGTTTATTTCGGATTTGGCCTACACATTATTTTATGCTATGGGTTGATGTAATTGTTGGTTTCTTTGATTGAGATTAGTTGATATTTGTTACGTGATGGAATTATTGGAATAATAATTTATAATATGTTTCTTTTCTCCCTTCTCTATTCTATTAATTAATTGCTTAGGCTGGTTTACTGTCTTTCAGAGAAAACTAGTCTATCCACCTGCTAAGTCCTTTAGACTTACATTGTTTTCTAGTTGTTTTCTTATTATTTGTTCGGGCAGATACGGTTCCAAGTACCACTGAACCCCGTGGCTAGAGTTTGAAGATTTCCCTACATATCAGTGGTGAGCCAGCCATCCTTGCTCCATGGTGGCGCACCTTTCAATTATTTCATTCATGTCATCAATTGTTTCAGAAATTCGGGATATTTCATTCATAAATTGTCTTATAGATGTTCATGACTTATGGTAGAGGACTAGACCTTCTTCTTGTATTTAGGGATATTCCACACATTTTATTGGTAAAGCCACATCATTGAAATTTATTATATTTTTTTTATCGATATTATTGTAAGTAATTAATTTAGTGAAACGACCTCGGTTAGTCGTTTCGGAAGTTAGAACTCCGATTAGCGTGCCGATAATTTTAAAATATTTATAATGTCTATTAGGACCTGTCTGTAAAATTTGAGCAAAATCAGACCTAGTTTGGTAAGCATCGGAAGAAGATTTCAGTTTTTAATGACAATAAATATTAAAAAGAGATTCTTGAGCTCGGTTTTGGCGAACGAACTCCGATTCGAAATCCGAAAGTGCTGTTAGGTTCGTATGATTATTTGTGACTTTTGTGAACTTTTGAAAGTGAATTTCGATATTGTTCGCCAAGTTTCCGCTAAAATGCCGAAAGTTAAATAATTTGACATTTTCTATTTAAATTCGCATTTTGAGTTTCGGGAACCCGATTTGAGATCCGTCTGCGCGAGTATATTACATATATTTTGTATAACTCGTATGCAAAAGTTGGAATTATTTCGAATATCGTAGGGCACCGTTTTAATTCGTTAAAAAATAAAATAAAATAAAATAAAACAAAAAAAAAAAGGAAAAAGACAAAAAATTTAAAGCAAGGCGGTGGGCTAAGGGATATATTATCTCTTAGCTAACATTTCAATGGGATTCGAAAAACAACAGAAACAAAATGACAGTGGGAAAGCTGAGATGGAACGGGAAAAAAGTGCCAGAAAATAAGAAAAGGGGCCGGAGAAAAATAGAATTTTCACCTTGAAACATTCAGGTAATGATCCAGATATATTATTTGAATTTATTACGTGTGTTTGAATATGTTTTAACTGTGAAACTTGAAATATTATACATCGTTTTAATAAGTTCAATTAATAGTTTAAAGGGTCAAATGGACCCCGATAATGGAATTGAATATATATATTCGTATTCAGTGAGTTATGGGAAACATATAAATATAATTTATTTGGGGTTTGGTTATGTGACCTAAAACCCTGTATATAGGCCTGGCCTGCGTATTGCGTATGCGAATAGGGTATCAGATTCGTAACCGGATTGCCCTAAGATGTGAGGAATGAAGCTCTTAGCCTAATGTGATATATTTTTCTGCTTATTGAACACAGTGGGATCGTTTGGCAATGAATTCAAAGAATAAAGCGATTGTTGGATAACAGTGTTAACTTTGGAACGAGGTAAGTGTTTATATCCATTTCTTTGGAGGCACCTGGCCTCGTGGATTTTCTACGACGTGTTCCTTACGTGTGTAGTTGCCGATAGGCATACTCATTACGCCTTAGATTTGGATTTACATTGTATATTATATGTTATATCTTATTGTTGGTATTGCAATGAGGATCTGAGCATTGTACCCTGGCTGTAATTTGGCATCTACTTCCCGGCTGTCGATGAGAGTCCCGCGCCGGTGAAGGATTATTATTGCATCACATTGCATTTATATGCATTATATGTCATTCGTATGCATTACATTGCATATCATATTGGGTGCAGGAGTATTCCGCCCCAAGAGCAGGAGGATTCCGCTCCATTGTATCATATTGAGGGTAGGAGGATTCCGCCCCAAGAGCAGGAGTATTCCGCTCTTATGTCAGATATTGAGTGCAGGAGTATTCCGCCTCAGCTTTACATTATATCGGGTGCAGGAGTATTCCGCCCCAGGAGAGTGCAGGAGTATTTCGCCTCTGGTTTATATTATATCGGGTGCAGGAGTATTCCGCCCCAGGAGCAAGAGTATTCCGCTCCAGTTGGTTATCAGATTGGATTCTCCTCGAATGCAGGAGTATTCCGCTTCGGGATGGGACCCCGGGAACATGTAACCCTTCGCATCATATTTCATGTCATCTCAGTTCATTTCATTCCATCTCAATTCATACCATTGTGTAGACTTACGGTACATGACTACTGTTCTGCTTATATGTGCATTGCATATTTGTTGATATGTTTTTGGCACGCATCCTTGTTTGAGTTTATAAATTTCTTACGTCTTTCCGGTTGTTATCTGGCTCTGTCTTTTTATAATTTAAATAAGAGGAATTTTATTTATCTGTTTCTCCTCCTTGGCTAGCTATCCTATTCTTTGAAGTGGCTAGTCTGCCCCAGTTACTGAGTCCTTTTGACTCACCCTTTTTTTGTTGTTTGTTTCTTGTCTATCTATTTCGTTTCGGCAGGATCGCTCCAGGATTTAGTTTGCCACGTTGTGAAGGAGCGAAGACGACTTCAGCTGTCAGGGTGAGCCAGCTTTTATTCTGGATGGTCACCAGTTTATTGTTCATTATTTCAGTTGCATTTTGCTCCCTTCAGGAGGTATCTGTCTTCTTTTGTACTCTTAGATGTCTGGTCTGGATAGCCCTAAACCTAGTATACTGGATAGTCAGCTGTAATTTCTTTTGTACAGCTTAGAGGTATCAGTATCTCTGTATTTTTTTAAGTCTTATTTTTATTTATGAATTGAATTATATTTATTTTCCTAATTTAATTGGTAAGGATTCGCCCGATGCGTCTAGGGGAGGATGTCGGGTGCCCGTACGGCCTAGCCGAATTTCGAGTCGTGTCAGTTGGTATCAGAGCCTAGTTTAGAGTCTATCCAGACTTAAACAGTGTCTAGTAGAGTCTCGCTGATGGGTACGTAGACGTCCGTACTTATCTACGAGAGGTTATGATGGCGTTTAGGAAGTTTCACTTCCTTTATTTCTTATCGTGCGTCGGTCTAGGATTCAAAAGTATTTTCGTTAATTCCTTCGTGGTAATTGTGAACCCTCGTGCGACAAATCAGCAAAAAGTATGAGTTCAAGACGAAGCAGTCTAGCATTGGGCTAGCACTAACGAAGCCCCGAGAGTTTTGATCGTGCTAACGATCTAGTTACGAAGGTCCCAACTGTACGAGCTCACGATAGGCAAGGGAGTAGGGCCTTGTGGTACCCTTGGCTCTCGACGATGCTTTTACGAGAATCTTGGCGACGCAGATACCGCAAGAATCTATTATTCGCTAGGCAGCTTATCAGGCTGCCGCAGATGTAGATGTTCGGTCTCAGGGAGCTCCTATTCCAGTTCTTAATATTACCGCAGTAAAGTATGTTCCGGAGGTAGCATGTGTTGTACCTCTAATTGTTCTGGCTGGTTAGCCAGCCGAGGTAACAATTCGGTCCGAGTGCCCAAAGTGGTTGCATTATTTTACGCGGTTGAATCTTCCGATATTCTCAAGCCATGCATCAGATAATCCTTGTGTAAGTTTTTTAAAAAAAAAATAAAATGATGTCAGTATATCCTTCTGGCTCTTGATTATATCAAGCGGTATGGTGTTGATTATTCTGCTTTCCAGTTTCAAGGGTCCGGCCTTGAATTTGTTGGCCACTCTCTTATTAGCTAACCTGGTTCGGTTTTTCTTCTAGATTCGTGGTAAAGTTCCTTTCGAGTAGCGAGCGAGATGAAAAGTGTTGCCAGTGTAAGTGGATTGGACAGGGTAGCCTGTCGGTTAGCATGTTGGTGTTTCAGAATATGAGATTGAATTCTATAAAATGGCTGGATATGCATTTGAACTAGTCTATGAGCCTTTTGAGAGATCCAAAGATTTATTGATGACCTTTCTTCTTCCTTGAGATCCCAGATGGCTCGAAAAATTGAGGTTGGGACTTCATTTGATGTCATTGTTGATATTGCTCAAAGGTATTAGGTATACCATAAGTTAGAGGGGGAAGAGTTCGAGCGGGAGAGCAAGAGATCTCGTGGCCCTAGTGGGCAACCATAGTACCTCATTTGGAGGTAAGAGTTCTGATTATTTTGAGAAGTTACCTGCCAGGTTATCTCAGCTTGTAGAGTGTAATTCTCAAAATGCGCAGGTAGTTCGTCAAGATCAGAGTCATCTTTCTCTTTGTAGCTTTCAACAATCTGTCCAGCTCCCATATTCAGCGAAAAGGTGTTATCATTGTCGTGAGTCTGGCTATCCTTTGAGGAGTTTTCCCTTACGGAGCAAGTAGACAATCGTCCTTCTTCTTGCCCTCAGGCACCTGCACAGTCGCAGGAATGTTAATCAATCAGAGAAATGTCACCATCCAATAGAGGTCGAGAGCGTGGTGGTAGTGGTTCTTCTAGAAGTAATTATCAGGGTAGTGACTCGACTCAGCTGCAGAAGTAGTTCTATGAACTGCTAGTTTGGCAGGATGCTGAGGCATCCGATGTAGTAGGTCCGTGTGTTTCTTCTTCCCTTATCTGTAAGTAAGATTTATCTTTCCGATCGATCTGGAAATGGTGTGTCTTATCATGTTTCGACGGTTTCCTTGGATATTGTCGTAATTAAGAATTGGTTGCGGTAGAGGGGTGAGTTTCTTATACGATTTATTCCTGGCATTTATGAGACCCTACTAGTTTATCTGATTTAAATATGAGAGATTTGACGGTGAGTATTGCTATTGCCTGCTTGGCATCCTGTTATGCCACCTTGTGTTATTATGTCAAGTCATTTTACCTCTCTCCTCAGAAATCAATGTTGGTAGGATGATGGGATTCTTATTCGTCACCATCAAGAAGTGTCGTTGTTTCTTCTGGTGTAAAGTGGCTGGTAAGTAATGCTCGATCTATGTGTCTCCTCTTGGTTCGAGATTCTAGTAGAGTCATGTTATTCTATGAGCTTGTCTTAGTTATAAAAGGGTATTCTGGTAAATTGTCAGAGTTTCCTTCTTATTGGGAGGTTAAATTGGTATGGATGTTTTTCCATAAAGCTTATTTAATGTCTATCTCTTCAATTGCGATTCTTTGGCTCGCCTGACTCGGAAGTAGTCTAGCTGTAGTAGCCAAGCAAATAAGAAGATGAACTTCCTGAAGCTCTAATTATTTCTATCCTCGATCCATTTCCATTTCTTCTTCGTCCGGCATAGTGAGCTTGGGCAATTGGTAGCCGTTTGTGACGTTCCCTGTGTTGAGCCTGAGTACGTGTTATTGTAGCCGGGTAAGCATATTATTGTTTTGGATATCAGTTTATCCGGGTATCCATTCCCATGTATAGTATAGTGCTGGTTCTGTTTTTGCGGATCATCTAGTTTCAGGGAAAACTCTGCCGAAATTTTTATATAGAAGTCCCATCCATCAGGCGGTGGTGTTTACGGCAAAGGTATGGAGTTGTAAACTTGAGAGTTGCAACTGTTTGGCAACTCGAAAGGGTAGTTGGTAGCTTAGGTCTGCCTACGTTCAGCTTTTAGCTAAATCTTCTTTAGTCCAGCAGACTGTGCAAGGATGGTTATTCCTATTCAAATGGCTGCATGAGTTTGTGCTTTAAGTGGAGGAGTCTTCCTCCAAATACTGAATGTGAATATTAAATCTTTGAGGTGTTGATACCACTTTTCTCACGACCCAAAGTAAGGCCACGGCAGAAATCTACAATGAGTGTCGATCATTGTTAAACCCACTAATAATCTATTAATGATAGAGATAAGCTGGCAACCTGATCATATATATGTACCTATCTGCTGAAAACATAAAGTCTGGAAAGATGACACTACTTTAACTTGCTGGCAATTAGAACATTGAGCCACAAATTCTGCTATATCACACTTCATTCCATTCCACTAATAAATCTGTTCAAGATCATGGTACATCTTAGTCGAACCTGGATGAACAGTGTATTTAGAACAATGTGCCTTTATCATAATCTGTCCACATAAATTTGCAATATCAGGAGCACAAAGTCTATATTTATACATAGGAAAACCGTCAGTAGTAACCCTGTATGGTGACTCCGTTTTTCTTCTGGCTATATGTCTGTATTCAACTAGAACTGGATCCTCATACTGACATTGTTTTACTTCATGAAAAATTTAGAGTTAAAGATCTAGTGCAGCTTGTCGTCCATCCATCATTGGCATATCTCCTTCACACCCCAACTCTTTGAGAAGTCACTTTAGCGTTATAAGTGCACATGTAATCAATTTTGTTGTTGGTATTCTGCCTCAGCCCATGGTCCAGCTACATGTCTCTTTTATTTTCACTTTTTCAAGTCATAATATTTCCAACTCAAAGACAATACCCTGAGGTAGATGTTCAGTCTGAAGATCATTCTTGGTCTACATCATACTATCCAGTAGTAGTTGCGTGACCCTTATTCTTATATGATAGACCCTGTTCAGATGAACCTTCGACATACATTAGGATATGAGTAACTACATTCCCACGAGGAGCTTGCGGAACAACACTAAAATCAACTGAGATGTTGCATAGTGCATTCGTAAAAATAATATAGCTTGCATCAAATCGTCTATAGTGAGTAGTGACAAGGTACTTCAAAAGATTCCCCTATTGTATCAAGCGTGAGCTAATTCTTAATTCCATCGACCTGTTCTATATCGAAAGGTATATCGAAGAGGTAATTGTCGACTGAATCATGTTAACCCATTCAAAGTTTCGTGTATTTTTATTTCAAAAATGTAGAATTCTCCTCTCGTGATCGAGGAAGGATCAGTATAGTAAGAATAAGCTGGGCAATGGCGTTATGATATTATCCAGCTATGTTTTTATCCAAGAGTCCAATATGTGTGTTATAATTCTGATTCTGTAATCAGGAAATAATGTCCGTGGAGTAGCTCATGAAGGTCGTGCAAGTTCTCTTGTTATCAGCGTGAATCTTGCTTTAGACTTAGGCTCGTTCGAGGATGAACGAGAGTTTAAGTGGAGGAGAATGAAACAATCTCGGTTAGTCGTTTCGGAAGTTAGGACTCCGATTGACGTGCTGATAATTTTAAAATATTTATAATGTCCATTAGGACCTGTCTGTAAAATTTGAGCTAAATCAGACCTCGTTTGGTAGGCATCGGAAGAAGATTTCAGTTTTTATTGACAATAAATATTAAAAAGAGATTCTTGAGCTCGGTTTTGGCGAACGAACTCCGATTTGAAATCCAAAAGTGCCTTTAGGTTCGTATGATTATTTGTGACTTTTGTAAACTTTTGAAAGTGAATTTTGATATTGTTCGGCTAGTTTCCGCTAAAATGCCGAAAGTTAAACAATTTGACTTTTTCTATTTAAATTCGCATTTTGAGTTTAGGGAACCCGATTTGAGATCCGTCTTCGCGAGTATGTTATATATATTTTGTATAACTCGTATGCAAAAGTTGGAATTATTTCGAATATCGTAGGGCACCGTTTTAATTCTCGTTAAGAAAAGAAAATAAAATAAAAGAAAACAAAAAAAAAAGGAAAAAGACAAAAAATTTAAAGCAAGGCGGTGGGCTAAGGATATATTATCCCTTAGCTAATGTTTCAATGGGATTCGAAAAACAACAGAAACAAAATGACAGTGGGAAAGCTAAGATGGAACGGGAAAAAAATGCTAGAAAATAAGAAAAGGGGCCGGAGAAAAGTAGAATTTTCACCCTGAAACATTCAGGTAATGATCCTAATATATTATTTGAGTTTATTACGTGTGTTTGAATATGTTTTAACGGTAAAACTTGGAATATTATACATCGTTTTAATAAGTTCAATTAATAGTTTAAAGGGTCAAATGGACCCCGATAATGGAATTGAATATATATTCGTATTCAGTGGGTTATGGGAAACATATAAATGTAATTTATTTGGGGTTTGGTTATGTGACCTTAAACCCTGTATATAGGCCTGGCCTGCGTATTGCGTATGCGAATAGGGTATCAGGTTCCTAACCGGATTGCCCTAAGATGTGAGGAATGAAGCCCTTAACCTAGTGTGATATATTTTTCTGCTTATTGAACACAGTGGGATCGTTTGGCAATGAATTCAAAGAATAAAGCGGTTGTTGGATAACAGTGTTAACTTTGGAACGAGGTAAGTGTTTATATCCATTTCTTTGGAAGCACCTGGCCTCGTGGATTTTCTACCACGTGTTCCTTACGTGTGTAGCTGCCGATAGGCGTACTCATTACGCCTTAGATTTGAATTTACATTGTATATTATATGTTATGTCCTATTGTTGGTATTGTAATGAGGATCTGAGCATTGTACCCTGGCTGTAAGTTGTGAGTGTCCCGCGCCGGTGAAGGATTATTATTGCATCACATTGCATTCATATGCATTATATGTCATTCATATGCATTACATTGCATATCATATTGGGTGCAGGAGTATTCCGCTCCAGGAGCAGGAGGATTCCGCTCCATTGTATCATATTGAGGGTAGGAGGATTCCGCCACAAGAGCAGGAGTATTCCGCTCTTATGTTAGATATTGAGTGCAAGAGTATTCCGCCTCAGCTTTACATTATATCGGGTGCAGGAGTATTCCGCCCCAGGAGAGTGTAGGAGTATTCCGCCACTGGTTTATATTATATCGGGTGCAGGAGTATTCCGCCCCAGGAGCAGGAGTATTCCGCTCCAGTTGTTTATCAGATTGGATTCTCCTCGAATGCAGGAGTATTCCGCTTCGGGATGGGACCCCGGGCACATGTAACCCTTCGCATCATATTTCATGTCATCTCACTTCATTTCATTCCATCTCAATTCATACCATTGTGTAGACTTACGGTACATGACTACTGTTCTGCTTATATGTGTATTGCATATTTGTTGATATGTTTTTGGCACGCATCCTTGGTTGAGTTTATAAATTTCTTACGTCTTTCCGGTTGTTATCTGGCTCTGTCTTTTTATAATTTAAATAAGAGGAATTTTATTTATCTGTTTCTCCTCCCTGGCTAGCTATCCTATTCTTTGAAGTGGCTAGTCTGCCCCACTTATTGAGTCCTTTTGACTCACCCTTTTTTGTTGTTTGTTTCTTGTCTATCTATTTCGTTTCGGCAGGTTCGCTCCAGGATTTAGTTTGCCACGTTGTGAAGGAGCGAAGACGACTTCAGCTGTCAGGGTGAGCCAGCTTTTATTCTGGATTATTTCTGTTGCATTTTGCTCCCTTCAGGAGGTATCTGTCTTCTTTTGTACTCTTAGATGTCTGGTCTGGATAGCCCTAAACCTAGTATACTGGGTAGTCAGCTGTAATTTCTTTTGTACAGCTTAGAGGTATTAGTATCTCGGTATTTTTTTAAGTCTTGTTCTCATTTATGAATTGAATTATATTTATTTTCCTAATTTAATTGGTAAGGGTTCGCCCGACAAGTCTAGGGGAGGATGTCGGGTGCCCGCACGGCCTAGCCGGATTTCGGGCCGTGTCATTTAGCGAGTGGGTTCGCCTGACGAGGTTAGTTCGGATGCCTTCACGACTATTTAGGATTTTGGATTATGACAATGTAATCCATCCATTATTTAGTACTCATTGTCTTATTAATCAGATCAGTCCCACGTAGGGACTATTAAAAAGACATACACTTTCTACCATAATTTTTCTATTTGGGAAGGCTCCATCCCTAGATTCTTAGTTAATGACAAAGTAATTTCACATACTCCATCACATATTCTTGGTGAATATTTGAAACTTTAGCCACCTTTGATGTTGACGAAATGAAAATTTAGAAGAAATTGGACAAATGTGGGAGGGCATAATTAAAAAGACCAATTAACTACAATACTGTGTATGTTAGACATTATTTATAAATATCTTTTCCAATATTTATTTACAAGGTGAAACTAGAAAGAAGAAGATATTAATAGTATTGTAAATAAAATGCAAAAGAACAACAATTTGACAATAAATGGAGAGAGAAATATAAATGTTTCATTATTCTCTTCTTAGTGTGTTTGTCACAACGTAAAGAAAACTCTTATATAGGACGTGAAATTCATCCTATGAGTCACACAAACTAAATGCTTCATTTAATATATAAATTGATAAGTAGTTCGATGAATGAAGAAATGAACAAAACCGTTCATAAATGGACATCCACATTCTGTGGATTTATAACACTCCCTCTTGGATGTCTATTATTATAGATGATGTGCTTCTTTAAAATCTTACTAAGGAAAACCCAATGGGAAAAAATCTAGTGAAGGAAAAAGAGTACACACATCTTATAATACGCATTTAGAGCTGCCTCATTAAAAACCTTACCAATAAAACCCAATGGGACAAAATCTTGGTTAAGAAAAAAAGAGTGCATCATATATGATACGACCCGGAATCCGGCTAGGCCGTGCGGGCACCTGACATCCTCCCTTAGACCCGTCGGGCGAACCTTTACCAATTAAATTAGGAAAATAAATATAATTCAATTCATAATTAAGAACAAGACTTAAAAAAACACTGACATACTGATAACTCTAAGTTGTACAAAAGAAATTACAGTTGACTACCCAACATACTAGGTTTAGGGCTATCCAGACTAGACATTTATGATTACAAAAGAAGACAGATACCTCTTAAGGGAGCAAAATGCAACTGAAATAATAACCAATAAACTGGTGGCCATCCGGAATAAAAGATGGCTCACCCTGACAGCTGAAGTCGTCTTCGCTCCTTCACAATATGGTCAGCTCAATCCTGGAGCGAACCTGCCGAAACGAAATAGATAGACAAGAAACAAACAACAAACAAGGATGAGTCAAAAGGACTCAATAAGTGGGGCAGACTAGCCACCTCAAAGAATATGATAGCTAGACAGGGAGAAGAAACAGATAAACCAAATTTCTCTTATTTAAATTATAAAAAAAGGCAGAGCAAGATAATAACTAGAAACACGTATGGAATCACAAACTATTCAACAACAAGGAACGTAAGATAGCCAAAACATATAGGTATCCCGAACACATCAACAATCAGAAATACATCCTGTTGCGGCGTGCAACCCGTTCCATATATTCATCCTGTTGCGGCGTGCAACCCCATCCATATATTCATACCGCTGCGACGCGCAACCCGATCCATATATTTATACCGCTGCGACGCGCAATCCGATCCATATATTTATACCGCTGCGACGTGCAAACCGATCAATATATTTATACCGTTGCGGCGTGCAACCCAATTCCCGCAACCCAGAATACGAGTCAGAAATATATAGACAAATAAGCAATGCACGTATAAGCAGAACAGTAGTTATGCACCACAAGTCTACCCAATGGTATGAAATGAAATGAGATGAAATGAAATGATGCAAAGGGTCACATGTGCCCGTCATCCCATGCCGAAGTGGAATACTCCTGCATTCGAGGGGAATCCAATTGATAACCAACTGGAGCGGAATACTCCTGCACCCGATATAATATAAACCAGAGGCGGAATACTCCTGCACTCTCCTGGGCGCGGAATACTCCTGCACCCGATACAATGTAAAGATGAGGCGGAATACTCTTGCACTCAATATCTGACATAAGAGCGGAATACTCCTGCTCTTGGAACGGAATCCTCCTACCCTGAATATGATACAATGTAGCGGAATCCTCCTGCTCCTGGGGCGGAATACTCCTGCACCCAATATGATATGCAATGTAATGCATATGAATGGCATATAATGCATATGAATGCGATGTGATGCAATAATAACCCTTTACCGGCGCGGGACTCTCATCGACAGCCGGGAAGTAGATGCCAACTCACAGCCAGAGTACAATGCTCAGATCCTCAATGCAATACTAACAACAGGACATAACATATAATATACAATGTAAATTCAAAGCTAAGGCGTATTGAGTACGCCTATCGGCAGCTACACACGTAAGGAACACGTGGTAGAAAATCCATGAGGCCAGGTGCCTCCAGAGAAATGGATATAAATACTTACCTCTTCCAAAAGTTAGTACGGCTAATCAACAACTGCTTTATCCTTTAGTTTCCTTGCCAACAATCCCACTCTATTCAATAAGTAGAAAAATATATCAATTTAGGCTAAAGGCTTCTTTCCTCACATCTTAGGGCAATCTTGTTAGGAACCTGATACCCTATTCGTATACGCAATACGCAGGCCAGGCCTATGTACAGGGTTTAAGGTCACATAACCAAACTCTAAATAAATTACATTTATATGTTGCCCATAACTCTCTGAGTACGAATATATAATCAATTTCATTATCAGGGTCCAATTGACCCTGTAAACCATTAGTTGAACTTATTAAAATAATATCTAATATCCCAATTTTTACCGTTAAAATATATTCAAACACACGTACTAAACTCAAATAATGCATTAACATCATTACCTGAATGTTTCGGGGTAAAAATCCTATCTTTTTCCGGCTCCTTTTTTCCATTTTCTGGCATTTTTTTGTTTTGTTTTCTACATGTGCTCGTGGTTCTCTGTTTCTGTTCGTTTACTCTATTTCTATAAATGATGAGCCTTATATAAGCTCATCCAACCGCCATCACTTTTGTCCTCTTTTCCCTTTTTTTTTAAAATTTTCTTTTCTTTTCGCGACAAAAATTAAAACAGCACCCTACGATATTCAAAATAATTCCAACTTTTGTATACAAGTTATACAAAATATATGTAGCATACTCGCTAAGGCGGATCTCAAATCGGATTCTCGAAACTCAAGATGCGAATTTAAATGGAAAAAGGTCAAATTATTTAACTTTCGGCATTTCAGCGGAAACTAGTCGAACAACATCGAAATTCACTTCGAAAGTTTACAAAAGTCACAAATAATCATACGAACCTAACGGCGGTTTCGGATTTCGAATTGGAGCTCATTCGCCAAAACCGAGCTCGAAAATCTCTTTTTAATATTTATCGATAATAAAAACTGAAACCTTCTTCCGATAAGTACCAAACGAGGTCTGATTTAACTCAAATTTTACAGACAAGTCCTAATGGACATTACGAATGTTTTAAAATTATCGGCATGGCAATCGGAGTTCTAACTTCTGAAACGACTAAGCGAGGTCATTTCAGTGTATTTATTCCCCCTGATGAAATATCATTTAATATCTCGAAGACGACATGTTCCAGTATGGTATATCAGCTCGTCAAATATTGAAATTCGAAATGACTTTGTGAACAAATATGTCAAATTTTCACTGAAATAGATTTGAAGATCACGATTGGAAAGGAATTTTGTTGAATTTAGCTTCCTTCTATCTCTGTCTTGGATGAATTACCCATTCAATATTATCTCTATATTATATTGTTGAGATCTGTATCTTCAAAAAAAGATACATTGTAATTAAATATGTTGAGCCATTGATCTCAATCATTCATATTCTCGGCTGGCTAGTTTCATGAATGACTATTATCTTTTCATGATTTGTAGATATAGCAACTATAGTTGTCTTGTAGAACGGCATAATATAGGTGTACCTCCACAAGTGAATAAAGAGCTTATTGAGATCAGGCTTCATGTTGATCAAACAAATATCTTGTACCCTTCTAATGTCTTTGCATTGGGGAAGTACTAAATCTTGCTGATAAGCTTATAACAAAAGCTATATCTGGTGAAATATTATTAGCAAGATACTTCAATGCACCAATTGCACTATGATATAATATTTCGGTACCAAGAAGTTCGCTAAAGCGATTTCACATATGCCCAGATTGATTTAATCTGTATAAATATTTATGAAGCTTTATTGAACAGGTTTTCGGAAACCTTTAAATGCTTCAGACATTTTGAATCCTTCAAGGATTTCATAAATATTTCATTGTCGAATGAACCATATAAATAAGATGTGACTACATCCATTAACCGCATATCAAATCTTTTATGCACTGCCAGACTTACAAGATATACCTGAAGTTGATTGCATCCACCACAAGAGAATATGTCCCCATATAGTCAATGCTAGATTTTTGAAAAAATCGTTGCGCCACAAGTCGTGATTTACATCGTTGTGCCAGATTTTTTCTCATATTTGTTTCACACAGAAATGTAGTATACCCTCTGGCTTTACATCTTCAAGTGTTTGGACTGTAGGTCCGAATACTTCACATATGCCAGGTGAAGCCAATTCTGCTTGACTGCATTTCTTTCATTTATGGCCAATAAATATGTCAGTATTTCTAACAGACTTAAGCTCAAGATCCTCATAATCATTCATAAAATTGAGCTTTAAAATTTATGCCAGATATCATCGATGATTACTTTTGATCGGTTCCAGACACGACATAACTTATTGAGATCTCTTCATATTCATTATTTTTCAGGTACCTAAACCTCTTCTGATGAGGTTTTATGAAGTGTTATGTCATGGGTTCTTCTACAGCCTTGCCTCATCATTTGACCATCTTGAAGCATTTGCTCCTTTCATCTTTGGAACCGAATGGTCTGCCATGCTTCAGGCGGTCTTAGACTCATTTTCATAAATAGATTGTCCGATCAGGACATAATTAAAATTGGAGCATTTGCAGCTGGAATATAATATTCAGTTTTGGGTTAGTAGATGCGTCTGGCAGTGACTTATCTTTAAATGAGGATCATATCAATGATAATTTATTTTATTTATTCCTCAGCTACTTTGGTCATTCCCTTCCCCTAATACTAGGTAAACCTAATATTCATCCCAACATACTTAGGGAATCCATCTTTGTGAGTTGTGGTGGAGAAATTAATATTATACCGTACATCAAAAGTATTAGATGGAAAACACTTGGTTCCTGACCCTGAACCAATTATGAGGAGAAAATTCATATGTTGACATGATGCGTACTAGCGCTGCTTTATGGATAATATACCATATTTCATACCTGATTTAGGTAGATTTGTTATCATATGCATGGTTTAGCATTAATTGGAGGGCTTTTGATATATATGAATCTGCTAAACCAGCTTGCCAATATTATCAAGATAGATGTCTTGATCGCATAATCTGGAATTAAGCTCTATCAAATGATTTGAGCAAATATCTAACCTCGCAAATACCTTTGCGGGTTTCTAATAAACGCATATGTGGCCTTATCATAGATGCGCATCTATTTTAAATCATATAACAGATATATGGTCCACATGGCAGGTGAACGGGCCCATATTCACCTTTTATATATTTCAGAAATAGGAGAATTCAGGTCCTAAATTTAGCTGGTCTTAATGATTAATTGATCATGAGAACAAGCAGCACAAAGAGAATTCTTGAAGAATCCGGATTCTTCAATATACACCCATGTAAAATATATATTTTTCGCAACATATTTGAACTGGGATGGTCAAACCGGTCATACCAACTGAAGAGTTATTCGTTCGAGTAAACAATTCTAGTTTACTGCAGCATGGGCTTTGATCTCAATAAACTTTTACTCTATTGTGGCATGCATGTGATTGCACCATGCTTCTTCGTAGTACAAACCAGAAGAAGCATCGGGAAGTTTTGCAAGCACATATTCCTCACACGATATTATTATAGTAATATAAAGATATTAAATCTTTCAATATTTATAGTCTCAATATAACAGCCGTTTTGGCTAATGTCTTAGAAACTTAACAGATTTCTTTTAGACTTACTAGAATAAAATAACATATCAATTTTATTTCTCCATATACTAATAAATTTGGATATTCCAATCTCAATTAATTTTGTACTACCATATATTTCAGACACCATCCATATAGTGAACACCTCCTTTAAGGAAAAAATCATATAAGTATGATCATTGTCTTGTAATTATATGCAAGATTTATTTCTTGCTTTACTTTGCTCTTTCGATTCATACTAAGACATAATTATACGTGCGATCTGTACGTGAGCAATGACCATTGATGCCACAATAAATAATATATTCATTCTTCTCGAACCTTTTCTGGAGGCGAGTTGTGGTACATTATCAAACACACATGACCATGTCCATATTCATAACTATTATCACAAATTGTCTCATTCAGTTCAAGAATGGACCATTATTATTTGGATGTGCCTCATGTTCACTTACCACGTATTGATGGCATTATTATTGTTGACACCCAATTTTGTCCCTCCTTTTCTCAAAATTGGCTATAATTCAACTTAAGGGTGCAATGTGACTATTTGTGCAAAATGTGCATTAGAAATCATGCATTTAAGTGTGTTATCCTCTATTTATATATTATATATTTAAGTGTGGCTATATTACGTAAATTTGCATCGTTTAGGCTATTTGTCAAACTATGAATACTTGCGCAATTTAGTACATTCATAATATATCACATAATTGCATCATTTAGGCTACATGTCAAATTTGTTTCAATTTATGTTTATTTGTGTGAATTAATAATTATTTGTGATTATCTATATTTAAATAATTTTATTTAAGTTTATTTAATAATTATTTGTGCATTTTATAAAATATGTATATCTATATTTTTATTTACACCTTTAAATTGAATATTGGCCAATTTAAAAGAGAATGTCCATTTTTCTATCTCTTTTTGTTAAAATTTCCTACGAACCTGGGCAAGAGTCCGTCTAGGTACATGCACTCTATTAGAAATCAATTGCTATTTTCTTCCAATTATTTAGTTCGAATTCTCCTAAATATTCTTGTAATTATTTTTGTATTCCAAAATATTCCTTTATTTTTAAAATCTCTTTCGTCTTGAATATAGACAAGTGTTCGTCTAGATTCATTCGTTTTGCACCCTACATTTTTCTATATATTTTTCACTTTATTTCAATACCTTCAAATTTCATTTGAACCTAGACACGTGTTCGTCTAAATACGTTCATTTTGTTATGAAATTAATTACACCATGCATTTTACTTTTCCTCCTATTTTATTTTAAACCACTTTTCAAATCAAGTCATAATCAAATCACCATATTTACTCTATCTAAAATCCCTCCGAAAATCACTATCCTAATTATCTCCCTTTATCTTCTCCACCCAATCCCTCTCAATTACCAGAAAATCCCCCAATCACCTCTCACTTACACAAAATCAGCACTCACTCGTATTCATCCCCCTATAAAAATACCTACAATCACTTACACGACTTCCAGAATCAACACGGAAGATCCCACCTTTTTTCTTCATCCCCAGGACCATCAGCATACACGGACAACAGTACTTCACCATCCCGAATCCTACACACAATTTTCCAAAGCAGATCCCACTTTCCCCTTTTATCTTCTTCCTCAAAATACACTCACTCTTCTACAAGTACACACATAAATCATACCCCTACACAACGACTTCTAGGAAAAAATCTTTAAGGAAGAAGTCAATTAACGAATTGAAATCTTTTCATCTTAATTATTACATGCATATAAATAGTCATTTAATTATTCGTCTATTTTTAATTAGTTATTTCATAATTTTTAGAATCTCAATTATAAGTCCGGCCGGTAACCACATTTGGTGGAGCTCGAGAGGTGCCTAACCCCTTCCTCTCGAGTTAACTAGAACCTCTTACCTAGAATATCTGGTTCGTAGACTAAGTTTCAGAGTTAATTGTAAAATTAACTATAAACAAAATAGGTGCCCTAATACGCCTAGTTAAAAAAAATATGTTGGGTGGCGACTCCAACATCTAAACTCAAACGAGTTCACCCAGTCAAATCCGAAAGCCGACTCGGCTCGAGTTGAGTGCAAAATCGGGTATGACAGACTGGCGACTCCGCTGGGGATGTCAAGGTTCAAATCATAACGGACTTTTAATTGGGATTCTTTACTTGCTTTATTTTTTTATCATTCATTTCGATACTAACATTTTTCTTCTTTTTCTTTATAGGATTAAAGTTTATTTTTGAATTTTTAAATTTATGTGTTTTATTCTTGAATTGTTTGATTATATTTTATTATTTGTTCATGTCACTCACATTTCCTCCACTCCTGGAAAGTTTTTTTTTTTACACTTGCACACACCATAAACGGTTACGTGGATCTCACGGCTGTTTCACTCTCAAAAAACCCTTTAGGAGGAACGATTAGAACCTAGTTGGTCCGTGGTACAACCAACAATTCTCAACGTTCCCACCCCTTGGTTGTCTGCTTGGGGGAACCATATCCTTGTCTAAATTACCCAATTCTTAGTTTAGAAATTTTGCATCATGTCATATTTAGGACCATTTTGACTTCGGCTCATGGCTAAGTCTTTAGTTCACCATATTTGAATGAACCGAACGGGTTTTCGACCCTAAGGGACATTTAAATATGTTATATGTGCATTTATTTAAAGTTGAACGTATCTAATGTGGACCATTTGTTCACATAAAAGTGGGTTCTCATAACAAAATTAATTATTTATTCCAAAAATCATTATTTCTACAAATAAACCAATTATTTTATAAAATTATTTTGGGTTATGAACGAAATTAATTTTTCTACTTTTATGAAAATAAAATCATAGATTTTAAATTAATTTCTTCTGCTTTTTATGTAGCAAGATCAATTATTATTTCTATTTACCTAAAGCGAAAATATTATTTCTACATTTATACAGTAAAACTAATTATTTTATAAAATATTTTCTGTTAATTTTGGGTTATGAGAACAATTGGGATGATACAAAATACACGTTCAGTTTTAAATACCATAATCAAATTAGGAAGGCTTAACATCCTTGGTATGTTAAAGTTCATTAGCTAACCTCGTCCAAAAGCGTCATCATATGACGCCTATCATGCATATTATGTGTATTGATCTGCTTTGCATATGAAATTATTATCTCCAACTTTTTGTATCGTGTGTCAGTTTTACTCTCACTCCCGAGGTTGATTTGTGCATTTATTTCAAAACTCATGCATTTTTAACTTGTGCATGCATACATTCTGCCAGTCCTGGCAGCTTTCTAAATCGTGCGTTGAAAACACGGTGGTTACGGCCACCTCTTCCCTCACATAAAAAACTCCTTTAGGGGGAACGACTTGGAATCTATTCGATCCGAGACGTTCCCGCTCCCGAGCCGCCCGTTTGAGAGGATAATAAAACCCGGTTTAGCTAACTCCATTCCTTAGTAGCGGCGTTAGGAATCATGCATCATGACATGTCATTAATCGACTTGTTCACAAGTCTTATAGGCCAACTTATTCAAACAATCTGAACGGATTTTTAACCCCCAAAGAGCGTTGGACATGATTTATTTGCATTTCCTTAAAAGACTGAACGTGCAAAATGTGGAGTGTTTATTGGCATTGTTCTGCCTTCAGTGCTATTCAAAGGCACAAAAGTTACCCAATGGGCATTAAAAGTCCAAATTGAATCAGAGATGATTGTTTATCCGTAAACAGTTGGAATTACTCTGTATTCAATGCCATTCAAAGGCACAAATGTTACCCAAGAGGCGTCAAAAGCCCGAATTGAATTAGAAATGATTGCTTAAACAATCAGAGTTATTCTGTATTCAATGCCGTTCAAAGGCATGAAGGTAACCCAAGAGGCGACAAAAGGCAAAATTGAATCAGAAATGATTGATTAAACAATCAGAGTTATTCTGTATTTAATACCATTCAAAGGCACGAAGGTAATCGATGAGGTGTCAAAAGCCCAAGTTGAATCAGAAAGGACCGTTTATTTCTTAAACAATTGGAATCATTTTGTATTCAATGCTATTCAAAGACATTAAATGGTAATAAAAGAGGCATTTGAAACGACCTCGGTTAGTCATTTTGGAAGTTAGGACTCTGATTGGTGTGCCGATAATTTAAAAAATATCGTAATATCTATTAGGACCTGTCTCTAAAATTTGAGCTAAATCAGACCTCGTTTAGTAGGCATCAGAAGAAGGTTTCAGTTTTTATTGTCGATAAATATTAAAAAGAGATTTTCGAGCTCGGTTTGGCGAATGAGCTCCGTATCGAAATCCGAAAGTGCCGTTAGGTTCGTATGATTATTTTTGACTTTTGTGATTTTTCGAAAGTGAATTTCGATGTTGTTCGGCTAGTTTCCGCTAAAATGCCGAAAGTTAAATAATTTGACTTCTTTTTATTTAAATTCGCATCTTGAGTTTTGGGAGTCTGATTTGAGATCCGTCTTCGTGAATAGGTTACATATATTTTGTATAACTTGTATGCAAAAGTTGGAATTATTTCAAACATCGTAGGGCACCGTTTTAATTTTCGTTAAGAAAAGAAAATAAAATAAAAGAAAATAATAAAATAAAATGAGAAAAAGACAAAAAAAAAAAGTTAAAATGAATGGCGGTTGTGATAAGCTCATCTTATTTAATTGAAGCAGCAAAAAACGAAACATCAGCAGAGAAAAGGAAAAAATGCAGTGAGGAAAAAAATACCAGAAAATGAAAAAAGGGGCCGGAAAAAAGTAGAATGTTCACCCTGAAAGATTCAGGTAATGATCCTAATATATTATTTGAGTTTATTACGTGTGTTTGAATATGTTTCAACGGTAAAATTTGGAATATTAGACATCATTTTAATAAGTTCAATTAATAGTTTAAAGGGTCAAATGGACCCCGATAATGGAATTGATTATATATTCGTACTCAGTGAGTTATGAGCAACTTATAAATATAATTTATTTAGGGTTTGGTTATGTGACTTTAAACCCTGTACATAGGCCTGGCCTGCGTATTGCGTATGCGAATAGGGCATCAGGTTCCTAACTAGATTGCCCTAAGGCGTAAGGAATGAAGCCGTTAGCCTTATGTGATATATTTTTCTGCTTATTGAACACAGTGGGATTGTTTGGCAATGAATCCAAAGGACAAATCAGTTATTGAGTTGATGTGCTAACTTTGTAACAAGGTAAGTGTTTATATCTATTTCTTTGGAGGCACCTGGCCTCGTGGATTTTCTACCACGTGTTCCTTACGTGTGTAGCTGCCGATAGGCGTACTCCTTATGCCTTAGCCTTGGATTTACATTGTGTATTATATGTTATGTCCTGTTGTTGGTACTGCATTGAGGAACTGAGCATTTTACTCTGGCTGTGAGTTGGCATCCACTTCCCGGCTGTCGATAAGAGTCCCGCGCCGGTGAAGGGTTATTATTGCATCACATTGCATTCATATACATTATATATCATTCATATGCATTACATTGCATATCATATTGGGTGCAGGAGTATTCCGCCCCAGGAGCAGGAGTATTCCGCTCCAATGTATCATATTGAGGGTAGGAGTATTCCGCCCCAGGAGCAGGAGTATTCTGCTCCATTGTATCATATTGAGGGTAGGAGTATTCCGCCCCAGGAGCAGGAGTATTCCGCTCCATTGTATCATATTGAGGGTAGGAGGATTCCGCCCCAGGAGAGTGCAGGAGTATTCCGCCTCAACTTTACATTATATCGGGTGCAGGAGTATTCCAGCCCAAGAGAGTGCAGGAGTATTCCGCCTCTGGTTTATATTATATCGGGTGCAGGAGTATTCCGCCCCAGGAGCAAGAGTATTCCGCGCCAGTTGGTTATCATATTGGATTCCCCTCGAATGCAGGAGTATTCCGCTTCGGGATGGGATTACGGGCACATGTGACCCTTTGCATCATATTTCATTTAATTTCATTTCATCTCACTTCATTTCATTTCATCTCAATTCATACCATTGTTTAGACTTGCGGTACATGACTACTGTTCTGCTTATATGTCCATCGCTTATTTGTTGATATGTTTGGGATACCTATATGTTCTGGCTATCTTATGTTCCTGGCTGTTAATGAATATATGATTCCATATGTTTTTCCAGTTATTATCTGGCTTTGCTTTTTTATAATTTAAATAAGAGGAATTTGGTTCATCTGTTTCTTTTCTCCCTGGTTAGCTATCCTATTTTTTGAGGTGGCTAGTCTGCCCCACTTATTGAGTCCTTTTGACTCACCCTTGTTTGTTGTTTGTTCTTGTCCATTTATTTCGTTTCGGCAGGTTCGCTCCAGGATTGAGTTCGCCACGTTGTTCAGGAGCGAAGACGACTTCAGCTGTCAGGGTGAGCCAGCTTTTATTCCGGATGGCCACCAGTTTATTGGTTATTATTTCAGTTGCATTCTGCTCCCTTCAGGAGGTATATGTCTTCTTTTATACTCTTAGATGTCTAGTCTGGATAGCCCTAAACCTAGTATGTTGGGTAGTCAGCTGTAATTTCTTTTGTACAGCTTAGAGGTATTAGTATGTCTGTGTTTTGTTTTAAGTATTATCCTTATCTATGAATTGTTATATTTATTTTCCTTATTTAATTGGTAAGGGTTCGTCCGACGGGTCTAGGGGACGATGTCGGGTGCCCGCACGACCTAACCGGATTTCGAGTCGTGTCAGTTGGTATCAGAGCCCGGTTTAGAGTCTATCCAGACTAAGACAGTGTCTAGTAGAGTCTCGCTGATGGGTATGTAGACGTCTGTACATATCTACGAGAGGCTATGATGGCATTTAGGAAGTTTCACTTCCTTCATTTCTGATTGTGCGTCGGTCTAGGATGCAAAAGTATTTTTGTTAATTCGTTCGTAGTAATTGTGAACCCTCGTACGACAAATAGCAAACAAAAGGAGTTCAGGACGAAGCAGTCTAGCCTGGGGCTAGCACTGACGAAGCCCCGAGAGTTTTGATCGTGCTGACGATCTAGTTACGGAGGTCCCAGCTGTACGAGCTTGCCATGGGTAAGGGAGCAGGGCCTTGTAGTCCCCTTGGCTCTCTACGATGCTTTACGAGAATCTTGGCGACGCAGATATCGTAAGAACCTATTATTCGCTGGGAAGCCTATCAGGTTGCCGCATGTGCAGACGTTCGATCTCAGGGAGCTCCTTTTCTGGTTCTTAATATTGCTGTAGTAAATTATATTCCAGAGGTAGTATGTTTTGTACCTCTAGTTGTTCTGGCTGGTTAGCCAGCCGAGGTATTAGTTCGGTCCGAGTGTCCGAAGAGGTTGCATTATTTTACGCGGTTGAACCTTCCGATATTCTTAAGCAATGCATCAGATAAACCTCATGATTCTTTTTAAAAATAAAATGTTGTCAGCATATCCTTCAGGCTGTCGGTTATCTCGAGCAGTATGGTATTGATTATTCTGCTTTCCAGTTTCAGGGGTCCAGCGTTGAATTGATGGACCGCTCTCTTATTAGCTAACTTGGTTCGATTTTTCTTCTAGATTCGTGGAAAAGTTCCTTTCGAGTAGCGAGCGAGATGAAAAGTATTTCCAGTTTGAGTGGATTAGACAGGGTAGCCTGTCGGTTAGCCTGTTGGTGTTTCAAAATATGAGATTGAATTCTATAGAATGGCTGAATGTGCATTAGAACTAGTGCATGAGCCTTTCGAGAGATTCAAAGATTTATTAATGAACTTTCTCCTTCCTTGAGATCCTAGATGACTCGAGAGATTGAGGTCGGAATTTCATTTGATGTTGTTGTTAATATTGCCCGAAGGTGCGAGGCATACCATAAGTTAGAGCGTGAGAGCAAGAGATCCTGTGGCCTTAGTGGGTAACCATGGTACCTCATTTGAATATAAGAGTTCTGATTATTTTGGGAGGTCACCTTCCAAGTTATCTCAGCTTGTGTCATGTGATTCGTAGAGTGCACCAGTAGCTCGTCAAGATCAGATTCAGTCTTTTCTTTACAGCAATCAATAATCTTTCCAGCTTCCATTTTTCAGAGAAAAGGTGTTATCACTGTCGTGAGTCTGATTATCTTTTGAGGAGTTTTCCTGTTATCATTATCTTGAGTCTGGTAATCCTTTGAGGAGTTTTTCCTTACTCCAGCAAGTAGGCAGTCATCATTTCTCTCGTCATCAGGCACCTGCACAGTCACAAGGGATTTTATTTAGATCTCAATCAGCCAGAGAAATACCACCATCCAGTAGAGGTCGAGAGCGTAGTGGTAGTGGTTCTTCTAGAAGTAATTATCAGGGTAGCGGCTCGGCTCAGCCGCAGAGGCAGTTCATAGAACTGCCAGTCTGGAAGGATGCTGAGGTATCCGATATAATAGATCCCGGGATTTCTTCTTCCCTTATATGTGAGTAAGATTTGGTTCTTCCGCTCGATCTGGAGGTGAGGTGTCCTATCATGTTTCCATGATTTCTTTTGATGTCGTTTCTATTAAGAATTGGTTGCGGTAGAGGGGCGAGATTGTAGTATGATTTATTCAAGGCATTTATGAGACCCTACTAGTTTATCTGATCTAAATATGAGAGATTTGACGGTGAGTATTACTATTGCCTGCTTGGCATCCTGTTATGCCACCTTGTGTTATTATGTCATGTCATTTTACCTCTCTCCTCGGAAATCAGTGTTGGTAGGATGATGGGATTCTTATTCGTCACTATCAGGAAGTGTCGTTGTTTCTTCCGGTGTAAAGTGACTGGTAAGTAATGCTCGATTTATGTGTCTCCTCTTGGTTCGAGATTCTAGTAGAGTCAAGTTATTCTATGAGCTTGTCTTAGTTATAAAAGGGTATTTTGGTAAATTGTCAGAGTTTCCTTCTTATTGGGAGGTTAAATTGGTATGGATGTTTTTCCATAAAGCTTAATTAATATCTATCTCTTCAATTGCGATTCTTTGGCTTGCCTGACTCGAAAGTAGTCTAGCTTTGGTAGCCAAGCAAAGAAGAAGATGAACTTCTTGAAGCTCTAATTATTTCTATCCTCGATCCATTTCCATTTCTTCTTCGTCCGGCACTAGTGAGCTTGGGCGATTGGTAGCAGCTTGTGGCGTTCCCTGTGTTGAGCCAGAGTACGTGTTATTTTAGCCGGGTAAGCATATTATTGTTTTGGATATCAGTTTATCCCGGTATCCATTCCCATGTATAGTATAGTGCTGGTTCTGTTTCTGCGGATCATCCAGTTTCAGGGGAAACTCTGCCGAAATTTTTATATAGAAGTACCATCCATCAGGCGGTGGTGGTTACGGCAAAGGTGTGGAGTTGTAAACTTGAGAGTTGCAGTTGTTTGGCACCTCGAAAGGGTAGTTGGCAGCTTAGGTCTGCTTACGTTCAGCTTTTAGCCAAATCTTCTTTAGTCCAGCAGACTGTGCGAGGATGGTTATTCCTATTCAAATGGCTGCATGAGTTTGTGCTTTAAGTGGAGGAGTCTTCCTCCAAATACTGAATGGTAATATTAAATCTCTGAGGTGTTGCATAGTGCGTTCATAGAAATGATATAGTCTACATCAAATCTTCTATAGTGTGTAGTGAAGAGGTACTTCAAAAGCCTCCCCTATTGCATAAGGCGTAAGCTAATTCTTAGTTCCATCGACCTGTTTTATATCAAAAGATATATTGAAGAGGTGATTATCGGCTGAATCATATTAGTCCATCTAGAGTTTCGTATATCTTTGCTTCGAAAATGTAGAACTCTCTCGTGATCGAGAAAGGATCAGTTTAGTCAGAATAAGCTGGGCAATGGCGTTATGATATTATCCAGCTATGTTTTTATCCAAGGGTTTGATGTGCGTGTCATAATTCTGATTCTGCAATCATGAGATAATGTCCGTGGAGTAGCTTATGAAGGTCGTGGGAGTTCTTTTGTTATCCGTGCGGAATTTTCTTTAGACTTAGGCTCGTTCGAGGACGAACGAGAGTTTAAGTGGAGGAGAATGAAACGACCTCGGTTAGTCGTTTCAGAAGTTAGGACTCTGATTGGTGTGCCGATAATTTTAAAAATATTGTAATGTCCATTAGGACCTGTCTGTAAAATTTGAGCTAAATCAGACCTCGTTTGGTAGGCATTGGAAGAAGGTTTCAGTTTTTATTGTCGAGAAATATTAAAAAGAGATTTTCGAGCTCGGTTTGGCGAATGAGCTCCGAATCGAAATCCGAAAGTGTCGTTAGATTCGTATAATTATTTGTGACTTTTGTGATTTTTCGAAAGTGAATTTCGATGTTGTTCGGCTAGTTTCCGCTAAAATGCCGAAAGTTAAATAATTTGACTTCTTTTCATTTAAATTCGCATCTTGAGTTTCGAGAGTCCGATTTGAGATCCGTCTTCGCGAGTATGTTACATATATTTTGTATAACTTGTATGCAAAAGTTGGAATTATTTCAAATATCGTAGGACACCGTTTTAATTTTCGTTAAGAAAATAAAATAAAATAAAAGAAAATAAATAAAATAAAATGAGAAAAAGACAAAAAAGTTAAAATGAATGGCGGTTGTGATAAGCTCATCTTCTTTAATTGAAGCAGCAAAAAACGCAACATTAGCAGAAAAAAGGAAAAAACGTAGTAAGGGAAAAAATGCCAGAAAATGGAAATAGGTGCCGGAAAAAAGTAGAATTTTCACCCTGAAAAGATTCAGGTAATGATCCTAATATATTATTTGAGTTTACTACGTGTGTTTGAAAATGTTTTAACGGTAAAATTTGAAATATTAGACATCATTTTAATAAGTTCAATTAATAGTTTAAAGGTCAAATGGACCCCGATAATGGAATTGATTATATATTCGTACTCGGTGAGTTATGAGCAACATATAAATGTAATTTATTTAGGGTTTGGTTATGTGACTTTAAACCCTGTACATAGGCCTGGCCTGCGTATTGCGTATGCGAATAGGGGCATCAGGTTCCTAACTGGATTGCCCTAAGGCGTAAGGAATGAAGCCGTTAGCCTTATGTGATATACTTTTCTGCTTATTGAACACAGTAGGATCGTTTGGCAATGAATCCAAAGGACAAAGCGGTTATTGAATTGTTGTGCTAACTTTGTAACAAGGTAAGTGTTTATATCAATTTCTTTGGAGGCACCTGGCCTCGTGGATTTTCTACCACGTGTTCCTTACGTGTGTAGCTGCCGATAGGCGTACTCCTTACGCCTTAGCCTTGGATTTACATTGTGTATTATATGTTATGTCATGTTGTTGGTATTGCATTGAGGAACTGAGCATTGTACTCTGGCTGTGAGTTTGCATTTACTTCCTGGCTTGAGAGTCCCGCGCTGGTGAAGGGTTATTATTTCATCACATTGCATTCATATGCATTATATGTCATTCATATGCATTACATTGCATATCATATTGGGTGCAGGATTATTTCGCCCCAAGAGCAGGAGTATTCCGCTCCATTGTATCATATTGAGGGTAGGAGTATTCCGCCCCAGGAGTAGGAGTATTCCGCTCTATTGTATCATATTGAGGGTAGGAGTATTCCGCCCCAGGAGCAGGAGTATTCCGCTCCATTGTATCATATTGAGGGTAGGAGGATTCCGCCCCAGGAGAGTGCAAGAGTATTCCGCCTCAGCTTTACATTATATCGGGTGCAGGAGGATTCCGGCCCAAGAGAGTGCAGGAGTATTCCGCCTCTAGTTTATATTATATCGGGTGCAGGAGTATTCCGCTCCAGTTGGTTATCATATTGGATTCCCCGCGAATGCAAGAGTATTCCGCTTCGGGATGGGATTACGGGCACATGTGACCCTTTGCATCATATTTTATTTCATTTCATTTCATCTCAATTCATACCATTGTGTAGACTTGCGGTACATGACTACTGTTCTGCTTATATGTGCATCGCTTATTTGTTGATATGTTCGGGATACCTATATGTTCTGGCTATCTTATGTTCCTGGTTGTTAATGAATATATGATTCCATATGTGTTTCCAGTTATTATCTGGCTCTGCCTTTTTATAATTTAAATAAGAGGAATTTGGTTCATCTGTTTCTTTTCTCCCTGGCTAGCTATCCTATTCTTTGAGGTGGCTAGTCTGCCCCACTTATTGAGTCCTTTTGACTCACCCTTGTTTGTTGTTTGTTCTTGTCCATTTATATCATTTCGGCAGGTTCGCTCTAGGATTGAGTTCGCCACGTTGTTTAGGAGCGAAGACGACTTCAGCTGTCAGGGTGAGCCAGCTTTTGTTCCGGATGGCCACCAGTTTATTGGTTATTATTTCAGTTGCATTCTGCTCCCTTCAGGAGGTATCTGTCTTCTTTTGTACTCTTAGATGTCTAGTCTGGATAGCCCTAAACCTAGTATGTTGGGTAGTCAGCTGTAATTTCTTTTGTACAGCTTAGAGGTATCAGTATGTCTATATTTTGTTTTAAGTATTATCCTTATCTATGAATTGTTATATTTATTTTCCTTATTTAATTGGTAAGGTTTGCCCGACGGGTCTGGGGGAGAATGTCGGGTGCCCGCACGACCTAACCGGATTTCGGGTCGTGTCAGCATTAAAGGCCCAATTTAAAGCAGAAATAACCACTTGATAGACGTGATGACACATAACGCACATTTATCCTTTAAGCATTATATAAGAACTTGACATCCTTGGCATGTCAGAGGTCCATTAGCAACTTCCATCTAAAGTGTCTAAAGGGTTCTCAAACCACAACGACACATCTCCTTATATCCTCTGTTGCATTTTTTTCAAAGCTTATGCCACACGTTGATCATTTTGCTCACAGTAAAGCGAATCTTAGTCATTTTTCTTCTCCCTTTTCTTATCATCCTTCACCTTTTCCAAAAGATCATGGCCACTAGAACATTTGACATGGTTGTTGAAACCCCTAAGTTGCTCAGGGATTGGTGGGAAAACCTAAGCATAGATCAACAAAACAAAGTTAAAGTGGTGTTGGGGAACCTGATTTCATTAATGGTGCACATTGCAGTGGAAGGGATGATAGAAGCAGCAGTACACTATTGGGATGCAGACCGAGAGTTTTCCGCTTTGGGAATGTAGAGTTGACACCATTACTGGAGGAAATAGGTGGTTGGCTCAATTACCATTTGAAAGTGGAGAAGTCCTGATGCCTAAGAACATTACACCCGAGGAGTTCTTCGAAATGGTAGGGTTTAAGCCTGAGTTGTGCACAGACAGTATACGGCAATAGGAAATTTCTCTAACCTCCCTCTATATAGAGTATGGAGAAGCATTTCAAGAATCTGAAGGCTATTTCAATATTGACCAGGCAGATTGGCAAGAGCGGAGGGTACTTGCTTTTGTCACCAGCTTTTTAGGGATTGTCGTCTTTCCACAACACAAAGGACGAGTTAATGTTTGTATGGTCTCAATTGCTGACGCCTTACTCAAAGACATTAACCAGACATACACTTTGGTATCGATGCTTGTTACAGAGATGTACCAAGCTTTAGAAAGATGCAAGAAGGGCACTGATTTCTTTGATGCTGGCTATGACGAAGATTATCCAGAATGGCTTAGGAACGACGTAGCAAGGGCAGCTCAACCAAGTGCAACAATAAAAAGGAAAAGAAATGCTGATGAGTTGAAATCTGAGTACAAAAGGTTACGCGAACAACTGGTAAGGGCACGAGGGAAAATACCAAAGAAGCAAAGCTTGGTCGAAGCAAAGAACAAAGAAAAAGGCAAATGGCGCAGTAAGGCAGAGCTCCTGACAAAGCGCATAGAGTCTATCAGCGTATGGGCTAGCGAAGGAATGAACTCTATGGCAAACGAAGGAATAGAAGAGAAAGGAAGAAAGGCTTGGGAAATGTTGAAGAACTTCACATTTGACATATCCCGGCTCTTGACTGATGCAGACAATATCATCTTCCAAGGATACTCATCAGAGGCAAGCATGTCCGAGGAAGACTCGACCGAGGAAGAAGAAGAAGAAGAAGAATCTTCTGGAGAAGGATCAACATAAAAGATGTTCACCTGGCCATAATCTAACCCTCTAGCAATGTTTTCTTTCTCTTACACTGTTTCAATATCAGCCAATGTAACAAAAGTCCAATAAATACAATATTATCTTTAGACTTCGTAATTAGCAAGTGAAATGATACATGTGGCACGAAGCGCTTTTCAAGTCATCGTGCGTAAAACGATCCTTCATATTATAGAATGCATTTCTTATTTGATATGTGTGCATTGCATGAATTCGTCTGTTGTTCTGAGTCTTATTATACCTAAGAAATTATTTCTCCAAATTCAATCGCCTACTGAGGCAACTCCTCTCTCTACTCTATGATCAAATCTTTCGCATGCCCAAACTGTCTCTAAATTCAGCTACCAAACTCAAAGTCTATTACCAAAAGGTTGGCTCAAGTTGAATACCAAGGAAAAGGACATGGTTAAGCGAGTGCACTTGTCAGGAATTTTCTAAAATAAGGAAGTTTCCACAACAGCTCCCACCAGCCCTCTCCTATCTCTACATACCTCCGCTGCACTACAAACTACCAATAAGGTTTGCCAGTCTGGAAATGTGAGCATTTTCAAGAAAAAAGATGAAGTCTCTTTTGTCGCAACCATCCAAGACCCTACCTTCAACTACTACTATCAAACAGCGCTACAATTTTATCCCTACCCTCATATACCACCTAAATATCCCGTTCAGCCCGTTTGACATACCATACCAGCAAAATACTTAACCCAACTACCGAAAATACACTACCATATCCTCCTAAGGCCTCGCTCTGATGAAAACCAAAGACCGAAAAGAAACTACACTCCACTAGCCAAATCCCACAGTCAATTGTTCGAGAAATGAGAAACTGTCGAGTTTATTGTCCCAAGCACCTCAATTGTTCCATCGAGCAATATGAAAATTGACAAGGCAAGGAAAATGTTGGTCAAACTCAAAGGAACCTTAAGACCTTTTGACACCAACATCCAAGGATCATTTTGTTGCACCTGTCCACACAGTCACACCACCTACAATACATGACTGTGACCCAAAGCACTTTCTAACTCGTCCAAGCATTCAAAGGGCCAATGGAAGACAATATTGGAAAGACAGGGGTGTAGAAAATACTTGTGCACAACAACAAAAAACAAGCAAATCAATTCAACTCAAAAAGAAGAGACAGAAACACAATAACAAAGCCATCATTATATGACCAACCTGGAGACCCCTGGAGCATTTGGAAGCATATCTCTATGCATTAGCAAAAATAAAGCAAGACGATGAGGTTATTCGAGACACTTACCATAGCAAGGGTTGAGTTGATATAAAGGCACATGCGGATAGACTTCTTGGAGCAATTGTGGTCGAGGGCTTTATTGGAATGATATGAATTCTCTTGACGATGACCACAATAAGACGCGACAATCTGAGAATGAGCATGATATATAGCTAACCTACATCGGGTTCAACGGCTCAGCAATACGATATTATCCAACAAGAAAGGTTGTTGCAAGAACAATTGGTTGACAAGTATGAAAGACGCGAAGCATCTCTTCGAAGACACATAGCCATCATGACAGACAAATTTGCAATCAAGGATGACAAACGCGCTCAAGGTCCTGGTATTCGACAAAAGCCAACATCCCTTTCTGTTACATAACACAATCTACTCCTTACACAATGTCTTTATCACTTTTCAGTGACATTCAACTCCTCATCTCCCGCTTAAACAAGAGTCGGTCGTTTGGCCGAAATCCTTGCCTTGACTGCTACATAAAGCACTGAGGAAATCTCTTGTGATATCTATACGATCTATCACAACCTCCATATTCAAGCGCTAATCTGTCATCCCCGGTCTAGGCATTCTCTTAAGCTCATGTGTTATTTTTGCTTCAAGTCTTTGCTAACAGGCCTACACCATTTTTTGCACTTCACCACTTTGTTAAGGTTGCTTTGCACTTGAACATCGAAATCGCTCAAGAATCTGCATTCGAAAAAGCCTACATAGCAAGCCGAACTGAAAACGTTTCTCCTACAACAAAGTCCTTTGAACCATCAGCTTATGACACAAAGAGTGTTCAGACAATCCTAATACCGTACAACATGCATTACCCTCACACGAGAGTCACAATAAAGAAATCCAATCACTATATGACCGAGATCACAAACCTCACACTACACCCCAACTTACACAATAAACAACCTCCCCTCTGTCAAGACTTTTAATTACAACCCTATCAGGCTCAACCCAATCATGAACGTACGGAAAGACAAAGCCTCACGCCTTTGTTCCTTTAGCCCAATCAAATGACACTGCAACCAGTAGACAAACTACTCCCTGGATGCCCTTTCCTAAATTCGATCCAAAAAGATCTACACTGAAACATTCCATACCATGACACCGCAAGACCTCCAACACTGAAACACAAAAGTTCAAAGTCTGATTGACCCGAAACAAAATAGTGTTACAACAAAGAACCAACAAAGGAAAACTGCAACTCCCAAACCACAAATACACTTTCTACATAGGCCTATCCATCAAAATTAGCTCCATTACTTTCGAAAGCACAAACTAAGACAAATACCCTTTGTGAAAACCTTCAAAATCTGGCAAAATCCAAATATCGAACCCCAGTCTGAGTATGCAAAATATCCACATACTCATAGTCATCAATACATCCGATCGTCACACTAAAGGAGGAATGCAGACTCTAGCCAATACCTTGGTGTTCAGTGCAGTGCAACCACCCTCTCTTGGTGATCTGTCAGGAACAATAAACTGGGGCTGAATTTTTGAGGATCCCCTCAAAAATTCTAAACGATGCAAACTTGACACTAGGGCAGAAATTTTTGAGGTCCCCTAAAAAATTTCAAGAAAAGTCCTTATTACAGCAACATGATAGCCTCCTTAGCACATCGCATGACATAACAATAGCATTCTACTTGTTGCACTTTACTTTACCCTTGATGCATCGACTGAGGGTACACAACCCGATGTAAAATTTTGCACTTTCATTAGCTGAGGGTACACAGCCCGAAGTGTCGATTGAGGTACATAGCCCGATATCGATTTGTCATTTACATTAGCTGAGGGTACACAGCCCGAAGCGTAGGTTGAGGTACACATCCCGATATCGATTTATCATTTACATTAGCTGAGGGTACACAGCCCGAAGCGTCGGTTGAGGGTACAGAGCCCGATATCGATTTGCATTTTAAATTAGCTGAGGGTACACATCCCGAGGCGTCGGTTGAGGGTACAGAGCCCGATATCGGTTCACATTTTAAATTAGCTTAGGGTACGCATCCCGAGGTGTCGGTTGAGGGTACGCAGCCCGAGGCGTCGGTTGAGGGTACACCGTCCGATATCGATTTGCATTTTAAATTAGCTGAGGGTACACAGCCCGAAGCGTCGGCTGAGGGTACACATCCCGATATCGATTTTCATTTTAAAATAGCGGAGGGTACACCGCCCGAAGCGTCGGTTGAGGGTACACAATCCGATATCGATTTGTCATTTACATTAGCTGAGGGTACACAGCCCAAAGCGTCGGTTGAGGGTACACAACCCGATATCGATTTGCATTTTACATTAGCTGAGGGTACATAGCCCGAAGCGTCGGTTGAGGGTACACAGCCCGATATCGATTCTCATTTAAATTTTGCTGAAGGGTACACAACCCGATGCATCGACGGAGGGTACACAGCCCGATGTCGAAACTGACACCGCGGAGGGTATACAACCCGATGCAAAGTTTGACATTGTAACAGGTAGACGGCTCGGTGGAAGGAGAGCATGACAAAGGGTGTGCAACCAAAATAACTCTTCTATCGAGTTACAGTATAAAATGTGCCCATGTAAACCCCTCTCTATGGGTGTGTAGTGCACCACATCTTCATAACTAGGACGTTTACAAGCCTATTTCACCACACTCGGTCTATTGATGTTATCTCGACTTCGACAACGCATTTGTCCTACCTGCAAAATACCTATTCTGTCGAATTCTGACATACCCAAAAGCCGATCATTTCATGCCCTCACAAGTAATCTGCCTAATCCTCCATTGCGAATTAGGACGTCATTTTGAATTTCCTTCCAACTGATGCCTACTTTTCCTATTCAAGCTTATCTGTGTCAATCGTGCGTGCTTAATCATGCCCATCTGTTTGAGCCGTGCGCATTTATAAAACTCACTCCCCAAATTCTTCCCAGTTCAATCAAGAAAAGTCCTTATTACAGCAACATGATAGCCTCTTTTGCACATCGCATGACATAACAATAGCATTCTACTTGTTGCACTTTACTTCACCCTTGATGCATCGACTGAGGGTACACAACCCGATGTAAAATTTTTCACTTTCATTAGCTGAGGGTACACAGCCCGAAGCGTCGATTGAGGTACATAGCCCGATATCGATTTGTCATTTACATTATCTGAGGGTACACAGCCCGAAGCGTCGGTTGAGGGTACACATCCCGATATCGATTTATCATTTACATTAGCTGAGGGTACACAGCCCGAAGCGTCGGTTGAGGGTACAGAGCCCGATATCGATTTGCATTTTAAATTAGCTGAGGGTACACATCCCGAGGCGTCGGTTGAGGGTACAGAGCCCGATATCGGTTCACATTTTAAATTAGCTTAGGGTACGCATCTCGAGGCGTCGGTTGAGGGTAAAGAGCCCGATATCGATTCACATTTTAAATTAGCTTAGGGTACGCAGCCCGAGGCGTCGGTTGAGGGTACACCGTCCGATATCGATTTGCATTTTAAATTAGCTGAGGGTACACAGCCCGAAGCGTCGGTTGAGGGTACACAGCCCGATATCGATTTTCATTTTAAATTAGCGGAGGGTACACAGCCCGAAGCGTCGGTTGAGGGTACACAACCCGATATCGATTTGTCATTTACATTAGCTGAGGGTATACAGCCCAAAGCGTCGGTTGAGGGTACACAACCCGATATCGATTTGCATTTTACATTAGCTGAGGGTACATAGCCCGAAGTGTCGGTTGAGGGTACACAGCCCGATATCGATTCTCATTTAAATTTTGCTGAAGGGTACACAACCCGATGCATCGACGGAGGGTACACAGCCCGATGTCGAAACTGACACCGCGGAGGGTATACAACCCGATGCAAAGTTTGACATTGTAACAGGTAGACGGCTCGGTGGAAGGAGAGCATGACAAAGGGTGTGCAACCAAAATAACTCTTTTATCGAGTTACAGTATAAAATGTGCCCATGTAAACCCCTCTCTATGGGTGTGTCGTGCACCACATCTTCATAACTAGGACGTTTACAAGCCTATTTCACCACACTCGGTCTATTGATGTTATCTCGACTTCGACAACGCATTTGTCCTACCTGCAAAATACCTATTCTGTCGAATTCTGACATACCCAAAAGCCGATCATTTCATGCCCTCACAAGTAATCTGCCTAATCCTCCATTGCGAATTAGGATGTCATTTTGAATTTCCTTCCAACTGATGCCTACTTTTCCTATTCAAGCTTATCTGTGTCAATCGTGCGTGCTTAATCATGCCCATCTGTTTGAGCCGTGCGCATTTATAAAACTCACTCCCCAAATTCTTCCCAGTTCAATCAAGGCAATATTAGGGGCGAGTTAACTCATTTATCGAGACGAAGTGGAAACTATGTACATATAAATTCCTTTTTATGGGTGTGTAGCGCGCCACATCTTCATAACTAGGAAGATTATAAGCCTCTTTTCCCTTGTTCGATCTAATGATGTTATCTCATCTTCGATAGTACCTTTACTATATTCTTCGTTTATCCCGCCGAAAAGGAAAAACGTACACGAACCTAAACTTTACATACCTGGATAATTTAGTCTTTACATTCCAAATCGTGCGCATAAACATTTCATATAGGCAACACGCCATTCTAGAACGACACACGACCTGATTCTCGTGAAACCCGAGATATGTAGGCAACTCAGAGACCGGGGTTCGGCCAAAATACCCCCCAAAACACTCATTTTCCCTTTTACTTTATCTGTCCGTCGCTACAAAAATTGGCTACTCCGTCAACAATCTTTGCCCGAAGACTCTTTCATCATCTCCGGGCAAAGAGGGGCAGCTGTTGACACCCAATTTTATCCCTCCTTTCCAAAATTAGCTATAATTCAACTTAAGGGTGCAATGTGACTATTTGTGCAAAATGTGCATTAGAAATCATGCATTTACGTGCGTTATCCTCTATTTATATATTATATACTTAAGTGAGGCTATATTACGTAAATTTGCTTCGTTTAGGCTATTTGTCAAACTGTGAATACTTGCGCAAGTTAGTACATTCATAATATATCACATAATTGCATCATTTAGGCTACATGTCAAATTTGTTTTAATTTTTATTTGTTTGTATAAATTAATAATTATTTGTGATTATCTATATTTAAATAATTTTATTTGAGTTTATTTTATAATAATTTTTGCATTTTATAAGATATGTATATCTATATTATTTTTTACCCCTTTAAGTTGAATATTGGCCAATTTAAAAGAGAATGTCCATTTTTCTATCTCTTTTGGTTAAAATTTCCTACGAACCTGGACAAGAGTTCGTCTAGGTACATGCACTCTATTAGAAATCAATTGCTATTTTCTTCCAATTAATTAGTTCGAGTTCTCTTGAATATTCTTGTAATTATTTTTGTATTCCAAAATATTCCTTTATTTTCAAAAACCTCTTTCGTCTTGAATCTAGACAAGTGTTCGCCTAGATTCATTCGTTTTGCACGTACATTTTTGTATATATTTTTCACTTTATTTCAATTCCTTCAAATTTTATTCGAACCTAGACACGTGTTCGTCTAAATACATTCATTTTGTTAGGAAATTAATTACACCATACATTTTACTTTTTCTCCTATTTTATTTTAAACCAATTTTCAAATCAAGTCATAATCAAATCCCCATATTTACTCTACCTAAAATCCCTCCCAAAATCACTATCCTAATTATTTCCCTTTATCTTCTCTCCCTATCCCTCCCAATTACCGAAAAATCCCCCAATCACCTCTCACTTACACAAAATCAGCACTCACTCATATTCATCCCCACCTACAAAAATACCCACAATCACTTACACAAGATCAGCACCTACATCTATCTCCCCTCCTTCTCAATTCAATACACGATTTCCAGAATCAACACGGAAGACCCCCACCTTTTTTCTTCTTCCCCAGAACCATCAGCATACACGGACAACAGTACTTCACCATCCCCATTCCTACACACGATTTTCCAAAGCAGATCCCACTTTCCCCCTTTATCTTCTTCCTCAAAATACACTCACTCTTCTACAAGTACACACAGAAATCATACCCCTACACAATACACATCATTCTCAACCTTTTTCACCATATCCAAATCCTCAAACAAACCCAGAAACAGAAACAGAAACACACACACCCATACAAAACGCAAAAGGAAAACAGGGATTCCAGATCAGAAACACCCATCATCGTTGATCGTCCTCTGTTTTCTTGTCGATTTGCCACTGAAAAAATAAGGCGAATTGAAGAGGAGATAACGAGGGCGAAGTAGAAGCGACGCTATCACCAACAGTCGCTCCTTCACTCTCCTCCTCTTTTTGTGATCCATTAGCGACACCCACTCACCACCAGATTTTCCACCGGCGGCGCTGCATCACTTCCTGGCTGATACCTCTGTCTTTTAACGATTTTGTTTCAAATTGCACTAACCATTTCATGTTCACATGTTATGATTGACAGTCGACCCCGCCTGATCTGCTTGAGAATTCCTCTGTTGGTTATTGTTCTGGAATGGGTCATCATTTGGGCTACTGTTGTTGCCTGATTCGGTGTTGTCTTTGACGTTTATTTGGACCCTGCTATGGTTTTGGTGGTCCCACTGTTTGACTGGGGTGTTACTGGCTTTATGAAGTCTTTTTCTTAACCTGCTTCTTATTGTAATCTGTTATGGATTATTACTAACGGATCGTTTGGTTGAGATAGAGTTTGTGCGGGTATTAACAATGTACGTATTAGTAATATGAGTATTAGCAATATGGATATTAGTAATGTGTGTATTAATAATATGGGTATTAGTAATGTGTGTATTAATAATGCGGGTATTAATAATGTGGGTATTAGTAATATATGTATTAGCTATGCATATATTATAACGTAGGGATTATTTTTTGAATCACTAATATATTACAAATTAATATACAATGTTATAATTTAAAATATTTAGTTAGTCCTTAAATATAATTTAAAAATATTCTTACTATTATGAGGGTTAATTTTTTCATTTTAAATTTTAATACCTACATTATTAATACCCGCATTATTAATACCATCTTCTACCCCGCATAAAATAATATATAGATTCCCACATTAATAATGCGGGTATTAGCTATGCGGAAAAGGAAATTGTGAACCAAATATTGTATTAGTAATGCTACTTATATTTTATGTGGAAAAGGAAAAGACCAACCAAATATGGTATTATAATGCTAAATTTTGTGCAGCTATCAAAGAGGAAACCAAACAATGTATTAGTAATACCAAGACTTTATGAGGGTATTAAATTAGTGCTAGTGCAAACCAAACGACCCCTAATTGTTTTGTTGATAAATTGTGCAGCTAATACTTTGAAATTGCAGAGCATTGGTCCTCGACGTTTGTTTGTGATGTTTGCTGTTGCTAATTGTGGACAGTGTAGGGCATTGAGATTCAATTTGCCGCTGCCATAGACCTTTGGTCCTACGAGGACATTAAGTGTTACTGATTCAGCATTTAACAGTTAAAATTAGGCCAATGAAGATGATTAAATAATTGTTGAGGCTTAGGGACTGATTTGGAATACATGCTACATTTGAAAGACCCATTACCGTGTCCCTAAAACAAAACAAAAGATTATGATGACGTGTATAAGCCGTGATTACAAACGAGCCGGTGATGGAGTGATGAGACCGGTACTTGGCATGGCAACACGACTGGGCGGCGTGTTCGCAGCAGTATCGATGTCCCTAACCTCCACCCAATTCATACACATCTAAGCCAACACTTTTAAAAATCCCTTTCCCCTTTATTTTAAAACTATTATTATTATTATTATTATTATTATTATTATTATTATTATTATTATTATTATTATTATTATTGTTGTTGTTGTTGTTATTATTACTCTTATTATTATTGCTCTTGTTATTATTTTTATTATTATTATCATTTTTATTATTTTTAATATTATTATTATTCACTAACTCATTTTCTTCAGATTTTGCGAGGTAAAATTGGATTAGAGACGACAACATATTTTGGAAGAAAATAAAAACTTTTTTCATTACTATTATTATTATTATTATTATTATTATTTTATTCCTCTTAGTATTATTACTATTACTATTATTATTTATTATTTAATATTATTGGACTAATTCATTTTTCTCTTTTTGCTAGGAGAAATTTCTTAAGGAGAAAGTCAATTAGCGAATTGAAATATTTTCATCTTAATTATTACATGCGTATAAATAGTCATTTAAATATTCGTCTATTTTTAGTTAGTTATTTCATAATTCTTAGAATCCTAATTATAAGTCCAGCCGGTAACCACATTTGGTGGAGCTCGAGAGGTGCCTAACCCCTTCCTCTCGAGTTAACTTGAACCTCTTACCTAGAATATCTGGTCCGCAGACTAAGTTTCAGAG
The DNA here is from genome assembly GCA_029990175.1 of Petunia secreta. Classification (NCBI taxonomy): domain Eukaryota; kingdom Viridiplantae; phylum Streptophyta; class Magnoliopsida; order Solanales; family Solanaceae; genus Petunia; species Petunia secreta. The sequence continues at coordinate 64,953,218 of JARKIP010000035.1, forward strand.
TTAATTGTAAAATTAGCTAGAAACAAAATAGGTGCCCTAATACGCCTAGTTAAAAAATATGTTAGGTGGCGACTCCAACATCTAAACTCAAGCGAGTTCACCCAGTCAAATCCGAAACCCGACTCGCCTCGAATTGAGTCCAAAATCGGGTATGACAATTATCTTTACTATTTGAAAGGTAATTTGAGAACCCTTATTGTTCTCTTGTTTATTTTACCATGAGGACGATTGTTATTTCGTCCCTTTGCCACTTCCACATACACGACCATGGCTTGATTATGGTATTTATTTTTCCTTCTTTCAGACATAAAATATGTTGCTACTACATTCACCAATGGGAATGGAGCATATTCTACTCTCACATTCATTTTATAGAATTGAGTATGTGTTGCTTCCACATTTACTCATGGAATGGAGCATATCTAGTGGGACGGGATTCATGATATATTATCATTATATTATCAATATGGCATATTGAGACCTGAATTCAATGTCTTAACCATATAAAGGCATGTTAGGCCAACCCAATATTATCACAATATACCAGGAGTAGAATCAGATGTCTTACCCTTATAGTGCTGCTATACTCATTGTCAAGCCATAGTCATGAAATTAGATTCATAATATCCATGCAATTTATTTTCAACTCAGGATGAAGTTCTTAATTTGATATTCTGATTTTTGACTTACTACTTGCCTTCAACATATGCACACAGTAAGAAGGGGACAAAATAATAATAATAAGATATGTAATTTAAGTTAAACCAGAATGAAATACATATCTCACTTTTAAGATGGTGATGGAATGATACGATGTCTATATTAAATCTCATCAATTCATTTTGGTAGTAAATGGTGCCAAGACAATGTACTACTGTAATTAATATCTAGAAATAATCTGCATTTATACTTTAGTAACTGTTGCCAAAGCATATTTAAATATCAATAGATCAATACTATCCATGTAATTATTTTCAAATTCTAGTATATATGTAATATGACAAACTATATCAGTGTATTAATACATCCTACATAATTTTTTTTTATAGGAGGGATCACAACTCTGTGATGAGAAATAGAAATTTACCAACCAAGTTAAAAATATTTTCTTTGGTCATGTATATAAACGAATCTAAAGATAAGAGTCCTATAATTCATCAATAACATTTTATGGTCATATGGTTCTTGTGAATTCTTGAGATATTTAATGTTGATTAAAGGAACTATATCTTGCCACAAGTAAAGATTTTTGAGATATGACACTCTTAGCAGTTAACTAGAATAGCAATTACCTCCAACAAAGATTTACAATAAATATATTGAGTTAAAATTTATGGATGGCCAGATCATTAAATGGTTATTAAATATGATATTGCATGTCGGTTTCTCTTTCCAGTAATAAATCATGCTATTACATTAATACTAATATAGCCTAATCAAATCTTATTCATCTACATCTAATAAGATATTCATGCACATATATGATTTTATTTTTCATGCAAGTCCATAATCACCATGCATTTATAACAATGTTAGTTGTACTTTTGTTAAAATAAATTTATCATTATCAGTCATGTCAGTTATATGTACCTTGAAGATTTAGTCGAGGATAACTGCCGATTCATACCTCGAAGCGTTGCCCAAATACTATTATAAAACTATACCATACGTCTTGAGAGAATAGATAAAAGCTGGTCTTTTCATTGAAAAGTCTGCACTCTTTCAAGCTATAACAAAATGAAAATAAGATGCTGAAATATTATTGATAATTATCATTAGCAAAAATAGATAAATTTTAAGATTAGTTAATGACAAAATATAAATGAACTCAAAGGATGAAACATGTGTCTTTTATTTGCATCCAGCCCATTGGCTTCCATCAATTATATTTGCATCCAGCCCATTTACTTCCATTAATTATATCAGATTTTCATTTCATTTATTTCAATGAAAATTTCATAATGAAATTAGAGACTCGTGCTGATAATATGTTGTAAATAAAATGCAAAAGAACAAAAATTAGACAATAAATCGAGAGAGAAATATAAATATTTCATTATTCTCTTCTGAGTGTGTTTGTCACAAGGTAAAGAACTCTTTTATATAGGATGTGAAATTCATCCTAAAAGTTACACAAACTAAATGCTTCATTTAATATATACATTGATAAGTAGTTTGATGAATGAAGAAATGAATAAGACCGTTCATAAATGGACATCCACATTCCGTAGATTTATAACGAATAGCGTATAGATAAGGTTAAAAGAAAATTTGATAAGTATCTTTAGACTAATAACCTTGCAAGTTCGACATAGATTCGTGTATTACAAAACGAACATCCAATAAATCTACGAGGAATGATGGAGGATAATTGATTCGATTCAATTAACTAAAGAGCTAGGACCCTAAAATAGATCGCCTTTTTTCCCTTTCCAACATCTTGGCTCTTTTTGGAATGGAAATTACAAGTGTATCTTCCAATTTTACTTTCAATGGACTATTGACCTAAAAGATATGAAAAACGAATATTCTAATTTCTACCTTAATTAAGCAAAGCTGAAACTGTTTAACCTAGATCCGATTTTAGGCCAATTAACAATTAAATTTATATTTGCGAATACGATGAATCAAACGATATCAATATAGAGCGTTAAAAGTAAAGTATAAATGAAAGTAAGGGGAGGCAAACGTATCGTATCCTTCATCTCCGGGGAGAGTTGGTCGATATCTGCCACACTTTAGATGATCCAATCGCTAAAATCGTAATTGAAATGTGAACAAAGAGTATATCTGAACGACAGAGAGAGAGTATTCTTATTGATAATGTAGACAATAAGTAAAAGTTGTTACAATTGGTTAAAGTAAACGCCATTTATAGGCCTGAGAGGCGCCCGTTGAGGTTGTAGTAACCGTTGGGCGTGGAACCGTCTGGATAAGTAACTGCCAGGCACCCATTCAGCGAAGTTATAACCGCTGGGCTGCAATGATTGCCTTAACGACCATTTAATGAATGATCGCGTACAATAATGCTAATAACTGCTCATTTAAACTATGCTGACTGTTGAGATGTTCCGTAACTTCCTTGGGTCTGCCCGTGGGAAGTATCTGTCCGGTGAATGTCTGTCCGTTGAAACGTCAGTTCGTGCCACATGGAAGACACGTGTCATCCTTCAAAGTCCAGTTAGTTTTTATCAAATACAGATAGTCCCCGTACTTCTCGGGCAGAGTATCTGTCCGAGGAGTGGATAAGAGTTTTGGCGGGAATTTTTTGCGAACTTCTGTCTCTATATGATGTAACTTTGATGACGTATGATTCTAATCGGATAAGTGACAAGCCTTATGTCGTGCGCATTAAATGCGCCGTATAAAAAAGTAACTGCAACTGGCACGCCTGCGAAACCGCAGTTTACTCTGAAGTGACTACTGCGTATCCCATGGGTAAAAGCAATGATTTTGACTGCCTCAGCCACGTGCGCACGTCGTCTGTTGATTGTGAGGTGACCGCTGCTCTTCAGAATAATGATGGCGCTATAAAGTTTTGATTAACCCTATTTCCTCCTTCGACGGCCAGATCTGGTCGTAGTTTTATCCGATAACCTCCACGTGTCTTCGAGAGAAGTTGGGGATCTGAATCTTGGTTCCTATAAATAGGGATTCACTTGATGAAAAACTTTTTACTTGCTTCTATTTCTTCTGTGCTGTTCTTTGAAAACCTCTGAATTAGCTCTTGTGTTTTTCTTGATAACTTCATCCTCTTTCTGAAATCATGACTTCAAGATCTAGGAGAAATCAGAGTACCGACATTGCTGGTAGTTCGACGGCCACTCCTAGGCCGCGGGCTACTCAAGCCACTGCTGCGGAAATAGTCCCCAAGAAGTGGGGTGAACTTGAGGCGGACTGTAATATTAAGTCTTTTCACAACAGGGAGGGAGATACGCGCAACTGGCCGGCGTATAGGTTTAAATCGGGGATCACGAAGGAGGTGATCCCTCATGTGAGGGTGGACTGCAACTGGGGCGATGAAATTCCTCTCTTGCCGGTCTCCGAGGGAGAGAACATTACTTCCCACAGGGCTGGGTGGACAGCTATGGGCACCTACCCTTTCACAGTGGGATGTAGGCTGCCCTTGCACCCTCTGCTGGAGAGGCTTTGCAGGGAGTACCTTCTCTGCCCGGGGCAATTGAGCCCCAGTATATATAGGACAGTTACACTTTTAGATTGGTTTGCGACAGAAACCGATCAATCTTTTGACTACAAGCACTTTATTTCTTTGTATAGTGTTCAGATTTTTTAAAGAAGGCTATGTAAACGCCAGGATGCGCGGAAGCAAAGGCTTAGTGCGCAGTTCTGAGGATACCAGTGACCGAGGCTGGGTGCATCGGTATCTGTTCGTGCGCTCCTAGGCCTTAACTTTTGATGACAAGGCATACCTTCCAGAAGTTTGGAATAAGACGCGTAAGTCCCCGAGTTTTTTTTTTTTTTTTTTTTTAATATTCTCCTTCCTTCTTCCTCTAATCTTCGTTTAATTTCTTCGTGCAGCGGCCAAGCAACCTTACGACGGGTTCATATCTGTTGATGAACTGACGGCGTGGGTTGAGCCGATTTTGGAGAAATTCGGACCAGAGAAAAGAGAGTGGGCGTACTTTGCCTCTCTCAAGAGTTTGACTGTAAAACACCACGGTGAGGATATTTCTGTCTTTCTGATAATTCTTCTTTCTTGAACCCCCCTCATGTCTGACCGTTTCGTCTTTGTCGCAGGTTTGGGCACTTCGGGAGATTTCTTTCCCGCGCCTCCCCAAGACAGACCTACCGAACCTGTTGCTGACCCAGCTGCTGAGGCTGAGGCTATACTAGCTTCGGTAGGTGCTCTGCGCAGCAGGGAGGGGGGTGAAGAACTTCTGTCCGGTGGACTGGGCTTCTTGAAGAGGAAGAAACGAAGCCAAGGAGAGGGCGGGGCACGGAAGAAATCTGCTCGTAAAACTTCCGTGGCTGCCGGGCAACCCTCGTCGGTTGGTGGCGATCTTCCTCCTAGGGCCAGTGTCCCGGAGCCTATGGAAGCGAATGCCGAGGTTGCTGCTGAAGTTCCCGAGTCCGTGCGGGGAGAGGGTCTAGCCAAGGAGATCATCTATCTTTCGGACACTGAAGTCGAAGTGGATGCTCCTCTTGGGCGGAGACCTCATCTCCATAGTGACAAAAAAAGGGCCGAGGAGGAAGCCGTCCGTACTCCGCAGAGGAGTCCCCGAGTTGGTGACGGGGAGGAGGCAGGTCCTTCTTGTGTGGACAAGGGAAAGAAGAAGGTGGATGAAGAAGAAGTGAAGGAAGAAGCCAGGGAAGAAGTTCCCCGAGAGAGTAGCCGGGGTCCTCGTGTTTTTCGTTTCGAGGACATGGAGAATGTGGCTACTGAGGGGGCGGCTCTAGTTGGCCTTCGTGAATGTGAGACAATTAATCCTGGGGCTGAAAATGATTCTAACCTCTCGTCGTCAAGGTTTGTCTGGCGATCAGTCGTCGGTGGGCAGACAGAGTTGAAGGATATCAGGGGCATCCGTTACAAGTTCGGGCCGAATTATCCTTCCGATCAGGCTTGGGAACCCAAGTACTGTGAGAGGAAGCACACTTTGAAACTTGCCCCTGATGTCAACTTCATAACTAGGCCAAGCGGCTTGGCTAAGGTGGTCTCCTCGCTCATCGGTCCCCGTGAAGAGTGGGTACTAAGGAAGCTGAGCGATGAGGAATTAGCCTTTCAGATTGCTGCTGATTCTGCCCGAGTAAGTATTTTTCGTTCTTATGTTGGAAGTAACTTTAGCCTCGGACCCTTAACCTTAACTCGTTTCATTTTTTTTGTAGTCAAGCATGCTGGCTGCCGAGCTTATGTTTCGTTCCAGGATTAATAATGTCGATCAGGTGGTAGAGGTAAAGAAAGAACTGCTGGAAGCTTTGAAGGAAAATAAAGCTCTGGTTGAGCAGTGTGGTTTCCTTGGTGGAGAAGTTAATCGGTTAACTGATGTTAACAATGATCGTCTTGAGCAAATCAATGCTCTCACCAGGGAAAAGGACCTTCTTTCCGAGGAGAAAGAAGGGTTCACACGCTCTATCCAGGGCTTGGAGAGACTGCTTGAAGAATGCCGCAATTGCTTGAATAGTTCTAATGACAACCGTGCATCTCTTGAGATGAATCTGCAGAGAGCAAATGAAGAATCAATCAAAGCCCGTTCTGATCTCCAAGCTGCCAAGGACCAGGTCGCCCAGTTAATGGGTGCTCAGACCGCATTAACCAAGGATTTGGCAAACTTGCGTGATCAGTCGGAAATCAAAACCAAGCTTGCGGCCCTTGAAGCCAAGCGTACATTGCTCGTGCAGATCCAAGCTGGACAAGTTGATGTCGAGGAGATGCTGCAGACGACAAAGAGCGTTGTTCGAAGAATACACCAAGCGTTGGGTCTCTCCCCCGAAGAGTCTGAAGGCGATGATGATGATGATGATGGAAATGAAGATGAGGATTCAGGGAATGACGACAGGACTGACGGAGCTGGTGCGTTGAGTCCTGGTCATGGCCCTTCAAGCTAATGCTCTTTTTCCTTAATTGATGTATTTTTATTTTGTCTGGCGAGAGCCGGACTTGCTTGTTTGGTGGACAAAAGTCTAACAAAGACTTTCTGGTCCTTGGCCGGTTTGTTTGGCCTTTTGAACACTCTGCAAACTTCTGTCAGCCGTATTCGGCATTCTATCAATTTATAGTTTAATGTACATATGCTGCTTTAGATCTATTCAGTGACTATATTTAGTTTGAATTCTTGATCTTTTTGTATGCATACGCTGTGGCTTTCGTGCCTTATGATTGGGAGTTACTTTTCTTGAATCTTGAACTTTATTAAGTTCGTATTTTCATAAGTCTGCCCGAATATTTTTAACTTAGCCTTTCACTAGGAAAATGTCGTAAGTTGTAAGTAGTTTGACCGAGTTGTGGTCGTTAGAGTTTTGGCCAAATCCTTGCTCTATGCGTATAACTTTGCTTATCGTTTTGATAACCGAAAGTTGTTGCATGGCATTGTAGGTCGGCCCTGGCCGAGTTGTTGGCCTTGTGAACGACTTCTCTTATTTTCGTGGAAGCCTTGTCACATGAGGATTTCGTTTTGTGAATGACTTCTCTTATTTGCCGTGGAAGTCGTATCACGCAAAAGTTTTGAAAATGCCAAAATGCCTTTAGATAAGGTCTTTTGCCTGTATGAAGGTCTTATCTGGCCTACAGGGCCCTCACCACCCCCTTGTTTTCATGTTGGAACACGTAAAGTGACAATATGAAAAGAGTTTTCGGTGAGTTGTATATTGAACACATATAACCAAACGAGGAGTGTGTCCGTTGTGGGATTCGAGCCCACAGCCGCGAAGTTAAGAACTTCGAGCTCTGCTAGTTGAGCTAAACGGATCTGACCTTTTTCAGGTCGTTAGTACCATTTAGAGAGAATATATAATAGGAGTAAGAACTTTCATGTAAAGATAAAAAAGGTAAGTGTAGAGTAACTAACCGTTTTTATCACCTAGAAGTGATACCTTTTGAGGTGAACCACATTCCAACTGTTCGGGACAATCGAACCATCTGGTCGTGCCAAGCGGTAAGAGGCCTTGCCGACCGAAGCGATCACTTTGTAGGGTCCTTCCCATTTAGGGCCAAGCTTCCCCGAATTTGTCTCTTGTGTGCTCTGGGAAACCTTTCTGAGTACAAAGTCCCCGACTTGGAAGCTTCGTACGCGCAGTCCCCGATTGTAGTATTTTTCGATTCGTTCCTTTTGGGCAACCACTCGTACGAGGGCCAGTTCTCTGCGTTCTGAAGGAGATCCAGCTCTTCAGATAGGTTAACTGAGTTTGATTCCTCAGTGGCATGTGCGTATCGTAGGCTGGGTTCTCCTATCTCGACTGGGATCAGAGCGTCTGCACCATATACCAATGAGTAGGGAGTCTCCCCGGTACTCATTTTTACTGTGGTGCGATAAGCCCACAATACTCCAGGTAGCTCTTCTACCCAACATCCCTTTGCCTGCTCGAGGCGCTTTTTAAGAGATTCAACAATGATTTTTTTGGTAGATTCGGCCTGCCCATTAGCAACAGGATGATATGGAGAAGAAGTGATTCTCTTAATGTGTAAATCGTCAAGGAACCTAGTCACTTTCTGGCCGACGAACTGCGGGCCATTATCCATGACTATTTCCTTAGGTGCTCCAAAGCGACATATGACAAAGCCCCAGAGAAAATCGACAACCTCTGTTTGCGGTATCTTCGAATATGCTGCTGCCTCGACCCACTTTGTGAAATAATCAGTGATGATCAGTAAAAAACGCATCCCCCTTGGTGCCGTGGGAAGAGGACCAACAATGTCCATTCCCCATTTCATGAAGGGCCACAGGGAGATTATTGAATGCAACGGTTTGGCTGGCTGATGAAGAAGATAGGCAAACCTCTGGAATTTGTCACATTTCTTGACAAACTCATTTGCATCTTTCTCCATTTTGTCCCAATAATAACCTGCACGTATCAACTTCCGGGTTAATGCCTTACCTCCGGAATGATTTCCGCAACAGCCTTCATGGACTTCTCTCATCACATAATTAGTCTGATTTGGTCCAAGACATTTCGCGAGGGGTCCTGCGAACATCCTCCGGTACAGCTCGCCATTGAGAATGGTGTACTGGGCAGCTTTTACTCGGAGTTTACGAGCAGCCTTTGCATCTGCGGGCAGAGTCCCATGGATAAAATAATTCGTTATCTCATTCCTCCAGTCCCAGGTAGTGCTGACGGCGTCGACTTCAAACTTTTCCCTGTCCATGGTTGTGTAGAGAAGTTGAACAATAGCTGAAGAGATAGCTGCCCCTACTTCTGCAACCGATCCCATGTTTGCCAGAGCATCAGCTTCGTGATTCTCTTCCCGCGGAATCTGAATTGCTTCCCAGTCGTCGAACTGTGCCAAGAGTTTTTTCACTCGGCCGAGGTACGCCTGCATCCTGGGCTCTCGTGCAACGAAACCTCCATTGATCTGATTGATCACTAACTGAGAATCGCTTTTTAGCTTGACTATGGTTGCCCCATAGTTCCGTGCCAGTTCTAACCCTGCAATAACGGCCTCATATTCGGCCTCATTGTTAGTAAAAAAGGGACATTTGATAGCTTGCCTTACAGTCTCTCCGGATGGAGCAACGAGGACCAGTCCGAGTCCTGACCCTTTTACACTCGAGGAACCGTCCGTATGGAGGATCCAAGTGCCCGGAGCCTGCCCTGCATAGAGAATGGCTTCTTTCTCTGCCTCAGGATATATATTTATGCTGAAGTCTGCCAAGACTTGTGACTTTATCGCTACCCTGGGCTGATAAGTGATATCAAATTCAGATAATTCTATGGCCCATTTCACCAATCTTCCTGAAAATTCTGGTTTGTGCAGGACATTTCGTAAAGGAAAAGTAGTAATCACAACTATCGAATGACTTTGAAAGTATGGGCGTAACTTTAGAGCAGCAGTTACTAGAGCTAACGCCAGTTTTTCTAAAGGTTGACAGCGGGTTTCTGCATCAATTAGAGCTTTGCTAACATAGTAGATAGGAAGTTGTTTACCTTTTTCTTCTCGAACTAGTACAACGCTTACCGATGACTCTGAGACTGCCAGATAGATTAGCAGCTGCTCGCCTTCCACAGGTGTGGTAAGTAGTGGAGGATTGGATAGATATTTCTTTAGATACCTTAATGCCTGCTGACATTCGGGAGTCCATTCGAACTCCTTATTTTGCTTTAAGACATCGAAGAAGCTTTTGCAACGATCAGATGACCGGGAAATGAATCTGCGTAGAGCTGCTACTCTCCCCGTTAGTCTCATGACCTCTTTCTTATCGCGAAGTACATCCGGGATTGATTCAATAGCTTTAATCTGAGCGGGATTGACTTCAATGCCTCGCTGAGAAACAATGAACCCCAGAAATTTTCCCGATCCAACTCCGAAAGCACATTTCTCTGGATTCAATTTCATGTTATATCGATCCAAAATTCGGAAAGCTTCTTTCAGATGTGCCAGATGGTCTTCTGCCCGTTTGGACTTTATCAGTATGTCGTCAATGTATACTTCCATAGTCTTTCCGATATGGTCATGGAACATTCGATTGACTAGACGCTAATAGGTTGCACCTGCATTTTTTAATCCAAATGGCATAACTTTATAACAATACGTACCTCGACAGGTTATGAATGCCGTTTTTTCCTAGTCTTCAGGGTCCATCAGTATCTGGTTGTATCCGGAGTACGCGTCGAGGAAGGTTAACACTTCGTGTCCGGCTGTTGCATCGATTAGCTGATCTATCCTGGGAAGAGGATATGAATCCTTCGGACAGGCTTTGTTCAGATCAGTGAAGTCAATGCAGACTCGCCACTTGCCGTTCTTTTTAGGTACGACAACCACGTTGGCTAACCAGTCTGGGTATTTGACTTCTCGTACTGAACCGATCTTTAACAGCCGATCGACCTCGTCGTTGATTACCTGCTTTCGGAAAGCTCCTTGCTGGCGCGTCTTCTGTTTTACCGGGCGGTGGTATGGATCAACGCGCAGCCTGTGAGTAATGATGTCGGGAGAAATACCTGTCATATCTGCATGGGACCAGGCGAATGTTGCATGCCGCTCTTTGAGGAATCGTAGGATATCTCCCTGCAGGCGCTCGCTCAGCTTAGTCCCCAAATACACCTTTTGTTCTGGTTTATCAGCGAACAGCTCTTCGGGTTCCAGAGCTTCTACTGTTGGCATGTGGTTTTCTTTCTCATCCATCTTGGCAATGAACTCCGGGACTTCGTACTTAATCTCCTCAGGTGCAGTATTCGGTCCCGGGTGCTGTAATTGCTATTTGTTTTCCTCGGGTAGTTTGAGGGCTACCGAGTAACAATCTCGTGCAGTGCGTTGCTCTCCTCGGACTTCACGTATTCCCCACTCAGATGGGAACTTCAACACCTGGTGATAGGTAGAAGGGACGGCTTGCATGTCGTGGATCCACGGCCTACCCAGAATGATATTGTAGGCTAAATCCGCATCGACAACATGAAACGTTGTCACCTTTGCTACCCCCTCAGCCAGAGTCATCAAGGTAATCTCCCCGAGAGTCTTTTTGCTCGAATTGTTGAAACCGGAGAGAACTCGAGATACTGGCACAATCTTATCTGCTAGCTGCATTTCAATTACCACTCGCGACTGGATAATATTCGCAGAGCTACCCGCATCGATGAGTACTCTCTTCACGTCGAACTCCGCACGCGTAGCGTTATGACTAACGCATCAGCATGTGGAAACTGCGACCCATCAGCATCGGATTCCTCAAATGTGATTACCCCTTCTGACCGAGGATGCTTGTTGTTTGTAATGGATACCTTTGCATACTTCTTTGCTGTGAAGGTAACCGAATCTACCTCGATCCCACCCGAAATGACGTTGACCGTTCGTTTTGGAGAGGATGCTCGCGGTGGACCAGGTTTGTTCTGCTGGGCCTTCGCGTGAGTTTGCTTTCCCTTCTCAGTCAGGAACTCCTTCAAGAATCCTTGTTTCAATAAATGGGCAATTTCGTACCTTAAAGCTTTGCAGTCTTCGGTGGTGTGCCCATGGTCGCGGTGGAATTCGCAATACAGGTCTTGATTCCGCTTGCTGGGATCAGTCTTCATGTCTTTTGGCCACTTGACTTTTTCTCCCATGTTTTTGAGTACTGCCATGACCTCCGTCATTTCAACGTTGAAGCTTGGCAGGCTTGGGACCCCATGGGGATTTGATTCAGAATTCTCCCTCCGAGACAGACCCCTATTGCTGTTGCGGCTGCGTCCTTTGGAATTGTTACGCGATTGGTCAGGGTATGGCTCATATCTTGTGCCTGACCTCTCCGTTTCTGCTTTTCCACCGGATCCACTGTTGCGAGCCTGAGCCCTTCCCCGAGCACCTGTTCCAATCAGTTTATCTTCATCGATACGTACCTTGGAATTGTAACGATTGTAGATGTCTGACCAACTGGCTGCTGGGAACTCACGAAGAGACTCGTAGAGCCTTCGTGTGGCCTCTGAGCTCCTGACATCCAAGCTGTTGGTGAACGCGATTGCTGCCCACCTATCTGGTACTTTGGGGAGCATCATACGTTCTCTCTGGAACTGATCCACATACTTGCGAAGTGACTCGTCGGGTCTCTGCTTAATTTCAAAGATATCTTCTACCCGGGTCTCCGTCTTCTGAGCACCCGTGTGTGCCTTTACGAACAATTCAGCCATTTCTGCGAAGGATCCAATGGAGTTGGGTGGCAACATTGAGTACCATCGCAGGGCTCCATCTTCCAGGGTTTTCACGAACTTCTTCAATTGCACAGATTCGATCTCCTCGTCGGTGAGATCACTGGCCTTTATAAAATTGCTGAACATCATGAGGTGGTCGTTGGGATCAGATGTTCCGCGATACCTTGGAATATTCGGCATTTTGAACGTTTTAGGTATCGCTTTTGGGGCTGCCTCCTTCTTCCAGGGCCGCTGTGAATAACGCTGGACGTCAAATTTCTTCAGCGTAGGTGGGGCGCCTGGTATCTGATCGATTCTCTCGTGAAGAGACTTTTGAAGTGCTTCTTGGCTTTTTTTGAATTGTTTGGTGAGAGTTTCTACGACAAGGCTCATATCTGCAGGTGCTGTAGATCCTCCGTTCGTGTTCTGATTGGCCTGAGTCGTTGGATCTGCAGTACCACTACCGTTGTTGCGCTCTTCTCCTTGCCTTGAAGTATGTGAAGAGGGTGCATTGGGGTTAGGTGTTGCAGTGTCAGCCCTTGCAGTTGAGATATTGCTTCTTCGGAGAGAGGTTAGTGCTTCGTTGATTCCCCGGTTTACTTCTGCCTGCTGCTGCATAAAATGAAAAAGTGTTTTCTGCAGGTTCCCTTGGCCAGGGGAGGGACTCCTATGTCGTCGTCTCCTCGGTGGAGTAGCACTCTGAGAGCGCTTACGCCTATACTTCATGACCGGTCCTTGGGAAGATTGTTGCTGCCCATCGGACGAATAATCGGGAGAATACTCAGGAGAATAACTAGGACTGCGTGAAGGGGTGTTTGCTTGTTATCCGCCTATGATGGTTCGCTGGGAATTGCTTTCTGCCATGTTAGTTATGAAACAAAAAGATAGACGGAAATAGATATAATATCAAAGATAGACTCTTTAACCTACGAAAGCTATTGACCGGCTCCCACTGTGGTCGCCAAATTGTTTAACCTAGATCCGATTTTAGGCCAATTAACAATTAAATTTATATTTGCAGAGTCACGATCAATAGTTGAGATTAAGAATTTATACGATGAATCAAACGATATCAATATAGAGCGTTAAAAGTAAAGTATAAATGAAAGCAAGGAGAGGCAAACGTATCGTATCCTTCGTCTCCGGGGAGAGTTGGTCGATATCTGCCACACTTTAGATGATCCAATCGCTAAAATCGTAATTGAAATGTGAACAAAGAGTATATCTGAACGACAGAGAGAGAGTATTCTTATTGATAATGTAGACAAGAAGTAAAAGTTGTTAGAATTGGTTAAAGTAAATGCCATTTATAGGCCTGAGAGGCGCCCGTTGAGGTTGTAGTAACCGTTGGGTGTGGAACCGTCTGGATAAGTAACTGCCAGGCACCCATTCAGCGAAGTTGTAACTGCTGGGCTGCAATGATCGCCTTAACGACCATTTAATGAATGATCGCGTACAATAATGCTAATAACTGCTCATTTAAACTATGCTGACTGTTGAGATGTTCCGTAACTTCCTTGGGTCTGCCCGTGGGAAGTATCTGTCCGGTGAATGTCTGTCCGTTGAAACGTCAGTTCGTGCCACGTGGAAGACACGTGTCATCCTTCAAAGTCCAGTCAGTTTTTATCCAATACAGAAAAATTATATGAACAATGATCAAGTGAAATAGGGTATTTATCAGGTGAGATCGATTTGTTTGAATTAACAATGAGTCTGAATATAATAGTTGCCTTTTTTTCTTTCTTTTCATATCATAACTCTTACAGTAAATTATATACCTATTTGTAATTGAATAAAGTAAGGAAGAGACATTTTGGGGGAGGGGGGGGGGGTGACTATATATAAATTTTAGAGCAACGGTATAACATCGATTGATCTCTTCAACAAAATGAAGGGCGTTAAATCTCAAGACAAAGGAAGGGAATAATGTATAACAAAAGAGCATGAAAATGATATAAATCCTTTACAAATGATAAGAGAAATTCTAAAACATAAGGAATCATCACTTTGATTGTAATTCGATATGAAAATAAAGAATCATATATGTTTGAACTTTTGATGAACTCACCAATGTTGTATTAGTGAGCTTTATAAATCATATTGTTCCTTACCAACACTTAACGATTGAAATAAAATTTTCCAATGTTGTATTCGTGAGCTTTATAAATCATATTGTTCCTTACCAACACTTAACGATTGAAATACAAGTTTCCTGTTGCGAACGTATATGTATTGGTCGATTTCTGTTCGATCACAGTCATCGGTTATGATTTCATAAAGAGGCATTAATTGACTTCGGAATCGTTGTGGTCGGGAAGAAATGGTTTCGTTTACTTCCGTGATCGGTTATGTGCTCATTGCGATCGGATATTTTCAAAGACAGCATTCCAATGGATAACGCAGTTTGCCCTTATCCCAAATTTATCGGAACAAATTTAGCGGATTCAGGGGAAGTGGGTGAAAACGTGCAACTGTTGGGTGAGAAACGTGAGAAAGTGGAGTTCTTCTAGGGTTGAAACTGTTCATCATTTCAACCTATAAATAGGTCTTTATACTCTCATTTTGAGGACACATTGTTATTCTCCCACCTGAAGCAGCATTACCCTCAGTCTTTATTCAGCCATTTAAATATTTTTGCCTTGTTCTTTCAACATACGTAGAATTACTGTTGTCACTAGAGCAATCCTTGTATCAAATTCAGCTGTGGATTGGTTCAAACGTGGAAGAAGGATCATCTCTTTCATTTGAAGCGCCATCCTCTGGCTCCTCAACACAATAAGCTTTTATCGCTTTAATTATTTATCTGCCGCTTGCTCGTTATAGTTGATATTTGCTTTATTTATCGATTGATTCATTCGTTATCTCACTACTTCCAATCTTATCAATTTGTTGTCGCCATTCCGATCGCATAAGCTAGTTTGTCAATCTGCTTATTGTTATCTCAGATATATTGCTGTCGATCACTCATTATATTATCCGATCAAGTATATTCATACTGCATTCATTCACTATCATATTACGTTCGCTCGTCATCGTGTTTATCATCATCGCTGAATCTGTTGTTGTCATCGTAGTTAATCAAAACCGTGCATCCAATTAGGACGGAATCATCTCATCGTAAATTATTGGCTTGCTATTCACTTCGAACTAATCTGTTCATACTTGCCTTCGAACCGTTTATTTGAACTTGACATTGTAAAGTGATATCTGACATCGAATCTGCATCTTTGACATCGATATATTACTCGTTCTCGAATTAAACCGTTAAAGTCCAATTGTTTCACTAACGTAAGCTGCTTATCAATCGGATCGAATTGAGATATAAACGGTCGCCTTAGACTCAACTAAGTATAAATTTAATTGTAAAACCTGATACATTTTTGGGAAATACAGTATGGTGCAACTTTAGAATGGAAAACAATACTTCGAACATCTTATAAAGTGTACGTAAGCTCATAGGATGTAATTAAACAAAAGAACAATACTTTATAACGTTATCATTAAATAAACTGTTACTTAAGTACACAGGGGGTAGTTTAATCATTGGCATCATTTCCAGATGTTTCTTCCGTTCTAGTTTATATTGCAACAAATCTTTATTAGTTCGTTCAAAAAAATAACCACTTTTATATTTATATATAATTTAACTCATAAATTGTTACTTTTATCCTTAATTAAACGATTTACAACCACAAAAATATTTATGAATTATTTTAGATCACAAGTTTTAAATTTGTTTCTTAAACTCCATATAGATTTAAACTAAAACACATAAAGTGGAAAAGAGAATATATTAGTTAAAGTCGGTCAAGGGAGTTAGTCCATTTTTAGTTAATTAGTTAAGTACTTGAAAGAGGGCTGAATATATTGGTGGAAGCAAAGTGAGAATATATATACAATTCTTTTCTTTTCTCTTCTCTCTATCTTTTTCTTACCTTTCTATTATTATGTGTATTAGATAAAAAATCACTGAGGCCTCGAACAAGGGCTCGAGACCTGATATAGGTCTGTTTTACGAGGCGAATCCACGAAAGGAAGCGAAACGACTCTCCGCCTCGGAAAGTCACCTCGGAAAATGAGGAATATTAAGTTCTAAGCATCAAGCTCGGAAAGATCATCACAATAACATGATCCCCAAGCAAGACACCTCGCTGAAGAAAGCCTGATCTTTGTAACTGTCGACCATTGCTCTGGCATTTAAGGAGAAGATCAAGAGTTGACTACAATCAAATATGGAGTAATGGCCATAAAGTCATAATTATTATAGCTATAACGATTTTCTTCCTTGATTATAAATAGGACTCATTTGTAATCAAGCAGGACATCCGGAAATACAAAATACTTGACTTATACTTTTTACGCTCTGTCTCGTTTATCATTTGGATCTTTCTTTGCCTCGTTTACTCTTTCAAGTCCTTGTCTAATTCAAATTGGTCTTAGCTCAAATATAACTTTGATACAAGCAAATTATCAATAAAACCCAAAATAAATTCGATTTGTTGCCCTATCCCGATTTAGGCCAACACTAATTGGCGCCGTCTGTGGGGACATTGGTAATAACGTTTGTTCCAAAATCTACAGTTTCAAATTCCACATAAAAATGGTCGACGTCCTCAATGAAAATATTTCTATCAAAATACCAGATCAAACAATAGGAGCCACCGAAACTGATTGGGGGAGGGGGGTTTCGATTCCTCCAACCGGCTCGACACCGCCTGTTAGCCCCATTCCAACAATTAACTCCACTCCATTGGTAGGACTAACACCATTAAATGGATCCACTCCCCCCAATCGGCCCAACACCTCCCGTAGGAGCAGTTTTAGACGATCCAACCTCTTCAAACTTTAGTGACCCATTCCAATAATTCCTGGTGAACTCATTGCAACCGATGCGAGAACATGCAGCTGTTCAAGCAACCGTGCAGGCTCAATTTAATGAACAATTTTGAAGCTCCTTGTAGGGTCTCGTTGGGAATGGAAGAGTCCCTCCCAGCCAAGCGATACTCCCTTCGTGATGTTTAATAGGGGAAATCCCAACACTATTCCCATAGGCACCAACATGGGAAGTTTCCTAAATGGGATCACGTCTCGGGGCTCGGGGACTACAGTCCCTGCAATGTCTCAAACAAGAGTCGCATCCGACATTGAGAAGTGGAAGGAGTTTGAAGCACGCATAGAAAAATGGCTCGAAAATATGCCAGGGGTTCGAAAACCTCAACGCACGCTAGACATCGAGAAATGTCGCCAACTACCCTTCAAGCTTAAAGCTGCTCCAGCACCCGTCCCAAAAGATTTCATATTACAGATTTTGAAGAAATACGATGGGACAACGGACCCAGTCGACCATATAATTGAGTATATGCCCCTAGTTAAAAGTAATGACTTAACCCCAATCGAAAAGGAACACATGTTCTTGAAGAAATTCGCCGATACCTTGGAAAAAGGAGCGCTGCGTTGGTACATGCTCCTTCCCTCCGAGACCATCTCCAGCTTCGACGAATTGGCAGATATGTTCATCAAGGCTCACCCTGGAGCCCAGAATATTCTCAAGAAAAAAGAGGATATCTTCGACGTAAAGCAAGGATACCTCAAGCCAATCAAAGACTTCCTTAAACGCTTTTAGACTGAGAGACTGGATCTGCCAAAAATGGATGACAGTTTGGCAATCATGGCCTTTGAAAAGAATCTCAATGTGGGTAATTCAGAGGCCACAACTAAATTAAAGAAAGAGCTCCAGCAATGGCAAGCTCGAACTTGGGATGAATTGTATGATCGGGCCACGACAAAGATTAGGCTCGAGGAAGTAGAGTGGAGAAAGACAGGTCAAGGCCATTCCTATCGAGGTCGATCTGAGTCCTCTCGACGCGCCAATGCGCCACGAGGGAACTCGAAAAATTGATATGAACCATAATACGGGGCTTAAAAGCAACACATAAGTAAATGCCTCGGAAGGCACCAGCACGTGAGCCAGCGGCTCGGAGGAAAATCTGGATCATCCTCCAATCAAAAGTCCTCGGGCCCGTCTTTGGTGTCTAAGGAGAAAGATTTTCCTACGATTTCCGAGTACGATTTCACCATATCGACCACCGAGCTGGTAAATACGATCAAAGGGATGACTGATGAAGGTGTGAGGTTATCCAAAGATATGAGAATGCCTGCGAGCAAGAGTGACCAAACTCAACATTACGAATTTCACATGGATTATGGGCACGCAACTGAGGGTTGTAAAGCATTACGTCTCGAGGTGGCCCACCTTCTCAAGAAGGGAGTGCTAGCTGAATATCTGACTGATGAAATAAAGCATAACTACTTGAAGAATAGGAGAGAGGAGAAACCACTTTGAACACAATTACCGAAAAGGGTAGTGAATGTCATCACTGGAGGCTCCGAGGTAAACGTGATAAACTTTGCCACTGCAAAGAAAATTGCAAAATCATTAAATATTGCGGAGAAAAGAGTAAGAGTTGGGGGATCAGATAAAGAGATGGTGTTCAACAAAGAAGATTGTGATGGGATGATATTTTCCTACCATGACGCGCTAGTGATCACACTTAGGATCAATGACTGCGATGTCAAACGAGCTCTAGTTGATCCTGTCAGCTCGGTAAACATCATCAACTATGGGGCGATCAAGAAGATATAGTTGAAGGACCTTGTCGTCCCAAAGGCAACCATATTAACAGGTTTCAACAATTCCACCGAGAAGACCTTGGGAGAGATAACCCTCACTACAACTGCAAAGGGGGTGGACAAGAAAACTACCTTTCAAGTGATGGCCGAGGACATGGCCTACAACGTCATTCTTGGGAGGCCTTGGATCCATGAAATGGGAGCCGTACCATCAACCATGCATCAGGTAATCAAGTTCTCAACCCTGTGGGGGTAAGAACCATTCGAGGAAAGCAGCGAATAGCACGAGAATGTTATTCGATTGCAATGAACAGTACAGTCGCCCCCATCGGGTATGGTCAACATGGCACGACCCCTCGTCTATTCTACCTAAAGAAAATGAAACCTAGTAATCAAGCCTTGCCTTATGCACGTGATTACTAGAGGAGGGGGAGAAGAGGCAAATGGGAACTTGCCAAAATGATCGATTGTTTGGACTAAAAGTTTTTCTTTAGGACTCAAATAAACGAAGCATCGACAACTGGAAACTCCACCAGGCAAAACCCTTGGGGAACGAGCGTGAAACGACCTCGGTCAGTCGTTTCAGAAGTTAGGACTCTGATTGGCGTGCCGATAATTTTAAAATATTAGTAATGTCTATTAGGACCTGTCTGTAAAATTTGAGCTAAATCAGACCTCATTTGGTAGGCATCGGAACAAGGTTTAAGTTTTTATTGTTAATAAATATTAAAAAGAGATTTTCGAGCTCGGTTTTGGCGAACTAGCTCCGATTTGAAATCTGAAAGCGCCGTTAGGTTCGTATGATTATTTGTGACTTTTGTGATTTTTTGAAAGTGAATTTCGAGGTTGTTCGGCTAGTTTCCGCTAAAATGTCGAAAGTTAAATAATTTGACATATTTTCATTTAAATTCGCGTCCGATTTGAGATCCGCTTTAGCGAGTGTGTTACATATATTTTGTACAACTTGTATGCAAAAGTTGAAACTATTTCGAATATCGTAGGGTACCGTTTTAATTTTCGTCGAGAAAAGAAAAGAAAAACAAACAAAAAAATAAATAGAAACGGTGGTCCTTAGACAAAGTTAGATATGGGAAACATAAATAGAACGAGGATTGAGAAGAGAAAACGCAGCAGAAACAAAAAAATGCCAGAAAATAAGAAAAGAGCCGGAGAAAAGTAGAATTTTTACCCTGAAACATTCATGTAATGATCTTAATGTATTATTTTAGTTTATTACGTGTGTTTAAATATATTTTGACGGTAAAAAATTGGGATATTAGACATCGTTTTAATAAGTTCACTTAATAGTTTAAAGGGTCAATTGGACCCCGATAATAAAATTGATTATATATTCGTACTCAGTGAGTTATGGGCAATATATAAATGTAATTTATTTAGAGTTTGGTTATGTGACCTTAAACCCTGTACACAGGCCTGGCCTGCGTATTGCGTATGCGAATAGGGTATCAGGTTCCTAACCGGATTGCCCTAAGATATGAGGAATGAAGCCTTTAGCCTAATTTGATATATTTTCTGCTTATTGAATAGAGTGGGATCGTTTGGCAATGAAACCAAAGGATAAAGCGGTTGTTGATTAGCAATGCTAACTTTTGGGAGAGGTAAGTGTTTATATCCATTTCTTTGGAGGCAGCTAGCCTCGTGGATTTTCTACGTGTTCCTCACGTGTGTAGCTGCCGATAGGAATACTCCTTACGCTTTAGCTTTGAATTTACATTATATATTATATGTTATATCCTGTTGTTGGTATTACATTGAGGATCTGAGCATTGTACTCTGGCTGTGAGTTGGTATCTATTTCCCGGCTGTCGATGAGAGTCCCGCGCCGGTGAAGGGTTATTATTGCATCACATTGCATTCATATGCATTATATGCCATTCATATGCATTACATTTTATATCATATTGGGTGCAGGAGTATTCCGCCCCAGGAGCAGGAGTATTCCGCTCCATTGTATCATATTGAGGGCAGGAGTATTCCACCCTAGGAGAGTGCAGGAGTATTCCACCTCTGGTTTATATCATATTGGGTGCAAGAGTATTCCACCCCAGGAGCAGGAGTATTCCGCTCTTATGTCAGATACTGAGTGCAGAAGTATTCCGCCTCAGCTTTACATTATATCGGGTGCAGGAGTATTCCGCCCCAGGAGCAGTAGTATTCCGCTCCATTGTATCATATTGAGGGCAGGAGTATTCCACCCTAGGAGAGTGCAGGAGTATTCCACCTCTGGTTTATATCATATTGGGTGCAAGAGTATTCCACCCCAGGAGCAGGAGTATTCCGCTCTTATGTCAGATACTGAGTGCAGAAGTATTCCGCCTCAGCTTTACATTATATCGGGTGCAGGAGTATTCCGCTCCAGGAGAGTGCAGGAGTATTCCGCCTCTGTTTATATTATATCGGGTGTAGGAGTATTCCGCCCCAGGAGCAGGAGTATTTCGCTCCAGTTGGTTATCAGATTGGATTCCCCTCGAATGCAGGAGTATTCCGCTTCGAGATGGGATTACGGGCACATGTGACCCTTTGCATCATATTTCATTTCATTTCATTTCGTCGCATTTCATTTCATTTCATACCATTGTGTAGACTTGTGGTATATGACTACTTTTCTGCTTATATATCCATTGCTTATTTGTAGTAGATATGTTTCTGGCTCGCATCCCTGGTTGAGCTTATAGTTTCTTACGTGTTTCTGGTTATTATCTGGCTCTGCCTTTTCATAATTTAAATAAGAGGAATTTGGTTTATCTGTTTCTTCTCCCTGACTAGCTATCCTATTCTTTGAGGTGGCTAGTCTGCCCCACTTATTGAGTCCTTTTGACTCACCCTTGTTTGTTGTTTGTTTTTGTCTATCTATTTCATTTCGGCAGGTTCGCTCCAGGATCGAGTTCGCCACGTTGCGAAGGAGCGAAGATGGCTTCAGCTGTCAGGGTGAGCCAGCTTTTATTCCGGATGGCCACCAGTTTATTGATTATTATTTAAGTTGCATTTTTCTCCTTTCAGGAGGTATCTGTCTTCTTTTGTACTCTTAGATGTCTAGTCTGAATAGCCCTAAACCTAGTACGTTGGGTAGTCAGCAGTAATTTTCTTTTGTACAGCTTAGAGGTGTCAAAATGTCTGTGTGTTTTTTTTAGTCTTGTCTTTATTTATGAATTGTTATATTTATTTTCCTAATTTAATTGGTAAGGGTTCGCCCGACGGGTCTAGGGGAGGATGTCGGGTGCCTGCATGGCCAAACCAGATTCCGGGTCATGTCAGAGCGATCACCTCACCGAGGGCTACCCTTGAGAACTCGCTCAATAAGTTCATATTTTGATCTTATAGCATTTCTGCCTAAGTCCTGTTATGACCAGACACTTACTATAATAAAGGCTCGCATATGCATTTTATCAATGAAATAAACTTTGATTCAACATCTCTATATTGTCATTTGATATGCATAAGCCAATTGTAAGTTAAGCCTACGGCTCGAGGGCGAGACGTCGTCCTAAGCTAGCTCGAAAATAATGAAGAGTACTAAAAGTCTTGCAAGAAAATTCAATATTTTCGAAGAGAGAATTTCCATTAAGAAAAGGGCTCAGAGGCCAGAGCATTTACAAACACAAGCGGCCCGAAGGTCTTAACTAAATGACGACAAAAATAAATAAAAGTACTACTCTAAGCCTCCGCCTCGGAGTCATCTTCCTCCTCGTCTGAGCTTCCGCTGCTCGAAGGAAGATTTTCCATCAGTTTTTAAGCCACGGCAACATCCCTCTCTCCCTTGGTGATCTCGGCAGAGAGGTCAATCCTGCTACGACACTTCTTCAGAGTCTTTAGCCTCATTTGAGTGATGGCCTAGTTCTTGTTAACCTTGGCTCGTTTCCTCCTTAGCCCCTACCTTGAGGAGAAAGAATTAATTTTGCTCCTAAAAAACTTAATCTCGTTTTCGAGCTGATCTTTCTCCTTGACTAGCTGCTCCTTCTCCCCAGTCATTTCATTCATCTTGAGCATCTTCTACTTCTAGTCAGCATGGAATTTCTTGGCCCGCTCATTAATAGTTGACTAGGCCTCGGCTCTCATCCTTTTTAGCTCGGCATCATAAAGCTCTTTTAAACGATCTATCTTCTCCTCGACTGCAAATTTGGCTTCGAGGGCTTTGAGCATCTAAAGATCAGATTTATTAGCAGCATCTTTGGCTCGATCAAGTTTGAGCCTCGCGCTTAACAACTCTTTCTGAAGACCTATCATTTAAGCCTCGAGAGCTGCTCGCTCTCGCCTCCATCCGGCCCTCATTTTCCTAAGGTTCTCGTCTCGACGACCTTCGATCTCGGAAGCCCTGATGGAATTGATGTAGCACTACAAAGGAAAAACCTAAAGAATCAGGAAAAGAAACAAATACAAGGCTGAAAGGGAAAAGCTAAGAAGAAAAAAAAAACAAAAATGAACGGCATGCTGAGCAGCATCGTCCATCAAATCAGAAATATGGGATTCCCCAAGGCGATCACGTTCCTTGGGATCCAAGAGTCCATGAAGACTAATCGGGACCTAGACATCACCATCTAGGAGACAATGCTCGGAAGGAATTTCGATATAACGAAATTATCTCCAAGAAGATGCGTCGGGGGCAGGCTCGGAAGCAGCTCGAGAAGTCTTGTCTCTCACTCGAGATGGCCGAGCATCATCCATTTCCACTACCGCTACAGATGAAGGTTGAACTTCCCCCTGTCTTTATCAGTAACCTGAACTGGCTCAGGCTCTTGGGTAGGGTAAACCACAACCCTCTCATGACCTTTCTTCACCTCATCGGTAGGAGTAAGCTCGGGGAAAGGGACATGCTCTAATCTTGCCTATTTTGCCTCTGGAGTTTTCCCCGAGGACAACTCCTTCTTTTTCAAAATTGACAGAAAAAAGAGAAAGAATGATTGTCGAAAAAATGAAGCGAAAGGAAGGATAATTGAAAAGGGAAAACACTCAACTTGTTTTAGCCCCAAGGTCTGGTGACCCCTCGGGGACTATCCCTTTTCTCTCTTCCTCCTTCCCTTTTTCTTCTTTCCCCTTCGAAATATTCCCAATCCGACCTTTAAGGGCATTTAAAGCATGCCCAGCCTCAGGGACTTCCTCCTTCTTACCCTTTTTCTCTTTCTTTCGCTTTTTCTCCTTCGGCGCGGTAATCACCCTCTTTGGGAGACCTACAACAAAAAAAGCCGATGATTCACCGAGATAAGATGACTCGAGGAAAATGTCCAAGATAAAAGGTTGGTTTGAGAACAACTCACCATGCCGTTTGCATGTCCATCGATTCTTATCCAAAAGCAGCAAAAACCATCCATGATCTTTCCTATCTAGGTTTGGCATCGATAATAGCATGAACCCATTGAGTCAAATCCTTCAGGCGAGAAATTAGGATCACCTCCGCTAAAAAATCATAAACGAAGAGTTAAACAAGGAAAAATCGAAGCAAGAATAAACAAGGAGAAAATACTCACGTGATCGATTCCATCGCTCGTGGAAACCAGGCTTCAAGGATAAAAGGTCAGTAGGCAGGAGGACAAAGCGCTCGTTCCATCGACGATCCTCGATGTCCTCGCTCTTCGCGATCAACGAGTACGAGCTTCGCTTGTTGAGCTGGACAACTCCATCCTTGTGAAGGGAGGTGTAGAAGAGGTACAAAAGGTGATCAAGGGTGAAGGTGACCCCGGGTAACTTACTCAATAATTTGAGGCGTTGAACGTGCCTCCACATCCCAGGACCAATTTGGGCTATGCATAACTGGTAGGTACGGCAAAAAGTGTCCAATACCTCGGGAATAGGAAGAGAAAAGCCAATCGTGAAGGGGTAGGTAAAAACGAAGGAGCGTCACTCGACTCTATCGCACACTCGGCTCTCGGGGGCAGGAATAGCAACCTTAACCTCGGGGCCCCAATTGCAATCAGAACGAACCAAATGTATGTTCCCCTGTCAAGGATATTCTTTTTCCTTTTGACTTCTGACTCGGTCTGAAGCTACATGATGAAATCCTTCGAGAGGTCAATCTTGGAAGGACTAACGTGGTGGGGTCTAAGCTCGAGATCATATGAACGAAGTCCATCGTCACCAGCATCTCTCATGATGACATCCTCATCGTCCACCACAACTATCTCGGCAGCTTCAGCAGTGGCTGGACGCTGTTCTTGATCTAAACTACTTGGGCGAGGTAGATCCTCCATGTTAAAATCAGGAGGGAAAATTACGTTCAATGGTTCAGAAACGTTAACTAGTTCGCCACCAACAATCATGGTGTCAACAAAAGAAGGTGAAGAATTTGGTGAATTTTGTTGACACATTCCTTAAAATTCCCTAGACGACAAAGACGATTCAAAGATTTTTTTACTGTTAAAAGCAAGAAGATGTGTGAAGAAGAAGAGGAGGAAGAGGTGTAACTATATATAGGTTAAAACGCCATGATAACAATTGCGTGGGGAAGGCAAAACAAGATATCGCGCTCAATCAATGATCGCCACGGTTGATTGATGGGAATATGGAGTAACAACCACCACTTTTGAATTTCACGGCACAAAAACAGCCACGTCAATCTCCTGCCTAAAATTCATTCCACTCCTCGACAGATCTGGCGACCACTCGAGGAGTGGGGGATCTATCTGTATTGGATAAAAAATCACTGAGGTTTCAAGACCTGATACGGGTCTTCTTTACGAGGCGAGTCCACAATGGGAAGCGACACGACTCTCCGCCTCGGAAAGCCACCTCGGGGAATGAGGAAAACTAAGTTCTACGAATCAAGCTCGGAAAGATCGTCACAACAACGTGATCCCCGAGCAAGACACCTCGCCGAACAAAGCCTGATCTTTGTAACTATCGACCGTTGCTCTGGCATTTAAGGAGAAGATCAAGAGCTGACCACGATCAAATGTGGAGTAATGACCATAAAGTCATAATTATTATAGCTACAACGATTTTCTTCCTTGATTATAAATAGGACTCATTTGTAATCAAGCGGGACATCCGAAAATACAATACTTGACTTATACTTTTTACGCTCTGTCTCGTTTATCAGTTGGCTCTTTCTTTGCCTCGTTTACTCTTTCAAGTCCTTGTCTAGTTCAAACTGGTCTTAGCTCAAATATAACTTTGATACAAACAAATTATCAATAAAATCCAAAACAAATTCGATTTATTGTCATATCCCGATTTAGGCCAACACATTTTGTAATGATTTTACTCAAATTATAGCAATTATCTCAGCCAATTGTTGTTAGACTGTAATTTCATGTTTCTTGTTAAAAAGCTCACCAATCATGTTTTGCTCATTTTTACCAGAGACGGCTTTATTCAGAACGTTCGAATCCATAGGTTGTTCATGTGTTCATTCTGTCGACTCTATCTTAGACAGGAATATGCGGGAGGATCACAAGCAAATAAATACTACTATGAAAACTATGTTGAGTCCACCTGAAATGATTATTTTATCATGACTGTGGACTGAGATAACAAATAGCTAGGGCCTAGGAGTTGAAATTTGAACAGGTATATTTGAGTATTGAGGGCTAATTTGTAAGTCCTTGACTTTTTTAAAGACTAAAGTAGACAAAAAGTTACCGTGGACAAATGTAAAAAGGATCATTTAAGGTGACTTTCTGCTTCCACATTTTTCACACAAACACAAAGAAAAGAAATGTGAAATTGCAATTAAGAGCGGAATGTAGTCGTAAATCGTACCGTATCTACTGAATTAATACACCTCTTATGTCTCTGCCCCTGCTATCAGAGGCGGCTAATCTTGGTTTAAACGTTTTGAGTTGATAATACTTCACCCATCTCATTTTATTAGTTGATTTTGGTTAAAATTTTCTTTCGAAATAGTTTTTACTTCAGGAATCCAACACGAAATTTATTAGTTGTTTTCAATTATACCCTTAAATATTAAAGAAGTACTAGTTCTTTTTAATACTCCTCTATCAAAAAATATCTAATTGGATAATTTGATAAAATATACATTTTATTTATTAGTTTTTAATATGTGTAGAAAACCTTAAAACGACAGCTAAAATGAGACGGAAGGAATAATATATGTTTTAGTGATTTTTCAGATATGCTAAGTTTAAGTCAAAATTACTGAGTTTCCATAAGTTTCATACCTGTTGTTGTGTCTACATCATATTCATTGTCATCTCGGCCTTTAAACTAAATATCGATGTGGAAATATATATCGAATTGTAATTTAGTAATAAATATTTTGGCAAAATGAATATCTTAATCGAACCCGATAGGGACAAAAGAACGAGAAATAATTTAGTGCTACAAGCGTTTGTTGCAAGTCGCAAGACTCTCGACATAGACCAAAACGCAGAAGAAAAGAAACTGCTAGAACAGGCCTCATCATATTCTCTCTTAGACGTCAAATCATACTGCTTTTGTCCCATTTCATTTGTGGTAATTTTTTATTATTTTATTTTTAAAAAGTTAGTATTATTTTAAATTTACTAACAATATAGCTATAACCTTCTTACTGCATATTTATAGTGACACAATATATTTATCGCAATGAATTCTTTGGTCTTTTGAGTTAATTGAAAGAATGTAAATATAAATAAACATTTGATTTTTTTTATTTCAATATTTATATTTTAAGATAAGTAAGTGCAATTTATCTTAATATTTCAATATTTGACTTTGTTACGGATATGTAAGTGCAATCTAAATTTATCTTATTCTATTAAAAGAAAATGGAGGGAGGGAGGGAGTATCATTTAAAACTTTGGGATTTTTACCCCACATAACCGTTCCCAACCCTTATCCACTTTTTGTAACCATATTTTATCCTTTCT
This sequence comes from Petunia secreta, assembly GCA_029990175.1. Lineage (NCBI taxonomy): Eukaryota > Viridiplantae > Streptophyta > Magnoliopsida > Solanales > Solanaceae > Petunia > Petunia secreta. Next base: position 64,980,934 of record JARKIP010000035.1, read on the forward strand.
TTCTTTTCCTAGCATATTTATTAAATATAATTTGATGATATAAATATTAAAAAATATAGGACAAATAAATATATATATATATATATATGTGTATACATGTGTATGGAAGCTATATATACAAATTATCAATCTATTATATTTGATATTTTAATTATAAAATAAATTTTAAATATAAATATTGTGTCTATATTATGTTAGTGCTAAATGACTTGTTAATATGGAATATTAAGGGCTATTTATGTGGAAATCCCTAAAACTTTACTAGTATCTATTAACTAAATAGAATGGAGGGAGGGAGGGAGGGAGTATCATTTAACTTTTCTTTCCAAGTAGCAAAATCTACCTTAAAATAGCATGAAACAAAATAAAAAAGAAAGCACGCGATTGAAAGCCTTTCCCTCCGAAAATTTCTACATATAATTGGAAGAAACTTCAAGGAAACTCAAATCCCTTCAGCAAATTCCAACCATCTTTGAACTAAGATTATTATAATCATTCCACTGATGAAAATTGAAACATATCAGCTCCGTGCATGTACCATTTCTCATATAAATATCCCCATTCACCCCTTTCACTAAGAATGCTCTCGCCTTCATCTTCTTCTTTTTTTCTCCATTCATTATCAAATTTCCAAAAAAAAAAAGTATAAAAATGTATGGAAACTGTGAATTAGAAAATGATTTAGCCATTCTTGAATCAATTAAATGTCACTTACTTGAAGACTGGGAAACTCCAATAACAAGTTCCGAGTCCAACAACTCAACAACCTCGGATACAAGAAGAAGCAACAGCATTGAGACAAACATGTTTCCTAATTACTTGTCCAATGAATTTGATACAGAAGCAGACATGTTTCTTTACAATTTCCTTAATGAAGACATTAGCTACGGATTAGAGCCATCTTCTGATTTTTCAATCCCCAGTATCAAACTGGAGCCTGAAATATTAAATTTTTCATCGTGTACGGCGGCGGAGGTAACAACTACGCCGCCGCAGCCTCCGAAGGCGAAGCATTATCGAGGAGTGAGACAGCGGCCGTGGGGAAAGTTCGCAGCAGAAATAAGGGATCCAGCAAAAAATGGAGCAAGGGTGTGGTTGGGTACGTATGAAACGGCGGAGGATGCAGCGTTTGCTTATGACAAAGCAGCGTTCCGCATGAGGGGTTCGCGTGCAATGCTGAATTTTCCATTAAGGGTTAATTCTGGTGAACCTGAACCCATTAGAGTTGGTTCAAAGAGATCATCAACGTCGCCCGACCATTCATCAACGACGACGAAGAAGAGGAAGCCAAATGGGTCTAGCCATTGATGAAATTCTTCTTGTTCTTCCAACTGATGATGTAAATTGTTATACAATTACTGTAAAAGAGACAAGTCGAATATATGTGTTTCTTTCCTTTAAGTTTTACCTAAAACTTGTCAAACGCCTAAAATGGAGTTACAGCTTACAAGTTTCTTGACGCAGAGGTTATTAAGATTTGAGACTTCTGGATTTTCACGTTAGATCAAAGATATGTATTCCTTTTTCACTTAATTGTTTAACCATCTGTCATTTGGTATATGTAACTCAGTAATCCAAGTAATCCCTGTTTATAACTGATATGGAGGTAAAACGTACCATAAGAAGTTTTTCACTCATAGGACTCGGAAGTTTTAAAGGTTTCATTCGGTAGCACTCAAACACAAGATATTTGAATATATATGAATTAATATATTTGATTGAATGTGGAGTTTACCATGAAAGACTTTTGAAACTTGTACTTAAAACATATCATAATATTTTGTGTGAATATGAATCTTTTTTTTTTTGTTTTTTTTTATTTTAGCAAAATACCACTAAACTTATAGCTTAGCGGCTAATTTTATTACTAATAAATAAACAAAACAATAAATTCAGTCTTAACATCATAAATAAGCTATAAACTTGCTAAGATTAAAAAATGTAGTGGTACTATAGCAATATACCCAAGCATTGCATTCACCTCATTGGGTTGAGCAAAGTATAATGCTAATACCATCAATTGAGGCAAATTTAACACTTGGATAGTATGCTTTACATGAATCACCACACTACTTAAGAGTAATATGTATGAAAAACTAATGAAATATATAGTAGTTAAGAATTTGATTAAAATTATGAGAAATAATCTTGAAAAGCATCCTTGAATATGTTACAGTGTATCCTTGATGAAGCATCCAAGAGTAGAGCCAAAAAATGGAGTGATAGCTCTTGCATAATAGCTCATTGAGGAGTTAAAAAATCTGTCTGCTCCCTTATATTTCCTCCTTTGCGCGCATAACAGCCCCTCGCTCGCCAAGGGTGCTCGTTGAGGCGAGCAAAAATCTGCCCGCATTTCCCTTGCACCCTCAGGATCGCTCGCTACCTTAGCTCATTGAGGCGAGCAACTTGCTGCCCAGAAAAAAGCACGCTGCATCAGTTCAAAAAATTGCTCACTGGGTACGCTCGTTGAGTCGAGCAACTTGCCGCTCATCTTTCTCGAGCGCCTCCAACTTCGCTTGCTTGGAAAGCTCGTTGAGCAAGCTAATTTTCTGGACGCCACTCAACAAAAAACTTGCTGCAATGCTACCCAACAACTCATTCCAAACAAGATCAACGCAACCCCATATCTACAAACATGAATAATTTCCATTTCAAAATATTGCACAATTCCAATAAAACCACCATGAGCTAGATGAATATTCACACCATGAACTAGAAAAATGAGTGTACCTACAAAAAAAAGAGAACAAAGTTAGTAGTAAAAGCCTCCATGCTCTCCTCCACATGGATTCGAGCATGAAGAAAAATTCCACCTCCCTTGTTTCTAGACATTCATCCTCGGCCTAGTGCGAATGTATGGTTCATTACACTTATCCCCATTCACCAACCTCCTTCCCATGCTATCTAATTCATGAAACGAATTGACCATGACATGTCCTTCATCAAGAGCCAAGTTCGCCAAGTAATCCGAAAATTTATTCCCTTCTCTAAATACATGCATCACAACCACCTCTCTACCCTCCATCAAACTCTAAATCTCCTCCATTATTTGTACAATTTTTCAAGGTACCTCCCAAATTTTTGTCACTATGTTCTTGAGCAACATTGAGTCCGTTTCAACAAATAACTTGTGCATAGGAAGTAGAAGCCACATACCTCAAAGCCATAAGAATTGCAGTTGCCTCCGCTTGAGTATCTGTGGTCATGCAATCTTCCATCTCCCTAACACAAGCATCCACAATATCACCCCTGTCATCCCGGACACAAGCCCAAGAACTAACACCTGGATTATCTCTAGAAGCACCATCCGTATTAATTTTGATCCACCCCACCTGAGGCGGACTCCACAGAACCTTTGTCATCACAAGCTTAGGCATATGATCCCTTAACACCGGAAACAAGTCCTCCCACCTACCCAGGTGCATACTGAAAGTTTCTCCTGCGAACTCTCAACAACATGATAATATGCTGAGTGACAAGATACACCAACCTATGAGTTGAGGTCGACCCACCATGCCTTAAATTATTCCTCCGTTTCCACAACTCCCACAAAATAAAGATGGGGATAGCATGGTAAATCAACCTCAAGACCCAGCTACCAGGAGCATCCCACCACAAATTTATCACTTGTGTCAAGTGCAACCCATTAAAATTAAGACGTGCAGGACCTCTAAAATATTTCCAGACATATTGTGCCATAAGCGCAATCAAAATACATGGGAAACAGTTTCCACATTAGGGTTCACACAACAATGAGACCTAGAGGGGAATTGAATACCCCACCTCTTCAGCATATTATCTAAGGGCAGCTTAAATTTCCACAATCTCCATAAGAAAAATGACATCTTAAAAGAAATACCTTTTATCCAGATGTACTTGTAGAGATCACTTAGCTTCTTCCTTTGCCTCACCAAATGATAAGCTGATCGGACTGAAAAAGTGCACCGAGGCTCCAGCATCCAAAAAGGCCTGTTCTTCTGGTCAAGACAAATAGGAGTCTTGACATTATGAATCACGTGCTCAGCAATGTTTTCATGCAATAGCTCCCTGAGACGCTGCTCCAGCCATACTCCATCCTCAAAAACTTCATAGACACACATTACGGTCTCATCACACGGAAACTCAAGAGGAACTGCTTGATACAACAGACCAAGTCTAGTCCAGTTATAAAGCCAGAAGTATGATTTGCCATTTTTTAGCTGCCAAATTATCTCATGATCCATATCATGCCTTCTTTCTAACATTTTCTTCCATGCATAAGTGCCCTTCTTCCATGGCACCACCACAGAGTGATGCTTTTTCAAGTATTTGTTGCTCATATAGTCTCTCCACAGAGATTGCTTGGTACGATAATTCCACCAAATCTTTGCAAATAAGGCCTTGAAAATATCATACAAGCTCCTAAAGCCAACTCTACCTTCATTCAGAGGATGACATAGTGTCTTCCAAGAAGCCCAATGCCTGCTATCCTGGCCCACAGTGTTACTCCAGAAGAACTTGGCAAACATCCTGTGAAGTTGAGCTACCACCCCAGAATGGAGGTCACAAGCAGATAGCAAGTGAATAGGCATGCTCTGAAGTACTAAGGAAATCAGAGTCGCCGGTCCACCTATGGAAAGAAGTTTACCAGTCAAGGAGTTAAGCTTTTTCTGCACTTTCTCCACCAGCTCATTGTAGTGACTCCTAGCATAATAAATAGGCACACCAAGATACATGAAAGGAAAATCACCCCTCGATATCTCAGTAACATCAAGCACCTTGTCAGCTATCAATTATGAAATCTTGACATGCATATACACATTACTCTTCTCCTTATTGATTTTTTGACCGCTGGAAAGCTCATAACTAGTAAGAGTTTCCATCACCAATTTCAAAGAGCCCTCCTCAGCAGATGAAAAAATAATCATATCATCAGCGTACGCCAGGTGATTAAGGTAGGGACTCTACTTTGGCATCCAATACGGCACAAAGTTATCATCCCTATGCAGTGCATTCAGAGATCTAGAAAGGCACTCAACAGCAAGTAAAAATAAGGTAGGGGATAGAGGATCACCTTGTTTCACCCCCTGGAAGACTGGAAGAACCCATATGGTTGGCCATTAACTAGCATAAAGTTCCAGTTATTACACAGGGTCCTGTAGACCATATCAATAAATATCTCACAAAATCCCATCCTCCTTAGGGCCTTTGTTAGAAACAATCATGACACCCTATCATACGCCTTAGTCATATCTAAGTTGATTACCACATTAGTCGGTTTCCCTCTGTCAGCAATGTCATGCACAATTTCTTGCACCGGCAGATATTCTAAAAAATGCTCCTTCTTTTCACAAAGCCAGACTGCTGCGGTGAAATAATTTCAGGCAATAACATAGAGAGCCTATCATGGATTACTCTGGAGAATACCTTATTGCTGAAGTTGCTCAGACTAATTGGTCTCATGTCTGAAAATGTAGCAAAATCTTTCCTTTTAGGCAGGAGAACCAAGTTAGTAGCAGTGATGTAACGAGGCAGTAAATGACCCCGAAAGAATTCCTTTACCATTTTAACCACACCAGCACCAATAATATCAAAACAAGAGTGGTAAAAGGCACCAGTAAAACCATCAGGGCCCTCTGTAGAGTCAGCATTAAGGCCAAAAACCACCTTTTTCACCTCATGTTCATCTGGCTCAGCAATAACAGCAACATTCTGGTCCTGTGTAACAAGACTAGGTAGGTGATCAAGTATTGAAAAATCATCTGGCGCCGGATCATTAGAAAACTGAGCCTGAAAAAATCTAATTGCCTCCAGGGCTATGTCTGTATCGTTCTCAAGCCAAGAACCAGTAGCATCCTGATTTCTTCCAACCTGCAACCTCTTCTTTTTTCCATTTACATGAGCATGAAAAAATTTTGTGTTTCTATCCCCGTCTTTTGTACCACTGCATGCCAGCATTCTGCTTCTAAAACTATTCCTCCAGAGCATAAAAATGAATCAACCATGCATTCACTCTCTGAAGTCTCTCTCTATTGTACCTAGTGGGATGCTCCTCGAACTCCTGTTCATATACCTAGACCACCTCCTCTAGCGTAGCAATCTGCCTGATAATGTCACCATACTTCTCCTTGCACCAAACAAACAACGCCTTTCTCAATTTTTTCAGCTTGCACTGAAAATTATAAAAAGGGTCCCTGCTAAAGTTTTCAGCCCAGTTTTCTCTAACAACAGCCTGGAAAGAGTCATGCTGCACCCAAAAGTTCAAAAATCTAAACGACTTCTTCACAGTAAGGCTATCCATATTAGTAGTAATCAACAATGGTGCATGGTCTGATCCCTGCCTAATCAAGTGCTCCACTTCAAACAGAGGAAATAATTCCTGAAGAGCTTGATTCACAAGACACCTATCAAGCCTTTTGAATATGCATGCATCATCCGATCTACAATTCTGCCAAGTGTACATGATGTCCTTGAAACCCTTGTGTGACACCTGACAAGTGTTTATACAATGCACAAAATCTTCAAACTCTAGGTAATTAACTGGCAGGCCCCAAACTTTTCAAGTTCATCCATAATGACATTAAAGTCAACCCCCACAAGCCACGGGGATGCCATGTCACTAGCCTGAGCATACAAAAGGTTCCACAGTTCCACCCGAGTGAAACGATCAGTACTAGTATAAACAAACGACATTACAAATTCCAGCAAACCATCCAAGTGCGTTAGCTTCAAGGACAACAGTTGTGATGTATCATACACCACCTCTACATGATATTCATCATCAACAAAAGCCCATATTTTCCCATTAAAATTATGCCAAGGAGAACCCATACCAAACCACAAACGATACTTGTCAATATATCTATGGTGCTAAAACGGATCCATTAGTGTAATAAATGAAAACTACTTCGGCCTATGCAGTGTAACCACTCTATCAAAGGTCTGCTGAGTGTCTACAGACCTTATATTCCATATGAGTGAACTATTCATTGCAACTGAGAGGCTTTGGAAACCGTCCTCCTTGTTGAAACCCCTCTAGGAGCTGAAGGAACGCTTGCACCTCTTTTTGCCTGTGCTTGATTGGTTTTCTTCTTTTGTGGTTCCACCTGCCTGGGTGATATATCACCCTTTTCAGCAACATTAACATAGTTCTGAGCAGTAGATTCAATATCAAGCTCTTCATCACCACCAATTTCCACCTGCTTTTCAGCCGGTTTGTCAAAAACATGCACTAAGGCTGGTGTGGAGTCAAAATGCTTTACAACCAGCTGTGAATTCTTCTTTTTAGCACTATCAAACGCTTCTTTCAGCTCCTGCAGCTCCTTATCAGTGGCTGGCCTACCCCCTGATAACACAGGACTGGCATTAACTACATCAATATGCATATCAGCACCACCATGTGGCTTTTCAGCACTTGCATTTTCTGACTTGAACTACCTTGATGTTTGTCTTCCTTATTTTCCTTTCCACTATTATCTCTTGACATATCACCCACCAAACCCAAGTATTCATCAGAAGGATCGTCTTCAAAATTTTGTGGATCAGCAGTATCATTGTCACTCTCCTCCCCATAATCCACCAAATCATCATTATCCTCCTCCGAATCAACTACCTCCAACTGGTCATTCCTCACATCACCATCATCATCTATATTAACCTTGGCCACCAAAGAGTTGTTTCACCAACTTTTTCACCCCTTCTTCTGTTGTTGAGGCTGGGGTTTAGCAAACTGTTTCCCATCATTCTCTCCTTTTTTTATTATACCATGTCTATTTTACCTATTCCACAGTCGATTTAGCCATATAATTAAACAGTACATTTCCTAGCTGATTTTTGGTTTGCAGCGCCATTCTTAGTTGCACTTTTCTTATTGCCATTCTTTGCTGCAGCATCTCCTTTCTGAACATTAGTAGGTGGAACATCATCTTTTGATACAATTAGTGCCTTTTCACCCAAGTCACCAACTTTCAGAGTGTCATCCTCCTGCAAAGCTAAAAATTTATTGTTCCCAGTCTGCCCCAAAGCTAACTTGTCATCGGGTTTCGCACACTTTTTGTAGCCTAAACATTGTCATTTCCCTTACGTGTTTTCTTAGTCTTTGAATCATTCCACTCATCCTCCTTTCTCACATTGCCCTTTGTCAACAAATCGAATTCAACTTTGACCCTGGCACAACTTGATCTAGTCTTATTCCGAGTTGCAGTATCAACTTTCAATGGGGTTCCCACAGCTGAAGCAATGGAAAAGATAAACTCTGTAGCAAAAATGTTTGGAGGCAAATTTAGAAAACTAATCCATGCAAGAGCCATTGAAGTCTCCTCCTCAGGCTTCCAATGTCTTATCCACTTCAATGATCTCATAGGAAAAGATTTACCTCCAAACTTAATCTAATAGGCTAGGGTTGATTAGAAATTAACATAATCTAGCAATAGAGTCAGTCCAATCAACACGTACCTATTGACCAAGTAACCAATATTGCAATCACCTTTGATCCCACATTGGCTCGGGATGATTTTATGTAAAGTTTCCAAGTCAGGCCTACCATACAAAAATTTCCCAATCACTACTAGTTGTAACTGTTCCTTTGTGAGAGATTTCTTAATTTCTGACGTCTTCCATGTAAGAGTAGTTGTCCCTTGAGCATATACAACAGTACGAAATAAACGTTGGTGAATATCAACTTTTTGAACCTGTAGTTTAAGATATAAACATAAGGGATTGTTGGGTTGGGTGGAATTGTACTGGGGTTTGCATGGGGTGTGGGGTCAGATTGAGCAACTCCTTGGGGGGCCTGCCCAATGGGTGGCGCGACCATGGCCGCCGTTAGCAAGGTGGGGCGCGACAAATCTCCTCCAATTTCCAAGGGGGTCGCCTAGAGAGAGAGAGAGAGAGAGAGAGAGAGAGAGAGAGAGAGAGAGAGAGAGAGTGTGTGTATTTCTAGTTTTGCGACAATGAATCATGTTATAATGTTAAAACTTTTTTTCTTATTTTGGGGGCTGAAGAATATATTTTATATAACATAACTAGCCGTTACAGAGAGTGACCCTTCTCTTTTTTAAGGGTCATTTACACGGTAGTTTTACATGTAGAAAGGCTGGAAAAAAAATATACGAGGAAAGTAGCAGCATCATGTTACAACCATATTTAGAAATAGCATCAGCCGTAGTGCTGGCTTTCTCTGAAGATGTTTTGTACAAGAGACCCTCTAAGATCATGATAGAGTGAACTGCACTGTAAGAATATGTGAGTATTTATCATTTACTTTATTAAGCATAGAGTATACTATCGGGGAGTCTGATTCAATATGTAGTGATATGATGTTCGACTCTTAGGCCAGCTTCACTTGAATAATACTAGTAGACATAAGGTGTTTGGAGTCATTTATCCATCTACATTATTCTTATTCACATCATCATGAGGCAATTGCCATTTCGTAGGAGTGATGGTGGTTGCAGGAGAGTAGGTTACTACAATAGTATGGGAAATGAATTCAGAAGCTTGTGTAGTAATATGGTTGATGGAGGTAAGCGTGAGGTATTGTTAAACAGATTATGGTTTCTATTAATCCAGATGTTCCAAAGAAGAAACGACATGACAATTTTAATGGGGAAAGAATACCCATTACCATGGTGGAATTAGTATTGAATTTATAGCAACCTTCTTTGATTGAAAGGTCAAAATTTAAACATTAAGGTGAATATTTAAAGGGGTTCATATGTGAGTAATACGAGGGCACTTGACAAATGAATGCTGAACAGTCTCAACGAAAGCATAACAAATAGAGCAGTTACTAGTTGGTCTAATATGTCAGGCGAATAGGATCATGCTAATAGGAAGCTATTAGCATAGAGAAGCCAAAGAAAATACTTAATCTTATTTAAGATATGAAAAGACCATACCAATTGCCTTTTTGATGGTTAGAAATATTAGTGAAATTTTTAGTAAGGGCAAGATAGAGTGCATATGCTAACTTAGTAGTGAAAACTACATCAACAGAAGGATACCAAAAAGGCTTATCAGCATAGAGGTGCTATCACAAACAAAAATGTCATGAATTCGTTGGGGTTTGGAGGTAAAACAAAAGAAACGGTAGAAAAGACCAATGTATTTTGGAATATATATTCGATAAAGGTTATTTTTCGTCCAATAAATTCAAGGGACCACGTATATGTGTTCAAAGATTTAATATCATACGAAAGTTATAGCCTCCCTAGTATTGATATTCCATGTGGTTCTAGCTTTACACAAGTAGTGGGCCTCCCAAAAATGCTTTTCCAAATTTATAAAGCAGAACTTTTAGGAACTAGGCTTCCACCAACATTTCTATTAGTCATGTATTTAGCCTTGAGAATGTAGTCAAAAGGCTACTCTTATGTTTCTTTTAATCCCCCAACTGTGACTACAAAGTTTCCGCCTTTTATTTTACTAAGACAAAGGCCAACTTGGTTTTAAAGCATGGTAACAATGTCCTAATTAGTATGGTGAGCCCTCACTCCTTCGGTTATAGGTACTACCCGATAAAAGTTTCTTTGAATACTTATCCCGTATATTAGTGATCTTTATGCGCTTAAATTGATTATGAGAGTGTTTAGCTTAATAATGGTGTTTGAATGTGTAGGTGGTAATTCGGATGAAAGCAGCAAGAGAATGGATGATTTGAAGGTTACATGGATAAATTTTGAAGTTGGAGTAAAGTTGTGTCAATCATGCCAGCATACCTTGAGCACAAGAAATTAATTCTCAGGACCTTGTGCTAAAATTGAGCCTGCACTACTCCAGCATGCGGACATTACATTCTGAACCTTATGGCAGCTTTGTACCAGCATATGCCTAGCATGTGAAGTAGAGCTTGTCCCAGCGCACAACCAGCACACATCCAAGAGTTACAAAGTAGCGCTCAACTTAAGCTGTCCTAGTGTGAGAGGGAATTTTACCTAGTTTTTTCATAACACTATAAAAGCAATGTAAACTCAATTTTAAAGGGAGCTTTAGTCAATTTTTGAGAGCTGGGAAGTGGCTAGAAATAATTGGAGCTTAGGGTTAAATTATTTCTTCTCCAAACCATTCTTTTGTGCTATTTTATATGAATTATTGTTTTGTTATCATGAATATGTGTAGCTAAACACATCGTTCTAGAGTTAGGAAAAATACATGAAGGCTGATGTTTGAAAGTTGATTTCTACCTATTGATTTACCATTACGTATTGTTTATTCTTTCTTGCACATAATTTTTTTTTATTAGGGCCGACAATTGAGCACTACCTACGGTTTATAAGTTGAACTCGACAGAGGGAATTTATGAATGCACATAAGATAGAATAGGGCTTGATTGTGAACCTGGGCATCAGTGAATCGATTTGCGGATACGATAGACAGATACTTATTCACCTTGCTTAGATAAATACAAAGCTCTTTAATGCATGCATGTGATTTAATTCAATAGAAATATAGGTGTTAGAGTAGCTTGTATATAGTCGTGAAGAATCGGTAGGTTTTTACGATTATATTTAACCTATTAGTTAGCAATCTAGAAAATCAAGAAGTAGAATCAACTGAAAAACTCTACGAGATTGTTTGGCGCTCTAACTCTGGACCGTCTCTCTTTTATTGATAACAACTCACAACTTGCTTTCAGTTACTTGCTTTTAATTATTGTTAGTAAAAATCACAACCGTAAAAAAAGATCGCTGAATAGTTTTTAGGAAATTGTTTGCTAGAATTCAGTTATTAAAAATAGTCCTCAAATAGGAATGATACTCAACTCACTACTATATTACTTGTCAACCACGTATACTTGTGTGTGCGTTTGGGAGCAACCAATTTTTGGCGTCGTTGCCGGGAACTAAATTATTGACTGTTTTCTTTTTAAAAATGTTCATTCATTTTCTATTCAGGTTTAATTTTTGTTTTGAGCTTTTTTTGTTGTTTCAAGTAGCAGGTCTTGGATGCGAAAGGAGAGAAAGGACGAAAAATCTTGAACCTTTTGATCCTGAACCTGAAAGAACCTTATTGAGGTTGAGGAGAGAAGTAAGAGACCGTAAAGCACTTGCAATAGTAATCTCTTCCTTACCTATATGAATGGAAGAAGAACAAGCTTTGGATGTGCGAGGTGTTGCTCTCCCCAATTTGGAAGGAGTAGCCTCAAGCATTGTTAAGCCAGAAACTACCGGGCATTTTAAGATTATGTCTGGCATGATACAACCGCTGCATGTGACTGGGCAATATACTGGGTTACTACACGAGAATCCAAAACAACATATCCAGAATTTTCTTGAGATTAGTGACACCTACACACCACCAGGCGTCTCAACTAACTATGTTCGATTAATACTCTTCCCGTTTTCATTGATCAGGGCATCGAGGAAGTGGTTAAAGGTTGAAAAGCCTCGGTCTATCACAACTTGGGATGTTTTAGCTATGAATTTTTTGGCTAATTTTTATCCAACTACCAAAATAGCCAGAATAAGGAGTGTGATCTTGTCTTTCAGACAAAGAGACGGAGAGTCCTTGTATTCAGCCTGGGAGAGATTTAAGTCACTGCTGGAAGATTGCCCACATCACAACCAGTCTAATGAGGTGTTGGCCCATACTTTTGTGAAAGGTTTGAATGCTCACACCAATATCGTGGTTGATGGAGCTGCTGGATGCCAAGTCTTGGCCTTGAATTTTAATGAAATATATGAATTGTTGGATAAATTTTCTCAGAGCAATCCTAAATGGAAGGGTGATGAAAGAGCTCAAAGTCAAAAAGCCGTTGGAGTACTTCAATTGGATGCTTTCTTGGCGTTAACTGCAAAGGTGGATGCAACAGCTAGCCTGATCAACAAGCTAGCATTGCCACCAACTAAGTAACAAGTGCAACCAGTTCAACAAGTGCAGTAGTTCTAAAATTTTTGTGTGGTATGTGGAGAGGATCATGCAACGAGCATTTTCCCTGCCAATCCAGAGTAAGTTTATTAAATGGGTAACCAAAATAGGTCTCGGGAATAGAATCAGAACCAGTGTGGTAACAACTACAATTCTAATTGGCGTAGTCATCCAAATTTCTCTTGGGGTGGTAACCAAGTTACTCAAGGCAATATGAGATCTAAGAATAACTATTAGAATTCACAACTTATGGCTCAACCACAGCAGGCGATTAGTTCGGTTGAATATTTGATAAAACAGATGTTGGTGGGCCAGCAAAGAATTTAAAGCTGACAATGTAGCTCAGGCACATGCCATAAAATATCTTTCTAGTGCTCAAAAGTATCTAGAACGCCAAATGGGCCAGTTTGCTAGAGCACAAAATACTAGATCCACGTGGTGCCTTGCCAAGCGATACAGAGAAAAATCAGAAAGAATTTGTGCAAGCAGTTACTCTGAGGAATGGGCGAGCTTTAGAAGAAGTGCTTCCAAAGTCGAGAAAGCGTGTTTGTGAACTGAAGCCGAATATTGAAAAAGAAGTTGAAAAAGCAAGCTAAAAAAATGGTAGAGAAGCAGCCCAAACTCGATATTGTTATGCCACCACCACCATTCCCTCAAAGGGTTCATAAAAAAAAAGTTGATGTTGCTTGCAAGAAATTTTTGGAGATCTTGATTCAGATACAAGTCAATATTTCTTTAGAGAAGCTTTTGCGAGATGTTCCAAAATACGCTAAATACATCAAGGATATTGTGGCAAATAAAAAGAGAATAACCGAGTTCGGGGCAGTTTCACTTATTGAAGAGTGATGTTCTAGAGTGAGAAGAAAACTTCCCCAAAAATTAAAAGATCATAGAAGCTTCATTATTCCTATAAAAATTGGGAAGCATGAGGTTGGACGAGCTTTATGTGACTTAGGCGCTAGCGTGAATTTATTGCAATCACCAGTTTTTCGAAAGTTGGGTCTGGGTGAACCAAGACCAACAATAGTGACCCTACAGTTAGCTGACAGATCATTGACAAGCCTTGATGGAGTTATTGAAAATGTTCTTATCCAAGTAAGATAGTTTATATTTCCTGTTGATTTCATTATTTTGGATTATAAGGCTGGCCAAGAGGTTCCTCTCATCTTGAGAAGAGGATTTTTTGCTACTGCTGATGTCGTAATTCGAGTTCGAGCGAGGAAGATGTTTATGAGGGGAAATGGTGAAAAAGTTGTCTTTAATGTGTTCCGGGCTACTCAACTTCCACCATATTATGAAGAGTTATCTATAGTAAAAGTGGTGAGGGAGTTAAGTGCATCTGAAAAATCACTTTTGACTTCCAATAATGATCCTCTTAAAAGAGTATTAATGTATGAAGATGATGTGATGATGAGGAAACTGATTCTAAACATGGAGTGTCAATATGTCTCAGGGTGGAAGAAGTTTGAGGAGCTCGATAGACCGCTGACGTTAGCTTTTCCTAAACCGTCTATTGAGGAGGCCCTTGTTCTTGAACTTAAACATTTACCTGTTCATTTACATTATGCTTACTTAAGTGAGGGTAACACCTTGCCCTTAATCTTTTCTTCTTTGTTGTCTGATGTGCAGGTTGAGAAGGTTTTAAGGGTGTTGCGAGAACGCAAGAGGGCAATTGGACCATTGCGGATATTAGAGGGATTAGTCGCTCTTTTTGTATGCACAAAATCTTATTGGAGGAAGGCCACAAGACAAGTGTCAAATAACAAAGAAGGCTAAATCCGGTCATGAAGGAAGTTGTGAAGAAGGAAATTAACAAGTGGCTTGATGTTTGAATTATTTTCTCAATATTTGACAGTAATTAGGTGAGTCAAATCCAATGTGTTCCAAAGAAGGGAGGCATGACGGTCGTGATGAATGAGAAAAAAAAATTGATTCCTACAAGAATAGTCACAGGGTGGTGAATTTGCATTAATTATAGAAAATTAAACAAAGCCACCGGAAAAGATCACTTTCCACTTTCCTGCATTTATTAGATGTTTGACAGGCTAGCCGGACATGAATATTATTGTTTCCTGGATGGATACTCAGGCTAAAACCAGATTGTGATTGCGCTAAAGATCAGGAAAAGACGACGTTTACATGTCCTTATGGCACCTATGCCTTTAGAAGGATGCCATTTGGACTATATAACGTGCATGGGACCTTTTAGAGATGCATGATGCCTATTTTCACTGACATAGTGGAAAAAATTATTGAGGTATTCATGGATGACTTCTCAGTCTTTGGTGATTCTTTTGATGACTGCTTGAAGAACTTAGATGTCGTGCTCAGCCGTTGTGAAACAACGAACTTGGTACTTAACTAGGAAAAGTGATACTTTATGGTTCAAAATGCATTGTACTTGGGCATAAAGTGTCAAAGCAAGGAATTGAGGCTGATAAAGCGAAGGTTGAAGCAGTTGAGAAATTACCTCTGCCTATCTCTGTCAAGGGGGTGCTTAGTTTCTTGAGACGTGGCGTTCTATAGGCGATTCATTAAAGATTTTTCGAAGATAGCAAATCCCATGTGCAACTTGCTAGAAAAGGATGCAAAATTTGAATATGTTGATTCTTGTCTGAAGGCGTTTGAAGAGATGAAGAGGTTGGTTACTGCACCAATTATTATTGCTCCTGACTGGTCTCTACCATTCGAGTTGATGTGTGTCACGAGTGACATAGCTGTAGGGGTCGTTCTTGGGCAAAGAAAAGGTAGAGTTTTTCATTCTATATTTAATGCAATCAAGACCCTTGATGCTGCTATATCCAACTACACTAGCACCAAGAAGGAATTCATGGCTGTTGTCTATGCTTTTGATTAGTTCAGATCTTATTTGGTTGATACTCGGGTTATCGTCTACACTGATCATGGCACAATCTTGTATTTATTTGAGAAGAAAGACAAGTCGAGACTAATTCGTTGGGTTCTTCTACTCCAAGAATTTGATGTGGAGATCCGAGATCGAAAAGGGATCGAGAATCAAGTGGTCGATCACTTGTCGAGGTTAGAAAATAAAAAATATGTAGATGAAGGGTCCGAGATAAATGGCTGAAGTACCATGGTATGCTGATATTGTGAACTTGATGGTGAATAATGTTTATCCACTTGATGTTACAGCTATACAGAGAAGGAAACTCCTCCATGAGAGTAGATTTTATGTCTGGGATGAGCCTTACTTGTATAAAATTGGCCCGGATCATTTGGCGAAGGGATGTATTCCGAAAGAGAAAGTCGAGTCAGTGTTGCAAAGCTGCCATTCCACTCTTTATGGTGGCCATATAGTGGTGACAGAACAACCGCGAAGTCGTTTCAATCGGGGTTCTTTTGGCCAACTCTATTCAAAGACACTCATACTTTTGTTAAAGAGTGTGACCGCTGCCAGAGAACCGGTAATATCTCAAGGCATAATGAGATGCCTTTGATTAACATCCTAGAGATAGAGTTGTTTGGTTGTTTGGGAATTGATTTTATGGGTCTGTTTCCACCTTCCAATGGGAAAAAATATATTCTTATAGCAGTCGACTACGTGTCGAAATGGGTGGAGGCTTGAACTCCCAACCAATGATATGAGTGTGGTGGCTAAGTTCTCTAAGAAAAATATATTTACTCATTTTGGGACACCACCAGCCATTTTCAGTGATGAAGGTATGCACTTTTGCCTTTTGCAATTGCTTGTTCAATAAACTTTTGGCTAAGTGTGGGGTGTGTCATAAGGCAGCTACAACCTATCACCCAAAACGAGTGGCCAAGTGGAGGTGCAGACTAGAGAGATAAAGCAGATTCTTGAGAAAACTATTTATGCTTCAATGAAAGATTGGTCAATAAAGCTTGACGACGCTCTTTGGGCCTATAGAATGGAATTTAAAATTCCTATTGGAAACTCTCCATATAGGCTTGTTTATGGTAAGGCGTGGCACTTACTTATCGAGTTAAAACATAAGGCGTATTGGGCAATTAAAAAGTTCAATTTAGATATGGACTTAGCGGGTGGGAAAAGGATGCTTTAACTGTATGAGCTAGATCAGTTCCATTTCCATACATATGAGAATGCAAGAAATTATAAGGAACGGACGAAAAGATGGCATGATAAGCATATGGAGCATCGTCAATTTTAGCCAAGCCAGTTGGTGGGTGTTGTTGTTTAATTCTAGATTGCAGCTTGTTTATGCCTAAAATTGTATGTCTAGGTTAAACAATTAATAAAGAATAAGGTCGCAAGCACTACAGTAAATATGATGGAAAAGTAAGTAAATAAAGAGAGAAAATAATGAGCAAAAGAAGTAAAGTAGTCTTATTCCTTGAGAATAGTCGGATTCACTGAATCGCTTATCTGTACAATACAATGCAAGTAGGGGTATTTATAGTAGTGAATCTCTAGTCCTAAATAAGGTAAAATACAAAGACTAATAAGACTATAGGCCTATAACTCAAGACAGTGTTGTATACTAAATCTTAACTTGGAAACTGTGAACCCTAGGCGGCGGGATGTATACCCGGCGCCCTATGGTCGTGCTGCCTGAACGGTCGTTGGCTCTAGGAGCGAGCGTGTATCCTCTGTGCCTGGTGACTTGTAGGATAAGTCTAGTCTCGCCAGCTGAATCTTATCCCAGTTATAGTAGGTGGCGTATTTTTTCCCACATAGTCATTCCCCCAGTTGCTGAGTGAGGACCCAACTAGTCAGGACGTGAAAGTGGCATGCAAGATGGATGTGAAAAGATATCTCACTGACTCCTTGATACTCGCAGTCTCTTTGACCAAGAATTATGTTGATTTCTCCGAGAACTTCGCGTCCTTTCATCTTATCGGTTGATACCGATTTCATGCACCTTTCAAAGAACTACTACTAACTGCTTCGAATCATTTCATATCTCCAGTAGTATTGACATTTGACCATTTCATATGTTATCCTTATCTTTTTTCACGCTTATAAATAGAGGCCTTGTGATAATAGAAAAATCACAAGCTTCTTCATAAAACACTCCTTCCTCTCAGAAAACTTGTGTTCGCAAAATTTTCTTGTGAAAGTATTAGACTCTTCTTTCTTCAAAAATCATTGCTTTTGATCATGGTTTGATATTCCCAAAAAATCTTCTTTGCTCCTATTTGATGATGAATGAGGGATCTACAGGAGGAGACTTATCTGCACTTATCTTCTTTCCTTTCTTCATCCATGAAAGAATGAACGAAGTCCCCCGAGTCATGAAGTTTGATCTGGGTTCTAATGATGGTGTTATTTGGAATGTTCTCATTGTGGTAGACACATAGATTTCGATACGCTCGCCATCAAATGGGGTAATTGCTGTGATATTCTTCTTGTCATGTGGCCCGCTGCAATAGAGGAATGTTAACCCATTTGAGCTTATTCTAGTCGTTCACCTTTTAGTTGTAGGGAAATATAATCTCGAAAGTAACTTCATTTGAACTAGGAGAGAGTTCTTGGGATATCATCTCCTTCTTCGGGCGGTGGATGCCTGAGTGCATTATCCATACCAACAGCTTATAGGGTGGATATATAGCTCTTCTCTGGTCTGCAGCTTTGGGGATTGCATCCGCTTCCAATCGTTCAGGGAGGAGACAGTATACGGCGTTCCTGAGGTCACCGGGGGTTCCTCATTGGAGTCTCTCCAAGTGAAGCTTCGGTGCTCGTTCTACCTCTACCTTTCTACTAAGGGATTCTTCAGTTGGGCTGATTTTTTCAATTCCCGTGGCACAGCGTCACAAGGATATTGCTGCTTGGGTATCAACTTGGGAATTTCGCCTTCTTGTTGCCTGGAGAGACTTTGACACAAGAGCTACAATCCAGACGAAGTGTCTCCAGCCGTGCAAATTCGAAGGAACCTGCGAATTTGGTCTCCCCTTTCCTTTTTTCTACAATTGTTTCAAACAAATATTGTATTTAGGAAGATATAATTGTATATTATGAGCCTATGGGTTGTTTGCTATTAATGAAACGGTAGTTCATCAATAATTCTATACGTACTTTTGTCATTACATATAATGTATGCGTAGCCAAGTAGTATGTTTTGTGCACCTAAAGATTAGATGGCTTCCAGTCGTCCTGAATGTTTTGATGTTTAGTACGTTTATCAGGGCAATTACGTCTGCTGTGCACCAATGGTTGGTGGCCTAGGTTGTATCTGTAGGAGATGGCTGTTTGCGCCCACAGTGGGACGAGTTTAGCCCATGTGATAACAGCCACTTTTGCGTTCGACTTCAAACGCCTCTACTTAGTGACTCGAGTATTTAAGACTTTCTGGCACTATGCAAACAGGCATCCCTGTCGGCATGTAGGTTCAATTGTTGAATTAACGAGTTCAACTTACGATTAATGCCTTGTGACTGAGCTAGACGTGGTCCAGCTCTAAGCAAGTAGTGTACCCTACTTTTTATAGCGAAAAGTGAGTGTGTTACTTTAACTTAGGTCTGCCGAGGCTATGAATAGTTGGATCGTAGATGGATCTGAATTAATGAGTAAAACTGGCTAAGTAAAATAATAGTTTTACTGGTGAATTGGGTGCGGAGCCTTGCAAACATAAAGAATGGGGCTGTATTCCCATTGTAAATAATGACAACAGAAGAAAACAAGACAGGGGAAATACATACTTCTAGTATATGGGCTTAACTGATCTTTTCAAGAGTAGTACTTCTTTAGCCATGTGACGTTCCAGTTATTTGGAATGGTTGTTCCTTCTATGTCTTCAAGAACATACGCACATTTTCCAGCTATGCCTCGAACTTTGTACGACCCTACCTAATTTGGGGCAAGTTTGACTGCACCAGCGTGCTTGGTGTTCTGAGTAACTTTGCGAAGGACAAGATCCCCTATGTTGAAGGACCGTGCATTAGCCCTTACGTTGTAATACTGCTGCACTCGTTGCTTCTGAGGCGAGAGACGTATGGCTGCCGTTTCTTACTGTTCATCCAAAGTATCGAGAGAGGCTTTCAAAGCTTCGTCATTGGATTCTTCCAACGCAAATGAAAACCGTAGAGAAGATTCACCGATCTCTAGGGAAATCATTGCTTCTGATCCGTATGTCAATGAAAATGGATTTTCTCCACTGCTGGATTTGGAGATAGTACGGTAGGACTATAAGACTCCTAGTAGTTCTTCTAGCCACTTTTCTTTGGCTTCTATGGCTTGATATTGCTTAAATTCTCGAAGCGCCTTGCTACACTGCTCTGTCCATTCGAAGCTTTTATTTTCCTTCAACACATTGAAAAACAGATGACACTTCTCTTATAACCGTGAGATGAACATGTTGAGCTCTACAATTCTGTCGTTTAGCCTTTTAACTTCGACTTCATTCTTCAAGATTTTCGGTATAGCCTTGATTGCTTCAATTTTTACGGGGTTCGCTTCTATTCCTTTGTTAGAAACAATGAACTCGAGGAACATCCGGGAGGATAAGCCGAAGGCACACTTCTCTGGGTTGAGCTTCATTCTAAATTTTTCCAGGATATCAAACGCTATCTCCAGATGGTCGATGTGATCCTTGAAAAATTCTGATTTGGCTAGCATATCGTCTATGTACACCTCCATGGTCTTACCAATCTGCTCCTTGAATATCAGGTTTACTAATCTCCGGTAAGTTGCTCATGCATTTTTCAACCCGAAGGGCATTACCCTATAACTATAAGCCCCCCTATCCGTAATGAAAGAAGTCTTTTGTTGATCATCCTGGGTCATGAGGATTTGATTGTATCCTAAGTAAACGTCCAGAAAACATAAAGCTTCATGGTGTTTCGTTGAATCGATGAGTTGGGTGATGTTGGGCAATGGGAAAGAATTCTTTGGGCATGCCTTGTTCAGATCTGTGAAGTCGATGCACATCCTCCACTTTCAGTTTTTCTTGGGAACTACTACTGCATTGGATAACTAATCGGGATATTGCACCTCGCGAATAGAACCGTTTTTTAGTAGTTTTCTGACCTCTTTATGAACTGCCAGCCCTTTTCACGACGACTGATCGGTCGCTCCTTCTGCTTGACTAGCCTTAAGTTGGGGTCGACATTCAGATTATGTATAATGACGCTGGTTGATATCCCTGGCATGTTGGTATTTTGTCCAGGTGAAGGTGCTTGACCGAGCGCGCAAGAAGTGTGCATATTTTTGCTTGGCTTCGGTTGCTTGGCCCCCACATAAAATTTCATATTTGGAACCAGCTCGTCGAAGATGAACGGGTCAAGGTCATCAACTATAGCTTTGACATGCTTGTCTTCCTCATCCAGGTCAGAAGGTGCGATGGTTGGCTCTTGAGACCCGACCACTTCATGGACTCCCAACCTAAAAGGTACACTGGTGGCCAGATCAGGACTAAGCAATTTATCTAGCTTCTTCTTCTGATTTTTCATCTCCTTTTTAGGGGCATCTATCACATCACTCACATAACAGCTCCGGGACAGCTTCTGTTCCCCCTGAATTTCTTTCACCCCCAAGGAGTCGGGTATTTAAGGATTTGGTGAAGCGTAGATGACGCTGCTCATACTTTGTAAATCCAGGGCCTCCTGAGAATAATGTTATACGAGAGGTCGCATGTCATTACTTGGAAAGATGCCGCCCGGGCTGCTCCCGGCAGGTGTACCTGAAGGAACTGTTAAAGCTGGTTATGGTGTATGGACGGGGAATTACCTAATCTTGCACCACCATCTGGCAAACAACCTACTGATGGATAATGTTGACTCCACTGCTAGGGTCTACTAACACACGCTTGACACGGGCATCGTGTACCTGCAAGGTGATCATCAAAGCATCGTAGGTATGGTGATGAACTTGTTGCGAGTCCTTGTTACCAAACTCGATCGCGCTGATACGTGGCTTCTTGGCCATCTCCTGGTGGGCCTCGCAGACCATGATGGTTGAAGTCCTGGTACTTCGGACCCCGGGCCCCCCGAAGATGGTATTGATATACTTTTGGTCTGCCGGCTTCGCTCCATGAGAGGTATGACGAGGCGCGGTACACCATTATGACTTTAACCATGATGATAGATAATAAGGATTTGACCTTAGATAGTCGTTCATAGGTTCAGTAGTATTGACTGAGTTATGAATTATCTGTTGGGTCTGGTTATCAGTATCTCGTATGGCGTGCTTTTTGCCGCTTGACATGGTTGTGCTTTTTCCTTCGTAGAATACCTACAATCACTGAGCCCCACGGTGGGTGCCAAATTGTTTATGCCTAGAATTGTACGTCTAGGTTCAACAACCAATTAAGAATGTGGTCACAAGCAATACACTAAATACGGTGGAAAAGTAAATAAATAAAGAGAGAAAATAATGAGCAAAAGAAGTAAAGTAGTCTTATTCCTTGAGAATAACCAGATTCTATGGTGAATCGCTTGTTTGTACAATACATTGCAAGGAGGGGTATTTATAGAGGTGGATACCAAGTCCTAAATAAGGTAAATTTCAAAGACTAATAACGATATGAGCCTATAACTCAAGGCGGTGGTGTATACTAAACCTTAATTTGGAGACTGTAAACCATAGGCGGCGGGATGTATACCCTGCACCCTATGGTTGTGCCACCTGAACGGTCGATGGCTCTAGGAGCGGGCGTGTATCCTGTGACTGGTGAGTTGTAGGATAAGTCTAGTCTCGCCAGCTTGACTCGTATCACCGTAATAGTAGGTGGCCTATTTTTGCCCACACAAAGCTATTTGCGGAAAAGTTAAAGTCTAGATGGTCAGGTCCCTTTGAGGTGGTTCATATTACCGCACATGGAACAGTCGAATTCAGAGCCTCGAATTTCGAGAAGACATTCTTGGTGAATGGTAAAGAGTTAAACTCTATTGGGGAGGTTTGGTAGATCGTCATACCTCCGTGACACAGTGAAATGCGTGAATTTTCATTGTCGTGCCGCGACATTAAATCAAGTACTTCATGGAAGGCAACCCATACGTTACATTTTCTTTAGGTAGTTAGTTAGTTTCAAAGTTAGGAAAAAAATTTTAAAAAAAAAGAATAAAAAGAGATTAATTTAGTAATGGTAGGAGCTTCGATTTGTTGCTGTTATGTTTTGAAGAAGTTTTGATGTCACGGGTGTTGTTCGAGGAGCAAAGTTAGGAACATGATTGGCTTTGTGAAAATCTGTGGTCGCAGGACAAGTGTGTGCTAGCATCAATTGGGCTTAGGACTTCAGCTTTCAGTACTTCAAGCTCAATGTGTGCTGGCACAAAATGAGTTCTCAAAATAAGCTCTCAGTACTATATGTTGAGTTTGAGCTAGCACCCACCCAGTGCTCCAATTAAAATCTCAGTACTTCAGCCCTAGTTTGTGCGGGCGCAGTTACAGCGCTCGAAATATAACCTCAGGACTTCATGCTAGCTTTGTGCTGGCACAAAAGCAGCGCCACTTACAAAACATTGAACATATAAAAATAAAACCTGGTATATTATCACATTTTAAAACCTAATGCACAACATTGCTAAGAACCTTCACCTCTCACGGTTAAAAATCAAAACTTCAGGTACTTAATACACTATGGTTCATGTGAAGAATGCAAGAAAACCATCAAGTAAGTCTTTAGATGACTCTCAGCCACCAAGAAAGAAACAAATAGTTGAGGCAAGTAGTAGCATAGCAAACAAAGGCAAGCAGTTAGCCATTGTTCACACTGATGAGGGTAGATCATTGCCTAAAAGGCCGCGGTTCCAAACCAGATTCACACATGAGCGAGGAAAGGCATGGTATTAGAGTTTCAAGCCATCTTTTGCATATGTCTCGGAGTTGGCTATTAATGTTGCTAAGTGTCAGACACAATTCTTAGGGATTATTAGCTCCCTACATACCATGCGCTTAGGTAAGCTACTTGAACCCACAGGGCCTGCTAATCTCACTATGGTTAAAGAACTTTATACGAATACGTATGGGGTGGACTTTTTTGTTGACAAGGTTCAGATTTGAGGTAAGAAAGTGGATCTTTCAACTGGTGCGTTATGCCATTACTTGGGGGATGTTAATCATTCCACGGGGTAGTTTATAGGATTTGTGAGAACTCCGGGTTACAAAGCTATCTGCAAACTTGTGTTGGGAGATCACTGTAAGGATGTGTAGTTCCGAGGTTTAAGCTTAGCACAAATCTTCCGTAAAGTTTTTTTAACCTAGCTGCCCGAGTGTGGCATCTTTTTGTGTGTGCACGACATATGCCTACGAGGCACTTGACTAAGGTCACACGATCTCGAGTATGCTTGATATACTATTTGATGGAAAAGAAGGATTTTAATATGGGCCAGGTGATGCTTGATGAAATGCATGAAGCTCGTTATAGAAGGAAGAAGAGAATTTTCTTTGGCAACACGTTGACTGATTATTTGCTGAAATTAGGAGTACCGGAGTATGAGGGGGATGAGATTATACGTGCTAGTGGAAAGCTGTATGATATCACAAAGAATGTACATGAGACTAGTAGACAGAAAAAGAAGAAGAAGAAGAAGAAGAAGAAGAAGAAGAAGAAGAAGAAGTTGTCTACTGATGAAAGATCTGCTTGCAGTGACAACATTCAGTGCTACAATTATGGTTTCTTAAAATTATAACTCAAGGGATAGGAAGCTGAGGTCAAGGAGATTGAAGATATGTACCTCACAGGACCTGCTAGAGACTTGCTAGGCCATGGGGACTATGATTCAGGTTCTGTTGCGCCTTCTGATGAGGATTATAATACTGGGGATGAGCGAAATCCTGCTAGATCCATTATTGCTGATGACGAGGAGTCTGGTGCAGCTGCAGTTGATGGCGCTACGGACAGCGCCGATGATGAGGTTTAGGTCATCAGAGAGTTCTTTACCAACGTTGTATTTTATTCTTTTTGAAGTGCATTGATGGCATTGCACTGCTTTAACTGTGGGGTGGGGGATTTTTGTTAATAATTGTTCTATTTTTTTCATTTGACTTTATCTTTATTTATATCTTGCTTTTTAGTTAGTGTATTCTTAGGCAGTAATCCTCGTTGGAGTTTCTTCAAGCCACGGTTCTTTTCCGAGAAGGTTATTTCTTTTGAATCGGGTGTTTTTATAAGTAATTGGTAGGATTTTATTGGCTTTGAAAATATTGAAAAGAAGAAAAGATGATACTTGGCTCCTTTTTTAACTTTTTCTTAATTCTAGCATATTTAGTCCCTTACATGCAAGTTTGAACTTCCGTAGATATTTTTTATATGAGTTTGAACTTGGATTGATAGATGATCTTGTTAGCGACATTGAGGCTCAGGTTTTTTACTCTGTTTGCTAATCGAATGACATGATGTGCTCGGTTAGGAGTTGGAATTGTTTCATCTTGATTGGTTAATGTGCCATGTGTAGTGAGGTTTCATATTTTGTTCATGTGCCTGAATTATTAGTCTAGAACTTGCTCTGATTATCTTTCCAGACGAAATTCTAAGACGCACATGGCTTAGGAGAGGATAGTAGGCCTTCTTTGACATGCTTGAAATTCTTCTAGCCTACCCATACATATATACCACTAGTGAGTCCTTTTGAGCCTATTGACTTTTTTATTGGCACCCATATTAGAAGCCTTACTACTTTTATTCTTAATTGTAGTCTTTTTCACCTCTTATTTCTTAGAACACTTTAATTGAAAATACTTTATGTTTATGGAGTTGTGGTTTGAAAAATGGGTGGCTTTTGAGTGGAACCAATGAAGAGAATATATAATTCATTTTGAGAAAAGTAATTCATTGGCAAGGGTTGAAAAAAATGGAAAAGAAAGAGTAAAAAGAAAAGAGAAAACTAAAGAAAAAAAACTCAACCCTTGCTAGTGTTGTGCAAAAATTAAAATAAATACTTTAAGTTGGAAAGGAAATTCTTGGGTGTATTCTTTGGGTTGTTGCTTGGTTGGTTTTTTAGAAGAATTGAGTTAAAAAGAAGTGATACATTAAAGTGCTTAGAGAGGTATTCATTATTTTACCCATACATATCCTACCCATCCTTTAGCCTACATTACAAGCTTAACAAAGTCCTACTTGATTTTAGGCAAAGTGAACCTATATTAATAGAGAATTACAAGACGGGCAAGCCTATGGTATCATTTTTTGGCACTTGAAGTTCGTTGTGAGTGTGAACGAATTCTTTCGATCTTACATGTCCTTTGTGATAAGTGATATTTCCGAGTGTGATTGGGACTATTCTTTGGTTGCTGAGGGCATATGGATTATGAGAGATAGGAGCGGTTATTGGACTACCTAGTCCTAAGCACGTCTTGAGTAAGTTGGCTCATGGACTCGGTTCTTAAGGCTTGGATGTCACTACTTGATTATTTTGTTTTGTTTTTTTTTTTGTGTTGTGTGAGTTAAAAATGGGAACTTGTATGTTTTGTATGCTCGGTGAATAATTATTGGGATCAACCAAAGTCATAGGTGTTGAGCTTGATTGAAATTTTTTTGACTTGGTTAAGTTGAGCTTAATTGTACAAAAAGTTTTGTTTGATTAGTTTGCCCAAGGAATGGAAAAAGAAGTGTGGAGTGGTGATATTTGGCTAAAAAGATATATATATTTTGGTGACTTTTACCCCGTATCTTAGTGATATTTATGCCCATAAATTGATTATGAGAGTGTGTTTAGCTTAATAATGGTGTTTGAATGTGTAGGTGTTGATTCAGATGAAAGTAGCAAGAGAATGGATGATTTGATGGTTACATGGATGACTTTTGAAGTAGGAGTAAAGTTGTGCCAATGTCGTGCCAGCACAACTTGAGCACAAGAAATTAATTCTCAGGACCTTCTGCTAAAATTGAGTCTGCACTACTCCAACCTATGGACATTACATTCAGAACCTTATGCCAGCTTTGTGCCGGAATATGCCCAGCATGTGAAGTATGGCTTGTGCCCAGCTTATGCCAGCGCGCAACCATCACGCAGCCAAGAGTTACGAAGTAGCGCTCAACTTAAGATGTCCTAGTGTGAGCAGGAAAATATTATTTTTTCCTAGGATTTTTATAACACTATCAAAGTAATATAAACTCAATTTTAAAAGGAGCTTTAGTCAATTTTTTAGAGCTGGGAAGTGAATAGAAACAATTAGAGCTTAGGGTTACATTCTTTCTTCTCCAAATCTTTATTTTATGCTTTTTTTAATGAATTATTGTGTTTTTATCATGAATATGTGTAGCTAAACATATCGTTCTAGAGTTAGGACAAATACATGAAGGTTGATGTTTGGAAGTTGATTTCTACTTATTGATTTACCGTTACAGATTGTTTATTCTTTCTTAGGCTTAATTGTTTGGTTATTAGGACCCGATAATTGAACAGTATCTACGGTTTATTAGTTGAACTCGACAGAGAGAATTTATGAACGCACAAAAAAAAGAATAGGACTCTATTGTGAACCTGGGCATCAGGGAATCGATTTACAGATAGGATAGACATACACATATTTACCTTGCTTAGCTAAATGCAATGTTCTTTAATTCATGTGTGTGATTCAATTTCATAGAAATATATGTTGAAGGATGAGTTTTGAAGATGACAAAGGACCTAGTGCTAAGTGGACCATGAAAAAGTTTGCAGTTGAAGTAAGAAGACTAAGCTGTTCAATGAATTGATCGAGTTAAAGTTGAAGAAGGAGAAAGAGAACATCTGGAGTCAAAGTTCCAATCCTACCGGGAGAAGAATAAGCAAGTAGCGGTGCTGAAAAGAGACGTGTTTCCTAAACGAAAAAGGATTGGAAACTAAGGCAAATTAACTTAGGTTTTAAATAAGGAAATATGGGTAAACCTTGTTTGAAATTGATTCCAAAGTGGAAAAGGAATTCTAAACTTAGTTGGATCCAGCTAAGTCTAGCTCCTATATATACAAGTTAATTTGGCCAGAATCAGGACGCACAAAAGACATCTCAATAGAGCAAATCAAGAACAATCAGATCGTGAGAGGCTTTGTGTGCAAGAACAAAGGATGTGCAGCAGAACCTGGAGAAGGAGTAGTTTAATAGATAAGTCTGTTGTTTTAGTTATTTGTTATAGGCTATTGAGTTGTAATCTATCAGCTTGTTTAGAAGCATTAAGTAGAGATTACTCTTTGTGGTAAAGTAGGGGTAACCTTACCAGCTAACGTGTGGCTAGGAAGGTTCTAGGTACTAGGGAGTTCTAGTTCCTTATTTTCATTACGTTGTAGTCTAAAACTTGCTCGGGTTTTCCTTTAGTAGAAAAGTTGAAATCCCAAGAGTCTGGGTCGTGCTTTTTTATCCCTTGAGCAATGATTTTTCCACGTAAAAATCTCTGTGTTATTTACATTTCCGCATTAAGTTTAGTTTCAAAGATAGGTGAAACTTGCAAGGAACTGGTTCTTTGTAAGTTAGGTGATAAAAGTTAAAAGCAAGTTTTAGGATTTGAAAATCAGGTAAGGACACTATTCACCCCCTCTAGTTTCTTACATAGGTGCACCAAGTGCAACAAGTGGTATCAGAGCAGGTTCTCTCGAATAAAGATTAACATCTTGAGAAGGATCTAAACAATGAGTGCACCACCGATAATCACTGAAGGACAATCTGTCAATAGGCCTCCTCAATTCAATAGCCAATACTATGGTTGGTGGAAAGGAAGAATGGAAGACTTCATTCAAGCTGAAGACTTTCAGCAATGGATCATTACCAATTATGGACCTCTTATCCCAAGCAGAACTGTTGGACAGCCACCTAATGAGCACACTGTTCCTAAGAAGATATCTGAATACACAGATGCTGATTTCAAAATGGTGGAGAAGAATGCAAAAGCTAAGAGGCTCATCATATGTGGACTTGGTCCTGATGAATACAATAGAGTTTCTTCATACAAGACTACCAAAGAAATTTGGGATGCTCTACAAATTGCTAATGAAGGAACTTCACGTGTAAAGAAGTCAAGGATCCAGATGCAGAAAAGAAAGTTTGAGTTGTTTGCTATGGGTGAATCTAAGTCCATCCAGGACATGATGACCAGGTTCACAATCATAACAAACGAGATGAAGTCACTAGGTATGGTTCTGACTAACGAAGACTTAGTAGAAAAGGTTATCAGGATTCTACCTGATTCATGGGAGTCAAAGGTTACAAGTATCATTGAGTCCAAGGAATTGGACAAAATTGAACTAGATGAACTCGTTGGTAGACTGAAAACCCATGAGCTAATGAAACAGTCAAGAATGAAGGTCGAACCCAAGAAGGAGAAGAACCTAGTTCTAGAGGCAACAGGAGGTTCTAAGTATGAAGTGTTTGAGCATGAGATGACTTTAGTCAATGCAGTTTGAAAGTTCTTAAGTTTTGAAAGAAGTCACTGGTAAGCAAGGAGTTAGTAAGACTCAAATCAACCTTGAAGCTGAGCTTAAAAAGAAAAACCAGGTTCTATATTAGGAAACTGAGAAGAACAGGGTTCTTTAGGAAAAGGTTGAAAAAGCTAACTCTGAGCTCACCAGACTCACTAATGGAACAAGTCTTCTGAAGCCTTGAATTTTTTGCATGAAAATCATAATAGAGGTAAAACAAGATTAGGACATAGAAAACCTTTACCTGCTTGGAACCCTAATAGTAAATATGTAGGACTTCCTTGCAACAAACTCTGCTTCTTGTGTGGTGAGACTGGACATATCAAGAATGAATACAGTGTTACAAAAGGAGCAGTAAAAAGGAATAAAAAATCAGTTTTACCTGATTTGGCTAGAAAAGATTTAATTCATCCATTCAATAACAAAAAAGGACCCAAGCTTGTCTGGGTTCCTGTTACTAACCCTTGATTTTCTTTTGCAGGCTGGAGTGAGATGGAACAACCCACGCTGGATTCTTAATAGTGGGTGTTCCAGGTACATGACAGGAGATAGAATAACTTTCTTTCACTCGCAGTATTTCAAGGGGGTAATGTGGCTTTCGGGGTAGGCAAGAGCGGTGAAATTGTTGGTATTGGAAAAGTTGGGAGATCCCTCAATGATGATATTGACAATGTACTCTGTAGGTTGCACTGTAAAGAACCTACAGACTGGTGAAGTGATAATGGAAAGAAAACGAGCGAACAATGTGTACAAGGCTACATTAGGTTCTCTTCCTGAGAATAATTTGACTTGTCTGAATGTGCTGGAGAATGACAGTCAGTTGCGGCACAAGAGACTAGGACATGCAAGCCTGACTCAATTGAATAAGTTGGTGTCAAAGGAACTGGTTCGTGGAATGACAAGCAAGAGGTTCAATGACATCAAGATGTGTGATGCTTGTGTGAGGGGGAAATATGTAAGATCTTCATTCAAGTCAAATAAAGTTGTTAGTACTTCTAAACCACTTAAGTTGGTTCACATGGACTTGTGTGGACCAATGAGGGTAAGGAGCAGAGTAGGTAAGAGGTTTGTAATGGTAATAGTTGATGACTACTCCAGATATACATGGACCTTGTTCCTCAGATCTAAAGATGAAGCATATGATATGTTTGAGGACTGGGTTAGAATCAATCAGAAGAAACTCGGGCTTCAACTAGTGAGTATAAGGTCCGACCATGGTACAGAATTTGAGAATGCTAAGTTTGCAGAATATTGTAATAAACATGGTGTGGATCACAACTTCTCTGCACCAAGGACCCCTCAGCAGAATGGTGTAGTTGAAAGGAAGAACAGGTCCTTGGAGGACATGGCTAGAAATATGTTGCTATCAAGCGGTCAATCAAAGAGTTTTGGGGCTGAAGCTGTCAACACCGCTTGCTACTTGCTGAATCGCTGTCCGCCCTTTGTTAGAGAAAACTCCCTATGAGTTGATTAGAGGCAGGAAACCTAATATTGCATATCTTAGAGCTTTTGGGTGCAAGTTTTTCATGCATAACAATGGGAAGAACCTCTAGGGAAGTTTGATGCTAGAAGTGATGAAGCCATCTTCTTGGGATATTCTTCACAAAGTAAAGCTTACAAAGTGTTCAGCAAAAGGACCATGACTGTAGAAGAAAGTGTGCATGTGGTATTTGATGAATCTGAAGTTGTTACAAACAGACAAGAAGATGATGATCAGGAGATTGGTCTTGCAAGAGATGAACCTACTGATGACCTTGAGAATTTGAATGGGGTTAAAAATAATCATGATGATAAGGATCAAACTCAGGGGGAACAAGAAGGGAATCAGACAGGGGGAACTGAAGAGTAGGATGAAGAGGACTTAGATGACTTAGCTCCTCCTGGAAATAACACTCAGCAAATTCAACCTAAACCTTGGAAATATCAAAGTTCTCATCCACTGGAGAAACTCATGTCTGATCTGAATACTTGAGTTGTTACTAGAAGAGCTTTAAAGAACTTCTGTGCATTCTTTGCGTTTCTGTCCACAATAGAACCTAAGAATATACGTGAAGCACTTGAGGATCCAGACTGGGTGATTGCTATGCAAGAGAACTTCATCAGTTTGAACGAAGTTAGGTATGGCACCTGGTCCTTCGACCAGCGGACAGGTCCATGATTGGTACTAAATGGGTCTTTAGAAACAAGCTGGATGAACACGGCATAGTAACTAGGAACAAGGCAAGACTGGTAGTTCAAGGTTACAGCCAAGAAGAAGGAATTGATTATGATGAAACCTTTACACCTGTTGCTAGAATGGAGGCCATTAGGATGCTTGTTGCCTTTGCTGTTTACATGGAGTTTAAGCTGTATCAGATGGATGTGAAGAGTGCATTCCTTAATGGTTATTTGAATGAAGAGGTGTATGTGGTTCAACCACCTGGCTTTGAAAGTACAGAGTTTCCAGATCATGTCTACAAACTTGTCAAGGCACTGTATGGGTTGAAACAGGCTCCTAGGGCTTGGTATGAAAGATTGTTTGCGTTCTTATTGAAGAATGGTTTTAAAAGAGGTAAAATAGAAAATAATTTGTTTTTAAGGAAGAAAGCCAAGGACCTGCTAATTGTTCAAGTCTATGTAGACGACATCATCATTGGAGCTACTAGTGAGAACCTTTGCAAGGAGTTTGCCGACCTGATGGGAAGTGAATTTGAGATGAGTATGATGGGTGAGCTAAATTTCTTCTTAGGCTTAAAAATCAAGCAAACTCGGGAAGGCACAATGATCCATCAGCAGAAGTACATCAAAGAGCTTTTAAGGAAGTATGATATGAAGACTGCCAAGGATATGAACACACCCATTGCTCCTGGAACGAAAATAGAACTGGATGAAACTGGTGCTTCGATTGATGAAATTAAGTACAGAGGAATGATCGATTCTTTACTGTATTTAACTGCAAGTCGTCCAGACATTGTTTATAGCGTGGGGTGGTGTGCAAGGTTCCAGTCAAAACCAAAGGAATAACACTTAACTGCTGTTAAGAGAATCTTGAGATATTTGAAAGGAACTCAAGATCTTGGTTTATGGTACTCAAAAGGTGGAAGTTTTGATCTAGTTGGGTATGCTGATGCTGACTATGCTGGTCACTTGGTTGATAGGAAAAGTACATCTGGGATGACACACTTCCTAGGTCCTTGTTTAGTTTCATGGGCTACAAAGAAGCAAAATTCAGTGGCATTATCCACAGCTGAAGCTGAATATGTAGCAGCTGCTTTATGTTGTTCACAGCTATTATGGATCAAGCAGCAGTTGGAGGACTTTGGAATCAAGTGTGGACCAGTTCCAATCTTTTGTGACAATACCAGTGCAGTCAGTATTGCCAAGAACCCGGTCCAGCACAAGAGAACAAAGCACATTGATATTAGGCATCACTTTTTAAGGGACAATGTTGAGAAAGGCCTAATAAAAATGAATTTTTGCAAGATTGAGGATCAAATTGCTGATATCTTCAGTAAGTCATTGAACAGGGTACAATTTGAAAAGAACAGACTTGAACTAGGGATGACCAAGATACAGTGAACGAAGCAGCACCTGGTTCTCCCAATGATTAGCTAGTGAAGTTTCCTTGTTTTAGCTTGCTTAACTTTGCTTAGTTGATTCTACATATGAAAACTTAATTGTTTTTCTTGCTAACCTGTTTGGAACTTGTTTTCATGACTTAGATTCTGGCATTTTTTTTAAAATAAAGGATATTATTGAAGAAACCGGTGCATGGACATTCAGGTACACCCGGTTCAAAGTATAATGTTTGTCTTACGTGGCCTAATTGTTACCAATCACCCTCACTTAGCGCCGGATTAGTGGTAAGCTTTTAAAATTAAAATTCTTTGAACCTGCTGGCGTCAGCTCCTATGTGTCATTATGTAGTAACAGCTTTTTCCCATCCCATCAACCCGTTCCCCTTCCCGATATGCCTATAACCTTCCCTATTCCATTACTTGATCAAGAAACATTGTTTCTATCGGCTTAAAAAAAACTCTCTCAAAACTTTTCCTTCTCTCTCTAAAACACAACACTCTGTAAAAATGTCGACTAGTTCCAAAATTGATTCACAACTTTCTTCTCCTAAACCCACACTTTCCAATCTAAATCAAAAGGCAAATCAACTTGCTGCAAGTCGCTCCGTCGCTGTGGCGAAAAAATTCGCGAAACTTAGGCAGAAGAAATTGGAGGAAGCAACTAGTAAGGGGGAAAGTGTTTCAGTTGCTGGTACGGAAGAAGGGGTCATCGAAACTGTTCAAGAAAGTGTTCAAGAAATCGAAAAGGTAAATCCTAGTTCTCCTACTGGTACTATTATTATAGATGCTAGTTTACCTTCTGAGCCGTTAGATTTAGGAGAGCATGTGGTGACTGAAGTAGGTGATAAGGAAAATATGGTTGTAGAAAATCTTGGAAAGGTCATTGACATAGAGGTTGAGGTAGTTCTAAAAGAAACTGAGAACACCGTCGAGGAACCTGTTCCTGAGACAGTTCCTGTGGTAGAAAAGACCATTAGTGATAAGGGAGAGACATTGATGAACATGGTTCATTCTCTGGTTCTGTTGCAGGTGATGATGCAGATCTGAGAGACATTGATGATTATGTGGAAGAAAATGTAGAAGGTGTAGGTTTTACTGAACCTTTGAATGCTGTGTTGCCTGAGGCCAATCCCACTCCTCAAGCTAGTGAAGGTTCCTCCAGTGAGACTGATGTTGTGGTGGTGGAGGAACAGAGGAGATTGGGTAAAAGGCCTGTAGTTCAGGAACAGAAACAAACGGTGAAGAAACGAAGGTTGGTGAAGGGAGGAGAATTTGTGGGTAGTTCTAAAATTGGAAGTTCTGGTGATGCTGAGGGTATAGGAGAAAGCAGTAGGAAGACGATGAGTCATGCTAGGAGACCTGCTACTCATGGTTCTGTTCGAGAGCACCAGGGGAGGATTGTGGAGGAACCTGATGTTCGTAGGAGAGGTTCCAAGACAAAGTTGGTGATTGGTGATGACAAGGAAGACAAGAAAAAAAGGGTAGCCTACTTTAGAGGTCTGCCATTGGTAAAGGGTAAAATTCTCGCTAACCTTGAGCTAGAGGGAATGACTCAACTTGGTGCTAAGTTGAGAACTCAGGGTTGGTTGAACCTGTTCAGTGATCGTGGTAGACAGCTGAGAGAGCAAGAGGTTCGAGAATTTCACTCAAATTGCACAATAAGTGAGGGAATTGTGACAACCATAGTCACGGGGCTGGTGATACAGTTTGATAGTATGGAGCTTGGTTAGATTTTGGGTGTTCCTTCTCAAGGCTACATCGAGTACATGAGAAACTCGTGGCCGGCTAGAGGATATGGTGTGTCTGCTTTGGAGGTGACCCAAAAATTTGTAGGGAGACCTAGACTGGCAAGGGCTACACAAGTGAAAAAGAAAGCAATGCAACCATTCTACCAGTTGCTATTTGAATTTGTGCTGAAGAACCTGTTGCACAGGTCAGAGAGGCGAAGCGAGGCAAACTTTCTGGATATGACCTATATGGACCTACAAGATCGCGAGGTTCGTATTAATCTGCCTGAATTGATGATCAAGCACATTGGTAGGGTTGCTGACACGGGGTTGGGCAAACATGCGCTAGTCTATGGGTTTCTTCTAGGTAAAGTATTTGATTTCTTTGGGGTGCCTGTTGGTAAATGGACGGAGCCGGACCACAATGACTTGTTTGGGAGGAATGTTCTGAAGTCATGTGACTATGTGTTGGATGGTGAACCTGCTGATGAACAAGAGCATGTGGAGGAGGATGCAGATGACAGAAGGAACGCTAGAATGGACAGGAGGATTGAGGGGTTCAGGAGGCAGCTTGAAAGACAAAATGATGAGCTGACATGGATGAATGCTGAAAACACAAGGCTGGATGCAGAGCTGGAGCATGAACGAGAAGGGAACTCGCGTCTCCTTGCCTTGTTGCTTGCTCACTTTAACATCCCTGGTATTTCCCAATTCGGAACCAATTCCTTTTCCAAGTCCCCTCTTGGTTCTCTTTATGGCCTATTTTAAGACAATATTATATTTTGGTTTGTAATATTTGGATGATGTTTGGATGTTTTTAAGCCGGTTTGGCTCGTTTTGTTGATATAAATATCCTATCTAGCTAGTATTTATTGTCTGAAACAGGTTCCTGACGTTTAAAAGGTTGGCTTGTTTCTTGTGGCACTAGCGTCAACTAGACTTAATTTAAGTTGAGCAGGTTCTTACAACTGTGAAACTTTTCGATGACACCAAAAGGGGGAAGTTAGATGTTGTTATTTCATCATATGTTTGTGACCTATTTTTACCTAACTGTTATTACCCTGGTTCGTGGTTAGTGTTTGAAATTTTATAGGTTCTTGAGCGTATAAACCCTCGGTGAGACAACATTGTTTGTCATCATCAAAAAGGGGGAATTTGTTGAAGGATGAGTTTTGAAGATGACAAAGGACCTGGTGCTAAGTGGAGAAAAGGTTCACAGTTGAAGTAAGAAGACTAAGCTGTTCAATGAACTGATCGAGTTAAAGTTGAAGAAGGAGAAAGAGAACAGCTGGAGTCAAAGTTCCAATCCTATCGGGAAAAGAATAAGCGAGTAGCGGTGCTGAAAAGAGAAGCGGTTCCTAAACGATTAAAGATTGGAAACTAAGGCAAACTAGCTTAGGGTTTAAATAAGGAAATATAGGTAAACCTTGTTTGAAACTGATTCCAAAGTAGAAAAGGAACTCTAAACTTAGTTGGATCCGGCTAAGTCTAGCTCCTATATATACAAGTAAATTTGGTCAGAATCAGGACGCACAAAAGACATCTCAACAGAGCAAATTAAGAACAATCAGATCGTGAGAGGCTTTGTGTGCAAGAACAAAGGCTGAGCAGTAGAACCTGGAGAAGGAGCAGTTTCATAAGTGTGTTGTTTTAGTTATTTGTTATAGGCTATTGAGTTGTAATCTATCAGCTTGTTTAGAAGCATTAAGTAGAGATTACTCTTTGTGGTAAAGTAGAGGTAACCTTACCAGCTAACGTGTGGCTAGGAAGGTTCTACGTACTAGGGGGTTCCAGTTCCTTGATTACATTACGTTGTAGTCTAAAACATGCTCGGGCTTTTCTTTAGTGGAAGAGTTGAAAACCC
Organism: Petunia secreta; assembly: GCA_029990175.1. Classification (NCBI taxonomy): domain Eukaryota; kingdom Viridiplantae; phylum Streptophyta; class Magnoliopsida; order Solanales; family Solanaceae; genus Petunia; species Petunia secreta. Next base: position 65,017,197 of record JARKIP010000035.1, read on the forward strand.
AAGAGTTTGGGTTGTGGTTTTTTATCCCTTGAGCAAATTTTTCCACGTAAAAATCTCTATGTTATTTACGATTCCGCATTAAGTTAAGTTTCATAGATAGGTGAAACTTGCAAGAAACCTTGATTTTTGTCAGTTAGGCGTGATAAAAGTTAAAAGCAAGTTTTAGGATTCGAAAATCGGGTAAGGACAATATTCACCCCTCCCCCTCTAGTGTCTTACATAGGTGCACCAAGTGCAACATTATAGGCGTTAGAGTAGCTTGCATAGAGTCGTGAAGAATCGACAGGTTTTCACGAATATATTTAACCTGTTAGTTAGCAATCTAGGAAATCAAGAAGTATAATCAACTGGAAAACTCAACTGGATTGTTTGTCGCTCTAATTCTGGACCGTCTCTCTTTTTTTTATAACAACTCACAGCTTGCTTTCAGTTACATGCTTTTAATTATTGTTAGTAAAAATCACAACCATAAAAAAAGATCCAAGAATAGTTATTAGAAAATTGTTTGCTAGAATACAGTTATTAAAAATAGTCCTCAAATAGGAATGATACTTAACTTTGGGAGCAAAAAATACATCAATTCGGAATCTAGTTTTAGCTGGAAGAAGATTAACTTGTATGACAATAGTAGATATTACAAAATTAATACGTGTGAAACGTCCTGCAATAACCAACAACTTCGTTTTCCAACCCTTGAGTCTGTATTCCTATGATCAAGAAGATACATATTGATAATCCATGGTTTTAGGATGAAGATTAGCAATAGAAAAATAAAGATATTTTTCCATACCATTATAAAGGCGCACATTCTTAGAGAAAATCATTTTAGACTCAGTAGTTGTTTAGGCCTAAATTTGGCCGTTTAGGTAAAATAATTAAATTTTCTAATGGGTCACAAGCAATACAGTAAATACGCAGGAAAAGTAAGTAAAACTGAGAGAAATGTAATAAACAATAAAGTAAAGAGTTTTATTCCTTGAGAATAGTCGGATTATGTGTGAATCGGTTGATGTACAATACAATATTTAGGAGAGGGTATTTATAGCTAAAATTTACGCAGTCCTAATTATAGTAAAATACAAAGACTAATAAGGTCGTGGGCTTGTAAACTCAAGGCAGTGGCATGTACAAAACCCTAACAAGGAGGCTGTAAACCCTAAGGCGGCCGGATGTATACTTTGCGTCCTATACCCGTGCCGGCTGAGCGGCAGTGGCTGGAGGAGCAGGTGTGTATCCTCTACGCCCGGTGAATTTTAAGCTAAGTCGAGAGTTCCCAACTGGACTCATATCCCCATAATCATAGATGGCGTATTTTTTTCCACACGGTCAGTCTCCCCCACTTGCTGAGTGTTGTCGTAAGCTGTCAGGAAGTGAAAGAAGTATTTAAAAGAGATGTGAAAAGATATCTCACTGACTTCTGGAAGCTCGCAGTGTCTTTGACAGAGACTGATGCTTCTTTAAAAAGCCCATGTGTCTTCATATGATTGGTTGATGTCAATTCCATGCACCTTTTCCATAAATGCCTTTAACTACGCCAAATCGTTTCATATCTCCAGGCCATAATTTCATTGACTGTTTCATGCTTTGACCTTATCTCATTCTGCCTATAACTAGGGGCTTCATCGTAAATAAGACTCACAAACTTTCCTTTAGAAAATACATCATATTTTTCAAAGTTTCCCTATGAAAGAATAACCTTTCTTCTTCAAAAATGTTTGTCTTTGATCTTGGTTTGATTTTCCCTGAACAAATCCTTCATTTAGAATGAATGGTGCATGAGAAAAACTGTAGGTGAAAGACCCCCCATAGTTTTCTTCCTCCATTTCTCCATCCATGATTGGATGAATGGAGTCCCCCCGAGTCATGAAGTTTGATCGGGATTCTAATGATATTTTTCAAGATGTCTTCAATGTGGCATGTGCACTGATCATGGTGCGCTCATCTTCTAACGCAACCATTGCTGTGATATTCCTCTTGTCATGCAGAGCTTTTCAGCAGAAGAACGCATGCTATGCAATGCTTCTCTATCTGCTCTTCTTTTGGCTCTATGGGATAAATCGTCCATAGATAGCGCCACTAGATGAGGTAGGATCTTCACCATGGTATTCTATCCTTCTCCGGGAAGTTGATGTTCAACAAATTTCCCCATAAATTTATAATTCAGGGTGGCAGAATAGCTCTGCCCTGTTCTGCAATTTGGAGGTTGCATCTGCTTCTAATTATCTAGAGAATATGGGGAACATAGTGTTCCCGCAGCTGCCGCTGGTTCCACGTTGGTGTCTCTCCAAGCAGTTCTAAGAAACTTTCAGCTTATATGCTGCTCGTTCCATCGTTCTACTGAGGGATTCCTCAGTTGGACTAATTTCCCAACTTCCATGGCACACCGTCACAAAGATATTGCTGCTTGGCGTATTATATTGATAATTTCCTTTCCTGTGCCCCTAGAGAAACTTCGATGCAAGAGTCTCCAGCCGTGCAAATTCAGATGAACTTGCAAATTTAGCCTTTTAAAGCCTTTTTAGTTTCTTAAAACGCCTGTAATGAACAGTGCAATATTCAAAAGAATTTAATCGTATATTGTGAGCCTACCGGCTGTTGATATTAATCAAACGGACGTTCATCAATATTTTATGTGTTCCTGCGTAGTTACTTGCAGTTTAGTCAGGCAATATATTTTGGGTGCCTTTCTGGGCTTGTGTCTTTTAAAGACGGGTGTGCGCACTGTCGGGTGCTTCATTTGCATCAATAAATGATGGCTTTATATTGCGTCTGTGATAGACGGCTTTTTAGGGCAAGGCTCGCGCCTGCAAGGGGACGTCTTTAGCCCGTTGTAGTTAACAGGGCATTTTTGCGTTCAAGTTAGAACATCTACGCTTTTTCACTCGAGTATTTAACAATTTGTTGGTACTATGCGGGCGGGCGTCCCCACCGACATGTTAGTGCAATTTATGGAGTTGGCAATTTCAACTTACGAATAATGCATGGTGGCTGAATTAGAAGTGATCTAGTTTTAAGCGAGTAGTGTACTCTACTTTTTATAGCGAAAAATGAGTGTATTATTTCAAATTAAGTTGTGTCGGGGCTATGAAAATTTGATTCGTAGATGGACCTGATTGTAAAAACTGACTAAATAAAATAGTAGTTTTATTGATAAATGGGGCGTGTAGCCAAATAAAACATAACAAAGACAGGGTTAAGTGCCTATATGAAATAATAATAAAACAAAGAGAACGGAAGGAGAAAAATACACGTCTCGAGTTTGTAGGCTCGGTTGGCCTTTCAAGAGTAGTACTTCTTAAGCCAAGAGATGTTCCAGTTATTTGTAATGGTTTTTCCTTCCATGTCTTCAAGAACATATGCACCTTTTCCAGTTATGCCTCAGATCTTGTACGGTCCTTCCTAGTTTGGGGCTAGCTTGCCAGCACTGGCTTCCTTGGTGTTTTGAGTTATCTTGAGCAGAATCAGGTTCCCTATGCTGAAGGAACGTAAGTTGGTCAGCATGTAGTAATACTGCTCCACCCGCTGCTTCTGGGCCGCCAGGCATATGGCTGCTATCACTCGGTGTTCATCCAAGACATCAAGTGAGGCTGCTAAAGCCCCGTTATTTGATTCTTCTTCGGCAAACAATCATCGAAAAGTGGAGTCTCCTATTTCTACAGGGATCATAGCGTCCGTCCCATATGCTAGCGAGAATGGAGTTTCTCCCGTACTGGGTTTTGATATGGTGCGATAGGTCTATAGAACTCCTGAAAGTTCCTCCGGCCACTTACCTTTGGCCTCCTTGAGCCACTTCTTCAAACTTTCCACTATGGTCTTGTTAGAAGACTTAGCTTGTCTGTTGGCTGCTGGATGATAAGGCGTCGAGGTAATCTTCTTTATATCCCACTATGCCAAGAAATTAGTGGTCCTATCTCATATGAATTGAGTCCCGTTGTCACAAGTGATTTCAGTTGGAATACTGAAGTGGCACATGATATTCTTCCAAATGAACTGTATCACCTCATGCTCTCGGATTCGAGAGTAAGTTGTTGTTTCAACCCACTTAGTGAAATAGTCCGTCATGATAAGCAAGAACTTGACACCCCTGGGCTCTTTGGGCACGGGCCCAATGATATCCATCCCTTATTTCATGAAAGGCCATGGGGCTACTACTGAATGTAGAAGCTCCACTGGCTGATAATATGGGAGAATTTCTCTCATTTGTCACATGCTCGGACAAATTTGCTCGCGCCGTCTTCCATTCGGGGCCAGAAATAGCCCGCCCTGATTAGCTTACGAGCTAAAGATCTTCCGGCCGGTTTATTTCCACATTGCCATTCGTGGATTTCTCTTAACACGCAATCAACTTGGGAGGGCCCTAAAAATTTATCAAAGGGTCACTGAACATTCGCCGGTACAATTCTCTGTTGATCAGGCAATAACGAGCTACTTGAACTCTCACCCCCATGTTTTCTTTCCTGCCTTCTAGGAGTGTTCCCTTGTCCAAGTACTCGATGCTTGGGCGTCGCCAATCCCAGAAATGTCCCATAATGTTAACCTCGTGGCGCTTGATGTCCGCATATGTTAACTCGATAACAGTTCCCAGGCTATTTGCATTCATATTCGCAGCAGCCGCTGGACTGGCTAGGGCATTAGCCTCTGTGTTTTCTTCTAATAGTATTTGATCGATCTTCCATTGTTGAAAAGTTTTCAAGCGTTTCTCCACCTTGGCTAGGTACTCCTGCATGTGAGCATCTTTGGCGGTGAAGGCTCCGGTTATCTGGCGAACCACTAATTGAGAGTCGCTAAAGAGACTGATCTCCCTAGCACCCAATATGTAGGCTAATTCGATGCTTGAATAACGGCTTCATATTCTGCTTCATTATTTGTTATCGGTGGGCAGCTGACAGCCTTCCGAAATATGTTCTTGGTCGGGAATTTGATCACAAAATCGAGATCGGCTCCTTTAACATTTGAAGCTCAATCGGTGTAGATCACCCATTCTCTAGAGGTAATGCCCTCCATCATCTTATATATAATTTCGGCCTTTGGCATTATATCAGCACTGAAGTCAGCAACAAAATCCACTAGGACTTGAGACTTGATGACCGTACGTGACTGATAGATGATATTGTACTCCCCTAACTCTATGGCCAATTTTGCTAGCCTTCTCGAGAGTTCGGGTTTGTGTAAGATAGTCTGTAAAGAGAAAAAAAAGACTACAATGATCGCATGACTCTGAAAGTACGGTCGCAACTTTCTTTCTGCCATTACAAACGCGACAACCAGTTTGTTCAGATGCTGATAAAGGGTTTCAGCATCCAAGAGAGATTTGATGTTTCCAGGTGACTGACGTGGTCTTTAGAAAATTCTGACTTAACCAGCATGTCGTCGATGTAAACCTCCATAGATTTGCCGATCTTCTCCTTGAACATCAGGTTCAACAATCTCTAATAAGTTGCTCGCTATTTTTAGATCAAAAGGAATTACTCGGTAACACTAAGTCCCCCTGTCCATGATAAAAGAGGATTTCTCTTGATCATCCGGGTTCATGAGGATCTAATTATATCCCAAGTATGCATCAAAGAAGCTGAGGGGTTCGTGGCCCGCAGTCGAATCGATGTTGGGCGGCGGGAAGGAATCTTTAGGGCATGCTTTATTTAGGTCTGTGAAGTCGATGCAAATTCTCCATTTTCCATTCTTCTTCAGGACCACCACAATGTTGGACAACCAATCGGGGTATTGAACCTCACGAATGGATCTGTTGTTCAACAGCTTCTCGACCTCTTCGTGAATTGCCAGCCTTCTCTCATGGTTGATTGGTCGTTGCTTCTGCTTGACCGGTTTGAAGTTTGGATCAACATTCAAATTGTGCGTGATGACGCTGGTTGAGATTCCGGACATGTCGGTGTGTGTCGAGGCTAACGTACCTAACTGAGCATGCAGGAAGTTGGCAAACTCTTGCTTGGCTTCGGCCGAGAGTTTGGTCCCAACATAAATTTCTTATCGGGGAAACTCTCGTCGAAGATTACTGGGTCGAGGTTGTCGAAAGTGGCCTTGGCGATCTTCTCTTCATCATCCGAGTCTCGGGGCGTGACGACTGCCTCCTGGGGTCCAGTTCCTTCATGCCCTTCAAACCCGAATGGTATGTTGGTGATCATGCAGGGCAGAGTATTTTGTTTAATATCTTCCGCTGGTTCTTTACCTCTTTCTTTACCGCACACATCACAGAGGCCACATAGCAACTTCTAGATAGCTTCTGCTTTCTTCAAATCTCTCTCACCCCCCAGGGAGTAGGTACTTTATGACTTGATGAAGTGTAGACGGTATAACGCGTACTTCGCGAATCCAAGGTCTTCCCAAGATAATGTTATACAATTATCGCATGTCATTACCTGGAAGGATGTTACCTTCGTCACTCCAGGGAGGTGGACCGGCAGTAGCACTTCTCCCACAAACTTCTCATTGGAGCTATTGAAGCTGGTTATCATATATGTGCTGGGGATTATCTGGTACTGCATCTCCATCTGGCAGATGGCCTTCCAGTGGATAATATTCACAGCACTGCCTGGATCTATCAGCACACGTTTGACCTAACCATCTTTCACCTGCAGGGTGATAATCAAGCCATCGTAGGGAGGGTAGAGGACATGTTGTATATCTTTATCGTCGAATCAACACCATTAACATGGGGCTTTTTGGTCACCTCGCGGTGAGCCTCACAAAACCTAACGATACTAGCCCTGTCGTTATTAACCACGGACCTCCGAAGATCGTGTTGATGGATCTTGAGGTATCCTGGCCTTCCAACGTTGCGTTGTTGGAGTTACTATAGGGGATGGGTTCTCGATGGGACGCTAGCCTCAATAGTGAACAAAGAAATGCTGCTTCTCGACATCCGCTCGTAGTTTTCAGACATGTTGGCAGAGTTATGAGCCGTCTATCGGATCTTGATGGCGGCGTTCTTGAGGCATCGTCGTCGCTGTTTGGAATTGTAGCGTCTTTTTTTTCGTAAAAACCTACAATTTTCTTGGCCCCTTGGTGGGCGCCAAACTACGTAGGCCTAAATTTGAATGTTTAGGAAAAATAATTAAATTTGTTAGAGGGCCACATGCAATAAAATAAATATGCCGGAAAAGTAAAACTTAGAGAAAAATAATAGACAAGAAAGTAAAGAGTTTTATTCCTTGAGAATAGCCGGATTCTATGTGAATCGCTTGATGTACAATATAATATTTGTTGACACCCAATTTTGTCCCTCTTTTTTTTAAAATTGGTTATAATTTAACTTAAAGGTGCAATTTGACTTTTTGTGCAAAATGTGCATTAGAAAGCATGTATTTACGTGTGTTATCCCCTACTTATATATTACATACTTAAATGTAACTATATTATGTAATTTTACATCATTTAGGCTATTTTTCAAAATGTAGATGTTTGTGCAATTTTAGTACATTTATAATATTTCAGTTAATAATCGTGGCTATATCACATAATTGCATCATTTAGACTACATGTAAAATTTGTATCGACTTGTGATCATTTTTGCAAATTAGCAATTATCTGTGATTATTTATATTTAAATAATTTTATTTGAGCTTATTTAATGATAATTTGTGCATTTTATACAATATGAATATCTATATTTTATTTTTTACCATTAAGTTGAATATTGGAAAAGAGAAAATGTCCAAATTCCTTTTTATTAATTTCTCTATATTTCAAAATCTCCACCAAAATTTTTTTATTTGTTTATATTTATTTTTATTTACTTTTTCTATTAAATTATATTTTTCTTTTTGAACCTACCACATTTTTAATACCAAATACATACCCCTACATTTTAAAATTGAGAAAATATCAAAGGAAAAATTCATTTCCTTACAAACATCACTCCTAAAATCTCTCCCTAATCTACCCTTTATTTTTTCCTAATCTTCTCCTAAAAATCGCCAAAGATCACTCCAATCACCAACAACTATTTTTCTTCCTCAATCCTATATACACAAAATAACAGATACAGTACCACACATCAGTGCATATACACAGTACCCCACACGCAACTCCCTCGATCTTCTTCCCCAAAATCAACATACAATTACACACGCACGCAGACCCCACATCGTCATCCTCACCCCATCTTCTCCTTCTCCAAAATTTTCCGAACATCGACAGTACATTACACACCCACAAATAAGATATATGGATTGGGCAGACCCCACTCCTCTTTGTCTTCTCCACTAACGCCACACAAACATCAGAAAAACACCTTTACTCTCGATCTCCTTCTCACAAAAGCCATGCACACAGTACAACCAGTAAGCAACAACACTATACCATACCTCATAACTTTCCTCCTCTCCACACGCCATTATCAGAAGACCCACACGACTCCTCATCGTCTTCCTCACCCACACACAGATCCATATAAAAAAATATCCACACCCCACTCGATACGCCTCATCCCCACCATTTTCGTCAACATACACAGCACACACACTTTCACAGATTAGGGACCATCATACATATTTCTCTAATTTCACAAAAAAAAAAAAAACCAGATCAAAGACACGTATACACACACCCATACAAAATCAAACAGAAACAAAGGGAATGGAGGAGAGATCAGGGATGAGGGGAAAAACATGAGAAATAGTGGCGGCGATATACACCGCCGGTTGGCCTCTTTTTCTCGGTTCTGGGAACCAATTCATGTTCGCTCCTGTTTTGATTCACGATTGAGACTTGTAGAGGGGTTGGCGGAGTTGCAGCGCCGCCGCCACAGCTTGGAAGTCGCTCCTCCCCCTCTCTACTCATCATTTACTTCGTCTCGCCGACGCCACTGTCAGTCTTAGCTTTCTCCGGCGTTTGGTGATATTGCTTCATTTATTCACTGCTTTGACTGTTTAATTCTTGATTTTTGGTTTTACTTTATCTTGGGCCCCACTATATTGTTTTTTTGTCTGGATAACTTATTGTCGATAATTATTATGTTGCACCTACTATTTTCTTGATTTGTTTCAGTGAAAATACTCAAGAAGTTCATTCTATACATTGGATTGCTTGACAGCTAAACACTGATCTGAATATGATACTATACGCCTAGTTAAATAATATGTTAGGTGGCGACTCCAAATCTTTACCCGTGAGTTTCAATAAGTCAAGCCCTATTTCAAACTCTAACCGGTTCGGGGCAAAATAGGATGCGACAAAATGGCGACTTTGCTGGGGATATCAAGGTTCAAACCATAACGGACTTTAAATTGAGATTTTTTACTTGCTTTATTTTCTTGTCATTTATTTCAATACTAACTTTTCTTCCTTTCTTTTTTTGCAGGATTAAGGTTTATTTTTGAATTTTTAAATTTTGGTACTTTATTATTTAATTGCTCGGTTATACTCATTTTATAATTATTTATGTCGGTCACACTTCCTCCACTCATGGAAGGTTTTACACTTGCACACACCATAAACGGTTACATGGATCTCACGGCCGTTTCACTCTCAAAAAATCTTTAGGGGGAACGGTTTGGGGTACAGTTGGTCCGTGGTACAACCAACAATTCTAAACGTTCCCACCCCTTGGTTGTCCGCCTGGGGAACTATATCCTTGTCTAGTAAACCCACTCTTGGAAGGTTCTTAAGACTTATCCCACACTTCAACGGTTTTCAAATCTTCATAAATTTGCTAAATTTTTCTTTAAAACAATTTCACTTCATGATTCTTTTTTAATATTGTCTAGTTTCTACTATCCAATTTTTTTCGAAACTAACGTGTTCATTTTGTTTATCTTTTTACTCATCCTTTTTAAAAAATCATTTTGTGAAATAATTCAATATTTGTATCCTTTTACAATACTTATGCATTTTTAGAAAACATGTACATTTCTTTCAAAACTTGTACATTTTTAAATTTGTGCATATCACACATATCTTCCGCCACTCCTGGCAACTTTCTAAATCGTGTGTTAAAAATGCGGTGGTTACAACCACCTCTTCCCTCACAAAAATTCCTTTAGGGGGAACGACTTGGAATCTATTTGGTCCATGACGTTCCCGCTACTGAGTTGTCAGCTTGGGAGGATAATAACGCCTGGTCTAGCAAACTCCATTCCTTAGTAGCGACGCAACGAATCATGCATCATGACACATTATTAATCGACTTGTTCTCAAGTCCAATAGGCCAACTTGTTCAAATAATCTGAATGAGTTTTGGACCATTTATTGGCATTGTTCTGCATCCAGTGCCATTCAAAGGCACACAGGTAAATGAGTTTTGGACCATTTATTGGCATTGTTCTGCATCCAGTGCCATTCAAAGGCACAAAGGTTACCTAATAGGCATCAGAAGCCCATATTGAATCAGAAGTGATTTTTTATTCATAAAGTTATACATAAACAGTCGGAATTATTCTATATTTAGTGTCATTCAAAGGCACAAAGGTTACCTAATAGGCGTCAAAAGCCCAAATTGAATCAGAAATGATTGTTTATTCATATATAGTCAGAATTATTCTGTATTCAATGCCATTCAAAGGCACGAAGGTAACCTAAGAGGCATTAAAATACCAAATTGAATCATAAACAATTGTTTATTCCCAAGGGATTGGAATCATCCTATATTCAATACTATTCAAAGGCTTAAATGATAACCGAAGAGGCGTTAAAAGCCCAATTTGAAGCAGAAGTGACCGCTTGATAGATAGGATGACACATAATGCACATTTATCCTTTAGGCATTACATAAAGACTTGACATCCTTGACATATCAAAATTCCATTAGCAACTTCCGTCTAAAGTGTCTAAAGCATTCTCAACCCAAAACGACACATCTCTTCATATTCTCTGTTGCATTATTTTCAAAAGCTTGTGCCACACATTGATCATTTTGCTCACGATAAAGCGAATTTTAGGCCTTTCCTTTCCCCTTTTCATATCGTCCTTCACCCTTTTCCAAAAGATCATGGCCAATAGGACATTTGACATGGTTGTTGAAATCCCTCTGTTGCTCAGAGATTGGTGGGGAAACCTGAGTATAGATCAAAACGACCAAGTCAAAATGGTGTTGGGGAATATGATTTCACTAATGGAGCACACTATTGGGATGCAGACCGAGCAGTTTTTCACTTTGGGAGTGTAGAGTTGACACCATTACTGGAGAAAATAGGTGGGTCAACTCAATTACCATTTGAAAGTGAAGAAGTCTTGATGCCTAAGAACGTTGCACCCGAGGAGTTCGTCGAAATGGTAGGGTTTAAGCCCGAATTATGCACAGACAATATAAGGCAATCAGGAATTTCTCTAATTTCTTTCTCCATCAAATTTGGGTATAGAAAAGCATTTCAAAAATCCGAAGGCTATTTCAGCATTAACCAGGCAGATTGGCAAAAGTTGAGGGTACTTACTTTAGTCACCAGCTTTTTAGGGACTTTCGTGTTTCCACAACACAAAGGACGAGTCGATATTTGCATGGTTTCAATTGCTGATGCCTTACTCAAAGACATTAACAAAAAGTACACATTGATACCTATGATCTTCGCAGAGATAAACCGTGCTTTAGAAAGATGCAAGAAGGGCACTAGTTTCTTCGAAGGTTGCAATTTACTTTTACAAATTTGGCTAATGGAGAATTTGCAAAAGGTGGATAGCACAGAGCAAGCTTTCAATTCCATACCAAGAGAAAACTACATCTTGACTCATACCGCCCGCATGGATAATGCTCTTGGAAAGTGGGACCAACCAACAACTGCCAACGGTTGGCACTACATGTTCTGTCAGCTGACATCCGAAAGTATACAACAGATGTTTGATTACTTTCCCAGCACTACATTGATCATAAGATCAGAAAGGGACTCATTTCTCATCTTAGTAGACTTTAGAGGAGTTTACCCATACCACTCCTTTAAGGGCACTTAGACAAGTAGGGAATTGTACCCCAAATTGCAGACATCAAAAGTTTCAAAGCAAATATTCTCGGAGGAGTGATACCGTTCAAAGATAAGATATTAAAACTTTGGAAAGAAAGGAAACGAATGGGAATCGAGACTATTGGTTGAGACAGATTTGACGCTGGCTATGATGAAGACTATCTAGACTGGCTTAGGAAAGAAATAGTAAGGGCAGTTCAACCAAGAGCAACAATATAAAGGAAAAGAAATCCAGACGAGTTAGAATCTGAATACAAAGGGTTACGCAAACAACTGGCAAGGGCACAAGGGAAATAGAAAAGAAGCAAAGTTTGGTCGAAGCTAAGAACAAATAAAAAGGCAAATGGCGCAGTAAGGTAGAGCTCCTGACAAAATGCATAGAGTCTATTGATGTATGGGCTGGCGAAGCAATGAACGTTGTGGCTGAAAAAGGAATAGAGGAGAAAGGAAGAAAGGCTTGAGAAATGTTGAAGAACTTCACATTTGACATATCCCGGCTCTTAACTGATGCAGACAATATCATCTTCCAAGGATACTCATCAAAGGCAAGCTTGTCCGAGGAAGACTTGTCTGAAGAAGAAGAAGAAGAAGAAGAATCTTCTGGGAATGGATCAACATGAAAGATGTTCACCTAGCCATGACCTAATCTCCTAGCAATGTTTTTCACCTTTTGCACTATTTATTAAAAAAGTCCAATAAATGCAATATTATCTTTTAAGCTACGCATTTTGTTATCAAACGAAATAATGCATGTAGCACAAAGCGCTTTTCAAATCATCGTGCGTAAAATGGTCCTTCGCATTATACGATGCATTTCTTATTGATATGTGTGAATTGCATGAACTTGTCTGTTGCTCTAGGTTTCTTTCTACTTAAATGAATCCCTTTCCAAACCCAATCTCCTGCAAGGCACCTCTTCTCCCTACTGTATGCCCAAATCCTAATATCTAAAACGATTCGCATGTCCAAACTGTCTCTAACTCATTACCAAACTCAAAAAATATATTATCCAAAAAAGGTTGGCTCGATTCGAATACCAAGGAAAAAGATATGGTTAAGCAAGTTCACTTGCCAGGGATTTCCCGAAACAAAAAAAGTTTTCTTCGGCAATTCCTACCAGCCCTCTCCTCTCTCTACAATATCTCTGCTGCACTACAAGGTACTAATAAGGCTATCCAGTCTGGAAATATGAGCTTTTCAAAAGAAGAAAGATGCAGTCTCTTTTGCAGCAACCATTCAAAACCCTGCTTTCAACTACTATTATCAAACGCCGCACCATTTTATCCCTACCCTCACATACCACCTGATTATCCAATAAACAAAACAGTCAGCTCACTCGACCTATATTCCACATCCTAGCACCAAATCGTCCAACATACCAGCAAACACTCAACCTAACTACAAAAATGCACCACCATACCCTCCTAGGCCTCGCCCTGATGCAAACCAAAGACCGAAATAAAGCTACACTTCACTAGCCGAATCCCACACTTAAGTGTTTGAGAGATTGAAAATTGTTGGGCTTATTGTCTCGGCACCTCAATTGTTCCAGCAAGCACTATGCAGATGGAGAGAAAAATTTACAAAGCAAGTTAAATGTTGGTCAAACTCAAGGGCACACATGACTCACGTTAAAACCCTTTAACACCAATATCCAAGGATCAGCTTTGTTGCTCTAGTCTACACAGTCAGACTACCGATAATACATGACTGTGATCCAAAGCATTTTCCAACTTGCTCCTATCATGATCAAAATAGCATTCAAAGGGCCAGTGCAAGATAATATTGGAAAGACAAAGGTGTAGCAAAGACTTGAGCACAACAACCAAAAACTGGCAAGCCAATTCAATTTGAAAAGGAGAGGCAAAGACACAATGACAAAACCATCATTATATGACAAACCTGGAAACCCCTTGAGTATTTTGGAAGCATGCCCCTATCCACTAGCAAAGATAAAGCAAGACAATGAAGTTATTTGAGACACTTACAAGAGCAAGGGTTGCTTTAATATAAAAGCACAGGCAAATAAACTTCCTGGAGTAATTTTTGTCGAAGGCTTTATTGGGGTGATATGAATTCTCATGATGACAACTACAAAAAGACGCGAAAATCTAAGAGTGCACATGATATAAGAAACCTACATTGAGTTCGGCAGCTCAGAAATAAGATATTATCCAATAAGGAAATTGGTGCAAAGTTTGAATCATAGCAATTGGTTGGCAAGCATAAAAAGACATTGAGGATTTCTTTCGAAGACACATAGCCATCATGACAGACAAATTTGCAAGAAAGGATGACAAGTGCACTCAAAGTCATGGTGTTTGATAAAAGCCAACCCCTCCCCCTTCTATCGTACAACACAATATATTTCTGACACAACATCTTTACCACTCTTCATCGACTTTCAACTCCTTATCTCCTGCTTAAACCAGCATCGGTCGTTTGATCAAAATCTTTGCTTTGACTGCTACATAAATCACTTAGGCAATCTCTTGTGATATCTGTGCGTTCTATGACAATCTCCAAATTCAAGTGCTAATCCATCATCTGAAGTCTAGGCATCCCTTTAAGCTTATGTGTCATTTTTGCGTCAAGTCTTTGCTAATGTGCCTACATGATTTTGTGCATTTCACCACTTTATTACGGTCGCTCTGCGCTTAAACACCGAAATTGGTCAAAAATCTGTATTAAGAAAAGCCGAAGTGGCAGGCCAAGTTGAAAAATTTTCTTCTAGAACAAGGACTTTTGAACCATCAGCATATGACACCAAGAGCGTTCAAACAATCCAATACAACTTGCATTATACCCACACAAGAGTCATAACAAAGAAATCCAATCACTATACAATTGAAGCTGACAAAACTCACAACCTCACACTGCACCCAACTCACAGAATAAACAACTACCACTCTGTCAAGACCTTATCAGGCTCAACGCAACCAAGGACAGACAAAAAGACAAAACCTCACGCCTTTACTCCTTTAGCTCAATCAAAGGAAACTGCGCCCAACCAACAAACTCCTCCCCCAAATACCCACTCCGAAATTCGATCCAAAAAAGATCTACACTCATCACTCAAACATTCCATACCATGACACTGCAAAGTGTCTAGCGCTGACGTAAAAAATTAAAAGACTGATTGACCAAAGCAAGGCAATAGTATAACAAGAACCAACAAAGGGAAACTCAAACTCCTAAACCACAAACACACTTTCTACAAAGACCGGTCCATTAAAGTTAGCTCCATGACTTTTGAAAAGCACAAAACATGAAAACATCCCGTCACAACCTAAGACAAATACAATTTTTGACAACCTCCAATTTTGGAAAAATCAAAACACCGAACCTCAGTTTGAGTATGTAAATATCCGCATACTCATAGTCATTGATATACCCAATCACTAAAGGACGAATGCAGATTCTAGCCAATATGTTGGTGTTCAGTGCAATGCCACCACCCCCTCTCAGTGTTCTATCATAAACAACAAACTAGGGGAGAATTTTTTAGGATCCCCTCAAAAATTCTAAAAGGCGTAAGCTTGACACTGGGGCATAAATTTTTGAGATCCCCTCAAAAATTTCAAGAAAGGCATTATATAAGATACACAATAGCCTTCTTAGCACATTGCATGACATAACAATGCCATTCTATTTTGTTGCACTTCACTTTACCTTTTGATCACATGGTATACAGCCCGACGCGACATGCACTTCATTCTGTTCATAGGGTAGACAGCCCGATGTATTGACTGATGGTAGACAGCCCGATGTCAAGTTTGGCATGGCGGAGGGTAGACGGTCTGATGCATTGACTGAGGGTAGACAGCCTAGTGTCGAGTTTGGCATGGGAGAGAGTAGATAACCCAATGCAGAGTTTGGTATTGACTGAGGGTACACAGCCTGATGTCGAGTTTGGCATGGAGGAGGGTAGACAGCCCTAAGCATTGACTAAGGGTAGACAGCCTGATGTCGAGTTTGGCATGGCGGAGGGTAGACATCCCGACGCAGAGTTTAGTATTGACTGAGGGTAGACAGCCCGATGTCGAGTTTGGAATGACAGAGGGTAGACAGCCCGATACATTCACTGAGGTTAGACAGCCCGATATCGAGTTTGGCATGGCGGAGAGTAGACACCCCGATGAAGAGTATGGCATGGCGGAGGGCAGACAGCCCGATGTCGAGTTTGGCATAGCGGAGGGTAGACAGCCCGATACAGAGTTTGGTATTGACTGAGGGTATACAGCCCGATGTCGAGTTTGGCATGGCAGAGGGTAGATAGCCCGATGTAGAGTTTGGCATAATAAGAGTAGACAGCCTGGAGGGTAGACAGTCCGGCTAAAGGACAACATGACAAAGAGTAGACCGCCTAGAGGGTAGACAGCCCGGTGAAAGGACAGCATGACAAAGGGTATACAGCCTTGAGGGTAGACAGCCTAGTCAAAGGATGGTATGAAAAAGCGTGTGCAACTAAATGAAAGAATGATAGACAACCCTGCATGAAAAGATACACAGCTCAATATAAAAAGGGGTATACAGCCCGATGTGACAAGTACACATTTAAAAGATGAAGAGCAATGGCAAGACGATCCAACGACAGGGAAGCCTCTTTATGCATTTACATACATACTATTTTGAAAATTCACTTTTATCACAGGACATATAATCCGGTGTTGCACTGGCAAGATGATCCAACGACAGCTCGGCGTCACGAAGCAATTATCTCCTGGCGAGAAGCACTTAGCAAATGAATATCCCCAGAGAAGAGGCACACGTTCCCTAGCACCGAGCATCTGAAAGCAGACTAGACAACTCCATGAAAAAGGAGGGCTCAACTCAACATGGAAGTTTACTTTATCTTTATATTTATATTTATCTCTAGCAGCATTTATCTTGATTTTGCCGCAGGGCGCTCCCCCAATCTTTCGACGAACTCTGCGCCATACTCTCACACCTGCTCCCAAAATCACTACCAATTGTGAAACCATAAAAACATCAAATACACACAAAGCATCATCCCAAAACCCAATTCAAGAAGCTTAATCCTACAGATGATGTTTTTGCTACACCTGTAAGCTACCTATTTCAGCCGAGTTCCAAAGCGCTCAAAGCTACAGTCTCATACTCGCACCAGTGATCTACCTAATATTTCCTTGCCACTGGGTGCCCGCTTCGTATTCCGTCCTATTCGTGCCTATCTGTTTGAATCATGTGCATTTATCGTGCTTTACTCCTCAATGATCCTTAGCTCATTTAAGACAATGTTGAAGCCAAAATGAATCATCTATTGAGTTATAGTGGAAAATATGCCCATATAAAGTCCTCTTTATGGGTTTTTCGTGCACCATAACTTCATAACTAGTACGTTTACAAGCCTCTTTCCGAGACTCGACCTATCGATGTGACCTCATCTTCGACAATGCCTTTGTTGTACCTGCAAACTACCTATATTGTAAAATTCTGACACACCCGAAGCCGATCATCCCACGCTCCCACAAGTAATCTTCCTAATCTTTCATTACAAATTAGGATGTCATTTTTCATTTCCTTCCAATTGATACCTACTTTTTCTATTCAAGCCTATCTGGGTCAATCGTGCCTGTTTTGGTGCTTAATCGTGCCCATCTATTTGACTCGTGCGCATTTATAAAACTCATTCCTCAAATGTTCCTTAGCTCAGTCAAGGCAATATTGAAGGCGGGACTACTCATTTATCGAGGTGAGGTGGAAATTATGAACATATAAACTCCTCTTTATGGGTGTGTAGCGCGTCATATTTTCATAACTAAGATGATTATAAGCCTCTTTTTCCGCGCTCGATCTATTGATGTTATCTCATCTTCGCTAGTGCCTTTGCCTCATTCTTCATTTATCTCGCCAAAAGATAAAGCATACACGAATCTAATCTTTACATATTTGAATAAGTTTAGTCTTTACATCCAAAATCGTGCGCCATAAACATCTCACACAGACAATATGTTATTCTAGAACTATACACAAACTAATTCTCGTAAAACCTAAGATATGTAGGCAACTTAGAGACCAGGCTTCGGCCAAAAACACCCCAAAAATCTCTTTCCTCCTTTTTCAACCATCTTTTCCCGAAGACTCTTTTCATCATCCTCGGGCAAAGAGGGGCAGCTATTGACACCCAATTTTGTCCCTCCTTTTTCTAAAATTGGCAATAATTTAACTTAAAGGTGTAATTTGACAATTTGTGCAAAATGTGCATTAGAAAGCATGGATTTACGTGTGTTATCCTCTACTTATATATTACATAATTTAATGTGGCTATATTATATAATTTTACATCATTTAGGCTATTTGTCAAAATGTAGCTATTCGTGCAATTTTAGTACATTTATAATATTTTAGTAAATAATCATGACTATATCACATAATTGCATCATTTCGACTACATGTCAAATTTGTACTACTTTGTGATCAGTTATGCAAATTAGCAATTATTTGTGATTATTTATATTTAAATAATTTTATTTGAGCTTATTTAATTATTATTTATGTATTTTATATAATATGAATATCTATATTTTATTTTTGTACCTTTAAGTTGAATATTGGTAAATTAAAGAGAAAATATCTAAATTTCTTTTTATTAATTCCTCCATATTTCAAAATCTCCACCAAAATTCTTTATTTGTTTATACTTATATTTATTTGTTTTTTTATTTAATTATATTTTTCTTTTTGAACCTACCCCATTTTTAATACCGAATACATCCCCCTACATTTTGAAGAAATATTAAAGGGGAAATTCATTTCCTTACAAACATCACTCCCAAAATATCTCCCGAATCTTCTCCTAAAAATCCCAAAAGATCCCCAAAGATCACTCCAATCTCCAACAGCTATTTTTCTTCCTCAATCCTATATACACACAATAAAAGATACAGTACCACACATAATTGCATATACATAGTACCCCACACGCAACTCCCTCGGTCTTCTTTCGCAAAATCAACATACAATTACACACACACGCAGACCCCACATCGTCCTCCTCACCCCATCTTCTCCTTCTCCAAAATTTTCCTAACATCGACAGTACATTACACACCCACAAATAAGATATACGGATTAGGAAGACCCCACTCCTCTTTGTCTTCTCCACTAACGCCAGACAAACATCAGAAAAACACCTTTACTCCCGATCTCCTTCTCACAAAAGCCATAGACACAGTACAACCAGTTAGCAATAACACTATACAATACCTCATCACTTTCCTTCGCTCCACATGCCAGTATCAGCAGACCCACACAACTCCTCATCGTCTTCCAAACCCACACACATATCCATATAAAACAATATCCACACCCCACTGGATACGCCTCCACCCCACAATTTTCGTCAACATACATAGCACACACACTTTCACAGATTAGGAACCGTCGTACATATTTATCTAATTTTACAAAAAAAAAATAAATCGAAAACACATATACACACACTCATACAAAATCAAACAAAAACAAAGGGAACAAAGGGGAGATCGGGGATGAGGGGAAAATCATCAGAAACAGTGGCGGAGATATACATCGCCGTTGGGTCTCTTTTTCTCCGTTCTGGGAACCAGTTCATGTCTCTTCCTATTTTGATTCGCGATTGAGACTTATAGAGGGGTTTGCGGAGTTGAAGCGACGCCGCCACGGCTTGGAAGTCGCTCCTCCCCCTCTCTACTAATCATTTACTTCGTCTCGCCGACACCACTGTCACTCTTATCTTTCTCCCGCGTTTGGTGATATTGCTTCGTTTATTCACTGCTTTGACTATTTCATTCTTGACTTTTGCTTTTACTTTATCTCGGGCCCCACTATATTATTTTATTTTCGGGATAACTTATTGTTGATAATTATTATGTTGCACTTAATGTTTCTTGGTTTGTTTCAGCGAAAATACTCAAGAAGTTTGTCCCATACATTGGATTACTTGACGGTTAAGAGCTTCGGAGAAGAGTTGAAGACGTATAGCTACTGCTACAGGGAAGGCGGACCTCCCAGGTTTGAAGGAGGGGCACCTCAAGTCATTCCAGGTACGAAGGGAGCAAGGCTTCAGCGTGGGAGGACCTCCCAGGTTTGAGGGAGGGGCGCCTAGGCGGACCTCCCAGGTTTGAGGGAGGGGCGCCCAAAATCAAGGGGGGCTGAAGAACAGGCATGTCAGTGTGCCTCCAGTCTGAGGAGGAGAACCTCCACTGAATCAACCTTGACGGAATTTTTAGTGAATTTTATGAACTAATTCCTATTTTGACCCTACATAGTCTTTATTGTTTTAACCCAACTTGTGGGCTTCTTAGACCTTTCACAACAAGTAAAGGGAGAATATAAAAGCCTCCCTTAGGCATTTTATTTCATTAGTTAGCATTGTAAATATTGAAGAAGAGAGAACGTAGAGAAGGCCGAGCCTTTCTAGTTCGAAGCGGATCGCTTCGTGAATCTTGTACGACTTGGAACCTATGGAGATTCAACTTCTAGTATGAATTCCTTGTAAGGCTCGAGTTTAATTTCTCCCTTTTGGATATTCAATTCATGAAGTGAGTCGATTATCCGTTCTTTCTTCTCATTTCTTGCCTTCTCAATCCTTGTTTTTCGATATCTCTTTTGATATCATGTTATCTTATTTTTATCGCTGCCGCATTTTCGTATCGTTATTTGCTTCCGTTATTTTGCATTGCATCAGTTTAGTATCAGAGCAATGCTCGAGTGTTGTTCTTACAAACCCTCGTTCTTTGTTCGTAGTATCCTTATCTTGTTATTTTGTTCTTGTTGTTCTTGAAAAAAAAAACAAAAAAAATAGAAAAACTTTAAAATTACAAAAAAAAATTGTTGGAACTTGTTGGATTGGAACACCCAAGCATTGAAAATCATTAGGATTTGTTCTATATGTGATTCCCGTTCTTTTGGTACCAAAATTTCATGATTTGGTGATGTATTTCAAAATTTGAAGATTCAAATTTCCAAAAACCCTAGAATTCTCGCTTCAAAATCGAAATCAATTGATTGTTTTTTGTTTGGGGTTAAAACCTATTGGAAAATGTTTAGAATCATCGTATACATCTTTGAGTACCTTTAGATTGGAAAAACAACTTGAAATCGTTGAAAATTTTGGTGAAATCGCACCAAAAATCCTTTATTGAAAAGTTGCTGGTGTAGCCCTGGGAGGGGCGCCAAAATTGCAGGGAGAACCTCCTCCGCTGGACAGCCACACTGGTCATTTTTGACTAGTCTGGGCGGAGCGCCCAGAATTGAGGGAGGGGCGTCTCTACTGTTTCAGCTTTGGGGTAGTTTTGTTTCCTAGGCTTTCACTTGTTCTTTGCCTCCGGGCTTCTTGGTTAGTGTTTCTAGGGTAATTTTCCTACTCGAAAGACACTAACTTTCTAGCATATTAGGACCTTCATGCGTAGAGAAGATTAGAATTTAAAGAAGAGTCGTAGAACTTTCTTTGGCCTCAAGTGCACACTTTAAGTAGCCGTCCATACATCAAGTCCCATTAATTCCACTATGAACCAATACTTCGACATGCCAGTTGTGATCACCGTGGTTTTTAAGAGATTAAGGCCTTGCCCTTGAGTGTTCTTATATTGAGTGATACACGTGAGGGAGTGATTTTTGTGAGGTTCTTTCATTTGTTTTTGCAACTATGTCAGATGATAATTGTGGTGATTATGGCTCATGTGGGGAAGACGTGGGAAACCATGGCTCCTATAAGGATGAAGCAGTTCACTATGATGATCGTGAGGTTGATGAAACTGGTGAGGCTTATGATGATGAATGTGTTGATCTTTATTCTTCTAGTCAAGAATTCGAAGATTGTGACGCTTCAAGGTACAATGTTCCTACTTACTCTACTTGTGATGAATTTAAAAATGATGATAGTGACATAGAGAGATTTAATGATGAGGTTGATTATATGAATTATTCATTTGCATCTTCTCTTGGTGTTTCTAATGGCTAACAAGGGAGTAGTAGAGGTCCTTCCATTTGTATGGGAGGAGGTGGTGGTTGTTCCGTGGGAAAGAAGAAGCTTGCACCTACTAGGTATGCTAAGCGACCTAATGCTTCTAATTCCCATGAGGAGGGTGGTTTGAGAGATGGTGTTGCTTTTGCTACAAGGGGCTTGTATTATTCTATCAATGCCGCGAATGGTATGGGAAGTTGTAGTAGGAGTAGTGCCATGGCCAATGGAACCAAGGCGAGGGGTACTTATGGGTTCCATGGCAAGGTTCCTTCCTCGACTTTCAACAACACTTCTAATGTGGGAAGAGTGATGGAAACTCGAAGTTACACTAGCAACGACTTTCAACAACACTTCTAATGCTGGAAGAGTGACGGAAAGTCGAAGTTACACTAGCAATGTTGCCAGAAGAGGAGGGATAAGGGAGACCCAAGTTGCTGGTGTTAATGCTCGTGGGAATTCAAGTTCTCACTTGGATACATTTCTATGAAACTTGGGTATAAGTAGGTTCGTTGTTGAGGTGAATGGTTATGGAGGAAACTTGCTCAAAATTGAAGAAACTGATGCCAATTGTATTAGGAACTCTTTAGTTGATAGGCTAAGGATACCATGCCGTGAGCTAGAGAATCCTTATGAGTATAATGGAGTGTGGGTTTCCAAGGAAGCTCGAGTACTCATAACTCATAGGAATTACAAATGTTATGTGTGGTGTGATGTGTATCCAATGCAACATGTTGATGTGTGGCTAGGTGAGCCATCGATGGAAGACAAAAGGGTGCAATATAGTCCCCAACGGAGTCGCCACGCTGTTGAACCCAAAAAATTATCCCGAAAAGGATAAATTCCGGAATATCGACAGGATGGGCTAACTCTTTTGGAGTTTTTGGAGTCGCCACCCAATTTAAGAAAAACAGGGAACCAAATTAACAAATGCGTGCAAAAACTCCGTTTTTATAAAAAAAAAAAAAAAGACGGTCTTTTCAGAAATTCTAAAGGTAAGAGGTTTTATTAATTTCGGAAGAAGGTTTTTAAGGCACTTCCGAAATTCCGTTAAAAACGGTTAATCCGAGAGGTTTCCAAATATTTACAAGTGTGCTTTTCTTTCAAAAGAATTATATTTAAAAAAAAGAATAGTAATAATAATAATAATAAGAATAATAATTAATCGAATAAAAGCTTATTTGTAAAAATATTCTTTTACTTGCACGCATTTGCTAAGACGGCCCCAATTTTGCAATAAATTAAATAACGACTTCACAATAAAAGGCAATGAACATAAAGTAAAGCAATATACAAACAACCACATATTATTGATAAATAAATATTTTTTATACATTTATTTGCATAAATATCTCTAAGGAAAGAAAGGCAAAGTTTAAAGAATAAAACCCGAAAAATGATCGACTCGCGGGAGCTTTGGATTTTTCTAAAATTCCTAAATCTTATTTCTGAATGCTCGGGTCCAAATTCAAGTCAAACGACTCCAATGCAACGGACTATCCCCATTTGTAAGTTAGCCAAAAGCGTTCCCGAATTGTTCGTGCCAAGATGTACCTCGCAATAGAAAATGGGAATTAAACTGGATTAGTACGATAATAAAGTATAATAATTAATAAAATAAAATAACAATAATAAAGTAATAAAGTAATAATAATAATAATAATAATAATAATAATAATAATAATAGTAAAATATATAATAATAATAATAATAATAATAATAATAATAATAATAATAATAATAATAATAATAATAATAATAATAATAATAATAATAATAATAGTAAAGGGTTGGTTTTGCAAAATTTAGGCTCAGGTTTGTATGGCGTGTCGGATAGAAGCTCGGGATTTGGTACGGCTGCAAACACGGAGCCGGTCGTGTTGCCACGCCAAGTACGAAACCCACCACTCTATTCGATTTGTTTCTTTCGAAATTAGCAAAACCTCTTACCTTTAGAATCTCTTAAAGAAAGACTGTCTTTTTATAAAACGTAGTTTTGTACGCATTTGTTAATCTAGTTCCCTGTTTTTTCTTAAATTGGGTGGCGACTCCAAAAACTCCAAAAGAGTTAGTCCATCCTGTCGATATTCCTGAATTTTAGCCTTTCGGAGTTAATTTTTTTTTTGGGGTTCAACAGGCATGTTATATTTAAAGTAGATGATAGCGATAGACAAGTCGGCTTGAGGCACCACTTTCAGAGTGTCTCGCGATGTCGGTTGTCTTGCAATATTGGCATGTTATATTTAAAGTAGATTATAGCGATAGACCTCATCATTGCCTTTTGCTTTAGGGACACGGGAACGGGACGGTTCAAGTGTAGTATCCTGTTCAAATCGATCCCGAGGCCTCAATACGTGTGTATGCGTATTTTTCATTGGCCAATGTAGTATCGGTTCAATATCAGTTCGTCAATTCTAACATATAGTATCCGTCAATTCCTTGTTGGCCATCAATTCAATGTATGTAAACCTCAAATTAGAAATATTTTCATAGGCCTCGTGTAATATTCAGTTCAAATCAGTGCAATAGTTGTCCAAAGTTAACACTTCAAGACAAATAATTTTAAGAAAGAATTCAGTGAAGCCCAAAATCTGCCAGCAACCATTCAATAGCAGTCCAAGAATTTGTTAAGGCAACAGAACAAATGATGCAACAGAACATAAACCAAGTTGCCAGTCAAAGTCACACCATCGCTAGAATTCCGGCCAGAACCTGGTCGTGTTTCCGATGAACAGCACAAGCCACAAGATGGAGGAGCGACCACCAGTGGGTGGCGTCGCTGCCACCCCATCACAACGGTTTCATTTTCGATCGCAACTAATCCAGAAATGGAGAAAATCCATAAGCCTAATATCAAATGTTTCAACGCATAGAACCAATCAACAACGACTTCAAGAGTCTGAGATTCCAAATGAAATAAAACCAAACAATCTTAGAACCAGCGTCACCCTAAGTCATAACAGAGGGATATCGATCTATGATCAGTGACCCACTAACCAAAACAAACCGGTGGAAACAAACAACAAGCAGCAGTTAAACGTGGTGAAGGAACAACGACGCTGAACAGAAAGAGGAGCGACCGCCGGTGAGATTTTCCGGTGTAACTCCGGCGAAGCTCACGGAGCCACTACCACCCTTTCCTCTCACCCTTTTTTATTTCTTCGTTTCAATAATAGGGGACAAGAACAAATCAAAACTGAGAATGATAGCCCCCCTTGATCTCTTCTTTCCCGTTTCAGATCTGCTAGTATATGTTTTTGTTGGGGGAGAGTGAGAAGAAAAGAGATCGGGTGAGGTGATATGTGTGAGGAAGAAGATGATGGCCCAAGGGGTGTGGGGCTGATCGATTTTTCTTTTGTAAAAAATGAGTGTTGTGGGAGATGAGTAAAAGAGGGGAGGGGTAAGTGGGGTGCAGCGACTGATCATCATGTAATGGGTGTAATAGGGTTTTTTTTATGTGCGGGAAAAAAAAGAATAATGGGTGTCTTGTGGGAATGGGCCGAAAATGGGAAGTATAGCCATGTGTGTGTGTATATGGGCTTGCAACGGTAAGCTGATTTTGAAAGAAAGAACGAATTTAGCCTTCTATTAAATTTAACAAATAATTATATAGTACGCTGCAAATGAAGAGATGACTTGCGATTTTGGCCATTTCCCTTTAAAATTAGCTATTTATTTGCAATTTTCAAAATTGAACTTAATTTTAAAATAATTATACATTTAATTAAAATTCGGGACAAAATTGGGTGTCAACAGCTGCCCCTCTTTACCCGGAAAGGATGAAAGAGTTTTCAGGGTAAAGAAGTTGACATGAAACCCAATTTTGTCGCGGTAAAGCCAAGACTCTGATTCCTGGGATCAAAATGCAAGGCTTATGGACATGGCCGAGCTTCGGTTTCCTAGTTGCCTACATATCTCGGGCTGAAAGAGAATCAGGCCATATGTAGTTCGACGCGATTTGAAAATCAAAGACGAGATAGTAACGGCTACTCAAGCGCGGGAAAAGAGGCTTGTAATCACCCAAGTTATGAAAATGTGGTCGACGACACACCCATAAAGAGGGGTTCACACGGACATAGCTTCCACTACACCTCGATAACCGGGTCATCTTGTCTTCAAACTCAAACCTCAGACTCAGGGTTAACAAGAGACTTACCTCTAGGGTGGATGACTTATGCGGGTGCGATTCTTCAGGTCTTCGTTGACGAGTCTAGCTGACACGACCCGTATTTTCGGCTAGGCCGTGCGGGCACCCGAGCACTTTTCCTAGACCTGTCGGGCGAACCCTATAGACAAAATCGATAAAAACGGCACAAAATTACCTTGAAAATAAAATTAAACATGACTTTAACAACATAAATAACTCTCAAGGATAGACATATATACAAACTGCTGGACAAAACAACTAACTACCCAGAATACACAGGTTTAAAGGTTTCCAGATCAGACATCTAAGAAGGCCAAAAGATATACACATCTCCCGAAGGGAGCAAAAGTAAGGAAAACTGCAATATCTGAAGTTGGTGGCCGCAATGAACAGGATGGCTCACCGTAGACAGCTGAGAACGTACTACTCCTCAATCACGGCGCGACTGGCTGGGTCCTGGAGCAGAATCTGCCGAACGAAAAGAAAACACAAGGACAAATAGGGGGGTGAGTCATGAGGACTCAATAAGTGTGAACAAACTAGCAACCTCGAAAAATAGATACGCTAGTCAGGGAAACGGAAGAAGACAACAATCAACAAATAAGCAATGCACATATAAGCAGAACAGTATTCATGTACAAAAAAAAATCTACTCAAAAGTATGAAATGAAATGGAATGGGATGAAATGAAATAAAATGAAATGAGATGAAATGACATGAGATGCAAAGGGTCACATGTGCCCATAATCCCAGCCCGAAGCGGAATACTCCTGCATTCGAGGGGAATCCAATCTGCTAACCAACTGGAGCGGAATACTCCTGCTCCTGGGGCGGAATACTCCTGCACCCGATATAATATAAACCAGAGGCGGAATACTCCTGCACTCTCCTGGGGCGGAATACTCCTGCACCCGATAAAATGTAAAGCTGAGGCGGAATATTCCTGCACTCAGTATGATATGCAATGTAATGCATATGAATACAATGTGATGCAATAATAACCCTTCACCAGCACAGGACTCTCATCGATAGCCGGGAAGCAGATGCCAACTCCAAGCCAAAGTACAATACTCGGATTCCCAATACAATATCAATAACAGGACATAATATACAATATAGAATGTAAATCCAAAGCTAAGGCGTAATGAGTACGCCTATCGGCAGCTACACACGTAAGGAACATGTGGTAGAAAATCCACGAGGCCAGATTTCTCCAAAGAAATGGATAGAAACACTTACCGTATTCCAAAGCTAGTCCTGTTACTCGACCACTGCTTTTTCCTTTGTATTAGTTGCCAAACGATCTCTTTCTATTCAATAAACAGAAAAATTATATCAAATAAAGCTAAAGGCTTCATTCCTTATGTTTTAGGGCAATCCAGTTAGGAACCTGAAACCCTATTCGCATACGCAATACGCAGGCCAGCCCTATATACAGGGTTCAAAGTTCCATAACCAAACCCTAAATAAATTATATTTATATGTTGCCCATAACTCACTGAGTATAAATATATAATCATTTCCATCATCGGGGTCCAATTGACCCTTTAAACTATCAATTTACGTCATTAGGGCGATGTCTAATATCCCTATTTTTACCGTAAAAATATATTCAAACACACGTAATAAGCTAAGATAATGAGTTAACATCATTACCTGAAGATTTGGGGTAGAAATTCCACTATTTTTCTACTCCTTTTTCCCTTTTCTCCTCCCTCTTTTCTAATTTTTTTCTCTTCTCTGTATTTGTTTGTACGTTTCTGATTATGTAGCTTGGCTACTGCTTATAAGGGAGAAAATCCCTAAGCTGCCTTTCAATTTTTCAATTTCTTTTTTTTTTTAATAATAAAATCGCTATGACGATTAAAATTAAAATAGAACCCTAGAGAAGTCGAAATGATCCCAAAATTTTCAAGTAAGTTATACAAAATATATGTAACAAACTCGCGAAGTCAGATCTCAAATCGGACTCCCGAAACTTAAAATGCGAATTTAAAGGGAAAA
This sequence comes from Petunia secreta, assembly GCA_029990175.1. NCBI lineage: Eukaryota > Viridiplantae > Streptophyta > Magnoliopsida > Solanales > Solanaceae > Petunia > Petunia secreta. The sequence continues at coordinate 65,045,221 of JARKIP010000035.1, forward strand.
GGTCAAAATATTTAACTTTCGGGATTTTTGCGGAACTAGCCGAACAATATCGAAATTCACTTTTGAAAAATCATAAAAGTCACAAATAATCATACAAACCTAACGGTGCTTTCGGATTTTGAATCGGAGCTCATTCGCCCAAACCGAGCTCAAAAATCTCTTTTTAATATTCATTGACAATAAAAACTGAAACCTTCTTCCGATGCCTACCAAACGAGGTCTGATTTAGCTCAAATTTTACAGACAGGTCCTAATGGACCTTACGAATATTTTAAAATTATCGGCACGCCAATCAGAATCCTAACTTCCGAAACGACTGACCGAGGTCGTTTCATTCTCCTCCACTTAAACTCTCGTTCGTCCTCGAACGAGCAAGAGTCTAAAATAGATTTCACACCTCTAATGAGAATGCTTACACTAATTTTTCTAATGACATTTACTACGAAACCAAAATCATATACAATGATTAGAACTTTTAGGCTTTAAAGATCAAGTTCGAACCTGAATCGTCGAAGAGGTAAGGATACCTCTCATGCATACTGGACTCAAGCTCCCAAATGTCCTCCTCATGTGGACGACTATTCCAGCGACTCGAACCATCGAAATCTGCTTTGAACGAAGCTTCCGGATATCACGCGCTACGATAGCTACTGGGAACTCCTCGTAAGCCAGATTCACATCTAGCAGAGCAGGGTCTAATTCGATCACTTCGGAAGGATCTCGGATACACTTTCAAAGCATCGATACATGGAAAACTGGGTGAACTGGCATAGAAGCTGGCAGGTCGAGCCGATAAGCTACTTTACCAATACGCTTCTCGATACGGAAAGGGCCAATGAACCTGGGACTAAGCTTTCCTTTCCTACCAAATCTCTTTACACCTCGCATCGGTGACACTTTTAGAAATACCATGCCCCCGACCTCGAACTCTAACTCTCGGCTCCTCCGGTTCGAATATGAAATCTGCCTACTCTGGGCAGTCCGTAAACGATCCTGAATAACACGAACAACCTCAAGAGTCTGACGAACCATATCTGAACTCATCACCTCGACATCTTGAGACTCAAACCAGCCAATAGGAGAACGACATCGACGTCCATATAAGGCCTCGAATGGAGCCATCTGAATAGAAGACTGGTAGCTATTATTATAAGAGAACTCCGCTAATGCCAAATGATCATCCCAATAACCCCCGAAGTCAAGTGCACAAGCTCTCAACATGTCCTCCAGAACTTGAATAACCCGCTCGGACTGACCGTCAGTTTGAGGATGGAATGCTGTGCTAAGCTGCACTTGGGTCCCCAACTCTCTCTGAAAAGACTGCCAGAACTGAGAAGTAAACTGGGAACCACGATCTGAGATAATGGATACAGGAGTACCATGCAACCTAACCACTTGCTCAATGAAAATCCGCGCCAGTCTCTGAGCTGAATCAGTGGTCTTTACAGGGATAAAGTGAGCTGATTTAGTCAGTCGGTCGACAATGACCCAGACTGAATCATGGCGCCGCAGGGTCTTTGGCAGACCAACTATAAAATCCATCGTGATGTGCTCCCACTTCCACTCGGGAATGGGCAATGCCTGAGCTAGCCCTGCTGGTCTCCGGTGCTCGAACTTAACCTGCTGACAGTTCAAGCAACGGGATACATAATCAAATACATCTTTCTTCATCCCCTTCCACCAGTATAGCTCTCGGAGGTCCTGATACATTTTTGTTATACCAGGATGAATGGAATAACGCGAGCTATGAGCTTCACCGAGCACTGACTGCCTCAAATCCCCAACATCAGGAACACAGAGTCGACCATTAAACCGAAGAATTCCATCTGAATCAAGATCGAAGGAGGGAACTCCTCCACTTAGGACACGACCACGCAACTCCTGCAGATGAGGATCCTCGAACTGTCTTCCCTTAATCTGACTGACTAAGGAAGACTGAGCTGCAATACACGCTAAGACTCGACTGGAGTCTGGGAGAAGAAATCTCACGCCAAAGTCGCCAAGGGACTGCAATTCTCGGGCCAATGGTCTCATGTCAGCATAAAGAAAAGCCATGCTGCCCATGGACTTCCTGCTCAAAGCATCTGCTACCACGTTCGCCTTCCCAAGATGATAATGGATAGTGAGATCATAATCTTTAATCAATTCAAGCCATCTCCGCTGTCGGCCGTTAAGATCTTTCTGAGAGAGAAGATACTGCAGACTCTTATGATCCGTATACACCTCACAAGGCTCGCCATAAAGGTAATGCCTCCATATCTTCAAAGCAAAGACCACAGCTGCCAATTCTAAATCATGAGTCGGATAATTCTTCTCATTCGGCTTCAACTGTCTGGAAGCATAAGCAATTACCTTCCCGTGCTGCATAAGAACACAACCAAGGCCCACACGAGATGCATCACAATAAACTACGAATCCACCGGTGCCCGAAGGAAGGGATAACACTGGAGCTGAAGTCAATAAGGCCTTAAGATTCTGGAAGCTGGCCCCACACTCATCGGACCATCGAAACTGAACCGCCTTCTGCGTCAGGCGAGTAAGGGGAGCTGCAATAGTAGAGAACTTTTCCACAAACCTCCGATAATAACCTGCCAATCCAAGGAAGCTGCGAATCTCCGTAGGAGTGGTAGGACGAGGCCATTTCTGCACTGCTTCAATCTTCTTCGGATCAACCTTGATACCTTCACTTGATACTACGTGACCCAAAAATGCTACAGAATCAAGCCAAAACTCACATTTCGAGAACTTGGCATACAACTTACGATCACAGAGGGTCTGAAGAACCACCCTCAGATGATAATCATGCTCCTCGCGGCTACGAGAATAAATAAGAATATCATCAATGAAGATAATGACAAAGGAATCAAGGAATGGCTTAAACACCCGGTTCATGAGATCCATAAAGGCTGCAGGGGCATTAGTCAGCCCAAAAGACATAACTAGGAACTCATAATGGCCGCAACGAGTCCTAAAAGCAGACTTCGAGATATCTGACTCACGAATCTTTAGCTGATGATAACCAGATCGCAGATCGATCTTCGAAAAGAACTTGGCACCCTGCAACTGATCAAACAAATCATCAATGCGAGGCAAGGGATACTTATTCTTGATGGTGACCTTATTTAGCTGACGATAATCAATACACATTCGCATATTCCCATCTTTCTTTTTCACGAATAGAACAGGAGCACCCCACGGAGAAATACTCGGCCTGATGAACCCCTTATCAAGCAAATCTTGCAACTGCTCCTTCAGCTCCTTCAACTCTAATGGGGCCATACGATAAGGAGGGATAGAAATAGGCTGAGTCCCTGGCACTGTATCAATGCCAAATTCGATCTCTCGATCAGGAGGAAGTCCTGGCAAATCATCAGGAAACACATCAGGGAACTCCCTAACGATAAGAATAGAATCAAGAGATGGAATCTCCACAGTGGTATCTCGAACCATGGCAGGATATGCTAAACACCCTTTATCCATCATTCGTTTTGCCTTCAGGGAAGAAATAACATGCCCCCTGGGTGGAAAATAAGAACCCTGCCACACCACTGGTGCTGAACAAGGAAGAGACAACTGAAGAGACTTGGCATGACAATCTAATGTGGCATGACACGACGCCAACCAATCCATGCCAATAATAACATCAAAATCAACCATATCTAGGATTAGAAGATCTACCAGTGTCTCACGACCCCCAAAAGATATGGTACAAGCTGGATAAACTCGATCCACGATGATAATGTCTCCAATAGGAGTAGAAACACAGAATGGATCACGAAGACACATATAATCAGCATGAAAACCCGAAGCAAAATAAGGAGATACATATGAATATGTAGATCCTGGATCCACAAAAGAATATGCATCTCGACCACAAACAGATAAAATACCTGTCACAACAGCTGGTGATGCCTCGGCATCCTGCCTGGCCGGCAGTGCATATAACTGTCTCTGCGGCTGAGCTGAGCCGCTACCCTGACGACCACCTCTAGAGGGACCACTAGGACCACGTCCACGACCTCTACCGGGTGGTGGTGCACCTCTAGCTGGCTGAGACCCTGGAGGGGCACCCTGAGGCTGCTGCTGCATCGGCGCTGGAAGGCGAGGGAAAGGGCGGCTACTACCCTGCTGAAGGAGATAAGGGCAATCCTTCTTATGATGCCCTGGATCCTGACAGATAAAGCACCCTGGAGCAAATCTACGCTGATCAAACTGAGACTGATCTCGCGGGCGAAACCAAAACTGACCCTGAGAAGAAGTAGGCGCGTTCTGAGAACCACGCGCTGGAAACTGAGCTGGTCTGACAGAAGGCCTACTCTGCTGCTGATAACTCCTACCTCCATGTGAGGTACAAGAATGCCCTGGACCACGAGATCTCTTACTCTCCCGCTCTAACTCCTCCATCTCCAATCTATGATAGGCCTCATACCTCCTGGCAATATCAACAGCGACATCAAATAGAGTACCAGCCTCAATCTCACGAGCCATCTGGGACTGCAAATGAGGAGAAAGCCCATCAATAAAACGTCTGACCCTCTCAGAGGGCTCCTGCACAAGATCTGGAGCATAGCTGGACATCTCTGAAAATAAAAGCTCGTACTCCGTGACTGACAGGTTACCCTGTCCAATCCTGTCAAACTATCTCCTCTTCTCATCCTGCTGACTGCGAGGGAAAAACTTCTCCATGAATCGATGAGAGAACTCACTCCAGGTCAGCTTAGGTAAGCCCTGCCTAGCTGATTGCAGTGCGGTCCACTAAGCTAAAGCTGGACCCTCAAGCTGGAAGGCAGTATAATCAGCTCCATACTGCTCAAGATATCCAAGGGCCTCTAAGATACGCTGACATTGATCAAGAAACTCACGAGGCTTAAGCTTATCTGATTTCTGACCAGAGAACTTCGGAGGATTAAGTCGGAAATAATGCAACCTTGCCGGATCATCAAATTGACCTGCTACCTGGACTGGCTGACTAGCCTGAACAACCGGAGGTACAACACCCGCCACCTCTGGAACATGACCATCTGGAACATGAACTGCTGGGGCTACCTGTGGAGCTGGAATGGGGGCTTCCTGAACCTGAGAACCAATATCTACCACAGCCTGAGGAGCTGCCTGAAGGATAGGAGCATCTACAGCAGCCTGAAGAATAGGAGGTCCCTGGGGCATCTGCGTCGCAAAGAATCTCATAAAAGCGTCATGAAGTGCGGGGGGGAACGAATAAGCCCTGCTCCCCCTGCCCGGCAAAAGCTGGCACTATCGGAACCTCCGCAGCAGGATCAACACGATCCACCATCCTCGCGGCCTGGACAACTCTACCTCTGCCTCGACCACGACCTCTACCGCGGCAAACACCGCGACCTCGCGGAGCAGCAGGTATAGGGGCGACCGCTGGCTCCTCCGCCTCTAGCCGAACATTCGCGCGCGTTCTCACCATTTACTGCAGAAAATTAAAAATATTTAAATTCAGATAAGAAGACTCACGCACGACAGAGAAAAAAAAGAAGGGAAACTGCCTAAATGCCATCATAGCCTCTCGTAGATAGGTACGGACGTCTCCGCCCGATCAGCGAGACTCTATTAGACACTGTCAAGATCTGGAAAGACTCTAAACCTCGCTCTGATACCAACTGACACAACCCGTATATTCGGCTAGGCCGTGCGGGCACCCGACCACTTTTCCTAGACCTGTCGGGCGAACCCTATAGACAAAATCGATAAAAACGGCACAAAATTACCTTGAAAATAAAATTAAACATGACCTTAACAACATAAATAACTCTCAAGGATAGACATATATACAAACTGCTGGACAAAACAACTAACTACCCAGAATACACAGGTTTAAAGGTTTTCAGATCAGACATCTAAGAAGGCCAAAAGATATACACAACTCCCGAAGGGAGCAAAAGCAAGGAAAACTGTAATATCTGAAGCTGGTGGCCGCAATGAACAGGATGGCTCACCGTAGACAGCTGAGAACGTACTACTCCTCAATCACGGTGCGACTGGCTGGGTCCTGGAGCAGAATCTGCCGAACGAAAAGAAAACACAAGGACAAATAGGGGGGGTGAGTCATGAGGACTCAATAAGTGTGAACAAACTAGCAACCTCGAAAAATAGATACGCTAGTCAGGGAAACGGAAGAAGACAACAATCAACAAATAAGCAATGCACATATAAGCAGAACAGTATTCATGTACAAAAAAAATCTACTCAAAAGTATGAAATGAAATGGAATGGGATGAAATGAAATAAAATGAAATGAGATGAAATGACATGAGATGCAAAGGGTCACATGTGCCCATAATCCCAGCCCGAAGCGGAATACTCCTGCATTCGAGGGGAATCCAATCTGCTAACCAACTGGAGCGGAATACTCCTGCTCCTGGGGCGGAATACTCCTGCACCCGATATAATATAAACCAGAGGCGGATTACTCCTGCACTCTCCTGGGGCGGAATACTCCTGCACCCGATAAAATGTAAAGCTGAGGCGGAATACTCCTGCACTCAGTATGATATGCAATGTAATGCATATGAATACAATGTGATGCAATAATAATCCTTCACCGGCACAGGACTCTCATCGATAGCCGGGAAGCAGATGCCAACTCCAAGCCAAAGTACAATACTCAGATTCCCAATACAATATAAATAACAGGACATAATATACAATATAGAATGTAAATCCAAAGCTAAGGCGTAATGAGTACGCCTATCGGCAGCTACACACGTAAGGAACACGTGGTAGAAAATCCACGAGGCCAGATGCCTCCAAAGAAATGGATATAAACACTTACCGTATTCCAAAGCTAGTCCTGTTACTCGACCACTGCTTTTTCCTTTGTATTAGTTGCCAAACGATCTCTTTCTATTCAATAAACAGAAAAATTATATCAAATAAAGCTAAAGGCTTCATTCCTTATGTTTTAGGGCAATCCAGTTAGGAACCTGATACCCTATTGGCATACGCAATACGCAGGCCAGCCCTATATACAGGGTTCAAAGTTCCATAACCAAACCCTAAATAAATTATATTTATATGTTGCCCATAACTCACTGAGTATGAATATATAATCATTTCCATCATCGGGGTCCAATTGACCCTTTAAACTATCAATTTACGTCATTAGGGCGATGTCTAATATCCCTATTTTTACCGTAAAAATATATTCAAACACACGTAATAAGCTAAGATAATGAGTTAACATCATTACCTGAAGATTTGGGGTAGAAATTCCACTATTTTTCTACTCTTTTTTCCCTTTTTTCCTCCCTCTTTTCTAATTTTTTTCTCTTCTCTGTATTTGTTTGTACGTTTCTGATTATGTAGCTTGGCTACTGCTTATAAGGGAGTAAATCCCTAAGCCGCCTTTCAATTTTTCAATTTCTTCTTCTTTTTTTTTTTTTAATAATAAAATCGCTACGACGATTAAAATTAAAATAGAACCCTAGAGAAGTCGAAATGATCCCAAATTTTTTAAGTAAGTTATACAAAATATATGTAACATACTCGCGAAGTCGGATCTCAAATCGGACTCCCGAAACTTAAAATGCGAATATAAAGGGAAAAGGTCAAATTATTTAACTTTCGGTATATTTGCGGAACTAGCCGAACAATATCGAAATTCACTTTCGAAAAATCATAAAAGTCAAAAATAATCATACGAACCTAACGGCGCTTTCGGATTTTGAATCGGAGCTCATTCGCCAAAACCGAGCTCAAAAATCTCTTTTTAATATTTATTGACAATAAAAACTGAAACCCTCTTCCGATGCCTACCAAACGAGGTCTGATTTAGCTCAAATTTTACAGACAGGTCCTAATGGACCTTACGAATATTTTAAAATTATCTGCACGCCAATCAGAATCCTAACTTCCGAAACGACTGACCGAGGTCGTTTCACTAGCTCATATCAACGATTGCCCCGGTTCATTGCTAAGAAAAGCTCCATGCTCCAAATGCTGCTGCGGTGCTGCTAAAAATCCTGGAATAATCTCAACAAGTGGTAAGCGTGCAACTGCAAATAAACTGTAATAATTGGAATAAGAAATAAATAAAGTGATAACAAAAATTGTAAATTCGGGTGGTGATATCATCAAAAGTTCTTCCTTCGATCAACTGACAAGATACTCCACCCGGAGAACCTCTAAGCTGATCCTTATTCTGAAACATTAAAGCAAGATAATAAGTAAAGCAAGAACGAATTGTAAAATGCAAGGCTTTCATAAGATAAGTTGACTAACGAGACATAATATCTCAAGTCGACTTGGCTAATCTATATCCTACGCAGGTAACATAACGTTCATTTATAAGGCGAACGAGCCCAAAATATTCAATTGTAAGGCGAATGAGCCTAAACGTTCTATTATAAGGCGAACGAGCCTAAAACGTTCAATTATAAGGCGAACGAGCCTAAAACGCTCGATTATAAGGTGAACGAGCCTAAATTTGATAGCAGCCTGCAAAACCAAGTTGTAAATTGGATTAATTAAGGCAAAATAATGCAAAAAAAATAAGCAAAACTGGGTCGTGTTGCTTGTATTGATAGTGATGCAAAGTGTTGAATGCTCCCTTCAGTTCATATTGAATCTGATGTTCAATTCAAAAGAGCCTTCAATTGTCTATGATAGGCTTCAGAATAATGCTTCCAATTGCTTATGGTAGGCTTCAAATGATAATGATGTCTTCGCTTGCTCACGATAGACTTGATAATAAGACCCCCCGATTGCTTACGGTAGGATCAATAACAAAAGAGCCTTCAATTGTCTATGATAGGCTTCAGAATAAGGCCTCCAATTGCTTATGGTAGGCTTCAAATGATAATAATGTCTTCGCTTGCTCACGATAGACTTGATAATAAGACCCCCCGATTGTTTACGGTAAGATCAATAATAAAAGAGCCTTCAATTGCTTATGATAGGCTTCGGAATAATGCCTTCAATTGCTTATGGTAGGCTTCAATGCTAATGAAGTCTTCGCTTGCTCACGATAGACTTGATAATAAGACCCCCGATTGCTTACGGTAAGATCAATAATAAAAGAGCCTTCAATTGCTTATGATAGGCTTCAGAATAATGCCTCCAATTGCTTATGGTAGGCTTCCATGCTAATGAAGTCTTCGCTTGCTCACGATAGACTCATAATAAGGCCCCCGATTGGTTACGGTAGGCATGACGTAATTTGTAAGTGCAAGCTGCAATATCTTTGATAAATTATCTTCCCATCCACTGGCGAAGCAATAAAGTAAATGCGAAGGCATAGTGCAAAGCATTTTCAACAATCTTGACAAATCAACTGGCAAGCCGGTCGGGCACGCAGCAAGGAGGGTCTTGGAATTGATTGTCTACAAATCAGCTGGTGATCTGATCCGGCACAAAGCAAGGAGGGTCTCAGGGCTGACCTGTTAACCTGAAAGTAAAGCACGTCATAATATAAAGCAAGTGCAAAGGCATAATTGAAAGCAAGTGCAAAACAATTTAGCGTAAAATGTAAAGCAATGCAAAAACGATTTAGCGAATCAATAGGCGTGAAAGTCCAACAAGGGAGAAGCCCCGCCTGGGGGTCAACCTGAAAAATGTAAAGCAAGGCATTAATTTTAAAGCAAGTGCGAAGGCATAATTCAAAATAAGTGCAAAGCAAAGTAGTGCGGAAATGTAGTCAGTGCGATAGCCATGGATAAATCAATTGGCGAGACAATCCGGCAAGGATGGCCTTGTGCGGATTATAGCCTGAAACAAAGCGATGCCCTATTTGGCTTAGTTTTGAAAACACAAAAACAAGCCTCGACTTTATCGCCTATTAGGAATGAAAGTCATAGAGGTAGAAATGCCGCCTGTTCGGCAATAACTCATGACAAAGCATAATGCTTTAAGTCATGAAAAGGGCAATGCGACGCAATTTGCAAGGCAACTTTGGATGCGTGTTCAATAAATTGTTCATCCATAATGCGAATGATCCTTTCATTGCAAGCTTTCATGTTCCTGCTCTCAAAGAAAAATTGTTAGCTTTGGGGAGGAAAGGGGAAGCGTTTGATTTGTGCAGACTTCATCCTGATCTTGCTGCTTCTGCTGCTTCCTCGTCTTCATTGGACTTGGATTTGCAAATTGCTTTCAGAAACTTGGCTCATGAACTCAAATAGCATAGACTTTGAAAAATAGAGGCAAGATAAAATATTTTAATGCGGATGCAAATGAAGTCAAATATGCATTTTGAAAATTTTGCCTTGACTTAAACTTGTAATATATTTTAAAACAAACTGAACGTTTTTTTTTGCCTTGAACTTTGCACTGTTTGCTTAACCAATTACAGAATTTTTTGCCACCTCATCTTTAATAACAGCACCGCTTCTTGCAAAATTCTGCCCCAGTTATTATCTTTCGCATCTCCAACTCGTTTTGCAAAATTGCCCCAGTTGTCCTTCTTGGGGGAAAATGAAAACTTAAATGCTAAAGGGTCGAGCCCGATGGGGGAGCCTACGTATCCCTTCTCGAGAATCAGACCGTGCGTAGTTCTGCACCACTGCTTCAACACCATACACCAACAAATAAAATTTACCCCAGTTGAAGTTCTAACAGAAGTGCGATATCCAAAGAGCGCAGACAGTAACTTTCAGTGCATCGATTTAAATTGTTCAGTTGTTTGCCATACGTTACAAGCAAAGTTTTGACAGGTTTATCAATTTTAATTTTGCAGTGGAAACAAATGCAAGCGTAAATAACATAATAAGAATGCAATGAATTTTACTTCAACTTTCATAAATTCAAAATTAGTTCATTCAGAATAACATAATCTTTAAAGTACAATGCAATTCAGGGCCTCAATCTGAATTAAAATTGAAAACAATGCTACTAAGTTCAATCGCCAAGTTCTTTCAAGCAATGCCATTAGCTTCTGGTACTGCACCATTCACGAGCTAGAGCGTCTACCATCAATCATATCTCGAAACCTTTGCATTGTGGATGGTCTGCCACTTCACAAATCCAACATTTGATAGAGAAGTAAACAAAACAAAAGAAACCTCACAAAGGGTAACTAAGATAGTTTGCATGTCATTCATAGGATTGCATACAAGCAAGCAACACCTAGTATTTGACGCATTTTGAGAAAATAAAGCAAGGCAGGCAATTAACATTTCAACACAGCTTATGCTCTCCACAGCATCTGCACAAAATTCTAAACCCAAATGCCTAAAACCCAGAACAATCCTCCATAGCTTTTGCAAACATCCACACTCCTCCAAGCACGATTCCCAATTGTTTTACAACATCCAGGTAGAAATTTCCAACTGCCTCCACAATACCAGACTGCAAATCACGAAAGGCGCCAATTGGCCTTTCAAAATAAAACCTCACTGGTCCTCGGCTTTAGACAAGCCTCTCAGCTTCCTAGGTTTTGCAAGGCTCACAGACCTTTTTCATAAGGCTCCTCACTGGTCCTCGGCTTTGATCAAGCCTCTCAGTTTCCTAGGTAGCCAAGACCGCACTGATCTTCAAGGAGGGACCCCACCGGTCATTCAAAGACACAGGGGCTTCGCTCTCCTAGTATGCAACAAGCATACTTCAATTTTATAAGGTTGCAGCTGGATAATCAACATAGGCCTGCACACACGCAAAGCCATTCACGAGAGGGACCCCACTGATCCTTTCAAAGACACCAGGGGCTTCGCCTCTTAGATCTCACTACACCAGGCCATCTCCAAAACACAAACTAACCAAATCTGCCTAACTTCCCCCCGGACTGCAATTCTGTCTATGATCTCAATTCTGCTAAATTCTTCCATTTTCTGACCTAAAAGACAACATAGGAGAAAAAATTCCAAATCTGATTTTGCTCAAAACATGGTTAGGACTGAGGATTCGCTATCACACAGCACATAATATGCATTGTCGTTGGGTTTCAAGGACCCGTTGACAAAAGGGCGGTTTCTTAATTCCTGGAAAACGGTACCAAGGACCGGGTCCAAACTAAGGTGTACATGCATGCATGACCTAATCTCCTTCTAAGAGTGGGCTGACGGTTGAGGCTGATTCGACCTATGCGGGATAAACCTGGCCCCATAAACCAGTAAACCGGCCATGACAAAACCAGGCAAACCATATCCCAACTAACTTTGGTGACACGAAAAAAATTCAAAGACCTAGGAAGGACAATGCCCTTCCTGTATTATTGCCCGTCATGCGGGCCACCCGTGATGAAATCGAGGAGATGAAAGAGAATTGACAGGCTCCATGAGGGAGGAAATATGAACGGAATGCAGACTATGCACAAATAAATATAATATATGCTTTATAAGGCAAACCAAACAAACAGATATAATAAAGCAAATAAATTAGACATGCTAGTTGCAAATGATTGGAAACCATTATGGTCACAACCTTTATTGCTCCCCAGCAGAGTCGCCACGCTGTTGAACCCAAAAAATTATCTCGAAAAGGATAAATTCCGAAATATCGACAGGATGGGCTAACTCTTTTGGAGTTTTTGGAATCGCCACCCAATTTAAGGAAAACATGGAACCAAATAAACAAATGCGTGTAAAAACTTCGTTTTTATAAAAAAAGACGGTCTTTTCAGAGATTCTAAAGGTAAGAGGTTTTATTAATTTCGGAAGAAGGTTTTTAAGGCACTTCCGAAATTCCGTTAAAAACGGTTAATCCGACAGGTTTTCAAATATTTACAAGTGTGCTTTTCTTTCAAAAGAATTATATTTGAAAAAAAAAAAGAATAGTAATAATAATAATAAGAATAATTATCGAAAAAGGCAATGAACATAAAGTAAAGCAATATACAAACAATCACATATTATTGATAAATAAATATTTTTTACACATTTATTTGCATAAATATCTCTAAGGAAAGAAAGGCAAAGTTTAAAGAATAAAACCCGAAAAATGATCAACTCGCGGGAGCCTTGGATTTTTTTAAAATTCCTAAATCTTATTTCTGAATGCTTGGGTCCAAATTCAAGCCAAACGACTCCAATGCAATGGACTATCCCCATTTGTAAGTTAGCCAAAAGTGTTCCCGAATTGTTCGTGCCAAGATGTACCTCGCAATAAAAAATAGGAATTAAACTGGATTAGTACGATAATAAAGTATAATAATTAATAAAATAAAATAACAATAATAAAGTAATAAAGTAATAATAATAATAATAATAATAATAATAATAATAATAATAATAATAATAGTAAAATATATAATAATAATAATAATAATAATAATAATAATAATAATAATAATAATAATAATAATAATAATAATAATAATAGTAAATGATTGTTTTTGCAAAATGTAGGCTCGAGTTTGTATGGCGCGTCGGATAGAAGCTCGGGATTTGGTACGGCTGCAAACACGGAGCCGGTCGTGTTGCCACGCCAAGTACCAAACCCACCACTCTATTCGATTTGTTTTGCCTCAAATGCATACATTCATCATCGCCTTTTGCTTTAGGGACACGGGAACGGGACGGTTCAAGTGTAGTATCCTGTTCAAATCGATCCCGAGGCCTCAATACGTGTGTATGCGTATTTTTCATTGGCCAATGTAGTATCGGTTCAATATCAGTTCGTCAATTCTAGCATATAGTATCCGTCAATTCCTTGTTGGCCATCAATTCAATGTATGTAAACCTCAAATTAGAAATATTTTCATAGGCCTCGTGTAATATTCAGTTCAAATCAGTGCAATAGTTGTCCAAAGTTAACACTTCAAGACAAATAATTTTAAGAAAGAATTCAGTGAAGCCCAAAATCTGCCAGCAACCATTCAATAGCAGTCCAAGAATTTGTTAAGGCAACAGAACAAATGATGCAACAGAACATAAACCAAGTTGCCAGTCAAAGTCACACCATCGCTAGAATTCCGGCCAGAACCTGGTCGTGTTTCCGATGAACAGCACAAGCCACAAGATGGAGGAGCGACCACCAGTGGGTGGCGTCGCTGCCACCCCATCACAAAGGTTTCATTTTCGATCGCAACTAATCCAGAAATGGAGAAAATCCATAAGCCTAATATCAAATGTTTCAACGCATAGAACCAATCAACAACGACTTCAAGAGTCTGAGATTCCAAATGAAATAAAACCAAGCAATCTTAGAACCAGCGTCACCCTAAGTCATAACAGAGGGATATCAATCTATGATCAGTTACCCACTAACCAAAACAAATCGGTGGAAACAAACAACAAGCAGCAGTTAAACGTGGTGAAGGAACAACGACGCTGAACGGAAAGAGGAGCGACCGCCGGTGAGATTTTCCGGTGTAACTCCGGTGAAGCTCACGGCGCCACTACCATCCTTTCCTCTCACCCTTTTTTATTTCTTCGTTTCAATAAAAGGGGACAAGAACAAATCAAAACTGAGACTGATAGCCCCCTTTGATCTCTTCTTTCCCATTTCAGATCTGCTAGTATGTGTTTTTGTTGGGGGAGAGTGAGAAGAAAAGAGATCGGGTGAGGTGATATGTGTGAGGAAGAAGATGATGACCCAAGGGGTGTGGGGCTGATCGATTATTCTTTTATAAAAAATGAGTGTTGTGGGAGATGAGTAAAAGAGGGGAGGGGTAAGTGGGGTGCAGCGGCTGATCATCATGTAATGGGTGTAATAGGGTTTTTTTTATGTGCGGGAAAAAAATGAATAATGGGTGTCTTGTGGGAATGGGCCGAAAATGGGAAGTATATCCATGTGTGTGTGTATATGGACTTGCAACGGTAAGCTGATTTTGAAAGAAAGAACGAATTTAGCCTTCTATTAAATTGAACAAATAATTATATAGTACGCTGCAAATGAAGGGATGACTTGCGATTTTGGCCATTTCCCTTTAAAATTAGCTATTTACTTGCAATTTTCAAAATTGAACTTAATTTTAAAATAATTATACATTTAATTAAAATTCGGGACCAAATTGGGTGTCAACAAGTGTTAGTTCTTCTATCCTTAAGCATGATACTTCCTTGTCTTATGGAATTGTTTGTGAAAACTCTATGCTAGTAGATGATTTGTATGATTACAATATGTTTGCCACTAGTTTAGAGTCGAATGGTCAACTTGTGTGTGCAAATGAATCACTAGTTGAGAGGGTTGAAAAGCCACATCATGATGTGCGCTCGGTTTTCATTGAACCTCTTTCAAGTGAAAATATTGAAGTTGACCTTGCTTGTGAATCTTGTTATGACACCCCACCCATATTTGATAAAGGAGAAGATGAATTGTATGAATATCCCATTCTTCCTTTTGATTTCTTATTTGATAGTGGTGGTCTTTTATGTCGTAGTAAGGATGGTTGTGACCTTGAGGAGTCTCTTGTGTATGAGATGGATCGAATTGTGTTCGATGACTCCTCAAGTGTAGATGTTGTCTCTAGTTTGAGAACTTTACATTTGCTTGCTAATGAGGTTGAGAAGTATGCCTATACTAATCCTTTGTATGAGGGCATCTTCAATGGTGATAGTGATTGGTGTCAAACTAGAGTAGAGTGTGAGTTTGAACCTTTATGGATTGGAATGCTTTATTCTATAGACAATCCGTTGTTTGAAACTCCAAGTGAGATGAGTGACCTTGGTTTTATCCTTGGGAGTTTGTCGAGTGAAGAGGGTTTTCTTGGAAGTGAATGTGGAGGTAAAGAGGCACCTCTTGGTGTGAGTAAGAGTGCTCTTAAGAACTGGACTGGAGTATTTGATGCTAGTTGTCGCTTGCATTATTTTGCTTACTCCATTCCATCTTTGATCACACCTTGAGTGTTGAGCATGCCAAAGCCAAAGTGTCACATTGTGATTATATTGATTTGAAGGCTTGGTGTGTTGGTAGTAAGCTTAGGGGTCAAAGGGAAATTGATTACTATATCTTGCATGTCCCACGTCCTATTGATCTCTTTGATTGTCGTTGTACTGGATGCATTTTCTTTTTGAGTCAAGTACTTATTGTTTCCTTTGAAGACATGAGCTTTTTCATTAGTATTGATGCTTGGCTATATCATAAGAGTGTGTTTTCCACACTATTTGCACTAACCTACTCTTACAGTAGGAGATTTTGGTTGTATTTGTCATTGCTTGTAGGTCTTGATGGTTTGATTTCGAGGACGGAATCCTTTGTAGAAGGGGAGGATGATGCAGGCAAAATTGAGCCAAGACACCAACCATCAAGAGCCAAGCTTCAAAAATACAAACGATGGGAGATCAAGAGCTTTGGAGAAGAGTTGAAAACGTATAGCTACTGCTACAGGGAAGGCGGACCTCCCAAGTTTGGTAGAGGGGCGCCTCAAGCCATTCCAGGCATGACGGGAGCAAGGCTTCAGCGTGGGAGGATCTCCCAGGTTAGAGGGAGGGGCGCCCTAAATCATGGGGGGTTGAAGAACAGGCAAGACGGGGCGCCTCTACTGAATCAACCTTGATGGAATTTTTAGTTAATTTTATGAACTAATTCCTATTTTGACCCCACATGGTCTTTGTTGTTTTACCCCAACTTGTGGGATTTTTAGACCTTTCACAGCATGTAAAGGGAGACTATAAAAGCCTCCCTTAGGCATTTTATTTCATTAGTTAGCATTGTATGAACATTTAAGAAGAGAGAACGTAAAGAAGGCCGAGCCTTTCTAGTTCGAAGCGGACCGCTTCGTGAATCTTGTACGACTTGGAACCTATGGAGATTCAACATCTAGTATGAATTCCTTGTAAGGTTCAAGTTTCATTTCTCCCTTTTGGATATTCAATTCATGACGTGAGTGGATTATCCGTTCTTTCTTCTCATTTCTTGCCTTCCCAATCCTTGTTTCTCGATATCTCTTTTGATATCACGTTATCTTATTTTTATCGCTTCCATATTTTCATATCATATCTTTTCTTCCGCTATTTTACATTGCATCATGGTGGGATCGGTGCTTGGTAGGGCAATCGGAGGCCCCCCGTGTTTGCACCCGTACCGACGCCCCTAACCTCTACCCGATTCATACAAACCTGAGCCTACACTTTTATAAAAATCCATTTTCTTTTATTATTATTATTATTATTATTACTATTATTTTATGTCATTATTATTATTATTGCTATTATTAGTATTATAAAATTATTCTTACTATTATTATTACTATTACTAATATTATTATTAATTATAATACTAACTCATTTTCTTCATATTTTTGCGACGTACATTTGGATGAACTATCTTGAAGACGACGCTTCCGAAAACATCTTTAAAACCACTTTACTTTCATTCTCATTTTATCATTATTATTTTATTATAATATTACTAATGTGTTTTATTTTGCGAGGTGTAATTCTCCAAGGAAGAAGCCAATTAGCAAAATCAGAACCTTTATATTTAATCTTAATTATTACGTGCATATAATAAATAGTCATTAAATTATTCGTCTATTTTTAGTTAGTTAGAATCTCAATTATTTAGTCCGTCCAGTAACCACATTTGATGGAGCCTGAGAGGTGCCTAAATCCTTCCTCTCGGGTTAACTTGAATCCTTACGTAGAATTTCTGGTTCGTAGACCAGGTTTCGGAGTTAATTATAAAATTGGCTAGAAACAAAGTAGGTGCCCTAATACGCCTAGTTAAAAAGTATGCTAGGTGGCGACTCCAAATCTTTACCCGTGAGTTCCAATAAGTCGAGCACTATTTTGAACTCTAACCGGTTCGGAGAAAAATAGGATGTGACAATATTTAGGAGGGGTATTTATAGCTAAAAATATTTACTCAGTCCTAATTATGGTAAAATACAAAGACTAACAAGGCCATGGGCCTATAAACTCAAGGTGGTGGTATATATGAAACCCTAACTAGGAGACTATAAGCCTAAGGCGGCGGGACCCATGCCGGCTGAGCAGCCGTGGCTTGTGGAGCAGGCGTGTATCCTTTGCGCCCGGTCACTTGCAAGCTAAATCTAGTCTTTTCAGCTGGTCTCGTATCCCCATAATCATAAATGACGTATTTTTGCCCACACATTAGTTGGTGCGATTAATCTTTTGCTAAGACATAACTTCAATCATATGAAATATTTTCATAATTCTACTGGCATTAGCAATATTTTCTTTAGAAAAAAGAATTATATCATTGTTTATGTCTAAAATTGTACATCTAGGTTAAAAAATTAATTATGATTGAGACCACAAGCTATATAGTAATTACGATGGAAAAGTAAGTAAATACGATGAAAAGGTAATAAGTAAACAAGACATAATAAAACCTGAAAAATGATCAACTCGCGGGAGCCTTGGATTTTTCTGAAATTCCTAAATCTTATTTCTGAATGCTTGGGTCCAAATTCAAGCCAAACGACTCCAATGCAATGGACTATCCCCATTTGTAAGTTAGCCAAAAGTGTTCCCGAATTGTTCGTGCCAAGATGTACCTCGCAATAAAAAATGGGAATTAAACTGGATTAGTACGATAATAAAGTATAATAATTAATAAAATAAAATAACAATAATAAAGTAATAAAGTAATAATAATAATAATAATAATAATAATAATAATAATAATAATAATAATAATAATAATAATAATAATAATAATAATAATAATAGTAAAGGATTGTTTTTGCAAAATGTAGACTCGGGTTTGTATGGCGCATCGGATAGAAGCTCGGGATTTGGTACGGCTGCAAACACGGAGCCGGTCGTGTTGCCACGCCAAGTACCAAACCCACCACTCTATTCGATTTGTTTTGCCTCAAATGCATACATGCATCATCGCCTTTTGCTTTAGGGACACGGGAACGGGACGGTTCAAGTGTAGTATCCTGTTCAAATCGATCCCGAGGCCTCAATACGTGTGTATGCGTATTTTTCATTGGCCAATGTAGTATCGGTTCAATATCAGTTCGTCAATTCTAACATATAGTATCCGTCAATTCCTTGTTGGCCATCAATTCAATGTATGTAAACCTCAAATTAGAAATATTTTCATAGGCCTCGTGTAATATTCAGTTCAAATCAGTGCAATAGTTGTCCAAAGTTAACATTTCAAGACAAATATTTTAAGAAAGAATTCAGTGAAGCCCAAAATCTGCCAGCAACCATTCAATAGCAGTCCAAGAATTTGTTAAGGCAACAGAACAAATGATGCAACAGAACATAAACCAAGTTGCCAGTCAAAGTCACACCATCGCTAGAATTCCGGCCAGAACCTGGTCGTGTTTCCGATGAACAGCACAAGCCACAAGATGGAGGAGCGACTACAAGTGGGTGGCGTCGCTGCCACCCCAACACAAAGGTTTCATTTTCGATCGCAACTAATCCAGAAATGGAGAAAATCCATAAGCCTAATATCAAATATTTCAACGCATAGAACCAATCAACAACGACTTCAAGAGTCTGAGATTCCAAATGAAATAAAACCAAACAATCTTAGAACCAGCGTCACCCTAAGTCATAACAGAGGGATATCGATCTATGATCAGTGACCCACTAACCAAAACAAACCGGTGGAAACAAACAACAAGCAGCAGTTAAACGTGGTGAAGGAACAACGACGCTGAACGGAAAGAGGAGCGACCGCCGGTGATGTTAGTTGTCGCTTGCATTATTTTGCTTACTCCATTCCAACTTTGATCACATCTTGAGTGTTTGAGCATGCCAAAGCCAAAGTGTCACATTGTGATTATATTGATTTGAAGGCTTGGTGTGTTGGTAGTAAGCTTAGGGGTCAAAGGGAAATTGATTACTATATCTTGCATGTCCCACGTCCTATTGATCTCTTTGATTGTCGTTGTGTTGGATGCACTTTCTTTTTGAGTCAAGTACTTGTTGTTTCCTTTGAAGACATGAGCTTTTTCATTAGTATTGATGCTTGGCTATATCATAAGAGTGTGTTTTCCACACTATTTGCACTAACCTACTCTTGCAGTAGGAGATTTTGGTTGTATTTGTCATTGCTTGTAGGTCTTGATGGTTTGATTTCGAGGACGGAATCCTTTGTAGAAGGGGAGGATGATGCAGGCCAAATTAAGCCAAGACACCAACCATCAAGAGCCAAGCTTCAAAAATAAAAACGATGGGAGGTCAAGAGCTTTGGAAAAGAGTTGAAGACGTATAGCTACTGCTACAGGGAAGGCGGACCTCCCAAGTTTGGTAGAGGGGCGCCTCAAGCCATTCCAGGCATGACGGGAGCAAGGCTTCAGCGTGGGAGGATCTCCCAGGTTAGAGGGAGGGGCGCCCAAAATCATGGGGGGTTGAAGAACAGGCAAGGCGGGGCGCCTCTACTGAATCAACCTTGATGGAATTTTTAGTTAATTTTATGAACTAATTCCTATTTTGACCCTACATGGTCTTTATTGTTTTACCCCAACTTGTGGGATTTTTAGACCTTTCACAGCATGTAAAGGGAGACTATAAAAGCCTCCCTTAGGCATTTTATTTCATTAGTTAGCATTGTATGAACATTTAAGAAGAGAGAACGTAAAGAAGGCCGAGCCTTTCTAGTTCGAAGCGGACCGCTTCGTGAATCTTGTACGACTTGGAACCTATGGAGATTCAACATCTAGTATGAATTTCTTGTAAGGTTCAAGTTTCATTTCTCCCTTTTGGATATTCAATTCATGACGTGAGTGGATTATCCGTTCTTTCTTCTCATTTCTTGCCTTCCCAATCCTTGTTTCTCGATATCTCTTTTGATATCACGTTATCTTATTTTTATCGCTTCCATATTTTCATATCATTATTTGCTTCCGCTATTTTACATTGCATCATGGTGGGATCGGTGCTTGGTAGGGCAATCGGAGGCCCCCTGTGTTTGCACCCGTACCGACGCCCCTAACCTCTACCCGATTCATACAAACCTGAGCCTACACTTTTATAAAAATCCATTTTCTTTTATTATTATTATTATTATTACTATTATTTTATGTCATTATTATTATTATTGCTATTATTAGTATTATAAAATTATTCTTACTATTATTATTACTATTACTAATATTATTATTAATTAGAATACTAACTCATTTTCTTCATATTTTTGCGACGAACATTTGGATGAACTATCTTTAAGACGACGCTCCCGAAAACATCTTTAAAACCACTTTACTTTCATTCTCATTTTATCATTATTATTTTATTATAATATACTAACTAATGTGTTTTATTTTGCGAGGTGTAATTCTCCAAGGAAGAAGCCAATTAGCAAAATCAGAACCTTTATATTTAATCTTAATTATTACGTGCATATAATAAATAGTCATTAAATTATTCGTCTATTTTTAGTTAGTTAGAATCTCAATTATTTAGTCCGTCCAGTAACCACATTTGATGGAGCCTGAGAGGTGCCTAAATCCTTCCTCTCGGGTTAACTTGAATCCTTACGTAGAATTTCTGGTTCGTAGACCAGGTTTCGGAGTTAATTATAAAATTGGCTAGAAACAAAGTAGGTGCCCTAATACGCCTAGTTAAAAAGTATGCTAGGTGGTGACTCCAAATCTTTACCCGTGAGTTCCAATAAGTCGAGCACTATTTTGAACTCTAACCGGTTCGGAAAAAAATAGGATGTGACAATATTTAGGAGGGGTATTTATAGCTAAAAATATTTACTCAGTCCTAATTATGGTAAAATACAAAGACTAACAAGGCCATGGGCCTATAAACTCAAGGTGGTGGTATATATGAAACCCTAACTAGGAGACTATAAGCCTAAGGCGGCGGGACCCATGCCGGCTGAGCAGCCGTGGCTTGTGGAGCAGGCGTGTATCCTTTGCGCCCGGTCACTTGCAAGCTAAATCTAGTCTTTTCAGCTGGTCTCGTATCCCCATAATCATAAATGGCGTATTTTTGCCCACACATTAGTTGGTGCGATTAATCTTTTGCTAAGACATAACTTCAATCATATGAAATATTTTCATAATTCTACTAGCATTAGCAATATTTTCTTTAGAAAAAAGAATTATATCATTGTTTATGTATAAAATTGTACATCTTGGTTAAAAAATTAATTATGATTGAGACCACAAGCAATATAGTAATTACGATGGAAAAGTAAGTAAATACGATGAAAAGGTAATAAGTAAACAAGACATAATAAGCAAGAAAAGGGTAAACTAATACTTATTCCTTAAGAGTAGCCGAATTCTGTAGTGAAGCACTCTGTGTACAATATAATGTAAGGAGGGGTATTTATAATAGTGATACTCAGTCCTAAATAAGGTAAAATATAAATGCTAATAAGGCTATGGGCCTATAACTCAAGGCGGTGGTATATACTGAACCCTAACTAGGAGATTGTAAATCCTAGGCGGCAGGATGTATACCCTGCACCCTATGGTCGTGCTGCCTAAACGATCGTTGGCTTCAGGAGCCGGCGTGTATCCTCTATGCTTGGTGACTTGTAAGATAAGTCTAGTCTCGCAAGTTGGACTAATATCCGCGTAATAGTAGGTGGCGTATTTTTGCCTACACAGTAAGTCTGCCCACTTGCTGAGTGCTGATGCAACCAGTCAGGAAGTGAGAGAAGCGTGGCTGTGAAAGGTTATCTTACTGACTCCTCGATACTCGCAGTCTCTCTTACCAAGAATAATAATGACTTCTTCGAGAGCTATGTGTGCTTCCATCTGATTGGTTGATACCGGTTCCATGCACCTTTCTAAGAACTACTATTAACTGCACTAAATCGTTTCATATCTTCTGTAATAATGATGCTTGACTGTCTCGTGCTCCATCCTTATGTATTTTTGCCTATAAATAGAGACCTTGCGATAGTAAGAAAATCACAATCTCCTTTGGAAAACATTCCACCTCTTCAGTAAACTTGTGCTTGCGAAACTTTCTTGTGAGAGTTAACAGATCCTTCCTAAAAATGTTTTCTTTCGATCCTGGTTTGATATTTCAAGAAACTCTTCTTTGTTACGAGAGGATGATGTATGAGAGAACCCATCCGCAGTTATCTTATTTTCTCTTTTCGTCCATGGGGGAATTAACTAAGTCCCCCGAGTTGTGATACACGGCTGGAACTCTAACGGTGATGTTCTGCGGAAGATCTTCATTGTGGTAGGCAAATCAATTTTGTGTACTTCATCGTCATATATCACTCCCAACTACGTCCTATAAAAGGGATTAAGCGGTCGCGGAAAATATAGCTCGGTATTTTAAGCCCCGAGGTCGAATTTCACAGAGAACACGACTCCTAGCATATAATCTAGCTAAATTATTTACCCAATAGCTTTCAAGAGTATATCTTTGGTTTGGGTTGTTGCTACTGACTACTTAATAATAAAGTAAATAACGAGTATAGAATGATAGATTTGATTTAAGAGATGGAAAACCTAGGTTTGATTTCTCCAACTCCTAACTCATGCTAAAGTATTGTGATATCAATTTCCCCTAACTCTTCTTATTGAACAACTGTTTCAAGTTTACAACTACCCACTTCCGTTAAGTAATCATAACTTTCATTAATTAACTATTCCAATTAACTAATGAGGATAGAAAGGACTACACCTATGGTTCGCAGTAAGGATCAATATTCCTAATTCACCAGTTTGACAGCCCAAGCAATGTCTTTGTTTTAGGTTGAAATACTACTATGTGTTTAACCCTAACTCATGAATCTAGTCCTAGTAATCACAAGAATAAAGGACACAATGAATTGGGGATCACGCCAATTAATATCAAATAATTCGTAAATAACATAGTTAGGAAGAATTCATAAAGTTCAATAATAACACAAAAATTTTCATCACACAAGTATGTGGAGTGGTTCAATCAACCCTAGAAGGGTTGATTTAACCACTCATAGTCATATTCTAAGACAAGAAATAACTATAAGTATATAAAAATCACGATAAGTTGGAAAGATGGATGAAGTAGGGCCTTGAATCTTGATGTCCTCTCTTTCTTACCTCTTTTTGTTGTAGAATAGGTCCAAAGTTCTATCCTAGAGGGTTTCAAGGTGTATTTATAGTGTTATGAAAAAATCTAGGTGAAAATAGCCTTTTCCCGCTCAAGCTAGGACTTCTTAATGTTAAGCGCTAACTCTTGGCTGCATGCTGGCTGCGTGCTGGCACAAGCTGGGCACAAGATTTGCTTCGTGTGCTGGGTAGATGCTGGCGCAAAGCTGGCACAAGGTGCTGAATATATTCTCCGCAGGCTGAAGTTGTGCTTGCACGACTTTCGCACAAGGTCCTGAGAGTTAATTTCCTATGCTCAAGTTATGCTGGCACAACATTGGCACAACTTAACTCCAACTTCAAAATTCATTCATGTAACGCTCCAAATCATCAGTTCTCTTACTACTTTCATCAAAATGAACACCTACACAATTAAACACCATTATAAAGCTAAAGATTAGATTACTTCCGGTTGTCCTACATGTTCTTATGTTAGAACATTTATCAATGAGCCTACTTTGAGTAATTATGTCTATTGTGCGCCGGCTTAGGTTGCATCCGTAGTAGACGGCTGTTTGCACCCACAGTGGGACGACTTTAGCCCGTGTGGAAACAGGCACTTTTACGTTCGACTTCGAACATCTCTACTTAGTGACTCAAGTATTTGAGACATTCTGGCATACAGACAGGTATCCCAGTTGGCGTGTAGGTGCAGTTGTTGAATTAACGGGTTCAACATACAAGTAAAACTTGGTGGCTGAGCTAGACGTGGTATAGCTCTAAGTGAGTAGTGTACCCTACTTTTTGTAGTGAAAAGTGAGTGTATTACTTCATCTTCGGTCTTCCTGGGGCTATGAATAGTTGGATCGTAGATGGATCTTAATAAATAAATAAAACTGACTACATGGAATAGTAGTTTTACTACTAGGGCACGAAGCCTCGTAAACACAAAGAACGGAGCTAGAGCCCATTATGAATAATGACAATAAATGTAAAGGGACAAAAAAAGGGAAAATACATGTCTCGAATATACGGGCTTGGACGACCTTTCAAGAGTAGTACTTCTTTAGCCATGTAACGTTCCAGTTATTTAGAATGGCTGTCACTTCCATGTCTTCAAGAACATACGCACATTTTCCAGCTACGCCTCAAACTTTGTACGACCCTTCCCTATTTGGGATGAGCTTACCTGCACCGGCCTTCTTGGTATTCGAAGTGACTTTTTGGAGGACTAGATCCCCGATGTTGAAGGATCGTGGGTTCGCCCTTGCATTGTAATACTGCACCACTCGTTGCTTCTAGGCCTGAAGACGGAAGGCCACTATTTCTCGTCGTTCGCCCAAAGTGTCGAGAGAAATTTTCAAAGCCTCGTGGTTGGATTCTTCCTCAGCGAATGACCATCACAAGTTGGGTTCTCCAATCTCCAAGAGAATCATTTCTTCTGTTCCATATGTTATTGAAAATGGTGTTTCCCTAGTGTTGGCTTTGGATGTAGTTCATAGGCACACAAGACTCTGGGCAGTTCATCTGGCCACTTTCCTTTTGCTTCCTTGAGTCGCTTCTTCAGATTCTCTACTATTATTTTTTTCGAAGATTCAGCTTGACCATTGGCCGAAGGGTGATAGGGAGTAGAGGTTATCCTCTTTATCTCCTATTCTTTCAGAAAAACAGCAATTTTGTCGCCTACGAATGGAGGCCCGTTGTCACAACTGATTTCTACTGGGATGCCAAATCTGCAATAATGTTCTTCCAGATAAACTCTATCACCTCTTGCTCTCAGATCTAAGCGTAGGTTGTCGCTTCGACCCATTTGGTGGAATAATATGTCACAATAAATAGGAATTTGACACCATCGACTGCTTTAGGCATAGGCCCTACGATGTCCATCCATTATTTTATGAAAGGCCAAGGAGCTATTATTGAGTGTAATAACTCCGCGGGCTGATGAAGTATATGGGAGAATCTTTGGCAGCAACCATACGCACGGGAAAACTTGCTCGCATTGCCTTCCATTCGGTGCCAGAAATAGCCCGCCTTGATTAACTTGTGAGCTAAAGATCACCTGCCGAATGGTTTCCACATTGCCCTTCGTGAATTTTCTTGAGGGCATACTCTACTTGAGAAGGTCCCAAACATTTAGCCAAAGGTCCACTAACATCTTCCTATACAGCTCACCGTTGATTAAGCAATAGTTGGCCGTTTGGGCTCTCAACCTTCTGCTCTCCTTTCTGTCTACTGGAAGTACTCTTTTGTCTAGGTATCGGGTGTCGCCAGTCCCACAATGATCCGACTGCATTGACTTTGAAGCATTTGACATCCGCGTATGCTAATTGAATAGTGGAGATAGGGTTGTCTGCATTCAAGTCCGTAGTGGCCACTAGACTGACTAAGGCATCAACCTCCATGTTTTCTTCTCTTGGTATCTGATTGATCTTCTATTTTTAAAAATATTTCAAGAACTTTTCTACTCTGGTTAAGTATTCTTGCATGCGCATGTCTTTAGCGGCGTAAGCCCCGGTTACCTGATTGACAACGAGCTGAGAGTCACAATTGACGTTGACCTCCCTGGCCCCAATATGTAAGCTAATTTTAGAGCTTGAATTACTGCTTCATATTTTGCCTCATTGTTCGTCATCTAGGAGCAGCTGACAGCTTTCCCAAATACATTCTTAATTGGGGATTTGATCACTAAACCAAGCTCGACCCTTTTTACATTTGAGGCCGTGTCAGTGTGGATCACTCATTCTCCAGGGGTAATGCCTTCCATCATCTTGTGTTCTGCCTCAACTCCCGGCATCAAGTCGGTACTGAAGTCGGCGACACAAGCAGCAAGTACCTGTGATTTGATTGTCGTACGTGGCTGATAAATGATATCATATTTGCAGAGCTCGAAAGCCCACTTTGCCAACCTGCCCGACAACTCGGGTCTGTCAGAAATAGTCCGTAGGGGAAAAGAAGAGTCCATGATAATGGTGTGAGTTTGAAAATATGACCGCAACTTCCTTGCTTCCATGACTAAGGCGAGTGCAAGTTTCTCTAGGTGCTGTTACCTAGTTTCTGTGTCCAAAAAAGACTTGCTGACGTAATATACTGGGGACTGTACTCCCTTCTCTTCTCGTACCAGGACGGTGCTAATGGCGATTTCGGATACTGCTGAGTACACCAATAATTGTTCTCCCTCACATGGCTTGGTAAGCAATGGGGGATTTGCCAGATACTGCTTTAGTTCCTGCAGCGCCTTACTGCACTGCTTCATCCATTTGAAGCTTTTATTCTTTTTCAGGACATTGAAAAACTGATGCTACTGATGATTGCGAGATGAACCGGCTGAGCATCGTAATTCGGTTGTTGAGCCTTTTAACTTCAACCTCGCTTTCCAAGACTTCTGGTATCACCTCGATTACTTCGATCTTCACAGGATTTGCTTCTATGCCCCTGTTGGAAACAATAAACCCAAGAAACATTCCAGAAGATACGCCGAAGGAACACTTCTTGGGATTGAGTTTCATTCCAAATTTGTCAAGGATGTCAAATGCTATCTTCAGATGGGCGACGTGATCTTTGGCGAATTCTGATTTGACAAATATATAATCGATGTAAACTTCCATGGTCTTGTCGATCTGCTCCTTAAACATCAGGTTCACTAACCTTTGGTAAGTTGCTCCTACATTTTTTAGTCCAAGAGGTATCACATTGTAACAATAAGCCCCCCTATCTATGATGAAAGAAGTCTTTTCTTGATCATCCGGGTTCATGAGGATCTGATTGTACCCTGAGTATGTGTCTAGAAAACTCAAGGCTTTGTTACCCGCCGTCGAGTCGATGAGTTGATCGATGTTGGGAAGCGGGAAGGAATCCTTTGTTCAAATTTGTGAAATTGATGCACATCCTCCACTTACCATTCTGCTTAGGGACTGCCACGACATTGGATAGCCAATCGGGGTAATGAACCTCACGAATGAAACTATTGTTTATGGACCACCTGGCCCTTTTCGCGACTGATCGGTTGTTTCTTCTGCTTGACTGGCTTGATGTTCGTATCGACATTCAGATTATGTGTGATAACGCTAGTCGATATCCTCGGCATGTCGTTGTGTATTCGGGTGAAGGTGCCTGACCGAGCGCGCAGGAAGTTAGCGTATTCTTGCTTGGCTTCGGCTGAGAGTTTAGCCCCCACATAAAAATTCTTATCCGGAACCTCCACATCGAAGATCCAGTCACCTCATGGACCCCGTATCCAAGAGGTACGTTGGTGACTAAATCAGAGCCAAGCAGCTTATCTAACTTCCGCTTCTGATTTATGTCTCCTTTTTGGTGGCATCTATCACAGCAGCTACATAACATCTCCGAGATAACTTTTGCTCTCCTTGAACTTTTTTCACCCCCAAAGGAGTTTTTCAGGTTTGTATGAAACATAGACGATACTATGTGTACTTCGTGAATCCAGGGCCTTCCGAGGATAATGTTATACGAGAGGTCGCATGTCATTACTTGGAAGGAAGTCACCCGTGTTGCTCCTAGTAGGTGTATTTGAAGGAGTATCTCTCCCACAGACTTCTCAGCTGACTTAGTCATGAATTATCTGTTGGATCTCGTTACCGGCAATCCGTATGGTGTAGTTTTCGCGACTTGACATGGTTCCATCTTCTCCTTCGTAGAATACCTACAATTGTCTGAGCCCCACAGTGGGCGAAAAACTGTTTATGCCTAAAATTGTACGTCTAAATTAAACAATTAATTATGCTTGAGGTCACAAGCAATACAGCAATTATGACGGAAAAAGTAAGTAAGTACGATGAAAAAGTAATAAGTAAACAAGAGCTAATAAGCAAGAAAAATGTGAAGTAATTCTTATTCCTTGAGAGTAGCCTGATTTTGATATGAATCACTCTATGTACAATACAATGTAAGGAGGGGTATTTATATTAGTGATACCGAGTCTTAAATAAGGTAAAATACAAAGACGAATAAGGCTATGAGCCTATAACTCAAGGCGATGGTATATAGTAAATCCTAACCAGGAGACTGTAAACCCTAGGCGGCGGGATGTATACCCTGCGTCCTATAGTCGTGTCACCCAAATGGTCGATTTCTCCAGGAGTGGGTGTGTATCCTCTGTGCCCGGTGACTTGTAAGTTCAATCTAGTCTCGCCAGCTAGACTCGTACCCCTATAATAATAGGTGTCATATTTTTTCCCACACGATCATCAACTAGAAGGTAGAGAATTTAAGGTCTCGACTTAGATAATTTTATGTGGTTCTAAACATTAGTTAGTTACACAACTTAGACAAATATTCCTAGAAAGCACTTCCATCAGGATAATAAAAATATAAGGAGAAAGAGTCTCTCCCAGTCAAATTCCTCTAGAAGGGAAAAAATTCAATTGGACGGTCATTAATCTTAATAGCAACAGAGGAGGAATGGATGCACGTCCTAATTATATTGATAATGGTAGTTGGAAATTTTAAAACTTTAAGAGAATAGTGGATAAATGACCATTGTTATCACTCAAAATATTTTTACAAATCATTTTTTAATGAGCATTTTACTCAAGTCGTCAGTAGTTTTGCAAAACAAGTGAATAGATTCCTGCAAAATAATTATGTGTCCGCAGCTTGTCTTCCAGAATTAAAACTAGTTTGAGTAGGACTAATAATCTTACCAAGTAGGCTAGTATTGCAAAAGCTAATAGATCTGTAATGGTTTATGGAAGTAGGTTTCCTAATTTTAGGAATAAGAGTAATATAGGTTTGGTTTATAAGTGGAGAATAAAAGGCACAAAAGCCTCGGAACATATTTTAAAATTAATAAAATATATGTGTGGTCTGAAAAAAAAATTTGAAAGATAATGAGGTGTAAGCCATCAAGTTTAGGTGCTTTGAACGGTTTGAAAGACTTGATAGCTAGGTTAATCTCCGCATGGGATAGAGGTCTAGCTACAAAGGTCAGATTCATCAAAAAAACAAAGTTAAATTATTGTTAAATATGAAAGGAGAAAAATATATTTTAGCTTGGGAATTAAATCAATCCTTTTAAAAATGAAAACTGTCAAATAATGTTCTTTGTATTCGAAATCAGATAACTTTTTCATCGGTTATATTATTGGTATAATATAATATCATTGGGAAAAAAAATTCTTTTTGCCCTCTTGATTTGAAATCGAACTCAACATGCATTTCATAGAGGGCTACATTACTTTTTTGAGGTTAATAGCCTGTTTGGAATTGCTTCTCCAAAGCGAAAGTATTTTTTTTTTTTTTTAAAAAAAGTACTTTTTTTTGGATTTCTGAGGTGTTTGGCAAAAAAAAAGTACTTCTAGCATAAGCAGAAGCAGTTTTTCTGCTTTTGGAGAGAATCAGATATTTGTAGCTTCTCCCAAGAAGCAGTTTATTAATTTTTTCAAGATAAAAATATCCTTATCCCTCATTAATTAACCACATCAATAAAATTATATTTCTCTTTTTTATTTTTATATTTCTACCTACTTTTACAAATCCTCTTTCTCTTAGGACTAGTTTTTAATTCTAGGCATTTCTCTCAATCCTATAGTGACTTTCTCTCTGCCAAAGCTACAACTAAAATAACAATTGCTTGAGTCAGTTAAATTTCTACCTTTTACTTTTTTTTTTATTATAACATGATATGCATTAACATTAAGATTACGGAGGGTTATAAAGTGAGTTCATGCGACTGACTGCCTTAGGGCATTGCATGACTTACGTTACACAAGTTCGTACTAGATACGGATAAGTTCCTATTTGGTAGATGAGGAACATTCAAAGCATTTAGATTTCCTAGAGTAGCTAGAATATTACAAGTACTATCTGAAATTTTTAAAGTAGAGAATTTGCCCACACGATCATCTAGCAGAGGTTGACTAACAAAATGTGGTGGCATTGCATAATGATTTTTGATACGTTTTTTGGACTGTCCAGGAGCTCCTTTAGCCAGTAGATATGCAACTTTATTTCCTTGACGGAAGTTGTGCCTGATTTGGGGCATTCCCAGCTTCGTTAGCAACAACCTGCAGTGGATGATCAAAGGTAGATAAGTAGGAGTGGGATTTGCAAGCATGATTAGGACTTCTGTGGAGTCCGTTTCAATTTCTAAGGGCATGAGGTTTTGATCAAGAGCTAAGGATAATCCGTAGGCTAGTGCTGAAAGTTCAGTATGAGTATGGTTTAAAGCATGAATGGGCAAGTGGAAACCAAGTATCCAGTCCCCTTGACTATTTCTAAATACACCACCTATGCTAGCCTTATTGTGATTTTGATGATTAGAGGCATCGACATTAAGCTTTAAGTAGTTAGAATTGGGGAGTGCCATGCAACTTTAATATTTCTAGTGCAAGTGAAGGAAGGTTCATTTGATGTAAGAAGTTTAAATTCAGTTACGTTATTATGAACTTTGATATAACTTAGGTGATTATTAAGATTGTGGACATTGTTATGATTACGATTTAGCCATAGACCCCATAAAGCAAAAAATAAGAATTCCAGCCATGAGTAGAATTTTGTGTTTAAGGTAGGGAACTCTCTCTCATAGTCTTAAGCCAATTTTCGGAATTCATAGCACTAATATTGATATTACAACTTGTCCAAAATTTTTTAGCAATGGTGCAGTTCCAAAAAATGCGAAAGATGGATTCAGTCTCAAGTTTGCACATTGGGCAAATAGGATCTATATTAATGCCTATCATACTAAGATAGGACCTACAAGGAAGCCTATTGTGCTGGCATTTCCATAAAAGGAATTGGATTTTACAAGGAGTATCGATTTCCCATATCCACATAAATTCGTTATCAGTAGGGGTGTGGGATTATAGAATTTTATAGGTTGACTTAAGGGAAAAGATCCCATTAAGTCTCCAAATGGGATAGTCGTGCTCTAAGGATCCAGCAGGAGTAGGGGTTGATAGGAAAATATCTTTAATGTGGGTTGGGAGATCAAAGGAGATTTTGGAGAAGTCCCACGTATTATTATCTTTATACATCTCGCAGACCTTAGCATTAGTTTCAGCTAGGGTTAGAGGTCCACTAATGAGTCTTCGCATTGAGATCTTATTAGGTAGCCAGGAGTTATCCCAAAATAAAATATTCGCACCATTTCCCTACACCCAACCAGTGTTATCATAACAAAAAGGTAATCCTTTGGCAATACTATTCCAAATAAAATACTGACATTTTGAGGGTCGAGTATGGATATACTTAGCACTAAGAATTTGAGTCCACAGGGATTTTGGAGTCGTGAGGAATCTCCAGGAAAGACCACTAAGGAGAGCTTAATTTTTGACATGAGCTTTTGTAATTGAGAGGCCTCCAAATAATTTTGGTTTAGTAATAGTATCCCAAGATAGAAGATGAATCTTTCTTTTGGTGTCAGTCGTACCCCAGACAAAATTATTTTAGATTCGATCAAAAGCTTTGAGGGTTTTCCTAGGAAGTTGATGGAGTTGCATGATGTGGTTTGGTAGAGTATTGAGGGTTGAACGAACTAAAGTAGTTCTTCCAGCTAGGGTCAGGAGGTTTACTTTCCAGTTAGAGAGTCTAGATTTGAAATTATCCAGTAAGAATTGGTAGTCATTATGTTTTGGTTTAAGACTCAAGATTGGGAAGCCTAGATATTTTCCAAAGTGATGACTAATCCTAAAGTCCAAGATAGAGCCTAGGTGGGCTGCATCATGAGGGTCAAAATTTTTAGAGAAGATAATTTGATGAGAATCAAATACGAAAAAAGTAAAAGATAGGAGCGAGACGTAACTCGATCACTAATCTCAAGTAGCAACGGAGAACCCATTCCGTTACACCCCGAGAGAAGGCAAAGAATACCTACGCTAGGCAACTACCTTCGAGCTAACGTTAGCACGCAAGTAGAATGGTCGGGGGGATTGGAAATCATCTAGTTTCACTAGAGGAAGAACAAGTCCCATCAATGTTTTCATTCAATAAAAGAGTTTAACTCTCAACACAAAGGTTTTTTGTTCATCAAAGATAAGCTAATGAAATAAACTAGCTATCTAGCTATTTATAGGTGTTTTTAGGCACCAATTGAAAGGTCTAGAATGCCCATACTTAGGCTTAGGAATAAAAGACCACGTAGGATCAAAATAGATATAACACTAGCTAGAATCCCGTGCTTCAGCATTTTGGGCGGAGCGCCTGTATATGGGGCGGACCGCCTGCCCATTTGTGCAGTGGGGGAGGCTGGGCGGAGCGCCTGGCCCCCTTGTCCTCTGGGTGGGGCGCCTAAAGCTCAGGCGGAGCGCCTGGTACACTGGGCTGCACCTCTTGCACTTTGATCACCCGGAATGGCTTCCAATAACTTCCTTCTTCTAGGTCCTTCCTCACCAAGTTTAGGTGTACTCCTTGGATCTCCTTAGCTTGGCTCCATGTGAAGGGTCTTGTGGGGGTTTGGGTCTCATCATCCTCCCCTTCTTGAGAGGATTTCGTCCTCGAAATTGAAGCATCATCATCCACGACCTCTTCATCACCTACATCCAAAGGAACCAAGTCACAAATATTAAATGTATTAGAAACTTGGTACTCACTTGGCAAGTCGACCACATAGGCATTGTTGTTTATCTTCGAGAGCACTTGGAATGGGCCATCTCCTCAGGGTTCCAACTTCCCTTTCCTAAGGTTTGGAAACCTTTCTTTCCGGAAGTGCACCCACACAGAGTCACCCTTCTTGAGTTCCACCATCTTGCGTCCTTTGTTTTTCTTGGAGGCAACCTTTGCATAAGCTTCCTCCAAATTCTTCTTTGCCTTTGCATGGAGTTCCATCAAAGCTTTTGCTCTACTTTACCTTCCAAATTAACAACCATTTCCCTTGGCAAAGGGGGTAGATCAAGGGGAATCAAGGGGTTAAAACCATAAACGCACTCAAAGGGAGTCATGCCAATCATGCGATGCAATGTACGATTATAGGAAAACTCCATAAGAGGCAATCGATCAATCCAAGTCCCGGCCTTACCTCGGGTCATGGCTCTAAGAAGAGCACCCAAGGTTCGGTTCACCACCTCGGTTTGTCCATCCGTTTATGGGTGGTTGGACGTGGAGAACAAAAGCTTGGTGCCTAGAGCACCCCATAAACTCCTCCAAAAATGGCTTAGGAATTTGGTGTCCCTATCACTCACTATAGTTTGAGGCACACCATGCAACTTCAAAACATTATCAATAAACAAAGTAGCAACATGTTGTGCATCATCACATTTTTTACATGGAATGAAGTGAGCCATTTTGGAGATCCTATCCACAACAACATAAATGCTATCATGGCCCCCCTGTTCCTTGGTAATACCATAAATAAGTCCATTGAGATATCCAACCACGGACTAGTAGGTACGGGGATAGGGGTATACAACCCATGGGGGTGTGCTTTGGATTTAGCACGCTTGCACTCAAGGCAATTGTTTTAAAACTTTTCAACATGCACCCCCATATTTGGCCAATGAAATTATTCTTTAAGAATAGCAAAAGTCTTTCTTGTTCCAAAGTGACCCATGAGTCCTCCACAATGTGCCTCTTGCACAAGCAATTCTCTCCATGAGGACTCGGGTATGTACACTCTACCATTTTTGAAGATGTAACCATTAACCCATTGGTATTTCTCAACTCTCTCCCCTTTTTCTAGAGCTTCATGGATGCTCTTTAGCTTCGGGTCATGAGCATACATTAACTTAATGCTCTCAAAACCCATGAGCTTAGAGGTGAGAGTGGTGGCTAGAGCAAACTTCCTAGAAAGTGCATCCGCCACAACATTGTCTTTCCCTTTCTTGTATTGGATAACATAGGGAAAAGACTCAATGAACTCTACCCACTTGGCATGACGCTTGTTCAATTTCTCTTGGCCTCTAAGATGCTTGAGCGACTCATGGCCACTCTTGATCACAAACTCTCTAGGCCAAAGGTAGTGCTGCCAATAAGCAAGAGCTCTTACCAAGGCGTACATCTCTTTGTCATACGTAGAGTAGTTCAAAGATGCACCCTTCAATTTCTCACTAAAGTAGGCGATAGGTTTACCATCTTGCATTAAAACACCACCAATTCCCACCCCCGAGGCATCACACTCAACCTCAAATGCCTTCCCGAAGTCGGGCAATTGTAATAGATGGGCGGTACTCAACCTACTCTTCAATTCTTGGAAGGCCTTCTCTTGAGGCTCTCCCCAAACAAAAGGCTTGTCTTTTTTCACCAATTCGGTGAGTGGAGCGGCAATGGAGCTAAAGTCTTTCACAAATCGTCTATAAAAACTAGCAAGACCATGAAAGCTCCTCACTTGAGTCACGGTAGTAGGAGTAGGCCAATCACGTATGGCCTCTACCTTAGACTCATCCACCTCCACTCCTTGGGCACTCACAACAAACCCAAGGAAGACTACCTTCTCAACACCAAAGGCACACTTTTTAAAATTAGCATAGAGCTTTTCGGCTCTCAACACTTCAAGCACTTGCCTAAGGTAATCAACATGGTCGTCTATTGATTTTCTATAGATCAATATATCGTCAAAGTAGACGACCACAAACTTGTTGATGAATGGCTTTAGAACATGGTTCATTAGCCTCATGAAAGTACTAGGTGCGTTGGAGAGCCCAAAGGGCATCACCAACCATTCATAGAGACCAAACTTGGTCTTGAATGCGGTTTTCCATTCATCTCCGGGTTTCATCCGGATTTGATGGTAGCCGGACCTAAGATCTATTTTGCAAAAAACACATGAACCACTTAACTCATCTAACATATCATCAAGTAGGGGAATGGGATGACGGTACTTTACCGTTATTTTGTTCACGGCCCGACAATCAACACACATTTTCCAAGTGCCATCCTTTTTGGGAACAAGGATCATGGGTACGGCACAAGGACTCAAGATTTCTCTCACCAAGCCTTTAGTGAGCAATTCATCAACTTGCTTTTGCAATTCTCTTGTGTCCTCCGGATTGCTCCTATAAGCCGGCTTGTTTGGGATTTGAGATCTCGGGACAAAGTCGATTTGGTGCTCAATACCCCTCAAAGGAGGTAGTCCATCCGGCATCTCATCCGGGAACATGTCCCCAAAATCGTTCAAAATATTCTCAAACGCACTAGGCAAAGGGTTAGTAGAAAAATCAAGATCGGAGGTTAGGATCATACCTTTGTGCACTAGGCATATGAGTAGTTTGTTGCCATCATTTCCTCTTAGGACCTCGCCCGGTTGCATCATGGCACATATGCTACCGGTAGGAGATGGTGGGATTGCCACCAAGATTTCGGACAAAGGGCTAGTCTCAACAACCGACTTAGCCTTTGTCGCCTCTCTTAACTCTCTCATCCGCTTGTAATCATCACTCACTTGTTTGGGAGTTAAGGGCTTTAGCACAAATTTCCTTCCTTCATGTTTGATCGTGTAGTGTTGACATGGCCATCATGAACCGTTTGTCGATCAAATTTCGAAGGCCTTCCAAAGAGAAGGTGGCATGCTTGCATAGGCACCACATCGAACGAATTTTCATCCACATAACTACCCATTTTGAACTTGATCATTGCTTGCTTCACCACCTTTAGCTCCACACACTAACTAAGCCATTGCAATCGATATGGTTTGGGGTGTTTCAAGGTAGGCAATTTCAATTGGGTAATAAGTGATTGACTCACAACATTAGCACAACTTTCCGAGTCAATGATCATAGAGATACAACCCCCATGACTCGGCATCTAGCAT
Organism: Petunia secreta; assembly: GCA_029990175.1. Taxonomy (NCBI): domain Eukaryota; kingdom Viridiplantae; phylum Streptophyta; class Magnoliopsida; order Solanales; family Solanaceae; genus Petunia; species Petunia secreta. The sequence goes on from JARKIP010000035.1 coordinate 65,081,742, forward strand.
GGAAGAGGTTTTCCCTTTGCAAGGTCTCACTATCCTCCACTATCATGGCACCTAAACTTCTCCTCACAACTAGAAAAGTATGAGGTTCATCATCCTCCACCGTATCATCTTGACCATCATCCTCTACTCCCCCATCTCCCTCTACTCCCTCATCCTCCGGTTCAATCTCTTGTTCATAAGCATCATTACCAACAACAATCATGGTCCTTTTCGTAGGACACTCTTTAGCAAAGTGACCATACCCCTTGCATTTGTGGCATTGAATTGAAGAAGAAGTGGGAGTATTCAATTGAGTTTTAGAGTTACCTCGCATATTGGGTGTGTACCTCTCATATGGCTTCTTCACATATTTGCTAGCACTTGCACCACTAGTGCCACTTGCATTTAGGAATCTTGCATTGGGAGTAGGATTTTTCCATTCCTTTGGCTTGTTCATGGAAGTGGAAGTGTTGCCCTTGTAACGGTTGGACTTTCCATCATTAAGCCATTGCTCGGCTTGAATAGCGGCATCAAGGACTTCTTGAAGTGAAAGATAAGCATGCAATATCAATTATGAAGCTATATCATAGCTCAAGCCATTCTTGAAGCGGATCACGGCTTGCTCCTCATCTTCAGTGTCCATATCCAAGGCCATTCGAGTCTTTTCAAACTCATCATAATACTCATGCACCGTCTTGACACCTTGCTTTAGCTCATAAAGCTTCTTGAGTTGCTCTTGACGATATCTAGGAGTGATGTACTTGATACTCATGATACCCTTCAAATCATTCCAACCCACATTCACGGGGATTCCCGCTCTTCTCCTTGATCTCTCGACGGATTCCCACCAAGTAGATGCGTAGGACTCAAAGGATGAAATAGCATAAGTACCTTTCTTGTCATCAGTCATATCATTTGTGTCAAACATCCTTTCTATGAGTAGTACCCATTCAATGTAGGCTCCTGGATCACAATTCCCTTTAAAGATTGGGAGATTAAGCTTCACTATATTGAGGTTGGTGTTGCCACGACCCCCACGGAAAGGCTCCGGTTGGCCTCCATAGTGATCTTCATTCACACCATATTCCCTCCTTGCATTCCCTCCAACATACCCCATAGGTGGCCCTCGACCTTGGCCCCTACACCTATCCACATTTCGACCCCAATTCATACCTCGCCTTAGTTGAAAGTGATCATCAAACCCATACATCTCATCACCATACTCGGCTTCCTCCCCTTCTTGAGCTTCATCGGCTTGCTCAAGAGGTTGAACATTTCGGATGGGTCTTGGAAGTGGAACGTTTCTTTGGGGGTTGTCCAAAATACGGGGAATGCCCGTTCGTTGGGTATTGCCCAACACTTGATCAATTCTCTCTCGATCATCCTTCACCCATTGTTGATAAAGAAGCAACTCAACAACTTGTTCCGGGGTAAAGGTCGGACTACTTGTGCATTCACCGGCTTCAACTTGGGCACTCGGGGCCCCTTTCTCAACTTGGACACTCGGGGTCCCTTTCTCTGATTGGACATTGGAAGTCCCTTGCTCAACTAGGGCACTTGATGTCACCCTCTCAAGGCTTTCAATCCTCAAGTTCATACTATCCAATTTGGCAAGGATAGTAGCAAGGGCACTCTTAGAAAAATCTTCTCCTTCGGTGGACATTGTACCTACACAAGTAACAAACGTGAGCAAAACAACCTCACTCACTCCCTCACTTGAGTTTCACTTGGTTCGCTCGTTTAGTGGTGGTGGATATTTCACTCGACTTGTAGTTCCAAAGCTTCACGTAGATGAGTAACAATTTCTCAACTCAACCAAACTATTCACGAGTCAAGCACACTCCGGGGTGAGTGGAGTTAATAGGACTCAATGAACGCTAGGCACTTTGAAGTGAGGACTTGAATCAAAAAAGGATCTACGAATCTTCTTGGAGTTCTACTCTCCAACTAATGCACGAATTCACCTAAAGCAATGAAAGATTAGTGCTAATTAAGTAGAAAGATTACTTAGATAGGCACTAATTAGATGTTAGGCAACAAAGAAACAAGCAAACCTAGAAGAAACTACCCAAATCTCACCCTTCAGGGGCCAAGCGGAGCGCCCAATAGGGTGGGGCGGAGCGCCTGGAAAAATGGTGCAGTGGGGTTGGTCAGGCGGAGCGCCCAGGGATGGGGCGGAGCGCCTGGACAAAGGAGAAGTCAGGCGGGGCGCCCAAAGTTTGGGCGGAGCGCCTGGACGACGAACACCTGGGTTTTTCTACTCCGTGTTCATCGATTTCAATCCAATTTCTAGGTCGATTCCAACGTGTTTTGGCCAAATTCAAGGTACCGAAAGTTGAATATTAATACAACCTTCAAACCCCAATCAATTTCATACCCAAACAACCAACAAACAATGCTCAATCATGATTCAAAATTTTCAAGTTGGGGGTTTCAACAAAGGTTGAAGGTGGGTTTCGATTCTTCAGAAACGATGCTACCGAACTCCGAATCACACGATTCTTATTTCAATTTGTTCGTTTTTCAATGGAGATCAAACCCCGGTAATCAATTCCAAAACCCCACAATCACACAACCCAATAATCAACCAAATTCATCAAGAACAAAGGTAGGAGGGTTTAACAATTTTGGGGTTTCAATTTTTTCAAACCAATCCAATCCAAACAATTTTGGTACCCAAACGTCGGGTTTTCAACAAGGATTAAGAATCTATAACACCCACAACACGAATCGAACACACCAAAAAGTTACACCAATTTTTGAATTTTTGAGTTTTTCTATTTTTTTGTAATTTTCTTCTTTCAATAACTTCAACAACAAGAAATCTAAAGAAACTAACCTAAGCACGAAGAATCAAGAGTCGGGGGTTCGTAGAAACGAAACCCGAGCCTTGCTCTGATACCAAACTGATGAGAATCAAACACGGAAAAAGTAAAAGATAGGAACGAGACGTAACTCGATCACTAATCTCAAGTAGCAACGGAGAACATGTTCCGTTACACCCCAAGAGAAGGCCAAGAACACCTACGCTAGGCAACTACCCTCGAGCTAACGTGAGCACGCAAGTAGAATGGTCGGGGGGATTGGAAATCATCTAGTTTCACTAGAGAAAGAACAAGTCCCATCAATGTTTTCATTCAATAAAAGAGTTTAACTCTCAACACAAAGGTTTTTTGTTCATCTAAGATAAGCTAATGAAATAAACTAGCTATATAGCTATTTATAGGTATTTTTAGGCACCAATTGAAAGGTCTAGAATGCCCACACTTAGGCTTAGGAATAAAAGACCACATAGGGTCAAAATAGATATAACACTAGCTAGAATCCCGTGCTTCAGCATTTTGGGCGGAGCACCCGGATATGAGGCAGACCGCCTGCCCATTTGTGCAGTGGGGGAGGCTGGGCGGAGCGCCCCCTGGGTGGGCAGAGCGCCTGGCCCCCTTGTCCTCTGGGCGGGGCGCCTAAAGCTCAGGCGGAGCGCCTGGTACACTGGGCTGCACCTCTTGCACTTTGATCACCCGGAATGGCTTCCAATCACTTCCTTCTTCTAGGTCCTTCCTCACCAAGTGTAGGTGTACTCCTTGGATCTCCTTAGCTTGGCTCCTTGTGAAGGGTCTTGTGGGGGTTTGGGTCTCATCATAATTTTAGATTTTGAGGTGTTGATCTTAGCTCCGGACAAGTTGCAAAACATGGTAAGAGTGTTTTGAATCGCGTGGACTGATTTATTGGTAGCCTTGGCCATAAAGGTTAGGTCATCGGGAAAAATAAGATGTGAGAGACTAGGACCCTTAGGAGATATAGTAATAGAGTCCCAAAGATTCATATAAATTCATATCAACTTGGTGGTTTATATGAATCTTTTACGTTATCCTAACACTATTTAACTATATTTTTTGTGGTTCAAAAACTTAAATTTCTTCCCTTTACTTTATCTTTTATATTTTAACTAAATATTTTTTAAAAAAATTAAAGTCTTTTATGATAACTATTTAATTTTTTTTTGTTTTTAATAATCCAAATGTAAAATAAACTTGGATGTCCTTTTCATAATTTGACACTCAAAATTACTTTTTCGTAGAGATTAACCAAACAGAAATTATTAATCAAAAGTACTTTTCCAATGGGTTGTCCAAATACAAACTGCTTATCATCCAAAAGTATTTTTATTTTTTTATAAGTACTTTTCCCAAAAGTACTTTTTAAGTTAAACAGTTTTTGGCAGCTATATCAAACAGGCTCTAACTCACATATGTTGTTTGTATTAAAAAAAAAATACATTATAAGATTACCTTATAACTTGCAGCCTATATTCAAGATAAAAAATCTCACTTTTTTAAAAAATTTATGAGTAGATATTATTTGGATGACTTGATAGTATAAAAATACTTTTAATGATGTATATTAACTTAAACTCCCTTATTTTAAAAAAAAAAAAAGAATCTTTATGGAAAATGCTTGTATTATACCAAACACGTCATTTAATAGGTTACTTTTTCCTCCAAATAATGATGTTAGACCTAAATTGCTGAAAGGAGTAGTGATGGTGTTACGTGATTTCTCTGGACCTTTTGGACTAAATTGCACATTCTTAAACCACTTTTACTGTCGTTTCCGCTTCGATTTTGGATTGTGTCATTGGATATGCCATATAAATTCTATTTTTCCTTTGACCACTTCATCATGCAACACCCAAAATAGACCAATTCAGCCTTACATTAGCCATTTTGACTGGTGGTCTGGCAAGCCGTCATAAAACTGGTTTAACCTTAGAAATTAATTCATCAATTTTATTGATATATATAGTTAAACTCATTAGTTTTTTTTCCTTTATAAAATTGCTTTATTTATCAATAGAAACTCGGAATTGTTTAAATTCTACAAAATGGTGTTGACTAATCATAGAATATGTCTTTTTTTCATCTCAACAAGAAAAAATTTCTGATTCTTTCATTTTGGTCCATTTCGAAGTATTCCTCATTCTTCTATAAAGAACATTTTTAATTTCCAAATACAACAGTGTAAAATGTTTCTTACTTATAAAAGGTTATGCAAGTAATGTTATCACTATGCTATTATGATCAAACCAACATGAAAAGCATAATTCCTTTTTTACGGGACATAATTCTTATCAAGTAACTAAGACACAAAGATATATGTAGTACTCTTATTTTATAGATAGTGACATATGTTAGATGTCACAAATATTAGTAAGAAGCTTCCATTACCCTATCTGACATGCGAAATATATTTTTATGACCTATGCTTAGGTAACTTGTCAAAACCTTCAATCAATATTAAGAATAGTTATGAGGACTATGAATACGGAATGATTATGATTCGGGTGATATCCTTTCACTTGTTCATTTATATGCTACTATTATTATATTAGATAACTTTTTTTTCCTTTCTAATTATTAATTCCGTAATTTAACCGTAGACTAATAGTTTTATTTTCAAATTATATCCTTTCTTAAATTTCAGCCGTAAGATAGCAGTCATTTTGAGCTGTAATTTACTGGGTTGAGCTACGTGTATAGTTTAACCATTTGAATTTTACTGTAGCTTATTAGTTTTTCCTCCAAACGTACGTTTATATTACTTATTTCATTCCAAATTTATGTCACAAATACTTGAATCAATATAAAATTTAATAAAGAAAGAAGACTTTTGAAATTAATGATCATAAATAATAATATAATATTTATGTGACTATCTAATTACAAGCGAAATGAAAAATTTAAATTAAATTGTTTCTAAATTTAAAATATTAACATTTTTTTAAACGAATTAAAAGTAAATATTGTCTGGAATTGAAAAGTACTTACTGAATAAGGATATAAAATGTCCAAAGGAGTTCACGTCAATATTATACAAGCCAATTTGGGATTTGGGAACATAGTCTTCCAAAATATTTCATATGTTAAAATTATAGATAACAAAGCTACACTATGCGCAGTCGAATATATATATATATATATATATATATATATATATATATATATATATATATATATATATATATATATAATTTTTCTTTTTATTGGGTTCTACACATAATTATTTATACATAAATTAAATAAAATTATTAACATAAATATGATATCTAGCTAGGCTAGAGTTACTGCATTTCACCGAACCTGTACTCAACTTGCTAGTTCCTCCCTGGTTAGCCAAACAACTAGCATCGAAGCAATATGGAGCCTATCGTTCCGCAGAATGAGTATGGTGATGGCGGGTAACAGTGTGGGGGCTCGATTTGCTTCACCTAACGAGATTGGAAATACACACTGTTAGGAAGAAGCCAGTTGTAAGCTTCAGTGGCCATAAATAGTTGCCGTATATACTATGACAATGTGAGTGGCATACAATCAAACTCTAAATTTAACCCGAGAGATCATTGTAACGGTTCACATAGAACTTAGATTAGGAAGGAGACCCATGAATCGTGGTAATGGTTAACAAAAGACTTTGTTTGGGGGATAGATATTGTTGGATTGTGAACAAAATCCCATATTAGTAGTTGAAAATTTTGAGAAGCTACATATAAAAAGTGTAGGGATCTCTTAATATTGTGAGTCTTTTGAAATATGTGACTGCTTGGCCCAAAGCAGACAATCGGTTGGCTTAGGCCAATATAGCCAAAACAACCACGCCAATAGTGGTCATCATGATTAACTTATTGTATCAACTTGACTTGCATAAGCTTAAATTAATCGGAGATTTATAGTATTACAAAAGTTTTAGTTAAAAATATCAGAAACTTAGAGCTAAAGAACGTGCTTTAGAATGTGAAAACTGATTATAAAAGCTTAGACTTGTATGAGCTTAAATTAATCAGAGGCAGATAGTATTACACAAATTTTAGTTGTCTTAAGTTTATTGAAGTTTGCTTAAACACAACTCTAGTTCACCGCATTGAGTATATTTAAGTCTTTATTTTGAGACAAGAATTCAACGAGAATCGATTCTCAGTTGAATATGCAAATTTTCAAGGCTTTTATTAAGAATTTTTTACATAAAAGTACAAGTTTTAGAGCTTAATTACCAGACATAGCAACATTTTAGTAAAATTACTTTATATAGAGGAAAACACAAGATAATTACAAATATAGCAACAACATAGCAATATTTTCTCATAACATACCAAACTCTTACATTCTTCCTCCTATTTCCTCCACTATCACTTTTGCTCCTCTCATTTCTCCCTATTTCACATTTCCTCCCACTATTTCCCCCTATTTCACTTTTATTCATATCATTTCCCCCAATTTCACTTTTCATCATCCCATCCTCGATGTATCTCGTTGTATCTCACCGTATCTCAACTGTTTCTGCACCGTTTCAACTGTTTCTGCAGCACCGTATCTAACTGTTTCTGCATCGTTTCAACTGTTTCTGCAGCACCGTATCTAACTGTTTCTGCATCGTTTCAACTGTTTCTGCAGCACCGTATCTAACTGTTTCTGCACCGTTTCAACTGTTTCTGCACCGTTTCAGAAACCGTATCCAACTGTTTCTGCACCGTTTCAACTGTTTCTAATTGTTTCTGCAGCACCGTATCTAACTGTTTCTGCACCGTTTCAACTGTTTCTGCAGCACCGTATCTAACTGTTTCTGCACCGTTTCAACTGTTTCTAACTGTTTCTGCACCGTTTCAACTGTTTCTGCAGCACCGTATCTAACTGTTTCTGCACCGTTTCAACTGTTTCTAACTGTTTCTGCACCGTTTCAACTGTTTCTGCAGCACCGTATCTAACTGTTTCTGCACCGTATGTGCACTATTCTGCACCGTATCAAATTGTTTCTGCACCGTATCAAACTATTTCTACACCGTTTCAGGTTGTGTTCAGCACTGTATCAATTTGTTTCAGCACCGTTTCAGCACTGTATCTAACTATTTATAGACTATATCTAGTTGTTTCTAGACTGTATCAGCACTATTTCAGATTATTTCAGCACCGTTTCAAGTTATTTTGCACCGTTTCTGCTTTTTTCAAACTCTTTCAGCGCTGTTTCAAGACAGTTTCAGCAGTGTTCAAGCTGTCTCAACAACGTTTCAGTGGAAAAAAAATGAAAATTGACGCTATATTTGCTTAGAATTCTCAAATGGTAAACCCAGACTACAAACAACTACAATGTGTGCATAGACTTTTCAACAGCTACAGTGCATCTAGCTTAATTTTCAACAGCTAGTTATCTATTTGAGTAGAATTTTTAACAGCTAGATAAAGTCTGTTTCAAAAGGGACATCCATTGAAATCTAGATCGATAACCCATTTCCTTGGAGTACCAAAGGCCGGCGACACCTAAACCCCTCAATACGACGCCGGAAAATGGAAATCGAAAACCACCAGCACCTCCTCCGGCTACTGGTCTCATGCCGGAAAATCATAGCAAAAGTAACAACCACCAACACCGATACAGTACATCAGCTGAACAAGAATTCGCAGAGCAGTGTAAAGACAAATTGAACCGAATGTAAAGAGATTGAACAAAATGCTTAGGTGCCGCAATGTCTGGGATCTAAAATCGCTTCTAGAATCGGCGAGAATCTGGCGATACAGTTTGATTCTAGAATAGAAATCAACGACGTGGATAAGGATGTTTGTAGAAGAGCTGAATCCACCGTGTGCGATGGAGGGAAACGTAGTGAGATATCGGAATCCGCCGTGTGCGGTGGCTAGGTTTTCACAATTAGTTTTGATTTTTGACTTTTTCCTTTTTCTCTGATGGTCCCTTGACTGTGTTTGTGATAGTTATGGCTTTGAAATGTAAGAAAATTATTTATACCTTGGTATTGGCTACAAAAAATATTGATAGGTGTTGTAATTTGTAAAATATTGCTATTTTTATGTAATTAGAGGTGTATATTTATATATATATGTAAAAAACCCTTTTATTAATTAAAGACATAAGCCTTTTGATTTTCTAGAAGCTGACTACAGTTCTAGAAACAAAGATTGAGTGAACTTGATCAATTCTCTAATCAAACGTCAATAACTCTCTCAATTGTAACAATTTGAATTTGTGATCTGCACGTTTTATACAATTAAAAAAAAGAATACTCTGTTGGTCCAAGTTTATATTCAAGATGTTTCATCATATATTTCATCCGCGACAAATTTCAACCGCGACAAAAAGATGTTCATATTCAAGATGTTTCATCCGCGACAAATTTCAAGTATGACAAATAAATAAATCTATAACAAATGAATGTAATATACTTTTCTAAAAGGTTTGTGAGTGCAACTTCAAGTATCCTAATTTTTATTTCTAAGTTGTTATCCTTAATAATTATGTTGGAATTGAAACAACATATTTCTCAAACGGATCATGATGTGCTGATACTTGATCTGCAAGAAACTTCGAGCAACACTTCAGATCGATCTTGAAAAATGGCTTCTCTTATGCCCTTCCGAGAGAACTTTGAAGAAGACTATATAATTCATGTTTTTGCTCGTGCAAGATATTTGGACTAGTTAATTAGATGTTTCTCAAGAAAATATTCATATTTCAAATAATTACATCGTTTCATCAAATCCTCTTGTTTTTATGGTCTATTATATTCCCCAACGCACAAATAGAAGGCGAAAAAGTAGGGCAATTACTATTGTCGCTCCAAATGCACACGCAAGTATACGCGGTCGATCAAATAATAAATTAATAAGAAAATATCGTTCCCACGAGAACTATCGATTAATTATTAACTAAACAAACTTTAATTCAAATATCATTCAAGTGAGTTCAACTAAATTTTGAGTGTTTTTAATTATAACTAATTAACAAAAAGTAAATGAGGCAAAATTGAACACAAGACGATTTCAAGAGTTTTCAATATCCGTGAGAGGAAATATTTCAGGGTCATGGGACGTTCACCAGTCCAGTTGCACTCCTCTACCAATTGAACTAATTTTATTTATCTGGGTCACTAATCACATGGTTGATTTTACTGTCAGGACTCTTTCGATACCTTGCTCGTCTATTCAAGCTAACTCAATGCCTATATGTATATGGAATTAAAGTTAACAAGAATGCATGTATTACACCTGTATAATGACTAAGCGTGATTGTTAGGTATATTTCTATCCTAACCGCGAAACCATTCCTCGATGCTCAGGTTCAAGAACACTCTCTATTTAATTCTATTGCAACATATGGTTCCCACTTTCGTGTTCAACCTTAGGTTCGTAGATAGTACTTAACAACTGGCTAAAAAATCAAGTAATTCAAAGCAGAATTAAATAAACAATCCAATATGATAAATTTAATAGATTTCAATCAACTTCAGAGTACAACTTTCATGGTTAACCCATAACCCTACTATAATAGTTTTTAACTACTCATGGTCATGGTAGCTTTCTGATCACGCGCAACTACGCCCTATAAAAGGGACTAAGCGGTCGCGGCAAATATAGCTCGGTATTTAAAGCCCCGAGGTCGAATCCCACAGAGAACACTTGTAATTCAGTCGTTAATCTAACTAATTTATCTAATCAACCAACTTCAAGAGTTTATATTTTAATGATGGCTTTAAAATAGAAACTAAATAACAATAAGGTAAATAGAAAAATAATAAGAAGTAATCAAGCAAGGATATTAAAAGCCTAGAATTGATTTACACCGACTCCTACCTATATGATTGACTAATGAATCAACGAATTCAACTTGGTTCTTCCTATTGAACACTTGCTCCAAATTCACAACTAACCACTTCCGTGCACTAGCTATGACTTTCACTAACTAATCTTTCAATTAATTAATGAAGATGATTAGAACTACAAGTATGGTTCACAATCGGGCTCGGTAGTCACAACTCACCCTATTGACAACCTAAGTAATTCCTTGGTTTGAGGTTGAAATATTGCTAAGCATTTAACCCTAACTCGTGAATTTATTCCTAAACGCACAAGGATAAAGGGAGCAATCAATTGGGGGCCCTTCCAATCAATTAGAAAAAAAAAAACGTAAATACTTAGATAGGAAGAATAATCAAGTTTCATTCATCAAAATCAATTAATCAATTCACATAGTATTAGAGTGGTTCAATCAACCCTAGAATGGGTAATTTAGCCACTCATGTTCATGATAGTCATATCAAAATAAATCATGAATGAATAAATAACAAAAAGTAGGGAAGAATTTAGAAAAACTCGTATTCTTGAAGTCTCCCAAAGCTCTAGCCTCCTTTTTGCCTCTTCTCCAGTGTAGATTTTCGCTGAAAATAGGTTAGAATACCTTATAAATCTCGTACTTGTGGACAAGTTTGCCCCTCGCCACTTTTCGCCAGAAAATTTACCTCATGGCTGGATCATGGCCTTACGATGCCTGGGCCATGCACTAGCGAAATTCTGCTTTCAACTTCATGGCTGAATCATGGCTTTACGATGGCTGGCCGTGACATTTCGTCTTCAAATTCCTTTCATGGCTAATCCACGGCCTTGGCACCTTACAACGCTGTAAATTAACTTCATTTTGCTCCAAATCATCAAACTTTAACACTTTTTCATACCACTTGATTCCCACACATTCAAACACCCAATATAAGCACAAAACACTAATATTTATGATAAACCGTCCACCAAAATACCCAAAATGTGAAGAATCTAATACTAAAATGCACGTTTTGTGGCCAATTATCACCACCCCACACTTAAGAGTTTGCTAGTCCTCGAGCAAAGAAGAAGAATACATAGAAAGCAGGCAAGACATCAAGATCAGATAAAAACTCATGACCGACAACTTAACCGGACTCACCCATGAAAGTTCAAACACCCTTTCTTTTGGTCATAATCAAGTATTGAAAGTAGAAACCTATAGACCACTTAAAATCCAATGTACCTCACAACAAGAAGATGCCACCAAACACACAATATATGATTTCAAGAAACTCTGTGGCATATCAAATATCACTCTCACACTCACAAAGAATCTTCTCATGTCTCATAGAAAAGTACCATAGGCTTGCCCATTTTGTTGCTCTCCACTAATGTAGGAATCCTGATCAAAAGTCAAGTAGGACTTTTTATAGGTTGTAATGTTGGCTTGGGGTAAGGTGTGGTACACTTTTGGGTATATAGTGACTAATTCTTCCCCTAAACACTTTAAGCATCACTCACTACTAATTTCCTCATATATTCATACAACTATAGCACTTCCCAAGATTTTCATTCATATCCACTTCTAAACTCAAGAGTCTCTTCTTTTACACTGTTCTTTCTCCTCATTTATTCATCAATTTACTCTCTCTCTCTCTTTTTTTCTTTGCTTTTTGATATTTTTTTTCCCTTCCCTTTTCACAATTTTTGTATATGAGGAGAATATAAGTGTTTCTTCCTTCATTCTTTTGCAACTTTCTTCTCAAGTGCACAACTCTTATGACATACCCACCAGCTTACCAATCACACAACTTAAAGTAGTTAAGGGAAAGATGGGTAACAAGAGAGATAAATAGCAAAAAGGGATAGGGCTTGTAACACAGGTCGCCAAAGAAAAGGTCAATAGGCTCAAATTGGGACACTGAGGAATTCATTTATTAGGTAGGCTTATTTTAGTCACTGGCGGGCCAAAGAAGGCCTACTTTCATCCTAAAGATCAAGACTACTTAGGATTTCGCCTCAAACAACAAGCAGGACAAGTTCTAGACTCAACATGAAATAATGAGAAGTAGAAAAAGAAGTAAGCTCACCACACACTGTACATGGAACTCAAGGATCGTTTCAATTTCACCTCGCAATACCTAAGTATGAACTCAAAAAGGAAGTTCGAAAATATGTAGGTGGTTCTAGCTAAAGGAGGCATTTTTTTTTTAAATTATTATCTAACCTACAGACTGCCTGGTTTAGCATAAATAACTCAATGGGAAAGAACCACGGCTAAGAAAACCCAAAGACATTATTGATAAACTAAGAATTAACTAATAAAATTCACTTTAATAACTAGAAAGCAAGAAACAAATCAAAAATTGTCAAGTGACAAGAAAATATGAAAACATACTAGAATAAACAGATACCAACAAAATAAACTCACACCCCACACTTAATATCATGCATTGCCCTCAATGCATTAAAAATAAAAATTAAGGGTGATAGAGAAACTCCCTGGGGCTCTAAGCCCAAAGAATATCCTTGTAAGTTTCCTTAGGGCGCAAGGTACTCAGACTTCCCCCATAGCAGGAATTCATCTTCAAGCATGGTGGGTATGCAGACACCCCACACTTAGACTTCAACCCAGTTGAAACCTGCAATACAAAGAAACTCACCAAGTAACATCCTTCAAAAGATAAAATAATTTAATTTTTTTTTTTTGTATTTTTGATTTTTTTTCTTTTTTTTTTTTTTTTTTTTTTTACTTGTATACAATTACAATCACGGGTTGCCTCCCGAGAAGTGCCTTATTTAAAGTCGTGGCACGACTTCAATCAACTCAACCCATGGCTCATCCAGGCTCGCATGTATGCACACACGAACAATTCATATCATCACAATGTCCCTTCAGCATTTTGCCAATGTCAACAGCTATTTCTTCATCATACAGCTTCAAGGTCATATTTCCCTTATCAACATCAATCACTGCTCTACCAGTAGCCAAGAATGGACGGCCTAATATAATTGGAACATCTTTATCAACGGGGCAGTCAAGAACCACAAAATCTACTGGAAATATGAAACTACCCACATGCACAAGTACATCCTCAACTATTCCAACTGGGTGCTTTTGTCTTCTATCTGCCAGCTGGATTCGCATTGAAGTCTCTCTCATACCAGTCAAACCCAACTTATTGTATACTTCCAGTGGCATCAGATTAATGCTTGCACCAGAATCACACAAAGACTTACCAATTGTGAGATCACCAATCAAGCACTGGACTGTAAAACTACCAGGATCTTGCTGCTTTTTAGCAACAGGCTTTGTGATGACAACACTACACACCTTATTCAACTCGACCATCTCTACCTCATTAAATTCAACCTTCTCAGACAAAAGGTCTTTTAACAATTTAGCGTATCTAGGGACCTCTCGCATAACTTCCATAAAAGGCATAGTAAGCTTCAATTGTTTCAACAAATCAAAAAGCTTATTAAATTTCAAAAATTTTTGTTGCTTTGCCAACCTTTGAGGAAAAGGAGGTGGTGGTATTTTTGCCTTGGATTTCTGCTCCCTTGACACTTTACCTTATTCAACCACCCTATCAAATTCTATATTAGGTTCTTTAGCAATTACCTTCTCAGTACCAGGGAAAGGTTTTGGAGTGATCTCTTTCTCAGCATGATCATTGCCAGCCAGTTTGACAGAGTCATCAGCAGGCTCAATATTTGGCATGGTAGGTAGTGCTCCTTTAGCTAATTCTTGCTTCTTGTCCAAGTCTCTGCCATTCCTCAAAGTGACTGCCATCAATTGATAAGGATTTGGATCCTTAGGATTTACCACTGTGTCTCCTGGCAAGGTATCCTGAGGTCTATTGTTCAGAGCAATGACTAGTTGTCCCAACTGCATCTCTATCCCCTTAATGGCAGTGTCATGGGCTGCAACTTGATCTTGCAACTTTTTGTGTACTCCCACCATGGACTGCACCATACTCTTAATGTCAGCTATGTCATTAGCTTGCTGTGTAGGTAATACTACCTGCTGGTTATTATAAGCTGCTTGTCTATGGTAAGGAACTTGTTGTCCCTGCTGTCTGGCAGTGTTGTATGGAGCTGGTTGTTGTGCCTGCCTAACTGGAGCTTGCTGATTGTATTGCTGCCTCTGCCCATAGTTCAAAAAATTGGCATCTTTAGTATAACCCAATAAATCAGAGTCAGCAAAATTACCAGGATCAGGTGTGTCCACTTGGTTAACGGGTTTCAGCATGTTTTCATAAAATTGTTTCAAAGCCACATTCAGTGTAGTTTGCAGCCTTGACATTTGCTCTTCAACCCCATTATCAATTCCAGCAGCCAAAACCTTTGGGCCTAAACCAACAGATGCATCTCTAGTCAACCAGCCTGAATTTTGAGCCATGGTATCGAGGAGAGCTTTTGCTTCAGTAAATGTTTTACTCAAGAATGCTCCTCCAGCAGCTGCATCTAAATTGCCCTTAATTTGATCACTCATGCCCATGTAAATTCTTTGTCCCAACATCTGATCCGGAATTCCATGATGGGGACACTTTCGCAAGCAGCTCTTGAACCTCTCCCAAGCTTCTGGCAGAGTCTCGAGCGGGGTCTGCCTGAACATGAGTATTTCATCAACCAACTTCGCAGTTTTGTTTGGTGGAAAAAATTTCTTCATGAACTTGATCACCAACTCATCCCACGAAGTGATAGAATTGACTGGCAAAGAATCAAACCAGTCACTAGCATCATCCGTCAAAGAAAACAGAAATAGCATCAGTCGCACGACCTCAGCCGGAACTCGGGCATGCTTCTGAGATTCACACACCCTCATAAACTTTTTCAAATGCTTCTGAGGATCATCAGTGTATTTACCCGCGAAAAGTCCAGCATTGGACAACAGACTGACCATAATTTGGGTGATGTAAAAACTTTCAGCTTCAAATTCCGGAATCCGAATAGCAGAAGTCAAGTTTCCAGCCACAGGCTGAGCAAAAGCATTAAGTGCCAAATCTTCAGCCATCTCAATATCTTTGGTTCTGATTTTCTGAGTGTATTGCCAACAGTATTCGCCCTTTTTAAGGCCTGGAATGTCCTCTCAATCTCTGGGTCAAACGGTTTCAACTCTGTAGACTGAGATCTTATTTTACGCATACACCTGAAACACACAAATTCCAAAGAGTTAACTCAAGATGACAAAAGTGAAGTCAATTGAGAAATAAAACTAGTTATTTTAACAATTACAACAACACCGTGTTCCCCGGCAACGGCGCCAAAATTTTATCATGCCCAACTACGCCCTATAAAAGGGACTAAGCGGTCGCGGCAAATATAACTCGGTATTTAATGCCCCAAGGTCGAATCCCACAGAGAACACTCGTAATTCAGTCGTTAATCTAACTAATTTATCTAATCAACCAACTTCAAGAGTTTATATTTTAATGATTGTTTTAAAATAAAAACTAAATAACAATAAGGTAAATAGCAAAATAATAAAAAGAAATCAAGCAAGGATATTAAAAGCCTAGAATTGATTTACACCGACTCCTACCTATATGATTGACTAATGAATCAACGAATTCAACTTGGTTCTTCCTATTGAACACTTGCTCCAAATTCACAACTAACCACTTCTGTGCACTAGCTATGACTTTCACTAACTAATCTTTCAATTAATTAATGAAGATGATTAGAACTACAAGTATGGTTCACAATCGGGCTCGGTGGTCACAACTCACCCTATTGACAACCTAAGTAATTCCTTGGTTTTAGGTTGAAATATCGCTAAGCATTTAACCCTAACTTGTGAATTTATTCCTAGACGCACAAGGATAAAGGGAGAAATCAATTGGGGGCCCTTCCAATCAATTAGCAAGAAAAATGTAAATACTTAGATATGAAGAATAATCAAGTTTCATTCATCAAAATCAATTATTCAATTTACATAGTATTGGAGTGGTTCAATCAACCCTAGAATGGGTAATTTAGCCACTCATGTTCATGATAGTCATATCAAAATAAATCATGAATGAATAAATCACAAAAAGTAGGGAAGAATTTAGAAAAACTCGTATTCTTGAAGTCTCCCAAAGCTCTAGCCTCCTTTTTGCCTCTTCTCCAGTGTAGATTTTCGCTGAAAATAGGTTAGAATACCTTATAAATCTCGTGTCAAACTAGTGGACAAGTTTGCCCCTCGCCACTTTTCGCCAGAAAATTTGCCTCATGACTGGATCATGGCCTTACGATGCCTGGGCCATGCACTAGCGAAATTCTGCTTTCAACTTCATGGCTGAATCATGTCTTTACGATGGCTGGGCCGTGACATTTTGTCTTCAAATTCCTTTCATGGCTAATCCACGGCCTTGGCACCTTACAACTCTGTAAATTAACTTCATTTTGCTCCAAATCATCAAACTTTAACACTGTTTCATACCACTTGATTCCTACATATTCAAACACCCAATATAAGCACAAAACACTAATATTTATGATAAACCGTCCACCAAAATACCCAAAATGTGAAGAATCTAATACTAAAATACACGTTTTATGGCCAATTATCACTTTCTCACAAAATAATTCAAAAGTCATGAAACAATAAAGAGTAAAGAAGAATTACAACTCAATTGATGAATCATGATTGCTGTAGCCTCTACTATGTTTCTTGCCTCCAAAAGCTTGTAAGAAGGTCTTAAAATACGTTTACAAGGGTTTATATACGGAATACAATAGGTGGGAAACACCCTTAGCTTCTCCAAACTCGTCTGGGACTGCCTTTCAACGCGCACAGCAGAGCATACCTCGCGCTCATGGCTGTATGTACTGCTGCTACTTTGGTTTCTTCAATATTTGATCTTCCCAAGGCATACAACCGAGAATGCGAAGCATGGGAAGCTGTATGCGCTGTTACTTCCTTTTTCTTCTTCCAATTAAGCTCCAATTTCCTTCATTTTATTCCTAGAACATTCAAACGGCTCAAGTTAGCAATATACCTCAAATCAATCATTGTTGGGTACATAATATCATGAAAACAAAAGCAAAAGCCATATGAGATCGACACCGAAACACAAGACATATGCCCGACATAAACACCCCACACTTAGACTTTGTTCGTCCCCGAACAAACTAACCCAACATACTTGTAATCAATAAATCTCATCAAACCAACTCAAGAATTTTGAGGAAGCACATCTATGAATTTGCTTGATACCAACAATTAATCAACAAACATACAAGCACACAACTTTCCCATATTTACACACTACCCATTTGAAAACATGAATTATCAAAATAATCAAGTAGTGACATCCAAACCTCAAGAATTGACTCCATTCACCAACATACTCAAGACATGCTAACTCGCTCACGATTATGGCCTAATAAAAGCTCAATCTCTCATAATCCATGTGCCCTAACCAATCAAGGCCTAGTCTCACTGACACACAAATAGATCAAATTAATTATAAGGGAAG
This sequence comes from Petunia secreta, assembly GCA_029990175.1. Lineage (NCBI taxonomy): Eukaryota > Viridiplantae > Streptophyta > Magnoliopsida > Solanales > Solanaceae > Petunia > Petunia secreta. Next base: position 65,099,785 of record JARKIP010000035.1, read on the forward strand.
CTAAGATAGAAAGAATTCGCTCACTCTCTCAAACAAAGCAACGTGTCACACAATGGTACCATAGGCTTGCACATCTTGTAATTTTCCACTAATGAGGTATACTTGGCCTAGAATCAAATAGGACTTTATCAAGGTTGTAATGTTGGCTAGGGGACGGGTAAGATAAATATATAATAGTGACTACACCTCCCTAAGCACTTACAAAACTTATTTGAACCTCAATTACCACTTTCGTTCCAACCATGGTTTTCCTTCCTATTCAACTCCCAATTGCTCCTCATTTTATTCACTTTCTCATTTTTTTTTTTTAAAGCAAAGAGTCAGCTAGGCACTGCACCTAGTGACAAATTTTATAAATAATAAAAGTAAAATCCTCGAAGAGGACAATACAAATAGAAGCAGCATCAAATCATACCTTACATCATCCTATCGAGGCACTTCCTCATTTTTCTTTTCTTTCATCATTTTGTTTTTCAATTTTTTGTTTCTTCCTTTTTTTTCTTTTTCTTTTCACAATTATTCTCTTATTTTTCTATCTCTTTTTTTTTCCAACAACAGTTTTGCTTCTAAGGGTCAACAACTTAAACCGCATCACCCTTGACTCCAACTTAAGCTGTTCAGCTCATAGTACATATAAGTGCTCATGGAGATAGGAAAAATTAGAATGGACAGTGCAAAGCACAAAAATAAGTTACGGCTTGTAATATGGCTTCCAATAAAAAGGCTATAGGCTCAGAGGGGCTAACTAGGGTCATATCATCAAGGAATGGATAGAAAAAATTCAAACGGCAAAAGAAGGCCTACTATCATTTCCTAAGCCAAGTACATCCTATGATTTTGCCTCGAAAAACAATCAGGACAAGTTCTAGACCAATAATGCAAGCACGAGAATGAATACTAATACCTCACCACTCATGGCACATGAACTACTCAAGGCAGAACAATTTCAACTCCTAACAAGAACAAGCGAGACGAAGTCATGTTATTCAGTCAACAAGCAGAGTCAAAAACCTGAGTTGAAGAGTCACTAACAGGATCATTTATCAATCCAATATATAACGCACACAAAAATTCTCTAGGGAAGTAAAACTTGCATGCAAAGGACTAAATATGATAATATAAAACAATTCACAGAGAAAAGCACAAGTCCTTCACCACTTATCTACTCCTATTTCCTAATTGTTTTTGTATTTTTGAATTTTATGATTTTTTTTCCTTTACTAAAAACACCCCATTCAAACAAAATACATCCTCGGGAAAGAACCATGGTTTGAAAAAAACCCAAAATTAGGCCCCTATTCTTTAAAAAAAAATTAAAAATTAAACAGTAAAAGTACAATTACAATTACAATTCATGATACCCCACCCCACACTAAAAATAGTGCATGGTCCCCACTCCACAAATACAAAAATAATGAACAAGAGTTGGTATCAAGAAAGCTCCCTCAAACTGTAGAGTCTGAATCTGCGGTCTGAGCAGTGGAGGGATCTAACAATGTAGCGCCAGCTGCGTCCATAGCATCGATCAGAGAACCTTCTATAGTGGTAACAGTAGCAGGAGCCAGCTCTATAGCAGTGCCATCAATAGCACTCAAATCCACAACCTTAGATCTCTTCCGGTATACTCAGCATCAGGGTGTCTCGAGCCTCCCACTCCTGCCTCAGCCTAGCAAACTTGGCCTTTTGCCCCTATCTCAGGTTGGCCAACTCAGCCTCAACTGCCTTAAGTCACTCAGGGACATATCTCTTATCCTCTTGGGCAGCATCGGGTCATGGATCAATGTAATTTCATGTGCACTGGGTGCCTCAAGGAAATCATCACTCTTATAAAATACAACTCGTGCCTCCTCATCAGCACTGCCAAAATGTGCACAAAGTACAACTTCAAAGTCTTCTCATTTCGAGAACGTACATCTGCTCATACATGATCTCACCCAAGTTTAATGCTACTCGAGTCATTAAAGCATATATTAGAAGCACTCTCTGCTGAAGGACATTTGTTTGATGATCTGCTTCCATTAGTCTGTTGGACACCCAGTGTAACCAAGATCTACACTCCCTAGACAAGAACCTCTTTGGCAATGTTGCATATTTTCTCTTAGTGTTTTCCAACCATGTAGGATTTGAGGAATTGCTATCATCAGTAATAGCTGGTGAATCACACAATACTCGAATGACATCCTCAAAGTCTGGCTTTTCTAGCACCTTCTTGTAATCATCCATTGCCACTTCGCTAGCTTTGTAATATGCATTAATGGCCCTGGCAAAGATATCAACCTCGACCTCTCTAATCCACACTATATTGCTCTTTTGGTGCTCCCAGTTAGCGTATAATTCTTGAACAATAGTAATGTTTGCCTTGCCCTTGGGTCCTTGCATAAATTTGTCCCACTTCCCTTCTTTTACTATCTCCAGAATAGTAGGGCAAACATTCTCACAAGCATGATAATTCAACGGCCTTTCTTGCGTAATCTTCTGCATCACAATCAACTGGGATATCTTCATCATTGTCATGTGCCATTGGTGTCTTCCCTATTTCCTGGAACTACTCTTTTCTTCTTAGCCGGTGGGTTAGAAGCAGCACCCTCACGGATCACCGCTGGCTTTTCTATCACACTGAGGGATTTCCTCTTCCCCATGGCTGCCAGCGGAGCAGATGTGGCCTAAAACACTTGGAGCCGACCTCTTCTTCGCCAATGGTATGACCTCAGGTTCATCACAGTCCTTCTCCACTTTCAGGGCAGGTTCGTGCTATTTTCTCTTCGATCGTTGCTCATGTTTATCCATACTCTCTGTTGGCTTCCGTGGTGGTTGGCCCCCAGTCCGACCTCCATCACTCCTTGATGCTTGTTTTGTGATCACCATTTTATAATTAAATACATGCACTCAAACAATGTAGAATCAGCCAAGGAAGTGCAATAAAGTTCATTAAGATAGCTAAAAACTAGTCCTGCTCAAGCTTTGTTTTATTTAGTTCACATTGATGCTCTCGCACCCCACACTTAAAGCTCAGCTCAAGTGTATTTCACATTTAATCAATTCATGCTCATTGTAAACTCATTGTGTCATTCATGAGGTAATCAGACTTCCCTTGACGTGCACCTCTTTGTTCAAACGGGGTTCTTAAACCCCCACAATTATGCTATTCTCCATCACAAAAGCAAGGAGAACATTCAATTAAGCAAACCAAGGAAGGCAGCCAAGGAATTACACAACAGGGCAGCCATTCGCATAACTAGTGTGCAAAACGACACTCTTCGCATGCGTGCGACGTGCAATGAGTGTCGCTCAATTTAAAGTACCCTAAACGCTGCCCCTGAACCATAATTCTACCCAATGTATGCTCAACATATGCCCCATCACAGATTCGGTTACTCAGACTTGGCCAAATGCTTTAAATTTTAATTGGAGAATTTTATCGAACACCTTACATGCACAATTCTGGACAGCTTATATATGAGCTGTTTGATCGTGTTTTGGCCTCCCAACTCTAGGAGCTTTCATGTAATATTCATCACGGTGCATCGCCGCACCCTCACAAGCAGATACTAAGCAAATGTATTAAATTTACACCATGTTTTCACCATAAAACTTAAAGTTAAAACTTAAGCGTAACGGAAAAAAGGTAAGGAAACTGAGCATGTAGCAGCAGTAAGGATGAATGGAGCTGCTTAGGAGAGAGAGGGAGATGATAAAAAAAAAAAGATCATACCTGAGATTAATGAATTAGAACAGTAGTTTTCTTTTTTTTTTTTTTTTTTTTTGTGTTTCTCGTCGAAGAAGAGAATAAGAGAAGTCGCGGGTTATGTTCCCGCGTGTTTCTGTTGTTTTTCGATTTTATTTTGTTTGTGTTGTGTGTGTTTAAGTGGAGTCACGAAAGACATACCCCAGCTAACAAGGGAGGATGCGACACATCCTTGGCTGTATTACTAACCTCTGCGCCAAACATTGGACCACGCGGTGAAGGCTACAACACAGGAGCATACAGTGCACCGTGTGACGCACAGGAGCCTGTATGGCCTAAGATTGCATGTTCTCACTCTGACTAACTACATACAGCGAGCCATGCGACGCAAAAAGCCTGTTCTGCTTGGGACATGGAGAATTCTGCTGCTTTGTTGTCTGGTGCAGGCCAATTCCATTGTTCTAACTGTTTTTGAGCCTCATGAACCTGTAAAAAACTACACAAACACATTAACCTCACCAAATTTCTATTCTTTTTGTTCTATTCTTTTTCTATTTTTTTTCTTTTTTTCCAAAATAAAAACACAGATTAACTAACTATAGAAAGCGATAAAATATGGGTTGCCTCTCATGAAGCGCTTGATTTAACATCGCGACACGACGATTACATCCCTCTTCAAGGGTCGACCAAAGAAATGGAAGATTTAAGCCTATCGACTTCATCTCCCTAATATCGCTTCACTCTTTACCCATTCACTTGAAATGACTTGTAGGAACCTGGGGCTTGCAATGCAATCACTCCATGGGGCATCACTTTCACAATTTCAAACTGACCGGACCACCTCGACTTGAGCTTTCCAGGGAAGAGCTTCAACCTGAAGTTCCATAAAAAAACTAGTTGGCCCGGCTCAAAGTGACGGTGATGAATGTGCTTGTCATGCCACCGCTTAGTCCTCTGTTTATATAACTTGACGTCTGCATAAGCTTGCAACCTAAAATCATCAAGTTCATTGAGTTGCAACAATCTCTTCTCACCCGCCAATTCCATATCAAAATTTAACTTCTTAATCGCCCAATAGGCCTTGTGCTTGAGCTCGACTGGCAAGTGGCACGCCTTCCCATAGACCAGCTTGTACGGTGAAGTCCCAATTGGAGTTTTATAAGCTGTTCGATATGCCTATAGCGCATCATCAAGCTTGGTAGCCCAATCCTTCCTATTTGCACTGATAGTCTTCTCTAGAATTTGCTTTACCTCTCTATTGGACACCTCAGCTTGCCCCCTACTTTGTGGATGATAGGCGGTGGCGACCTTGTGTTTGACCCTGTAGTTAGCTAGAAGGTTGCTTAGCAACTTGTTGCAGAAGTGTGTTCCTTCATCACTAATCAAAGACCGCGGGGTCCCAAATCTGGTGAAAATCGTTAGTAGGAAGAGCAACAACTTCCATCCTTTTAGACATATAATCTACCGCCAGTAAGATGTATTTGTTACCATTCAATAAGGGGAAAGGACCCATGAATTTGATCCCCCACACATCAAAAATATCCACCTCTAGAATGCCTTGCAGCAACATCTCTTGTTTCCTTGTGATTGTGCCGGTTCTTTGGCATCGATCACATTTCTTTACAAAAGTGTGAGCATCCTTGAATAGTGTCGGCCAATAGAACTCAGACTGAAGTACTTTGGCACTCTTGTAGAGCAACCTTCGTCTTTTCCACAGGAATGCATCTTCTTACCAACTGATCTGCACACAATCTAAACAAAAACGGCTCATCACACATATTAAATTTCGCATCATGGAAAAACTGACGCTTAACCTCTGCAGTCAGATGTGGCGGCACTACCTCACTTACCAAATAGTTGCATAGTCATTGTACCATGGGTCCGAGTGACTTGTGATGGTAAAAAGTTGCTCATCAGGGAAGGTTTCTCTGATTAAACCTCCCTCATCCACGTGTTTGTGGTTCTCCAACCTAGATAGATGGTCAGCTACTCGGTTTTTCGTTCCCTTACGATCCCGAACCTCCAAGTCGAATTCCTGCAGTAATAACACCTAACGCATTAGTCGAGGCTTAGCATCTTTTTTATCAATTAAATACCTCATTGCTGCATGATCTGTATAGACAATAACTTTGGTTCCAACCAAGTATGCCCGAAACTTGTCAAAGGCATACACTACTGCCAACAACTCTTTTTTAGTAACTGTGTAATTCAATTGGGCGGGATTAAGAGTTTTGCTGGCATAGTAAATGGAATGGAACACTTTGTTCCTCCTTTGCCCCAGGACTGCACTAATAGAGACATCGCTAGTATCACACATTAATTTAAATAGTGTGGTCCAATTAGGAGCCACTATTATTGGTGCAGACACCGATTTGTTTTTTTGCTCATTAAAGGCCCTCGAATAGGCCTAATCGAATACAAATGTCACTTCTTTCTCAAGTAATCTGCACAAAGTAGTAGAAATCTTAGAAAAATCTTTAATAAACCTCCTATAGAAGGCAGCATGTCCAAGAAAACTTCGGACTCCCTTCACAGACGTGGGTGGAGGTAATTTTTCAACTGCCTCCACCTTCTCCTTGTCAACCTCAATACCAGCACTGGACACCTTGTGTCCCAAAACTATACCTTCGCGAACCATGAAATGGCATTTTTCCCTGTTTAGAATAAGGTTAGCTTCTTTACACCTAGCAAGCACTAGACCAAGATTAGTTAGATAAGCATCAAATAAAGATCAAAATACAAAAAAATCATCCATAAAAACTTCCACAAATTTTTCCACCATATCAGTGAAAATAGCCATCATACACCTTTGAAAAGTTGTAGGTGTATTACATAAGCCGAATGGCATCCTCCTATAGGCATATGTACAATACCGGCATATAAAAGTGCTTTTCTCTTTTTCTTCAAGAGCAATCATTATCTGGTTATAGCCAGAGTAACCGTCTAGGAAATAATAATACTCTTGGCCAGCTAGTCTATTTAATATCTGATCAATAAAGGGAAGGGGAAAGTGGTCCTTTCGGGTGGATTTATTCAATTTTCTATAGTCAATGCACACCCTCCACTCCGTGACAGTTTTTGTAGGGATAATTTTATTATTCTCACTTTGTACCACAGCCATCCCTCTCTTTTTAGGGGCACATTGCACTGGACTTACCAATTTACTGACAGAGATAGGAAAAATTATACCTGCATCCAACCACTTGATCACCTCTTTCTTTACCACCTCTTTCATGATTAGATTGAGACGACACCGATGCTCGACACTTGGCTTGTCTCCTTCCTCCATGAATATCTTGTGCATGCGAAAATCCGGGCTTATTCCCTTGATATCAGCTATGGTCCAACCTATAGTACTTTTATGCTCTCGGAGCACTCTCAACATATTTTCTACCTGCAAGTCAGACAACAATGAAGAAACAATCATAGTTAACGTGTCAGATTGTCCCAAATAGGCATAACGAAGATGAGCATGTAAAGGTTTTAGATCAAGTTTGGGCGCCTCTTCAATAAATGTCTTGGGTCGTGGCCCTAGCGTTCTATTCAAAGGCTCAAACTTGGGAAACCCCATAATATAGTCACACAAGCAGTCTAAAAGCTGCAAAATCTCCTCTACATCAGCATCGTTACTAGTTTCTTTCCCCATCATCAGTGCTCACTGCAAATCATCATTAACATAATCAGCTGGCTTACTCGACTTCTCTTCCAGGTCACTTACTGTGATCATGGACAACTCTTCATGATGGTTAGGAACTTTTAGAGCTTTGTACATATTGAACACTGTTTTTTGATCATCCACCTTCATTGTCATTTTTCCGTCTCGAACACAAATTATAACATCACCTGTGGCTAAGAAAGGTCATCCTAAGATGATAGGAACTTCTTATCTGCCTCATAATCCAGGATGAAAAATCAGCTGGCAAAATAATTTGGTCAATTTGAAGCAATACATCCTCAATCACCCCTTCAAGGTTCGTAATAGACCAATCAGCTAACTGAAGTGACACTGTTGTTGGCTTTAGAGTACCAAGACCCAGTTGCTTGCATACAGACAATGGCATAATATTTATGCTTGCCCCTAGATCACATAGGGCTCGACCAACTGCTATGTTGCTAATACGAATAGGATTGTTGAAACTACCTAGATCCTTCAACTTTTGTGGGAGTACCTTGGATGTGCACTCTTTACTAGGTGCCACAGTTTCAAATTCATTGACTTTCCTCTTTGATGACATTATGTCTTTGATGTACTTGGAATACTTTAGAATTCCTCGGAGCACGTCTACCAATGGAATATTGATACTAGTCTGACTGAGTATGCTCAAGATCTTTGTGACTGCGGGATCCTGCAGATTCTTTTGCAACCTTCGAGGGAAAGGATGTGGTGGTTTAGCAGCAATCAGTGCCTCTTTCTTTTCTACCTCCTTCTCGACTTTGACTGCTGGCTCAGCTTCTTTTTCTTTGTCAGAGCTAGACTATTTTAGCTTCTTTGGAAGTTCTTCCTACTTCCTCCCATTTCTTAATGAAACTGCTTAAACCTGCTCCTTGGGGTTGGGATCAGTGTTGCTTGGGAGTGCTTCAAGTGGCCTTGTATTTTGATTGCTAGCAAGCTGTCCTATTTTTTTTTTTTTCTAAAGAGCGAATGGAGCTGTCCTGGTTTTGCTGGAGGGTAGTAATCTTCTAATTGAGATCAACAGCCAGTTGTTGTATCATTTCCTCTATTTTAGACATTTTAGGCTGCTTCTGCTATGGTGGATTCTGCACTTGCTGATTATTACCCTTGGTTTGTCTGTTGCTTTGCCCACCTTGATTACCGTCCCATGAGAAATTCGGGTGGTTCTGAAAGATAGGCGGGTCGGTGTTGCCATACTGAGCATTTTGGTTGAAGCCCTTGTTTTGTTGACCCACATAGTATGCAGACTCTGGGTTAGCCGAGCACACACTACCTATATGATCATCTCCACCTCACACTTCACAGAATTGTAGTGCTTACACTTATTGAACCTAGGGTGGAGCTTGTGGCTTACTTAACTGGACTAGTACGACATCAAGTTACTGCTTAAAGAAGTGCTGCATTGCCGCCATTTCAGCTCTCATAACTGTTAGTACATCAACTTACATCTTTCCACCTAACTTGAGGGTTTTGCCTCTACCTGATTCAGCTTGATAATGCTGGCTGCCTTCTGAAATTTTGTGAAGAATGATCTCTACCTCATCATACTGCTTCTCTAGACTTGGTTTGCCACAATAAGCATCCAACAAATTTTTACTGTACAATTGGAGTCCCTCAACAAAAACATTTCCCAATAACTCTTTTGATTGGTCATGGTGTGGGCGGCTTCTCAACAGTGCCTTGAACCTTTCCCATGCTTTACCTATCTCCTGTGATGAACTCTGACTATAGGAGGATGCCATTTGCAGTCTTGCCAGATGGGAAAAATTTAATCAAAAACTTCCTTGCCAGTTCATCCTAAGAGTTAATAGAGTTAGGTGGTTGGATCAAGAGCCACTTCTTTGCTTCCGTCATCAAAGTGAATGCGAACATAGTAAGCCGTATATATTCATCCGATACATCAACATATTTGTAAGTGTCGCTGATCTCCAAGAAATTCTAAACGTGTTGTTGAGGATCTTCATGTGATAAGCTCGCGAACTGGGCATTAGACTGGAAGAGTCGGATCATACTCTCTTTCAACTCAAACTTACCAGTGATGGTGGGCCTCACAATAGCTTTCGACATGTTATCAAGAGTGGGTCGGGCCACTTCCAATATGGCGCGGTTTTGATTTTCAGCCATCTCTGCAGATCTAGGAACAAGGGCTTTCTCTAGCTTTTCTTTGAGTCTGGCCGCCTTCTTTAGCCTATGAAATTTTTTTTTCAGGTTTAAGTTCAAAAGTGTAGAGTTTATCACCACTCTTGCTCTTTCACATTCAAGATAAAACCTGAACACCGAAAGACAACTAAAACAAAAATTAATTTTGAACAATTAACAAATAAAAGCTAATCTAGAAACTAATTAATTCTTAGTCCCCAGCAACAGCACCAAAAACTTGTCGCTCCAAATGTACACGCAAGTATACGCGGTTGATCAAGTAATAAAGTGATAATAAAGTGTCATTCCCACGAGGACTATTGATTAATTATTAACTAGACAAACTTTAATTCAAATATCGTTCAAGAGAGTTTAAGCAAATTTAGAGTGTTTTAACTATAACTAATTAATAAAAAGTAAATGAGGTAAAATTGAACACAAGACGGTTTCAAGAGTTTTAAATAACAGTGAGAGGAATTATTCCAGGGTTATGAGATGTTCACCAATTCAGTTGCACTCCTCGGCCAATTGAACTAACTTATTTATCTGGGTCAGTAATCACATGCTTGATTTTACTCATAGGACTCTTTCGATACCCTACTCGCCTGTTCAAGCCAACCCAATGCCTATATGCATATGGAATTAAAGTTAATAAGAATGTATGTATTACTCTTGTATAATGACTAAGCGTGAATGTTAGTTATATGTCTATCCTAACCGCGAAACCATTCCCCAATGTCCGGGTTCAAGAACACGCTTTCTTTATCTATTGCGACGTACGGTTTCCACTTTCGAGTTCAACCTTAGGTTCGTAGACAATACTTAACAAATGGCCAGGAAATCAAGTAATTCAGAGCAAAATTAAATAAACAACCCAATATGATCAATTTAATAGATTTCAATTAACTTTAGAGTGCAGCTTTCATGATTAACCCATAACCCTGAAATAATAGTGTTTAGCTACTCATGGTCATGGTAGCTTTCTCACAAAATAATCCACAAGTCATGAAACAATAAAGAGGAAAGAAGAATTACAACTCAATTGATGAATCTTGATTGCTCCAGCCTCTGCTATGTTTCTTACCTCCCAAAGTACGTAAGAAAGTCTCAAAATACATTTACAAGAGTTTATATATGGAATACAATACGCGTGAAACGTCCTTAGCTTCTCCAAACTCGTCTGGTAAAATACAAAGACTAAGAAGGCCATGGGCATATAAAATCAAGGCGGTGGTATATATGAAACCCTTACTAGGAGACTGTAAACCTAAAGGCGGCAGAACCCGTGCCGGCTGAGTGGCTGTGGCTTGTGGAGCAGGCGTGTATCCTCTGCGCTCGGTAACTTGTAAGGTAAGTGTAGTCTTGCCAGCTGGGCTCGTATTCCCGTAATCATAAATGGCGTATTTTTTCCAACACAGTAGTTGGTGTGATTAATCTTTTGCTATGAGATAATTTCAAGCATATGAAACATTTTCATTATTCTACTGGCATTAGCAATATTTTCTTCAGCTAAAGAATTATATCATTGTTTACGTCTAAAATTGTACGTCTAGTTTAAAAAATTAATTATGATTGAGGCCACAAGAAATACGGTAATTACGATGGAAAAGTAAGTAAATACGATGAAAAATTATTAAGTAAACTAAGACGTAATAAGCAAGGAGGGGTATTTATTCCTTAAGAGTAGCTGGATTCTGTGGTGAATCGCTCTGTGTATAAAACAATGTAAGGAGGGGTATTTATAGTAGTGATACTCAGTCCTAAATAAGGTAAAATATAAAGACTAAAAAGGCTATGGGCCTATAACTCAAGGCAGTGGTATATACTAAAACCTAACTAAGAGACTGTAAACCCTAGTCAGCGGGATTTATACCCTACGTCCTATAGTCGTGCCGCCTAAATGATCATTGGCTCCAGAAGCGGGCATGTATCCTCTATGCCTGGTAACTTGTAAGATAAGTCTAGTCTCGCCATCTGAACTCATATCCGCGTAATAGTAGTTGGCGTATTTTTTGCCTACACAGTAAGTCCATCCACTTGTTGAGTGCTGATGCAAGCAGTCAGGAAGTGAGAGAAGCGTGGATATGAAAAAAAAATCTCATTGACTCATCGAGACTCGCAGTCTCTGACCAAGAATAATAATGACTTCTTCGAGAGCTCTGCATGCTTCCATCTGATTGGCTGATACCGGTTCCAGGCACCTTTCCAAGAACTACTGTTAACTGCTCTAAATCATTTCATATCTTCAGTAATAATAATGCTTGACCGTCTCATGCTCCATCCTTATCTCTTTCTGCCTATAAATAGAGACCTTGAGATTGTGGGAAAATCACAATCTCCTTCGAAAAACATTCCCCCTCTTCATTAAACTTGTGTTTGCGAAACTTTCTTGTGAGAGTTAACAAATCCTTCCCAAAAATGTTTTCTTTTGATCCTGGTTTGATATTCCCAGAAACTCTTCTTTGTTTTGAGAGGATGATGTATGCGAGAACCCATCCGCAGTTATCTTATTTTCTCTTTTCGTCCATAGGGGAATGAACAAAGTCCCTCGAGTTGTGATACACGCCTGGAACTCTAAAGGTGATGTTCTTCAGAAGATCTTCGTTGTGGTAGGCACATCCATTCTGGTGTACTTCATCGTCATATATTACACCCAACTACGCCCTATAAAAGGGACTAAGCAGTCGCGGTAAATATTTCTCAGTATTTTAAGCGCCGAGGTCGAATCCCACAGAGAACACGACTCCTAGAAATTAATCTAGCTAACTTATCTACCCAATCAACTTCAAGAGTATATCTTTGGTTTGGGTTGTTGCTACTAACTACTTAACAATAAAATAAATAACGAGTATAGAAAGATAGATTTGATTCAAGAGATGGAAAGCCTAGGATGGATTTCCTCAACTCCTAACTTATGCTAAAGTATTGTGATATCAATTTTCCCTTACACTTTCTATGAACAAGTGCTCCAAGTTTACAACTACCCACTTCCGTTAAGTAGTTATAACTTTCATTAACTATTCCAATTAACTAATGAAGATATGGAGGACTACACTAATAGTTCACAGTAAGGATCAATATTCCTAATTCACCGTTTTAAAAACCTAAGCAATGTTGTTGGTTTAGGTTGAAATACTGCTATGTGTTTAATCCTAACTCATGAATCTATTCCTAGTAATCACAAGAATAAAGGGCACAATTAATTGGGGATCATGCTAATTAATATGAAGCAATTCGTAAACAACATAGATAGGAAGAATCAACCCTTGAATGAGTGATTTAGACAAGAAATAACTATAAGTATGTAAAAATCACGATATAGTGGAGAGATGGATGAAGTAAAGCCTTGAATCTTGATCTCCTCTCTTCCTTGTATATTTTTGATGTAGAATAGGTCTAAAGTTCTATCCTACAGGGTTTCAAGGTGTATTTATAGTGCTATAAAAAAACCTAGGTGAAAAAAACCTTTTTCACGCTCAAGCTAGGACTTCTTAATGTTAAGCCCTAACTCTTGGATGCATGCTGGCTGCGTGCTGGCACAAGCTGGGCACAAGCTTTGCTTCGTGTGTTGGATAGATGCTGGCACAAAGCTATCACAAGGTGCTAAATATTTAACCTAGATCCGATTTTAGGCCAATTAACAATTAAATTTGTATTTGCGGAGTCACGATCAATAGTTTAGATTAAGGGTTTAAATGATGAATAGCATTAATTACTAAAATAGCAATATATTCGTAATTTCCAACGATGGTAATTAATGATATGGAAACAAGATATAAGCCAAAGTAAACAAAGTTAAAGGACTAGTGAAAATAGACAGAGGTAACCGTGTTGGATCGCTTAACCCCGGTGAGAGTTCCTCGTTACTGATCGCACTAGAAGACTAGAGAGCAAAGTATTCAACGAATGTAAGAACAGTGTTTAAGAAAGAGTAAGAGAGAGTATTCTAATTGTTGTTGTAGACAGGAAGTAAAGCTGTGTTACAATAATTTAGGTCGAGTTCTATTTATAGGTCTGATATGCGTCCGTTGAGTCTTGTAACTGCTGGGCACGTATCCGTTTGGATATGTAACCGCTGGATTGTAATTACTTCCTTTAAGACCATTTATTGAATAATCACACATGATTAGGTCAATAATTGCTCATTCAGATCGTGTTGACTGATCAGGCGCTACATTGCTGCTGCTCGTGATAACCACCTGGCTGGTTGTCTGTCCATTGGATGCCTGTCCGGGTGAATCTCTGTCCGTTCCACGTAACAGACACGTGTCACCTTTTTAGGCGATACTAGTTTTAATCCAATACAGATAGTCCCCGCACTTCTCAAGCAAAGTATCTGTTCGAGGAGTGGATGTGAATTTTGGTGGGAATTTTTATTTTGCAAAATCCAATCTTTGCATGACGAAGCTTGGTGACGTTCGTATCTTATCAGCTACGTGACATATCCCTATGACGTGCGCATTAAATAGGCAGTAAAAAGTAACTGTAGCGGGCACGTCTGCGTGTCTATAGCCTGCTTCGAAGCGACTACTGCGCGTCCCAAGGGTAAAAATAATTATTTTAACCACCTCAATCACGTGCACACGTCGACTGCTGATCGCGAGGTAACCGCTGCAATTCAGGGTAATGATGACACTTCGAAAGTTGGTGAAACCTACTTCTTCTTTTGACGGTTGGATCTGATCGTGGCCTCTTGGATAGTCTCCACGTGTCTCAAGGGAATTCGATGGGCCGGACTTCTGCTCTTATAAATAGGGGTTTGCTGAGTGAGAAACCTTTTTTACTTGCTTTCATTTTCTCTCCACTAAATCTTGAGGATTCATTGAACATCCTTCAACTTTTCTTTCGAAACTTCTCAATTCTTCTGGAATTGTGTCTTCAAGAGCTAGGAAAAACCAAAATATGGATGCAGCTGGTAGTTCTTCGGTAGCCACGCCCAGGCCTAGGGCTACTCAGGCCACTGCTGTGGAGATCATCCCTAAGAAGTGCGGTGAACTGGAAAAGGATTGCAATATTAAAGCTTCCAGCAACCATGGAGATATACGCAACTGGCTAGCGTATAGATTTAAGTCTGGGATCACATCGGAGGTGATCCCATGGGTCAGAATGGACTGCAACTGGGACGAGAGTATCCCCCTTTTGCCAGTCTCTGAAGAGGAGAACATTACTTCACATAGGGCTGGGTGGACAGCTATGTGCACCTATCCTTTCACGGTTGGATGTAAATTACCTCTGCATCCTGTGCTCGAGAGGCTCTGCAGGGAGTATCTACTTTGTCCGGGGCAGCTGTGCCCCAGTGCTATAGAATAGTTACACTCTTGGATTGGTTTGCGGCAGAAACCGACCAAGTTTTTGAATATGAACATTTTATTTTCTTGTACAGTATACAAATTTTTAAAGACAGGTTTGTAAACACCAGGATGCGCGGGAGCAAGGGCTTGGTGCGCAGCTCCGAAGACATAAGTGACCGGGGTTGGTTACACCGGTATGTGTTGGTGCACACCACGGCCTTGACCTTTAACTCTAAGACTTACCTTCCCAAGGTCTGGAACAAGAAGCGTAAGTCCCCGAGTTTCTTTTTGAGTTTTTCGCACTCCTCTTCTCTTATTGTTTGCTTAACCCTTTGATTCCTCTTTGCAGCGGCCAAGCGACCCTACGACGGGCTCATATTCGTTGATGAGCTGACGGCGTGGGTTGAGGCGATTTTGAAGGAGTTTTCTCCTAAGAGGAGAGAATGGGCGTACTTTGCTGCACAGAAGAATTTGACCGTTAAGACTCACGGTGAGAATTTTCTGCTGTTGTAGCCATTTCTGTCTTTTGTAGTTTCTCCGTGTCTGACCATTCTGCCTTTTTGCAGGTCTGGGTACTCAGGGGGACTTTTCCCTGCTCCTCCTTCTCAGGCCGTGCCTTCTAGATCTACTGCTGATCCTAATGCCGAAATCGCATCTACACTGGCTTCAGCAGAGGCACTGCGCGCCAGGGAAGGTGGCGAGGAACTCTTATCCAGTGGTCTTGGTTCCTTAAAAAGGAAGAAGAAGGGCCAAGGTGAGGGCGGAGCACGGAAGAAGTCAGCTTGTAAGACTTCCGTTGCTGCCGGGCAGACCTCAGCTGCTGGAGGTGAGGCTTCGCCTAAAGTCAATGTACCAGAGTCTGTAGAAGAGAATGCCAAAACTGCTGTCGAAGTCCCCGAGTCTGCACGGGGAGAGGGTTTTGACAAGGAGGTAATTGATATTTCAGATGCTGAGACTGAAACGGTTGAACCCCTTGTGCAAAAACCTTATCTTCGGAGTGATAAGAGGAAGGTTGAGGAAGAGGCTGCCCGTACTCCGGAGAGGATCCCCGAGTTGATGACGGGGTGAAGCCGGCTCCTTCCCGTGCGGACAAAGGGAAAGGAACAGTGGGTGAAGAAGAAGAAGAAGAAGAAGAAGAAGAAGAAGAAGAAGAAGAAGAAGAAGAAGAAGAAGAAGAAGAAGAAATAAGAGAAGAGGTTCCCCAAGAGGGTGGCCGAGGTCCTCGTGTTTTTTGTTTCGAGGACCTGGAAAATGTGGCCACTGAGGGGGCGACAACTGTTGGTCTTTGCGAGTGCGACACGATAGATTCTGGAGTTTAGAGTGACTTCAACTTATCAACAATAAGGCTTATTTGGTGGTCAGTCATCGACGGTCAGACCGGATTAAAGGACATTAGGGGTGTGCGCTACAAGTTTGGTCCAAACTACCTCTTTGAACGGGCTTGGGAACCCAAGTACTGCGAGAGGAAGCATACCATGAGGCTAGCCCCTAACGTCAGCTTCATATATAGGCCGGGTGGTTTAGCCAAGGCTGTCTCTTCACTCATTGGCCCCCGAGAGGAATGGAAAATGAGGGAAATGAGTGATGAGGAGCTAGCTTTTACAATTGCTGTCGATTCTGCCCGGGTAAGTGTTTACCGCTTGTGTTGGATGTAATTTAACTTCATACTTCTAACTTTTGCTTCTTTTGTTTTTCCAGTCAAGTATGATGTCTGCCGAGCTAATGTTCTGTTCCAGGATCAAAAATGTAGATCAAGTACTCGAGGTAAAGAAAGAGTTGCTGGATGCTCTAAAGGAGAACAAGATTCTGACAGAGCAATGTGGTCTCCTTGGGGGAGAAGTTAATCGATTGACTGAAGTTAATAATGAGCAAATTGAGCAGATTAACGAACTCACCAAGGAGAACGACCTTATATATGAAGAGAATGAAAGGTTCGCACGCTCTGCCTAGGGTCTGGAGATTCTACTCGAAGAATGCTAGGCTTCGCTGAACAGAGCTATTGATGATCGTGGATCTCTTGAGATGGATCTGCAAAGGGCTAACGAAGAGTCCGCTCGGGCCAGAGCTGAGCTCCAAGCTGCTAAGGACCAGGTTGCCCAGTGAATGAGTGCTCAAATCGCGCTATCTAAAGACTTGGCAAACTTGTGTGACCAATATGAAATCAAGGCGAAGCTTGCTGTGCTCGAAGCTAAGCGTTCACTGCTCGGGCAGGTCCAGGCTAAGCAGATCAACGTTGAAGAGATGCTGCAGAAGACAAAAAGCGTTGTTCGAGGAGTAAGACCAGTACCGAATCTTTCTCCTGAGGACTCTGAAGGTGAAGATGAGGATTAAGATGAAGATTACGGCGATAATTCGAGGGGACGATGATAGAATCGACAGAGTTGGTGCGTCAGGTTCTGATCGTAGCCCTAAAAACTGATGCCCCAAAATCTGATTAAGTTGCAAGTTTGTACATCTGGCGAGAGCCGGATTAGTTGGTTGTGGACAGAGGTCTCTTAGGGACTCTCTGATCCTTGTTCATTTGGCCTTTGATCACTCTGTAAAACTTCTGTCAGCCGTTTTCGGCATTTTATCATTTTACAGGATTATGTATATATACCTTTAGACCTTTTCTAATTCAATAACTATATTTAGCCTGAATTTTTGATCTTTCGTTTGTATGTATTGTGGTCTTCGTGCCTTATGTTTAGGAGCTTTTGAAGTTTGAACTTTATTATGTTCTGGTCCCCAAAAGTCTGTCCGAATGTTTTAACTTAGCCTTTCCCAAGGAAGAGGTCATAAGTTGTGAATAATCTGCGCAGATGTTTTTATTGTGACTGAGTCATGGTCAATAGTTTCTAGCCGAATCATTGGCCTTTGCGAGCCAACTTTGCTTATCGCCTTGATAGTTGAAAGTCATCGCAGGAAGTTTGTAGTTTAGTTCTGGCCGAGTCGATGGCCTTGTGAACGACTTCTCTTATTTTCGTGGAAGCTTGTCACATAAAAAGTTTTTGGAAACTTGCCTTTTCACAAGGTCTTTTGCCTTTATGAAGGTCTTACCTGGCCTACAGGGGCCTTTCACCACCCTCCTTGTTTATATGTTGGAACACGGGAAGTGATAACATAAAAAGAGTTAAGGCAAGTTGTAAATAAAAGAACACATATAACCAAACGAGGAGTGTGCCCGTTGTGGGATTCGAACCCACAGCCGCGAAGTTGAAGAACTTCGAGCTCTACCAGTTGAGCTGAACGGATCTGACCTTGTTCAGGTCGTTAGTACCATTTAGAAAAAATATAATGAAAGTAAGAATTATCACAAAAGTAAAAGGTAAGAAGAAAACGACTAACGGTTTTACCACTCAGAAGTGATACCTTTTGAGGTGAATCACGTTCCAACTGTTAAGAACAATTGAACCGTCTGGTCGTGCTAAGCGATATGATCCCTTCCTGACGGAGGTGATTACCTTGTAGGGGCCTTCCTAATTAGGGCCTAGCTTCCCTGAATTTTCTTCCTGTGTGCTCTGGGACACTTTCCTTAGCAGAAAATCTCCAACCTTGTAGGGGCCTTCCCAATTGTAATATTGTTCAATTCGTTCTTTTTTGGCAACTACTCGTACGAGGGCTAGTTCCCTTCGTTCTTCGAGGAAGTCCAGCTCTTCGGAAAGGTTGACCGAGTTGGACTCTTCAGTGGCATGTGCATACCGTAAGCCGGGTTCTCCAATTTCCACTGAGGTTAAGGCGTCTGCACCGTACACTAATCAGTAAGGTGTCTCTCCAGTACTCATTTTTATCGTCGTGTGATAAGCCCATAGCACACCAGGTAGCTCTTCTACCCAACATCCCTTGGCCTGCTCGAGGCGTTTTTTGATAGATTCAACGATTATTTTGTTGGTAGATTCTGCTTGTCCGTTTGCAACCGGATGATACGGAGAGGAAGTGATCCTCTTGATATGCAGGTCGTCGAGGAACCTAGTCACTTTCTGGCCGATGAATTGCAGCCCGTTGTCTATGACTATTTCTTTAGGCGCTCCAAAGCGACACACGACAAAATGCCAAGGGAAGTCAACAACTTCCGTTTGTCGTATCTTTGTATATGCTGCTGCTTCGACCCATTTGGTGAAGTAGTCGGTGATGACCAACGAGAAACGTACTCCTCTAGGTGCCGTGGGGAGAGGACCAACTATGTCCATTCCCCATTCATGAATGGCCATGGGGAGATTATTGAGTGGAGCGGTTCTGCTGGTTGATGAAGAAGATGTGCGAACCTCTGACACTTGTTGCATTTTTTGACAAACTCATTCGTATCCTTTTCCATTTTATCCCAGTAGTATCCTGCACGAATCAACTTGCGGACTAACGCCTTGCCTCCGGAATGATTGCCGCAGCAGCCTTCATGGACCTCCCGCATCACGTAGTTGATTTGATTTGGTCTGAGGCACTTTGCGAGGGGTCCTGCAAACATCTTGCGGTAGAGATCGTTGTTGATTATTGTATACCGAGCAGCTTTTATTCTCAGCTTGCGAGCAGCTTTCGTGTCAGCGGGCAGAGTCCCATGAAGAATATAGTTTGTGATTTCATTCCGCCAGTCCCAAGTTGTGTTGATGGTGTTGACTTCGAATTTTTCCCTGTCTATGGTCGTGTAGAGAAGTTGAACGACAGCTGAAGAGCTGGCTGCCCCCATTTCTGCCACTGACCCTAGATTCGTGAGAGCATCAGCTTCATGGTTCTCTTCTCGTAGAATTTGAAGTGCCTCCCATTCATCAAACTGGGCCAGGAGTTCTTTCACACGGGCAAGGTACACTTGCATTCTAGACTCTCGTGCAATGAACCCTCCGGTCACCTGGTTGACTACCAGCTGAGAAACACTCTTAAGCTTGATGATGTTTGCTCCATAGCTTCGAGCTAACTCCAATCCTGCAATAACGGCCTCATATTCGGCCTCATTTTTAGTAATAAACGAGCACTTGATGGCCTGCCTGACGATTTCTCCGAATGGGGCGATGAGAACCAGTCCGAGACTGGACCCTTTGATGCTCGAGGAGCCATCAATGTATAGGGTCCATGCGTCAGGAGCCTGCCCAGCATATAGAACGGCATCCTTTTGTGCCTCAGGATAGATATTAGCGCTAAAATCTGCCACGAAATCTGCTAGGGCTTGTGATTTTATTGCTACCCTAGGTTGATAGGTGATATCAAATTAACTTAATTCTATAGCCCATTTTACTAGCCTTCCCGAAAATTCTGGTTTGTGTAAAATATTTCGTAAAGAAAAGGTTGTTACCACAGCTATTGAATGACGTTGAAAATATGGGCGTAACTTACGAGCAGCAGTTACTAGTGCTAAAGCCAATTTTTCCAAGGGTTGATAGCGTGTTTCTGCGTCAATTAGAGCTTTGCTAATGTAATAGATAGGAAGTCGTTTACCTTTTTCTTCCCGAACTAGAACGGCCAACTGCTTCCCATGTTGAGGTGTAGAGAGCAGTGGTGGATTGGACAAATACTTTTTCAGATCCTTTAGTGCTTGTTGGCATTCGGGAGTCCAATCAAACTCTTTGTTTTGCTTCAAAACATCGAAGAAACTCTCGCATCGGTCTAATGATCGAGATATAAATCTTCGCAGGGCTGCCACTCTTCCGGTCAATTTCATGACGTCTTTCCGGTTGTGGAGTACGTCTGGAATCGACTCGATGGCTTTGATCTGAGCAGGATTGACTTCAATTATACTGATCGAGAATTCGAAAAGCTTCTTTTAGATGAGCTAGATGGTCCTCTGCTCGTTTTGATTTAACCAGCATGTCATCAATGTACACTTCCATAGTCTTACTGATATGGTCATGAAACATTCGATTGACCAGGCGCTGATACGTTGCACCTGCATTTTTCATTCCAAAGGGCATAACTTTATAACAATACGTACCTCTGCAGGTTATGAACGCTGTCTTTTCTTGGTCATCGGGGTCCATCAATATCTGGTTGTATCCGGAGTATGCGTCGAGGAAAGTGAGCACCTCGTGCCCGGCTGTTGCGTTAATCAGTTGGTCTATCATGGGAAGAGGATATGAATCCTTCGGACAGGCTTTGTTTAGATCTGTGAAGTCAATGCAGACTCGCTATTTCCCATTTTTCTTGGGCACAACGACCACGTTGGCCAGCCAGTCTGGGTATTTGACTTCACATACAGATCCGATCTTCAACAGCCGATCGACCTCATCGTTGATGACCTGATTCCGAAAAGCTCCTTGTTGATGCTTTTTCTATTTTACCGGGCGGTGGTATGGGTCGACCTTCAACCTGTGAGAGATAATATCTGGAGAAATACCTGTCATATCTGCGTGAGACCAGGCGAACGTTGTATGGAGCTCCTTGAGGAACTAGAGGATATCTCCTCGTAAGCGTTCGCTCAGCTCGGTCCCCAAGTAGACCTTCCGTTCCGGCTTATCTACGAACAGTTCTTCGGGCTCCAGAGCTTCTACGGTCGGCATGTGGCTTTCCCGTTCGTCCAGCTTTGTGATGAATTCCGGGACCTCAAACATTGTTTCTTCGTATGGCATGTCTGGTCCCGGTTGCTGTAATTGCTATTTGCTTTCTTCGGGTAGCTTGAGGGCCACTGAATAGCAATCTTGAGCAGAGCGTTGCTCTCCTCGAACCTCACGTACTCCCCATTCGGATGGGAACTTCAACACCTGATGATAAGTGGAGGGAAAAGCTTGCATATCATGGATCCAGGGTCTGCCCACGATGATATTGTAAGCCAGGTCCGCATCAACAACATGAAATGTCGTCTCCTTCGCCACCCCTTCGGCGAGAGTTGTAAGAGTAATCTCTCCAAGGGTCTTCTCACTCGAGTTGTTGAAACCAGAGAGAACTCGAGATATCGGCACGATCTTATCTGATAGCTGCATCTCCCTTACAACTCATGATTGAATAATGTTTGCGGAGCTACCCGCATTGATGAGCACTCTCTTGACGTCGAATTCCGCCACGCGTAACGTTATCATTAACGCATCAGCATGTGGGAACTGCGAACCATTTGTGTCGGAGTCTTGAAATGTTATTGTCTCTTCTGGTCGTGGGCGCTTGGCGTTTGTGATGGAGACCTTGGCGTACTTCTTCGCTGTGAAGGTGACGGAATCAACTTCGATCCCACCCGAGATAACATTGACTATCCTCCTTGGGGAAGATGCTCGTGGAGGTCCAGGTTTGTTCTGTTGCGCCTTCGCTTGAGTTTGCTTCCCCTTCTCGGTCAGGAACTCCTTGAAGAATCCCTGTTTCAATAAATGTGCAACTTCATACCTTAGGGATTTGCAGTCCTCGGTGGTGTGACCGTGGTCGCAATGAAATTCGCACCATAGGTCCTGGTTTCGCTTGTTTGGGTCGGTCTTCATGTCCTTCAGCCATTTGACCTTCTCTCCCATATCTTTGAGCGTTGCCACCACTTCAGACACTTCCACGTTGAAGCTCGACAGGCTTGGGGCTCCATGGAGGCTTGATTCTGAATCATCTCTTCGGGACAGCCCTTTGTTGTTGCGGCTGAGCCCTTTGGAGTTGCTGCGTGACTGGTCAGGGTACGGTTCGTAACGTACGTCTGATCTCTCCGTCTCCGCCGTTGCGTGCCTGAGTCCTTCCTCGGGTACCTGTTCCAATTAATTTATCTTCATCAGTACGTACCTTTGAGTTGTAGCGGTTGTAGACGTCCGACCAGCTGGCTGCTGGGAACTCGCGAAGGGATTCATAGAGCCTGCGCGTAGCCTCTGAGCTCCTTATATCCAAACTGTTGGTGAATGCGATCGCTGCCCATCGGTCTAGTACTTTGGGTAGCATCATACGTTCCCGTTGGAAGCGATCCACATATTTACGGAGAGACTCGTCGGGCCTCTGCTTGATCTCAAAAATAACTTCTATGCGAGTCTCCGTCTTCTGAGCGCCTGTGTGTACCTTCACGAATAGCTCAGCCATCTCTGCGAAGAACCCAATGGAGTTTGGTGGCAGCATTGAGTACCATCGTAGAGCTCCATCTGCTAGGGTTTCTACGAACTTCTTCAATTGGACAGATTCAATCTCCTCATCGGTGAGATCGCTAGCTTTTATAAAGTTGCTGAACATCATGAGATGATCATTGGGGTCAGATGTCCCACGATATCTCGGAATGTTAGGCATCTTGAATGTCTTGGGTATCGCCTTTGGGGCTGCTTCTTTCTTCCAGGGCCGCTGGGAATACCATTGGACATCAACTTTCTTTAGCGTGGGTGAAGCACCTGGTATCTGATCGATTCTCTCGTAGAGATATTTTTGGAAGGCTTCCTGACTCTCCTTGAACTGCTTGGTAAGAGCCTTCACGACGATGTTCATTTCGGTGGATGCCATAGATCCTCCATTGTTTTGCTCCCCACCTTGCTTCGAAGTATGTGAAAAAGGGGTGTCACGACCTGGTGCTGCAGCGTCAGCTCTTGCAACCGGAGGGTTGTGCCCTCGGAGAGAGTTGAGTGCCTCGTTTATCCCTCTGTTGACCTCCGCCTGTTCCTGCATGAATGCAGAGAGAGTCTCCTGGAGATTCCCTTGGCCAGGGGAGAGATTCCTGTGGCGTCTTCTCCTAGGCGGAGTGGCGCTCTGAGAGTCCCTATGCCCATTTCGCTGTCTGACCTGTCCTTGGGAAGACTGCTACTGCCCGTCGGACGAGTAGTCGGGAGAATAATTGGGACTTGATGAAGAGGTACGTACCTTACTTCAGCCGATGATAGTTCGTTGTGAACCACTTTCTTCCATGTTAGTTGTGAAGTAAAAAGATCGACAAAAAGAGATATAATACTGGAGAAGATAAACCATTAACCTACAAAGGCTATTGACCGGCTCCCACTGTGGTCGCCAAATTGTTTTACCTAGATCCGATTTTAGGCCAATTAACAATTAAATTTGTATTTGCGGAGTCATGATCAATAGTTTAGATTAAGGGTTTAAATGATGAATAGCGTTAATTACTAAAGTAACAATATATTCGTAATTTCCAATGATGGTAAGTAATGATATGGAAACAAGATATAAGCCAAAGTAAACAAAGTTAAAGGGCTAGTAAAAATAGACAGAGGTAACCGTGTTGGATCGCTTAACCCCGGTGAGAGTTCCTCGTTACAGATTGCACTAGAAGACTAGAGAGCAAAGTATTCAACGAATGTAAGAACAGTGTTTAAGCAAGAGTAAGAGAGAGTATTCTTATTGATGTTGTAGATAGGAAGTAAAGTTGTGTTACAATGGTTTAGGTCGAGTGCTATTTATAGGTCTGATAGGCGTCCGTTGAGTCTTGTAACCGCTGGGCACGTATCCGTTAGGATATATAACCGCTGGATTATAATTACTGACTTTAAGACCATTTATTGAATAATCGCACATGATCAGGTCAATAATTGCTCATTCAGATCGTGTTGACTAATCAGGCGTTACATTGCTGCTGCTCGTGATAACCACCTGGCTGGTTGTCTGTCCATTGGATGTCTGTCCGGGTGAATCTCTATCCGTGCCGCGCGGCAGACACGTGTCACCTTTTTAGGCGATACTAGTTTTTATCCAATACACTAAATATATTCTCCAAAGGCTGCAGTTGTGCTGGTACGACTTTCGCACAAGGTTCTGAGAGTTAATTTCCTGTGCTTAAGTTATGCTGGCATGACATTGGCACAACTTAACTCCAACTTCAAAATTCATTGGTGTAACGCTCCAAATCATCAATTCTCTTGCTACTTTCATCAAAATCAACACCTACACATTTATACACCATTACTAAGCTAAATCCGCTATCATAATCAATTTAAGCGCATAAAGGTCACTAAGATACGGGATAAAAATAACCAAAATATACATTTTTCTAGCCCAATATCACCTCCCCATACTTAGATATTTGCTCGTCCTCGAGCAACTTACACTTTAAATCAAGATACACCAAAACTTACACAATGACTTGGGTTTATATAGGCACTTAATAAGTTGCATATGCACTCATTATGCCTTATTCGCACAAAGTTCATGCCAAGAATATTTAAAAACAATCAAGTGCACCAAATCAACCTCTCAATTCTACATCAACTATAGACTCACTCAATAAGTCATGCAAGTACTCACTCTATTCAAGAGACTAATAAAAGAGCTCGCTTATCATAAATTATGTGCCCTCACAATCAAATAAAAAATTAGAGAAGGAATTTACTCAAAAGAATGATTATGAACAAAAAGTTCACATATAGATAAAACACTCACTCTCAGAAAAAAAAACTCACATGCAACACAAGACGTACCATAAGTTTGCTCTTAGTGTAGGACTCGACTAATGTCCATCTACTCGGCTAAGATCAACTAGGACTTCTTTTGGTTGTAATGTAGACAATGGGACATGTAGGATACATATGGATAATAGTGACTAACAATCCCAAGCAATTTAATATGCCACAATTAATGTAAATATTTTTCCTCCCAACCAATCCTTCTTTTACTAGTGCAGAGTCAACTTTTACCACCCTTCTTCTCTAGGAGCTGATGATAGGGACTATTTTTTTTTCTTTCTTGCAAACACAATTCTTCTTCAATTCATATTTCAATTATTGGAAAATATTTCAAGCTTTCACTTTCTTCTTTTCCTAGTAAATCCCTCCAAATAGCATCCTTCTAAAACACCTTTTATCTTCCTCTAACAATCATAATTTTCCACTTCATTCACTAGCCTTTTAGGCTCATAACACCACAAGTAAAACTCACATGTATTTATCACAAGAAATAGGAATCCCAATGGCTATCAAAGAAAAGACTACAGGCTCAAAAGGGTTAACTAATGTTAAATTTCACTGGTAACATCTAATTATGAGGTTTCAAATAAATTGGCTATGAAAGTAATGCCTATATCACTTCCTAATCGAGCAAACTTCTCATTTCGCTTTGCACACACACCGGGCAATTTCTAGACATCAAGTATTGAACATGGAAAAAATAAAATTCTCACTCACACATGGCACATAACCTACTCAAAAAGGCTCAATCCCCCTCTCAAACAAAGAAAACACAAGCAAACTCTCAAGCAAATCTAGATTCAACACCATAATCATAGGCTTCAAAGAATGCACTCAACATTTCTCAAGGAAAAATAGATTATGATAGAATATATGCATAAAGTTCACATACCCCAAATTAAGTATCTATAACTAGTCAAATCATGGAGTCAAGACTGTCCCATCCAACTACTACGCTCTAATCCAAAAACAAAAATCTACCTATAATCACTGAATTTTTGACCCTCTTTTCAATAATTTCATCATTTTAGGGGTCCAATAAGTCTTTCTCCTAATTGTTGATTTTTTTACTTAATTTTAATAATTTTTACAACAAATTTTGAAAACCACAAAAATGTCCATGCATGGCACGTATCTTAAATATGTTCACATAGAAAGAATATTTATGCAAATGAACCTTTCATTGTTTCACGGGATTTTTACAAAAATATACAAATTTCAGCACTTAATTACAAAAAAATAGCAATACTTTTTAAATTACAAGGCATAGCTATATTTTTCATGTCATATTTTATTTTTTCATTACCACTCATTCCATTGATAATTCTCAACCCCAAAACCACCACAACTACCCTTCCCTATTTCCATACACACACAACACACAAAATCCAGTTATGGTGAAACCACCAGTTGAGAAAAGAAACAGACCGGGGATGAGATTTTATAGATAGCCAGATTCCATCGTCATCAACGGCATCATCTCAGACCCAATCTTACACCTCCAACTCCTAATCGGCTTCAACCGTTTTGGATTTTACAGATCGCCGGATTCCGTCGCCGGTCAACGGCAACAGCTGTCATCTCCGGCCAAATCTTACTCCTCCAACTCGCCAAGACCCCCTCTTCCACGATTCGACCTCCGTTTGGTAAAAACTGCAATGAATCTCCAAAAAAAAATATTAACGAAACTGTCTTACTTCAAATCGACTCTCTTGAGCTTCAATATCCTTGTAAATACCTCTTTATAATCGTTTTCTTCTTTGCGCCGATTTGAAGTAAGTCTTTTTCATTTTTGTAATTGTTGACAGAGAACTGTTGTTTTCTGGTGCCGGAGCTTGATTGGTGACATTCAAGGGAACACAGTGTTGGAGAAACGCCACATAAGAGCACCAGAGAATTAGCATTTATTTTATTTTTGTTCCGTTTCTGTTTCTTTGGATTTGTTTTATTTTTGTTTCGTTTCTGTTTCTTCGCAATTGTTCAGATTTCATTTCTGTTTCTGTTTCTGTTTGTACAGATTTGTCAGATTAATAAATTTGAACTCTTATTTTCTATTGCTCACGACTAATGGCGTTGAAACAATATGATACAGTTTGAAACATCATTGAAACATTGAAATAATTGTTGCAACAGTTTGATACATCTGAAACGATGTTGAAACAGTATGATACTGTCTGAAAAGACATTGAAACAATATGAAATAATTGTTGAAACAGTCTGATACGGTCTAAAATAGGAGTTGATACAGTGTAAAACAGTGTGATACAGTCTGAAACGGGACTTGATACAGTTTAAAACAGTCTAAAACGAAGTTGAAACGGTGCAGAAACAATTAGATACGGTGCTGCAGAAACAGTTGAAACAGTGCAGAAACAGTTAGAAACAGTTGAAACGGTGCAGAAACAGTTCGATACGGTGCTGCAGAAACAGTTGAAACGGTACAGAAACAGTTAGATACGGTGCTGCAGAAACAGATACAGTTAGATACGATGCTGCAGAAACAGTTGAAACGGTGCAGAAATAGTTAGATACGGTGCTGCAGAAACAGTTGAAACGGTACAGAAACAGTTGAGATACGGTGAGATACATCGAGGATGGGATGAGGAAAAGTGAAATTAGGAAAAATGATAGGAATAAAAGTGAAATTGGGGGAAATGGTGGGAGAAAAAGTGAAATAGGGAGAAATAAGAGGAGCAAAAGTGATAGTGGGGAAAATAGGAGGAAGAATGTAAGGGTTTGATATGTTATGGGAAAATATTGCTATGTTTTTGCTATATTTGTAATTAACTTGTGTTTTCCTCTATATAGGGTTATTTTGCTAAAATGTTGCTATGTTTGGTAATTAAGTTCTAAAACTTATACTTTTATGTAAAAAATCCTTGTTTCACGTCACGTTAACAGTGGCGCACATGGGCTTGTTTCACTATATTCATCTACATCCAGCCAATTTCATGTTTTGCTTTTCACTCACAGTCATTCATCTCGCACATACATTCACACGTCACTAGCCACATACACACATGGCCCACATCACACCCTACACCTATCAGCACATGCACCTCTGTATATATTCATAACACACAGGAGCGGGGAAGGAGGCAGCTTTTCGCACAAAAAACCTAGAGGAATAATCTATTTCTTTAGCAGCCGCCAATGCTTATCTCTTTAAGCTCCTAGACAAATTTCTATCTAGGGTGACCATTTCACAAACCACCATCACCTCCCTTCACTCTTTGATCTGTAGACGAAAACCACTACCAAACCACTTTTTTTAAAATTAAATAGTCGAAGTTCCATTTGGCTCCGGGTTCCAGTCGTAGCAGATAAAGCAAAAAGTTCAGCTTTTATTTTTGATGAAAAATTATTTTAAGGTCACTTTCTTCTACTTGTGTTTATTCAACTATGCTTGTGAAAACATGACCTAGTGATGTTTTCACAGTGCAATGAGTTTCTTTGTTGATTGTTTGATTTTCGTTTAGTTCAATTTTCCTTACTTATATAAATGGATTTCAAAATATACTTATTAAATGCAAGTTCATCAAGGAAGATACATGCTAGGCCATATGATCAGGTTTTCACTAATTTTATGAAAAATTATTTTTTAAACACTTTATTTTAATTTCGCTGGACTCTCGGAAATGGACAGAAACAATAAAAAAAAATTAAGTCGTGACATTGATTATACTCCCTCCGTCCCAATTTATGTGGCACCATTTGACCGGGCACGGAGTTTAAGAAAATAGAGGTTGACCTTGTTAAGTATCAATTTTACCCTTGAAAAAGTAAGAGAGAAAATTTGAGTAATAAAAAAGTTGTTGGTAGGTTTAAAAGTATGTAGGGCCCAACAAGGGTAAAATAGAGATGATACATTAAATAATTGTCAAACAAGAAAAGGTGCCACCTATTTTGGTACAAACAAAAAAGGAAATGGTGCCACATAAATTGGGACGGAGGGAGTACTTGATAGTGTATTTTCCTTAAATGTTCAAATAAATGTATTTGTTTATCCGGGTGGGATGTCCCGGCTCACAAAAATGTAATTTGAAGGCCGTTTGAGAGAAGACCCGCGATGTCGGGTTTGCTTTAGTAATTACTCAGCATAGAATTTAGAGTTTTATATAGCTTTTTGATTGTATAAGTTTATATTAAACTTTATCTGCGTATGCTTGACTGTCCATGAGTTTCAATCAAGCATTTTCAAAAGCCAACAAAGATCAAACGTGCAGCTATGTGTAGCATAGGGTTAGTGAGTGCCTCACACCTTCTCCACGATCAACATCAAACGTGCAGCTATGTGTAGCATAGGGTTAGTGAGTGCCTCACACCTTCTCCACGATCAACAGAACCCCCGTGCCCGATTTTTCTGTTTCGCAAACCAGTAATTGGAGTCGATTAATCAAAACATAATTTTTTCACTTAATAATTTAAAGTTCTGAAAAGGTGCTAAGTGACCCAACACGCCTAGTCGACATTTTTATGTTGGGTGGCGACTTCAAAAAATATTTTAAAACCTCATTTGAGTCGCCACCTATGTTTTTCTGGTAAAAAATGGGTGCTACAGCTTTGGCGACTTTACTGGGGAGATTTGAGGGTTCAAGCTCGATTTGATCTTGTTGGCTTTTAGATACCTAGTTGAGACGTTTGTTGCTTTGTTTTCTTTATGATTGGTGAGCTTCTTTTATGTTAGTTATTTAGTTCCTCTTGCTACTATCGCTTATTCAGAATTAATCATCATTGCATTGCATTTTCCAAGAATTCCTTTGGCTACATTTTATGCACACACTCACGTGGGAACGTGATGCGCTACCGCAGTTTGTAATCGTCCTTCGAAATGAGATAGAATCAGATATTTGGGTTAGCCGGACTACGGTGCTAGCCGTGCGACTCGATGCTCTCTCACTCCAAGTTGTCCGCTTGGGGTCACAAGTCGTTATGACCCATTCTAGTAGACCTTACCGTAAACCGTATCGAGTCCGCAATGTTTTGGTTATGCATCATTTGAGGGCTGAATAGGTCAATTAAGCGGATCAATCTCTACATTTGCGGGGCAATGTAAAAATGTGTATTTTATGTTGAAAGGAAAGTGAAAAAAAGTGGAGGAAGAAAGATAGATTTTTTCTAAGTTATGTGATGCCAAGAGATTGGGATGATGCTTCAATTGACCTTACTACTCTCAAATTTCATCTTTAGCACATCATTATCTGTTTTTCGTGGCGAGATTGTTGACTTTGTGTATCTTTGCATTACCTTGTCATCATCCTCTTCCTGAAGGTCAAGTGATTTGTGACAATTGATTGATGACATAATCCAAATTCATCTTAAACAACCACTCACATCTGTTTGTTACCTGTCATGAGCTTGCATTCTATATTTGATATTTCAAGCTGAAAGTGATCTCAAATCTATTGAAATTGTGGTGCTGTGTGATACCAAGGAATTTCAACTCATCAACTTGTGCTTTCATGTATGATCTTTTGTCATGTTTTAATTATCTTAAAGTGTCATCTCTTGTTATCCAGTTAGACTTGAACATTGAGCATAAGTGCTTCTATTTTACCCGTGAAAAAAAAAAAAACTTAATGTCATCCTCTTCAAGGTATTGTTGAGCGTCCAAAGCCCTTCACAGGAAAATCCCTTACGGTTTCCGTGTCTTGTGCGAGTCAGTTTGATTACCATCTCTTTAATAATCAGAAAGTGACATACATTGAGTGTTGTTGTCTGTCCTCTTTCATCAAGTGAGCGACTATGAGTTTGAAGTTGAGGTCTCAATGAATCACATGAGTTCTCATTATTAGAATCAGAAGTTTTGGATTCTTGAGCACTGAATGATTTTTCACATTTGCATGATTTTTGTGACAAGGCATTCTTTCGAACTGGCGTGACGAAAGGCCATCATTTCTGCTATCTAAACACTTAAACCATTGTCAGCCCTATGAGTCTTTGATTGAATTTTCTCTCTTTTAACCCCTTCTCAAGATTTGCAAAAAAAAAAAAAAAATTAGATTTGAGAGAACAGGTGAAAAAGAAAAAAAAATAAAAAGATGAAAAATGATTTAAAAAAAATGGACCTTGTCTCCCATGATGTATAGGCATCCTATTTTGAGATACGATATTTCAAAAATAGTGAAAAAAAAAAAGGAGAGAAAATCACCTTTTTTGATAATGCTTTAAAATTGGGGCATTTTGTTCGAGAGTTCTTATGGGAGGCCCCCAAAAGCGAAATCTGGGGAAAATTTTAGCTTTGAAATTTTGAGAAGGTATAGGATGATCCCTTTATAAATAATTGTTTGACCCTTCATGCAGCCCTTTTTTCTTAAGTCATAATATAACCCTAAGCCAACATTGTGTCCAAATAAAAGCCCTTATCAGACCGGTTTTGAAAGATGTCAAGTCACAAAAGCATGTTCTTCCTTTCTTTTAGTGCACTCTACATCATTCAACTATTTGGAAAAAAAAAAAAAAAGAGAAATGAGAGAGGGCTACTAATGAAAACTCTTTTAGAGCACTGTAAGTCGAACTGTGAGTTGTGTGTTGCTTATTGTGTCAAACCTTTGTTGGTTCTTGATGACCTCATTACTTCATTCATTTTTACTTTTTGTGGATAGACATGCTCACATACCTTGAATTAGATTAAGGAACAATTCTTACATATTAATGCATTTCATAATTTTTTTCATTCACCTTAATTGTTGTGCACAAGGCAAAAAAAAAAAACATCAACCATCCACCAGATGCACTGTGTTCAATGTGAAAAGTCATTTTGATACAAGTTAGAACACCAATCACAATATGAGATTTGTGGAAAAATTCGACACATGCACAGTGTGATAGTTGCATGTCCTTGGAAGGCATAGCACCCATCATTTAAATCATAATTGATAATTCCCACAAAAAAAAAAATGCAAATTACTAATTCTTGAAAAAGTCATTGTTTCTCCTAACAAATTCAAAATAGACTCTACAATAAGCTCATGATCAAATTCTTCCAAATGGCATGACCTTATGGTCAATCAATTGTCACAAGCCACAAGGCTAACCCCTTCGAATCTCATGATTTTTCAAAAAACGACATAGGGGAAATTTCACCAAAATTTTCAAAGTGCAATCCATTTCAAAGTGAAATTCATCATTGTTCTCATGCAACATTTTTCTCTTCTAGCATCGGGTTCGTCTGCCCAATAGGACATAGGGTTCATCCACCCACTAGGATATTGGGTTCGTCCACCCAATAGGACACCGGGTCCTTCCAATTCGGGTTCATCCACCCAATAAGACACAGGGTCCATCCACCCAATAGGATATTTGGGTTCGTCCATCCAATAGGTCATTTCTTTCTTTGTTTTATAGGTTTGCACCATTCATTTCATTAAATAACTACTTGGGCACTTTTGGATCTTCACTTATTTTCCATGATGCTGTTTTGTTGAGCCAGGTTCTATCATTCGTGTTCATAACTCGAGAAGTGGTCAAGCGCATATCCATGTTATATCTTAACTTTCCAGAGTGTTGATCTCGTTCTATTATTTTTCAGTTACTACTTCTCGCCTCTTGATCTTGCAGGAACAATGTTCGAGTCTAGACCAAGAATGAAGATGCTTCAAAAAGAATAATTTGTTGAAAGCATGTCATCCAAAGCCACATTAGGGCACGTCCTTCATGAGTCTCAGGTTATGAAATCTTGACTTACCTTGGGGACTAGAGAGGAAGCTCAAAGAACATTGACTGACACTTTGATGAAAACTTGATACACGGACAAACAGGCACTGGGGCAGAATATTGCAAAGGGCCGTTTTTAAATTGTACGTGGACTTCTGATGAAGTAGCTGATATGTGGCTAGAAACATATGTTTAGAGTCGTGTTTCGCCTCAAATTTGTGACTTTTGTACATCAAATGAGTTATATTTTAGTGTTCTTGAGCTTATTACGTGTTTGTACTTGTGTAGGAACGTACTTGGAGATAATTGATGGTTTTGGATGCTGAGATAAGAAGAAATGGAGCTTCGAAGTCTGAGTAGAAGCCCGAGACTTGACCGGGAACCAAGGCGTGGAGGAAAGATAAAGAAAAATTGAAGAACAGTAAATTAAGCATGTTGCGCCGCACTAGGCATTGCGATGTGCGACGCAACAAGGGAAATATTCAAAGAACATGAGATTTTGAAATCCTGCAGAAATTGACCTACAGCACCGCACGGCTAAATTACCCATTCTAGGTTTGATTGAATCACTCCATTACTTATGTGTGACGAATATTAGTTTCAATCAATGAAAACTTGCAAATTCTTCCTATCTAAGTATTTACGTTTTATTTTCTATTGATTTGAAGGGCCCCCAATTGATTGTCCCCTTATTTCTTGTGTGTCTAGGGATAGATTCATAAGTTAGGGTTAAATACTTAGAAATATTTCAATCTAAAACCAAGGTATTACTTAGGTTGTCAACAAGGTGATTTGTGACCATTGAACCTGATTGTGAACAATACTTGTAGTCCTCCTTATCTTCACTAATGAATTGAAAAATTGGTTAGTGAAAGTTATAATTATTACACGGGAGTGAGTAGTTATGAATTTGGAGCAAGTGTTCAAAAGGAAGAACCAAGTAGAATTCATTAACTTAATATTCTAACACATAGGTGGCAGTTGGGTAGATCAATCTTACGCTTTACATCCTTGAATCAATCGTAATCTCTATTAATTGTCGTTTACTTTATTGTTGATTTCTATTACTTATTTGTTACTACAATATCAATCTTAAATCAAACACCCTGAGGAGTTAGTTGATAGGTAAATTAGTTAGAATAACAACAGAATTTTGAGTGTTCAGTATGGGATTCGATCTCGGGACTTTAAGTACCGAGCTATATTTGCTGCGATCGCTTAGTCCCTTTTGTAGGGCGCCGTTGCCAGGGAACACGGTGTTATTTTAGTTGTTAAAGTCATCATGAACTAACTCTTTGGAATTTGTGTGTTTCAGGTGTATTCGTAAGACAAGATCTCAGTCTGTAGAGCTGAAACGGTTTGACCCAGAGATTGAGAGGACATTCAGCGCCTTGAGAAGGGCAAATACTGTTGGAAATACACTTAGAAAATTAGATACCAAAGAAATTGCGATGGCTGAAGATTTGACACTTAATGCTTTTGCATAGCATGTGGCTGGAAACTTGGCTTCTGCTATTCGGCTTCCGAAATTTGAAGTTGAGAGTTTTTACATCACCCAAACTATGTTTCGTCTGTTGTGCAATGCTGGATTTCGCAGGTAAATCTATTGACGATCCTCAAAAGCATTTGAAAAGTTTATGAGGGTGTGAAACTCAGAAGCATGCTCGAGTTCCGACAGAGGTCGTGCGATTGATGCTATTTCTGTTCTCTTTGGTTCGGATTCTTCTCTGCAACCCGGGAAGATGAAGAGGGAGTTTGGATAAGATAGCATCCACAGAGATGGTAGATCGGATGATGCTAGTGACTGGTTTGATTCTTCACTAGTCAATTCTATCACTACGTGGGATGAGTTGGTGATCAAGTTCATGAAGAAGATTTTTCCACAAACAAACCTGCGAAGATGGTTGATGAGATACGCATGTTCAGGTGGACCTCACTCGAGACTTTGCCAGAAGCTTGGGAGAGGTTCAAGGGCTGCTTGCGAAAGTGTCCCCATCATGGAATTCCTGATCAGATGTTGGGACAAAGAATTTACATGGGCATGAATGATCAAATCAAGTGCAATTTAGATGCAGCAGCTGGAGGAGCATTCTTGAGTAAAACGTTTATTGAAGCGAAAGCTCTACTCAATGTGATGGCTCAAAATTCAGGCTGGTTGACTAGAGATGCATCTGCAGGCTCAGGCCCAAAGGTTTTAGCTTCTAGAATCGATCATGGGGTTGAAGAGCAAATTTCAAAGCTGCAGACTACGCTGGATGTTGTCATAAAACAATTTAATGAAAACATGTTGAAACCCGTTAACCAAGTGGACACACCCGATCCTAGTAATTTTGCTGACTCTGATTTATTGGGTTATACTGAAGATGTGAATTTTCTTAATTATGGGCAGAGGTAGCAATACAATCAGCAAGGTCCAGTTAGGCAGGCACAGCAGCCAGCTCCATACAACATATCCAGACAACAGGGTCAACAGTTCCTTACCAAAGACAAGCAGCTTATAATAATCAGCAGCAAATGGTATTACCTACGCAGCAAGCTAATGACATAGCTGATATTAAGAGCATGGTACAGTCTATGATAGGAGTACACAAGAAGCTGCAAGATCAAGTAGCAGTCCATTACACTGCCATTAAGGGAATAGAGACTAAGTTGGGACAACTAGCCATTGCTCTGAACAATAGAACGCAGGGAGCCTTGCCGGGAGATACAGTGGTGAATCCAAAGGATGCAAATCCTAATCAACTGATAGCAGTTATCTTGAGGAATGGTAGAGATTTAGATAAAGAGCAAGAATTGGCTAAGGGAGAGGTGCCTAGTGTGCCAATAGCTGACCCTATGGATGTTCCAGCTAAAGTTGCTGACAAAAATGAAGCTGAAAAAGATATTACACTGGACCCTATGATTAAGCCGACTAAAAAGGTAAATGAAGAGGTAAGTGTAAAGCTTAAAACACCACCACCCTTATCCCCAAAGGCTCATAAAACAGCAAAAAGAGAGCAAGTACAAGAAATTCATTGATATGCTTAAACAATTACATGTTAACATTCCTTTACTTGAAGCAATTAGAGATGTGCCTGGTTATGCTAAAATGATGAAAGATTTGTTGTCTAGAAAGTTTGATTTTCAGGATTTGACTACAGTCACTCTGACTCACACTTGCAGTGCTGTGGTAACTAAGGTTGTGACTCAAAAGCTGGTAGGCATAGGTAGTTTTACTATACCTTGCATGATTGGTAAGCACACTTTTGCTAAAGCCTTACTTGATTTAGGAGCTAATATAAACTTGATGCTTTTGTCTATCTATAAAAATCTTGGTATTGGTAGAGCTAGACCCACCTCTATGAGTCTTCAGTTAGCTGATAGGAGTGTCAAGAGACCATGGTCGAGCAAAGAATAGGGACAGCCGTGGTCCGTTAGTCGCAGAATCACCAAAATATAGACAAAAACATAAAGGCGACCTCAGGGGTGGAATTCTGGAACAAAACCGGCAGGTCACGCGCCTCCACGTGCCGTCGGACAGACCCTCACCGGAAAGTTTGTACCGGCGCGTGAGTGCTACGAACGCCTGATCCGACCACGGGAAACAAGGGTATTTTAAATCGTGGGAAGGCCTTTCTTTCTAGAGGATTCGTGACAGAAGATTTCAATGTTTCACTGCCTTTCGATGAGGCTACAGTAACTTCCGGTGAAGCTTCCGGTGAAGCCACAAATCCAATTCAGACGTAGCTATGATACCATATAAAATACTCAAGGTATTTCAGAAACTGTACTTTCTATTCAAATGATTGAGACATATTAATACATGTACATTAGGTGCTAACTAAAGAAATTAATAAAAGGAATAATCATATGGATTTTCTATATATGTACAGTAATATAGAGTGAGTTTAAGTTCATTCTACAACCTAGAATAATGTTAACAGTTCCTATAACTGTTGCCTGAGCTAAAAGAAGTTTTTCAAAATTAAAATTGATATAATCTTATTTAAGGTCAACAATGTCTCAAGAGAAATTAAATGAATTGACTTTGTTATCTATTGAAAAAAAATTATTAGAACAAATTAATTATAGAACAATAATTAATGACTTCGCAACTAAAAAAACAAGAAAAATAAATTTTAAATAAAATATATATGACGATTTTTTAAAAAAAAAAAATTAAGGCCTCTTTGTGATGTTTGACTTTAGGCCCCCCGATCTTGTTGAGATTGGCCCTGCCATTCAAACCAGGAATGAAACAAGTCAAGCTCTTCTTTGCCCGTGCTAACTTAGCTTAGTATCGATAATGCCAATAACAATGTACCATGGAATTAACTTAATTTGCGAACCACGAAAGACCAAAAAACAATGAACATTAAGACCCATTAAACCTCAAGGCAAATGTCGTTACAAAGCTCTACCACAAAATATAACAGCACATTTTCACCAACAAGCAGATGAGATACTCTAAAACGGAACAGAATACAAAAACGAATTAATTAAAAAAGTACATGATACATTCAATATGCATCCAAACATTCCTTCTTCAAGCCCCTTAAAAAGATTTCTCTCGACCTTTTCAGGTACCCTTTATCTGTTGCTGCGCCTGGTGTCCCAATTGCTCAGCCTTCTCCTTGATATCATGGGCTGCATGTGCTAGTCTATCCCTAGCGTAATCAATCTTATCTGCTCCGATAGGGTGCTTTCCTGTGGTATACCTGTATAAAGCAAATCCATCGTTTAAATTTGACGGTTTCTTCACTCATGTTCTCACCATTGAACAAATGTTGGTTAATAAATTATACAGTACTTCTAAAATAATGGGTTATAATTTCATAATTCTGGCTCTCTCATGTCAAAAATCATTGGTTCAAAGGACAGACAGATCCAGAAGAATTTAAATTTGATTAGTTCAACATTTTAAGTACTTAACATTGAACCCATTTCGCTCTTATAGTTATAGGGTCAAATTTAATAGATTTTGAAATTTCTAGTAATTTTTCACATTGTGTATCAATAAATACTGAGTTTACGAGAACGGGTGGAAGCCATTATACCTGTACATCCAATAAAAAACAAAAGTAGCAGTAGCACCAAAACCTCCAGCAGCTAACAACCCTCCAAGGATCATGAAAATGGTAATGGCAGCAGGTACAAGAACAGGGCTGAAAATGACTAGCAATGGGGTAGCCACAACTAGGCCAATGACAGTAGCTGCAAGTGTTAAGCCAGAAAGCACCATGAGTGAACCACCCACAGTGACAGCAGTGGTGGTCTTTGCCACTTGACGTGACAACTGCTGGTGCTGTTCATGGCGTGGTTGCATTTGAGACATTTTACTAATCTTTCTTTAATTGAAACTTTCGGAAATGTTTTTTTTAGAAGAGAGATAGAGATGAAGAGTGAAAAAGCAAAGAGGAGGGAGCGTTGTAAATATAGAGAAAATGGAGATAGGTTAGTGCATGGTGGTAACGTGTGAGTAGCTGAGCTTGCATGAGAAAGACGCATTTGTTAATTGACACGTACCATTTGTCTCTGCTGGAGACAGACTCTGACTTACTAGTTGGCTTAGGCCTTGGAATCATTTCCGGGCGATATTATCAAGAAAACTCAAATATTTTAGTTTGCATTATTTGAAATAATTTCTCCAAAATCATATATACAAGTGACATTGTGACAATAGGAAAACGTCGGAACTAGTTTGCTGAAACAACAAAAACTTAACTCTCAATTTCAAGTAAGTTGAATTCAATTATACGGAATTTTATTACTCCTATGTTAAGTATTTAGTTAATCTTTGAGCTTATAAGAAAATAAATTGAGTTTCTCCCGTTTAGTCAATTACAGTACTAAACAGGTGGGCATGACGACCTTACGGTTGAAAGGATGAGGTCAAAGAATTTGATAATGGACCAGTCCCTAATTTAAAAAAGATGATGACAATCGAATTCTTTTATGTTTCCCTCTTGAATATCCAAAGTTCAAACACCAACCACGCCCCCTCGTAAGTCACATAAAGGACACAGGTGAGTGACACGAGTCACAGCTAACTCAAACAATGTCAAAATGAAACCGTAGACGATTCCAATTTCCAATAGTCTGTTACTAGTTCACAAAAAGAGGAAATTGAATTTGAATTTGAATTTGAATTTGAATTAAACAACCAATAGTACTGTATTGGGTAAAAATTGTCGCCTTCGGTCAACACCTCGGGATGGTAGACCGAAGGGAAAACGAGCAGATGCTCCAAAGGAAGATAATCGATCTCGTTGTCAAGTTACCGAAGCCAACGCCCAATGGCACGACCGAAGGCAAGTTAAAACCTTGGGCTTCGGTAACAGGCCATCCTACTCGAACAGCAAGGTCAGACGACCGAAGCCTCGTGACAAGGCTTCGGTTACCACCTCGGTTCCAATGGCTTTGCAGCCCACTACTTCATCCCACTAACCTCTCCATGCTGCTGATCAGATCCTGGGAGAGGCATTTGCTGATGGTGGAGAACGTGGGCATGGCCCTTAGGCCTATAAATAGAAGCTCATTTTGTATTATAGGGATCCAGAAATTGATACTGAAACGCTGCCCAAATTTGTACTCACTACAATATATTGAAATACTGTTATTTTCCAGCTTTTTATGTCTCTTTACGTGTTATTTCAACTTTGATATGAAGAATTACTTGTATCCGAATCCAAATTCGATTTGTGTACCTAAAACTGATTTAGGCCCATACAAATTGGCGCCGTCTGTGGGGATATAAGCAGTAACGCTTTGTTCCAAAGTTCCAAATCTGTTCTTTGTCGAAAATCTGTGATTCAACGTTATGGCTGATAACAACAACAGCGGTAACAACGATCGGGTTGACGTTCCGTTGAACCAACAACCCCTCGCCCCGATGACAACTGAAGAATTTCAAATGTATGTTGTCACCACACTAAG
Source organism: Petunia secreta (assembly GCA_029990175.1). Lineage (NCBI taxonomy): Eukaryota > Viridiplantae > Streptophyta > Magnoliopsida > Solanales > Solanaceae > Petunia > Petunia secreta. The sequence goes on from JARKIP010000035.1 coordinate 65,139,391, forward strand.
GGCTCTCCAAAGTAAGCAGGATGAGCAGGCCAGTATCAACGCCGAGTTCCGCGCTTCATTGGAAGTGAGAAATAGCGCTGCCCCAAACAGCGCCCAGCCTTCGGCTCCTTGTGGAGGCATCCCGCCCTTCGTTCCTCCGGGCGCGACAACAGGGGGACCTCACAATGGAGCCACGTCTGGGGGCTCGGGGAACAACCCAACTGCATCGCCACACTTCGGGACGTTTCCCACCGTGGCAGAAACAACGTCCTCGGTCGACGTTGAAAGAATGAGTAGAGAAATCGAGGCGCGCATCGAGGCGCGCGTAGAGAAGCGCCTCGGAGGCCTGCCGGGGATAAATAAGGAAGAAGACGATCTTGACATCGAGCAATATAGGGAGCAGCCCTATAAGCCCGAAGCAGCTCCAGCTCCAACTCCCCCGGGCTTCAAACTCACATTCCTCAAAAAGTATGATGGGACGACTGATCCCAAGGAGCACATAAGGGAATACATGTCCATGGTAAAGAGCAACGACTTAACATCCACACAGCTCGAGTCGATGTTCTTAAAGAAGTTTGGTCAGTCATTAGAAAAATGAGCTCTTCGGTGGTATTTGTGCTTGCCAGCAGGGTCAATCTCTTCGTTTAAAGAATTATCCAGCGCCTTTGTCAAGGCTCACACCGGGGCGCAAAAGATCCTCCAGAGGAAGGAGGATATATGTGAAGTGAAGCAACGGTCCGGCGAGCCGCTTAAAGAGTTCCTCGAGCGGTTCCATGCTGAACGCATGGAATTGCCTCGAATGGATGATACCTTGGCCATCATGGCATTTGAAAAGGGTATCAATAGTCGCAATTCAGGTGCTGCAGCTGAATTGCGCAAAGAGTTGCAACAATATCAGGTCCTGACGTGGGAGGATCTACATAGACGAGCTTACTCCAAAATCAGATTGGAGGAGGCAGAGTTTAAGAACCGAGGTTATCATAACCGAGGTGATACCTCAAACCGCGCCGAGGCGCCACGAAACAATTCGAAGGGAAGGTACGAGCCTTACACTTCGACGAGGCAACATGTTAGCCAGAGGTTGGGAAACGCCCCCGGTAATTCATACCCAGCCTCTCATATAAGCCAATGGCTCGGAGGGAAGGTTCAAACCAATACGAACCAAAGAAATCCCTCGAGCTCCGCTTCGGTCCCTAGAAAGGATCTTCCTCGGATCCAAGATTATAACTTCAACATATCGACCTCGGAGCTGGTCGACGTTGTCAAGGGTACAGCCGGGGTAAGGGTTCCCAAAGATATGAGGACCCCGGCGGACAAAAGGGATCACAATCTGCATTGTGAGTTTCATGCAGATTATGGTCACAGAACCGAGGACTGCAAAGCCCTACGCCTCGAGGTGGCCCACCTACTAAAGAAGGGAGTCTTGGCTGATTTCCTCACTGATAAAGGGAAAGACAACTTTTCCAAGAACCGAGGTGATGGACAACCACCTCGGGCTCTACCCCCTGAAAGAGTGGTGAATGTTATCACCGGGGGGTCAGAAGTGAACGGCGTGAACTTTGCCGCTGCCAAAAAGTTCGCTAAGCTCTCCATCACCATGGAGAAAAGGACCCGAGTTGGAGGCTCGGGCAAAGATATCATCTTCGACGACGACGACTGTGATGGGATGATGTTCCCCCATCACGACGCACTAGTCATCATGTTGAGGATCAACGACTCCAACATCAAGAGAGTCTTGATCGACCCCGGTAGCTCAGTTAACATAATTAGCTACGGGGCCGTTAAGAAGATGTGGTTGAAGGGTGAAGTTGTTCCCAAGTCAACAGTGTTAGCTGGCTTCAACAACTCCACGGAGAAGACATTGGGTGAGATCACACTCAAAACATTCGCCGAGGGGGTTACCAAAGAGACACTGTTCCAAGTTATGCCCGAGGATCTAGCTTACAATGTGATCCTCGGAAGACCATGGATCCATTCCATGGAGGCTGTCCCTTCCACTCTACATCAAGTGATCAAATTCCCTACACCTTGGGGAGTTAGATCGATCAAAGGGGAGCAGCGAGTAGCGAGGGAGTGCTATTCAGTTGCACTAAAGAGTGGAGTCGCCCCGGTTGGGCCAAAACAATAGCAACGACAGGATTCGGGGTCAAGCGGGGAGGACACCCGAGGAGGAGTCGAAAAAATTCCAGCCTGTGTTCAAGAGCCTCGGAAGTAAAAAGCCGAGGACTCAACTATTGAAGAGTTGGAATCTCTCACTCTATTGAAAGATTTCCCCGATCGGAAAGTGTTTGTCGGCTCGGAGTTGGACCCGGAGTCGAAAAAGGCAATCATAGAGGTTTTAAAGTCCAACCATGATTGTTTTGCCTGGTCGCATTCAGACATGACGGGTATCGATCCGGAGATCATGACCCACAAACTGAATGTAAACCCAAAATTTACCCCGGTGAAGCAGAAGAAAAGACCTCACGCCGGGGTTAAAAAAAAGGCGATCGAAGACGAGACCGCCAAATTGCAAGAGAATGGCTTCATCAGAGAAGTGAAATATCCCGAGTGGTTGGCCAATGTTGTGGTTGTGCCGAAGAAGAATGGCAAGTGGAGAATGTGCGTAGATTATACTGACCTGAACAAAGCTTGCCCCAAAGATTCATACCCACTACCACAAATTGACAGGTTAATAAACTCCACAGCTGGACATAAACTATTAACTTTTCTAGACGCATACTCGGGGTACAATCAAATTCTCATGGACCCGAAGGATGAAGAGAAAACCTCGTTCATCACAGACCGAGGTACCTTCTGTTACAAAGTGATGCCCTTCGATCTAAAGAACGCCGGGGCGACATACCAAAGGCTGGTGTGTCGCATGTTTAAAGAGTATATTGGGAAGTCTATGGAGGTCTACATAGACGACATGCTCATCAAATCGATCCAAATCGAGGATCATTTGAATCATCTAAGGGAAGCTTTTGTTGTATTGAGACAATATGGTATGAAATTGAACCCTGAGAAGTGCGCCTTCGACGTAGGATCAGGCAAATTCTTGGGTTTTATTGTCTCCGAACGAGGAATCGAAGCCAACCCAGATAAAATCAGAGCCATTGAAGAAATCCCCGAGGAGTTAACCGGGGTAAAGGAGGTTCAACGCTTAACTGGCCGAGTCGCTGCCTTGAGTCGCTTTATCTCAAGGTCCTTGGAGCGATGCCACAACTTCTTCTCCGTTCTAAGAAAGAACAATCACTTCGAGTGGACACCGGAGTGTAAACAGGCGTTGAAAGATCTGAAGCAATACTTGGCTAACGCACCGTTGTTCGCCAAGCCAAAGGAAGGAGAGACATTGCTGGTATATTTAGCAGTGTCCGAGGTATCAGTCAGTGTGGTGCTGGTTCGAGAGGAAGATGGCAAACAACAGCCCATCTATTATGTAAGCAAGACACTCCTCGATGCTGAAACCAGGTACCCACACTTGGAAAAATTAGCTCTTGCCTTACTAATTACTGCTCGGAAACTACGTCCCTATTTTCAATGCCACCCAATAGCAGTAGTTTCAACCTTCCCCTTGAGAAATATATTGCACAAGCCAGAGTTGTCGGGGAGGTTATCCAAATGGGCGGTTGAACTAAGTGAATATGACATCACTTATCAACCTCGAACTGCCATTAAGTCCCAAGTCTTGGCGGACTTCGTGGCTGATTTTAGCATTGGAATTTTGTCCGAGGCGGAAAAGGAGAACTCCATGGCAAAAGGATCCCCTTCGGGACTGTGGGTACTGCACACCGATGGGGCAACAAATTCAAAAGGTTTGGGGTTAGGCATCGTATTGAGGGCACCCACCGGGGAGAAGATCAGGCATTCGGTTCGGTTCAAAAAAGTAACCAACAACGAAGCGGAGTATGAAGCGGCTCTAGCAGGCTTGGAGCTAGCTAAAGAAATGGAAGAATCGAACTAAGGTGTGATTCACAGTTGGTGGTCAACCAAATCCTAGGTGATTATACGGCTCGAGAGCCCAGAATGCAGCTATACTTGGACCGAGCAAAAAGGATCTTAACACAATTCCAAGAATGGCAGATAAGCAAGTACCTCGGGAGGAGAACACCGAGGCTGATGCCTTGGCGAATCTTGGTTCGGCAATCGATGAAGCCCACTCGGGGACTGACTCGGTGGTTCGATTGCTGTCAGCACAAATGAGAGAGATGAAATTACAAGTTAATTCCGTGGACAATCGTTGGGATTGGCGAAGCAAATTCATCTCCTACTTCGACTCGGGGACTGTCCCCCAAAATAGAAAAGAAGCAAGGAAGCTGAGGACTCAAGCGGCCTCGTATCACTTGATCGAAGGCAATTTATACAAAAGGTTGTATTGCAGCCCGATGGCCAAATGCTTGGGCCCCGACGAGGCAAGGTATGTGATGGCTGAAGTGCACGAAGGCGAATGCGGCAACCACTCGGGGGGAAAATCTCTAGTGCGTAAATTGTTAAGAGCTGGGTATTATTGGCCCACAATAAGTGCCGATGTGAAAACCTTCGTGCAAAAATGTGATAAATGCCAGCGCCACGGACCAATGATTCACCAACAGGCCGAGCCTCTTCATTCGGTAGTGTCACCGTGGCCTTTCATGAAATGGGGAATGGATGTCGTGGGACCGTTGCCCAAAGGAAAAGGTGGTGTTCGGTTCATCTTAGTGTTGACCGATTACTTTACAAAATGGGTGGAAGCGGCAGCTCTCACCGAAGTGAAGCAAAAGTAAGTGATCGACTTCATTAGAAAGAATATCATCTATAGGTTTGGCGTCCCAAGAGAAATCGCTACTGACAATGGCAAACAATTCATGGGGGCAGCCATCACCGATTTCTTCAAACAATGGGGAATCAAAAGAATCGCCTCGACTCCTTATCATCCAAGTGCCAATGGCCAAGCCGAATCTTCGAACAGGATCATAATTGAAAACTTGAAGAAGCGACTCGATGAGAAGAAAGGACCTTGGCCCGAGGAGTTGCCCGGGGTGTTATGGGCCATGCGAACTACGGAGAAGAACAGCACCGGTGAAACCCCTTTTTCACTAGCATATGGCATGGACTCTCTCATTCCTGTAGAAGTGGGCGAACCAAGTCTTCGGTACGCTCACACAGCCGAAGACGCTAATCAAGAGGCGATGCGCATCGAGCTAGATTTGCTCGAAGAGAAGAGGGAATTAGCTTTGGTTCGACTCGCTGCCCAAAAAAGACAGATCGAGGCTTACCTCAACAGGAAAGCTAAATTTAGGAACTTCAAGGTTGGAGATTATGTGTTGAAAACGGTGAACCAATCAACAAAGGAGGACAACGGAGGAAAACTTATTGCAAATTGGGAAGGACCCTATAGGGTCAAAGCAATAGTTGGAAAAGGCTCATATCAAATCGAGTCTCTTCAAGGAGAGCCCGAACCTCTGAATTGGAACATCTCCCATCTGAAGCGATACTACTTTTAGCCGAGGTATATATCTTTTCTACTTTTCAATTAAACAGCCCCGAGCCGATTAACGCTCCCATGGCTCTCAAAAAATGTACTAACTTGCTCCTCGTTCCATCTTTCTGCTTGACCTTTTCAGGAAGCGAACCGAACCGATTCCAGTGCTCGGATCTTCACCAAGATTCAGAACCGAACACTGGGGGGGAGAGAGAAGGGTTGATAACAAGGTCGACATCGAGCCTACCAACCGAAGCTTATCTATCCGACAACCGGGGACTTATGCCCGAGGATTAGATTTAGTACATTGTAATTAGCCCGATAGCGGCGTATGATCAATCTGTTTTTATTGAAAGTTTTTACTTTTTCTACCCGAGGTCCGATTCGACTCGGTTTCATGTAAACAGCCTTTTCGGGCTCATGGATATCAATAAAATGACTTGGTTTCCATTCATACGAAGTGACTTTGGTTTCATTCATTTTATCTATACAAACTTTGCACATCAACGCTGCACAATGCCTCGACTCGAGGGCGAGACGTCGTCCTAAGTTTGCATCGGTCGAATTCTGCTTGGGTTTTACAAGAAAATAGTAAAGTTCGCATCAAAGTGTTCGGTATATGTAAAAAGCCATCACACGAAGTAAAGATGCAAAAACTTCCATTAAAGGCCCGAAGGCTAAGATTATTTACATCCAAAATATGACCCGAAGGTCCAAAATATATACATGAAAGCCCGAAGGCCAACATCCTAAAAAGGCACGAAGGCCCCCAAAACTAAAGGAAAATGCAAATTCTACAAAGTGTGAAGGCTACGCCCCGTCGGAATCTCCACTGCCCTCATCGGCGCTGTCACCTTCATCATCTGATCCTTCACTCGAAGGGAGTTCATCTACAATCCTCTGAGCCTCGGCAGCTGCTTCCCTCGCTTTGACAATTTCGTCTTCGAGCACGATCTCCCCGGCTTTGACAATTCCCTCGCTCTAGCGCATTATTCAAAATCGCAAACCGAGTTTCTAGCTCGGCGACCTGCCCCTTGAGAACTTTCTTTTGATCATCCCAAGCGGCGGCAGCTGCTTGAAGCTCTTTGGCTCGGTCACGCTTGAGGTGAACAGCTTGCAGCGCGAGGACCAAACTCTGCGTTCGAAACACGATGTTAGAACTTGTACAATAAGTGAGATCAACCATAGGGAATGCAGATTAAACCTTACCCGAAGAGCTGAAGCGGCGAAAACGCCCATTAAACTCATAGGGCTGAGGTTCCGAAGAGCGTGAGCCTCGGCGGGGCCAAGCAAGCTATCAACGGACATAATATCCTCTTTCGTTGCATCCAGCAAGTTAGCATCGGGATATATCTCCAAGGCCCGAGCCGCAATATTGGTAGGCTTCGACGAGCTGCGAGAAGCCTTAACTGTGCTTTTGATCAGGCCTTCGCTTACTTTAGCCTTACCTTTTCGCTTCCCGCTTCTTGATCAGACTCATCCACATGGATAACCTTGGTCGTCTCACCCGCTTCGACCCTCACTTCGGGAACAGGCTCAGAGGCTAGATCTGGCCTCTCTTCGGGGATCAGAGGAGGAAGCTCTTCATCACTGGGCACGTCGACAAGCCCCCGGCGCTTGGTGATCACCACTTCGGCAGAAGGAGCAGCAACGTCTCCTACCCGAGGGCCTTTCGCCTTGGTCGCCCGCTTCGAGGTAACCCTCTTCCTCTTAGCACCTGGGGAAGGAAGGGAAGCAACTTGTTTAACACAAGTATGCGCAGGGGTAGAAATGCAAGAAAATCGACCCAAGAAGATTTCATCACCTTGTGAGGTCCCCGGGCTAGATAAGCCCTTAGCTTTGTCGTCGACGAGCCGTTTCGCCAAGGCCGCCATTTGGGCAACACCCTCAGAGATGTTAAGCACCGTTCTCTCTTTCTTTTTCTTCTTCTCCTTGCCTCTCTCCTCCTCCCCCCCCCCCCCCCCCTTCAGCATCCATCTCCGTTTCTTCCTCCTCATCGGCTTCCCTCATGGCCTTACTTGGGAGACCTGCACAAATATATCAAACCAAGAAAAATTATAACCCAATAGCCCGAAGCAAACCTTAAAGATCGAAATCATCAACGAACTTACCATGCCTCTTGCAAGCCCATCGGTTCTCCTCCAAACCGGCCAACACCATCCATTGCCGCTCGGGGCGCAGTTTCACTTGCATCGTCTCAGTGACCCGCTCGAGTAAATTCCTCGGCGGGTTGACTTGGACCTTTTCAGCTGCAAACCAAAGGCGAATAGATGAGCAATAATTATGATAACATCAAACCGAGGATAGAGTGGAAGCGGACACTTACGTTGGGCATTCCATACTTCGGGAAAGCCAGGTTTAGTTGATAGCAACCTCGTGGGGATGAGCACGTATCGGTCGTTCCAACCCCGATCCCCGTGGTCTTCACTCTTACTTAAGATAGCATAAGAGCCCCGAGGCAGAAGAGCGACTACCCCGACCTTATGAAAGTAAGGATAGTAAAGTGAGATTAAGTGCTGGAAAGTGAAAGGCAAACCAGCCTTGCTGCTCAAGTACTCGAGGGCCTGGACTACCCTCCAAACCCCGGGCCCAAGTTGGGCTAAGCAAAGGTTGTAGGACCTGCAAAATACATCGATGATGGGATGTACTGGCAGGTTAAACCCTATGGTGAAAGGGTAGGTAAAAACCGAAGAATAGCCCTCCACGTGCGTTGACACCGCCGAACCAGGCGCGGGAATCTTAACTTCGACCTCGGGCCCCCATCGACAATCAGCCCGAACCGATTCAAGTCGCTCTTCGGTTATAATGCTCGGGGTGATGTGAACGGGAATATTCCTCTTTTTCCCCTTTTGAGCGTCCGATTGAGCATGGACCTTTAAATCCTTGTCATTATTGAAGCTAGAGGGAATCACCAAACGAGGGTCGATCTCGACCTCGAGAGGAATTTTCCTCTTCGATTTCTTCGAAGGCCCCACCTCGGTTTCACCCCTGGGGTCACTAGCCCCGCTCACCTCAGCGACGCCTGCCGAGGCGCCCACCTCCTTCGCACTGGTGACGTCCTCGACCCCGACTTCACCTCCATCTCCCTCGCGATCGTCATCGCCTATGTCATGTTCCTCGTGGAGACTCATTTCGGCCCTATCGCGGCCAGCCCTCTCCTTCCTCCTCTGAGGAGCGGAGGCAGCAGACGTGGCTTCACCACCGCCGCTCGCCTCAACCACCTGCAATGGTGGCACAATCACTACGGCTTCATCGTTCATAGCCATGGCAGCAAAGCGCTCTGCCCGTTCGCCAGAGTCACTTGAGCCATGGCCAGAATTAGTGGCAGACACAGTAGCAGACATGGTGGAAGTTAGAAAATGAAGGCTAGAGAAAGGATTCAAATGTAGTGGATGGTGGTGCAAAGCTCTCTGTTTTCTTAAAAATTCTCTGTTTCTCTTTGTTCTTCTAATGCAAAATGTCGAATGGGGAAGAAGGACAAAAGTGGTGTATTTATAGTGTTTTGCACACGTGCAAGTGGAAAGACTAATGATGACTGAAACGTTGGAGAAAACAAAAAGACGGCGTGACTGTTCAGAGACCTATCAAAAGCCGCCACGTATTGTGGAACGGTAACCTAACAGATGTGCGACTTTTGAAACTTGTGGATAGGGTTTTGCCACGTCGATCTCCCGCTTAAATTCATTCCACTCCTCGGCGACTTCGACGTCTACCGAGGAGTGGGGGGACTATCTGTATTGGGTGAAAATTGTTGCCTTCGGTCAACACCTCGGGATGGTAGACCGAAGGGAAAACGAGCAGACGCTCCAAAGGAAGATAATCGATCTCGTTGTCAAGTCACCGAAGCCAACGCCCAATGGCACGACCGAAGGCAAGTTAAAACCTTGGGCTTCGGTAACAGGCCATCCTACTCGAACAGCAAGGTCAGACGACCGAAGCCTCGTGACAAGGCTTCGGTTACCACCTCGGTTCCAATGGCTTTGCAGCCCACTACTTCATCCCACTAACCTCTCCATGCTGCTGATCAGATCGTGGGAGAGGCATTTGCTGATGGTGGAGAACGTGGGCATGGCCCTTAGGCCTATAAATAGAAGCTCATTTTGTATTATAGGGATCCAAAAATTGATACTGAAACGCTGCCCAAATTTGTACTCACTACAATATATTGAAATACTGTTATTTTCCAGCTTTTTACGTCTTTTTACGTGTTATTTCAACTTTGATACGAAGAATTGCTTGTATCCGAATCCAAATTCGATTTGTGTACCTAAAACTGATTTAGGCCCATACAAGTGCCAAACATATTCCAGTGGTAATTAATATGCTACTAATATTTTCTTTTGTCCTTGGGAGGGTAAAGGGAAAGGTGGGTAATTTACCGATCACGAGTAGTTTTTCCGGAGATTTGTTATGTTAGTAATTTTACAGCTTAAGCGATTTTGTGACCTCATACTAATACATAGCACTATGAGTTATGACACGTTTTTTTTTTTTTTTTTGGGCAGTAAAGATAAACTTACATTAAGTACTTAAAACATTACATTGTCTTGACTAGATAATAGATAAATTTCCTAACCTTACTAGCTTATTAAATTGTTTAATACGAATTTTCTTACTAGATAATACTAATCTTTTTTATCTCTGCTAACTAGTGCTCTCGGTGAATATAGGAGGAGTAACAAAAGCAGATAAAGATTGGATTGATGTATTCTAAGCTCCTTCCTTAGCCAAAGCATTGGCTACTTTATCACCATCACGGAAACTATGTCGTACTACTGGATTCCTCAGTTTCTTCAGCAATGATGTGCAATCAATAATTAGATTATCATATAAGGGTTTAGGGGATTCTAATAGATGGAGAAGTTATGTAGAGTCAGTCTACTTCCAAAGGGATAAAATGGTTTGCATGAGCCAACTGAAGGCCTTGATACAAAGCAATTAGTTCAAAATGAGTGGAATTCAGACCTGATATATGCTGATAATAGCCAGCTATCCAGTTACCTGCATTATCACAAATAACTCCCCCTATACCACCCACATGAGTTGTAGCCTTAAACGAACCATCTGTATTTAGTTTGTAGTGACCACAGGAAGGGGCATACCACTTAATAGGAATAGGGACCTATTAAGGAATAGGAATAGGGACCACAGGGAGGGGCATACCACTTAAACGAACCATCTGTATTTAGTTTGCTATTAGTTTGAAGTTGTTAAGCACTTAAAGTCCAAGCAGCGCATGAACATCAGATAAAGAGGGGTAAGTAAGGTTGGGTCGATGAATGTTATTATTCCTAGTTAGCCACAGATGCCAAAGTGCAAAAGGCCAGAATTCCTCCCAACAAAGGTTTGGATGATTTGTGACATGATTTGTGTCTTCAACTCTAGAAGCCTAAGGGGATTGGTTTGTAAGTTTAAAGAATCGAATCCAATTGATGCCCAGAAGGCACAAGTTAGAAAGATATGAGAAATAGTTTCCTCCGTTTTGCAACATTTTATAGCAATGAGCAGAACTGGCAACACCTATGTTGTGAAGGTAAGATTTACTGTAACGGCAAGTATGAAAACACTGCTAGAGAAATTTTTTTATTTTATTTGAAGTCTTCAGTTTTCAAATCCAAGCAAACTCCAGTGAAGAAGACCTATGAACTCTATTTTCAGGTTTGCACAACAGTAGCATGGATTGAGGACTACCATCGTTAACACTTACTTCTAATAGTAAAACTAATCATTTGAGGCAACTAGATTTACCATATGCACTACAAAAGACAAACAGGAAACGGAAAGACAATTTCATCTATAGTTCTTATGCAGCAGCACCTCGAGCCAACCAAAGAGATGGAGCAGAAATGGTTTCCTTGCCAAAGCGATGTCCATCTTTAGCTCTTGTACATACATTAGACGCTTGAGCAAAAGATCACAGGCTATAGAACTCTGCCCTCAGACAGCATCACCTTTAACTCTCTTTGAAATAGCAATGACATTGAAGTTGATCGAGTCTGGATTCTTCTGGATCATCTTTTGTATAACTTTAGCAGCATCCTGCAACAAGCGAGGCAATGCCATCACTTGAAAAGTATATGAAAGAACAATATACTCCACATAACAGCTCCTCCCGGAGGAAGATATTGAATTACACTATTTGTGATTTAGCTAGCACTCTGAATGAACGCTTTCAAGGTGTACATTCTAAATTTAATGTCACTTATGCCACCAATAGAGGTTTTTCAGGACTCATGGATATTTCTGGACTCATACTTCTTTATTCACTTTTTCATGTTGGAGATTAGTTGTATATCTTCTAAAGCCCAAATAAGTGAAAATTTTGTAGACTTGCAAACTGCAGGTTCTTACTGATCTCACATGTTAAAGGATTCAGGTCATGGTGGACCAAGGACAGGTTCAGAGGTCTGAAATTTGGAATTCAGACCAATTTCTCCCCACTATTTGCTCCAACTTTCAGCAACCACCAAGCTTAAAATAATAAAGGATGGTTACCTGTAATAGGCTGCTTGGAGAAGATGCACCATGTGAAATTGGTCCAGCCCTCCTCCCATCAAGTTCATATAGTTGTCCTGCAACATGACAAGTTTGGAGTTAAGGTTCATCTAGTTGACAATCAATACATTATTGGACATTCTTCACCAATTACAGTTCCATTCTTGTATGTTCAAGGGGAGAAGAAACAAATAAGGATGCCATATGTGTATTCTCCCAGAAACTGTGCTCTGAATGCTCTCCAATTGATCCGTCTTCAAACATACCAAAGGAGAAAAGAAGAAAAAGAAGCTACTCGTAAGTTTCATAATTTAGCCTTAGGTCCTTATGCAGGAGAGGGGGGAGGAGAAATGTTACCATCAACACGTGTGAAACAGATGAAATGGGTATCCACATTCTCTGAAGCCTGCAAAAAGAATTCACCGGATTGTTGAATACTATAAACACAAATAATGAAGTTCAATAAAATATGCAGTGGATTGTTAAGCTAACAACAATTTGTCACTTTCACTATTCAGAAACTGATATAAAGAAGGTGGATGACCTTACAATTTCATAAAAATCACTTTATTTGGATCCATAGACTCATAAAAATCATGACTTCAAGCTAGTCAAATGGTTAGAAATTAGAATTGCAAAAGAATAGGAAAGACTATACTTTTTTCCCCAACAATACGCAAGAGCTTTACATAAAAAGAAAACTTTCTATTGAATATCTACAGTTGGCAGAGAGATGGTCACATCTTCACTACATATTGATTGCTAAATGTTGTTACTGTTTATTTAGAAAAATAAGAACGGCAAAGATACATGAGTTCTGACCTCAGTGTCACCAGCAGTAGCTGCTACTGAATGAGCAACTTCCATTTCTCTATCATTTTCAAGGAACGAAGCACGCTGCATATTACCCGCATGAATTAGAGCATAGTGAATACAATGATATGACATGTCAGTAACCGCAATGAAACTAAACCAAAATGAATACCTCCATTGGGTCCATGTGTTCAGTCGATTTAAAGAACCTGTCCAAGAACGAGCCCTCATCTAAGCAAAAACAAATGTGGTACTGTCAGATAAATAAAAATAGGAACAAGGTGAGAACTGTATAGAGCCAAACTTGAGAATAAAATTATACAAGTAAATAAAATTGATTAAGAAATAAGATTAGTGAGGAAAATGAGATAATGAACACCAGTAGTTTCTATGCTCAACAAAAAAGTTTAGATAGTGAAATCAAAACCAAGTTCTAGGAAGGTATGGATACTTGGTCCAAGGGATCTCAAATGACTAACAACCCTCTAGTGGGAGATCTGAACTAACATATAAGTAGATATGATGCTTTCATCGATTTAAAAAACAGAGTAGATATGATGGTTTTAAGCAACTGAATTGGGAATATATTGTGTTTGGAGCATACAAGACGGACACACAGGCGCAAAGCAGGCTAGGGGATGGGCTTATGAGGTTGTGTAAGCAATGAATGAGGCCAGTTTCCCAACTATCAAAGTGTTAGCCCCTGATAAATTAGTCTCCCATGGCAGCGTCAAAGCGTTTAGAGATCGTCTTACTCCGACGCAAGTCCATATCCTTTTAAAACATTGGTTGTCTTTTGCTAACAAGATTGATGAAAATTCATAAAGAAAGGAATAAAGATCTCCACATTGTATTCATTGATCATAAAAGAAGCCTATCAATGAGACACCAAGAAAGTCCATTGATGTTTGAGAAGAGACGAATTCACATCAAGCATATAAATGTCAAAAAGATACTCCCTCCGTCCCAAAATGAGTGTCTACCTTTCCTTTTTTGTTTGTCCCAAAATGAGTGCCTCTTTCCTTTTGTGGCAACTCTTTAAATCTAAGATTTATTTTGGTCCACAGGATTTAAAGATTCTGGCCCACATTACACACAACTTTCATTTTAAACCACAGGATTTAAAAGTCTTCCTTATTTTCTTAAACTCTGTGCCCAGTCAAACCCAGACACTCATTTTGGGACGGTGTGAGAACAATGGGAAAGATAAAGAGGAATCTCCTACCATGGGTTAGGTTAAAAATCATCCATGAATTTGTACTTATTTAGCCTACTGATGGTGAACTAATCAGTAACCACTAGTATACAAGATGAGTTTCTATGATGTATGCAATTTGAAGACACTGTTAATTGAGGAAACTAACGAGCTAATCAGCTAAAAGTTGAAACTACTGAGAAGCCCTTTAGAGCGTAAGAATACTAGAATAAGTAGAAGACCCAATGTAGGCATTACAAGTTTAACCTTCATAAAATGAAAGAAGGTGTCAAAAGGACGAGGTAAAACTAAAATTACATTGAAGAAAGTTGTCTTGAAAGACCCACTATATCTTGTAATCAATGCAGACCTAGTGAAAAATAGAAAGGAAAAAAGGATCTATATAGGCAATACCAATTAGTTGGGATTAAGTTTTAGTCATATTTATATGTTTACTTATGGTCTAACAGGAGTATTTTGCTCCTGTATGGGATTTACATGCCAGTAGAAATATAGAGAACACCTTATTTTTATTTTGTATAATATTGGGCTGTGATGAAATTTAAATGGTGCGACATGATCAATGAGGACTCATAGAGCTAACCTAAACTTGCTTCGAGGTGAGGCATCATATTAGTTGTAGTTAATGTCGGTAATATAAAGAAGGTAAAGTAAGATTAGTTGCAATTTTGCTCTTAAATATAAATGATTCATATACTACGTTCAATCTTCTAGGAGAATGATAAAATAGATGAATACGTAAACATAAAACAATAAAATCAGATGATAAATTGGAAGAGTGGTATGGGAATATATGCGACAAGAAGATAGTAAACAAAGTGAAAGGCAAGTCAAGGTCGCTTGAGACAGTTTTGCCATGTCCTACATAGATTTCTATTTGCACCGGTCCATAGGTGCAACAATATAATGATTAAATGGGAGAAATAAGGACCTAAAATGAGAAGTAAAAAGTCATAATAAGGCCTATAGTCTCATAGAAACAATGTAGACTTAGCCAAGAAGAACAAAAAAGCAAAGGATCGATATAAGCAAAACTAGGTAGTTGGAGATTAAGATTTAGTCATTGTTGTTACACTTAAATTAGGAATGGTGCTTGTTACGGACCTTTTTAGTCAGTTAGAAACTTGTACATTTATATAAGAATTAAGTGTGAGATTTAGAGAACCTATAGCTTTAGAAAACTCATAATTCACGTTAAAGGATAAATTATTCATTATTGGAATGACATGGAACGGATCAGAGGATTTTGGATATAGAGAATTCAGATCGTGAATCCTAACTAATATGTGATGTGATGCAGCTACAGTTGATTGACTGACCAAAAACCTAAAGATCATTTTCACATTATACATTCTGGAGAATTAAGTTACGATGTAACCAAAAAAGCCAGCTTCTAACACGACACATCAGTAGTAGATGATAAATGAAGTGGTTAAAAAGCATAACCAAAGCATTAGGCTAAGTTGCTCGGACACGGCACTTTTGGTGCCGCACCGTGTCGACACGACACTAGTATGGGTGTGGGTGTGGGATCCGTGTCGGATATGGTCAAACATTTTTGGGTACTTTGACCACGGTCGGCAGAAAAGTTCTAGATAAGATACAATTTGATTCCCGAAAGTAAAACCAAAGCTAGGGTAATTTTGTAGTAATTACCTCTAATGATGTCTACCTACAGTACCTCAACAAAAAATCAAAAGGGGAAATATTTCTTAAGGCCAACAAAAAGTGTAGGATCGGATTAAAACTCTATTTTTAATTTTTTGAATTATTTTTAGCCGAATCCCCGCACCCGTATCCGTAATAGGATCCGTATCCCCGAATCTTAGAATTTAGATCTTGAAGGATCCGACCTCTAGATCCGCACCCGTGTCGGACACCCGTACCGGTGTCCGAGCAACTTAGGCATTAGGTAACTTCCTAGTTAAGAATAGAAGAGCTCATAAGGAATCCAATGTACGTCTAGATAACTAGACAATAGAAATTTACATGACAAGGACCATTTATGGCACAAACATTAAAATAACCTACCAAGTTTTATCTCAGATGTGATATTCCCAATAGCATGAAGTAGGCCTATTGTTCCACATGCATTTCCCACTGTTTGCTTCATGAAGTAAACTGTACTACTGGGGTCCTGCACCTGCATGCAACTCTAATGAATACTTCTACAATTTAGAATTATAGAGCCAAATATAAGATATACGCAACAACTGAAAACACTCATTGCAATTCACTTAGTCAATGAACTGGAGAAGGAAGACATTGTCAAGGATGTCAAGAAATATTCTCAGAGAAAAGAATGATTCACTGATGACATGCATTTATGCGATTGATATCAATGCAGCTGGCACAGGCCCAAGTTGCTCATGAGTTCTGAGAAGCCAATTGCCTAGCTGACCATCTTGCTAGGCTTGGGAGTTCCATGAATAGTCCAACACCCCATGGCCCTCCATGTTTTTGGCCCCTCTAGTTCTTGTACCTCCATTCTGAATTCGGATCAATCTAACACTTCAGTTGTTAGAAAGATCAGAAATCTCATATTGGAACCATAATGACTGAAGTATAAATGAAACTATTAT
The DNA here is from genome assembly GCA_029990175.1 of Petunia secreta. Classification (NCBI taxonomy): domain Eukaryota; kingdom Viridiplantae; phylum Streptophyta; class Magnoliopsida; order Solanales; family Solanaceae; genus Petunia; species Petunia secreta. The sequence goes on from JARKIP010000035.1 coordinate 65,155,919, forward strand.
CATTATTAACAAAAACTAAAGATCTTCAAAAAACCAATTTGGGACCAACCTTATTGCAATGTCTACCAACTCGATTCAATAAAAATCCAACTCGATTCAGTAAAATTAAATTTATAGAGCACAGTTTGGCCGCACTAGCAATGGGTAAAACAGTAGCTGATTCAGATATAACACAACTTAAAAAAACTAATCAAAGATTGATACAAACAAAAGTCAAGAATAATCAAAATGAGGATAAGGTCAAAAGACCCCGAATATTTAGGTTCCTAGACATCTAGGACCTAGGAAGTCATGCCACCTCCTCAGCCAGCCAGCAGTCAGTAAAAATTTCCCAATATAACTAAAATCAGTTCAAAAGGATTAACAATAGATGTTTGAACTACATAACAGTGAAGCAGAGGCAATGACATTATCAAGTAATGAATATTTCAGAAGTTAATACATTCAGCACCAAGCGACATCATAACGCAACCAACCAAAACAAATAATTGTTACTGGTTAATAAATAATTTGTGTTACATTAATTTAAAATACTAGAGTAATAGAAGCAGGAGCGGATCTTGCCCGTAATTTGCTGTTCATGGAACCCATACTTCCCCCACGAAACTAGGTATATTATGTACATTTTTTATAAAATATGTCTAATATAATGTTTGGAAACCCATACTAAAAAAGTTCAAATGGTTCACTTGGTCAACTAGTGGTTCACTTACACATAGGAATATGGATCAATCCTCATGATAAATGTCCTTTAATATTCTTTTCCTTAATATCTCATAATATAAAATGATATAACATCGTTCCTAACAGTGGTGAACCCATACTCTTGAAATCCTAGAACCGCCTCTGAATAGAAGTGACATAAAGTTCATGAGGGTCACCTGAGTTTGGGTATCTTGCTGTTTCCGCTCTGCTTCGCTCTGAGAACACATGGGGCATGTAATAAATGAGCTTAATTAACAATCGTGTTAAAAGTTAAAGTAACAAAGATATCCTATTAACAACAAACCTGAAAAGTGAGAGGATAGAGAAACAAAACAGCAAGCACTGGCTTGGGGACCATTTCCAGAAGTTCATCATCTAACCCATAAACATCATAGCACTCTGCTTCATCTGGTGGAACACCCAGACCCCATAGGAACTGCTCCAATTAAACCCATTAAAAAAAACATTTAATAATGAATTACTTAATCTCGAAGACAAGAAAAATTGACAAAAACTAAAGAAGGGTACCTGATTGATGACATCAGGGTTAGCTTCAAGAGGAAGCCATTTCTTAGCACTAATAGGACTGTCAGCCATGTTTTCCCTTTCTTTTCTAGCTACCTCTTTCTCTCTTTCTTTTCGGAAAGAAATACAGGTTGCGTGTCATGCGGGACTCTATGGAGCACTCGGTTGCTTATATATGTTTTGGATTTGCAAGGCGTTTATATTGGGTTTTATCACTTCTTTCCACTTTTCATTTTCTGGCCAGTTTTATGAAATTAATTTTACTTCGGAAGATGAGAATACCGTTTTATTAATTGGAGAATTATCAAAAATAGCCAAATTGGAAATATGCAAATGTGCGTTTGTTGCAGTTATTTTGTAATATTTTTTGGTTGAGAGCCACTCATCAATATAATACACAAAATGAGTGTATACATTTTTTTTTTTTATCAAAATAAGTGTCTCTTTCCATATTTGGTAACTCTTTAATTCCAAGTTTTGTTTTGGACCATAAGATTTAGGGGTTATTACACCCTATACCCATGCATTTCATTTTAATTACCCTTCCTACCTACCAAAATGTTTTGTACCCATTCGGTCAATAATATTTACCCGCATACCCATATCCTCAAATGCTCCCCTTCTTCATTCTCTGGTCCCCAAACCCATTTCTAATAAGTCAACGAGAGATTATCTAGTTTCGCCCACATCCTTTAACAACCAAGCAAAGATTTAACAAATAACAATCAATGTACCACACATCCTAAACTCGTTCAACCAAGCAAAGATTTAACAATCTAGTATATACATCCTTCAAGTCATTGGCTTTAAGCACTCATGCTTCTTGAGTAGACCAATAACTTCACTGACATGATTTCAATAATTTCAACTTATGAGATGCTAATTAATTAAGAGTGTTTGTCAATCTGAATTTTTTTTTTTTTTTAATTCTGGATGTAGTGGTGGAGATTTTGGAGAACCTAGCTTACCTGGAAAATGCGAGCAATCTAGTCTTCTATCTATGTAAGCTTTTTTAGTACAGTATATATTGTGTATTTGGATCGAAAAATGTAAAATATTATCATTTTTTTAATTTGTTGTTCGATTCAAATTGGGTTCTGTAAGATATTATTTCTGGTATCTTTGAAAAGTTCATGCTAAAATTTGATCGTATTTGGAGCTGATTAGATGTGTTTGAATTCGATTTTATGAGCTTAAAATCAAAGAAAAACCGTGTAAACTGTAATACTACTATAGTATACTGCATTAATTTATTAAAACGGTATACTGTTGTACTATATAATTTATTATAACTGTAACAGTATACAGTTTTGTCACGACCCAACCTAGGGCCGCGACGGATGACCAACACTAAGTGTCGATCATCACTAATCCTGCTGATAATCTGCTAACCATGAATATAACTGATAAACGGAAAAAACATAAACCTAACTGATGAAAATTATGCAATGCAAAAAGCTGACAAGGCTAACATGAGCTGACATACATAACATACTGACTGAACCACACAGGGACATATCTACAGGCCTCTAAGAGTGCTGATCTGAATATATAAAGGACGGGACAAGACCCCGCCATAACCGAACTGGCTGACTGTACACATACCAAAAGATAAGTAACTCCGGAAGTAAGCGGAGTGACTCCAATAGCTGATAGATGGCCTACTAATATGGTCCAAATATTGATCTATCTGCACCTACGTGGCATGAAACGCAGCGCCCCAAAAAAAGGGCGTGAGTACGATATGTACCAAGTATGTAAGGCATGAGCATATAATATGTCATAGCTGAATGAAACTGTAGGCTGGAATATAAATATGTAAATATGAGCTGGAGCATAGCAATATAGCTGGAAATCTGAAGAACGTACTAAACATGATATGAATATAAGCTGAAGTCTAGCTGAATCTGAACCTGAAGACTGAGCTGAACTATACTGATAAATAACTGTAATATGACTGATAACTGGTAACTAGAAACTGGAACTGATAACTGTCAACTGATCCTGACGCTAAGAACTGGTGGCTGATAACTGAGAACTGATAACTGGTACTGAGCTAAAACTGAACTGTTATCTGAACTGGTACCTGTCTGGTGTTATGGGCTGTATCCCCCAAATCAGGTAGCTGAAAACCTGAACTAGTACCTGTCTGGTGTTATGGGCTGTATCCCCCCAAATCAGGTAACTGAAAAGCGGAACTAGTACCTGTCTGGTGTTATGGGCTGTATCCCCCCAAATCAGGTAGCTGAAAACATGAACTAGTACCTGTCTGGTGTTATGGGCTGTATCCCCCCAAATCAGGTAACTGAAAAGCGGAACTAGTACCTGTCTGGTGTTATGGGCTGTATCCCCCCAAATCAGGTAACTGAAAATCGGAACTAGCCTCATGTATAATCATGCAGTGCATACTATGGCTATATACGCGTATATAACAAACCTGGTGGGTGTTATGGGCTATATCCCCCCCCCCCAGCCAGTAATATCTAGTCTCTCTGGTCAGAGTGTGTGAATGACACCCGGTCACACTAGGTGTTTCAACTCCCGCCTGAACCAGAGGGGCTGTATCCCCCGGACGGGTAGTATCACACGCGACCGGACTGTGTGTCCAATGTCCAGCCTCTATGGGGGACTCCAACTCACACATAACATGATCACAATATAAGCATAAGCATGTATGAGGCATAACACATGTGGCAACAATATATATGAACTCAAAGGAATGATAAGAAAACTCTGGATGGAATTATTGACACAACCTAGAACTCAGAATTTGTCAAACTCTTTGAATTTCTATAAAAATTTCGGCAGAGCTTCCCCTGAAACTGGATGATCCGTAAAAACAGAACCAGTACTATACTATACACGGGAATGAATACCCGGATAAACTGATAACATAAACATTTTAAATGGATAACAAGATGAGACAACTGGATGACATAACAAATCCGCAGATAGAATGTCTGGACATCACCACTGTCCTGACCTTCAACCTAATTTTCAGAGTGTAGATGAAAGATATAGACTTCATGGTCTGCACAAAAAGTTGTAGATATATGTCTTAGGGTTCTGGGGATTTTTCAAGAATCTAAAGATCAATTTTGTACAAGGAGTTATGATCAATATACTAACAACTGTCAAAAGATCAAAACAATTTTCTAGATTTTGAAACGTTTTGTCTTGTTGATTTGGACATCTTTTACCTTGGATTTTAGTACCAAATTAAGTATATACAAGGTTTCCTTGGTACCATACAAGTTTTTCAGAAGAAATACTAAGTTTAGAACTAAGAAAAGCTTCAAAAGCTAAAAGATACATGCCTTGCTAAAAGAAAGGTTTAGCCTTACATACCTTTGATGTTTCTTGCTTCTAAACCATGTTTCCTTTGAATTCCACACCTCCCAAAGCTTAAACAAGCTATAATACAACATTTAGGTACTTTACTTAGCCATGAAGTAATTCTAAAACTCAAACTATAGAAGAAATTGAAGGTAGCATAATGTTACCCTAACCGCGTAGAGCGTTTTGACGCAATCCGTCTTCAGTTTCGAGTTAAGATTGATGTTGTTTCATCAAAATCATAAAAAATGGTTTTAGACTGAAGAAAGGGCTGTTTCTATTGTGTGTTTTCTGGAAAATGTCGAGAGAGAGAATGATTTCTCTTTTATAATTAAAACATTTCATTTCTAGCCCTCTTTTGCGCTTATGTCCCTTTTTCTGGTCTGACTTCTGATACTCATATCTTTTTATCCAGAAATTGTATGAACAAACCGTCAAAATTTTTGGAAACTAAACTCCAAGACCTTCAATTTGGTATATGATATTTCCCCAACAGACTTCATAAAACACACGAAATTAATTGCTGAAAAAGCTTCGTTACAAGGCAATTCCTTAGTCGGTTTTTCCGCAACTTAAATCCGATTTTCCCCAAACTTTATATTCAACATATAAACATCATATATGGTCATATTATTACTTTAAACTCACTTAAATCATTCTTAACATGATATTATAATGATATACGTCAATTTTGACGTACGGAGTGTAACAATATTCCCCCATTAGGAACATTCGTCCTCGAATGTTAAATGAAGTATGTAGAAGCATTAAGCAACGATCTGTTACACACTCGAAGTAATGGAGAGATGTGTATATTTGGCCCTCATGTAATTTTCAGCTTCCCAAGTTATTTCTTCTATATTATTGCTTTGATATAGCATCTCAACTAAAGGAATGTCTTTAATTTCGTCCTTAGTCGACGAATCTATCTATCTAAAATTGCAACTGGCACCTCTTCATAAGTCCATTGCTCTGTGATCTGAGCATTATCTACTAGTAAAACTCTAGAAGGATCTCCGACATATTTTTCTTAGCATGGAAACTTGGAATACTGGATGTGCCTCCTGAAGGTCTGCTGGGAGGTCTAACTCGTAGGCTACACGCCCAACTCGCCTGATAACCTGATATGGACCAATAAATCTAGGGCTAAGCTTCCCCTTCTTTCCAAATCTCATAACGCCTTTCATAGGTGATACTTTCAGGAATACCCAATCGCCAATCTGAAATTCTAAATCTGGACGTTGGTTATCTGTATTGGACTTCTGTCTGCTCTGCGCTTTTAATAATCTTTCCCTGATCAACTTGACTTTATCAACGACTTGTTGGATTAAATCTGGACCTATCAATTGAGACTCGCCAACCTCGAACCATCCTATAGGAGACCTGCATTTGTGCCCATACAAAGCTTCATATGGCGCCATCTGTATGCTAGAATGATAGCTATTGTAATACGAAAACTCTATCAACAGTAGATGATCACTCCAGCTGCCTCCAAAATCTATTACACAGGCTCTAAGCATATCTTCTAACGTTTGAATGGTCTGCTCAGCATGCCCATCTGTCTAGGGATTAAATGCTATACCCAGATTCACCTGTGTCTCTAAACCTGTCTGGAATGATCGCCATAAATTAGTTGTAAACTGGTGCGCCCCTGTCTGAAATAGTAGATACTGGAATACCATGTAGGTGAACTATCTCTCTGATATAAAGTCTGGCATAATCATCTGTTGTATATGTAGTTCTAACAAGCAAGAAATGAGCTGATTTAGTAAGCCTATCAACTATAACCCAGATAGAGTCATACCTACTCCGCGTACGGGTTAAGCCTGTAATGAAGTCCATATTTACTGCTTCCCATTTCCATAATGGAATCTAGATTTCTTGTAACAAGCCACTAGGTTTTTGTTGCTCGACTTTAACCTACTGGCAGTTAGGACACTGAGCCACAAACTCTGCTATGTCACGCTTTATTCCGTCCCAATAATAAATCTGCTTAAGGTCATGATACATCTTAGTCGAACCTGAGTGAACAGTGTACCTGGAATAGTGTGCCTCATTCATAATCCGTCCACGTAAATCTGCAACATCTGGAACACAAAGTCTATCTTTATACATGAGAACCCCGTCACTGGTAACCTTGTATGATGACTCCGTTTTTCTTCTGCTATCTGTCTGTATTCAACTAGAACTGAATCCTCATACTGACGCTGTTTTACTTCTATCACTAGGCAAGTAGTGCCTGCATTCTGAACTGTAACTTCTGCATCCTCTGAATCTATTAATCTGACTTCCATGCTGGCCAACTGGTGGAGTGTATGAGCTAACTTTATTTTCTCTGGCTGTAAATAAGATAGACTACGCATAGGCTTGCGACTAAGGGAATCAACAACAACGTTCGCTTTACCCGGATGATAAAGAATGTCCATGTCATAGTCCGTCAGCAACTCTAGCCACCGCCTCTATCATAGGGTTAGCTCCTTTTGCTTAAATATGTACTGGAGGCTCTTGTGGTCCGTATAAATATCAACATGAACACCGTAAAAATAATGTCTCCAAATCTTCAATGCATGAATGACTGCTGAAAGCTCCAGATCATGGGTGAGGTAGTTCTGATCGTGCTTTTTCAGCTGCCTAGAAGCATAAGCAATTACTCTTCCGTGCTGCATCAAACACAACGAAGACCAATTCGAGAAGCATCATAGTAAATGACATAGCCCTCAGATCCCTCTTGAAGTGTAAGTACTGGAGCTGTTATCAACCTGTTCTTTAGTTCTTGGAAGCTGTGCTCGCAAGAATCAGACCACTCAAATTTAGCCGATTTCTTTGTCAATTTGGTCAGTGGAGCTGCAATGGAGGAAAACCCCTCTATAAACTTTCTGTAATAACCTGCCAAACCCAGAAAACTACATACTTCAGTTGGCGTCGTAGGTCTGGGCCAATTCTTCACAGCCTCGATCTTCTGGTCATCTACTTTAATTCTTTCTACTGAAACTATGTGGCCAAGAAATGCCACTGAATCTAACCAGAATTCACACTTTGAGAACTTAGCATATAATTACTAGTCCCGAAGAGTACCCAATGCTGTGCGCAGGTGCTCCGCATGCTCTGATTCAGAATTTGAATAGATGAGAATATCATCAATAAATATAATCACAAATAAATCTAGATAAGGCTTGAATACGGTGTTCATCAGATCCATAAATACTGCATGGGCATTAGTAAGTCCAAACGACATCGCTAAATACTCATAATGGCCATATCAGTCTTAGGTATATCAGATTCTCTGACTCTAACCTGATGGTAGCCTGATCGCAAATCTATCTTCGAGAAGTATTTGGCACCCTAAATCTGGTCGAACAAGTCATCAATCTTGGGAAGAGGGTATTTATTCCATATTATGACTTTATTTATCTGTCTATAATCTATGCACATGCGTCGAGAACCATCTTTCTTTTTCACAAATAATACTGAGACTCTCCACGAGGAAATGTTGGGTCTGATGAGGCCTTTATCTAACAAATCCTTCAGTTTCTCCTTAAGTTCTTTCTGTTATGCAGGTGCTATCCTGAAGAACATGCCCCTGATGGCGTGCTGGTGCTAAGAAGGCAACTGCTGATCTAGCTGGCTGAGCTGCACCACTACCATACCCAGTCGGGCAACCTCTCCTGAAATGGCCTGCCTTAATACAACGAGTATCAACTCCTAACTTACATGGTCCCAAGTGGCGTCTACCACAATCTGGACATCTGGGATATGTCTGACCGGCCTGTACAAAAGTACCACGACGCTTAAATCCTGAAGTCTGTTATGCGTGACTAGATTTGGACTGAGGAAGTCTATCAGATCTCAGGCCACGGGACTCTTGAGGTATACTAGCTGGTGGCTGTCTAACACTCTGCTGCCTACTCACTCCAGATGTCTCTCTAAATGAACAAGACAATCTTCCCCTCTTATGTAACCCTCTATCCTTATCGGATCTCTGTTTCTGCTTATTCTCCTCAAGAGATAAAGAAAACGCCTGAATGCGTAATATAATAACTGGTTGCAAAGCAACAATCATACACTCTTTCACCAGGCGTGGACCTAGTCACACTACATACCTGTGAATTCTACCCTCCATACTGGATACCATAGTAGGGTCAAACCTTGCTAAGAAATTAAAGCAATAATTATACTCTTCTACACTCAAACTTCCATGTCTCAAGGTCAGGAACTGATTAGCACGGGCTCCCTATGTCTCTATAGGCATATACTGATAAAGGAAGGAATCTGAGAATTCCTTCCAAGTCGCGGGAGTAGCATCTGGCCCTCTAGATAGCTCCCATGTTTGATATCACCCTGCTGCTAGGTCATGCAATCTGAATGCAGCCAACTCTACTAACTCTGTGTCTTACACGTGCATAACCCTCAACACTCTGGCTATCCTCACTAGAAAATCCTGAGGGTCCTCTCCTGTACGGGATCCGATAAAGACTGTAGGCTCTAGCCTGATAAAATCATTGATCCTGGATCCAACATCTCCATGGGCATCTGCACTGTGTTGTCTAGTCTGAGCAACTACAACACTGGTCAATAATCTGATGGCATCCCTCATTTTCTGCCCCTGACTGTTGGGTAGAGGAGCTGGACGTACAGTAGCTGCGGTACCTCTAATATCGCCCTGAACTGAAGGGATCTGTGAGGCCTCAGATGGAGCCTCAGGTCTGACCTCCTCACTCTCATCCACCTCAGGTGGCACTCTACTAGTACCCTGGCCGGCAATAACCATGCCTTTTTGGGCAGCTGTTAGTTTCTCCAGCAACATCGCTTTGCTCAAAACACTATTGTTAGAGGGCTGAACTCTATAATCATGGCTCTATCGCACGATCTAGAGAAAAAAGAAAGACAACTGCCCTAAAGTGCCTTATAGACTCCTGTTCAAAAGTATGGCGCGCAACATACTCCTGAGCAAGACTCTACTAGACACGGCCTGTAGACACCCTAGGACTGAACTGCTCTGATACCACTTTTGTCACGACCCAACCTAGGGCCGCGACGAGTGACCAACACTAAGTGTCGATCATCACTAATCCTGCTGATAATCTGCTAACCATGAATATAACTGATAAACGGAAAAAGCATAAACCTAACTGATGAGAATTATGCAATGCAAAAAGCTGACAAGGCTAACATGAGCTGACATACATAACATACTGACTGAACCACACAGGGACATATCTACAGGCCTCTAAGAGTACTGATCTGAATATATAAAGGACGGGACAAGACCCCGCCATACCCGAACTGGCTGACTGTACACATACCAAAAGATAAGTAACTCCGGGAGTAAGCGGAGTGACTCCAATAGCTGATAGATGGCCTACTAATATGGTCCAAATATTGATCTATCTGCACCTGCGCGGCATGAAACGCAGCGCCCCAAAAAAAGGGCGTGAGTACGATATGTACCAAGTATGTAAGGCATGAGCATATAATATGTCATAGCTGAATGAAACTGTAGGCTGGAATATAAATATGTAAACATGAGCTGGAGCATAGCAATATAGCTGGAAATCTGAAGAACGTACTAAACATGATATGAATATAAGCTGAAGTCTAGCTGAATCTGAACCTGAAGACTGAGCTGAACTATACTGATAAATAACTGTAATATGACTAATAACTGGTAACTAGAAACTGGAACTGATAACTGTCAACTGATCCTGACGCTAAGAACTGGTGGCTGATAACTAAGAATTGATAACTGGTACTGAGCTAAAACTGAACTGTTATCTGAACTGGTACCTGTCTGGTGTTATGGGCTGTATCCCCCCAAATCAGGTAGCTGAAAACCTGAACTAGTACCTGTCTGGTGTTATGGGCTGTATACCCCCAAATCAGATAACTGAAAAGCGGAACTAGTACCTGTCTGGTGTTATGGGCTCTATCCCCTCAAATCAGGTAGCTGAAAACCTGAACTAGTACTTGTCTGGTGTTATGGGCTGTATCCCCCCAAATCAGGTAACTGAAAAGCGGAACTAGTACCTGTCTGGTGTTATGGGCTGTATCCCCCCAAATCAGGTAACTGAAAATCGGAACTAGCCTCATGTATAATCATGCAGTGCATACTATGGCTATATACGCGTATATAACAAACCTGGTGGGTGTTATGGGCTATATCCCCCCCAGCCAGTAATATCTAGTCTCTCTGGTCAGAGTGTGTGAATGACACCCGGTCACACTAGGTGTTTCAACTCCCGCCTGAACCAGAGGGGCTGAATCCCCCAGACGGGTAGTATCACACGTGACCGGACTGTGTGTCCAATGTCCAGCCTCTATGGGGGACTCCAACTCACACATAACATGATCACAATATAAGCATAAGCATGTATGAGGCATAACACATGTGGCAACAATATATATGGACTCAAAGGAATGATAAGAAAACTCTGGATGGAATTATTGACACAACCTAGAACTCAGAATTTGTCAAACTCTTTGAATTTCTATAAAAATTTCGGCATAGCTTTCTCTGAAACTGGATGATCCGCAAAAACAGAACCAGTACTATACTATACACGGGAATGAATACCCGGATAAACTGATAACATAAACATTTTAAATGGATAACAAGATGAGACAACTGGATGACATAACAAATCCGCAGATAGAATGTCTGGACATCACCACTGTCCTGACCTTCAACCTAATTTTCAGAGTGTAGATGAAAGATATAGACTTCATGGTCTGCATGAAAGTTGTAGATATATGTCTTAGGGTTCTAAGGATTTTTTAAGAATCTAAAGATCAATTTTGTACAAGGAGGTATGATCAATATACTAACAACTGTCAAAAGATCAAAACAATTTTCTAGATTTTGAAACGTTTTGTCTTGTTGATTTGGACATCTTTTACCTTGGATTTTAGTACCAAATTAAGTATATACAAGGTTTCCTTGGTACCATACAAGTTTCTCAGAAGAAATACTAAGTTTAGAACTAAGAAAAGCTTCAAAAGCTAAAAGATACATGCCTTGCTAAAAGAAAGGTTTAGCCTTACATACCTTTGATGTTTCTTGCTTCTAAACCATGTTTCCTTTGAATTCCACACCTCCCAAAGCTTAAACAAGCTATAATACAACATTTAGGTACTTTACTTAGCCATGAAGTAATTCTAAAACTCAAACTATAGAAGAAATTGAAGGTAGCATAATGTTACCCTAATCGCGTAGAGCGTTTTGACGCAATCCGTCTTCAGTTTCGAGTTAAAATTGATGTTGTTCCATCAAAATCATAAAAAATGGTTTTAGACTGAAGAAAGGGCTGTTTCTATTGTGTGTTTTCTGGAAAATGTCGAGAGAGAGAATGATTTCTCTTTTATAATTAAAACATTTCATTTCTAGCCCTCTTTTGCGCTTATGTCCTTTTTTCTGGTCTGACTTCTGATACTCATATCTTTTTATCCAGAAATTGTATGAACAAACCGTCAAAATTTTTGGAAACTAAACTCCAAGACCTTCAATTTGGTATATGATATGTCCCCAACAGACTTCATAAAACACACGAAATTAATTGCTGAAAAAGCTTCGTTACAAGGCAATTCCTTAGTCGGTTTTTCCGCAACTTAAATCCGATTTTCCCCAAACTTTATATTCAACATATAAACATCATATATGGTCATATTATTACTTTAAACTCACTTAAATCATTCTTAACATGATATACGTCAATTTAGACGTACGGGGTGTAACAAGTTTACTGCTGCTAAAGTATACTGCATTAATTTACTAAAATGGTATACCATTATAATATATAATTTATTATAGTTGTATACCTTTAGAGTATAATGTATACTTTTACAGTATATAGTTTATTGTTTGATTCGAAGTGGGTGTTGAAAAATATTTTTCTATTATCTTTGAAACGTTGATGCTAAAATTTGGTCTTAACCAGATGCAATTTGATGTGCTTGAAATCAATTTTTTTGAGATGCCAATCAAAGAAAAAAACCAACATAAATAAATTATATATTAAAATAGTAAACTGTTATAATTTATTTGTGTTAGTATATTGTTATACTTTATAATAATAGTATACTGTTATAATTTATTCTAATAGTATACTGCTATATTATATAATTTACCACAGGCGTACTTCAACTGTATACTGCAATAGTATATTGTTATAATTTATTGAAATAGTATACTACTATAGTATACAGTTTACTACTGTTTTATATTTCAATGGAATATTGTATACTCCTTTAGTATTCACCTTTGAAGAACGATATGTTTTAAAATAGTATACTCCAATTTTTCTTTTAATCATTGTATATACCTTGGAAGTATATTATAACTGTATACTATAACAGATATTGTTATAATTTTGTTGTAATAGTATGATGTTATAATTTAATATAATAATATAATGTTATACTTTATTGTAATAATATACTACTATAGTATATAATTTATAACACATATATTTCAATTGTATACTGCAATAGTGCACTAAGTTTACCGAAACAGTATACTACTATTGTATACAATTTACTATAGTTGTATACTTTAATGGAATATTATACACGCTTTTAATATTCACTTTTGAACAATGATATTTTTAAAATGGTATACTCTAAATTTTTGTTATCATTGTATACCCTGGGAGTATATTGTATACTTTTATAATTTTATTTTTTACTTTGAAAAATGTTATTCTTTTTAAAAGTATACTCCAATTTTTTTATTATCACTTTATACCTTTACACTATAATGTATACTTTTACAATATACAATTCATAATAAAATTATGTCAAATTTGGAGCTAATTACCAGTGCTTGAGATCAAACATTTAAGTTAAAAATTAAAAAATATTGTGTAAAGTGTATATTGCAACAAATAAACTTAAATTGTATACTTTAATAATATACTACTTTAGTATAGTATTAACTACTTATATACTTCAACTGTATATTCTAATAATTTATATCATTTGTATAAAAAAAGAATAATAGGAAATTAAAAAAGTATTTTGTAATATCATTTATAGACTAAAAGTAAAAAGAAAAAAAAAAGATGAACATTCATACTATATTAGCTAGAGTTATTTTTTTTACCACTTATATAATGAAAAAAGAATAGAAATAAACTACAAAATAGAAGAGGAAGACAACTTATGCTATACCTAGTTATATCACTGATAGAGAAAAACAAAAAATAAATAAAAAAATAATAATTAACAAAAAAAAATTAAAGGAAAAAAATATACGATATAAATTCACTGATTTTAAGAAGAAAATGGAGAAAAGAAAGTAAAAATAAAAGAATTTAAATAAAGTATTAAAAAAAGGTGAATGAAAATACACCATAAAAACTGAAAGAATAATAAAAGGCAAAAAAAAATTGGAAATAATTGAATTGAATTAAAAAGAAAAAAGAAAAAGAAAAGGGAAAGGAAAAGAGAGGAAAAGGTATTGGGCATTGGGAAACACGGGCTGCCATGATTTGGGTGTCACGGGTAATATATTGGATTTTTTTTACATAAAAGTACAAGTTTTAGAGCTTAATTACCAAACATAGCCATATTTTAGTAAAATTACCCTATATAGAGGAAAACACAAGATAATTACAAACATAGCAAAAACATAGCAATATTTTCCCATAACATACCAAACCCTCACATTCTTCCTTCTATTTCCCCCACTATCACTTTTGCTCCTCCCATTTCCCCCTATTTCACTTTTCGTCCCACCATTTTCCTCCAATTTCACTTTTACTCCTCTCATTTTTTCCAATTTCACTTTTCCTCATCCATCCTCAATGTATCTCGTTGAATCTCATTATTTCTCTACCGTATCAATTATTTCTGCACCGTATCTAACTGTTTCTGCACCATTTCAACTGTTTCTGCAGCACCGTATCTAACCGTTTCTGCACCGTTTCAACTGTTTCTATAGCACCGTATCTAACTGTTTCTGCACCGTTTCAACTGTTTCTGCACCGTTTCTAACTGTTTCTGTACCGTTTCAATTGTTTCTGCAGCACTGTATCTAACTGTTTCTGCACCGTTTCAACTGTTTCTGCAGCACCGTATCTAACTGTTTCTGCACCGTTTCAACTGTTTCTACCGCACCGTATCTAACCGTGGACCATATAAGTGTATGATTACAGTGCACGAGGGGAGTTAGGATGGTTGCTATGGAGGACTAGTGCTCTGCTATGCAATTGCAGTTTAAAGACATTGTTGTAAGATAAAGGGTAGGTTATTCACACAACCAAACTTAGTGGATTCTGAAAAGTAGCATGTGCTTCAATTCTTCTACTTCAGGCACACGAAAAAAAAAAAAGTCGAAAGAACAGAAGCCAAACAAATCCAAGTTTTCACTTTAATCACATGATCCCTTCTTTCACAATACCTCAACTTTTGCCACACCATACTAATTTATCCAAAAGATATATTTTAAGAAAAATTAATTGATCCAGAGTACCATAACATTCACAATTTCTTAGGGAATATATCTCCGTCACGTACGATAGGAACACTGATCATTCCTATTAGGCGAATTGCTATATGAATAACTCTCGAGAACTCTGAATTCATGCTGGGTGGCGCTCTGGGCGCCTAGTGATCTGTTAGCCCGTGAAAGAACTTGTGCAAATCTTTCTACCAAACTATCACGGTTCGTCATAATTTTTTTGTACTAAAATCTCTGCGATCAGTCAGTAAGTGACCCAAGTTTCTGTTGCAAAAGCTACTTTTGCAAAATCTTTTTAAGAGGGGTCAAAAGTAAAGCAGCGTGGGGTGGGTGAGAGAATTTAAGTGAGAGAATTTTTAATTTGGGAAAAATGGAAAATGAAAGTGAAATGTGTTAGATTATTGTTAAATGTGTTAGAAAAATAATGCTATGCATTGTAATTAGAAAAATATTGCTATTTTTTTGTAATTAAGGGTGAAAATTTGTATATTTATGTAGAAAACCCTAATATATTTGTAGGTAGTTAATGTAAATTGCATAGTATTGGGTATAGCGGGTAATTAAAATGGGAGCAGTAGGTATTTTCGTAAATGCCCCTAAGATTTAAATGTAATGGCCCACATTACACACACTTTTAGTTCAAAACTACAGGATTTAAAAATCTTTTTTATTTTTTTAATTTTTTGCCCAGTCAAACCAGGACACTCATTTTGGGACGGAGGGAGTAGTATAATGAAAGAGAACATATTTTTATGAACTCCATTGTCAAAAGCATATTTCTTCACTTAAAACAAAGGTCTATGCAAATTGTTTAGTATCCTTCGAAAGATGCAATTGTCTTTAAATTGATCCTTTTTACTTTAACATTCATCTACTATGTTACTTCTTTCGAGATAGGGATAAAATCTGCACACATCTTAACTGTGCCAGAACGCGCTTGTCTGATTATAATGGATAAGCCTCCTCAAACTCCATTAGTGTGATTATACTAGATATGTTGTATTTATGCTACTATACTAGCATGGTTTGGTCCACCAATCGAAGTCTTTACCAGGGAATATTTTGTTGTTTAGTTAATGACTGGCTCAAAATGATGGGGTTTTTATTCCTTAAACTTCTATATTCCCTCGTGCAACAACAATGAACATTCGACATTTATTCGGACAACTGTTGAATTGCTCTTTTGATACCTTTTTGGTCACAATTTCAAAACGTCAACACAGTCTTTACAAAAGATGCAGAGAAAATAATGCGTAGAAAGCACTCCCCTTCGCACTTTGACTGTGGGTTTAGCACTTTCTATAATGGGCAAAGTTGATGCAAGCACAGACGGAACAGCCAACACTAAGGCATGATGAATTAGACAACATTTAAGTAGCACTTCATTTTGGTTTCCGTTAAGAATGATCGATTTATCTATTGGGTGCATTATAATCTTTTCATTCACCCTTATACCTAGGCTTTCTCCTCTCAGCAAATGCAGCAAGGCCTTCTAACCGATCTTTTGTGTCTAAGAGGTGTTCATAGCAATCCCACTCCAAAGCTAAAGCTGATTGCATATCTAGCTCCACCCCTTTGTCAATTGCACATTTTGCCATCCTTAAAGCTAGGGGACCCTGTCAATGAATTTATCTCTGTAATCAGTAGACATGCAAAAGACATGGAGATAAAGAGCATTTTCAGCCAACACTTCATCTACATTTTCATCTTATATTCGTTTGTCAGGAATGCTTTAATACATCAGAAGATAACTTATTGCCAGTAAAGAGCAGAAGAATCATGGCCATTCTACTCGGGGAAAAAGTGCAGTTAGCATGGGCAAAAGGAAAAGAGAAAAGGAAGGCTCTATACATAAGGAAAGATGGAACTTAGTAGATACTACCATATCCTTTTCAAATTGGCCTTGCTAGTATTGATAGAACCTCTTTTGATAAAGTAGTACCAATAGAACCTCTTGAGTGGATTACAACTTACAACATCCTTACAGTACATAAATAATGTGAGCTGCTTTTCTAGACCCTGGACATTGAAAAGAGCTATTAATAACGTAGACATGGCAGATCATAATATATGGCTTTTATCTGTTCTTTTCACTCTGCCTCAGCTCCCTAATAATCTCACTCACAATCATTTCATTCTACACGGAATCCAGAATATTCAAAAGCTCATGAAACGGAAGGTTGCAGCTCATATGGAGAAAAGTTAGCGTTCAGTTTCAAAAGTATGCAAGGAAAAGGAAACAATATAGTAACAACTGTCGGCTATGTGAAACCTGCAGGATAAAAAGAACAAAGAAATCAAAGTGACCAACTATTTGTATAGTCAATGATCCTCCCCCTAACTAAAGATTAAAACAAGATGGAAAAAAAGAAGGATAAAAGCAACAAAAGAAGCCTGACGTAATAAATGAAGGTGCACAAAGAGGAAAACAAGAAACCATAGGATTAGTAAATGACATTTAGTTAAGGTCCAAGGAAGACGAAGAAGGTTAATTCAAAGATGAGCCCTCAATTTCATTCAAAATACAGAGAAGAAAAGAAAACCAGTGACAAACATATTTTATGCCCATGAAGGGTGCATGCCTCATAAAAGGAAAAAAAGGATACAAACAAGAACTTGTGCCATATTACTTTTGATGAATCTTTTGATTACTGGTAATCTGTTTTATGGTACAGTATGGATATTCTTCATTTTGTTAGAGGAAGTGGTGGACCCCTTTTATGTTTATTGAATCTTTTCTGACTGATTTGCTATCGGACATCACATGAGATGGCACACTAGATAAATAAATCAAACATACTTTTTCTCAATAACTGAAGTCTAACCTTCTGATTAATATCCCTAGCAAGTTCAAGTGCCTTGAGACGGGCTTCACCAGCAGGGACGCAGTAATTGACAAGCCCTGCATGACAACATTATTATTATTATTCTGAGAACTTGGGAAAGAAATTCATGGAAGACCGAGGTTCAATATCCCGACTAAGGCAACAAAATTAGATAATTATTTGTATCTGCCTAAGCCTGCCTTGGTGTGCAGAGTAACTCAAAATTATAAAAGTGGGAGGATGCAAGTACCCACTGGAGTTGTATAGGCTTGCACAAGGTGGCTTGGGGGAGAGAGAGAGAGAGAAAGAGCAGGCAAGCACAGGAAAGACAAAGGATCCCTGTCTCTTGACAAGTGAGCTCTAACAAGTCATACACGTACCCAATGATGCAGCATCTTTCCCGCTTATCTTTCGGCCAGTAAAGATTATATCTTTTGCAATTGATTTTCCAACCAATTTAGGAAGCCTTTGTGTTTCTCCTGCTTTGCAAAATGCCAGTACGAAATAAGATGATAGCATACAGAATATTTAAAGAATCCAACACTTTTGGACAGTAAAATATGACAATGTGGCAGCAAGATAATGGAAATGGAACGTTAGAACATAAACCATGCGTAGCTAATATATCCTTTCCCTGAATTTTCATATTTTATATAAGCAAACATATATTGTGTAATTGAGGCATACCCCGGTATTACTGCAAGTCCTGTTTCTGGCAAACCCAACACTGCATCTTCACCTGGGTAACACATCATCAGATTAGATAGAAACAGAGAGAGAGAATACGGCATAAACTCAGAAATGCAAGAGAAACATACCACATATCCGGATATCACAAGACATCGCCATTTCAAGTCCCCCACCCAATGCTATACCTTCAATGGCAGCAATTGTTGGAATATGAAGATCCTGAGTAAGAGAATACTTACTCAAAAGAGCAAAGCAAAGAAGACAATATGTACAACTAGACCATTTTATAGTTGATAAAGTAATACGTGAGCAATGACATATAAGTAATATTATTTTGAAGAAAAAATTCAGAAGATGGTATAATAGATTCTTCATGAGCTTTAAGACGATATGATAATATATATTAGAAGAAACGTCATTACAGGTCACATACCTCCAAAAAGGTAAATGTTGATCGCAAAGTGCTCACAAAATCATGGACTTCAGTTAGATTCATAGTTTTCTTTCCTAAATAGAAAATGCCAATCAATTGAATTAGCTGTCCGTAGGTACAAACACAACACAGATCACAAACAGTAGGAAGACTACCAAATGCGTAAATCAACATCTGCTACCAAAAGCATCATCTATTCAATCATATGACACACCACCCCACCAAAGAAAATTGATTCTGGGAATATGCCTGAGCCACATAGAGGACGCGCTAGCCGAGAGATAAAACAACACAAATTTTTCAGCATCTAAAGTTGTATATTACACAGGATGCCCGCAACTTCATGATTGGAAAGATCAGCTTTAAGTTACGCATATGTCCCTTAGCTTTTTTTTTCCTTGTCAACTGGTCATGCAATACAACTAGAGTGGCCTTCTGGAAGACAACAAGACACTTACAGAGAGAATCTACGAAACAGGTAATATGAATTGAGAAGACAGAGGAGAGAATCTACTAAACAAATAATACGAAATGAGAAAGACAGATAAAACATTTATAGTTAACTTCTAAAACGTGGACCCTTTATTTTCTAACAGTTCAGAGCTTCCCAAAGCACCCTCTTAGCTACACTTCTACTTTATTGTTCATAATTAGCAAACTTGTTCTTTTTTATATGGTAAGCGCCACCACCAACTCCCTCCAGGGTCAAAAAGTGGCTTATCCCACTTTCGTGGTTGGCAGAATCAGCTTTTATCCACATCAAACTCTGTAATACAAAAACTACTATTGCTACTACGCCTCAGTCTTGAACACGTTGGGGTGAGCTATATGAATCCTGTGTAATCATATTCCATTATTCAAATTCATCAAATTCCAAAATGAAGACGATAAATGACAAAAAGGAAGATGTACATACTATCTGCAACTGTGAAACTACTTGAAAGAACTACATATTAATTTAAAAGCACGACATAAGGGAATTTGTTCTTACCTTCAAATCAGCTCCAGCACAAAACACTTTGGGAACCGAACTGCAGATCATCAATACATTTGTGGAATGATCATTACTCACGGCTTCAAATGCATTCTGTAATCCTCTTAACATATCCTTCCCTATTGCATTTCTTGTTTTAGGCCTATCCAATTTAACCTCCAAAATCCCTGCAATTAAGCCACAAATAATATTAAACCTTAATTCATAAAAAAGAATTAGCCATAAAAGAATGATAAGGTTCATAGTGCGAGGGTGTCATCTAATGTTTCCTTATTCCACCGGATACCTACCACCTCCCACCAAGTACCAGGTAGCTCTAAGCTTGGTTAGATGGGGAAAAAGACCTAGTGTTTTTTCGTCTCCGCTAAGATTTGAACCTGAGACCTCACGGTTCTCATCCTTCATTGACCATTAGGCCACACCCACTGCACTAATTTTCCTTTTTCTATGGTTATGTCAGGACCAGTTTGCGAGCACCTCGATTGCACCGGATACTTGCTAATTCCCACCCGCACATGTACTCACTAACTCTGGTCACTAATACTTAGGCAACTAAAATTTTTTTTGTCTCAATTTGAACATTAATATCACAATTCTTTGGACATAATATTTTAAGAATTGGATAAAATACTAGTAATATAAATCATCAGTTATTTATGTTACAATTTAGTTTAAAGAAGTAGGGATTGTGTAAAATTACCGGAATCAGAATCGGAGAACTTCTCTAATATAACGAATTGAGAAGCTGATTCCAAAATGAGAGTTCTATGACTCTGGAATTGGACTCCATCATTTTTGGAATTTTGGAAGAGCAAATAGCTGGAGAAGTAAGAGTTGGAGTAAGGTTTTGATCGGTTCAAGCATTGTTGCCCAATGGATTTAGCTATTGCTACAAACCCAACTACCATTTTTGCAGCAACGATCAATTAATTTTAGTTATCAGCTTCTTTTGTATGATATGAGTAGAGTATATATTCTAATTTCTAAATACTTTTAGGGTCGTTTGGTACGAGTACAAGTCATAGTGGATTAGTAATGCGTAGAAGAGTAATACATGAATTGTATTATAAAAATTATTTGAGTTTACCTTTTTTTACACTATCAGGTAAATTTGACCTGCTATAGCAGGTTACCAATTTTTCTCTTTTTTTTTTTTCCGGTAATATAGCAAGAATATCGGTTTTCTCCCCTTCTTACCATCAAACCTTCCGCATTCATTGCAAATCAAATAGGAATCCTCTGTCTCTTCCTCTCTACCATGTCAGTCTCTAATTACCTTCGAGTCCTCCATAATTGAGAAGAACCATCCGCCTGTTAATTACCTTTGAAGGTACTATTTCGTTGTCTGCCATGGCAGTGACGACATCAAAAAGGTTGCGGGACAATAGAGTACTAGGTGGACTAGATTGAAGGCCGCAACTGGATCAATTTTGAAAGCGTTTCTTTCTTAGATCTATTAACTAAAACCATAATGGTCAATTTTATTTCCTAAAAAGAAAGAAACACCAGCCTTGGGCAAGACTAAATCTTGACGGTAAGCGGATATCCTGTTCAAATTTCATATATGGCACGGTCAATTTGTTTGAAGATATTTAATATAATTATAAAGAAAGTAGAGCAATTGTTTTAGTTGTAAGTTAAACTTTAGTACTCTTGGATTTTGATATTAAATTGTTAAGTAGAGCACGTCTTTGTGCACTTATCAGTAGTTAAATGAAAATTTCAAGAAATTTTTTTTAATCTTGTTTGTTAGAAATACCTATCTCATGATGTGTCCAAAGGAAATTTGTGAAGATAATCATATAGTTTTGTTAGTGTGAATTCTCTATGACAGTTCTTCAATATTTGTCTTTCTTTGGGAACAAACAGAGTGAAAGATATTAGTATTTGCTCATTCCATTACTTTGATGTTGAAACAAGCTTAAGGAAAGTTACATAAGGATGAACTGGAATCATAAGGCAAACTAGAAGAAAACCTGCATAAATGACACTACTTCAAACGCACTTATACACAGTTTCTTCGAGAAACGATATCGCTTGTGAAGTCATAAGTTTCAACAATTCGTTGCCTCCACTTTTCTTATGGCTTAATTGCAGATAGTCATCTTGGTTAGGCATTGCTCGCGAATGAACCAAGAACTTTGACTACACCAGCTCTCAAGAAATTTAGTTGAAAGAAGAAATCGTAAGTACCAACGAGGACTGCTTTAGGATGTCGTTGCAAATAAACGCTCAAGCAATCTCTTCTATAATCCATCTGAAGACAAATGCTGATAGACAATGAAGATAAGATATTGTCCAGGTCAACGGTTGTATATAGCTGTTGCTCCCAACGCACACGCAAGTATACGTGGTCGACAAGTAGTAAAGTGATAAGATGAGTATCGTTCCCACGAGGACTATTCAGACTGAATTCTAGCAAACAATTTATATAGACTATTCAGGGATCTTTTCCAATAGGGATGAGTTTATTAACTAAAGAACAGTAATTTAAATGGTAAAAGTGAATTCAAACAATGGAGCAAGACTTGGTTGTTATCAGTAATACGGAGACGATCTAGGGTCAGAGTTACGAACAATCCAGTTGAGTTTCCCAATTGATTCCACTTCTTAAATTCCGGGTTACTAACTAACAGATTAAATGTGCCCGTGAAAACCTTTCGATTCTTCACGGTCTATGCAGGCTACTCCAATCCCTATATGTCTATGGGTTGAATCACGTGCACGCATTAACGAATTCTGTAATGAGTTAAACTAGGTGAGCAAGTATATGTCTATCCTACTCACAAATTGGTTCCCCGATGCCCGGGTTCACAAACTAGTCCTATTCTTTCTTATTACGTAATTAAATTCCCTCTTTCGAGTTCAATCTAAAAACCATAGATAATGCGTAATAATCGGGCCCTGATAATTACACAAGTGAAATCAAGAAAGAATAAGCAACCCGTTATGGGATTCAATTAATGGAAATCAATCTTCAAACATCAACCTTCATGTAATACTCTAACCCTAGAACGATAGGTTTAGCCACGCATACTCATAATAACAACACAAGGAATTGATGTAATAGTGAAATAATGATGTAATAGATTAATGAAAGGA
The DNA here is from genome assembly GCA_029990175.1 of Petunia secreta. NCBI lineage: Eukaryota > Viridiplantae > Streptophyta > Magnoliopsida > Solanales > Solanaceae > Petunia > Petunia secreta. Next base: position 65,178,982 of record JARKIP010000035.1, read on the forward strand.
AGAAAAACCCTTGTTCTTGATGTTATGAGCTCTCCAAATTGCTCCCAGGTCTGAACTCTTCTCAAAAACTAAGTAAAAGAGTATTTATAGAGTTTACAAACACCTAGTAATAAGTTAGACCCAATCCAAGACGAAATAGGAAGTAAAAACGCGCACAAGGGGCGCTTCCCAACCTAGGTAAAACAGGTCTACCTATGACCATGGTTGATACCGACCATTGAACCAATGCACACATGACTACTATGGATCCACAAACATGCCAACAATTTACCAGAACAAAAAATATGAGAACAACCACCCCAAAATAGCTCAAATGCACAAACTCAACTTAATGCAACCATGCTCCCACAAAATCACACCTATCTACTCAACCAAGAAGCCACAACTTCACCTATCTCATGCAAACCATGTGCCCTCACCAAAATGAAGCAAGAGAGTGTCCCCCAAGTATCACACACAACCATGAATATCAAGAATAGAATGGGGACAATAGCATAGAAAGAATTCACTCACTCTCATGAAAAGCTCACATGTCACACACGATGTACTATAGGCTTGCCCGTAGTGTAGGACTCCACTAATGTAAGCTCACTCTAATCGGGATTAACTAGGACTTTAAAAAGGTTGTAATGTAGGCTAAGAGGTGGGTAGGATACATATGGTAATAGTGACTACCTCCCTAAGCACTTTAATACATCACAATTAATTAAGCACAAATCTCATCAAAGCCACCCAATCAACAACTTTCACATACACCTTCTCACAAGTAGCAACTTTTCTATTAAGCACACACTAGCAAGGAATTAATATCTTTTTCTCTTTTTTATTTCTTTTTTCACAAATTTTTTTTCTCTTCTTTTTCAATTTCATCCAACCTTGCCAATGCTTTTCACTACTTCACAAATTTACAATTATCCCCCTTCATTAGTTCCACTCAAAAACCTCCCAAAATCCAACCACAACTCCAAAATAACAACACAATATCAATAAAGTGCTTAAGAAGTAAATGGCCAAAAGAGACAATTTAGAACAAACGGGTAGGCTCGGGGTGTGGGTGCCAACAAAAAGGGTCAAAGAAATCACAACAACAACTTTTTTCTTTTCAAGGTATATATGTGAGGGTAGGTAAATCAAAAGAAGGCCTTGTATCATTTCCCAACTAGAGCAAACCTAGGATTTCGCTTTGCACACACACGGGGCAAGTTCTAGATATTAATGTGCAACATGGAGTAAAATAAGAACATGCCTCACACACACATTGCACACAATCCACACAAAAAGGTTCCATCAACAACTCTCAATCAAGCATCTAGAATGCAACTTGTGGGAATTTAAGCACTCATGCACAAAGGTTCACAACAAAGTCAAGTGAGTGGACTCAAGCATCTCAAGGGGGTTGTTCCAATTTTTTTTTTAGGCATGCATCACAATTAAAACCCAAGGACACCACGAATAGCACATGCAATCAATTCAAGTCCACCGGTATCAAACAAATCAAATGCACCTAGCATTCCACCTATTCCTTTCGTCTAGGGCCACCTATAACTAACTATCCTAATCCTAAAAATAAAAACTACCCAGTTCAAAGGTCTCCCCGTGGAAAAGAACCGAGGCCATAAGAAAAACTACGGGGTGGATGACATGTACCACTAATAAAACTAAAAGGAAAATCTTTTGAAATTTTTCATTGGTTTTCTAATTTTTTTTCATATATTAAAGCAAGAAACAAATAAAAAAGAAAAATCCTATGGTACATGCATCCCTAACCTCAAAAATAAATAAAGGGTAGTTCCCCACCCCACACTTAAACTAAGCACTGTCCTCAGTGCTAAAAATAAAAAAGTGCAAGGTAAAGAAAACTTCCCTGAAGATTCTAGTCCTTGGTGCTAGCATCCTCCAAGCTTCCATATAGTATGAGGTACTCAGACTTCCCTCATCAGGTCATCAATATTAGGCAAGGGTGAGGACACCCCACACTTAGCCTCGACATTATATGAACCTGCAATCCAAGGAAAAACAACAACTACGTGACACTATAAATAAAATAATACAAGTACAAACTCGGGTTGCCTCCCGAGAAGCGCCTTAGTTAACGTCGTGGCACGACGACACTTTTAGCTCACTTCCAGCCTTTATGTCTTCTCTTCTTACGCCGAACTTTTGCTTTCTTCCCTTCTTTTAGAGAACCCATCTTCAACTTCACATGTGGTTTACTTCCATCTTCTTGTTTGACACATTCAATCATAGAGCACTCTTCCACCTTAGCTATGTGCTCCTTCTCATTATAAACCTTGAAAGTAACCTTTTCTCCATGCGCTCTAACAGTCATCTCACCCAGCTCCATGTCAATAATTGCCTTCGAGGTGACTAAGAATGGTCTCCCCAAAATGATTTGAGCTTCTCGGTCCTCTTCATAATCTAGGACTACAAAATCAGCAGAGAATGTAACTTACCAACTTTTAGCAACACATCCTCCAACTTACCATAAGGGTGAGTGAGTGATCCATCCGCCATCTTAAGAGTAACTGAAGAGGGCTTGATTGCTCCTAGCCCTAACCTTTTGCAAACAGACAAAGGCATGAGATTTATGCTCGCCCCCAAATCACACAAGGCACCAGTGATATTATGCCCTCCAATGGTACAAGGAATAGTAAACCTCCCAGGATCTTGAAGTTTTGGAGGTAGCGTGCTCAAGATTGTGCTACACTCCTCAACTAACTCAACTGTATCTATCTCTTGAGGCTTTTTCTTCTTGACTAAAATCTCTTTTAAGAACTTCACAAAGGATGGCATCAATTCAAACACATCAGTCAAAGGAATATTAACTTGAAGTTCTTTCAACATACTCACAAATTTTTGATACTGGGCCAGATCCTTCGATGGTAATAGTCTCTGCGGGAATGGTGGAGGTGGCAGAGGTGCCTCCTTTTTCTCTTCTTTCTTCTTTACCTTCTCCACTTTTTCAACTTTTTCTATTTCAGCTCTCTCCTCGGACTTGGCCATCAGCTCTCCACCTTCTATTAAAGTCACTGCAAGACATTTTTCAGGCTCTTTTTTCACAGTGCTTATTTCTCCCACCAACTGCCCCAACTGGTGCTCTAGGTTCTTGTGAGCATTGGCAATATCTTGTATGGCCACTGCATGGGCTGCAGTATCAGCTATCATTCTCTGCTGGCCCGCCATCAACTGTTTTAACATCTCTTCAACTGAATAGCTAACCTGCTGTGGTGGAGGTGGAAATGGGTGGTAATTATTCGGGGCTCTCGTATTACCTTGATAATAACCATTACCAAACTGATTTTGACCCTGCAGCCTGTTTTGATTACCCACGTAATAAACTGACTCTGGATTAAAGGAGCAAACCTCTGTAGCATGGTCTTGACCACAAACCTCACAAAAGCTCTGGAGTTGTTGCACTGGAGCCACTGGTTGCTGAGCCTTTGGCAGAGCTAACTTGCTAATTTGATTGGAAATAGCATCCATTCTCGCCCTTAGCTCTGAAACTGCATCTAACTGAAGTACCCCTGCAGGTTTCTGTGTAATAGCTCTACCATCTCCCTGCCAATCAGGATTGCTCTGCGAAAACTTGTCAAGTAAATCATAAATTTGATCAACATTTAAGGCCAGTACTTGGCCTCCAGCAGCAGCATCAACCACAATCTTAGTGTGTTGGTTCAACCCCTCAACAAAAGTGTGTGCAACAACCTCATTGGATTGGTTGTGGCGTGGACAATTTCGCAATAAAGCTTTGAATCGCTCCCAGGCTGAATACAAGGATTCTCCTTCTAACTGTCTGAAGGACATAATTTCGCTCCTCAGCCGGGCTGTCTTGGCAGACGGATAAAATTTAGCCAAGAACTTCTTAGCTAAATCCTCCCAAGTAGTGATAGACTCAGACTTTTCAGCCTTTTACCACTTCCTTGCTGCCCCAATCAGTGAAAACGGGAACAACGTCAAGCGACCCGCTGGTGTATAAGTATCACTGATCTCCAGAAAGTTCTGAATGTGTTGCTGCGGATCCTCATGAAGTAATCCACCATATTGTCCAGTCGCATGCAGCAACTGAATCATGCCGGACTTAATCTCAAAGCCCCCGGTGATAGCGGGCTTAACTATGCTCGATGCTACTCCCTCGAGGCTGGGGAGAGCAACATCTCGCACAGCTAAAGCTTGTTCTTCTGCCATTCCTGTATGTAAAGATCAAGCAGGACCTAATACCTGAAACAGCACAAAAACTCAAAACAAAAATTAAACCTGAATAGCAAGTAATAAACTGTTCAAAAAGAAATCAGTCAATAATTAGTCCCCGGCAACGGCGCCAAAAACTTGTTGCTCCCAACGCACACGCAAGTATACGTGGTCGACAAGTAATAAAGTGATAAGATGAGTATCGTTCCCACGAGGATTATTCAGACTGAATTCTAGCAAACAATTTATATAGACTATTCAAGGATCTTTTCCAATAGGGATGAGTTTATTAACTAAAGAACAGTAATTTAAATGGTAAAAGTGAATTCAAACAATGGAGCAAGACTTGGTTGTTATCAGTAATACGGAGACGATCCAGGGTCAGAGTTACGAACAATCCAGTTGAGTTTCCCAATTGATTCCACTTCTTAAATCCCGGGTTACTAACTAACAGATTAAATGTACCCGTGAAAACCTTTCGATTCTTCACGGTCTATGCAGGCTACTCCAATCCCTATATGTCTATGGGTTGAATCACGTGCACGCATTAACGAATTCTGTAATGAGTTAAACTAGGTGAGCAAGTATATGTCTATCCTACTCACAAATTGGTTCCCCGATGCCCGGGTTCACAAACTAGTCCTATTCTTTCTTATTACGTAATTAAATTCCCTCTTTCGAGTTCAATCTAAAAACCATAGATAATGCGTAATAATCGGGCCCTGATAATTACACAAGTGAAATCAAGAAAGAATAAGCAACCCGTTATGGGATTCAATTAATGGAAATCAATCTTCAAACATCAACCTTCATGTAATACTCTAACCCTAGAACGATAGGTTTAGCCACGCATACTCATAATAACAACACAAGGAATTGATGTAATAGTGAAATAATGATGTAATAGATTAATGAAAGGAAGAAAAACCCTTGTTCTTGATGTTATGAGCTCTCCAAATTGCTCCCAGGTCTGAACTCTTCTCAAAAACTAAGTAAAAGAGTATTTATAGAGTTTACAAACACCTAGTAATAAGTTAGACCCAATCCAAGACGAAATAGGAAGTAAAAATGCGCACAAGGGGCGCTATAACGGGCGCCCCGCGCCTCGGAACGCGTGCAGACAACTAGAACACGCCAAAGATTGCACGCTTTGGCCATGCGCCGTGTGGGAAACCGCGCCCACCAGGCTGGCGCGTTGCCTGGCGCGGCGCGCCACCTGTGGCGCCCAGCCATTTTTCTGTTCCGTTTGCTCCTTTGCTCGCTCGTGTCGTGCCTTCGTGTGCTCGATCCAATCCTCAATCAAAATCCAATCTTTTCTTGCTCAATCATGCTCTTAAAAGCTCCAATTGCACTGCATAACAACCTACATACACACGACATAAAATTAGTGCAAAACCACATTCATAAACTATAAAACGAGCGAATAAAGTATCCAAACGTAAGGAAATATAGGCATAAAATGCCAAACATCAATAGCAGACTAAGGCTAGATCCTTGTTATGTTTTAAATCAAAAGAATACTAACTCATTCAATGTATTATCCAGTTTTGTTTTAATAAGTGATAGCACCATTTGACAAGTAATTTCACAGGATTTTTATAGTCTTTTCCATGTACTTCTTGATATGCCTATCCAACCAAGTAACTATAAAGAATACTCATAGACTCCTTGTTACTTTTAATAGCTGGTACGAGAGGATGGATTCAAGTTAAGCAACACTGTTGCGCTTACAATATAATATATATAGAGTTTCTTAGTTCTTTTACTTAGGATAGAAACTATACTAGACAATACAGGAGCATTGCACAACTACTATAAATGTTTCAACTATACACTTATACTATTTCAAGAAGTTAGCATTGCAGGAAGATCACTTTGACTTTGTTATTATCACATAATAAGAACCGAGTTGACATTGACCCGAAAAGCAAAAGACAAACTGAATTAAAATCTTACTATAATGAGCAAATACTAATACTATATCTTCAAGTACTTAGAGAAAACTTGCAGCAAAATCTCATGATCTACATCACCAGTTTTGCTTTCTCATAGGACAAAGTGCATTTATTTTCTCAAATACATAAGAAATGAATTGAGATAGATAAAACTTTTGAAACAATTGAAGTCTGGAGGCTTGCCTCTTCAGTCTTTCTAATAACATTGAAAGGACTAATAAACAAAAGAAGATAAAATGAACAAATTGAAGTCTGCAGGCTTGTCTCTTTATGCTTCTTTATACTTTGAAGCTCCAAAACTTCTATCTTATTGCTTATTAACGAGGGAGATTTTGTTGGAATGGATTTGAAGCTGCTTTCATTAAATCCTGAGAAGTGTAGGTAGATAGCACTCATTTAAACATGTAAACAATATTTGAATAAACGTAACTGAGGTAAGAGCAATCTTACCGTGAATGAGCTGGGATATGCACAACATGTTGTTCTCAACTTGTCTATGGTGAAATTGTAGAAATGGTTGAGACTGCTTATAGATTTTATTGACAAAAAAATACAGAAATAGTTTGTCAGCCAAAAGAAAGGCACATTAAAATAATTTACTTGTCAACAAGCGACAAAGATGATTATTAACAGAAGTTTACCATTTGATGAGCCTCACTAAATGGTGTTGCAGCACTTTTTTGTTCGGCTTCGGCATTTGAGTTTGAACTACACCTGAAATTTAAAAGTTATACAAAAGCCCCTCCTAATAATATGCAGAATGTAAAATAATTATACCTTTTCTCCTTGCTCTTAGGTTTTGTATTTTTTGTTTCCCCTTTCTGTCTCTGAGAAGGATTATTTTTGGTCTTACTCTCTAGAGCACTCTTCATTCTGAAAGATCGTGGACGTCCTTTGGTTGCCGCTGGTGGAGGGTCAAGCAAAGTTATTTTGTGACTTTTTTCACATGGATTGAGTGAAGATTACGTTCGTGCCCCTCATTCTTCTCATGGATTCTGCAATGACCATTTGTTATTATGAGAAATCTGAAGAGCTAATGACAAGGACGAAAAACATGTAAGCAAAAAGGCAAAATGGGGTACGATGCTTACCTGGAAGGAAGTAGCACTATATTTTTTAAACCATCCAGAAGGATTGAAAAAAGATCTGACGATGGAAGCAGCTCGAGAGGGGTACTTAATCAAATTAAAACCTCCTGGAAGAGCAACATTTTTATGGCATTCTTCACCCCAGGAATGGGTGAAGGGCCAGCATAGGATGGAACTATTTGTGCAACTAATGGAATCCCTTGGGTGGCACTTGCTCTCGCAGATGTATCCTAACAAAGGGTTGCTCAGAGACATTCATGTTCTCGAATGTTTGAGGGGTTGAGACAACTCCTTGCTCAACGGTGTAATTGGGAATAACCTCCTCTACCCGAGGAGAATTAGAAGATTGAGGAAGCATGCTGCAAGAAGTAACGCGAGCCACGAGGATATCATCATTACCATCACCCTCAAGATTCACTATATCAATGGTGTTAGTAAAGCGGCAGATGATATTGGTAAAAGGACTGCTCCATCTAGCCCGCAAGCTCTTTAATCCCCTTTTCAAAATTCTCTTCCTTATTATGGAAGTATCAATGTTGAAAGCTTCAGCCTTCTCTTTTTTCTCCCTCAAAATCTGAAGGTTGCCTTGAGCCTTCTCTAGATGCGGAAGCCAAGAGAGAGCATGAGGACGAGGAGCCATAAGTTCGAGCTCACCATGGGGGTCCTTCGTTTTCGGGAGACCTACGAATGAAAGATAATGTTAGAGGTATAAAAGTTAAATTGTTATAGAAGAAAAAAAGTTATTGGATTTTTATCGTGGCTTTTGGCTTTAATACCTTTCGAGGTGCAATAACTTTGAACTTGCTGGCAAAGGTTTAAGAAAAATTTAAAATTATTTGCACCCATACGTATCTCCAACTCCGGGATGGGAGATGGAGGCAGTTACAATAGAGAAAATCTATCTATCTATCTATCTATCTATCTATCTATCTATCTATCTATCTATCTATCTATATACTAGTTGAGGATTATAAGAGAGTGACGTGGCACTTCTCATTGGCCAAGATTCATATTTATCTTTTTTCTCAAAACTTTGGTATTTTACCTCATTTCCTTTTTTCCTATTCAAATACAAACCCAGGCATAGTTATTAAAAAAAAACTAACAGCTGCCTTATTGACTAAAATTCCATGATGTCTTCGATCGGTTACCAACATTTACTATAATTTAAGTCACTTAGTCTATTATTATTAGTCCTTTATTATGATAATTATCCATTTGGATGTTACAGATGGATCATTTCCCCTATTTACTACCACTATTTTTCTCCTATATAATAATAGCATTATAATTGGAAAGGCGTTCACCATGACAAATCTGCTCATGGAGGTTGGCCTTCTTCTTCTTCTCTTTATGTATTGAAAAGATGAAATTTTATGGCATAATCTTATGGCGTCATCTACATTTTATTTCTATTTCTAATTTAAAGCTGAAATATTTTGCATATGCTCATTCTTGCAGCTTCCCTAGAATTTATTGTCTACGTATTTTGCTGGCAAAGGATCTTCTTTTCAGGCTACATGTTGATGTGCTAACATGCTCATGTGACTGCAAACAGTAAAAAGGGTGCTCAGAACCTCCAAATGTGTTGATAATATAATCACACTTACTCAACCCTACATGATGCTGGTAGTAGTTTTTAGACTTAATATGGTGTAGTTCTGTTAAGAAATGATAGTTTACTTGCATGTTGGCAATTGGCTGATATCAATTTGTTTCACTTCAAGGCAATTTTACTATTAGGTTCTCACCATTTTTGGCATCTGTTTCGCTTATTTTGAGTTTACAATTATAGTGGAAAAAAAAAACGGTCGAAATGCCGAATGATATCTAGAGTAATTCGGTTACAACCGTTAATATGTTTTACCCATTATTATTTAGAGGCTTTTATTATAGTTGTTGCACAATTGCTCATTCTTCCCTATATATTTACAACTCTTTTTCGTATATAAGAACAAGGCAACTTGGAAATACCTTCACAAATCTTGCTAGACAGGTTTCGTCTTCTCGTGTTCATGTTTTATGTATTCTTTTGTAAGATAATCAAACTTTATGGCATAATCTATGTTGTGTTACCAAATGTATTTTCTTCTACCTCTCCCCAACATTTATGTAAAATCAATTATATTACAGTGATTGTTTGTTTCTTCTTCATCTTTATGTTTGTGAATTGTAATAATATAGATACAAGATTTTAGTCCAAGCTTGTGTTTGGACCGATGACTTTAAGGGCCCAAATTAAAAGTGTTGAAATTGACTTTCAATAGTGTTGGAGAAAAGTAACATATTGAAATAGAGTTAGAGGTGGAAACTGACTTTGATTTCTATTAATTAAAGTGTTATTTTCTGATAAGAGGTTATCATTTGCAACGTTACCTTGATCGATCCATCACCATGTATATATGCACTCCTTCAAGACGTTCAAATTCGGCAAGAAAGCAAATGGATTTCATGGGTACGTGTTTGGAGATTTGACTTCACCACTTAGGGAGGAGTGGGAGATTTGACTTCACGACTTAGGGAGGAGTGGGAACGGAGGGTGTGAAAATTCTACCAACTAGATTTAAAAACAAAAACTAAGACAATTTTAACTAGATAAAGTTAGGGGGTTTGAGTAAATGAGTTATAGAAATTGAAGGGGAATAAATCGAGAAAGATAAAGAGAATGAAGGCGTATACATATAGATGATTTTTTTTCTTTTTCTTTTTATTTATCATTTTCCTTTTTGCAATAGTTTTTGGTTAAATTTTATTTGAATTAAATGAAAAATAGAAACTATATAAAACTAAGTGTAAAATTCATACCAAGAAAAAAAAATACTGACAGACTGCCATGGAGGAAGAAGAAATGTTGGTAATATCTTAGGTTTCCGTGGGTTTTTACAATGTTATGGTTTTTATAATGCTATGTATTCTTAACATTGGTAAATACCACGCATTGCGCGGGCACGTTTACTAGTTAAAGTTTATTTAGAATACAACATGAAGTTTTATTCCCCAAATCAAACAAAGAAGAAAAAGTACTTATGTCTAAAGCTCCGGCGCTTGGCGAATGAAATTAATTAAGGGTGACGGCTGAAGTAGGTATGTACACATACCGCTCATACCACCTTCGATCATTGCTGTTATCGGCATTAGAAATAATAGCTCGGTCGGCTCGAGCTACGAGAGTGATGATTCCCCTACAGAGAAGATTGAGGGCATAAATAACTCTCTATGCCTGAGGACCAATCTGCACTGAGCACTCTTCCAGAATTGGCTCCATGAGCAGATGAACTTCAAAGGCGAAGAGATATGTATAGATAAAAAAAAGTAGGTTTGTAGTAAATGAATCGTGAAAGATGTGAAGAGAGATATTACCTCGATTATCGCTTCCCCGTGTGGATGGTAGGGATCGCTCATGTCCTCAAAATGAAAGGAGAAAAGACATGGGTCTTTTCCAATTCAAAGGAAGGTGCTGACAGTCATGTCTGCGTTCCCGCTCAGAAAGACTTTTTACTTCACAACTAGTTCCCGAGATTCAATTGGAAAATGCAGGGGACTATCATGTATTGAGTAAAAATCACACGTCAACTCAAGAACAATACGTGGCATCTGCATACGTTAAGAAGACAGAGTCCGAAAACTCAGGATGACAAATAGCTATGAGCTGAGGAATCACTTATGAAAAGGAAAGCTCTGATAGCACAATACGTCCGACCACAATATGTTCATTGTCAGGTTAATCTAGTAATTACAAGCTTTCCAAGAACAACAATCAGGTCGAATCGGATATATAGCAATTAATAAAAGTAGAATTTTAGATATCAGCCGTTATCAATATTAACTCGCATGATTATGGTTCCGGTCGATACATTTTGAAGAATAACGACGGTTTCTCATTTATGGGAAGTTATTAGGCATTGTAATTACTATATAAACCCCTCTCGTCCTCATTTGTATTCCATCTGATTTTTTTTACAAACAATATATTCTCTCTAGCTTGTTTTATTTATTTTACGACTTTATTTCGAGTACTATCATCGTAATATTCGGGCACACAGATAAGGAATTTCTACTTGTTTTGTTATTTTATCATTTAACACCATTTTATTTGTTGATAATGAAAAGCCTTGATAAAATTATATTGTTTATGGTCAAAATACACATTTAATTGGTTTATCTGTAAATTAAATTTTTAGGTTAAATAATAATAATATAGTTGGTTTGGTTTTTTAAAGGAAGTACCCGGTCGTATCGAGTCATTAACACTTATTGGATTGTAATTTTATTTAATTTATTTTATGGTATAGAGGAGGAACTAGGAAAAGGAGGACCAGGAGGTGATGGCAATAGTGGATAATAAACGGTTCATGTAGCTTATGTTCTTATTGTCGCACATTAGTGTGAAATGTGTATTCTTCAACTTGGTATCGTGATAGAGTCAAGCCGAATGTCCATGTTTCTTCACATATACGAGTCATATACATTTAGATGTCCAGTTGTTGCATATGTGAATGATGTTAGATTCTCATATTGGTTAAACGTATTGAGTTTTTGTTCCCATTGAGAATTGAGTTAGTTATTTAGTTAGGTCAAAAATTCACTTCTTAACCATCTGACTTAGACGGAAAAAATAGGGAATTCATTTTCGATCTCCTTATTATTTGACACTTTCAATAATGCAATTTAAAAACTTTATTTTAATTTCAGGATTTGAAGTACTTTAGGAGTTCAGGTTTTTAGTCTTTTTAAATTACGGGATTCTAAACTATAGTAATTTATTTATATTATATAAAATTTTTAAATAAATACACAATTTGCACCGAAGTTATGAGGTTCAACGAACCCTAAAACCCCACTCTAGCTCCGGCCCTGCTCCAATTACATATTTTCCTTTCAAACAATACGAATATTTGTTATTTTTAGTTTTATTGGATCTTCAGGATAACGAAGAAATTCTGGTCATAGCATTCACTATTCACAGAATTTTAATGACTTTCCCAAGGTCTATTTTGATAAGTCTAAACTAAAGTTAGTTCAAATTGTTTATGTTTTTTTTAACCTTTTTATGGGATAGAATAATTGCCAAACTAATATTCCTACACAAAAAATCATGGTTTTATATTAATTAACCAAAATTGAATTAAAAATAAGCAGAAGAAAAACGTTTAAAAATAAAGCACTTATGACGTTTGGCATTTTATGCCTATATTTCCTTAATATTTCCTCACGTTTGAATACTTTATTTGCACGTTTTCTAGTTAATGAATGTGATTTTGCACTGATTTTGTATCGTACGATTGTAGGTTGTTATGAAGTGCAATTGGAGCTTTAAAGAGCATGATCGAACAAGAAAAGATTGGATTTGGATTGAGGATTGGATCGAACATACAAAGGCACAACGCGACGCGAGCTGCAGACGAAGGAGGCAGGAATTTGGCCTGGCGCTATAGGTGGCGCGGGGCGCCCCCAAAAGCGCCCAGCCTTCTGGCGCGGTGGCTGGCGCAGGGCGCCCCAAAAGCGCCCAAGTTTCGACTGGTTCTGCCTGGGTTGGCGCTTTCGGGGGCGCGGGGGCCAGATACAGCGCCCCTGGAGCGTTTTGGGACTTCCTATTTCGTCTAGGCTTAGGTGTAACTTATTACTAGGCCTTTGTAAACCCTATAAATACTCTTTTACTTAGTTTTTGATAAAAATTTCAGACTTTGGAGCAAGTTTTGGAGGAGAGGGGAGGAGCCCTAGATGTCTTCTAACAAGTTCTTTGTCTTATTCTTCTCTTTAATTCTATAGTTTGTTCGTTCTAGGGTTAGAGTAAATACATGAAGGTTGATGTTTGAAAGTTGATTTCTATATATTGATTCACCATTACGGATTGTTTTTTCTTTCTTGAGCCTAATTGTTTGGTTATTGAGGCCTGATAATTGAACACTATCTATGGTTTTTAGATTGAACTCGAAAGAGGGAATTTATGAACGCAATAAGAAAGAGTAGAGCTAGATTGTGAACCCGCGCATCGAGGAACCAATTTGTGAGTAGGATAGACATATACTTGCTCACCTAGCTTGACTAATCACAGAATTCGTTAATGCGTGCACGTGATTCAACCCATAGACATATAGGGATTGGAGTAGCCTGCATAGACCGTGAAGAATCGAAAGGTTTTCACGGGTACATTTAACCTGTAGTTAGCAATCTAGGAAATTAAGAAGTAGAATCAACTGAAAAACTCAACTGGATTGTTCGTAACTCTGACCCTGGACCGTTTCTCTTTCATTGATAACAACTTAGAATTTGCTCTGTTACTTAATCTCAATTACTTGCTTAAATTATTGTTTTAGTTAGTAAAATCTCAACTATTGGAAAAGGATCTCTGAATAGTTTTTAAGAAATTGTTTGCTAGGATTCAGTCTGAATAGTCCTCGTGGGAACGATACTCTACTTATCACTTTATTACTTGTCGACCACGTATACTTGCGTGTGCGTTGGGAGCAACAAGTTTTTGGCGCCGTTGCAGGGGACTAAATAATTGACTGATTTCTTGAACGATTACTTATTTTCTATTCAGGTTTAATTTTTGTTTAGTTTAGCATTGTGTTACTTGTCTTATCATGGCATCTTTTAATGAAAATTGGTCGAGTGGTTGTAATTCTAATTTTGATGATCTTTGTCTGCTTTACGGAGGAACCCACTTGTGGTCATGCTCTTTCCCCCAATAATTTTTGTGATGATTCTAATGATGTTTGTGAGTTTGACAGGAGCGATAAAGTGCAGGTTGTTAGCGAAACTTGGCTAATGGAGCAAGCCAAACTCTTATAAGCTTATGGGGATTTCAAAAGTGACATCACAAATATGACGAGGCAATTTATGGAAGAAAGAGTGGAGCTCGGACAAGAAATTGATCAATTTGGCTTAGCTATTCATGACTTGGAGGCGAATTTGAGTGATATGGTTGAGGTGTCTAATGCCCAATTATCAGTTGTCGTGGATAGTAGATTTGAGATAGAAGAGCTTCGAAGCCAATTTGAGGAGCAAAGAGTGGAATTCCTACCATTCGACCCAATATTAGTTGATGATGCCAAGGTTGGAAAAATTACATTAGAGTCAAGTGAGGAAATAGAAAACATCATATTTGAGGACTCTATTGTTTGTGCAAGTGAGGGTGTCAAAAGTAATGCTATTTTAGAATTGAAGCGCATTGGACCTCATTCCAATCATTTTTCAACATTGTGTTTGGATGGTGACATGAAAATTGAGCCACCCGAGCCTATGAAGAAACAAAAGGAGGAGGAACAAGGTGCCTATATTTTAGAGTTTGTGATGCCGAGGAGACAAAACGACATCCCTCATTTAAAGGCCAAGAAGTGAAAAATGCGACATTGGTTACTTGGTCCTTTTGTATTTTTGCCACCACCCCAATACCATAGTCGTAAGCTTGAGGCAAAGTTGGGGATTCAATTCATTAGTTCAAGGTGGAGGAAAAAGTGATGAAGTTGTCTTCATCGTGCCGCGACGTTAAATCAAGCGCTTCTTGGGAGGCAACCCAATTTGTTTGCTTTACTTTTATTTACTTTTATTATTATTTTTATGGTTGTATATTACTTCGGGTGATTCTTTGGATTGCAGGTTCATGTAATATTGAGTTTAAGTGTGGGGTGTCCTGACCCCTGCCTAATATTGAGGACCTGTTGGGGGAAGTCTGAGTACCTCATGTTATATGGAAGCTTGGAGGATGCTAGCGCCAACGGCTAAGCCTATTGGCCTTCAGGGAAGTTTTCTTTACCCTTGCATTTTTATCTTTAGCACTGAGGACATTGCTTGATTTAAGTGTGGGGTGGGGGAACTCCCCTTTATTTTTGAGGTTAGGGATGTATGTACCGTTAAGATTTTTCCTTTGTCACTTGACTTTATTTTTATTTGTTTCTTGCTTTAATATATGAAAAAAGAAAAAATTAGAAAACCAATGAAAAAATTCCAAAAAGATTTTTCTTTTAGTCTTTATTAGTGGTACATGTCATCCACCCCGTGGTTTTTCTTATGGCCTCGGTTCTTTTCCACGGGGAGGCCTTTGAACCGGGTTATTTTTTATTTTTTAGGATTAGTAGAGTAGTTAGTTATAGGTGGCCCTAGACGAAAGGAATAGGTGGAATGCTAGGTGCTTTTGACTTGTTTGATACCGGTGGACTTGGACTTGTTGCATGTACTAATTGTGGTGTCCTTGGGTTTTAAATTGAGATGCATGCCTAGGAAAAATGGAACGAACCCCTTGAGATGCTTGAGTCCACTTGCTTGACTTTGTTGTGAACCTTTGTGCATTAGTGCTTAATTTTCCACAAGTTGCACTCTATTTGCTTGATTGAGAGTTGTGATGGAGCCTTTTTGTGTAGATTGTGTGCAATGTGTGTGTGAGGCATATTCTTGTTTGCTCCATGTTTGCATATTAATGTCTAGAACTTGCCCCGTGTGTGTGCAAAGCGAAATCCTAGGTTTGCTCTAGTCGGGAGATGATACAGGCCTTCTTTTGATTTGCCTACTCTTACATATACACCTTGGACTTGATTGTTGTGATTTCTTTGACCTTTTTGTTGGCACCCACACCCCGAGCCTACCTACTTGTTCTAAATTGTTCTCTTTTGGCCCTTTACTTCTTAAGCACATTAATTAATAATGTTGTTTTATTGTGGAGTTGTGGTTGAAATATTGGGAGGTTTTTGAGTGGAACCAATGAGGGGAATATTTGATAAGATTGTGAAGTAGTTGAAAGAGCATTGGCAAGGTTTGAAAAAAAATAAATAGAAAAAAAGTGAAAAAAATTGAAAAAAAAAATAAAGAGAGAAGAATATCCATCCTTGCTAGTGTGTGCTTAAAAGAAAAAATTGCTACGTGTTGAAAAAGGTGTGCATGAAAGTTGTTGATTGGGTGGCTTTGATGAGACTTGTGCTTAATTTGTATTGTGATGTATTAAAGTTCTTAGGGAGGTAGTCACTATTACCCATATGTATCCTACCAGCCCCTTAGCCTATATTACAACCTTTGTAAAGTCCTAGTTAATCCCGATTGGAGTGAGCTTACATTAGTGGAGTCCTACACTACGGGCAAGCCTATGGTACATCGTGTGTGACATGTGAGCTTTTCATGAGAGTGAGTGAATTCTTTCTATGCTATTGTCCCCATTCTATTCTTGATATTCATTGTTGTGGGTGATATTTGGGGGACACTTTCTTGCTTCATTTTGGTGAGGGCACATAGTTTGCATGAAATAGGTGAAGTTGTGGCTTCTTGGTTGAGTAGATAGGTGTGATTTTGTGGGAGCATGGTTGCAATGAGTTGAGTCTGTGCATTTGAGCTATCTTGGGGTGGTTGTTCTCATGTTTTGATGTTTGATAAATTGTTGGCATGTTTGTTGGACCCATAGTAGTCATGTATGCATTTGTTCAATGGTCGGTATCAACCATAGTCATAGGCAGACCTGTTCTACCTAGGTTGGGAAGTTATTTGTAATTGCTCGAGGGCGAGCAAAGGTTCAAGTGTGGGGTGGTGACGTTTGGCATTTTATGCCTATATTTCCTTAATATTTTCTCACGTTTGAATACTTTATTTGTACGTTTTCTAGTTAATGAATGTGATTTTGCACTGATTTTGTGTCATATGATTGTAGGTTGTTATGAAGTGCAATTGGAGCTTTAAAGAGCATGATCGAACAAGAAAAGATTGGATTTGGATTGAGGATTGGATCGAACATACGAAGGCACAACGCGACGCGAGCTGCAGACGAAGGAGGCAGGAATTTGGCCTGGCGCTATAGGTGGCGCGGGGCGCCCCCAAAAGCGCCCAGCCTTCTGGCGCGGTTGCTGGCGCAGGGCGCCCCAAAAGCGCCCAAGTTTCGACTGGTTCTGCCTGGGTTGGCGCGTTCGGGGGCGCGGGGGCCAGATACAGCGCCCCTGGAGCGTTTTGGGACTTCCTATTTCGTCTAGGCTTAGGTGTAACTTATTGCTAGGCCTTTGTAAACCCTATAAATACTCTTTTACTTAGTTTTTGATAAAAAGTTCAGACTTTGGAGCAAGTTTTGGAGGAGAGGGGAGGAGCCCTAGATGTCTTCTAACAAGTTCTTTGTCTTATTCTTCTCTTTAATTCTATAGTTTGTTCGTTCTAGGGTTAGAGTAAATACATGAAGGTTGATGTTTGAAAGTTGATTTTTATATATTGATTTACCATTACGGATTGTTTTTTCTTTCTTGAGCCTAATTGTTTGGTTATTGAGGCCTGATAATTGAACACTATCTATGGTTTTTAGATTGAACTCGAAAGAGGGAATTTATGAACGCAATAAGAAAGAGTAGAGCTAGATTGTGAACCCGCGCATCGAGGAACCAATTTGTGAGTAGGATAGACATATACTTGCTCACCTTGCTTGACTAATCACAGAATTCGTTAATGCGTGCACGTGATTCAACCCATAGACATATAGGGATTGGAGTAGCCTGCATAGACCGTGAAGAATCGAAAGGTTTTCACGGGTACATTTAACCTGTAGTTAGCAATCTAGGAAATTAAGAAGTAGAATCAACTGAAAAACTCAACTGGATTGTTCGTAACTCTGACCCTGGACCTTTTCTCTTTCATTGATAACAACTTAGAATTTGCTCTGTTACTTAATCTCAATTACTTGCTTTAATTATTATTTTAGTTAGTAAAATCTCAACTATTGGAAAAGGATCCCTGAATAGTTTTTAAGAAATTGTTTGCTAGGATTCAGTCTGAATCGTCCTCGTGGAAACAATACTCTACTTATCACTTTATTATTTGTCGACCACGTATACTTGCGTGTGCGTTGGGGGCAACACTTAAAATTTATCGAAAAATGTAGTCTAATACGTCAACCAGCTTATTTAAGAAAAAGAAGTAAAACAATAAAACAGAAAACACTCATCAATCAACATTATTAGAGCAAGCTCAAAAAAAGAAAATTTAACTTGTGACTATGTATTTCATAACTTGCATAGATGCCTACTAGAAAAAAATAAAATAATTAACATTGCTCATATGAAATGCACAAAAATATAGAATTGAATATGCGAATTTAAATATGATCCTGCTAATTTTTTCTTCGATTAAATTTTTTCTTATTTAGAAGGGGAGGCTTTTGTCGCTTCCTTGACAATCTCTTTCGGATTCACCTCTAAACTAAAATAATTTTTTTTCTTTATTTTAAGTGCATAGAACTTCATCTTATTTATATTCTTACCAAATCTTTTTTGTTGTTGTTGCCAATACTGGAATATAACTTTCTATCGATATATAGAGACTCGAAGATTTTGCCCTAAAACATTTTTCAGCCGGAGCCCCATATAGAAGCTTTTTCTATTTTCTTGCGGTTTGATCAGAAAAATTACTTTGCTGGTGATTTTCTTTGTTAATTTTGCTTGAATTGTATACTTGTACAATGTGTTGATTGTGTAGTCGACTAGGTAATTAATGTAGTCGACCCGTCCTCATCAACTCGCCTTTCTTCTGGAGCATCATAAACTGCATATTAGTTTCAATAGACTAGTAATGATTCTTTCCTCTTTTTTGTTTTTTCTTTTTTCTATTTCAATATTAAATAGATCGAATCATGTTTCTTCATAAAAGAAAAATTAATTGTGGCATAATCATTGAAAAATCAGTTTAATGATGTATCATGAGGATTTGTATTTTGGTGGTACAAATAGACATGGATTTGGTCTTGGGGTTTCCCTTTCCCTCTTATTCCCCTTCTCCCCAATTTAATAGAAAATTTAAAAGGGAAAGAAAATCGATAAATAATTCTAATACTATTAACCTATCAGATGGGTAGGTTTAGTCGAATTTGCAGAGTATGGCTTATTACCTTAAATAGTATATGTGGAGTCAGAATTTAAACTTTATATTTTCAGAATTTTAATACTTTGGGTTAATGGATTCAAAATTAAAAAAAAAAAATCATATTAATAACTTTTTTAAGACAAATATAAAGTTTGGACCGACCAACACCTTAATTGAGTTGACAAAATACTCCATACCTAGCACCCAAGGGTGTGATCTAGTGGTCAATGAAGTGGGATAGAACCCTGAGGTGTCAGGTTCAAATCTTAGTGGAGGCAAAAAAACACTAGGTCTTTCTTCCCATCTATCCAAGCCTTGGTGGATAGAGTTACCAGCATGGTGGATAGAGTTACCTGTTGCTGGTGGGAGGTGACCGGTATCCGGTGGAATTAGTCGAGGTGTGCGTAAGCTGGCCCGGACACCACCGTTATAAAAAAAAAAAAATTACTCCATATCTGACAAACATAAGTATGGGTTGATTGTGCTAATCGTGTAGCTCAAGTTGTAAATGTTTTGAACGAATTATACTTCATATTTTTAACCCCTATATGAAAGTAAAGCTTAAGTAAACTTAAATTAAATCTTAAAACAGTTAAAAATTATATAATAAAAATACATATTCTTTAATCATGACTAAATGAAAATTATAAGTGTAAAAAATTACATATTTTATATTTATTTGTGTGGCTAAGTTTGAGCCTACTTGGAGGCTTACATATTTATGGGTCAAAATTAAAGAATAAAAAATAAGGTGAAATTTCAAAATAACCAATGCATAAATTTTAAAACAGTAGTTTTGTCAGTCATATGTTTTTTCACATGATGCTACGCGGATTTGAATTAATTGTGCTCAAATGGACATTGACTGAAAAATAAAATAATAAAAATAAAAGGTGCTATTTTTGAATTGACACGAAGTTTAAAATATTAAATTTTATAGGAGCATCATATTTGTTTTAAGTGAAAAATATTAAAATAATAGATGAAAATTCAACATGATAAAGAAACATAACATCACAGTTCATAAATTGAATAGTTAAATGAATTAGAGTAAAATACTTAAAAGGTCACTCAACTTTGAGAAATGTGTGACCAAAGTCATTTTGCTTTGAATTGTACTAATAAAGTCACTCAACTTAAGGTAATTCTCACCAAAAGTCATTGTAACCAGATTTTGCACAATCATCTCACCGAAAATCTGACATGGCATTTTTATTTTTAATTATATATACATGTGGCATACTTTATTTTCCATATAGGATTTTATAATAAGTTGAATTATTTTCTAAGGATTTGGAAAGTGTTCTTTTAAATTATTACAATAATAGAATATTGTGTCATTGCTAAATTTCTACGAGTACTGTCGAAATATTAGCTTTACTAGTCTTTCAAGTACTTAACTCTTTAATTAGTTATGGTTAGAATCATTATTTTTTTTCAAATCTATTAGTTAAATATATATTTTATATAATAGATAATAGGTAGATTAGTTAAATATAATAGATAGTTAAATATATATTTTATCTAGTGTCTCCATTTTCTCAAGTTCTTATTTGGATGAATGACACTTGGCCCTCCTTAAAACCAATATTCTAGATTTAATAGGGTAAATAAAGGTATTTAACTATGGTTTGGACAAAATATCTTTCTATTTCAAATTCATTTTATCTTAAAGAATCCTATAATTTAGCAGCAAAAATTACATTAATTGTTAAACAAACTCATCTTGTTTTAGATATAGAAGTGCAGAAGATCTATGTGATTTCTATAAGTATTATGAATTGGTTGGAAAGTTTCTTTCCAAGATAAAATGTGAATAACTATGAGCAGAATATTAGGTACTATCTTCGCAACTAGTTTTAACTGATGTGATAGTGTGAAAAGAATTTCTTCGTATATTGTTATTTGAGTAAATTGATATTATTAAATCTTGTCTTGTTAATTCTATTCCTTACGATGTTGTCACTTGCAAATAGTTTAACACTGTTTTTGGTTTTCTGTTATATGTTGAGCTTGGATTAGCAAAAACAAAGTTTTATTAAAACAATAAATAAACGAAAATTTTGGAGACCGAAAAATAATTTAGGAGGAGGGATGAAATTTGCTGCTAAATTATAAGATATGTTAGATGCTTTGAATTTAAAATAGGAAGATATATTTTTCTAACCATGGTCAAACATTTAGTTTTACTTCATTAAATCTAGACCATCCATTTTGAAAAAGGAGATGGATCCGAAAAAATGTGGAAGAGAAATGAGTTATGGATTAAGAGTTGAGTTAATCAACTTATTATAAAATCCTACATGGAAAATAAAGTATGCCACATGTATATATAATTAAAAATGAAAATGCCATGTCAGATTTTCGGTGAGATGATTGTGCAAAATCTGGTTACAATGACTTTTGGTGAGAATTACCTTAAGTTGAGTGACTTTATTAGTACAATTCAAAGCAAAGTGACTTTGGTCACACATTTCTCAAAGTTGAGTGACCTTTTACGTATTTTACTCATTAGAATTCTTGACAGTTGTAAAAGTTTACATGATCAATTTATTGGTGCTATTTTGTCATATATTTTACAACATGTAAAAATGGAAAGACTGGTCATATAAATTGAAATAATTAACAACTCAATTACATGTGTATTTATGGAATTTGGATAAATATTTAGCCTAGGATCAAACTCTATTAGCGATGAGTCCGCACTCAAGCACCCTTCCCGACTCCAATCTTCAGCTATGAATAAAAGATAAAGCACCAAAAGTCGCCAATATTTTATGAAACATATTACTACTACTTCTTTAAATTTTAGATTTAGAAAACCCAAACTGAAAAGTTCAAATTTTGTACGCGAAATTTGCAACATTTTACTAACTTTGACATTTATTAGTATTTCATTTCACATTTGAGAAGGAAAGCTACTCTCTTTCTCTCTCTCACATTTATTTATTTTGCATCAATTGCATTATAAAAACAAGAATCATTGTGAAAGGAGTAACAAATCACCATTTATTATGTTTCATGCATGCATTTCTTATTCTGGAAAATTTTGCATACAACTGTTATTTGACATCCATATGAGTTATCTCCATTTGTTTCTTATCAAAGGCAGCAGGAATAAGAAGAAAAAAAAGTCAAATTAGCTGCTACGTTTATGCTATAAATGGCTGGTAGATCAAGAAAAGGGAAGAAACAGAAAAGAAGCAGCAGCAGCAGTAGCAGTAGCAGTAGCAGTAGCAGCAGCTCTAGTTCTTGGAATCCACTAAATTGTTCAGATACCGGTAGTGACGTGGAATATGTTGCAATGTTACCTAAGAAAAAGGCTAAAAAAGAGCTTTTGGACAACCACTTTAAAGACCATGACATTGAAGATGAAACAAGTCCGAAAATTTCTTCAATTGGAACAAGTAGAAGACATAGACGCCATTCGAAAAAGGTGCAATGTGAACAATCTGGAATGGTTAAAGATGAACCATCTTCATCAGAGAATATTCAAAGTTCAGCTGTTGTAAGTGAGGAAAACTTTAGAAGTCAAAGTGTACCTAGAAGAAAAAGGAGTTCAAGAAAAGGAAATAGACAAGTCCAGAGAAGAGCAACAATACTCTCATGGCTTATAGATTGTAATGTACTTCAAGAAAGTGCAGAAGTTTTTGTCATGGAAGAAGAGACAACAACAAAACAGGGGATAATAAGGAAAGATGGCATACTTTGTTCATGCTGTTATATTGTTTTAACAGTATCTGAATTCTATAAACATGCTGGAGGAACATCTAAGAAACCTTATGAGAAAATTTTCAATGCTGAAACATTTCGTTCTCTCTCGTCTTTGATGGTTCAAGCTTGGGATCTTCCAGAAGAACGTAGTTGTCGTAAACCTAATATAATCGAAACAAAAGATGATGCTACTGACACATATGATGATGCTTGTATGATTTGTGCTGATGGAGGGGATTTAATGTGTTGTGACGAATGCAGCTCTACATATCACCAGAAGTGCTTGGGAATGAAGGTAATAAATCTATTCTAACTCTTTCACCCTTTCATACAAGTTATCTTTAAGGATATAACTTATATACATTCGCAGTGTAAAAAGGTTTTATGCTATCAATGTATTTTAATATGCCATAATAGGTAAATGTCTTATTTTCTGATGACTAGTCTTACTTATTATTGAGTCGACCTAATAGGATAAGAATTCTGAATTGTAGGAGGTTCCAGATGGTTCATGGTATTGTTCATTTTGTGTTTGCAAATTCTGTGCGGATGTTGCTAAAGGAAATGATTATTTGCTCAAATGTTCTCAATGTGAGAAAAAATGTAAGTAAAGATAGGTTTTCTGGTTACTGTTTCTACCCTTTCGAGTTTCTAGTGTCATGCTTCAAATTCTGTCCTCTAGTAACTGCAATTCATAACAGTACAACTTTTATACAGATCATTGGGAGTGTTATCAAGCTAGAGAATCAAAGCGTTGTGACATGAATAATTCCCCAAGTGGGACATTCTGTCACCATATTTGCAATGAGGTAATTCATTCGAAGTCTAGTACTCTAGCAATTAATTCAATGTTTCTTTCTTTTGTGTAAAGGTAGTGTCCAGCCAGCAGTACACATCTGGACTATTTCAGTATGCTACATTCCACCGGCACGGTACTGGATAACTCTGCCTATGAAAACATAGGCAAATGGGAAGAAATCACCAAAAGTTTTTTGTTTCTATTGGAATTTGAACATGGTCTCACATGATTTTCACTCACTTTCTTGACCGCTGAGCTGCATATTCAGATACCTCTTTTAATGTTTTTCTCATTGTGGCATAGTGAAAGAGTTGTACATTAAAGACCTTATAGGTTTATTAGCTACTAATGGTAACTAAGAGGCTTTTAAATTGAATTATAATTGAGAAGGTCTATGATAAATTGAAGAGGTTCATGAATGGTGCTAAAATGGATATTGATACACACTACACATGGAGTTTACTTCAAAACGAAGATGATGGCTCTGGCATCAATGCAGAATACGATTATCAAAGAACTGTGAGTCATTCCAAGCTAGCCGTGGCACGAAGACTTATGGAAGATTGTTTTGAGAAAATTATAGACAGGCATACTAGAATTGATGTTGTCAAAAGTGTGATCTACAACTGCGGGTAATCTACAATATCCTTGATCATATATTGCACAAAGGATATAAAAAATAATATAAACTCTATGTACTAATGGATAGTAATTATCATACTTCTTGCAGTTCAAATTTTAACAGGGTGAATTTCAGTGGATTTTACACTGCTATATTAGAAAATAAAGAGGAAATCATTTCTGCAGCATCTATAAGGTAGCTCTTTGACCAGCTTTGCCATCATATTGCCATTAGTATGTTTTCTTAAGCTTACCATCTAGTTAATAATTGAAGGATTCATGGAACAAAGCTTGCTGAGATGCCCTTCATCGCGACACATAAGGATTTTAGGAAAAGAGGAATGTGCAGAAAGCTAATGGTTGCTCTTGAATCGGTAAGAATATTGATTTATTTTTCACAGTAGCAGCATATTTTAACTTGTTATACCATGTAACTTGTCTTGTTTTCTAGGTAACTAATCTCACTTTCTATGGATGATTGATAGTGTAAAAGTTTATTTATACTGTCAGTGTATAGCAGTGCAGATTCTTTTGGTACTTCTAATAATTGCTTGGATAAGCACTTGAGCTAATGATCTAATAACTTGCTGCAGGCTCTTTGCTTTCTAAATGTAGAAAAGCTGGTAATTCCATCTGTATCAGAGTGCATAGGCATTTGGATTGAAAAATATGGTTTTCATCTAGTCCGCTCCCCACTACCAGAAGAATTGATGTTTCACAATTTACTAATGTTTCATGATGCAAGGAGGTTGCAGAAAAACCTCCTTTCATCCCCTTTGGCTAGGACATATCGCGCCAATTCTCGAGGTTTTTTCCCTCCCAACTAGTCTTTCTCCATTACCAAAAATGGAAAAACAAAATTATATGCCTAATCTTGACTTAATTGACGGAGAAGATATTAAGGATTAATGATCCCAACAAATTTGTAACTGAGACCTGATTTTTGTTGTTGCAGCTAGAGAGAGTGGAACTTCGGAGAAAACATCTAAAGAGCCAAGACCCTTTGACTTGAATGTTGAGCCATCTCAACGGGACCAGACTGCTAGCTGAATTGCATACCAAAAGCACCATATTTCCTACATTTATGCTGATTGGCATTTTAAATTTAGAACTGATCACTTAGCTAGTCATTTACTTTATAGTCATGCCTATAGACTAGTAGTATTTTGTTATATTGTTGTACTCCATATTTACTGGGTTTTCAAGATCATTGTTATTATGCTCGTTTATTTGTACTATAGAGTTTCAAGATCATTGATATGCTCAATTTTTTTTTCCAGTTTCGTTCTTTTTTCTTGAGGTTCATTAAGTGCTTGTTTTTTTGTTTAAACGTGAATTCATTTACATATCTTGATTAATGAACGTTTTCCAAATGAATACTCATGTTAGAGGCTGTCTTAGTGCCCTCCGCACAAGAAAATTAAAGACTCGACAATGCAAGAGATAGTTACATTTTTGTTTTCGAGCCCGAAAAGGACACCTCAAATTTGTGTATATACAAGTATTGAGTCAAAAGGGATTGTAAATACAGAGACACAAAACAAATTTAAGTAGCAAATTTCTATAGTCTTTAAATGGCACCTGAAATTGAAGAAGAGCATGTTGAGACACTTTCAGTGAACTACAACTACAAAATGCAAGTCAAAAACTTCCATATGGTCCGAGGAAGAGTGGCCGATACTAAAGTATGGCGTTTTCAGAGATTTAGACAATATTCCATTATTTAGGCTTAATGGTATTTGGGACAATCAAAAACTTTGTGAAAATGTCTGCCAAGTTATGGTGAAAGCAAGTGAATAATGGTGATTCTTTAAGCTTGTAGATCATGGGGTTCCAATTATTGAGAATTATACCACTGATCGATTGCATGAGCTTTTTGATCTTCCTATGGAACAAAAGCTTAAAGGTGGCATAACATCAAACTTGCCATTGGGTTATTATGGAGTAAAATACTTAAAAGGTCACTCAACTTTGAGAAATGTGTGACCAAAGTCACTTTGCTTTGAATTGTACTAATAAAGTCACTCAACTTAAGGTAATTCTCACCAAAAGTCATTGTAACCAGATTTTGCACAATCATCTCACCGAAAATCTGACATGGCATTTTTATTTTTAATTATATATACATGTGGCATACTTTATTTTCCATATAGGATTTTATAATAAGTTGAATTATTTTCTAAGGATTTGGAAAGTGTTCTTTTAAATTATTACAATAATAGAATATTGTGTCATTGCTAAATTTCTACGAGTACTGTCGAAATATTAGCTTTACTAGTCTTTCAAGTACTTAACTCTTTAATTAGTTATGGTTAGAATCATTATTTTTTTTCAAATCTATTAGTTAAATATATATTTTATATAATAGATAATAGGTAGATTAGTTAAATATAATAGATAGTTAAATATATATTTTATCTAGTGTCTCCATTTTCTCAAGTTCTTATTTGGATGAATGACACTTGGCCCTCCTTAAAACCAATATTCTAGATTTAATAGGGTAAATAAAGGTATTTAACTATGGTTTGGACAAAATATCTTTCTATTTCAAATTCATTTTATCTTAAAGAATCCTATAATTTAGCAGCAACAATTACATTAATTGTTAAACAAACTCATCTTGTTTTAGATATAGAAGTGCAGAAGATCTATGTGATTTCTATAAGTATTATGAATTGGTTGGAAAGTTTCTTTCCAAGATAAAATGTGAATAACTATGAGCAGAATATTAGGTACTATCTTCGCAACTAGTTTTAACTGATATGATAGTGTGAAAAGAATTTCTTCGTATATTGTTATTTGAGTAAATTGATATTATTAAATCTTGTCTTGTTAATTCTATTCCTTACGATGTTGTCACTTGCAAATAGTTTAACACTGTTTTTGGTTTTCTGTTATATGTTGAGATTGGATTAGCAAAAACAAAGTTTTATTAAAACAATAAATAAACGAAAATTTTGGAGACCGAAAAATAATTTAGGAGGAGGGATGAAATTTGCTGCTAAATTATAAGATATGTTAGATGCTTTGAATTTAAAATAGGAAGATATATTTTTCTAACCATGGTCAAACATTTAGTTTTACTTCATTAAATCTAGACCATCCATTTTGAAAAAGGAGATGGATCCGAAAAAATGTGGAAGAGAAATGAGTTATGGATTAAGAGTTGAGTTAATCAACTTATTATAAAATCCTACATGGAAAATAAAGTATGCCACATGTATATATAATTAAAAATGAAAATGCCATGTCAGATTTTCGGTGAGATGATTGTGTAAAATCTGGTTACAATGACTTTTGGTGAGAATTACCTTAAGTTGAGTGACTTTATTAGTACAATTCAAAGCAAAGTGACTTTAGTCACACATTTCTCAAAGTTGAGTGACCTTTTAAGTATTTTACTCGGTTATTATGCCTCAAATCCTGAGTATGAGCAAAACTTGCCTTGCGCTGAAATCTTGCAGCTACTTCAGTCACCAGAAATGGTTGTTGAATGAGGGAAAAAGGTCTGGTGAATAATACCACACATTTAGGTATACATACAACACCTTATATCCAATCTGTTTAATTTAATCTTCAATAACATCCTGATGTGAGAGCTTGAATCTTTTGATGTGCTTCCCAATTTGAATCTTTTAATGTGCTTCCAAGCGCAAGCAGTGGTGAAAATCCACTAAATTTCGATAGATATTAGATCGAACCCACAATTTTAAAAGTATAATGAATTTAGTGTTAATAACCTTAAAGGCCGAATCCCTCAAGTTAAAATCATGGATTCACATCTGCCTGGAAGCATGTGAAACTTCTTTTTGATGAAGAAATGCACTAACCCTGAGGGGTAGCTCACTTGGTAAAGGCCTGAGGACAAAGTCCTTTGGGTCGCCAGTTCGAGCCCCCTCAGGGCCACTGGGGGCATTACAAACCGGCCTTGTCTCCAGGGCCCCGTGGAACTAACTGGGTAATCGCATTGAAACAGCGGGACCTGGTGGGTACAGCTAGTCGGGTAACGCTAAGCGATATCCGGAAACCACGGTTAACAAAAAAAAAAAAAAAAAAAAAAAAAAAAAAAAAATGAAGAAATGCACTAAAATCTGATATTTGAACCTAGAGCCTCAGCTTGATGTAATTAATACTTAACAAGCTAAAATTGTGTGACCACTTCATTTAAACTTATGTTGTTAAAGAGAGTGTGCATTAACTTACTTAGTTTACTATTATAAACCAGCAATGCTACGATAGAGTACATGAAAGAAATGGATATATTGGGAATGATAATAATGGAGATGTTGGCTCATGGATTAGGCCTTGAAGATGACTTCTTCAGCAAGTACTTTGAAGAGGAGGCTACTATTGTTAGGAGCAGATATCCTCTTCCCCCCCCCCCCCCCCTCCCAGAGAAGATTGTAGGAACAGGGATCCATTCAGATCCTCAAACCTGAACCATATTCTCCCTCCCTCCCTCTCTCTCTTATGAGATCAAAAAGAAGAAATCATAATTACTAAATGACCAAGTTGAATTATTTTAAACGCATGGTTGGAATGACGGAAATCATTTTTCAAGAAAATATTTTTCCTGAGAAGTCATTTTGTTGATATTTTGTTTATAAAACATGTATTCCAAGAAGAGCATTTTCCGTCAAACATGAGAAAAGGAGGTCATCACGATTATCTCAAATAGTATTAATTTTGAAATCTTTTGCTCCAAGCAAACACCAGAAAACATACACCAAGAAAAAAAAAATCATGAAAAATGACTTGTACCAAAACACACGTTTTTGTATCCTTGAGTAAGGTACTAAACCTTTATTTTTCTCTAGCAGGCTTGAACAAATAGAAGGTTAAAAAGTGTTATACACAGGGCAGTGGTGAATAAGGAGAAGAAGACAATAGCATATTTCTTGAATCCAACAAGCAGTGCAACAATTGAATGCCCTCCTCAGCTTATTGATCCAGTTTCTAATCCAAGAAAACATGTACCTTTTACGCGGGCTGCAGGGGCGGATTTAAGTAGTGATCATAGGGTGCCACGGCACCCGCAAGCTTCGATCGAAATTCTGTGTATATAGGTGATATATATAAGAAAGTATAGAAATATTAAAAATGGCACCCTTTGTCACAAATGGTTCCCTGGTGCCAGTGGCAAAAGCTCTCATGTTTGGCCTTGTTATCTTGGGATCAAGCCTGCGCAGCAGCACCTTTTTGACTTCAGCAAAAACTCAGTATCACTTTTTTATATTTAAAGCACCTTTTTGACTTCAGCAAAAACTCAGTATCACTTTTTTATATTTAAACAAAGTTCTGAACAATAACGATGCGTATACGTTCAAACCAATGTGGCATACCCTCAAATGCTGGATCCGCCCCTGGCGGGCTGAACTGAGGCACCTTCTTTTGACTACCAAGAGGGTTAGGGCTAAGCTGTTGCCCTCAATAAATTCCTTATTTCTTAGTTGAAACTTGAGAATCCTTCATCATTGTCAAATCTGTGATTGGTATTCTCAACTAAGTAATATACACCTGTGTATATGATTAAGAAGTCCTGTGAATACGACCAAGGATGAAATTTCCATTTTGAATTGACACTTGGGAATGAGAATTTATTTAGTCACATTTCTTTTCAAATCTACTATATACTCCTTTATGTGCATGTCTGAATTCAGATCCTTTCTCCTTCTTCCCTACTTTTGGTCAAGCATGTGAAAGTACTTTCATTGATGGTGATGGTAATTGGTAATGTTTAAACCCAGGATCTCTATTCGATGTTTAGATACTATATCGGAAAATGTACAGTTAAATAAACCTCCCAATATCATACTGATATGACAGGGGTTCGAATGTCAACATACGGATTCAAATACAGCTCTAGCTAGCGTTTGGACATAGATTCCCAAATAATTTTTGGAAAACATTTTTTGGGTGAAGTTTGATATGAAAATGAAAAAATGTTTGGACATAATTTTTGGAACAAATTTTACTTTTTGGTTTGAAAAACATAGAAATATAAATTAGACCCATAAGTTCTAAAAACATTAAAAAAATACCCAATTCAATCAAACCAATCTTGCTAGAACTATTAGTCAATATAGGAGATGAGAGACCTTATATAGAAGCTAGCATTTACAATTGTAAAGAAAAACTCATACAAATCAAGCAAAATAAATCTAAAGCATTTCATAGATCAAGCAAAATATTAGCAAATTTCAGCTAATTACCTTAAAAATGTCTTCCAAGTAAATTGCCACAGATTGGCACAGCAATTCTAGAGTGATTTTTCAGTTTATAGAGGAGGCCAGAAAACCAACGTGAGTTTAATGAGGAAACCATGGCAGATAGGGTTAGGTAGTGTTTTAATGAGGGAACCAACTGAGTTTAATGAATGTGGGTATTTTTACAAATAATGAAACTTTGGGTGTAAAAGAAGTAGAACAAATTTGTAACGGTAAGATTTTTTGGCACAAAAAGACCTCAATACCAGTTTTTGGTTTTTTGGGACTTTTTGGCACAAATTTTGCTCTAAATGCATAAACAAACAGTTTTTGGGAGAAAAACTCCCAAAAATTCCTCCCAAAAAGTATAAACAAACGGGTCCCTAATATTAGTCTTACTAGCTCGCTGAGCATTACACAGGTAATGTAATCAATTAAGGAAAAACAAATCGCCATCTTTTCTAAAGCAGTTCCTGAATGGCTATCATTAATGCTACTTATTACTTTATTACTAATGCTACTTGACAATAATATAAATAGGCACAAGGGAAGGGAAATAAAGATTACAAGATTAGAAGCTACCACTATAAGATCCTTAAAGAGAAAAGGATTATCCAACATTCGATAAACCACTTCTGCTACTGATGCCCTGGAAACCGTAGCTACTGGACACTAATTCAAATAGGCACAAGACCAAGGCAAACTAAACTTACAAGATTAGAAGCTGCCATAAGATCCTTAACAAGAAGGATCATTGAAAAACTTGAAATCCACTTCTACTGGTTTCACTCAGTTTCCATGCGCGCCATGAAACTTCTGCATGCGACGCAGTTTCCACTTGCTGTCATGTTCGTGGAACAGTTATACCTTATAGAGCCACAGCTTATAAGAGGATTAATGAAGTAAGGGTCCCTGCGATGTAATATCCGGAAGATCAGAACTGATGGAGAACTTCAACCATCTCTTCTTCTCGATAAGCTTAAGACATGGTTGCATCACCAACCCAATTGCTATGGCAACAAGGCTTATGATCAGGACTTTGATTGAAGATAAGGCCAACACGACACAGATGAGAATGGCTGGAGGTATACACAACAGGATGGCTGCAACTGTTCCCCCAGGTATCTTGAATGGACGTGGTGCATTGGGGAGCTTTATTCTTAACCGTATAAATGCTATAAATTCCAAGATCATTCCAAAGCAATACAAGAAATTTTCTGCTGCTACTATCTCCTGAAAGCTCAGCCAAGAAAGTAAAATCACACCAGAAGCTGAGAAGAGGATTCCAAGTAAAGGAGTTCCATAACGAGATCTCTTTGCGAAGAACTCAGGGAGCATCCCCCTCTCTGCCATACCAAGTAACTGAAAAGAGTCACTGCTCATCTCAGCCACAAACATCCCCATATTTGACATTGCAGCAGCCCCTTGAACCCAAACTCTAAGCCAGACTCCACCCAATAGTTTCGCAATATCAGAGAAATAGCCGTCAGTCCACAAGTCACGCTGGAGGGGAACCGCTCCAGTACCAATCAGCAAAGGGAAAAAATATGACAGAACAACTAGAATCACAGCATAAAAAAGAGCCTTAGGCAGAGTCTTCTTTGGGTTATGTACTTCTCCAGCAAGAGTACTTATCGAGTCCCAATAATTCAAATTCCAAAAGAGAGTATTCAGATACAAGTTCCAATCAACACTCTGTACATCTGCAACTAACCATCTTTCAGGCATTAATTTGGGAATCGAAATAAGTCCCATAACAACAAAAGGAAGGATAGACAATATACCAAGCGAAACAGCAACCCATCCTACAATAGTTAAACCTCTGTAGTTCATATAAGTGAGAACCATTGTAAGGGCCAAAACCGCTACAATTCTTGGAAGTCCTCCGCCTAATGCAGGGATGGCTGATTTAACGTAATCTAGGAACAAAACGGGGTAGAGTGCATTGTCGATGACTCCACTCAGCCATTTCATCCAACCTTGTTGAAACCCCCAATATGGACCTAAAGCAGATGAAACCCACACAACATAACCACCGTTTTCAGGGAACATGGTGCCCATTTCAGCTGTAATAAGTGCCTCTGGGACACTCCATATGAATGGGAAAATCAAGAACCCCAAAAGAGCAAGAAGAGGACCAGCTGCTTGCACAGTGTCCTCAACACCAAAAGGACCACCAGAAACCTCATAGAAAATGAGGAAAATTAGAGGCAAGACTGAAACTTTGTTAGCATTCTTTGCTCTAGGAGATGGAACCTCATTAATCCTAATGTAATCTGCATCATCATACCCTCCCATTGGAATTGCAGTTTCTCTATGAGCTGAAACTCTCAATTTCTGCAGTTTTCAACAAGTTTCAAGTTACAGAAAACAATCGCACACATAATCATCATACTTCAGCCAACACAACACAAGAATTATCACATACTAGCTAACTAAAAAAGGCAGCCCATTGTACAAAGCATCCTGCGATCACGAAGGGTCGGGGGAAGGGCCGCACCTCAAAGGTGTGATGTACGCAGCCTACCCTGATCAAGCATTCGTGGTTGTTTCAACGGCTCGAACTAGTGACCTATAAGTCATAGGGAGACAATTTTACTAGTTGTTCCCCTTCACATACTAGCTAACTACATGAATAAAATAAAAGAACCAATTTTTAACATTTGATAACAAGGTGGCTGTTTCATCGGCTTGAACCAGACAACTTTACCAGTTGATCCCGTTCACATACTAGCTAACTACAGGAATAAAATAATAAAAAGAACCAAATTTTAATATTTGATAACATGGGTCAGCAAAAAATACAGTTACCAAAACAATACTAAAACAATTAATAATAAGAGATTTACACAAAGGGTCGTCTTAGTTTTTCCTACACATAAGCATAGAAGAGTAAAAATCCAATCTTGAAAAGAAAAGAAAAATCCCATCTACCTATTTTGCATGCATTAGATCAGAAACAGGATAGAAAACATAAAAATTTCAAATTTATAGCAATAAAAAAAATAAAGAAAAGAAAAAGATAGAGAAGGGTAAAGAGAATAAGACCATGAAAGAAAGGTAAATCAATTAGGCAATTACAACATTTGTAGCCCTTAAAAGTTAATGCAAGATTTATGAAGCAGAAGCGTTTTGATGATTGATTGGAACCCAAAGAAGTTGATAGATCGAAGGTATCGCTCCTGAGTAGTTGCAGTCGATTTCAGAGGGGGAAGTTTGGGGGGGGGGGGGGGGGGTTTGAAAGTGAAGTGTCAGTTATGCGCCATTATGTACTAATACTACTCCTTATTAACAGTTTAAAAAAAAATGAAAAGGGAGAGAAGGGGACTACCTAATAGCTAGCACGAATGTACAAAATAAGAACCGGCATGTACCAAATACACTATGATCGTCACAGAATTCATAACACACTCTGTGATAATATCACATATGATAATACTAATATAATGGAAGAATATA
This sequence comes from Petunia secreta, assembly GCA_029990175.1. Lineage (NCBI taxonomy): Eukaryota > Viridiplantae > Streptophyta > Magnoliopsida > Solanales > Solanaceae > Petunia > Petunia secreta. The sequence goes on from JARKIP010000035.1 coordinate 65,212,832, forward strand.
AAGGCTAGAAAAAAAAGTGGAATTATACAATCAACACTTTCTTTTACAAGTGATGAAATGGCATATGTAAAAAGGCTCAAGAATTATAACTTGTTGTAGTAAAACTATTGGTCCTCTATCTTGATCATATATGCTCTCCAGCATGCTTAGAACCTTTTGATTTTGTGCTCCGAGCAGGTTGTACTCTAGTAGGCTCAAGCGGAAGTCTCTGCCTCTTCACTCGCTTTATAGATTTTTCTTTAATCTTCCTTGGTGACAAATTACTTTTTCGAGCTACTTGAGGAAAATTGTGAGCCGTAGATTCTTCATCCTCTTACTAATAACATATATCTTATTCGTCTTCTGAGAAATTATCTGGAATACCTGAATTGCCTTCAAGAGCCAAGGGAATATTATTAGGTGGAAAGCTTTGTTGCTCAAGAAGGCTTTGGTATCATGCAGGTCTATTAGATCAATTAGCTCTTTGTCAGAGAGTAACTTCTTTGAATGAGAAACAACCTGTATCAACGACTTGGGCTCAAATATAGGAGCATCCACATTCAACGATTTCTTACCGATAGAGCTTGGAGTTTGTAACTCTTTAACATCAACAGAATTACCTTTACACAACAATTCAAGTTGAGCCGTTGGTATGAGGTTATTCCTTGAATATTCCGACAAAGCCAAATTTTTAGGTTCAAAGTTCAAACTATCAACATATGAAGGAACACTTTGAGCCTGCTTGTTCACCTCACAAATTTCTTTTCCAGCTTCAATAATCCAAGCCAAGGCTGCTGCATTAGAAGTAGCGGCATCATCAACCTATTCCAAAGCTAAAACAGTTTGTTGCAAAGGCAAAGCTGCAGCTGTTCCATTGATTTTCATAGCTATGTTGGACTGATTTTTAACGTTCCCAGCAGGAGTTAGAGCTGCTTAGCCCTTTAACCCTGTCTCATATACCATAATAGGTCTATCGTTACTAAAACAGAAGCAGGTGTTGTACTATTCCTGACTGCACTGGGATTAGTAGGAGAAGCTGCATTAATTTAAATAGCTAAAGCATCACTTCTCCTAACTAAATCTGGAGTAGCATGAACCTCAGGTTTCTCACTAAAGTCTAGATAAACTACTATAGCCTTTCCTTCGATTTGATGAATTGCAGAAACCATATCAAACCCAACACGAGTAGGAAAAGGAACTGTCTACTTCACTGAAACGTCATTAGCATGTTTTCCTACTTGTTATAATCTGAGCACCTCTTAAGGACACTAGAAGGGGGGTTGAATAGTGTCTACATATTTTTCTTTACAAGGACTCGATTCTTCTAAGTCAAGAACCAGTTTGCACTTAGACACCACCACACACACAATCAGAAGGCACAAGGAATATGGTGTTTTTACGTGGAAAACTCCTTGCTCAAGGGAGAAAACCACGACCCACACTCTGGGATTTTAGAACTCAATCCACTAACACAAAGAGCAAGTTTCTGATTACAAGACTCTGTAACCAAGGGGCTATACTCTAGACCCTAATCACTCAACAAAGCTAAACTATAGCTTTACAAAGTAACCTCTGAAAAGTTCACCTAACACAATTGCTTCTAGGATAAGCTGATAGGTAAAAATAATGATCACACAAAACCAAGACAACTTACAAACCAAGAACCTAGACAGAATATCTAGACTCAAACTTATTAACTCCACCAATTGTCTTGCTCAGTTATCTCACATTGAAAGTTGCTGAATCGCCTTTGTATGCTCTCAACGCTCTATGGCTTAATAACTGAATTACGGCTGCATCAACTGCTTGTATTTATATGGGCATCAAAACCCTAGTTGAGTTCCACATGGAAACCTTGTAATTATGGTAAGACAAGATTCCTTGTGACTCTTTCCTTGTTCAAGTCCAACTCTTATTCGTACTTCGAAGACATAGCCTGGGCACCGCCTCTTTTAGTCTGACTAGGATGCATACTTATTCACGCGCCACTACTCTTAGTTCTGCAGGGATTTGCAATTCTCAAATCTTTTCGATCAGTCGTGCCCTTCTATACAAGGACCAGGTTCTCCTCTGGAATCACTGGTTCCTTCTCGTTTGTCATTCTTCAAAACCTTTCCTCAACAAATTCCCCCTTTTTGATGATGACAAACAAATGTTGCCAAAAAACCTAAATAGACAAAATTTCCAAAAACACAAAAACAGAAAAACAGTTTGAAAAATTTAAAACAGATGAGTTAGGTCACAAACACCCCAACATTTCCTTCTTCCCCATTTGGCATCATCGAAAAGATTCAAACACCTGCAGGAACTAGTTAGTACGATTAGTCTGGAGCACAAGGCAAACAAGTCAGTTAATGTAAACACACAGAAATAAGGCTAAGGGCCCAAATAGAACCAGATATAATAGAACAGACCCAAAGTAAGTAAAGAAATTTAAAAACCATCCAGCCAGGGCGTGACAAGCCACACAGCCCTAGTAAAAGTACACAACATAAAAAGATTGTCTTAAAGTCACATATCAAGGAAGGACAAGAAGAGATAAGGAATGGTAGTAATCAAGGATAGGGAGGAAAAAAGGTAGGACTCGAGGCTTTAAATTGAAGTGCTTGACAAGTGCCTCAAGGTTCTTCGAATTCTTGGCCCTCTCCATCACCAGCTCGGCCTCATACTTGTGGCACTCAATTTTCAAGCGATCAATCTCTTGATCCTTCAATTCAAGCTTCCTCTGCAGCTCAGCATTCTTAGTGTTGACTTCAAGAACATGATGTTCTAATTCTTTGACTGCTGCTATCGCTTCCTCTAGTCCATAGTCCTCACTTTCTTCTGACTGCTCCTGCTTAACCTGTACTGGTTTCTTGGAAGCTCTCTGTTCTTTGAAGAAATCACAGCTTTTCAGCACATTATGCCCAAACATTTTGATGAACGGTGGGCTTTTTCCTTGCTTCAAAAGGAACCCCAAAATGCTCAAGAACCTTCTGTAGGATGTAGGAATGCACCAAGGAATGTGGCTTCTGATCAGTGTCTGCAATCCTTTTTATATGTCTGATTATCAGACCAAGTAAATTTATCCTCACTCCCCTGTCCAGCAGGTCCATATAGGTCAAGTCAAGGGCACTGGCCTCACTGTTCCTTTCTCCCCTTGGCAATAAGAACCTATGCACAAACTCGAACAACAACTGATGAGCCGGCTCCATTTCATTCTTGTCAACCTTTCTCTCTTTCCTGACCTTTGTTTTCCCTGAGAATTTCTTCACAACACTCAGGGGAGTAACTCCATCTGTTCTTTTTGGCCATTTTAACTTGACATACCTGCAATATCCCTCAGCAGGCACATCAAGTATCACTCCCAGTTCTGTCCTTCCAAATTCAATCTTAACTCCCTTCACAACAGAGAATACTCTCCTAGCAGCAACCTTGCAATTTGTGTAGAACTCCATGATTTCATCAGAATACAATAGCCTGTATCTGTTGCAAAATAGACCTAACCACCCTTGATCCTCTACCTTCCTGAGTAAGGGTTTCATGTGGTGCTCCTTCACATCACTCAGGATGCTCCCAGCCAATACCTAGTGTTTTGCAAAGAAGGCTGTTCTGTCGACCTCTTCAGAGTCTTTTCTCTTCTTTTTACTTTCCAACTCACTATCTGTATCTGAGTCACCGGGTTCCACATAGCTTCCAGCTTCATCACTCTCTTCTTTGGCTTCAACTTTCTTTTCCTCATTCTTCTTCTTTTCCTCCAATTCTCTATCCCTCACATTCTTGACTGTCTTTTCCAGCTTATCAACCTTTGCTAACTGCTGCTTCAAAACTGACCTTGTTGCCACCCTTCTTAAGGAAGGAGCTGGCTGAGCAACAGTTTTGCCATCACTCTCAGTCCTCTCCTCCTCACTAGATTTATCCACAAGTATGCTTTTGGGCACAGACTTTCCCCCTTTCAACAATCTCCTTCTCTTATCAACTTCTACTTTTGTCTTACTTACAAAAACAACCTCCTCCTCTTCATCACCCTCTTCCAACAACTTTTCATCTTCCACCCCAAATTTTCTTTTTGCACTCTTTTTTTTTTCTTTTCTACAACTTTCTCATTTTCACCATTTCCCTCCAGAGTTTTCTCATCATTTTCCTCATCAGAGTCAGTCCATTTAAGTTCTGCATCATCAGCCACAATAGGATCTGAGCGAGAACCAGGTGCTTCACTCAAGTCCTTTACAGCCTCAGCAGAACTAGGTCCTCCAACAACTGGACCTTCAAGTACAGATATATCATGAACTCCCTCAATAGGAACTGCCCCCAAACTAGGTTCACTGACATGTTCCTTTTGGGATTCAGTAGAATCCTCTTCTCTCAGTCTTTCTATCACCTTTTCAACTACATCAACCTCCAGCACATTCTCAGTTACTAAGGGCACATGAAAACTAGACTTATGCATAAGTTCCTCATGAACAACCTTCAAGTTCTCCTCAACTACATTCCCCCTATCAGACATTCCACACACTCTATTTCTTTTTACAAATTTCATCTAGTCCCTTCACCAATGCTTCAGTGCTCAATTTTTCAGGACTATTTACATCTTCTAAAGCAGTAGAATCAGGTAGAGTAAGGTTATGTGTTACCTCGACTGGTTTTTCAGAGGAAACTGGTTCCGCCGGCATAGGAGATGAGGATCTCACAACCGTCTTCTTGACACCTTTTTTCCCTGATCTTTTGAGAAATTTTACCCTAGCTTTGACGATTCTCTCCGCAAGAATAGATGGAGGAGGTTTGGGAGTATATTTCTTGGACGTTAAGGTTTCTAAAGTCTTAGCAGGCGAAGCAGAGGACGATTGTGCATGAGACATGGCGAATTTTGGTTAGGGTTTCTGAAAATCTTTCGACTTTTAGAGAGAGAAGAAGAATAGTGTAAGGAGGGATTTTTGCGAGTGTGAGTTTCTATCTCTATCAATTGTGTAGATGAGAATAAGTAATGGGTTCAGAGGTTTTCACTAGGGAAAGGTGCTAATAATGACTAAAAGGCAGAAAGCAGCTTTTGAAGTTTTGAAAACCGGGAAAAGTGACTGATTTGACGGTTACATAGACTTACCCAAATAAGGTCTTTTTAACTGAGTGGGGTCAGGTTAAGTCTAGTAGAAGTCTAACCACAAAAGGAATTTATTCCTATAATCAAGGACGCCTACAAGAACATGGGAACCCTCCCTTGACACACGCATAATTGACAATCAATTTCAGTTATGACACTTAATATAAATAGCTGTGTAGTTGTACCTAGACATGGTTCCTCATGCTTGTATTGGTTCCTTCTACGTACCTTGTAGGTTCTTTCATGGGAACACATTAGCCCAACCTGGTGCTAATCAACTGACCAAGTACACTTAGTAAAGTACAAAATTTAGACTGGACAATAATGACAATAGTTACACACAGATTGCTGAACACTTAACTAACCAATCATTGGGGAACAAATGATGAGTCTTCCGTGTATTTTCGTCATCCCTAACTCCAACCTATTCCTCTCAAACTGAACCTTGTTCAGTGTTTTGGTAAAGATGTCAGCAATCTGATCATCAGTCCACAGAAAATAGGCACGACTCCACATTTAATGCCAAAGTCCTCCAGCTGCTGTTTGATCCATAGCAATTGTGAGCAGCAAGATGCAACTGCTACATACTCAGCTTCAGCAGTAGATAAGGCAACTAAGTTGTGCTTCTTGTTACCCAAGAGACTAAGCAGGGACAAATAAAAATGTGCCATTCCTGAAGTGCTCTTCCTGTCCACCAAGTAACCTGTATAATCTGCATCAGCAAAACCAATTAGTTCAAAAGACCTCCCCTTGGGTATCATAGACATAGATCCTGAGTTCCTTTCAAGTATCTCAAGATCCTCTTCACAGCCGTCAAATGTGATTCCTTAGGCTTGGACTGAAATCTAGCACACAGTCCCACACTGTATACAATATCAGGTCGACTGGCTGTGAGATAGAGAAGTGAACCTATAATTTCTCTATATTTTCTCTCATTTGTAGAAGGACCTAGTTCATCTATATCTAGCTTGGTTCCAGGAGCAATAGGAGTAGTCATTTCTTTTGCTCCTTCCATGTCAAATTTCTTCAGAAGTTCTTTGACATATTTTTGTTGATGAATCATGGTTCCTTCAGGGGTCTGTTTTTTCTACAATCCTAGGAAGAAATTGAGTTCTCCCATCATGCTCATTTCAAATTCACTGCACATTAATTCAGCAAATCCTTTGCATAGCTCCACATCAGTGGCTCCAAAAATGATATCATTAATATATACATGAACCGCTAACAGATTCTTTCCTTTATTCTTTAAGAATAGTGTGTTATCAATCTTTCCCTTTGTAAAACCATTCTTCAATAGGAATCCTGATAATCTTTCATACCAGGCTCTTGGAGCTTGCTTCAGTCCATAGAGTACCTTATCCAGTTTGTAAACATGATCAGGAAATTCACTGTTCACAAAACCTGGTGGCTGTATTACATAGACTTCTTCATTCAGATACCCATTTAAGAAGGCACTCTTCACATTCATCTGATACAGTGTGAACTCCATGTATGTAGCAAAGGCAATCAATATTCTAATGGCCTCCATTCTTGGCATTGGTGCAAAAGTTTCATCATAGTCAATTCCTTCTTCCTGACTGTATCCTTGGACTACCAATCTAGCTTTGTTCCTTGTTACTATACCATGCTCATCCAGTTTGTTTTTGAACACCCACTTGGTTCCAATTATTGATCTGTCCTTCGGCATAGGAACCAGGTGCCACACTTTGCTTCTTTCAAATTGATGAAGTTCATCCTGTATGGCTAGAACCCAATCTGGATCTTCTAGGACTTCTTTTACATTCTTTGGTTCCAAAGATGACAGGAAAACAAAGAATGCACAAAAGTTCTTCAAGGCTGATCTGGTCATAATCCCAGTATCCTATTTAGATAATACATTCTCCAAGAGATGAGAACTTTGGTGCTTCCATGGCCTGGGTTGGATGTGACGAGAAGAACCTTCAGCAACACTTTGGGTAGGTTCTTCCTGACTTGTTAAATCACCAACTTCATCTGATGTTCCCCCTGTCATATTGACTCCTTGTTCTCGTGAAGTTGAATCCTCACATGATTCTTCCCCGTCTTTTGGATCTTCAGAGTTAGTTACACTATCTTCTCGAGTAAGGCCAATTGCTTGATCATCTGCTTCATTTTCATCTACTGCCTTATCAGATTCATCAAATACCACATACATACTTTCCTCCACTGTTTGGGTTCTCTTATTAAACACTTTGTATGCTTTTCTTTGAGTAGAATAACCAAGGAATATTGCCTCATCACTTCTAGCATCAAATTTTCCCAATTTCCTTTCCGTTATTGTGGACAAAATATTTACAACCAAAGGGTCTCAGGTGTGCAATATTTGGTTTCCTTCCTCTGAGCAGCTCATATGGGGTCTTGTCAAGAATGGCTCTTATGGAGCATCTGTTCAGCAAATATCATGCAATGTTTATTCCTTCAGCCCAGAAGTTTCTTGCAAGACCACTTGACAGCAGCATAGTCCTTTCCATATCCTCCAAAGACATGTTCTTTCTTTCAACTACTCCATTCTGCTGTGGAGTTCTTGGTGCAGAGAAGTTATGATCAATGCTGTACTTTGCACAATAATCAGAAAATTTGGAGTTTTTAAGCTCTGTTCCATGATCAGATCTAATGTTATCAAAGGCTTCATCTTTGGACGCCAAGAACAGAGTCCATGTGTACCTAGAGTAGTCATCAACAATTACGAACACAAATCTCTTTCCTCCTCTGCTCCTGACTCTCATAGGTCCACACATATCCATATGTATCAATTCTAGTGGTTTTGATGTGCTCACCACCTTCTTTGATTTAAAGGATGATCTCACATGCTTCCATCTTACACAAGCCTCACACATTTTTATGTTTTCAAATCTCTTACTAGGCAATCCACGAACCAGCTCCTTTGATACTAGCTTGTTGAATTGTGTGAGACTTGCATGACCCATTCTCTTGTGCCACAATTGAGAATTACTTTCTTGCACATTCAAGCATGTTAAATTGTTTTCAGGCAGTGATTTTAGTGAAGTTTTGTACACATTTTTCACCCTTTTTCCTTCCATAACAATTTCTCCACTCAGTAGGTTCTTTACAATACATCCTACAGAGGAGAAGCTCACTTCATTTCCTCTATCACACAGTTGAGAGATACTCAGAAGGTTGTGTCTGAGACCATCGGCACAGTACACATTATCAATTGCATGATCCAGAGTTCTCCCAACTTTTCCAATTCCTACGATCTGACCACTTTTTCCTCCTCCAAAGGCTACACTGCCTCCTTGAAATGCTGCGAGTGAGAGAAAGTTTCTTCTATCTCCTGTCATGTGCCTTTAACGACCGCTATCAAGAATCCAGCTTGGGTTTTTTGTCCCTCACTCCAGCCTGCAGAACAGATTAAAGGTTAGCTTTATGAACCCAGGCAAGCTTGGGTCCCTTCTTATGAGAAAATGGATAAATCAAATTCTTTTTAGCCCACTGAGGTAGAACACTTCTTTTATTCTTGGTGTTTGCCTTACTTGCACTCATGCACCTTTGTCTGTAATGTCCAGTTTCACTACAGAAGGTACATAACATGTTACAAGGCAAACCCATATATTTGCTTTTAGGGTTATATGGAGGCAGTGGTTTCTTGAATCCTAGTCTTTGTTTTCTCTTGTTCTGATTTTCAAGGACCCAGTTCATTGCCTCAGAAGACTTGTTCTAATTTGTTAATCTGGTAAGCTCATAGTTAGATTTTTCAACCTTTTGATTCAAAATCTTGTTCTTTTCAGTTTCCTGGTATAGGATCTCATTTGTTCTTTTAAGTTTATTTTCAAAAAAGGTTTGAACTTCACTTATCATTTGCTTACCATTTACCCTCTCCTTTAACTGATTTAGCTCCAATTCCAGTTCTGTGATCTTAGATTTTGACACAAGAGTCTGCCCTTTCAAAATGGCATTTATTTCTTCCAGTTCAATGTTTTGTTCTTGAATACTCTTGTGTTTAGTTTTGAGATCACTTATGTCTTCAGTTAATTTATTTTTCTCAATGTTCTCCTTTTTATAACTCTCAATCAAAGGTGGCAGTAATTAAAATCAAATTTTCAGTGGAGTATGTATGCAAATTTTCTTTAAGATCAGATAGACATACCTCTGCTGAATGAGCGGCTTCTTGTCCATCAGTTGCTATAAGAGCGGAGTCCTTCTTTTGGTCATCTTCTGAGTACATCTCTTTCAGCTTTTCCCATACTTCTTTGGCAGACTTGTGCTCAAGTATCCTTCCTAATACATCAGTAGTCAGCCCTCTCCTCAGGTATAATTCAGCTTTGGAATTTGCCTGTAACCAGTCTAGGTCTTGAGGATCTAGTTATTCTACCTTCTTTGGAACCAGAACCCCGTTTGATGTTCTCTTTACAGGAACATGAGGTCCTCTTTTCACAATCAATCGGAGATTGTAATTCATTGCTTGAAGGAAGTTTTTCATCTGTTTCTTCCAGTACCTGTAGTTTGTCCCGTTAAACACAGGTGGCTTTGATGGATCTCTTCCTCCTCTGAACTACTGATGATCTTCTTCATCTAAACCAACATCTGACAACCCCATCAGCGCTAGTGGAGATTCATCTCCAGATTCCTTCTCAAGATCAGATTCACTGTCAGTAGGTCCCCATGTAGCATAGAAAGCTTCCTTTTTCTTCCTTCTTTCTGCTATGAAGTTTGGAGGTCGTCTAACCTTCTTCTTTTCTTTGTCATTCTCTCCTGACACCTCTTTTTCCTTCTCCTTTGTTGCTCTATTTTTCATCCATTCTATTTCCCACATCGGACAATCCACGACAACATGGTCCTTCTTGAAGCACTTGAAGCATCCTAAGTAATCAGGACTGTCAACTATACTCTTTCTTCCAGAGTCCTACTTGTTATTTCTTTTGAAACCTTTGAACTTTCCCAAGTTAAACTTCTGTGTTAAGGCACTAACCATTGCTGCTTCAACTGATTGCAAATCAACATAATCATCAGTTTCATCAGTTGCTTCGAGTGCAAGGGTCTTGTCCTTATTGAGAGCTGGTTTAGTTTTTAAATCATTCATCATCTCGTGTGTTTTCAAACTTCCAACCAGTTCTTCAAGTTTGATGGATCTGAGAGATTTGGATTCAATGATAGCAGTCATCTTGGGTTCCAAGCCTCAGGTAACACATTCAGAACCTTATCCACCATCTCTACTTTAGGCAACTCCATATCTAGGGATCTCATCTCATTAGTGATAATGGTCAACCTGGTCATCATATCCTAGATTGATTCCTTCTCCCCCATAGAGAACAACTCGATTTTTCTTTTCAGCATTTTTCTCTTGGAGTCCTTCACTTCAGTGGTTCCTTCATGTGCAACTTGCAAGGCATCTCAGATTTCCTTAGCAGTCTTGTAAGATGATACTCTAATAAACTCCTCAGGGCCAAGACCACAAATTACCAGACGTTTGGCTTTGTGGTTCTTTTGAATCATCATATAGTCCGCCTCATTGAACTCCTCTTTTAATTTAGGTTCTTGTCGGGCAGCAGCTCCTTCTCCAACTATTTTGTAGGAATTAAATTTCCTTCAGATACTATAAGCCAGAGATGGTAATCTTCAGCACAAATGTAGTTCTCCATTCTGTTTTTCCACCAGGCATAGAACTGCCCATTGAACTGTGGGGGTCTTAGAACTGACTGTCCTTCAGTGATGGCAGGTGGTGCACTCATGATTCTGATCCTTCTCAAGGTGTTAGCCTAGCACGAGAAGACCTGCTCTGATACTACTTGTTATAATCTGAGCACCTCCTAAGGACACTAGAAGAGGGGGTTGAATAGTGTCTACCGATTTTTCTTTACAAGGACTCGATTCTTTCTTGACTTACCAGTTTGCACTTAGACACCACCACAAACACAATCAGAAGGCACAAGGAACATGGTGTTTTTACGTGGAAAACTCCTTGCTCAAGGGAGAAAACCACGACCCACACTCTGGGATTTTAGAACTCAATCCACTAACACAAAGAGCAAGCTTCTGATTACAAGATTCTGTAACCAAGGTGCTACACTCTAGACCCTAATCACTCAACAAAGCTAAACTCTAGCTTTACAAAGTAACCTCTCTAAAGTTCACCTAACACAACTGCTTTTAGGATAAGCTGATAGGTAAAAACAATGATCACACAAAACCAAGACAATTTACAAACCAAGAACCTAGACAGAATATCTAGACTCAAACTTGTTAACTCTACCAGTTGTCTTGCTCAGTTATCTCACGTTGAAAGTTGCTGAATCGCCTTTGTATGCTCTCAACTCTCTATGTATGAATAACTTAATTACGGCTGCATCAACTGCTTGTATTTATATTGGCATCAAAACTCTTCTTGAGTTCCACAAGGAAACCTTGTAATTATGGTAAGACAAGATTACTTATGACTCTTTCTTTGTTCAAGTCCAACTCTTATTCGTACTTCGAAGACACAACCTGGGCACCGCCTCTTTTAGTCTGACTAGTATGCATACTCGTTCATGCGCCACTACTCCTAGTTCCGCAGGGATTTGCAACCCTCAAATCTTTTCGATCAGTCGTGCCCTTCTATACAAGGACGAGGTTCTCCTCCGGAACTACTGTGTCCTTCTCGTTTGTCATTCTTCAAAACCTTTTCTCAACACTTCTTTAATCCCAGCTTCCTTAATTCCTTCAGCCTGTAACGTTGTTGCACCAGTCTTCTTTTCCTGCTTATCATCAATCTGCAACTCACATTTTTCCCAGACTTTTATTGATACCGTAACAACTCTGGGGCTTGATCTAATATTATCTACTGGACCCAATGTATCAGTAGCTTCAACAAGGTGTTCCATTTTTGTTGAAGGATGAGTTTTGAAGATGACAAAGGACCTGGTGCTAAGTGGACCATGAAAAAGTTCACAGTTGAATGGAGAAGACCAGCTGTTCAACGAGCTGATCAAGTCAGAGTTGAAAAAGGAAAAAAGAGAACGACTGGAATCAAAGTTTCAATCCTACCGGAAGTAGAAGAAGCTAGAGGCGATGCTGAGAAGGACGCGGTTCCTAAACGATGATGGATTGGAAAATAAGGCAAATTAACTTAGGAACAACTTTTTATTGATCCGTTTGAATCATTACTAAACTAAAATAGCTTCCTCAATCGTTTTAAATAAGGAAATATGGGTAACCTTGTTTAAACTGATTTCAAAGAGGAAAAGGATTCCTAAACTTAGTTGGATCCGGCTAAGTCTAGTTCCTATGTATACAAGTTAATTTGACCAGAATCAGGATGCACAAAAGAGATCTTAACAGAGCATATCAAGTACAATCAGATTGTGAGAAGCTTTGTGTGCAAGAACAAAAACTGAGCAGCAGAACCTTACGAAGGAGTAGTTTCATAGATAAGTCTGTTGTTTTAGTTTCTTTGTTATAGGCTATTGAGTTATAATCTATTCGCTTGGTTAGAAGCATATAGTAGAGATTACTTGTTGAGGTTAAGTAGAGGTAACCTTACCAGCTAACGTGTGGCTTGGAAGGTTCTAGATACTAGGGGGTTCTAGTTCCTTGATTACATTACGTTGTAGTCTAAAACTTGCTCGGGTTTTCCTTTAGTGGAAGAGTTGAAATCCAAGAGTTTGGGTCGTGGCTTTTTATCTCTTGAGCAAGGATTTTTCCACGTAAAAATCTCTGTGTTTTTTAGATTTCCACAATTTGTTTAGTTTCAGAGATATGTGAAACTTGCAAGGAACCTGGTTCTTTGTGAGTTAGGCGCAGAAAGTTAAAAGCAAGTTTTAGGTTTAAAAATAGGGTAAGGACACTATTCACCCCCCCCCTAGTGTCTTACAAAGGTGCACCAAGTGCCACAAGTGGTATCAGAGCAGGTTCTCTCAAAGAAAGATTAACATCTTGAGAAGGATCTGAACAATGAGTGCACCACCGATAATCACCGAAGGACAATCTATCAACAGGCCTCCTCAATTCAATGGCCTATATTATGGATGGTGGAAAGGCAGAATGGAAGACTTTATTCAAGCTGAAGACTTTCAGCTATGGATCATTACTAAGGATGGACCTCTTATTCCAAGCAAAACTGTTGGACAACCACCGAATCAGAAAACTGTTCCCAAAGATGTATCTGAGTATACTGATGCCGATTTCAAGATGGTGGAGAAGAATGCAAAAGCTAAGAGGCTCATCATATGTGGACTTGGTCCTGATGAATACAACAGAGTTTCTTCATAAAAGACTGCCAAAGAAATTTGGGATGCTCTACAAATTGCTCATGAAGGAACTTCATGTGTAAAGAAGTCAAGGATCCAGATGCTGAAAAGAAAGTTCGAGTTGTTTACTATGGGTGAATCTGAGTCCATCCAGGATATGATGACCAGGTTCACAATCATAACAAACGAGATGAAGTCACTAGGTATGGTTCTAACTAATGAAGATTTGGTCGAAAAAGTGATCAGGATTCTACCTGATTCATGGGAATCAAAGGTTACAGCTATCATTGAGTCCAAGGAACTGGACAAGATTGAGCTAGATGAACTCGTTGGTAGTCTGAAAACCCATGAGCTTATGAAACAATCAAGGATGAAGGTAGAACCCAAGAAGGAGAAGAACCTATCTCTAGAGGCAACTGGAGGTTCTAAGTATGAAGTATTTGAGCATGAGATGGCCTTGGTCAATGCAGTACGAAAAACCTTAGGCTTCGAAAGAAGAAGAACCAAAGCCACTCCCGCCAAGAACAACATAATTGAGTCCTGACTACTCAGGGTGTTTTAAGTGTAACAAGAAGGATCATGCTATAAAGGACTGCCCTTTGTAGGATATTGAGTGGAAAAGGTCTGGGGCTTCAAAGGAGAATGAACCTAAGAAGAACAAACATCCTCCTAACTTCTGAGCATTAAGGAGAAAAAAGAAAGAGGTGTTCTATGCAACATGGGGACCTTCTGAAAGCGAAAGTGATGAAGAAGAACCAGAAGACGACTCTTCTTTGGCATTAATGGCTGACAATGAACCTTCAATTGATGATACACCTGAGGCTGGAATGAGATGGAACAACCCAAGCTGAATTCTTGATAGTGGGTTTTCCAGGCACATGACAGGAGATAGAAGAAACTTTCTCTCACTCGCAGCGTTTCAAGGGGGTAGTGTGGCTTTTAGAGGAGGCAAGAGCGGTGAAATTGTTGGTATTGGAAAAGTTGGGAGATCCCTCAATCATGCTATTGACAATGTACTCCGTGTGGATGGATTGAGGCACAATCTTCTAAGTATCTCTCAACTATGTGATAGAGGAAACTCAGTGAGTTTCACATCTGTAGGTTGCACTGTGAAGAACCTGCATACTAGTGAAGTGATAATGGAAGGGAAACGAGCTAATAATGTGTACAAGGCGCCATTAGGGTCTCTTCTTTAAAATAATTTAACTTGCCTGAATGTGCTGGAGAATGATAGTCAGTTGTGGCACAAGAGACTAGGACATGCAAGCTTGACTCAATTGAATAAATTGGTGTCAAAGGACCTGGTTCGTAGAATGCCAAGCAAGAGGTTCAATGACATCAAGATTTGTGATGCTTGTGTGAGGGGGAAACATGTAAGATCTTCATTCAAGTCAAAGAAAGTGGTTAGTACTTCTAAACCATTTGAGCTGGTTCACATGGAATTGTGTGGACCAATGAAGGTAAGGAGCAGAGGAGGTAAGAGATTCGTAATGGTAATAGTTGATGACTACTCCAGATACACATGGACCTTGTTCCTCAGATCTAAAGATGAAGCATATGATATGTTCGAGGACTGGGTCAGAGGCAATCAGAAGAAACTGGGGCTTCAACTAGTGAGTATAAGGTCCGACCATGGTACAGAATTTGAGAATGCTAAGTTTGCTGAATATTGTAACAAACACGGTGTGGATCACAACTTCTCTGCACCAAGGATCCCTCAGCAGAATGGTGTAGTTGAAAGGAAGAACAGGTCCTTGGAGGACATGGCTAGAACAATGTTGCTGTCAAGCAGCTTATCAAAGAATTTTTGGGCTGAAGCAGTCAACACCGCTTACTACCTGCTGAATCGATGTTCTATCCGTCCTTTGCTAGAGAAAACTCCCTATGAGCTGATCAGAGGCAGGAAATCTAATATTGCACATCTCAGAGCTTTTGGGTGCAAGTGTTTCGTGCATAACAATGAGAAAGAACCTCTAGGGAAGCTTGATGCTAGAAGTGATGAAGTCATCTTCTTAGGATATTCTTCCCAAAGTAAAGCTTATAAAGTGTTCAACAAGAGGACCTTGACTGTAGAAGAAAGTGTGCATATGGTATTTGATGAATCTGAAAGTATTACAAACAGACAAGAAGATGATGATCAGGAGATTGGTCTTGCAAGGAATGAACCTGCTGAAGACCCTGAGAATTTGAATGGAGTTAAAAGTAATCTGGATGATAAGGATCAAACTCAGGGGGAACTAGAAGGCAATCAGACAGGGGGAACTGAAGAGCAAGAGGAAGAGGATGTAGATGGCTCAGATCCTCCTGGAAACGACACTCAGCAGATTCAGCCTAAACCTTGGAGATATCAAAGTTCTCATCCACTGGAGAACCTCATGTCTGATCTAAACACTGGAATTGTTACCAGGAGACCTTTGAAGAACTTATGTGCATTCTTTGCGTTTCTGTCCTCAATAGAACCAAAGAATGTACATGAAGCAGTTGAGGATCCAGACTGGGTGATTGCGATGCAAGAGGAACTTCATTAGTTTGAACGAAGTAAGGTATGACACCTGGTCCCTCGACCAACGGACATGTCCATCATTGGTACTAAATGGGTATTTAGAATCAAACTAGATGAACATGGCATAGTGAAAAGAAATAAGGCAAGACTGGTGGTTCAAGGTTATAGTCAAGAAGAAGGAATCGATTATGATGAAACCTTTGCACCTATTTCTAGAATGGAGGCCATTAGGTTGCTTATTGCTTTTGCAGCTTACATGGAGTTTAGGATGTACCAGATGGACGTGAAGAGTGCATTCCTTAATGGTTATTTGAATGAAGAGGTGTATGTGGTTCAACCACCTGGCTTTGAAAGTTCAAAATTTCCTGATCATGTCTACAAACTTGAAAAGGCATTATATGGGTTGAAATAGGCTCCTAGGGCTTGGTATCAAAGGTTGTCTGGGTTCTTATTGAAGAATGGATTTACAAGAGGTAAAATAGACTATACTTTATTTTTAAGGAAGAAAGCCAAGGACCTGCTGATTGTTCAAGTGTATGTAGACGACATCATCTTTGGTGCTACAAATGAGAACCTTTGCAAGGAGTTTGCCGACCTGATGGGAAGTAAATTTGAGATGAATATGATGGGTGAGCTAAATTTCTTCTTAGGCTTACAAATTAAGCGATCTCTGGAAGGCACAATGATCCACAAGCAGAAGTACATTAAAGAGCTGTTAAGGAAGTATGATATGAAGTCTGCTAAGTATATGAACACACCCATTGCTCCTGGAATGAAGATAGATCTGGATGAAACCGGTTCTTCAATCGATGAAACTAAGTACAGAGGAATGGTTGGTTCTTTGCTGTATTTAACTGCAAGTCGTCCAGATTTTGTTTATAGTGTGGGACTGTGCGCAAGGTTCCAATCAAAACCAAAGGAGTCACACTTAACTACAGTCAAGAGAATCTTGAGATATTTGAAAGGAACTCAAGATCTTGGTTTATGGTACCCAAAAGATGGAAGTTTTGATCTAATTGGGTATGCATATGCTGACTATGCTGGTCACTTGGTTGATAGGAAAAGTACATATGAGATGGCACACTTCCTAGGTCCTTGTTTAGTTTCATGGGCTACAAAGAAGCAAAATTCAGTGGCATTATCCACAGCTGAAGCTGAATATGTAGCAGCTGCTTTATGTTGCTCACAGTTATTATGGATCAAGCAGCAGCTGGAGGACTTTGGAATCAAGTGTGGACCAGTTCCAATCCTTTTTGACAATACCAGTGCAGTCAATATTGCCAAGAACCCGGTCTAGCACAAGAGAACAAAGCACATTGATATTAGGAATCACTTTTTAAGGGACAATTTCGAGAAAGGCCTAATTACTATGAACTTTTGCAGGACTGAGGACCAAATTGCTGATATCTTCACTAAGGCACTGAACAGGGTACAATTTGAAAAGAACAGGCTTGAGCTAGGGATGACCAAGATACAATGAACTAAGCAGCACCTGGTTCTCCCAATGATTGGCTAGTGAAGTTTCCTTGTTTTACTTAGCTTAACTTTGCTTAGTTGATTCTACTATGAAAACTTAATTGTTTTGCTTGCTAACCTGTTTGGAACCTGTTTTCATGACTTAGATACTGGAAAATTTTTGAAATCTAGGATATAATTGAAGAAACTGGTGCATGGACATTCAGGTACACATTCTATATTACTTACTGAATATAATGTTGTCTTACGTGGCCTAATATGTTACCAATCACCCTCACTTAGTGCCAGATTAGTGTAAAACTTTTAAAATTCAAATTCTTTGAACCTTGATGGCGTCAGCTCCTATGCGTAATAAGTAGCAGCAGCTTTTTCCAATCCCATCAACCGGTTCCCCTTCCCGATAAACCTAAACCCGTCTCTATTCCACTACTTGATCATAGATATTATTTCTATCGGCTGAAAATTTTAAACTCTCTCAAAATATTTTCTCTCTCTAAAACACAATCCTCTGTAAAGCAAAATGTCGACCAGTTCCAAAGTAGACTCTCAACTCTCTTCTCCAAAACTCAAATTATCTAAACTAAATCAAAAGGCAAAGCAACTAGTCGCGAGTCGTTCTGTGGCTATAGCGAGGAAGTTTGCAAAATTGAGACAGAAGAAGTTGTCGGAGGAAGCAATTAGTAAGGGGAAAGTGTTCCAGAAACTGGTACGGAGGAAGGGATCATTGAAGTGACTTAAGAAATCGTCCAAGAAACTGAAAAGGTAAACCCTAGTTCTCCTACTGGTACTGTAGTTGTCGATACTAGTGTACCCTCTATGCCTATAGATTTAGAAGAACAAGCTAATAATGAAGTAGGAGATAAGGAGGAGGTAGTTGTAGAAAATCCTGAAAAAGTTGTCGAAACAGAGGTTGTTGTTGTGGTCACTAAAGAAACTGAGAACATAGTTGAGGAACCTGTTCCTGAGACAGTTCCTATGGTAGAAAAGACTGTTAGTGACAAGGGAGAAGGTAAATCTGCTGAACCTGAGAAAGAACCTGGTTTGTTCTCTGGTTCTGTAGCAGATGATGACGCAGATCTGAGAGATATTGATGATTATGTGGAAGAGAATGTAGAAGGTGTAGGTTTTACTGAGCCTTTAGATGTTGAGTTGCCTGAGGCCAATCCCACTCCTCAAGCCAGTGAAGGTTTCTCCAGTGAGACTGATGTTGTGGTGGTGGAGGAATAGAGGAGGTTGGGAAAAAGGCATGTGGTGCAGGAACAAAAACAAACGGTGAAGAAATAAAAGGTTAGTGAAGGGAGGAGAATTTGTAGGTAGTTCCAAAATGGGTAGTTCTGGAGATGCAGAGGGGATGGGAGAAAATAGCAGAAAAACAGGGAGTCGTGTGAGAACACCTGCGACTCGTGGCTCTGTGAGTGAGCAGCAGGAGAAGATTGTGGAAGAAACTAAGGTTCGTAGGAGAGGTTCCAAATCAAAGCTAGTGATTGGAGATGACAAGGAAGACAAGAAGAGGAGGGTGGCCTACTTTAGAGGTCTACCAATTGTGAAGGGTAAAATTCTAACTGACCTGGAGCTAGAGGGTATGACTCAACTGGGTGCTAAGTTGAGAGCTCAAGGTTGGTTGAACCTATTCAGTGATGGTGCTAGACAGCTGAGGGAGTAAGAGGTTCGAGAATTTTATACCAATTGCACAGTGAATAAAGGTATTGTGACAACCATAGTCAAGGGGCTGGTAATCCAGTTTGATAGTGTGGAACTGGGTGAGATTTTGGGTGTTCCCTCTCAGGGCTACAACGAGTACATGAAGAACTCGTGGCCGGCTAGAGGAGATGGTGTGTCTGCTTTAGAGCTGACCCGGAAATTTGCAGGGAGACCTAGATTGGCAAGGGCTAAATAAGTTAAGAAGAAGGCAATGTAACCCTTCTACCAGTTGCTTTTTGAATTTGTGCTGAAGAACCTGTTGCAGAGGTCAGAAAGGAGGAGTGAGTCCAACTTTTTGGATATGACCTATATGGACCTGCTAGATCGAGAGGTTCGTATTAATTTGCCTGAATTGATGATCAAGCACATTGGTAGGGTAGTTGATATGGGGTTAGGCAAACATGCGCTGGTCTATGGGTTTCTTCTGGGGAAGGTATTTGATATCTTTGGGGTGCCTGCTGGTAAGTGGACTGAGCCGGACCACAATGACTTGTTTGGGAGGAACATTCTAAAGTCCTGTGACTATGTGTTGGATGGTGAACCTGCTGATGAACCAGAGCATATGGAGGATGATGCTGAGGAAAGGAGGAACATCAGAGTAGACAGGAGAATTGAGGGGTTCAGGAGGCAGCTTGAAAGGAAAAATGATGAGCACTGAGGAAAGGAGGAATAACAGAGTAGACAGGAGAATTGAGGGGTTCAGGAGGCAGCTTGAAAGGCAAAATGATGAGCTGGCCTGGATGAATGCTGATAACACAAGGCTGGATGCAGAGCTGAGCGTGAAAGAGAAGGAAACTTGCGTCGCCTCGCCTTGTTGCTTGCTCACTTTAACGTCCCTGATATTCCCCAATTCTGAACCAGTTCCATTCCCTAGTTCCCACTGGTTCTTTTATGGCCTATTTTTAAGACAATCTTATATTTTGGTTTGTAATATTTGAATGCTGCTTTGGATGTTTAAGCCGGTTTGGCACTTTTTGTTGTTATAAATATCCTATCTGCTAGTATTATTTTCTGAAATAGGTTCCTGACGTTTAAAGGTTGGCTTGCTGCCTTTGGTACTAGAGTCAACTAGACTTAATTTAAGTTGAGCAGGTTCTGACAACTGTGAAACTTTTAGATGATGCCAAAAGGGGGAAGTTAGTTGTATATTAGTCCATTGTATGTTTATAACCTATTTTCGCCTAACTGTTATTACCCTGGTTCGTGGTTAGTGTTTGATTTTTATAGGTTCTTGAGGGTATAAATCTTCAGTGAGACAACATGGTTTGTCATCATAAAAAAGAGGAAATTTATTGAAGGATGAGTTTTGAAGATGACAAAGGACCTGGTGCTAAGTGGACCATGAAAAGGTTCACAGTTGAATGGAGAAGACCAGCTGCTCAACGATCTGATCAAGTCAGAGTTGAAAAAGGAAAGAAAAGATCGGCTGGAGTCAAAGTTCCAATCCTATCGGAAGTAGAAGAAGCTAGAGGCGGTGCTGAGAAGGACGCGGTTCCTAAACGACGATGGATTGGAACATAAGGCAAATTAACTTAGGTTTTAAATAAGGAAATATGGGTAACCTTGTTTAAACTGATTTCAAAGAGGAAAAGGATTCCTAAACTTAGTTGGATTCGGCTAAGTCTAGTTCCTATAAATACAAGTTAATTTGACTAGAATCAGGACGCACAAAAGAGATCTCAACAGAGCATATCAAGTACAATCAGATTGTGAGAAGCTTTGTGTGCAAGAACAAAGACTGAGCAGCAGAACCTTACGAAGGAGCAGTTTCATAGATAAGTCTGTTGTTTTAGTTTCTTTGTTATAGGCTATTGAGTTGTAATCTATTCGCTTGGTTAGAAGCATATAGTAGAGATTACTTGTTGAGGTTAAGTAGAGGTAACCTTACCAGCTAACGTGTGGCTTGGAAGGTTCTAGGTATTAGGGGGTTCTAGTTCCTTGATTACATTACGTTGTAGTCTAAAACTTGTTCGGGTTTTCCTTTAGTGGAAGAGTTGAAATTCCAAGAGTTTGGGTCGTGGTTTTTTATCCCTTGAGCAAGGATTTTTCCACGTAAAAATCTCTGTGTTCTTTACGTTTCCGCAATTTGTTTAGTTTCAGAGATAGGTGAAACTTGCAAGGAATCTGGTTCTTTGTGAGTTAGGCGCAGAAAGTTAAAAGCAAATTTTAGGTTTAAAATCGAGTAAGGACACTATTCACCCCCTCTCTATTGTCTTACAAAAGTGCACCAAGCGCAAAAACTTTTTCTTGCACACCTTTAGAAACTGCTACTTCTTTGTGGTCACCCGTAGCATCAGTACAATTTTCTTGGACAACTGCTGTACTAGTTTCGTTTATCTACTGCGGTAATGCAGCTTCTTTGCCAGTCGAACCATTAGCTTCTTTTCCATCCTCAACAACATTAATATTGACCAATACATTAAAAGAGTTGTTGGAAACAACTTTTTTAGGTGCAGCAGTTTGTTGGGACACAATAGCAGCACTATCACCAACGTTTTCATCTCCATTACGCTTTGAAAAAACCCTATTATCTTTCACCGATGTCCAAGTATTAGGATTGCGAATTGGGTATATAAATATCTTGGCTTGTTTCTTTTCCTTGACAGGTTCATCAACCTTACTTGAACCATTGACCAATGGGCTAACAACTTTACCACTCTTTAAAATTTTCACATGATCACCTACTTGAGTCCCTGCCTCCTCCACCTTACTATCATCCACTTCTTCATTAACAATTAAATCTGGATTAATAACACAGAAATCATCTTCATTGTGCCCTTGGAGACAACATTCTTAACTATACTTTGGCTTGTGATCATATTGAATTTTAATCCACTTTGCCTTAACTTCACCTATCGCCTCATTCAAACAACTAATTTGAATCCTAGACGGAAACTCACAAAGAAGATCTGCTTCAGCCTTAACCCTAGCACAACTAGGACAAGTTTGATTTGAGTTGCCATGTCTCCCTATAAAGGCTTACTCATTGCCTTAGCCAAAGAAAACAAAGCTTCTTTTGCAAAAAGATGTGGTGGTAAGTTGGGGAAAGAGATCCATGCTAGTGCTATTGATGTCTCTTGATCAGGATCAAACCATGGAGTCCACTTCAAAGTTCTCATTGGTAAAATTCAATTTTGAATCTAAGGCGGGCTTTGACAATAAAATCACATAATCATTCATGGTTGTACATTTAATAAGCACTTATCTATAATCTACAAATCCTATGTAGCAAGAATCCTTTAATTCACATTGAGTAGGAATTAACTTTCGTAATTTCTTAACATTAGACCTTCCATAAGAGACTTGTCAATAACTGCGAATTGCAAATTTTTCTTCATGATAAAAATTTTCCACTGTTTCCATGTCCATTGAACTGCAGGATCCTCATGAAGATAAATAATCGGCTTATCTGGCACAATAGGGGATGTTTGAGTTGTTAGCGATTGGGGTTTGAAAAAGAAGCGTAGGGTTGAGTAGGGGGTGGGAGAGGGTGGGACAACCTCAGTAAGAGGCTGCACGCCGGCCAAAACAGCCATGGAAGGCCGTATAAAGGCTATCGCTTCTAGAGAGAAAAATCGCCGGGGGAGAGAGAGTTAGAAAGCATTTTTTCTTCAGCCGATATTATATTATTGAGATTTGACAAGGTTCAAAATAAACTTTCTCTATTAAATATAATTTACAATATTTTACAAGTATCATTTATACATCATAATTTTTAAAAAGGTTAAGAAGGTTCCTATTTAAGAAAAAAACTTGCTTTTTATTTATCAAATGAGAACTTTATTTAACCAAAATTTAAAATATACACATACTAGCTCATTGGTTTATATAGCTAGCTCCTCAATATAACCAATGTAAATTATATTTGTTGGTCAGTTAGACATTTAGACCAATCTATAAATTAGAAAAATAATTAAGCCTATCTAAACTACTCTTTCATTACAATGTTTTTATCCACAGTATGTAACTGTAGAACTATCCCTAATAATAACCTTGCTATTTTGAGCTTTCCCTTTATATATGTAGTTGTTTCTTGCTAACCAAACGTGACAGACACTGGCTGCAAATAGAAATCCCAGTATAGCATTCATAGGATTTCTATCATTCACCTTAGTGGACAACCAATCTATTTCATAGTTCGATGCTCCAAGTTGCCTATTGAATCCCATCCATTACATCAAAGTCTTCCAAATGTGTTAGGTGTAGGAACATTCCAAGAATATATTAGCAATACACAATCACTATCCACATATACTCTCCATTTGCATAGTCGATCTATAGTAGAGAGTCTTTTGTGAACAACTACTGATAAGATAAACTAGTACTTAGGAATCAAACCTGGGAGCATTATCAATGTCTTCCAAGAAACCTTTTGGTATTAACGCAACATGGTTTTATAAGCTTTTCGTATGCTGAATTTCCCAGGTGTTGTGAAGCTATTCAAGAAAGTAGAGAGATTTACAAAAGCACCCAGCCAGTCTCTACCATTAAATATTTTTCACACTAACCTGCTAGCTTGCTTAGGAGTATCCATAACCATCAAGTTTTTGCTCTTTGTGTAATAATTGTGAACCGGCATAACCCAAAGCTTATCCTTCCTTTTTGAGATTGCGTAGAAAAACTTACAAATTACAGCTTTGTTCCAAATAAAGAATTAAGAATATTCAATCCACCTGTAGACTTAGGTTGACAATGCTCGTCCAAGAAATCAGTGCTTTTCTTGAATTTTCTTTGTTACCATTCGATAAAAAAATCTACAGATGCTTGTAACCATTGAGAGAATTTTCTTCGGTAAGAGAAAGACTTATGCTTAGTAGGTTTGAACCTCAAATAGAATACTATGAGTTGGACTCTTCCACCATATGAGATATATCTTAAGGTCCAACACTTCACTCTTGCAATAATTTTATATACTAGTGGCATGCATTGACTGATGATAAGCTTCCTAGGAGATAAAGGTACTCCTAAATATTTGAAAGGCATTATGCCGATTGAGAAGTGCATTTCGGAGAGAAGCTTGTCTCTAAAGGCTGTAGAGACCTTGACAATACTTGTTCAAGTATTCCATGGCCAATACGAATAAGCAAGGGGACGTTAGACTTCCTTGCCGTAATATTTTTTTCTTGGAATCTGGGAGTTAACCCTCAATTAATAAGCAGAGAGTAACTTACGGTGCTAACACATACCATGATCAGCTAAACAAACTTGAATAGCAACCTAAACTCTAACAAGACTATTCTCAGAAAAGGCTATTCAATTAAATCATAAGATTTTTCGATGTCGACTTTGATGGTGCATTTATGAGATACACCTTTCTGAGAGTAATCGTTGACCAACCCATTAGCAATACTAACATTATCTAAGATGTTTCTCCCCTCTATGAATTATGACTGGGAAGGACCAACCAAAAAATCTACCACTATTTTCAACTTGGAAGTAAAGATATTGGAAATCAGTTTAAAGATAGTGGTGCAACAAGCGATGGTCTGAACTCTTTAACATAGGTAGGTATAGTTACTTTTGGGACTAAAGTAACTGTTGCAAAATTAATTTCCTTCAACAATTTACCAGTGTCAAAGAATTGTAGAATTGCTTTAGATATCTCATCACCTATTGTTGACCGATATTCCTTGAAAAATTCGACGAACGCATCGATACCTGGAGGTTTATCATCTGGAAGGGAATTCACAGCTTCCAACATATCATCTTGGTAACTAACTTTAATAGCTGCTACTGGTGTGATAAGTTTATGCAAGGCCTATTCCTAGCAAAATTCAAATTAATACAAGGAAATATATCTGCAGAGTTACCCAAGATTTGTTGAAAAAAAAATCAAGTATTCATGTTGAATAAGACCAGGGTCCACGAGTTTCACTCCTTGTTCTGTGTAAGTACTTGATATCCTATTTCTTTTTGCCTAGTTTTAAGTGAGCATGAAAGGATTTGGAATTTAAATCACCATAAGTAATCCAGATGGCTCTGGATGCTGCTTGAGCACTCTTTCATGTATAGCACCTACTTTTCTATTTAAAGTAGGATATACTTTTAAGCAACAATTAAACGAGAGTTTTAAAAAAAAAAAATCATTCAAGTCATCTTGAGCCTCCTAAAGTTTTCCTCCTAAATTTTCCAACTTTTGTTCCAGTGAAAATAATTCCTTATTGATCCCCTCTAGCTTTGATTTCTATCAATTTTAGCTTTTTCTATATCACAAACATAACATGATCTAGAACTTCTTGCTCCCTGGTGGTCTTAGTGCTTCTCTAAATATTTCCTGTTGCAGTAACACATTAAGAAAGCTAAAAGGTATTTTTAAAGTATGTCTTGTGATCTCAGTGTTTAGCACCACATGCGAATAATCTGAGCATCCTGAGATCATTTAATCGGCTTCAGTACTTTATATTTGTGAAAACAATCAACATTACCAAAGACCCCATCTATGTGACTGCTGATACTATTCTCTGCATTCGTTTATTACACCAAGAAAATTGACAACCTCTCCTAGTTAGTTGACTAAGTCCAAAGTTTTCAACACATTTCTGAAATTCAATAATTTCCATCTGTTGAACAGGAAACCATTTATTTTATCCTCCAAAGCCAAGATATTATTGAAATCTCTAAAGATAAACCTAGTTCAGTCACATTAACTCCCAAAGTTCTCAATTGGTTTCATAGGTATTTTCTTTGAGCTATAGTATGCAGTCAATAGACAACGGTTATTAGACAAGAGAATGAAGAATTCTTATCTACTATCTAATAGTTGACCAACTGAGATGAATCCAACACAATAGAGATTGTGATATTTATATGTTTCCAACAAAATCATATCGTACTATTCGGTGTGGAAGCATAGTTAGAGAAACAATTCCAGTCTGCACCTAACCTTTTTCTAGCTTTATCTTTGTTATTTCGTCACGAGAACCTGGTTCTTCTAATGTAGAACCTAGTTCTTAAATTATCTTTTATGCTGCCTTGAACACTATAACTCACAACACCACACACATAAGGAACACACACTACTAAAAATCAGGGCTTTTCCGACCGCCCATCCGGTCGGACAACGGTCGGCTAGGCGACCGTTGTCCGACCTAACAAGGCGGTCGGCTAAATAGTGGTCGCTCACAGCTTTTCGACCGCCGCGGTCGGACATCGGACCGAAATACGGTCGGACGGCGGTCGCCTAATTTCATAGGTGGAAAAAATAATATTGAACTGGGCGACCGACGCGGTGGGAGATTGCAGAAAAACTGGAAAACTGGGCGACCGCGTCGGTGGGCCAGGCGACCGCGTCGGTCGGCCAGGCGACCGCGGCGGTGGGAAATTGCTTATTTCTGGGTAATCAATTAGCCAGATTTCGGACCGCTTTCGGACCGCTGCGGTCGGTAGGCAGTGTAATACCTGCAATAAAAAACCTGCAATTAGAGCTACACCACCTGTAAAAAACAGAAAAAACAGCACCCAGAAGAAGATTAGGCTTCTCAAGCCTTAATAATAGTCTAAACAAGGCTTATTGCCTTTAAATAGAAAGTTTAACAATTTACATAACATATCCAATCCGAATAGTGATCCAAAACAAGTTAAAACATGTCTAATACATCAACAATCCATTATTACTACTTCGTTGCCTCAGAACCCGACTCAGAGCTGTATTGACGTTTGCTCTTGCCTTTCCCCCGGCTTTTGCTCTTGCTCTTGCTCTTGCTCTTGGTCTTGCTCTTGCCCTTGCCCTTCTTTCCCTTGTCCGCACCACCACACATAATGTTCTGCATCATTTCCCGCATGGCTCTCATATTTTCTTCATTGCGCAAACGTTCTTCTTCACTCTTTTTCTTAAGCTCTTCGATTTCATTGCGCAAAGCGGCTTCCACCGAGGGATTAATTGAACTAGCAGGAGGAGTATAATTGCCAAATAAACCTGGATTTAGACGTTCTGAGGCATACTGCGATCCAAGGCCGTAAGCACTTCCCTTCTTTACTCCGCCATTCACCTCCAACCATAGTGCGGTTTCCTCTTCTAGTGTCATTTGAGCTGGGGTACTGCTACCACACTCGGATACCTGAGTCGACATCCTTTCTTCATAGACCGCCGTAGCCTTTTCTTGAAAAAAAATTTAATAACAAGAATTAGATTGACAAATATTGACGGATTTAATAACTTTAAAAGATTGAATTTAATAACTTACATATAGCTCTTTAGCGCGGTCTTCGACCCACACTTCCTCTCCTCTTTTGTTTTCTGTATATATGCCTCTTCTTAAAGATTTCAGGCACACGAACTGGACGCCCTTCTTTCCTTTCCTACAAAATTAAAAAGATTACAAGTTAGATAGAAAATTAATGTGAGTTACATAAAATAATACATACAATTAATTAATAGATTACCAATATCATCCGCTGAGTCGCTGCGCTAACCGAACCCCCGGTGTGCAGCGATCCACCCCTTTCGGAGGCTCGTGCGGCTTTTCCTTGGGCGCTCTTCTTCTTAAATTCATCAGTATCCCAATATTGTAGAAGTTGTGCCCAAACGTGATCGTATATCCACTCGGGCTTCTTTTCTTTGGATCGACAATCATACATGCTACCTTTTACTCTATCTGCACATTTTCCAAGGAAATTGCTTTTGGCAATGCTATCAAATGCAGGATGCCATTTACACTTTGTCTGAAATAATTATTGAATATTAGATTTCTGAAAAAGTGACACTTAACTAAATTATTAAAAAATAAAATATAGTTATTACCTGAAAATCGTCAAACATGCTCAGCTTTACAGGGAAGGGTACCTGACCCCAGGATGGCCATGGCTCAGTCCATCTAGATTTAATGCATCTTGTGATTATGGGAGTAGCCACCATCGAGGGACTAAAACTAGATAAAAATTTATAGTTAAAATAAATATACTAAAAAATTAAACTTCATAGTAGAATTAAATACTTAAAAAATAACAAAAAATAATACTTACCCACGACTACCCTCAGGATAAAGCCTCACCCTCCCGTCATCATCATATGATCCTGCAGGACCAATGTAATAAGGCGAGCTCGGATCATAATATCGTATAGTAGGTGGTACCAAAGCGTCCACCGAGCTCGGATCAGAAGGTGGCAAAGTAGATCCAGAAGGAGTAGATGATGAAGGGGATGGTGACGGACTGGAAGATGGATGAGGAATGGATGATGATGAACCGATGCCATAAGGACGAACGACATAACCAGGCGATGGAGGAAAGGGCATGCTAGGGGGAAAGGCAGGAGGAGGAGTGAAAAAACCTGGAGCATATGCAGACGGAGGATGTGTAGGAAGCATATGAGGTACATGTCCAGGAGGAGTAGTATGACCTGAAGCAGGCGAGGTACTTTGAACCTCTCTTTTCCCCCTAGCCTTCTCCGAAGATGACATATCTGTAAAATAAGCACAATAAATTAGCACGATATAATCAAATTATAAGTTTTTATGGAATACATTTCTAAAGTAGTGCAAATAATTGTAGTAAAGTAAAAACAACAAACTACGAACATGTCAATCATCATCATTCGCGTTAAGGTCATCGGCTATTTCCTCTTCCTCGCTCGTCTCATCGTTGTCAACAAATTCTTCCTCACTTGTTTTAACGTCATCCATATATTCATCCTCCTCGTTTGCCCTAGATGTTCCT
Organism: Petunia secreta; assembly: GCA_029990175.1. Classification (NCBI taxonomy): domain Eukaryota; kingdom Viridiplantae; phylum Streptophyta; class Magnoliopsida; order Solanales; family Solanaceae; genus Petunia; species Petunia secreta. The sequence continues at coordinate 65,241,426 of JARKIP010000035.1, forward strand.
TCTCCAAAATTAGTCGTGTTTTTTCTACGTCTAACCACCGATTCATCAAACTGTTCATAGATGCCTTCACTATGTTGCAACTGGTCGGCTAATTCAATATCCGCAATCAAGGGAACGGCAGATACCTCATTTTGATATGCAACATCTAATACATCATCTACTTCCACTCTTCCCACCGGCTTGCCTTTTAGAACAGCCCACCAATTGGCTTTGGTTTTGGATTTGGCTTTGGCTTTGTTTGTTGTCGGTGGATAAGGAACGTACCACACTTGCTTCACATTCTGGGCAATGATGAAAGGATCATAATGTCCATATGACCTTTTGTGATTAACTTCAACTATTTTAGAACATGGGTCTACCCTCGTACCCTTTGGACTCGGATCAAACCACTTGCAACGAAAAAGCACTAATCTTTTACGAGGCCAACCTACTGTAAACTCTATTTCTAAAATCTCCTCAATCACACCATAGTAATCAAAGTCTACATCCTGGTCACCAGTACCACCTTTCACACACACACCGCTGTTGTTTGTTTTCTTCCCCAAGGACCATTCTCTAGTATGGAACTTGTACCCATTAACAAAGTACTTAGACATCCTCTTGTATTTATAATAAGGCCCGTGAGATATATCATGCAACAATGGAAATTTTATGCCATTGTCTGGATTGAGTACCTATATAAAGTTCAAGATAGTTGTACACATTAAACCAACATATATATATATATATATATAACCAAAAAACTTATGTATTTGTTTATATAATGCTTACAAATTCTCTAAATCAATCTGAAAATTGTTCATAAACAGCAGAGTCGCCAAATTGTCCAACAAATTGACTGGATGATGCGTCAAAAAATCTCATTAGTTAGATTACTAATGCAACTTGAATGTTAGGTTTTAATGTAAAAAGAAGCATACTTGTAAAAAGGCGTGACATCGGGACAATTCAACAAAACATGAGTTGTAGCTGCTTTTCTGTCCCGGTCATTGAACTTGCAAACTTCGGTCATTAACTTTCCTCTACCAGGTTGATTGAATATAGAAAATGGTGGATAATTTGGATCATTGTTGTCTCCATCATCATGTCGATCCGGCCTATTTCGCAAACATGGCACATTTTGATCGAAATAATACGAACAAAAATGAGAAGTTTCTCTAGCCAGGTACGCCTCACATATGGACCCCTCAATTTGGTTCCTGTTTTTCACGTCCCGCTTACACTTGCCAATAATTCTGCATAATATATTATATTAATTAATCTACTTGAGATGAATTAAAAAAATGAGTTAAGGACTAATTTAAGAGACCTTACCTCTCAAAAGAATACATCCATCTACAGTGCACCGGGCCTCCCAATAGTGCCTCTTCCGCGAGGTGAATTGGAAGATGTTCCATTACATTAAAGAAACCAGGGGGAAAGATTTTTGTCAACTTAGGCGCGATAACAGGAAAGTTACTTTCCAACGACTTAAGATTCTCTTCCCTCAATGTCTTAGAACACAGCTCCTTAAAAAATAGGCTCGTCTATGTAAGTGGTTTCCAAACTTTATCAGGCAAGCCATTGAATGCAATTGGGAGCAAGTTTTCCATGAAGATGTGACAATCGTGGCTTTTCATGTGAGTCAATTTTCCTTCTGTCATATCAACACACCTTTCTAAGTTTGAAGCATATCCATCAGGCATCCTCAAATTCTTGACCCAATCATAAATCATTCTTCTCTCATCCAATCCGAATGTGTAACTGGCCTTGGGAAGCCAAATCGTGTTGCCAACTTGAGATAAGTGTAACTCAGGTCACCTACAAAGTTCCTCAAGGTCCAACCTGGCCTTCACATTATCCTTTGTCTTGTTTTTGACATCCATCACAGTATTAAAGACAGCCTCGAAAAAATTCTTCTCAATATGCATGGGATCCAGGTTATGTCGAAGAAGATTATCCTTCCAATAAGGCAACTCCCAAAAGATACTTTGTTTAATCCAATTATGATCAATACCATAGCCAGGTGCTTTAGATGGCCATTGGTCAGTTACCTTAGGATACACCTTAACCCTATCCCATATTTCTCCTCCTGACAACCTTCGCGGAGGCTCCTCAAAATCAACCTGATTCTTCATAAAAGCATTACTGTTATTCCTAAACGGATGATCCATTGGCAAGAATCGACGGCAACAGTCGAACCATGTACACTTACCACCATTTTTCAAAGTGAATGCTTTTGTATCTTCCATACAATAAGGGCAAGCGAGCTTACCAGCAGTGGACCACCCAGACAATATTCCATAAGCTGGAAAGTCATTTATTGTCCACATCAAAGAAGCATGCAGTTGAAAGTTCTGTTTCATTGATATATCATATGTTTCCACACCTTCATACCACAATAACTTTAACTCATCAATCAAAGGCTGCAAAAATACATCAATCGAGGCTTTCAGGTTATGTGGCCCTGGGATAATGTAATTCAAAAACAGATAAGGACTAGTCATGCACATTTCGGGCGGAAGATTGTACGCCGTGACAAATACGGGCCAACAAGAATAAGGTGTAGACGAGACATCAAAAGGAGTGAACCCATCTGAACATAGACCCAACCTTATATTTCTTGGTTCACTAGCAAATGTCGGATACACCTGATCAAAATATTTCCATGCCTGACCATCTGACAGATGGCTTAGAATTCCTGGCTGGTTCGTACGATCATGGTGCCATCTCATATGAGGAGCAGAGCTCATCGACGCATACAACCTCTTTAACCTAGGTATAATGGGTAAGTAATGCATCGACTTAACAGGTATCGGCTTCTTTTTAGGGTTTAAAACCGGCTTGTAACGAGGCTCCTCACAAAATTTACATTTATCTAATTCTGCATCATCCTTATAAAACAACATGCAACCGTTGACACAACAATGAATTCTCTGGGCAGAAAGACCTAACGTGGAAACCAACTTCTTAGTGTGGTAATAATTAGTTGGTAATGCCATGTTAGTCAGATTGAGATTATTCATAAGGTCAATAATGGAATCCATGGATGCTTGACATATACTAAAATCAGATTTAATACTTAACAATCTAACAACAACTGACAACTTGGAATGCACTGAGCCTTCGTACAACGGTTTATAGAAGAGTTTTGCCTCATCATTAGGAATGTGCTCAACATTTGGTTGCGATGTACCCGGTTGAGATGGCTCCTCTGGGTACATTCCAAGAGCATCATTAACCATATCGTTCATTCGATAATTATCAAGATCATCCTCGTTTGAGATCGGACCACTCCCACCGACATAAGCATTATGAAAATGAACATCACCCCCCACATCCCTAGACTCTCCATGATAAACCCAAACAAAATAATCTGGCATAAAACCCTTCCTATAAAGATGCATTTCAACATCTTCCATATTTTTCCCTTTTATGCACTTGCAGTCCAGACAAGGACACTTAATCTGGCCCCACCGTATAAAATCATCAAGTGCTTTCGCCTTTTCAATAAAATCTTCAACACCTACTGCAAATTCTGCCCTCATCCTCCGCCGGCCGGGATTATTTCTATTATACATCCAACTACGACTTTCATTAACCATATCTACACAAAAATTACACGTTTGAGATGCATATTAAATTACAAATATTTAAACAAACATTTCTTTGATACACTACCAATTTTCATAAGATTAAGTAATTGTATAATTTTCTAAGTCAATTACTTTTATATTACTAACTAATTTGTTCTCTAAGATTATCATTTAGTAATTAATAACACTTCTCATTTGCAACTTATATCTATTTATTCAAAATGATAAAACTATTTACATATCTATACTTAGTTGGAGTAATTTAAAACTATTTGCAAACTATTCAACTTAAATTTTTGAATTCAAGTTATAGGCCTAATACTACCAAACTACTAGACTAGAGCATGTATAACTATTATGCCTAGTTCCTATTATGTCTTTGTTGCTCACCACTTATTTGATGAAATGCCTCAAAGAATCTAACTACCAAACTACACTATACACCAACAATTCTTTCTCAAAGCAATACAACAACAACAACAACAACACTAGTACACACCATTAACAACATTCAACAACAACAACAACACTACTAAAGGAACCCATCAACAACATTGATCAACAACAACCCATTCAAAGTGTACTCTTCTCAATGGAACACCAACTTTTTCACTACAACAACCCATTCAAAGTGTTACTTTCCAATTTATCATCTTCTAAATGTGCATTCAATAACCCAATCATTTTTTTAACAACACCCACTTTTCCAATCAACCTAATTTTTACAATACCAACAAAAATGTCAAACTAGCTTCAACATTTCCCAAACCAAACAACAACACTATGTAACCTAGTTTACAACCAAATAGAAACTACTATGTCATGGATTAATTTCATGAGCTAGAATTCAAAAATAGGAAAAAATGAGCTAAAATTAATTTTTTTTTAAAAAAATTGGCGTTTCACTATAAAACTCACCTCAGGGGATGGTTTTGTACTCCACCACCACTAATTTACTAATCCCTATCTTTGATAGATGGAAGAACTACAAAAAAATAGATAAAAAAGTTAGGGTTTTTGGATTTGGGGAAAATAGGAAGAAAACTATGAAAATTAAACTTACCAAGTTGTAGAGGAATGGAATTGATGTTAAACCTTGTTGATTAGAGATTAAGAGTGTTTTTTTAATAGATTTGGATTTAGGGTCGGGTAAGAATGGGAGAAAGAAAGGAGAGAGAGAGAGAGAGGGAGAAGTGGATGAGGAAATAAAAAAACGGGCTGCTATGCCCGTCTGGTATAGTTTCTGCCTGGCGACCGACTGCCGACCGCGGCGGTCGGCTAGAAAAATTTAATTCGTGTCCGACCGCGGCGGTCGGCTATGTTAAAAAAAAAATTTAATAAAAATACATTGAATTATCCCACCGCGTCGGTCGGACGAAGGCCTCCAACCGAATTTCGGTCTGAAAATGCCGAATTTTTAGTAGTGACAAGGAATTTACGTGGAAAACTCCTTGCTCAAGGGAGAAAAACCACGACCCACACTCTGGGATTTTAGAACTGAATCCACTAACAAAAGAGCAACGTTTCTGATTACAAACTCTGTAACCAAGGGGCTACACTCTAGACCCTAATCACTACTCAAAGCTAAACTCTAGCTTCTCAGTAATTACACAAAAGTTCACCTAGTACATACGCTTCTGAATAAGCCAATAGGTAAAACTATGAAAGCTCGAATTAAAGACAACTTGCAATTCTACGAACCTAGACGGAATATCTAGACTCAATACACTGCATGCACTCAAGTTGTCTTCTTTAGATTACTCACGTAGAAAGATGCTAGATCGCCTTTGTATGCTCTCAACTCTCCGTTTGTGAATGATAAATTTCGGCTGCCTCTGCTACTTGAATTTATATGGGTCTTGAAACCCTAGTTGAGTTCTACAAGGAATCTTTTTAATTATGGCAAGTCAGGATTCCTAGTAACTCTTTTCCTTGTCGAAGTCCAACTTCTTTTCACACTTCGAAGACACAGCCTCTTTTAGTCTGACTAGGATGAATATTCATTCACGCGCCACTACTCCTAGTTCCGCAGGGATTTGCAACCCATAATCCTTTTCGATCAAGCGTGCCCTTTATTCCAAGGACTAGGTCCTCAGTGGGAACCTCTGAGTCCTTTTCGTTTGTCATACTTCAAAATCAGCTCTCAACAAATTCTCCCTTTTTGATGATGACAAACAAATATTGCCCAAGAACCTGAATATACATAAACAAAAAAGCAAAAACACACAGTAACAAGTTCAGGAAAACTAAACAGATGAATGAAGTCACAAACACCCCAACATTTCCTTCTTCCCCCTTTTGGCATCATCGAAAAGAATTCAAATACCTGCATGAACCTGTCAACACTTTCTAGTCTAAAGCACATGGCAACAAGTCAGTAATAAAAGCAAACACAAGCAGAAATAAGGGCCCAATCAAGAACCAATTACTTAAGCAGGAACCAGTCATAAGCATAAGAAAATGAAAATCATCATCCAGGTTGTGATATCAACACAACCCCAGTATTAAGTACACAACTAAAAAAAAATTGTTTTAAACAACCAACATATGCAATCAGGAGAGAATAAGAGGGGGTAGACAACAGGTAGAAGGAGGAGGACAGGACAAGACATGAGGACTCAAAGCTGAATGTTGAAGTGTTTGACAAGCGCCTCAAGTTGCTTCGTATTCTTGGCCCTTTCCATCACCAGCTTGGCCTCATACTTGTGGCAGTCTATCTTCAAACAATCAATTTCTTGATCCTTCAATTCAGCTGTCTGTGGAGCTCTGTGTTTTCTACATTAACCTCAAGGACATGCGTCTCCAGCTCCTTCACAGCATCAATGGCCTCTTCAGGTCCATAGTCCTCACTTTCCTCTTCTTGCTCTTGCTTGGCCTGCATTGGTTTCTTTGAAGCTTTGCTCTCTTTGAAGAAGTCACAATTTTTAAGCACATTAATCCCAAACATTTGGTGAATGGTTGGCTTCTTCCCAGCTTCAAAAGGAACCCCAAAGTGCTCAAGTACCTGCTGGAGGATGTAGGAATGCACAAGGGAATGTGGCTTCTGATCTGTGTCAGCAATCCTCTTTATGTGTCTAATTATCAGCCCGGGCAAATTAATCTTTACCCCTCTGTCCAACAGATCCATGTATGTCAGGTCCAGAGCACTAGCCTCGCAGTTCCTCTCTCCTCTAGGTAGAAGGAACCTGTGCACAAATTCAAACAACAACTGATGTGCAGGTTCTATTTCCTTCTTGTCTACCTTCCTCTCATTCCTCAGCTTGGGTTTTCCTGAGAACTTCTTGACAACATCCAGAGGAGTGACTCCATCAGTCCTCTTTGGCCATTTTAGCTTTATATACCTGCAATAACCTTCAGCAGGTATGTCAAGAATCACTCCAAGCTCAGGTCTCCCAAACTCTATCTCCATTCCTCTCACTGTGGTGAACACTCTCATAGGATTAACTCTGCAATTTGTGTAGAACTCTCTGATCTCATCAACATACAGCTTTCTTTCCTTGTTGACAAACAGACTCAACCATCCCTGGTGACCAATCATTCTGAGCAGTGGCTTCATATGAAACTCCTTCTCATCATGCAGGATGCTGCCAGGCAACACCTAATGCTTAGAGAAGAAGGCCACCCTGTCAGCTTCATCCTCACTACCTGTCCTCCTTTTTCTGGTCTCAGCTTCACTGTCTGTATCAGAGTCACTTGGCTCTGCATAACTCCCAGCATCATCACTTTCCTCCTGTGCTTCCTCAGCTCTTCTTTCTTCTTCTTCCTTCTTCTTTGCCTCTCTATCTCTTACATTTGTCACTGTTCTTTCCAACCTCCCAACTTTCTCCAGTTGTTGTTTTAATGCAGACCTGGTGCTAACCCTCCTGACCACAGGCTCATTTACAACCTTGTCATCACTTTCTCCACTAACTTCATCAACCAGTCTTGTCTTCAGCACTGGCTTTCCCCCTTTCACTAATCTCCTTCTTTTCTCAGGCTCCACTATGTTTTCTTTCACAAACACAACTTCCTCTTCCTCTTCCTCTCCTGTTATTCTCTCATCTTCTTCACCAAACTTCCTTTTTCTTTTTGGTTCTTCAGCTTTCTTGGCAATTTCTCTTTGTTCAGCCTTTTCTAAAACTGTCTCCTTATTCCCTTCTTTCTCATAGTCTGTCCAATCTAAATCTGCATCATCAGCCTCAGTAGAATTTGGACAAGCAACAGGCTCTTACACCAAATTCTCTGAGGCTTCAGCAGATCCAAGTCCTCCAACAGCTGGACTTTCTAGCACAGATTCTTTTTTATTTTTCTCAACACTATCATCTTCCTTACAAGGGTCCACTTCAGCTTCTCTAAGGGTTTAAACACGATCTTGTTCCCTAAATTTTTCTTTTACTCTTTCTGCAATGTTCAATTCCACACCGGACTCAACAACCACAGGCACCTGTAAATCTTTTCTAAGTTCATCTTTTACACTGTCTCGCTCTGCCTCACATGAGTTCCCCCTACCTATTCGGTCATCATGCTCAACACCTATTATTTTGTCTTGTCCTGTAACTAGGGTTTCAGTTTCTGTAGTTCCAGGGCTGTTTATATCTACTGAAACGACAGGCGTAGATGAAATAGGATCTGAGATTACCTCATGCGGTTATTGTGATGAACTTTGTGCAATGGGTGTAGTAGGATTTGCCCTTGACCTCATCTTCTTTACCAGTCTCTTGTCCCCTTTTTGAAGAAATTTTGCGCGAGCCCTCGCGATTCTTTGGGCAAGAGTGGATGGGGGTGGTCTTTCAGACATTTTGAAGAATTTATGAGTGATTTGTGAGATTTCTAGGGAATTTTCTATTTTTAGGGCTTGAGAGAAGATTTTAGTGCAATGGAGTAGAAGTGGGTGAATGAAGGGTGATTGTGGGTGTATCGACAGAGAGAGGGGTTCTGTGATTTGACAACGTCTAGGGAAGACAAAGCAGTAATGATGGAAAGAAGAGAAGCAGCTTTTTGAACTTTTTGAGAACCGGGAAAAGTTAGAGTTTTGACGGTTATGGACTTTATTTGATATATCCTTTTTAGGTAGTGGGGTCCAACAAGTCAAATAGAATTCTACCCGAAAAGGAATGTGTTCCTATAATTTAGGACAGTTATAAGAATATGGAGGATCTCCCTTGACACATGTATGATTGACAATTTTAATTTCAGTCATGACTTCTATCATGCAGGGTAATGTGAATGTACCTGGACATGATTCCTCATGCTCTGGTTGGTTCCTTCTTAGTACATAGTAAGTTCTTCATGGGATCACATTATTCTCACCTGGTGCTAAAAAACTGAACGAGTGTACTTGTTCAAGTACAGAGTTAGACTGGACATTAATAACAAAATTCAAGCATGAACAATTGAATACTTAACTAACCAATCATGAAGGAATTTCCTGCTGGGTCATCCGTGTATTTTGGTCATCCCTAATTCCAACCTGTTCCTCTCGAACTGTACCTTGTTTAATGCTTTGGTAAATATGTCAGCAATTTGATCTTCAGTCCTACAAGAATTCATAGTAATCAAACCCTTTTCCACATTATCTCTTAGGAAATGGTGTCTAATATCAATGTGCTTGGTTCTTTTATGTTGGACTGGGTTCTTGGCAATATTCACTGCACTAGTGTTATCACAGAAAATTGGCACTGCACCACACTTGATACCAAAGTCTTCCAGTTGTTGTTTGATACATAGCAATTGTGAACAGCATGATGCAGCTGCCACATACTCAGCTTCAGCAGTTGATAAGGCAATTGAGTTTTGCTTCTTTGTAGCCCAAGAGACCAAACAGGGACCTAGAAAGTGTGCCATTCCTGAAGTGCTTTTCCTGTCCACCAAATGACCTGCATAATCTGCATCAGCAAAACCTATTAGTTCAAAAGTACATCCTCTTGGGTACCAGAGATAGAGGTCCTGAGATCCTTTCAAGTATCTCAAGATTCTCTTCACAGCTGTCAAATGTGACTCCTTGGGCTTGGACTGAAATCTAGCACATAGTCCTACACTGTATACTATGTCAGGCCGACTGGCTGTGAGATAGAGAAGTGAACCTATGATTCCTCTATATTTAGTCTCGTTTGTTGAAGGACCGAGTTCGTCCAAATCCAGCTTCGTTCCAGGTGCAATGGGAGTAGTCATTTCTTCCGCTCCTTCCAAATGAAACTTTTTCAGCAGTTCCTTGACATACTTTTGCTGGTGAATCATAGTTCCTTCAGGCATTTGCTTTATCTGCAATCCAAGGAAGAAATTTAGTTCTCCCATCATGATCATTTCAAATTCACTTCCCATCAGATCAGCAAAGCCTTTGCATAACCCCTCATCAGTGGCTCCAAAGATGATATCATCGACATACACTTGAACCACCAATAGATCTTTTCCTTTCTTTTTGAGGAACAGTGTGTTGTCAATCTTTCCTCTTGAGAAACCATTCTTCTGTAGAAATCCTGAGAGTCTTTCATACCAGGCTCTAGGAGCTTGCTTCAATCCATAAAGAGCCTTGTCCAGTTTGTAAACGTGATCAGGGAATTCATTGTTTACAAAACCTGGTGGCTGTATTACATAGACTTCTTCATTCAGGTAGCCATTTAAGAATGCACTCTTCACACCCATCTGATATAGAGTAAACTCCATGTATGTAGCAAAAGCAATTAGCATCCTGATGGCCTCCATCCTTGCCACTGGTGCAAAAGTCTCATCGTAGTCTATTCCTTCTTCCTGACTGTAACCTTGAACTACTAATCTTGCTTTATTTCTTGGCACTATACCATGCTCATCTAGTTTGTTCCTGAATACCCATTTTGTTCCAATCATTGATATGTCCTTTGGCTTAGGAACTAGATGCCACACTTTGCTTCTTTCGAATTGATGTAGTTCCTCATGCATGGCTAGAATCCAATCTGGGTCTTCTAGGGCTTCTTTTACGTTCTTTGGTTCCAGAGATGAGAGGAAGGCAAAGAAAGCACAGAAGTTCTTCAAGGCTGACCTGGTCATGATTCCTGTATCCAGCTCTGATAGAACATTTTCCAAGGGATGAGATTGTTGGTGTTTCCATGGCCTGAGTTTCATATGACTGGAAGAACTAGCATCATTACCCTGGGGAGTTTCTTCCTGACTTGCTGCATCATCAACTTCATCAGCAGTTCCCCCTGTCAAGTTGACTCCTTGTTCTAATGTACTTGGATCTTCACTTGATGTCTCCTTGTCTTTTGAGCCTTCCAGTTCATTCACACCTTCTTCCCTGCTAAGGCCAATCACTTGATCATCTGTCTCACGTTCCTCCAGTGCCTTGTCTGATTCATCAAAGACAACATGCATACTTTCTTCCACTGTTTGTGTCCTTTTATTCAACACTTTGTATGCTTTGCTTTGAGTAGAGTAACCAAGAAATATTGCCTCATCACTCTTGGCATCAAACTTACCCAAAGGTTCCTTTCCATTATTGTGAACAAAGCATTTACACCCGAAAGGTCTTAGGTGAGCAATATTTGATTTTCTACCTCTGAGTAACTCATATGGGGTCTTGTCAAGAATTGCTCTGATTGAACATCTGTTCAACAAGTAGCATGCAGTATTTATCGCTTCAGCCCAAAAGTTTCTTGCAAGTCCACTTGACAACAGCATAGTCCTGGCCATATCCTCCAGAGATCTATTCTTCCTTTCAACCACTCCATTTTGTTGGGGAGATCTTGGAGCTGAGAAATTATGATCTATGCTGTTTCTTGCACAATACTCAGAAAATTTTGAGTTTTCAAACTCAGTCCCATGATCAGATCTGATGCTGATGAGTTCATGGCTTAGCCTCTTCTGAACAACACCAGCCCAGTCTTTAAAACTGTCAAAGGCTTCATCTTTAGTTGCCAAGAACAGAGTACATGTGTATCTAGAGTAGTCATCAACAATTACGAACACGAATCTCTTTCCTCCTCTACTCCTGACTCTCATAGGTCCACACAGATCCATATGCAACAGTTCCAGTGGTTTTGATGTGCTTACCTCCTTCTTGGACTTGAAGGATTATCTCACATGCTTTCCTTTTACACACGCATCACACATCTTAATATTTTCAAATCTCTTACTTGGTAGTCCACGAACCAGCTCCTTTGATACAAGCTTATTCAGTTGTGAGAGACTTGCATGACCCATTCTTTTGTGCCACACCTGAGAGTCAGTTTCTTGTACATTCAAGCATGTTAGGTTGTTTTCAGGTAATGACTTCAGCGATGCTTTGTATACATTGTTTACCCTCTTTCCTTCCATTACAATTTCTCCACTCTGTAGGTTCTTCACAATGCATCCTACAGATGAGAACTTCACTTCATTTCCTCTATCACATAGTTGGGAGATGCTCAGCAGATTGTGTCTAAGGCCATCAACACAATAAACATTCTCTATAGCATGATCCAGAGTTCTCCCAATCTTTCCAATTCCTACTATTTGACCATTCTTTCCTCCTCCGAAGGCCACACTGCCTCCTTGAAATGCTGCAAGTGAGAGAAAGTTTTTTCTATCTCCAGTCATGTGCCTCGAACACCCACTGTCAGGAATCCAGCTTGGGTTGTTCTCTCTCACTCCAGCCTGCAAAACAAATTAGAGGTTAGCCTTAGGAACCCAGACAAGCTTGGGTCCCTTCTTATTAGAAAATGGGTAAATCAAGTCCTGTCTAGCCCATTTAGGTAAAATACTTCTTTTGTTCTTGGCCTTTGCCTTACTGACATGTATGCACTTTTGTTTGATATGACCTGTTTCACCACAAAAAGTACATAACATGTTGCAAGGTAATGCCACATACTTGCTTTTAGGGTTATATGGAGGCAGTGGTTTCTTAAATCCTAATCCCTGTTTTCCTCTGTTTTGATTTTCAAGAACCCAGTTCATTGCCTCTGATGATTTATTCCACTTAGTTAATCTGGTAAGCTCAAATTTTGATTTTTCAATCTTTTGACTTAAGACCTTGTTCTTCTCAGTTTCCTGATACAGAATTTTGTTTGCTCTTTTCAATTCATTTTCCAAAAAGATTTGAACTTCACTTATTACTTGCTTACCATTTGAACTTTCTTTTAACTGATTGCATTCCAGTTCTAGCTCAGTGATCTTAGAATTTGACACGAGAGTCTGTCCTTTCAAGGTGGCATTGACTTCTTCAAGTTCAATGTTCTGTTCTAGGAGACTCTTGTGCTTAGTTCTAAGACTACTTAGTTCTTCAGTTAGTTTATCTTTTTCAAGCTTCTCCTTTTCATGACCCTCGATCAAGGTAGCAGTGATTAAAATTAGGTTTTTAGAAGAGCATGTATGCAATGTTTCCTTCAGTTCAGATAGACATACCTCTGCTGAGTGAGCATCTTCAGTTCCATCAGTTGCCATGAGAGCAGAGTCCTTCTTTTGAACGTCATCTGAGTACACCTCCTTCAGCCTTTCCCAGACTTCCTTGGTCGACTTGCATTCAGATATTTTAGCAAGTACATCATAGGTAAGTCCTCTTTTCAGGTACCATTCAGCTTTGGAGTTTGCCTGTAACCAGTCTAGGTCTTGAGGATCCAATTCTTCTACCTTCTTTGGCACTAGGGCACCATTTGCAGCTCTCTTTACAGGGACATGGGGTCCTCTTTTCACAATCAGCCATAGACTATAGTCTGCTGCTTGCAAGAAGGTCTTCATCTATTTCTTCCAATTCCTTTAGTAAGTTCCATTGAACACAGGAGGCTTAGACGGATCTCTTCCTCCTCCCAACTCTCGAAGGTCTTCTTCATCCAAACTATTGTCTGACATACCCATTAGTGCCAGCGGCGAATCATCTCCAGAATCCTTTTCATGGTCAGATTCACTGTCAGTTGGTCCCCATGTAGCATAAAATGCCTCCTTCTTCTTTCTCCTTTCTGCTCTGAAGTTTGGAGGTCGTCTCGACTTCTTCTTATCTTTATCAGTTTCATTTGGTGTCTCCTTTTCCTTTTCCTTGGATGCTCTATTTTTCATCCATTTTATTTCCTACATAGGACAGTCTACTACAACATGATCCTTTTTAAAGCATTTGAAGCACCCTGAATAATCAGGACTGTCAACTATGTTCTTCCTGCTAGAACTCTCCTTCCTACCTCTTTTGAATCCTTTGAACCTTCCCAGATTGAGCTTCTGTCTTAAAGCACTTACCATTGCTGCTTCAACTGATTGAAGATCAACATAGTCATCAGTTTCTTCAATTGCTTCAAGGGCAAGGGTCTTGTCCTTCTTTACAGCTGGTTTAGCTTTTGAGTCCTTCATCATCTCATGAGTTCTCACACTCCCAACTAGTTCTTCAAGTTTGATGGATCTCAGAGGTTTGGATTCAATGATGGCAGTCATCTTTGGTTCCCATGCTTCAAGCAGCACATTCAGGACTTTATCAAACATCTCTATTTTCGGCAATTCCATATCCAGAGATCTCATTTTATTTGTGATGATAGTCAACCTTGTCATCATGTCCTGAATTGATTCTTTCTCACCCATGGTGAAAAGTTCAAATTGTCTTTTCAGCATTCTCCTTTTGGAGTCCTTCACTTCAGTGGTTTCTTCATGCGCAACCTGCAAAGCATCCCATATTTCCTTGGCTGTCTTATAAGATGATACTCGATTGAACTCCTCAGGACCAAGACCACAAATGACCAGTCGTTTGGCTTTGTGATTCTTTTCAATCATCTTATAGTCCGTCTCATTAAACTCTTCTTTCGGTTTTGGTTCTTGCTTAGCAGTAGCTCCTTCACCCACTATTTTGGTGGGGATCAAATTTCCTTCAGAGACTATCAGCCAGAGTTGATAATCTTCAGCACATATGTAGTTCTCCATCCTGTTCTTCCACCATGCATAGTATTGCCCATTGAACTGTGGGGGCTGATGGTAGGTGGTGCACTCATTCTGATCCTTCTCAAGGTGTTAACCTCTTACAAGAAGACCCGTTCTGATACCACTTGTTACACTCTATGCATCTCCTAAAGACACTAGAAGGGGGGGGGGGGTTTAATAGTGTCTACCGATTTTCGTCACGAGAACCTGGTTCTTCTAACGTAGAACCTAGTTCTTAAATTATCTTTTATGCTGCCTTGAACACTATAACTCACAACACCACACACACAAGGAACACAAGGATTTTACGTGGAAAACTCCTTGCTCAAGGGAGAAAAACCACGACCCACACTCTGGGATTTTAGAACTGAATCCACTAACACAAGAGCAACGTTTCTGATTACAAACTCTGTAACCAAGGGGCTACACTCTAGACCCTAATCACTACTCAAAGCTAAACTCTAGCTTCTCAGTAATTACACAAAAGTTTACCTAGTACATACGCTTCTGAATAAGCCAATAGGTAAAAATATGAAAGCTCGAATTAAAGACAACTTGCAATTCTACGAACCTAGACGGAATATCTAAACTCAATACACTGCATGCACTCAAGTTGTCTTCTTCAGATTACTCACGTAGAAAGATTCTAGATCGCCTTTGTATGCTCTCAACTCTCCGTTTGTGAATAATAAATTTCGGCTGCCTCTGCTACTTGAATTTATATGGGTCTTGAAACCCTAGTTGAGTTCTACAAGGAATCCTTTTAATTATGGCAAGTCAGGATTCCTAGTAACTCTTTTCCTTGTCGAAGTCCAACTCCTTTTCACACTTCGAAGATACAGCCTGGACACCACCTCTTTTAGTCTGACTAGGATGCATATTCATTCACGCGCCACTAATCCTAGTTCCGCAGGGATTTGCAACCCATAATCCTTTTCAATCAAGCATGCTCTTTATTCCAAGGACTAGGTACTCAGTGGGAACCTCTGAGTCCTTTTCGTTTGTCATACTTCAAAACCAGCTCTCAACAATCTTCTTTGTTTTTCTTTACTCTAGTTTCAAGATAGGCAATGAGATCTACTTTTTTTATTTAAAAAAAATAATTTCAATTCCTTTTTTTAAATGGCTTTGTATTGGGTGAAAAATCAACGAGGCTTAATTGACAAGGCTCGAAGCTTGTTGAGATTGAAACCTTTATTTACGAGCTCACAGTTGCCTCGAGCACGAGATGAATGTTGGTTACAAGCTATCCCACAAGGCGATTGAAAGACAACCATCACGAGGTATGAGATTCATCCCTCGTTGAAGCTTACCCCTCGGTGAAGGTTTACTCTTCGGAGGATGAGTCCTCGTTTCTGTAATTGACGACCGTTGCCTACACATTAAATTGGGAGATTGTGATTACACCACAACTGGACGTGGAGTAATCGACCATTAAAAATGCTACCTTCACTCTTGTAGAATTGCTCTCACTCTTGTGGGCTATAAATAGCCATGAAATGATTGTGTAAAGGATGAAGAAATATAAAGAAAAAACAATTACATTTTGTTTTCAATCTCTCGTTTCATTTCTTTACCAAATTTCTTATCTTTTTTTGCGGCTTTGATACAAATAGTTTATGGTTAACCCAAAACAATTTCGATTTGTTGTCTTAATCAGATTTATGCCAACACAAATTGGTACCGTCCGTGGGAAACTAGCAATAATATTTGTTCTGAAGTCTCACTTTCAATTACAAATATTATTCTTACGAACATCATCTCAATGTCAGACCACACTAATACCTCTGAGAACGCAACAATCCAAACCCCCAACCCAACAACTAGCATCAACTAGTCAGGCGATGGGATACCGATAACACTGCTTGGTTTAACACTACTAGGCTTAATGCCGCCTAGCTTAACCCCACCTGGCGTGACTCTACATGGCTTAACACCGCCCGCTGGTTTGATTCCTTCAATCGGCTTAAGCTTCCGAATTGGTATCATTCCACCACCACCAACTGATCCCTCATCATCGAGTTCGAACGACCCTTTTCAGTTGTACGTAATGGTAACTTTGCAACGACTTCAAGAAAAATTTGATGCTTTCTCTAGAAATGGAAGAAACACGACGAATCTCGCAAAACCCACACTCAATAGAAGCATCCTGAACATTGTTCCTACGAGCGCAATAATAGGGGGACTTCCAGACGGAGCTGCATCTGGTGGCTCAGGGTCTGCGCCTTTGGGGAATCAACCCTTCGGGGCAGCTCCAACAGTGGCTGAAAATAGCGTCCCCTCGAACTTTGAGAGATGGAAGAAAGAATTCGAGGCCAGCATGGAAAAACGGCTCGAAAATATCCCATGGGGTCATAAAACCTTAGCGAGCGATAGATATCGAAAAGTGCAGGCAACAACCTTTTAAGCCCGAGGTTGCTCCTGCCCTCATTCCCAAGCACTTCAAGTTGTGATGCAATATAAATTGGCCTAAACAACAACCATCAAGAACAAAGCTTGAGAACACAAAGAACACAAGTCAAGGGCTCCGGAAACGTCTTGAAGATCATGGATTGGAGCGTCAAGGAAGGAGGAGCACATAGGCACCAAAGGAGAGGCTCGGGGGACATATTTTGAGCCATTTCAAGAACTCCCAGGAAGGGGCAGACCGCCTACTCAACGGGGTGGACCGCCTAGTTGAAGTTGAGGCCTTAGGACTTTGGGCCACCCATAAAAGAGGCGGACCGCCTACTTTTTTAGGCTGGGCGCCTACTCCCAGCAGGTGAGGCGCCTACTCCCCTCTGTTCAGCATCAGGCGGGGCGCCTGTTCTACTAGGCGGGGCGCCTAGTACCGGGATGTTTCAAGACTTGTTTTTGTGGTGTAATTCCCATTTTGCCCTTAAGTGGCTTGTATGTCTTAACCCAACCCATGGGCATTTTAGTCTTTTTACATTGTGTATGGGAAAACTATATAAGCTTCCCTTAGCCATTTCATTCAGTTAGTTAGCTTTGAACCTAGAATTGAGAGGAGAGAATTAAGAGAAGACCGAGCCTTTCTTGTTGAAGCCAGAGGCTTCATGTGTCTTGTACGACTTGGAACCTATGGAGATTTATCGCTAGTGTAAATTCCTTGTAAGGTTCGAGTTTCCCTTTCTCCCTTTGGATAATTAAATTCTCGTTTGAATTGTTTATCCATTCTTTCTTCTAATTCTTGTCTTCCTAGTCTTAAACTTCTCGATATCTTTTATATCACGTTATCAAATTTATTCGCTTTCGCATCATTGTATCGTTTTTTAGCTTCCGCTCGTTTTACATTGCATCAGTTGGTATCAGAGCACGGCTAGGGCAGGGCTCGTTCTTACGAATCCTCGGTCTAGTTCTTGTCTTTGTTGTGATTGTGTTGTTTGTTCTTGAAAATTTGAAGAAAAACAAAAAAAATTAGAAAACATGAAAATTTCACAAAAATTGGTGGAACCAGTTGGATTGGAACACCCATACATTGAAAATCATTAGGGTTTGTTCCTTATGTGTTTCCCGTTCTTTTGGTACCAAAATTACAAGATTTGGTGATGAATTCCAAAATTTGAAGACTTGAAATCTCCAAAATTTTCTAGAACCCTAGAATTGTGCTCAAGAATCAAAATCGATTGATTGTTGTTTGTTTGGGGTTAAAACCTATTGGGGATTGTTTAGAATCATCATATACGTCTTGGGGTATCATTAGAATTGAAAATAGCTCGAAAACCATTGAAAAATTGGGTGAAAAAGCTAAAACCCGTCGTTGGGACTGTGCTGAGAAGTCAAGTAGGCGAACCGCCCACTTAGTAGGCGGACCGCGCGCCCCAGTCTCTGATGTTTTTGGACGGACCGCCCCTTTACAGAGGCGGGGCACCCACTTTCCTGAAGGGTGCTTGGGTAGATTTTTCGTAGGTTTTCGTGTTTCTTTTGCTTCCGTAACTCTTGGTTAGTGTTTCTAGGGTAATTGACCTACTCTAACTACACTAACTCTTTAGCATATTAGGACATTCGTGCGTAGAGGAGATTAGAATTCAAAGAAGAGTCGTAGAACTCCTTTTGGCCTCAAGTGCGCACTTTAAATAACCGTCCGTCCTTCGAGTCTCATTAACTCCATTCCGAACTTTAACATGGACATACTAGTTGTGATCACCTTGGTTCCCAAGTTGTAAAGGCCTCGCTGTTGAATGTTCATAAATTGAGTGGTACACGTGAGGGAGTGACTTTCGGGAGGTTTGTTCTATTGGTGTTGCAACAATGTCGGATAATGATGATGGAGTAGATTATGGCTCATGTTGGGATGATGCGAGTTGCTATGAATCATATGGTGATGATGGAGACTATGATTCCTACGAGGGTGATGATGGCCATTACTATGATGATGGAAACCATGGCTCCTATGTTGATGAAGTAGTTCACTATGATGATCGTGAGGTTGATGACGACTATGAAGCTCGAGAAGATGAATTTGATGAATCTAATGCTTCTAGTCAAGAATATGAAGATGGTGACGCTTCAAGGTACATTGATCCTACTTACTCTACTTGTGATGAATATGTTCATGATAGTGACATAGAGGGAATAGATGATGAAGTTGATTATTCGCATTATTCATTTGCGTCTTCTCTTGGTGTTGCTAATGGTGTGCAAGGGAGTAGTAGAGGTCCTTCCATTAGTATGGGAGGCGGTAGTGGTTGTTCCATAGGAAAGAAGAAGCTTGCACCTTCTAGGTACGCTAAGCGACCTAATGCTTCTAATTCCCATGAGGAGGTTGGTTTGAGAGATGGTGTTGCTTTTGCTACAAAGGGGTTATTTACAGTGAGGGGCAGGGATCGTTGTAGTAGAAGTAGTACTATAGGCTATGAAACTGAGGCGAGAGGCACTTATGGGTTCTATGGCAAGTTTTCTTCCTCGACTTCCAACAACATTTTTAATGTTGGGAGAGTGACGGGAAGTGGAGGTTGTTCTAGTGGCGTTGCCACTAGTGGAGGAATAAGGAAGACCCAAGTTGTGGGTGTTGACACTTGTGGGCATCAAAGTTCTCATTTTGATGCCAATCTACAAAACATGGGTAGGAGAAGGTTCGTTGTTGAGGTAGATGGTATTGGAGGATACTTGGTCAAGATTGGTGATACCGATGCCAATTCTATTAGCACCTCTTTGGTTGATAGGCTTTGGATACCATACCATAAGCTAGAGCATCCTTATGAGTATAATGGAGTGTGGGTTTCTAAGGAGGCTCAGGTACTCATATCTCATAGGAATTATAAATGCTATGTGTGGTGTGATATGTATCCCATGAGTCATGTTGATGTGTGGATATGTGAGGCGTGGTTGGAGGGCAAGAGGGTGCAATATAGTGCTATGAAGGATGCGTATCTTGTGGACATAAGGCAAAGGGTTTATGACTTTGTGCCTTATCGGGCAAGGAGCCAAGTGCCTACTAGTGCACCTTCTTTGGCAATACAAAGGAGCAAGGAGCGAGAACTTCATTCCATTGGGAAAGTTGTGCAATCAAGGAGTCCTACAAACACAAGCAATGGTGGGACTAGTGCAAATGAAGGGTTGGCAAATGTCAACAAGGTGAGCCCGAAACCACTTTCAACAACAAAGAAGAAGGAGACATCAAGTGATGAGTCTCCTAGTCCTAGATTCGGGGTTGATGTAAAGAGTCCACCTACTCCGGCTATGGGTATTCTTGGGCCTCGTTCCAACTCACCCGAATTTGAGAGACAAAAGATAGAGAGGAGTAAGGGAGCGACCGGTGACAACTCTCGAGTGGAAAAAGGAGAGGTTGTGTCGAGTGATGTGAGTGGGTTGTCAACACCCGAATCTACACCTGACCTTGGAAAAAAATGAGGGAAAAGAAAGAGAGAAAAAGAAAAATTGAAAGTGAGGACACCCCTTATTCTAACCTTCACCCTTTATCTTTTTCTTCTATGTGTTTGAATTCTTGTGTAGGGATTCTTAGAGGCAAACCAATGGAGCCTCAACCATATTCCAAGATGGAAAGACAAGGTAAAGGAGATGCCGAATGTGAGCTACAAGGTGGAGACATTCATGACACTTCAAATGTATGTGTTAGTTCTTCCTCCCTTGAGCATGATTGATGCGGGGCATACCTCAAGGCCGTTCACTAGGAGTCAACCCAAGTTGATTCAAGACACCCATCTTCACTTGACTTGGAGGGACATGGATGGAGGCTCCGAGAGTAGCTTGAAGATCATGCTTTTGAGTGCCATGGATGGAGGATCACCTAGGCCACTTGGAGAGGCATCCGAGGCACGTTTGGAAGCAAATCAAGAAGCCACAGGAACAGGCGGACCGCCTACTTTTGATCAACTCTTTGGAAAGTGAGTGGGCGGACCGCCTCTGCAAGATGGGCGGACCGCCTAGCAGGGGCGCCTAGCAGGGGCACCTGTTTTACTCCTTCAGCCTTCCAGACAACAGGCGGGGCGCCTAGTGCTAGTAGGCTGGGCGCCTACTTTGCTGAAGAGTTGCGGGATTCCTAGTTTTTATGCTATGCTTTGACAATTATAGCCCTACGCGGCCTTTATTGTTTTAACCCACTTTAGGGGTAATTTTAGGATTTTACTATGTGTAAGTGAAGTCTATAAATACTTCACATAACCTCTTCAAACCTTAGCTTACCTTTGAATCTTATGAATGAAGAATAGAGTTTATCTATTTTTATGAAGAAACCCTTTCTTGGTTGCTTGAATTCAGTAGCAGATCCTAGTTGAGTCTTGAACCGACACCCGATCATTCTACTTGCGAGTCCCGGGTACGACTCGAGGGTGGTTGCATAGTGTAGGTCCTTCTAGACGCCGATTCAAGGGTATCTCGGGACAAGTTCCCCGGGGTTACTTCGAAGGGAGTTCGAGAAGTGTCTCGCTCTTCTATCGTTCTTTGTCTTGTCGTATTGATCCTTATCATCTTGGTATCAGAGCAAGGCTCGGGTTTTATTTTTACAAACCCCCGACCCTTGATTCTTCGTGCCTAGGTTAGTTTCGATATTAGGTTCTTGAGTGTTGTTGAAGAAAAGAAGAAAAACACACAAAAAAAATATGATCATGGATTCTTGGTTTATTAGACCCGTTGTGTGATTGTTATTGGGGTTTGTTCCTTATTGGAAATCCGTTCTTTTGGTACCCTAAACACCCAATTTGAAGTTGAAACACAAGAATTGAAAATTTGAAAACTTGAAACCCTCAGCTTGAAATTGATGAACACGGTAGATTGCTTGTTTTCGATTGGGGTTTGATAAAAGTTGTTGGGGTTGGGTCTTTGTGATTGAAATAACATTGGGGTACCTTTGAATTGCTAAAACAACGTGAGAATTGTTGAATTTTTGGGTGCAAAACCAAGAAAATCGTATTTGAAACTGTGTTGAAGCTTGCAGAAGGCGGAGCGCCTAGTCAAAAGGGCGGACCGCCTCTTTTTTTGTGAGCTCTCTGGATTTTGACTTGGCGGGGCGCCTAGTTGAGAGGGCGGACCGCCTACTCTCCTCTGCAGGGATTTCGGGCGGACCACCTACTGAAAACAGGTGGGGTGCCTACTCTTGTGAGCGTGGTTTTGGGTAGTTTTTCGTAGGATCTCTTATTTCTTTGATTGCATTGCATCTAGCTAGTACTTCTTTGAATAATCTTACCTACTTGAATTGTGCTAGCCCTTCTAATCTATTAAGAAACTCAAGCCTAGACCGGAGAGTAGAATTCGAAGAAGACTCGTAGTCTCATTTGGCTCAAGTCCGCACTTAAAGAGCTTATCATTCCAATAGAGTCATATCAACTCCACTCACCCCGGAGTGCATTTGGCTTTTGAGAGAGTGATTAAGTTGAGGTTTACTATTCAACTTAGTGAAGCTTTGGATTCAAGCTAGAGTGAAATAGCCACCACCACTAAACAAGTGATCCGAGTGAAACACTTGTGAGGGAGTGAGTGAGGTTGTTTTTCTAACGTTTGTTTCTTGTGTAGGTACAATGTCCACCGAAGGAGAAGATTTTGCTAAGAGTTCCCTTGCTACTATCCTTGCCAAATTGGATAGTATGAACTTAAGGATTGAGAACCTTGAGCGGGTATCAACAAGTGCCCTAGTTGAGCAAGGGACTTCTAATGTCCAATCGGAAAAGGGGGCCCCGAGTGCCCATGTTGAGGCCGGAGAAGGCACAAGTAGTCCGACCTTTACCCCAGAACAAGTTGCGGAGTTGCTTCATCACCAACAACGGGTAAGGGAGGATCGTGATCGGATTGATCTATTGTTGGGCAACACCCAACGAGTGACTATTCCAAACCTTATGGGCAATCCCCAAAGGAATGCTCCACTTCCCGGACCAATCCGAAATGTTCTACCCCTTGAGCAAGTTGCACAAGCTCAAGAAGGGGAGGAGGATGATTATGGTGATGGTGGGTATGATGCTCACTATCAATTTAGGGATCGGAATGTGGATAGGGGTCGAGGCCGAGGTCGAGGGCCACCCCATGGGTACTTTGGAGGGAATGCTAGGAGGGATTTTGGTGGATATGGGGATCACTTTGGAGGCCAACCGGAGCCTTTCCAAGGGGGTCGTGACAACAACAACAATCTTAATAGTGTGAAGCTCACTATTCCTTCTTTCAAAGGAAGTAGTGACCCGGTGGATCTTGATTGGAAGTTGTCTATGGAGCGTATATTTGACACCAATGATATGCCCGAAATGAAGAAGACCAAGTATGCTATATCTTCCTTTGAATCCTTTGCTTCTACTTGGTGGGAGTCGGTGAAGGAATAGAAGGAGGACGGGAATGGCTATTAATCTTCCTTGGGAAGAGTTGATCCGTGTGATGGATGAAAAGTACTTGACTAACCAATACCGAGTGGAACAACAAAAACGTCTCTATGAATTGAAGCAAGGTTACAAATTGAAGCAAGGTTACAAATCGGTTGGGGAGTACTTCAATGAGTTTGAACAAGTCCGGATGACTCTAGACTTAATGAGGAAGATAATGAGATGGCTATAATCCGTTTCAAAGGGGGCTTAAACCGAGACATAGCTTCACTCTTGAAGTTTCACAAGTACAATAATCACTACAAGCTATGTGAAGATGCGGTTGAAGCCGAGAAATGGCTCAAAGAGGAGAAATCCCTTCGCTACAAGAGTAGTACTGCTACTCCATTGAACAATCTAAAGGAGTCGAAGGCTCCTACAACAAATGCCAAATTCCCAAATGCAAGTGGTGCAAGTGCTAGCAAGGATGAGAAGAAGCCTTATGAGAAGTCTACACAACATGTGTGAGGTAACTCTAAAACTCACTTGAGTAATCCTATCTCTACTTCTACTCAATGCTACAAGTGTAAGGGTTATGGACATATCCCCAAAGATTGCCCTACCCGGAAAACTATGGTTCTTGTGGGTGACTTGGTGTATGAACAAGATAGTGAACCCGAGGAAGAAGAGGGTGATGAGGAGGTTGATGATGGGGAGGTTGCAATGGAGGATGATGATGATGCCCATGCCTTCCTTGTTGTGAGGAGGAGTTTAGGAGCCATGTTTGTGGAGGATAGTGAGACGTTACAAAGGGAGAACCTCTTCCATTCTAAATGCCGAGTCATGGGTCTCCTTTGTTCCATGATTATTGACTCGGGGAGTTGTGCCAATGTCATTAGCCAAACACTAGTTGCCCAATTGAAAATACCCACCCTAAAACACCCAAATCCTTACCGTTTACAATGGCTTAGTAAGTGTGGTGAGTTGAAGGTGGTCAAACAATGTATGATCAAGTTCAAGATTGGGAACTATGTGGATGAACACATGTTCGATGTTGTGCCTATGCAAGCATGCCACCTTCTCTTTGGAAGGCTATGGTAATTTGATAGATATGTGGTTCATGATGGCCATGCCAACACCTATACGGTTAAGCATGAGGGGAAGAAGTTCGTGCTCAAACCCTTAACTCCCAAACAAGTGAGTGATGATTACAAGTGGATGAGGGAGTTAAGAGAAGCGGCAAAGGCTAAGTCGGTTGTTGAGACTAGCCCTTTGTCCAAAAGCTTGATGGCAATCCCACCATCTTCTACCGGTAGCATATGTGCCATGATGCAACCGGGTGAGGTCCTAAGAGGAAATGATGGCAACAAACTACTCATATGCCTAGTGCACAAAGGTATGATTCCTACCTCCGATCTTGATTTTTCTACTAACCCATTGCCTAGTGTGTTTGAGAATGTTTTGAAGGATTTTGGTGACATGTTCCCGAATGAGATGCCGGATGGATTACCTCCTTTGAGGGGTATTGAGCACCAAATCGACTTTGTCCCGGGATATCAAATCCCAAACAAGCCGGCTTATAGGAGCAATCCGGAGGACACAAGAGAATTGCAAAAGCAAGTTGATGAATTGCTCACTAAAGGCTTGGTGAGGGAAAGCTTGAGTCCTTGTGCCGTACCCGTGTTCTTTGTTCCCAAAAAGGATGGCACTTGGATAATGTGTGTTGATTGTCGAGCCGTGAACAAAATAACGGTAAAGTACTGTCATCCCATTCCCCGACTTGATGATATGTTAGATGAACTAAGTGGTTCATGTGTTTTTAGAAAAATAGACCTTAGGTCCAGCTACCATCAAATCCGGATGAAACCCGGAGATGAGTGGAAAACCGCATTCAAGACCAAGTTTGGTTTCTATGAATGGTTGGTGATGCCCTTTGGGCTATCCAATGCACCTAGTACTTTTATGAGGCTAATGAACCATGTTCTAAAGCCATTCATCAACAAGTTTGTGGTCGTCTACTTTGACGATATATTGATCTATAGTAAATCAATAGACGACCACGTTGATCACCTAAGGCAAGTGCTTGAAGTGTTGAGAGCCGAAAAGCTCTATGCTAATTTTAAAAAGTGTGCCTTTGGTGTTGAGAAGGTAGTCTTTCTTGGGTTTGTTGTGAGTGCCCAAGGAGTGGAAGTGGATGAGTCTAACGTAGAGGCTATACGTGATTGGCCTACTCCTACTACCGTGACTAAAGTGAGGAGCTTTCATGGTCTTGCTATTTTTTATAGACGCTTTGTGAAAGACTTTAGCTCCATTGCCGCTCCACTCACCGAATTTGTGAAGAAGGAAAAACCTTTTGTTTGGGGAGAGCCTCAAGAGAAGGCCTTCCAAGAATTGAAAAGTAGGTTGAGTACCGCCCCTCTATTGGAATTGCCCGACTTCGGAAAGGCATTTGAGCTTGAGTGTGATGCCTCGGGGGTGGGAATTGGTGGTGTTTTAATGCAAGATGGGAAACCCATCGCCTACTTTAGTGAGAAATTGAAGGGTGCATCTTTGAACTACTCTACGTATGACAAAGAGATGTACGCCTTAGTGAGAGCTCTTGCTCATTGGCAACACTACCTTTGGCCTAGAGAGTTTGTGATCAAGAGTGACCATGAGTCACTCAAGCATCTTAGGGGCCAAGATAAATTGAACAAGCGTCATGCCAAGTGGGTAGAGTTCATCGAGTCTTTTCCCTATGTTATCCAATAGAAGAAAGGGAAAGACAATGTTGTGGCGGATGCACTTTCTAGGAAGTTTGCTCTAGCCACCACCCTTGCCTCCAAGCTCATGGGTTTTGAGAGCATTAAGTTGATATATGCTCATGACCCTAAGCTAAAGAGCATTCACGAAGCTCTTGAAAAGGGAGAAAGGGTTGAGAAATACCAATGGGTTAATGGATACATCTTTAAAAATGGTAATGTGTGTGTTCCCGAGTCCTCTTGGAGGGAATTGTTGATTCGTGAAGCCCATAGTGGGGGCTTGATGGGACACTTTGGGAGGAACAAGACCTGGCCATTCTCATGGAACAATTCCATTGGCAAAAGATGGGGGTTCAAGTTGAAAAGCTTTGCAAAAATTGCCTTGAGTGCAAGCATGCTAAATCTAAAGCTAACCCCCATGGTTTGTATACTCCTCTCCCCGTGCCTACTAGTCCGTGGGTTGATATATCAATGGATTTTGTGATGGGCTTGCCACGGTCTAAGGGGGGCCATAATAGCATTTATGTTGTCGTGGATAGGTTCTCCAAAATGGCTCACTTTATTCCATGTAAGAAGTGTGATGATGCACAACATGTTGCTTCTTGTTCATTGATAATGTTTTAAAGTTGCATGGTGTGCCTCAAACCATTGTAAGTGATAGGAACACTAAGTTCCTAAGCCACTTTTGGAGGAGCTTGTGGGGTGCTCTTGGCACCAAGCTCTTGTTTTCTACGTCCCACCACCCACAAACGGATGGGCAAACCGAGGTGGTAAACCGAACTTTGGGTGCTCTTCTTAGGGCCATGACCCGAGGTAAGGCCGGGACGTGGGTTGATAAATTGCCTCTTATGGAGTTTACCTATAATCGTACTTTGCATAGCTTGATTGGCAGGACTCCATTTTGAATGTGTGTATGGTTTTTATCCCTTGATTCCCCTTGATCTAACCCCTTTGTCAAGGGAAATGGTTGCTAATATTGAAGGGAAAAGCCGAGCAAAGGCTATGATTGAACTTCATGCTAAAGCCAAGAAGAACTTGGAGGAAGCCTATGCAAAGGTTGCTTCCAAGAAGAACAAGGGAAGGAAGAAGCTTGAGCTCAAAAAGGGAGATTGGGTGTGGGTGCTCTTCCGCAAAGAAAGGTTCCCAAACCTTAGGAAAGGGAAGTTGGCACCCCGTGGAGATGGACTTTTTCAAGTGCTTTCCAAGATCAACAACAATGCCTATGTGATTGATCTACCCGGTAAGTACAATGTGTCAAATACTTTCAATGTGACTGACTTGACCCCTTTTGATGTAGGAGATGGTGATGCCGGAGAGGAGGAAGCCATAGTTTCGAGGGCGAAACCTTCCCAAGAAGGGGAGGATGATGCGGGGCATACCTCAAGGCCGTTTACTAGGAGTCCAGCCAAAATTATTCAAGATACCCATCTTCACTTGACTTGGAGGGACATGGATGGAGGCTCCGAGAGTAGCTTGAAGATCATGCTTTTGAGTGCCATGGATGGAGGATCACCTAGGCCACTTGGAGAGGCATCCGGGGCACGTTTGTAAGCAAATCAAGAAGCCACAGGAACAGGCGGACTGCCTACCCAACTAGGTGGACCGCCTACTTTTGATCAACTCTCTAGAAAGTGAGTGGGCGGACCGCCTCTGCAAGATGGGCGGACCGCCTAGTAGGGGCGCCTAGCAGGGGCGCCTAGCAGGGGCGCCTGTTTTACACCTTCAGCCTTCCAGACAACAGGCGGGGTGCCTAGTGCTAGTAGGCTGGGCGCCTACTTTGCTGAAGAGTTGCGGGATTCCTAGTTTTTATGCTATGCTTTGACAATTATTGCCCTACGTGGCCTTTATTATTTTAACCCACTTTAGGGGTAATTTTGGGCTTTTACTATGTGTAACTGAAATCTATAAATACTTCACATAACCTCTTCAAATCTTAGCTTACCTTTGAATCTTATGAATGAAGAATAGAGTTTATATCTTTATATCTTTTTATGAAGAAACCCTTTCTTGGTTGCTTGAATTCACTAGCGGATCCTAGTTGAGTCTTGAACCGACACCCGATCATTCTACTTGTGAGTCCCGGGTACGACTCGAGGGTAGTTGCATAGTGTAGGTTCTTCTAGACGCCGATTCGAGGGTATCTCGGGACAAGTTCCCGGGGGTTACTTCGAAGGGAGTTCGAGAAGTGTCTCGCTCTCCTATCGTTCTTTGTCTTGTCGTATTGATCCTTATCAATGATACTTCCTTGTCTTGTGATATTATTCGTGAAAACTCTATGCTAGTTGATGATTTGCATGAATACAATATGTTTGCAACTAGTGTAGAGCCGTTGGGTCAACTTGTGAGTGAAAGTGAACCACTAGTTGAGAGGGTTGAAAAGCCACATCATGATGTGAGCTCGATTTTCATTGAATCTCTCTTTAGTGAGAGTATTGTAGTTGGCCTTATTTGTGAGCCTTGTTATGACACCGCACCCATATCTGATAAAGGAGAAGATGAATTGCATGATTATCCTATTCATCCCTTTGATTACTTATTTGCTAGTGGTGGTATCTTGTGTCGTAGTGAGGATGGTTTTAACCATGAGGAGTCTTTCGAGTGTGAGATGGATCGATTTGTTTTTGATGACTCCTCGAGTGAGAGTGAAGGACCTAATCTTGATACTATGTTTTTGTGTAACCATGAATTTGAGGTGCATGCCTTTACATTTCTATTGTTTGAAGGTAATCTCATCTGTTGTAGTGAATTGTATCGGATTAGGATCGGTAGTAGAGTCGAACCCCCATGGTTTTTAAAGTTAGGCTCTATGGACGATCCATTGTTTGGAACTCCAAGTGAGAAGAGTGGTCTTGACATTGGTCGTGTTGACCTATCTTCTTGTAGTCCTAGCCTTCATTGTGTGGACTATAATGATGAAGAACCTATTCTAGAGACCTTCATTTGGAGTTTGTCTAGTGAGGAGGATTGTCTTGGAGATGAGCTTGGAGCTGGGGAGGTACCTCTCGGTGTGCGTAAGAGTGCTTCTAAGAAGGGGAGCGGAGTATTCGATGTTAGTTCCGACTTGAACTATTTTACTTACTCCATCCCATATGTTAAGCACACCTTGAGTGTTGAGCATACCAAAGCCAATGTGTCACATTGTGATAGTATTGACTTGAAGGGTTGGTGTGTTGGTAGTAAGCTTAGGGGTCATAAGACATTTAATTGCTACATGCATACCCTTGATCTCTTTGCTTGTTTTGATTATGAGTGCTTGATCTTGATGAGCCAAGAATTTATTATTTCCTTGTGAAACATACACTTTTTAATTGGCATTGATGTTTGGCTCTATCACAAGAGTGTGTTTTCCACACCACTTGCACTTATTCTTGTTAAGCTAACCTACTTGTGAAGTAGGAAATTTTGGTTGTGCTTGCTTTGGTTGTAGGTTTTGATGGTTTGATTTAGAGGCCGAATCCTTTCAAGAAGGGGAGGATGATGTAATATAAATTGGCCTAAACAACAACCATCAAGAACCAAGCTTGAGAGCACAAAGAACACAAGTCAAGGGCTCCGGAAACGTCTTGGAGATCATGCATTGGAGCGCCAAGGAAGGAGGAGCACATAGGCACCAAATGAGAGGCTGGGGGGGGCACATTTTGAGCCATTCCAAGAACCCCTAGGAAGGGGCGGACCGCCTACTCAAAGGAGTGGACCGCCTAGTTGAAGTTCCGGCCTCAGGACTTTGGGCCACCCATAAAAGAGGCGGACCACCTACTTTTTTAGGCTGGGCGCCTACTCCCAGCAGGTGGGGCGCCTAGTCCCCTCTGTTCAGCATCAGGCAGGGCACCTGTTCTACTAGGCGGGGCGCCTAGTACCGGGATGTTTCGAGACTTGTTTTTGTGGTGTAATTTCCATTTTGCCCTTAAGTGGCTTGTATGTCTTAATCCAACCCATGGGCATTTTATTCATTTCACATTGTGTATGGGAAAACTATATAAGCTTCCCTTAGCCATTTAATTCAGTTAGTTAGCTTTGAACCTAGAATTGAGAGGAGAGAATTAAGAGAAGGCCGAGCCTTTCTTGTTGAAGCCCGAGGCTTCATGTGTCTTGTACGACCTGGAACCTATGGAGATTAATCGCTACTGTGAATTCCTTGTAAGGTTTGAGTTTCCCTTTCTCTCTTTGGATAATTAAATTCTCGTTTGAATTGTTTGTCCGTTCTTTCTTCTAATTCTTGTCTTCCTAGTCTTAAACTTCTCAATATTTTTGATATCACGTTATCAAATTTATTCGCTTCCGCATCATTGTATCATTTTTTTAGCTTCCGCTCGTTTTACATTGCATTAAGTTGCAAATATTGAAGAAGTACGATGAGACAAGTGACCCTATTGATCACACAACTGAATACATGGCAATGGTAAAGAGCAACGACTTGATGCCGATAGAAAGGGAGTCGATGTTCCTTAAGAAGTTCGCTGACACACTTGAGAAAGGAGTGCTGCGCTGGTATATGCACCTCCCCTCCTAGTCGATATCAAATTTTGAGGAGTTGGTTCATATGTTCATCAAGGCTCATACTGGGGCCCAGAAGATCCTCAAGCGAAGGAGGATATCTTCGAGGTAAAACAAAAATACCTCGAGCCGATCAAGGACTTCCTCGAGCGCTTTCAAGCCGAAAGAATGGACTTGCCTAAAATGGATGATACACTGGCGGTCATGGCTTTCGGAAGGAATTCGAATGTGAGTAACTCCGAGGCAGCTGCTGAACTGAAGAAAGAGCTCCAACAGTATCAGGCCCAGACTTGGGGGGAACTGTACGATAGAGCCTCTGCCTAAAATTAGGCTCGAAGATGCTGAATGGAGGATGGCAGGTTGATATGATTCGTACCGAGACCATGCAGAGTCATCTCGATGTGCCACGAGAAAGCTCAAAAGGGAGATACGAGCCTTACAATTCACAAAGGCAACATGTAAGCCAGCGCCTCGGAGGTCAGCAACATGTAAGTCAAAGGCTAGGAGGGAAGGTTAGCGCCAATGCTAATCAGAAGAACTCCTCGGGGCCATCCTTGGTGGCCAAGGATAAAGAGTTGCCTCGAATCTCTGATTATAATTTCAACATCTCCACCTCTGAGCTAGTGAATGCCATAAAGGGGATGACAGATCAAGGTGTGAGGTTACTGAGGGATATGAGAACGCGCCTGGGGAAAAGAGACCAGACTCAGCATTGCGAGTTTCACATAGATTACGGGCATACCACCGAGGATTGCAAGGAATTGCAGCTCGAGGTGGCTCATCTTCTCAAGAAGGGTGTGTTAGTTGAGTATCTTACTGACAAGGGGAAGCAAAATTATTCCAAGAATAGGGGTGGGGGGATAGCCGTCGAAGGTGGAGTCTCCAAAAATAGTGTTGAATGTGATAACTGGGGGGGTCGGAGGTAAATGACGTCAACTTTGCCGCTGCGAAGAGATTTGCTAAGCTTTCGATCACTGTGGAGAAAAGGACCCGAGCTGGTGGGTCGAAGAATGTGATTGTCTTTGATGTAGAAGATTGTGATGGGATGATGTTTCCCCGTCATGATGCTTTGGTGATCATGTTCAGAATTAATGACAGCGACGTCAAAAGGGTTTTGGTTGATCCCGGCAGCTCAGTGAACATCATCAATTATGGAGCTGTTAATAAAATGTGGTTGAAGGACCTCGCCGTCCCGAAGGTGACCATATTGACAGGATTCAACAATTTAATCAAAAAAACACTTGGAGAAATTACTCTTAGTACAACTGTCGAGGGTGTAGATAAGAAGACTGTTTTACAAGTAATGGCAGAGGATATGGCTTACAATGTCATCCTCGGGAGGCCTTGGATCCATGATATGGAAGCTGTTCCATCTACCATGCACCAGATAATTAAGTTCCCAACGCCGTGGGGAATTCGTGCTATCCAAGGAGAGCAACGAATAGCTCATCAGTGCTACTCAATCGCGATGAAACGTGGAGTGGCTTCGACCAAGCCACTTAAATAGAAATTACTCGACCCGAGGCCTGACATTGAGGTACGTTACCCATCGTTAAAAACAACCTTGTGTTTACAGCATCAAGTCGTCAATGCCCCCACATTTAGGCCGAATGATGTTTACCCCTTGTTTTCTTTGCCTGACCTTTGTAGGGAGCAGAGAGAACACCAAGCAGTGCTCGGGTCTGCATTTTTCACACCCGAACATTGGGGGGGGGGGGTAAAAGAGGAATGGGTTCAGTCAGTTCTCGACTTGCATCACAAAAAACTGGAAACTTCGAACAAAACTCAAAGACTGTCAATCCGTACACCTTTGACTGTTCGTTTAAGAGTTTGTTCCTTCGTTTGATATAATCGCCCAAGGTAGCTATTGTAATAAAATTTGCCTAAGTTTTTTCTATGTCTTGTGATGACTGAAACTTATGTAAATCGGCTCGGATTCCATCAATAAAACTTGATTCAGTTTCTTTTTCATTTGATGCTCAAAGCCATTTTTTTATTTATGCCTCGGCTTAAGAACGAGATGTCGTTCTAAGCTAGCTTCGTTTTTATACTATTTAAGTCTTGCAAGAAAAAAACTCAAATGATATGAAATAGATATCTTCAGTACGAAGTAAAAGATGTGATATTTTGACGGATCTGAATATTCATTAATGCCTCGAAGGCCAAACAGAAGGCTCGAAGCCCAAATTAAAATAAAGAAGAAGAGGAAAGCTCATTCAGACGAGGCTTCAGAGTCCTCGCTTTCCTCATCACCACTTTCCCTGCTCGAGGGAAGATATTTCAATAACTGCTGAGCCTTAGCAACATCCTCTTGCGCTTTAGCTATTTCTTCATCCAAGTTCGCTCCAGCTTTGCACAGCTCGAGGGTCTTCAGCTTGGTCTAGATAATAGACCAATTTCTATCTACCCGTGCTCTAGTATCACGAGACTTCAGCTTAGCTTTGAACTTGGATTTAAGCTTGGACGAAAACATGGCCCCCTCATTCTGAAGAGTCTCAACCTTGGCCTCGAGGGTCTGGGATTGGACTTCAAGCTCGTTTACCTTCGACGAGAGCTCTTTCCATTGGCTCTGAAGTTGCTCGTTTAGGTCATCGATCATCGCATTTGCTGGTTCGATCTCACCTTGGAGAATTTCCTCTTGAGCTTTCTTTTCAGCCTCAAGTTTGGCAACGACCTCTCGAGATTTGTTGAGCTCAAGGTTAGACTCCTCGGCGGCTTAATGAGCTCGGTCTAAGTAAATATCAGAATCGAGCAGATGTTTCTCAAGATTAGGAATCTTATCTTGAAGTTTAGCTTTTAAGTGGTCCCAGTGAGCCCAATCCTCCTCAATTCTGCTGCTCAACTAGCCTCCATCTCGGCTGCTTTCATAGTATAAAAGAAACTCTGCAAAGAAGAAGAGTTTAAGGAGGCACCAATAAAGTCGAAGGGTAAAAAACAAAGTAGAAGAGGAAAAATTACATGAATCACATGCTGAGATACGAAGGCCATCATATCATCAATTGGCAAGCCTTCGAGGCACTCTCGATCTGCTAATCTAAGAAAATCCCTAAGGCTGATGGAACAGCTACTGTGTCATCTAGCATACACAGTTCAGGAGGGATACTTATCATCCTAGGGCTTGCAGCGGAAGATGAGGGAAGGTCAGCCCGAGCACAATGTTCATCTACCCTCTCTTCATTTTGAGCAGGGTCATCAGTCGCCCTCTCCTTGTCAGGAAGATCTTCGGCCACTTTGGCCTTGCCTTTGGCTTTCTCCACTGCTTGATTCTCCTCGGAGTCAGCCACTACAACTTCATTGTGAGCCTCGCCACTTGCAGGCTCGTCAACTTGGTCACCCTGAAAGATTTCAGGTGACTTAGCCCGATGGAGTTTAGCTTGTGAGGGGTTGGCTGCTGCGCTTTTCCTCTTCTTTGAAGCTTTAGCTGTGAGGACTCCCACTAAGTCCTCCAAATCCTTTAGACTCTTCCCAGCCTCAAGGACACCGGCTTCTTTCTTTTCTCATTTCTTCTTCTTTTTCTTCTTTTCCTTTTTCTTTTCTTCCTTCTCTTCTTCTCCTTTCTCTTCCGGTTCGGTAACCGCTTTGTTAAGAAAGCCTGAAATAGAGGAGGCAAGAGTGAGGTTAAGTTTTTGAGTTAAGAAGAAGGCACAGTTCACCCTTACCGTGCCATTTGCACGACCAATAGTTTTTCTTTCAACGCCGCCAAGACCTTCCACGATCTATCTGGCCTCGGCTTGGTACCAATCAGTGCTTGAACCCAATCAATTAAACCCTCAGGGGGGTTGACGGGAAGTTTCTCTGCTAAAAAAAACAAGAAAAAAAAAGCAAAAAGTTGGTTAAAACCCGAGGAGTTGTGAAAATTAAGAAAAAGACAAGGTTTGGCAACTTACAAGTTCTGTCCACACCTCGGGGAACTCTACTTCAGAAGAAAGAAGAGCGGCGGGGATAAGAACGAACTAGTCACTCCAGCCACGGTCCTCGGTGTCGTCACCCTTCATTATTATGGAAAATTTGACCCGTTTGCTCAACTAGACAATCCCATCTTTGTGCATGGTGGGACAAAATAGGGAAATGAAATAGTCAAAGGTAAAAGGAACTTTGGCTCGTTAGCTCAGGAAGTCGAGGTATTGAAGGACTCTCCAAACGCCAAGACCGAGCTGAGTCAAGCATTGGTTGTATATTCAGTAAAAAGTATCGGATATATGATGAATTGGAAGTGAAAAACCTATCGTAAACAGATAAATATAGATGAATGAGAAATTAGGGAGACTGTCGCAAGTGCGATGCTCTGAGGTAGGGACCACAATTTGGACCTCGGGGCCCCAACCGCAATCCTCCCCCGAACTTGATCTACGTGATTGTATGATCAGGCTCGGGGACTGTTGAACAGGTACCTTTCTATTTTTCCCAAGATCAGAAGCCGATTGCTTCTGCATCTTGAAATATTTACTGTGGTCAAACTTCGAGAGGATCATATAATGAGGTTTAAGCTCCCCGACAAAAGATTTCTTCATGGGCTGTGAAGTTTCAGCGGCTTCAGCGTTATTGTTAACAACATTGGTGGCTTCTTCAGCCACAGCTCCATCGTTGCCAAATGAAATTTCTTCCTGGTCAGCATCGCCGCGATAGTCGGAGGCGGCTTCTTTGTCACCCTTCTCCGGTGAAATAACCCTCAACAGTACAGGCACATCAACTAAATTCCCACTCGTTGTCATGAGGTTCTTACTTCTGGAATTTTGAGGAATTTTTGGTAGAAGACATGGCAACAAGATTTTAACAGAAAACAGATTTGCAGAAAACTTAGTTATAGTTGACCAAAGATTTGAAAAACAACGTAAGTGGTGAACAAGTTAGAAGATTTATAGGAAAGATGATACTCAAGTGCTTCGAAGGGTCGTCATTGTAACTTTTACATTGGGAAGGTAAAATAAAAAGTTACAACCGCTCAGAAAACGCCGCGGGTAGAGGATTGGACATTGAAGGGACGGTTAGCTTTTTGAATTCCTTGGCGAAGGGTTTGCCACGTCGATCTCCCGGCGAATTAAATCCACCCCTCAGAGAATTCTGACTATTATCCGTTGTATTGGGTGAAAAATGTCGTCTTCAGTCAACACCTCGAGATGGTAGACCGAAGGAAAAATGAGCTGATGCTCCGAAGAGAAGTAATCGATCTCATGATTGAGTCACCGAAGTCAGTTCCCAACAGCGTGATCGAAGACAGGTTAGACTTCGGGCTTTGGTGACGCCCTTCTATACGAACAGTAAGGTCAGACAACCGAAGCTTTGAGACAAGGCTTCGGTTATCACCTCGGTTCCAGCGGCTTTGCAGCCCACTACTTTGCCCCACTAACTTCTCCATATTGCTGCTCAGATCGTGGGGAATGCACTTGCTGATGGTGGAGAACGTGGGCAAGGCCCCTAGGCCTATAAATAGTAGCTCATTTTTTACTATAGGCATCCAGAAATTTGTACTGAAATGCTGCCCAAATTTGTAATCACATTCGTATATTGCAATACAGCTATTTTTCTCGGATTTACATCTTTTTTACGTGTTATTTCAACTATGATACGAAGAATTGCTTGTCCGAATCCAAATTCGATTTGTACACCTAAACTGATTTAGGCCCATACAAATTGGCGCCGTCTGTAGGGATATAAGCAGTAACGCTTTGTTCCAGAGTTCCAAATCCGTTCTTTGTCAAAAGTTTGCAACTCAACGTTATGGCTGATAACGATAACAATGGTAACAATAACGATCGGGTTGACGTTCCGCTGAACCAACAACCCCTCGCCCCAATGACAACTGAAGAATTCCAGATGTATGTTGTCACCACGCTAAGAGCTCTCCAGAGTAAACAGGATGAGCAAGCTAGCATCAATGCCGAATTCCGCGCTTCACTGGAAGTGAGGAATAGCGCTGCCCCAAACAGTGCCCAGCCTTTGGCTCCTGGTGGAGGCATCCCGCCCTTCGTTCCTCCGGGCGCGATAATAGGGGGACCTCACAACGGGGCCACGTCTGGGGGCTCGGGGAACAACCCAACTGCCACGCCTCACTTCGGGACGTTTCCCACCGTGGCGGAAACAACGTCCTCGGTCGACGTTGAAAGAATGAGTAGGGAAATCGAGGCTCACATTGAGGCGCGCGTGGAAAAGCGCCTCGAAGGCTTGCCGGGGATAAATAAGGAGGAAGACGACCTCGACATCGAGCAATACAGGGAGCAGCCCTATAAGCCCGAAGCAGCTCCAACCCCAACTCCCACGGGCTTCAAACTCATATTCCTGAAAAAGTATGATGGAACGACTGACCCCAAGGAGCACATAAGGGAATACATGGCCATGGTGAAGAGCAACGACTTAACAGCTACGCAGCCCGAGTCGATGTTCTTAAAGAAGTTCGGTTAGTCGTTAGAAAAAGGGGCTCTTCGGTGGTATTTGTGCTTGCCAGCAGGGTTAATCTCCTCGGAAGGCCATGGATCCATTCCATGGAGGCTGTCCCTTCCACTCTACATCAAGTGATTAAATTACCTACACCTTGGGGGGTTCGATCAATCAAGGGGGAGCAACGAGTAGCAAGGGAGTGCTATTCGGTTGCGCTAAAGAGTGGAGTCGCCCCGGTTGGGCCAAAACAATAGCAACGACTGGATTCGGGGTCGAGCGGGGAGGACACCCGAGGAGAAGTCGAAAAGGTTCCAGCTTGTATTCAAGAGCCTCGGAAGAAAAAAGCCGAGGACTCAACTATTAAAGAGTTGGAATCTTTCACTCTATTGAAAGATTTCCCCGATAGGAAAGTATTTGTCGGCTCAGAGTTGGACCCGGAGTCGAAAAAGGCAATCATAGAAGTTTTAAAGTCCAACCATGATTGTTTTGCATGGTCACATTCAGACATGACGGGTATCGATCCGGAGATCATGACCCACAAACTGAATGTAGATCCAAAATTTACCCCGATGATGCAGAAGAAAAGACCTCACGCCGGGGTCAAAAAGAAGGCGATCGAGGACGAGACCGCCAGATTGCAAGAAAACGGCTTCATTAGAGAAGTGAAATACCCCGAGTGGCTGGCCAATATTGTGGTTGTACCAAAGAAGAATGGCAAGTGGAGAATGTGCGTAGATTACACTGACCTAAACAAAGCTTGCCCCAAAGACTCATATCCACTACCACAAATTGACAGGTTAATAGACTCCACGGCTGGACATAAACTATTAACTTTCCTGGACGCATACTCGGGGTATAACCAAATTCTCATGGACCCGAAGGACGAAGAGAAGACCTCGTTCATCACAGATCGAGGTACCTTCTGTTACAAAGTGATGCCCTTCGATTTGAAGAACGCCGGGGCTACAGACCAAAGGTTGGTGTGTCCCATGTTTAAAGAGTACATTGGTAAGTCTATGGAATTCTACATAGACGATATGCTCATCAAATCGATCCGATTGAAGGATCATTTGAATCATCTGAGGGAAGCTTTTGCTGTATTGAGGCAATATGGTATGAAATTGAACCCTGAGAAGTGCGCCTTCGGCGTAGGATCAGGCAAGTTCTTGGGTTTTATCGTCTCTGAACGAGGAATCGAAGCCAACCCAGATAAAATCAGAGCTATTGAGGAAATCCCCGAGGAGCTAACCGGGGTAAAGGAAGTTCAACGCTTGACTGGCCGAGTCGCTGTCTTGAGTCGTTTCATCTCAAGGTCTTCGGAGCGATGCCACAAGTTCTTCTCCGTTCTGAGAAAAAACAATCACTTCGAGTGGACACCGGAGTGTAAACAAGCGTTGAAAGATTTGAAACAATATTTGGCTAACGCACCGTTGCTTGCCAAGCCAAAGGAAGGAGAGACATTGCTGGTATATTTGGCGGTGTCCGAGGTGTCAGTCAGTGCCGTGCTGGTTCGGGAAGAAGATGGCAAACAACAGCCCATATATTATGTGAGCAAGACACTCCTTGATGCTGAAACCAGGTACCCACACTTAGAAAAATTAGCGCTTGCTTTGCTTATCACTGCTCGGAAACTACGGCCCTATTTCCAATGTAATCCAATAGCAGTAGTTTCCACCTTCCCCTTGAGAAATATATTGCACAAACCAGAGTTGTCGGGGAGGTTATCCAAATGGGTGGTAGAACTAAGCGAGTACGACATTACTTATCAACCTCGGACTGCCATTAAGTCCCAAGTCTTGGCAGACTTCGTGGCTGATTTTAGCGTCGGTATTTTGCCCGAAGCGGAAAGGGAAAACTCCATGGCAAAAGGATTCCCTTCGGGACTGTGGGTACTATACACCGATGGGGCAACAAACTCCAAAGGTTCGGGGTTAGGCTTTGTATTGAGGGAACCCACCGGGGAAAAGGTCAGGCATTTGGTTCGGTTCAAAAAGGTGACCAACAACGAAGCGGAATATGAGCCAGCTCTAGCAGGTTTGGAGTTGGCTAAAGAAATGGGGGTTGAAAGAATCGAACTGAGATGTGATTCACAATTGGTAGTCAACCAGATCCTCGGTGATTATACGGCTCGGGAGCCCAGAATGCAGCTATATTTGGATCGAGCACAAAGGATCTTAGCACAGTTCCAAGAATGGCAAATTAAACAAGTGCCTCGAGAGGAAAATACCGAAGCTGACGCCTTGGCGAATCTTGGTTCAGCGATCGATGAAACCCACTCGGGGACTGACTCAGTGGTTCGGTTGCTATCAGCTCAAATGAGAGAGATGAAATTGCAAGTTAACTTAGTGGATAACCGTTGGGATTGGCGAAGTAAGTTCATCTCCTACTTCGACTCGGGGACTGTCCCCCAGGATAGAAAAGAAGCAAGGAAGTTGAGGACCCAAGCCGCCTCGTACAACTTGATTGAGGGCAACTTATACAAAAGGTTGTACTGCGGCCCGATGGCCAAATGCTTGGGTCCCGAGGAGGCAAGATACGTGATGGCCGAAGTGCACGAGGGCGAATGTGGTAACCACTCAGGGGGAAAATCCTTAGTGCGTAAGTTGTTAAGAGCTAGGTATTATTGGCCCACAATCAGTGCCAATGTGAAGACCTTCGTGCAAAAATGTGATAAATGTCAACGCCATGGGCGGATGATCCACCAACAGGCCGAGCCTCTTCATTCGGTGGTATCACCATGGCCCTTCATGAAATGGGGAATGGATGTCGTGGGGCCATTACCCAAAGGAAAAGGTGGTGTTCGTTTCATCTTAGTGTTGACCGATTACTTTACAAAATGGGTGGAAGCGGCGGCTCTCACCGAAGTAAAGCAAAAGCAAGTGATCGACTTCATCAGAAAGAATATCATCTATAGGTTCGGCGTCCCGAGAGAAATTGCTTGTGACAACGGTAAACAGTTCATGGGGGCAGCCATCACTGATTTTTTCAAGCAATGGGGATCAAAAGAATCGCCTCGACTCCCTATCACCCAAATGCCAATGGCCAAGCTGAGTCTTCAAACAGGATCATGATTGAAAATTTGAAGAAAAGACTCGACGAGAAAAAAGGTCCTTGGCCCGTGGAGTTGCCCGGGGTATTATGGGCCATGCGAACAACGGAGAAGAACAGCACCGGTGAGACTCCTTTCTCACTAGCCTATGGCATGGACTCTCTCAACCCCGTAGAAGTGGGCGAACCAAGTCTTCGGTATGCTCACACAGCCGAAGACGCTAACCAAGAGGCAATGCGCATTGAGCTAGATCTGCTCGAAGAGAAGAGGGAATTAGCTTTG
Organism: Petunia secreta; assembly: GCA_029990175.1. NCBI lineage: Eukaryota > Viridiplantae > Streptophyta > Magnoliopsida > Solanales > Solanaceae > Petunia > Petunia secreta. The sequence goes on from JARKIP010000035.1 coordinate 65,281,507, forward strand.
GTTCAGCTTGTTGCCCAAAAAAGGCAGATCGAGGCTTACCTCAACAGGAAAGCTAAATTTAGAGACTTCAAGGTTGGAGATTATGTGTTGAAAACTGTGAACCAATCAACAAAGGAGGATAACGGGGGAAAGCTTATTGCAAATTGGGAAGGACCCTATAGAGTCAAAGCAATCGTTGGAAAAGGCTCTTACCAAATCGAGTCTCTTCAAGGAGAACCCGAACCTCTGAATTGGAACATCTCCCATCTGAAGCGATACTACTTTTAGCCGAGGTAAATATCTTTCAGTTCTTTTCCAATTAAACAGCCCCGAGCCGAATGACGCTCCCATGGCATTTATAAAAAATGTACTAACTTGCTCCTCATTCCATTTTTTTGCTTGACCTTTTCAGGAACCGAACCGAACCGTTTCCAGTGCTCGGATCTTCACCAAGATTCAGAACCGAACACTGGGGGGGAGTGAGAAGGGTTGATAACGAGGTCGACATCGAGCCTCCCAACTGAAGCTTATCCATCCGACAACCGGGGACTCACGCCCGAGGATTAGATCTAGTACATTGTAATTAGCCCGATAGCGGCGTGCGATCAATTCGCTTGTATTGAAAGTTTGCTTTTATTTTTTCTACCCAAGGTCCGTTTCGACTTGGTTTCATGTAAACAGCCTTTTTCGGGCTCGTGGGTATCAATAAAATGACTTTGTTTCCACTCATATAAAGTGACTTTGGTTTCATTCATTTTATCTATATAAACCTTGCACACCGAAGCTACACAATGCATCGACTCCAGGGCGAGATGTCGTCCTAAGTTTGAATCGATTGAATTTAGTCAAGTCTTGCAAGCATATCATTTATTTTCAAAGTGTTCGGTATATATGAAAAGCCAACACACGAAACTCACAAAGCAAAGATAGTCTTTCATTAAAAGCCCGAAGGCTGGGATTATTTACATCCAAAAAATGACCTGAAGGTCCAAAACATAAGCATGAAAGCCCGAAGGCTAATATCCAAAAAGGCACGAAGGCCCAAAAACAAAGGAAAAACACCAAAGTGTTTGCAAAATATAAAGGCTACGCCCCATCGGCATCTCCACTGCCCTCTTCGGCGCTATCGCCTTTATCATCTGATCCTTCGCTCGAAGGGAGTTCATCCACAATCCTTTGAGCCTCGGCAGCAGCTTCCCTTGCCTTGACAATTTCGTCCTCAAGCACGATCTGCCCGGCCTGAACTTGTTCAAGTGCGCTAAGCCTGGTTTGGGCAACGGCCCATGTTTCTTCAAACTTTGCCCTTGTTGCCCTAACCTCGGCTCGCTCATTAAGATATGCGATTCTGCCTTCGAGCTTGGATACTTTTCCCCGAAGGGCTGGCACTTCATCCACTTGGCTTTGCAGCTCGACGAGTTTGGCGTTATACTCCCCAAGCTTGCTACGATATTTCTCGCCTGCTTCAAGCACTTCGGTCTTGACCCTGAAAAGTTCGGCCTCAAGGTGGGCATTTTCAAGGCTCAACCTCGAGCGCTTAACTGTGAACTCATTTGTCGCAGCTTGGACACGAGCTTCGGCAGACTCCGCAGCCACACGAAGGTCAGCCTCAGCTTTCGCCGAGGCTTCATTAGCGCGTTCCAGCTCATTGTTCAGAATGGAGAATCAAGTCTCTAGCTCGGCAACTTGCCCCTTGAGAACCTTCTTCTGATCATCCCAAGCGGCAGCAGCTGCTTGAAGCTCTTTAGCTCGGTCGCGCTCGAGGTGAACAGCTTGCAGAGCGAGGACCAAACTCTGCGTTTGAAAACACGATATCACAACCCGCAAAATAGTGAGTTCAACCATGTAAAATACACATTGAAACTTACCCGAAGAGCTGAAGCGGCGGAGACGCCCATCAAACTCATGGGGCTGAGGTTTCGAAGGGCATGAGGTTCGGCAGGGCCAAGCAAGCCATCAAGGGCCATGATATCCTCTTTCGTGGCATCTAGCAAGTTAGCATCGGGATATATCTCCAGAGCCCGAGATGCAGTGTTGGTAGGCTTCGGCGTGGCTCGAGAAACTTTAACCGTGCTTTTGATCAGGCCTTCACCCACTTTAGCCTTGCCTTTTCGCTTTGCAGCCTCTTGGTCAGACTCCTCCACATTTATGACCTCGGTCGTCCCACCAACTTCGGGCCTCGCTTCGGGAATGGATTCGGAGGCTACATTTGGCCTCTCCTCGGGGACCAGAGGGGGGAGCTCTTCATCGCTGGGTACGTCAACAAGTCCCCGGCGCTTTGTGGTCAGTGCTTCAGCAGTGGGAGCAGCAACCTCTTCTACCCGAGGTCCTTTCGCTTTGGCCGCCCGCTTCGAAGTGACCCTCTTTCTTTTAGCACCTGGGGAAGGAAGGGAAGCAACTTGTTTAACATAAGTGTGTGTTGTGGTGGAAACGCAAGAAAACCGACCCAAGAAAACTTCTTCACCTTGTGAGGTCCCCGGGCTAGATAAACCCTTGGCTTTTTCATCGATGAGCCGCTTCGCCAGGGTTGCCATTTGGGCAACGCCCTCGGCGATGTTGAGCACTGTCCTCTCTTTTTTCTTCTTCTCCTTCTTGCCTCTTTCCTCTCCTTCCCCCTCGACGTCCATTTCTGCTTCTTCTTCCTCGTCGGAGTCTCTTATAGCCTTGCTTGGAAGACCTGCATGAATGTGTCAAACCAAGAGAAATTAGAACCCAATGGCTCGAAGCGAGTCTAAGGGACTGAAGTCATCAACGACTCACCATGCCTCTTGCACGCCCATCGGTTCTCTTCCAAACCGGCCAACACCATCCACTGCCGCTCGGGGCGCGTCTTCATTTGCATAGCCTCGGTAACCCACTCAAGCAAATTCCTTGGTGGGTTAACTGGGACCTTTTCAGCTGCAAACCAAAGATGAAAGGGTAAGCAACAGTTATGACAATCCAAAAAACGAGGGAAGAGCGGAAGCGAGCACTTACGTTGAGCATTCCATTCTTCGGGAAAACCAGGTTCGGTTGACAACAACCTCGTGGGAATGAGCACATATCGATCGTTCCAACCTCGATCCCCATGGTCCTAGCTCTTACTCAAAAAGGCGTAAGAACCTCGAGGCAGAAGAGCGACTACCCCGGCTTTGTGAAAGTAAGGATAATAGAGTGAAATTAAATGTTGAAAAGTGAAAGGCAAACCAGCTTGTTACTCAAATACTCGAGGGCTTGGACGACCCTCCAAACCCCGGGCCCAAGTTGGGCTAGACAGAGATTATAAGATCTGCAAAATACATCGATGATGGGATGTACTGGCAAGTTGAATCCTATGGTGAAAGGGTAGGTGAAGACCGAAGAATACCCTTCAACATGCGTAGACACTGCCGAGCCAGGCGCGGGGATCCTGATCTCCACCTCGGGCCCCCAACGACAGTCAGCCCGAACAGATTCAAGCCTCTCTTCGGTTATGATACTCGGTGTGATGTGGACGGGAATATTCTTCTTTTTCCCCTTTTGGGCATCTGACTGAGCGTGAACCTTTAAATCTTTGTCGTTGTTGAAACTAGAAGGAACCACCAATCGAGGGTCGATCTCGACCTCGAGAGGAATTTTCCTTTTCGATTTCTTTGACGGCCCAGCCTCGGTCTCGCCTCTGGGATCACTTGTCCCACTCACCTCGGCGACGCCAACCGAGCTGCCCACCTCCTTGGCGCTGGTGACGTCATCACCTCCAACGTCACCTTCGTCCCCCTCGCGATCGTCATCGCCTATGTCATGCTCTGCATGTAAACTCACTTCAGCCCTATCACGGCCAGCCCTCTCCTTCCGCCTCTTGGGAGCGGGAGCGGCAAACGTGGCCTCACCCGCCACCACCCGCTTCAACCACCTGCAATGGTAGCACAGAAACTATGGCCTCATCATTCATGGCCATAGCAGCGAAACGCTCTGCCCTTTCACCAGAGTCGCTTGAGCCATGGCCAGAATTGGTAGCAGAGACAGTAGCAGACATGATGGTAAGTGAAAAGAAGAAATGCTGGAGACCAAGAGGTCAGATTTAGAAGCTGGTTCAGATATTCTTCAAAGCCTTTTCTTAGTCAGAGTTTTAAGTGAAGAGGGGGAAGACGAAAGTGAGGTATTTATAGTGATCGCACACGTGCAAGTGGGAAAAGCTAATGATGACTGAAATGTTGGAGAAAACAAAAAGACGGCGTGATCGTTCGGAGACCTATCAAAAGCCGCCATGTAATGCGGAACGGTGACCCGATAGATGTGCGACTTTTGAAATTCGCGGATAGGATTTTGCCACGTCGATTTCCCGCTTAAATTCATTCCACTCCTCGGTGACTTCGACGTCTACCGAGGAGTGGGGGGACTATCTGTATTGGGTGAAAATTGTCGCCTTCAGTCAACACCTCGAGATGGTAGACCAAAGGAAAAACGAGCTGATGCTCCGAAGAGAAGTAATCGATCTCGTGATTGAGTCACCGAAGTCAGTTCCCAACAGCGTGACCGAAGACAGGTTAGACTTCGGGCTTTGGTGACGCCCTCCTATCCGAACAGTAAGGTCAGACAACCGAAGCTTTGAGACAAGGCTTCGGTTATCACCTCGGTTCCAGCGGCTTTGCAGCCCACTACTTTGCCCCACTAACTTCTCCATATTGCTGCTCAGATCGTGGGGAATGCACTTGCTGATGGTGGAGAACGTGGGCAAGGCCCCTAGGCCTATAAATAGTAGCTCATTTTGTACTATAGGCATCCAGAATTTGTACTGAAACGCTGCCCAAATTTGTAATCACATTCGTATATTGCAATACAGCTATTTTTCTCGCATTTACATCTTTTTTACGTGTTATTTCAACTTTGATACGAAGAATTGCTTGTATCCGAATCCAAATTCGATTTGTACACCTAAACTGATTTAGGCCCATACATCCGTGGGATGGGGGGACTATCTGTATTGGGTGAAAAATCAACGAGGTTTAATTGACAAGGCTTGAAGCTTGTTGAGATTGAAACCTTTATTTACGAGCTCTCAAGGGCTCGCCCAGCTCCAGAAGCCAGTTGCCTCGAGCACGAGATGAATGTTGGTTACAAGCTATTCCACGAGGCGATTGAAAGACAACCATCACAAGACATGAGATTCACCCCTCGTTGAAGCTTACCCCTCAGTGAAGGTTTACTCTTCGGAGGATGAGTCCTCGTTTCTGTAACTGACGACCCTTGCCTACACATTAAATGGGGAGATCGTAATTACACCACGATTGGACGTGGAATAATGGGCCATTAAGCGCAGTCACTACAAGAAAACTGGTCTCTAGGGACAAGAAAAATGGTCCTTAAACGTGCGATTCTGGTCCTTAAAAGTCAATAGCGAGCAGAAAAATCTGGTCGTCACTCGTCCTTAAAGGCTCCGTGGTTAAATGTCAATAACGACGAGATATAAAATCTGGTCTTTAAAAAGTATCTGCGACCGAATAAATTCTTGTCGCTAGACACATTTAGCGACTGTATTCTGCTGGTCCTAACTACTCTTTTGCAATGAAAAAGCTGGTCCTTGATGAGCTTTACAGACTAAAATAATTCTGGTCGCTAATAAGTACAAAAGTACTAATTCTTCTATTTCTTTCAATTTTATACATTTTTCAAAAATACATAATCAAAGATATGTAGACAAAGTTCAAATATACCTATAATTAACTGCAAAAATACTTTTAAATTAAAATAATAGTACAAATACGATCATTGTTTCATAATACGATCGTTGATTCATATTTATTTATACAACTGTTGAAGGTAACAGAAGAAATAGTCCTAAAAAATAATAGAGTATATGTTTTGCCTTTCAGTCCTAATAGAATGATAACCAACTTTTCGAACTTCTATAAAGTCTTTGAAACTTAGCATCTTTTTTTGTAAACTCGAGTCTTCAAACCCTGTAAAAATTAAGAAAAAAAATCTTTAGAAAGAACTAACAAATTAGACTAGAGATTAGTCGAACAAATTTTGACTTTATTCAAAGTCTTAACATAAATTGTATCACTCACCAGAAAGTAAGCAATCAGGTGTTGTAAGATGTCCACCTAAATAATCAACCAAAAATACAAAGGGGCAGCAAGAACACAACAATATATATTAAACTTGTAATAAAATGCAATAACTTATCAGAGTAATCAGAATTAATTCAACAATCTAACCAAACAGATTATATGAAAAGGCACCACAATCTATTTCTAGAAGATACTTCATAAGAATGATACACACCATTATCATCACAAGAGTAGCAACGAATAACATCCAACTTTCAAAATATAGAATAAAATATCCCACGACTACACCTGTTCGTGAAAAAAAGTCTTTCTCGGGCTTTGACAACTGCACGCACATCAACCATTTTGGTGATCTTCTCTGACACCCTTATTGACTGTAAGTCCAAGGAACTCTAATTTAGAAAAGGAAAAACCATTGGTTGTTGCAAGCAAATATAAAGACAAAATACATAAACAGCCCCTCAAAGTTGATGCCAATTGTCAGTTTAATATTCCAACTTTCCCTATGACTTTTCAGACACCTCATGTAGCTTATAAATGGAACTTTTAAACACCTCGAGGCGACAGTTCATACGCGTGAGCTGCAATTGCCGCTGACGTGTCAGATAAACCAATAATTTCACGACACATGTAATTTTTTTTAAAGATAACTAATTTTAATTGTTTACTAAAAAATTATAATTTTTATTATTAAGAAATAGACAAACATAAAATCCAACCCCCACCTCTAACTCCCCCCGGCCCTTCAGCCCGTCTACTTTCCCCTATATTTCATCACAGCTGAAGCCACTCCTTCTCCCCCAAATTACTTTTGGCATCCCCTCTCCATCTTTGTTTCCTTTTTTGTTTTTGTTTCTTATTCTTTCACCATTTCATCTCAAAGAATTTCTATTAGTACATTGTTGCCAGAGTTAAAGAATTTTTTGTTAAATCTCCCACCTGTTGCTGATCATCCACTCTATTCCCTTGCCGCTGCTCCGTTTTAGGCAGGATTGGCTTGAGATTCGAACAACACTGAGAAGTTCTTCTTTTTAGTGTATGGTGGTTTATTTTTGTGGTTGTGGTTGTTTACGTTCGTGAGTTTTAGCGGCTGTTTATGGCAGTAAATGGTGCATTGGTGGTGAAAAATTGATTGATGATAAGCTAGTACCCAACGCCGCCTGAAACTGCTATATCAGATAGAGGTGTCAGTGTTGACTCAATTGGCTGAGGAAAAAAAAGAACAATATTTTACAAGCAACGCCGAGTATTTTATGAAATTTTTGTTTATTGGATTTTTGTGAATAATAAATCAAATTTGTAATTTCTTGTTTGTAGTGATTGTCTGGTTTTATCTGCTCCGACTATTGTCGATTTATTGCTTTGCGGTTGTTTATACAACAATGGTGGTTTAAAGAGGAGCTTTGTGTGTTTTCCAATGGGTGATGTAACATTAATGGTGGAGTTTATAAATTTTCTTGGTTGTTTTAGTAGCAGTAATGGTGGTTTTAAGGTGGGGTTGAGGAGTGATATAGAAGATCAAGAATGGGATGAATCAATGAGAAAAGTGGGGTCCACGTGTTGCTTTTGAGGGGAAAAAAATATAAAAGCATAATTTACCATAGCTTCACTCGCTTCAATTTGTGTGTAAAACACAGACTTTGCCACATCAGCATAGAGTGTTTAAAAGTTCCACTTATAAATTATATGAGGTGTCTGAAAAATTATAGGGAAAGTTGGAGTATCAAACTGACAATTGACGCCAATTTTAGGGTTGTTCATGTATTTTGCCAATATAAAATCATTCAGGTAACTTAGAGTGACTGGAGGAAACCAATGAATCACTAGCCAAACATTCTAATGCTAACACAATGGTTGGATATGGAAATACAAGAAATTTGACAAGGAACATGCACCAAGAACGTGTCAATTTTCGCAAAAATTCTTGTCAATGTATTAAAATGTCAAACTCAGTCACTTCATAAGAGCAAAAGCTCATTTCTTGGTTTTATGTTTCACTTTTTCTAGTGAGTGGGAGTATCAAGCAAGAAACAACAAAATAAGCCTAGTGAACCTGAAAAGCTAGTAGGAGAAAGTATTAACTTGAGTTAAAAAATTGTATACGTCGAACTCCAAAAATCAGAATCAGTAGCTATAAGAGCCTCTAAAAAATAAGAACTTTGTGTCCACATTTCCGTGAATACAAATTAGAAATATATTGTATCGGGTGGAATATATCAGTAGGTTCCCATTCTAGTGCTGTAAGGAAGTGAAGCTCCCTGTATGGGCCTAAATCAGTTTTAGAATTACAAATCGAATTTGGATTCCGATATAAGCAAATCTTCGTATCAAAGTTAAATAAATGCACAAAACAGACGTAAATACGAAAGAATAACTTGATTTCAATATATGATTGAGAGTACAAATTTGAGCAGAGTTTCAGTATATATTTCTGGATCCGTACAATGTAAAATGAAGTGCTATTTATAGATACAAAGTGTTATCCCACGTTCCCCACTACTTGTTCATGGCCAACCAACATTTGGAGCATTTATGGGTGGAGTTAATCGGCGAAGTGGTGGACTGAAGTAGTGGGCTGCAAAGCCACTTGAGCCGAGGGGATTCACCGAGGCACGAATAGGTGACCTCGGTGGCAGTGCCCTGCTGCTTGACCGAGGTGGCTGTCATCGAAGCTCGACTTGCGGCTCGCCTTCGGTGACGACCTCGGTGCCTGACTTCGGTGATCCACTCATTTGCTTCGGTCTCTGGCCTGCCGATATGTGTTCGGTCGTTATCGATTTGCATGACCGGGGCGAATCATCGCGGGTCGATTTTTACCCAATACAGATAGTTTCCCCACTCCTCGGTTACATACCAGGGTTACCGAGGAGTGGAATGAAATTCAGCGGGAAAGTGACGTGGCTTGATCTTATCCACACGTTTCAAATTTTGCCAACGGTTCGCGTCTCATCAGGTCACTTCTCATAGACACATGTCATCCATCCGTTGGCTCCCCGAACGGTCACGCCGTAATTTGTGTCTTCTTCCAATGTTACAATGATGATGACCCCATCACCTGACTTCTCCATACCTATAAATACCCCCCTACCAAAATCTTCCCCTCACTTTCATCTTCTGCAATCAACAGTTCTAGTAGAGAAAAAGTACGAGCTTCCATACTTTTCAGATTTTCCTTTTCTTGAGAATTCTCAGTTTTAAACTTCAACCATGTCCGCCACTCACTCGCGATAAGATTCAAGCGATTCCGGCGAGAAAACCAAGATCGCCCCGTACGCCGCCATTATTGCCAGTGGTGATTTTATTACCACCATACCGGCGCTACAGGTGATAGAGGCGGAAGGAGGTGGAGAAGTTACTTCTGGCGCCGGTAGTTCTAGGCGTCGAAAGGAGAGAGCCAGGCATGATGTCGCTGCTGAAGGCGAGGACGTCAGCCTGGAAGAAGGTGATGATGTCGAAGGTGATGATGTCACGGAGATGACTGGTACTGATGATGTCACACATAGGGATGAGGGCGTCGAGGGCGACGACGCCGCGGACAAGGGTGAAAGGGGAAACGTCACCGAGGTGGGATCTTCGGGCCCGGTGATTCCTCTCGAGCAAGAGCTCGAGCCTCACCAAATAATCCCTTCTCATTTTGACAGCGACAAGGATCTCAAACTGCAGGTTTAGTCAGCCGACCAGGAAGAGAAGAATAGAAATATTCCAGTAAACACGACACTGACCCGCATAACACAGGCTCACATTGAGCGGGTCCGGAGGGAGTGCAAATTTGGGCCCGAGGTGAAGGTGGTTATACCTGACCCGACAAGCAGAGTTTGCCACCACGTCGAGGGGCTTTCTTTCGCTTACACCTATCCTTTCACCCTCGGCTTCTCCCTTCCGGTGCACAAAATCATTGACGACTTTTGCCGGGCCTACAACTTGTGCTTGGCTCAACTAGGCCCCGGTGTCTGGAGGGTCGTTCAATGTATGGATTGGCTGAGTAGGAAAGCCGGGGTTGAATTCACTTTACAACATCTTATCTCTCTTTACTATCCCTATTTCCACAAGGCTGGGGTAGTGGCGTTGAACAACCGAGGCAAGTATCCGCTCCTCTACAAGAGTGAGGACCACGGGGATCGAGGCTGGAGCGACCGCTACATATTGCTGGAAACCAACATTTTGTCCACCGAACCTAATTTCCCTGAGCGGTGGAACAACACACGTAAGTATCCCTTCGTTTGTGTTTCATTCCTCGGTGATCATTCGTAATTGCTAACTGTGCTTCTCTGTTACTTCTGTTGACACCCAATTTCGTCCCAAAATTTAATTAATGTCTAATTATTTAAAACAAAATCAATTACTAAAATTTTTGAAATTAATTCATTAAAGTTCAAAGATAATCTGTTTAAATTTGAAGAAAAAAGGCTAAATATGAAATGTGCAGCTCTAAATTAAACCTACCCGCGTAAACCCCCTCCATTGCTTAATTTATTTGAAAAGGGCTAAACTAGCTCCTAGTCCTAAATGCCAGCCCATTTGTGCACACACATATATACAATACAACATTACATCTCCCCCCTAATCAAAATATCCAACCCACGACCCAATCCCCTAATCCCTAACCCGATTTCTAACCCTAAAACCCATTTCTTCACCCCGATTCCACCAAGCCTAGTCAAGAAACAACCAAGAAATCCGTACCATGGTCCCCCTAGCGTTTCCCTCTCTCATCAGCAACGAACAAATGATCCCAGCCGTGTATTTGAACGCGAGATGCAATCCGAACCATTCGATCGCAATAACGGGCAAATCCTTACATGTAAGGATAAAACTTGTACAAATTCTATGAATTTTGGACAAGTTTTACCCTTATTGGTAAAGGGAATAGCCTCTTTTTTGGAGATTATGGGAAATTCACAAAAGGAATCCGAAACCCTAATCTCAGGTATATATTCATTCTCTGTTTCATTTTTCTAGGGGGTTGGAGTTCCTTTTTTTTTTTTTGGTCTCTTAAAAAGCAGCAGCATATATTTTAGAGGGGAAAACCTTAGTACCATCTTTAAATGTGTCTTCAATCTTAAAATTATAAGTTACTACCGCTCGATCTCTGTCTCGTTTATTCGTTTTGTGTGTGTTGCTGTTTCATTTCGCTTAAGTCGTCGACCTCGCTCGAGTCGTTCATTCGAGTATTGATTCTTCGGATCGACGCCTCATTTCACTGCCCGAAAGAGGCCAGTCTTATATTCTTTTGTACACTGTAAGTGCTATATATGCTTAGTACAATTGCTAGATAATAATAATGTTTGTTGTATTATTACTAGGCAGATTATTTAAAACTTGATGAAAATATATCAAAAGTGAACTAGTAAAGTCTCGATTAGTTTCTGTGAATAGCTTGTAAAATGGATAAAAGACCTTTAGTATTAGCCTAAGCTCTCTTAGAAATCTGGATAATTGAATTGAGGCAATAACTAGCTAAAAATGAGCTTCAAAATTGTTTCTAGATTAAGTTCATTCCACTTCAGAGTTGAAAATGTAGGAGTCTAGTTTCCTTGATTTCTTCTTAACTCCTTTAGTTAGTTTCTGTCGTTTAAAGAGTGATTGCTGTCCTGGATTTGTTGTTCTATTTCTGTCTTATTCTATTTCTGCTTGGAGGGTGATAAGGGGGTCTGTTAAGAGGTGATGCAGGGGCTGTTCTAAGTCAGGTTGTTTCTGCAGGTTCTGGATGGACGAAGGATGTAAAGGGGATGTGGTTGAATTGGTGAGAGTTTGCAGGCTGCTAGTTGCTTGTGAAGGGTGTTAGATGCTTGGTGTAGGTGCAGGGAGTAGTCCAGGGCGTTGGCAGCTTGTTGAGGCCTGCAGAAGCTAATCTTTGTTGCGGCAGGTCCGGGCTGGAATAGCCTGGCCTATTCTTGGAAGCTAGGAGTTGCAGTGCTTCTGCCTGATTGAATGGGAGTTAGAGGGTGAAGTTAGGATTATTAGGTGGTGTTTTTTGGAGTCTTAGTTAAAGGGTTCAGGGTTTGTTTGCAATAGTTTGTTGGATGTAAGATGGTGCCAGGGGGCTATGAGTTTTAGTTTGAGCTTGGCAGGTCTTGTAAGCTGCTGCAGGGTATCAGGGGTGCTGAGAGGTGATTGCAGGGGGTATAGGGTTGTTAGGCTGAAGCTAGTACAGGTTTTGAAGGAGTTTAGGAGTTGCAGATAGGAATGGGTAGTGAGGGAGATGGTATAGGATGTTTCTTAGTGGTCTGAGTGACCTCTGGCTTGGATAATATTGCAGGGAGTTAAAAAAAGGACCTGATGGGTTTAGTTTCAGAGTGTAAAAGGAGGCTTTCTAAGCAGTCTGGAGTTTCATATGTGAGTAGCAGGAGTTTGGAGGTAGTGAAGGTGTTAAGGAGTTGAGAGTTTCGGGCATGTGTGGCTTGTTTAGTCTTGTTTCCTAAGGAGTTAAGAAGGTGAAGTTGTTTCTGGTTATTAGTATGCAGGGGACAGGCAGGTTTCTTGTCTTAGTTTGTTCAGAGATTCAGGAAGTAGATGGTGTTCAAGGGATTTAAAAGGGAGTTTTAACAGGTGTTCAGGTGTCATGTTCTCTTTTTGCAGGGGTTGTCTTGTTGCTTAGTTGATCAGGGTGAAGTAGTTTGGTTCCTATTTGTAGAGAAGATGAGTATCTTTGATAGAGAATTGTATTTTAATTAGGTTCCCATCATCAATCAGTTTGTTTACTTTATAAAAGAAGATAAAAAAAAAACTGACTTGCCTATCTGTAATTAATATTCCTAGTAAAGAAAATCACGTTATTATGTGTCTATCTTTTATATTCGACGGCCTAAAAGTCTAATGTTCATTTTTATGAGCGATTTATATCATAATTTGTGGGTTCTATTCTCAAAACTGGTAAGTGTAATGTTATTTTCACTTTTCCATCAGCTTTTATAATGTGAAGGCAAGAACAATGCACTTCTCTGACAGGTTATTATCAGTTTTAGGCTTAATGAAATGTTCATTCTAGAGATTATTAGTTTGTGCAGAGTTGTTCTCGTAATCTTTTGTTTCTTGGTTTGCTTCAGCTGAAGTGAGTGTGTTGTGGTCAATAATGTAATAAAGGTATAAGTAGTTGACAATGGCTCATAAAAGATATATGAAAGAACTGAATTGAAGGAATTGTTTCACAGTTGGGTCTTTAGGATGAGGTCTGGTTTCTTGATTTCTGTTCCTGCCATTTTAGAATAGGGGAGGGTCTGTTCATGAGTTGTGCCCTTGAGTTTGAGTAAATTGTCGAGGTTCTATGAACCTGTAGAGCAAAGCATTATCACTTGCACTGGTATACTGGTAAAATAGATGTTGATGAGACCAAGTATCTAAGGTGATTAATTAATTGGGGCATTGAACCAAATCGACACCCCGCTATATCTCAAATTCTGTTTACTTTAGTGACAAGTTGTACACTATTATCTAGCTTGATTGGCTTTCCTTTCTAGTTAAAAAGTGAGTTTGCAAGATTGGCTTAAAGAATTACGTTTTAATTTATTTGTCTTCGGTTTTAACTAAACACGCTGTTTACAATTTTCATTTTTGCAAAATGAAATGTCTTGAGCCACTACTAATTCTCTGTCTCCTTCTCTTGTTATCTTTTCTTTTGCATGAACAACTCTTGGGATCGAGTTGGTAAAAAACTCACAAACGGGGATGACATGCATTTGGAAGTTATTTGATCCGCTCCGCATTTTCAGGACTTGATATCCCCGAAAATGTAAAAGAAAGAAAAATGAAAATCACAAAGTCCAAGGCTCAATGATTGAGTTTGCGCTTCCGGGTTCTATCTTCTAAACTCCATCCTTCCCCACTCCCTTAGAAAATGCATGTTGTATAGGACATCCCTATAGACCGGATTAGGAGCCCCGTAGGATAGAAATGATATTCGAATTGTGAATAATTATTGTAAATTACTTAAATTATATTTATAGGAATGCTTTATATCATTTCTTTTCGAATCGCCAATTAATTTACGGATGTTTAGAATCATTTGTCAATTAATGAGTGCAAAATCAAATTCGACTAAAAATCGTATCTTTTTTTATTATATTAAATATTCAATTATTTATTCATCTAATCTAATTAAATTTTAATCCTTTATTTATTTACTTAATCTAATTTATTTAATTTCAATTAATCATTTATTTAATCAATTAAATATTTATTCATTATTTATTTAATTAATCAATTATTATTCGTTTACTCCTTTATTTAATTAAAATTGATAAGTATTCATTTATTTAATTAAGTTATTTATTTGCTTATTTATTTATCTATTTATTCAATAAATTAATTAATCCTTTATTATTATCCACTTATTTATCTAGTTTGTTTTATTTAATTATCTAACTTCATTTAACCTTTACTTATTCTATTAATTAATCAATTGATCATTATTTCATTATCCATTTAATTAATCTTAAATTGGGTCATTTACTTATCTAAGTATCGGCATAATTAAAATCTTATCTTATTTATATTATTCATATTATCCTTATTTAAAATTATTTTTATATATTTATTATCCTTAACAAATTCGTGAAAACCGCCGGATTAACCGCGTTTAGTGGATTTTCGAAAGTGCTCCCGCTAGGGACCTTCTTTCGAATTTAATAGAACCACTTACCTAAGAATCTCTGATTTTAATTTAATTTCCTTTAAATAAAAAATAAATTGCACTCATTAGTTAACCTTAGGTTCCTAATAATCCTTAAATTAGGTGGCGACTCCAAAGAAAACCCTTTGGAGTCCCATTTTGTTGAAATCAAGTCCCGATGCATACTTGTGTGCAGTTTTTGGGAGGGTTCAACAGCGTGGCGACTCCGCTGGGGATACACAAATGGTTCTAACCAAAAGATTTTCACGAATGTGCGTTATTTATGTATGTGTTGATTGTATGTATGCGTAGCTTAACTCTTTGTTTGTTTGCATGCGTAGAATTAATTGTTGGAAATGAATGTATTGAAGCATGATTTTATTTGTGCATAGCCCGCATTCCGTTCATATTTCCTCCCTCATGGAGCCTGTCAACTCTCTTTCACCTCCTCGATTTCATCACGGGGCACCCGCTTGACGGGTAGTTATGCAGGAAGGGCATTGCCCTTACCTCACTCTTTGAAACTTCTTTCGTGTCACCAAAAGTTAGTTCGGGATATTGAGATGGCCTGGTTTTGTCATGGCCAGTTCTACTGCGTTGTGAGGCCAGGTCTATCCCGCATAGGTCGAGTCAGTCTCAACCGTTAGCCCACTCTTAGATGGAGCTTTTAGGAGCATGCATGCATTTACACCTTAGTCTGGACCCGGTCCTTGATACCGCCTCTATAGTTAGGAAACCGCCCTTACGTCAACGGGTTTTTGAACCCAATGACAATGCATATTATGTGCTATGTGATAACGAATCCTCAGTCCTAACCATGTTTTGAGCAAAATCAGATTTAGAATTTGTCTCCTGTGTTGTCTTTTAGGTTAGAGAATGGATGAATTTAGCAAAATCTATGTGGTCATAGCAGTCCACGGAGTATTTGAGATCATAGTGCAGAATTTTGTAAACAAGACAGAATTGTAGTCGGGGAAAAGTTAGGCAGATTTGGTTGGTTTTTGTTTTGGAGATGGTATGGTGTAATGAGATCTAAGAGGTAAAGCCCCTAGTGTCTTTAAAAGGATCAGTGGGGTCCCTCTCGCGAATGGCTTTAAGTGTGCAGGCTTATGTTGACAATCCAGCTGCATTCATGATAATTGAAGTATGCTTGTCGCATACTAGGAGAGTGAAGCCCCTATGTCTATAAATGACAAATGAGGTCCCTCCTTAAAGACCAGTGCGGTCTTGGCTACCTAGGAAACTAAGAGGCTTGATTAAAGCCGAGGACCAGTGAGGAGCCCTATGAACAAGGTCTGTGAGCCTTGCAAAACCTAGGAAGCTGAGAGGCTTGACTAAAGCCGAGGACCAGTGAGGTTTTATTTTTGAAAGGCCAATTGGTGCCTTTCATGATTTGCAGTCTGGTATTGTGAAGGCAGTTGGAAATCTCACCCTTGGTTGTTGTGAAATAATTGGGAGTTGTGCTTGGAGGAGCGTTGATGTTTGCAAAAGATATAGAGGTTTGTTTAAGGTTTTAGGCATTTGGGTATAGAAATTTGGTGGAGATGTTGTGGAGAGCATGAGCTGTGTTAGAATTTCGAGTTGACACCAACTTTTGGAAGTTAGTTGGGATAACGGGATTACAGTGTCGAGGCGGAGAGCTGATTATTATCAATTATTGTTATTATTTATTGCTTACTCTAAATCTGAATTGCTCAAAACTGGCATGAACTATTTTTCGTTACCACTTGTTTGCGCGTCTTAGGCCCACTTCTGGCACAAAGAGGCACGTTACAGGGTAGGACGTGTTCGCATTTTCAATTTACGCTCAACTAATTGTGATTGCCACATGTCAAACTTGAATGCAAAGCGCTACGTGATTTGGCTGCAATTTTGCCAATGACATGCAAACTAACTGAAACGACCTCGGTTAGTCGTTTCAGAAAATAGGACTCCCATTAGCGTGCCGATAATTTTAAAATATTTGTAATATCCATTAGGACCTCTCTGTAAAATTTGAGCTAAATCAGACCTCGTTGGTAGACATCGGAAGAAGGTTTCAGTTTTTATTGTCGATAAATATTAAAAAGAGATTTTCGAGCTCGGTTTTAGCGAATGAGCTCTGATTCGAAATCCGAAAGCGCCGTTAGGTTCGTATGATTATTTATGACTTTTGTAAACTTTTGAAAGTTAATTTCGATGTTGTTCGGCTAGTTTCCGCTAAAATGCCGAAAGTTAAATAATTTGACTTTTTTTCATTTAAATTCGCATCTTGAGTTTCGGGAGTCCTATTTGAGATCCGCCTTCGCAAGTATGTTACATATATTTTGTATAACTTGTATGCAAAAGTTGGAATTATTTCGAATATCGTAGGGTACCGTTTTAATTTTTACCGTAGCAGCGAATTTTAAAGGAAACAGAAAAAAAAAGAGAAAATGATAAAAAGTTGGGCAGTGGCGTGATTAGAATAAGCTCATCCTTATGAGCTTCAGAATTGACCCGAAACGTGAAAGTGAGAGACAAAACAAAAACGAGTCAGAGAAATTGCCAGAAAATGAGAAAAGGGGCCGGAGAAAAGTAGAATTTTTACCCCGAATCATTCAGGGTGGGATCGTTTGGCAATGAAACCAAAGGACAAAGCGGTTATTGAGTGGTTGTGCTAACTTTGTAACAAGGTAAGTGATTATATCCATTTCTTTGGAGGCATTTGGCCTCGTGGATTTTCTACCACGTGTTCTTTATGTGTGTAGCTGCCGATAGGCGTACTCATTACGCCTTAGCTTTGAATTTTTGTTGTATATTATATGTTATGTTCTGTTGCTGGTATTGCATTGAGTATCTGAGCATTGTACTCTAGCTTTCATTATTGCATATACTTCCCTGTTGGTGATGAGAGTCCCGCACCGGCGAAGAGTCATTATTGCATATACTTCCCGGTTGGCGATGAGAGTCCCGTACCGGCGATGGGTCATTATTGCATATCCTTTCCGGTTGGCGATGAGAGTCTCACACCAGCGAAGGGTCATCATTGCATATACTTCTCGGTAATCGATGAGAGTCCCGAGCCGGTGAAGGGTATTATTGCATATATCTCCTGGTAGACGATGAGAGTCCCGCGCCGGAGATAGGTATCAGGCAGATGTGACTGCATTGCATCATACCGTATTCATCCCATCTCATTGCACCGCATACTGACTATTGTGTTTATTATGTTGTGTTTTATGTATGCGGTATGTACACCATATTGTGGACATATCTCAGTTTGCCTATATATTTCTGGCTCGTATTCTGGGTTGCGGGGATCGGGTTGCACGCTACAACGGTATAAATATATGGATCGGGTTGGACGCTGCAACAGGATGAATATATGGATCGGGTTGCACGCCGCAACAGGATGTATTTCTGATTGTTGATATGTTCGGGATACCTATATGTTCTGGCTATCTTACGTTCTGGTTTTAATGAGTTTGTGATTCCATACGTGTTTCTAGTTATTATCTGGCTCTGCCTTTTCATTATTTAAATAAGAGGAATTTTGTTTATCTGTTTCTTTTCTCCCTAGCTAGTTATCCTATTCTTTGAGGTGGCTAGTCTGCCCCACTTATTGAGTCCTTTTGACTCACCCTTGTTTGTTGTTTGTTTTTGTCTATCTATTTCGTTTCGGCAGGTTTGCTCCAGGATTGAATTCGCCACGTTGTTCAGGAGCGAAGACGACTTCAGCTGTCAGGGTGAGCTAGCGGTTATTTCGGATGGCCACCAGTTTATTGTTTATTAATTCAGTTGAAGTTTTGCTCCCTACAGGAGGTATCTGTCTTCTTTTGTACTCTTAGATGTCTAGTCTGGATAGCCCTAAACCTAGTATGTTGGGTAGTCAGCTGTAATTTCTTTTGTATAGCTTGGAGGTATCAATATGTATGTGTTTGTTTTTAGTCTTGTCCTTATTTATGAATTATTATATTTATTTTCCTAATTTAATTGGTAAGGGTTCACCCGACGGGTCTAGGGAAGAATGTCGGGTGCCCGCACGGCCTAGTCGAAATCCGGGTCGTGTCACTAACATGGCTACTTTTGAACTTTTTCTTTTGTTTTGTTTATCCCCCAAACAGAGGTTTGATTTGTGCTGATTTAAGCTGGTTGATCACTCCTATTACACAAGGGCAAAGGACCAATCTGCATACTGGTACACATTTCCACAACTGACAATGACTGGATTAGATGATGAACCTCGCAATACCGAGAAAAATCCTGCAACTCCTGAATCGTCAAGAGGAAATGTCATTATTGCTCAAGACGAACTAATTCTTGAAATGGCTAAGGAACTACAGATGTTAAAAGATGAGCTGGCTGCGGTAAAAGGGCAAACTCCTAAAAACACGCCGCTGCGTGGGCCCGATGCATCCCACTCTCTGGGTCAAATGGGGCAATCTCTGGGGCAATCTCTGAACTCAATTGATGGGGTCGCCAATGAACACACCTTTGAACACCCACAATTCTCTAAAAGCACCAGTCCACCAAAGCAACTTGCCACTTGCCCAAGCTCCACCTCCAAATAACACTCCACCTCCAAATAACGCTCAACCGACCACCCATCTACCCATCACATCAACAATACCCACCATACACCCCGCACCCTGCCAATACTTATTATCAAACACACACTCCATATCCATACCAAACCTCCACTTACCAAAATGAACCCATCCCGCAAGCTTATACTGAAAATCCATCAGCACCATTAGTTCAAGTGGCGGTATTTGGCGGGAAAGATGCTCCTATTGTGCGAATTGATGATTACACCAATCCTCCTTATGTGAAGTTTCAAAATGGTGTTAGAAGAGCCGAAAAAGCAGTCGATGGGGGTGAAGATTTGGAGAAAAAGGTACAAGGTTGGGTGATGAGTGATCTTAGCAAAGCATCAATAGGCAAGGACAAGGAAAGTCTAGAATATGAAGACTTGTGTGTTCATCCTGGAATTGAATACCCAGAAGGGTACAAAGTACCAAAGTTTGTGAAGTTTGATGGCAAAGGCAACCCCCGAGCCCATTTGAGAAGGTACTGTGAAACCTTAGGAGTTGGGAAGAATGAAGAGCTCCATATGAAATCATTCATTCATAGTCTTGACGGCGAGGCTTTAGACCGGTACTCCGAGCAGGATCCCTTAAAATGGATTAACTGGAGGAGTATGGCTCACGACTTCATGGAGCGTTTTGGTTTCCATGCTGAAATACCATTAGATCGGTTGGCTATTGCAAGGTTTAGGAAGAAGCCGACCGAGCCTTTAGGGAATACGTTGTACGTTGGAGGAGTGAGGCTGCCAAAGTTAAACCTCCCATGAGTGAGGAAGAGTTTGTGGGACATTTCATCGAGACATTGGATGAATTCTACTATGATCGAATGGTATCCATGACTAACTCTACTTTTGCCAATCTAGTGAAAATGGGGGAGATGTATGAAGCTGGTTTGAAATCTGGTAGGATCACAAATTTGGCCGCTTTGCAAGCTACAAATAAGGCAATGCAGTCTGGGTCTGGTAATGGCTTTAACAAAAATAAGAAAGAGGAAGTGGGAGCTGTTGTGGGAGACATCGAGCGTCGACCGGCTGGAAAGTTGAATTTTGAAAATTCGTCTGCTTTTCCCACCTACCAAAGCCCATATTACCCAAATTACCCCACTCACTACCAGATGCCACCTATTCCTTATCCGGTTTACAATGCACAAGCAAATTACTACCAACCTAGAGCACATGCACCTAATCAACACCCTCGTCAGCCAAATTTTTAAGCACCCCAGAATTACCAGCCTCGTCCTCCTGTTCGTCCCAATGTGCAAGGATTTAATCAAAATTACAAAAGGAGAGCAACCAAAACCTATACTCCCCTAGCCGAGTCATATGGCCAGCTTTTTGAGAGATTAAGAAATGCGGGAGTTGTGCAGCCTATCCCTGATAACACCCCAAACCCACCTCCAAAATGGTATGATGCAAATAAGCATTGTGCTTATTACTCAGGGGCAGCAGGCCATGATATTGAGAGATGTTATACTTTCAAAGACAAGGTCGAGGGTTTAATCAAAGCAGGCACCATTCAACTCACCGGCACTCAACCAAATGTGCATGATAATCCTCTTCCCAATCATGGTAACAATGCAGTCAATATGATTTCTCTTGAGGAAAAGCCAAATCTGAAAGGCACCATAGTCTCTATTTATGATGTAAAGGCTGATAATATTGCTTCTAAGGTACCTAAGCAAGTACTAACTCTATTGCCAAAGAATGAGGGAACTTTTGGCCTAGGTGGCAACCCCGCTGAAGGAAAGATGGAAAATGTTGATTCTGAGAAGAAGCCGACTAATGTCATACTACACCCTCTTCTACCATTGAACCAGTCATTTGTCCAAGCACCAGAAATGACCATGCAGAACTTGATTGAAGGTGTTGGCAACCTATTCTTGAATGATGGATTGAAATGCAGTGCAACTATTGAAGATTTTGAGAAAGAGCCACATGTGCAGAATGCTGAACCAAGTGATATGATGGCTAATTAGACTTGTGGTCCAAAAGAGACTTGATGAATAAACTCGATGTTTTTATTTTGGCATCACAGTCAGCTCGAGGCCCTGAACTGTGTTTTGCGCTTTGTTTATATGTATGTCTTTCAAATAACTCTTTTAAATCCTGCATGTTTACTTTTATGTTGTATGCCTCCATAAATTAGGTTTTGAATAAACAAATGCACTGCATTCCTACCTTATTATTTTGCTATACTTTAATTATTTATGTGTTTTATTATTTGCTTCTGATTAATATACTTACTACTGTTTCAAATTAAAATTAACAAAACCTGCTCAAACTTGGCCTGTGACCTATAACGAAACAACTGAAAAATTTAAGGATGATGCACTGGAAAGTTACTTCTTGCACTCTTTGGATATTACATTACCATTAGAACTTCAAACTGGGGCAGCCTTATTTGTCGGCAATTGGAGCCGAAGCGGTTTATCTATACAAATGGAAGTCCTTTATTTGAGAAACCATTCAAGAAGATAAGTTGGAAGATATTGAATGCGCAAAGAGAAAATTTGAATTGTTTACTTCAAACCGGGGCAATTGGTATTGAAGAAGCTCTTTCCTAATTAAGAAGAAGCAACAGGAAATTTGCACCAAGTTGGAAATGTCGTTATATAGAAGAACACTAATCTTGGCAGATATTCATGATCAAGTTTGGCCAAAGATAACCAACGCAGATGTTGTCAAGAGATATTATGTCTGAAGCAACCGCAAGTTAGCATTGTTTCAATGTAATTTTGATTGTAATGGGAACTACGCGTAACCTGATTCCCGAGGATGGATACGTAGACAACTCATATAGAGTTCGGTTGCACTAGCACAGGAATCCCCTATTTCCTCTTTTATGTAATTTTAAACTACTTCTGACCTGATTCCTGCAATGGCAACAGGATAAGTAGGCAATCCCCATCGGATTCGGTCAAAATATTATAACATTTTAGGCTTGTTTATCTTTTATGATGTAATTTTGAACTATGCAGCTGGGCAGATGTGTAGGTTTTCCAATTCGGATGCGGCTTCGGACTTAGATTGCCATACTTCCCCAAAACTCTTTATGTAAGCAGAACTACGCACAGTCTGATTCCCGTGGAGGGATATGTAGACACTCTTAACGGGCTCGACTCTATAATATTAGAATTTTTAGTTTCCCCTAAGGCAAGCAACTGGGGCAAATTTTGCAAGACGAATTGGAGATATGGAAGATAGAAACCGGGGCAAATTTTGCAAAAGAGAGTTCGAAGGCATAAAGATTATAACTGGGGCAGATTTTTGCAAAATCGGTATGGCTTATCAAAGGATTAAGTGGCAAAGTTCTAAAAGTATTCAAGATTAGCATAAGTTGCAAAGACAAAAGGACGTTCAGTTTGTTTCAAGATATGTCATGAGTTTGAGTTAAAGCAGAAATTTTTAAATGCATTATAACTTCGGTTGCATATCAATGATTATTTGTTTAATATTTTATCAAATTACTTTACTTTGCCTCTACCTTGAAATATTATACAATATTGAGTTCATAAGTCAAGTCTCTGATTATAATTTGCTAGCCCAGGTCTAAAGAAGAACGAGGGAGCAGCGACAGCAAGTTCAAGATGAATCAGCACAAATCAAACGCCCCTACCCAAAACTAACAAAATTTTCTTTAAGGGAAGGAACATGAAAGCTTGCAATGAGATGATCATTTGCACTATGGATGAATAATTTATTGAACGCGCATCCAAAGTTGCCTTGCAGATTGCGTCGTATTGCCTTTTCATGACTTAAAGCATTATGCTTTGTCATGAGCTATTGCCGAACAGGCGGCATTTCTACCCCTATGACTTTAATTCCTAATAGGCGACAAAGCCGAGGCTTGTTTTGCGTTTTCAAAACTAAGTCAAATAGGGCATCTCTTTGTTTCAGGTTATAATCCGCACAAGGCCATCCTTGCCGGATTGTCTCGCCAACTGATTTATTAATGGCTATCGCACAGACTACATTTCCGCATTACTTTGCTTTGCACTTGCTTTGAATTATGCCTTCACACTTTCTTTAAAATTGACGCCTTGCTTTATTATTTCAGGTTGACTGTCAGCTACGAGGATTCTCTTTGTTGGACTACCTCGCCTGTTGATTCGCCAAATGGCTCTTGCATTGCTCTACATTCCCGCACTGCTTTTCTTTGCGCTTGCTTTAAATTATGTCATCACACTTGCTTTAAAATTGATGCCTTGCTTTACGTTTTTCAGGTTGACCACCAGGCGGGGCTTCTCTTTTGTTGGACTTTCACTCCTGTTGATTCGCTAAATCGCTTTTGCGTTGCTTTACATTTCACGTTAAATTGATTTGCACTTGCTTTCAATTATGCCTTTGCACTTGCTTTATATTATGACTTGCTTTACTATTAGTTTAACAGGTTAACAGGTCAGCCATGAGACCCTCCTTGCTTTGTGCCGGATCGGATCACCAGCTGATTTGTAGACAATCAACCCCAGGACCCTCCTTGCTTCGCGCCCGACCGGCTAGCCAGTTGATTTGTCAAAATATTTAAATTGCCTTGCACTTGCTTTCAATTATGACTTTGCACTTGCTTTATATTATGAACCGCTTTACTTTTAGCTTAACAGGTTAACAGGTCAGCCCCGAGACCCTCCTTGTTTTGTGCCGGACCAGATTGCTAGCTGATTTGTCGACAATCAACCCCAAGACCCTCCTTGCTTCGTGCCCAACTGGCTTGCCAGTTGATTCGTCAAGATTGTTCAAATTGCTTTGCACTTGCTTTAAATTATGCCTTCGCATTTGCTTTGTATTACGTCTTGTTTTACTTTTCAGGCTAACAGGTCAGCCACGAGACCTTCCTTGCTGCGTGCCCGACCGGCTTGCCAGTTGATTTGTCAAGATTGTTCAAATTGCTTTGCACTTGCTTTAAATTATGCCTTCGTATTTTCTTTGTATTACGTCTTGTTTTACTTTTTAGGTTAACAGGTCAGTTCCGAGACCCTCCTTCTTTCGTGCCTGACCGGTTCGCCAGCTGATTTGTTCAAAAATCAACCCCAAGACCCTCTTTGTTTCATGCCCGACCGGCTTGCCAGTTGATTTGTCAAGATTGTTGAAAATGCTTTGCATTATGCCTTCGCACTTGCTTTATTGCTTCGCCAGTTGATTGGAAGACAATTTATCAATGATATTGCAGCCAGCACTTGCAAATTTGTATCATCAATATTTGATCATTCTTTACTTTTGATTATCAGGCTATATTAGCAGTTGCTCGCTTACCGTTTGTCGAGTTTATTACAGGACTTTAGCAGCACCGCAGCAGCATTTGGAGCATAACGTGGAACTTTTTCTTAGCAGTGAACTGGGGCAATTGTTGAAATGAGCTAAACTCGTCAACGAGGATCTGAAGAATCGCAGTCGAACAAGCAAAGTCTATCCTAATCTTTTGCTTTGGATTAGGACGTCAGTTTGAATTCTTCCCTATTCGTGCGTCGTTTTCTGTCAATCGTGCGAGTTTTCGTGTCTAAGTATCGTTGAACTACATATGGCGTGATTCTCTTTCAGCCCGAGATATGTAGGCAACTCCAAAAATGGAGTTCGGCCATGTCCATAAGCCTCACATTTTAGTCCTTGAAAACAAAGTCCTTGGCTTTATCGTGAC
The DNA here is from genome assembly GCA_029990175.1 of Petunia secreta. NCBI lineage: Eukaryota > Viridiplantae > Streptophyta > Magnoliopsida > Solanales > Solanaceae > Petunia > Petunia secreta. The sequence goes on from JARKIP010000035.1 coordinate 65,306,301, forward strand.
GAAATTGGTTTCCTGTCAACTTCATTACCCTGAAAACTCTTTCATCCTTTTCCGGGTAAAGAGGGGCAGCTGTTGACACCCAATTTCGTCCCGAAATTTAATTAATGTCTAATTATTTAAAACAAAAATCAATTACTAAAATTTTTGAAAGTAATTAATTAAAGCTCAAAGGTAATCAATTTAAATTTGAAGAAAAAAGGTTAAATATACAATGTGCAGCTCTAATTTAAACCTACCCGCGTAAACCCCCTCCATTGCTTAATTTATTTGAAAAGGGCTAAAATAGCTCCTAGTCCTAAATGCCAGCCCATTTGTGCACACACATATATATAATACAACATTACATCTCCCCCCTAATCAGAATACCCAACCCACGACCCAATCCCCTAATCCCTAACCCGATTTCTAACCCTAAAACCCATTTCTTCACCCGATTCCACCAATCCTAGTCACGAAACAGCCAAGAAATCCGTACCATGGTCCCCCCATGTTTCACTTTCTCATCAGCAACGAACAAATGATCCCAGCCGTGTATTTGAACGCGAGATGCAATCCGAACCATTCAATCGCAATAACGGGCAAATCTTTACATGTAAGGATAAAACTTGTACAAATTCTATGAATTTTTGAAAAGTTTTACCCTTATTGGTAAAGGGAATAGCCTCTTTTTTGGAGATTATGAGAAATTCACAAAAGGAATCGGAAACTCTAATCTCAGGTATATATTCATTCTCTGTTTCATTTTTCTCTGGGGTTGGAGTTCCTTTTTTTTTTTTTGTTCTCTTAAAAAGCGGCAGCATATATTTTAGAGGGGAAAACCTTAGTACCATCTTTAAATGTGTCTTCAATCTTAAAATTATAAGTTACTACAGCTCGATCTCTGTCTCGTTTATTCGTTTTGTGTGTGTTGCTGTTTCATTTCGCTTAAGTCGTCGACCTCGCTCGAGTCGTTCATTCGAGTATTGATTCTTCGGATCGACGCCTCATTTCACTGCCCGAAAGAGGTCAGTCTTATATTCTTTTGTACACTACAAGTGCTATATATGCTTAGTACAATTTCTAGATAATAATAATGTCTGTTGTATTATTACTAGGCAGATTAGTTTATTTAAAACTTGATGAAAATAGATCAAAAGTGAACCAGTAAAGTCTCAGTTAGTTTCTGTGAATAGCTTGTAAAATGGATATAAAAGACCTTTAGTATTAGCCTAAGCTCTCTTAGAAATCTGGATAATTGAACTAAGGCAATAACTAGCTAAAAATGAGCTTCAAAATTGTTTCTAGATTAAGTTCATTCCACTTCAGAGTTGAAAATGTAGGAGTCTAGTTTCCTTGATTTCTTCTTAACTCCTTTAGTTAGTTTCTGTCGTTTAAAGAGTGATTGTTGTCCTGGATTTGTTGTTCTGTTTCTATCTTATTCTATTTCTGCTTGGATGGTGTTGTTTGGAAGGTAATAAAGGGGTCTTTTAAGAGGTTATGCAGGGGCTGTTCTAGGTCAGGTTGTTTCTGCAGGTTCTGTATGGATGAAGGATGTAAAGGGGATGTGGTTGAATTGGTGAGAGTTGCAGGCTGCTAGTGGCCTGTGAAGGGTGTTAGATGCTTGGTCTAGGTGCAGGGAGTAGTCCAGGGCGTTGGCAGCTTGTTGAGGCCTGTAGAAGCTAATCTTTGTTGCGGCAGGTCCGGGATGGAATAGCCCGGCCTGTTCTTCGAAGCTAGGAGTGGCAGTGCTTCTTCCTGATTGAATGGGAGTTAGAGGGTGAAGTTAGGATTATTAGGTGGTGTCTTTTGGAGTCTAAGTTAGTTAAAGGGTTCGGGGTTTGTTTGCAATGGTTTGTTGGATGTAAGATGGTGCCAGGGGCTATGAGTTTCAGTTTGAGCTTGGCAGGTCTTGTAAGCTGCTGCAGGGTATCAGGGGTGCTGAGAGGTGATTGCAGGGGGTATAGGGTTGTTAGGCTGAAGCTAGTACAGGTTTTGAAGGAGTTTAGGAGTTGCAGATAGGAATGGGTAGTGAGGGAGATGGCATAGGATGTTTCTTAGTGGTCTGAGTGACCTCTGGCTTGGATAATATTGCAGGGAGTAAAAAAAGGGACCTGATGGGTTTAGTTTCAGGGTGTAAAAGTAGGCTTTCTAAGGAGTTTGGAGTTTCATATGTGAGTAGCAGGAGTTTGGAGGTAGTGAAGGTGTTAAGGAGTTGAGAGTTCCGGGCATGTGTGGCTTGTTTAGTCTTTTTTCCTAAGGAGTTGAGAAAGTGAAGTTGTTTTTGGTTATTAGTATGCAGGGGAGAGGCAGGTTTCTTGTCTTAGTTTGTTCAGGGATTCAGGAAGTAGATGGTGTTCAAGGGATTTAAAAGGGAGTTTTAGCAGGTGTTCAGGGTTCTCTGTTTGCAGGGGTTGTCTTGTTGCTTAGTTGATCAGGGTGAAGTAGTTTGGTTCCTATTTGTAGAGAAGATGAGTATCTTTGATAGAGAATTGTATTTTGATTAGGTTCCCATCATCAATCAGTTTGTTTACTTTATAGAAGAAGATAAAAAAAACTAATTTGCCTATCTGTAATTAATATTCCTAGTAAAGAAAATCACGTTATTATGTGTCTATCTTTTATATTCGACGGCCTAAAAGTCTAATGTTCATTTTTATGAGCGATTGATTTCTGTTATATCACAATTTGTGGGTTCTATTCTCAAAACTGGTAAATGTAATGTTATTTTCACTTTTCCATCAGCTTTTATAATGTGAAGGCAAGAACAATGCACTTCTCTGACAGGTTATTATCAGTTTTAGGCTTAATGAAATGTTCATTCTAGAGATTATTAGTTTGTGCAGAGTTGTTCTCGTAATCTTTTGTTTCTTGGTTTGCTTCAGCTGAAGTGAGAGTGTTGTGGTCAACAATGTAATAAAGGTATAAGTAGTTGATAATGGCTCATAAAATATATATGAAAGAACTGAATTGAAAGAATTGTTTCACAGTTGGGTCTTTAGGATGAGGTCTGGTTTCTTGATTTCTGTTCCTGCCATTTTAGAATAGGGGAGGGTCTGTTCATGAGTTGTGCCCATAAGTTTGAGTAAATTGTCGAGGTTCTATGAACCTGTAGAGCAAAGCATTATCACTTGCACTGGTACACTGGTAAAATAGATGTTGATGAGACCAAGTATCTAAGGTGATTAATTAATTGGGGCATTGAACCAAATCGACACCCCGCTATATCTCAAATTCTGTTTACTTAAGTGACAAGTTGTACACTATTATCTAGCTTGATTGGCTTTCCTTTCTAGTTAAAAAGTGAGTTTGCAAGATTGGCTTAAAGAATTACGTTTTAATTTATTTGTCTTCGGTTTTAACTAAACAGGCTGTTTACAATTTTCATTTTTGCAAAATGTAATGTCTTGAGCCGCTACTAATTCTCTATCTCCTTCTCTTGTTATCTTTTCTTTTTTATGAACAACTCTTGGGATCAAGTTGGTCAAAAACTCACAAACGGGGATGGCATGCATTTGGAAGTTATTTGATCCACTCCGCATTTTCGGGACTTGATATACCCGAAAATATAAAAGAAAGAAAAATGAAAATCACAAAGTCCAAGGCTCAATGGTTGAGTTTGCGCTTCCGGATTCTATCTTCTAAACTCCATCCTTCCCCACTCCCTTAGAAAATGCATGTTGTATAGGACTTCCCTATAGACCGGATTAGGAGCCCCGAATGATAGAAATGATATTCGAATTGTGAATAATTATTGTAAATTACTTAAATTATTTTTATATGAATGCTTTATATCATTTCTTTTCGAATCGCCAATTAATTTACGAATGTTTAGAATCATTTGTCAATTAATGAGTGCAAAATCAAATTCGACTAAAAAACGTACCCTCGTATTAATTCGCACTAAAAATCGTATCTTTTTTTATTATATTAAATATTCAATTATTTATTCATCTAATCTAATTAAATTTTAATCCTTTATTTATTTATTTATTTACTTAATCTAATTTATTTAATTTCAATTAATCATTTATTTAATCAATTAAATATTTATTCATTATTTGTTTAATTAATCAATTATTATTCGTTTACTCCTTTATTTAATTAAAATTGATAAGTATTCATTTATTTAATTAAGTTATTTATTTGCTTATTTATTTATCTATTCATTTAATAAATTAATTAATCCTTTATTATTATCCACTTATTTATCTAGTTTGTTTTATTTAATTATCTAACTTCATTTAACCTTTACTTATTCTATTAATTAATCAATTGATCATTATTTCATTATCTATTTAATTAATCTTAAATTGGGTCATTTACTTATCTAAGTATCGACATAATTAAAATCTTATCTTATTTATATTATTCATATTATTCTTATTTAAAATTATTTTTATATATTTATTATCCTTAACTAATTCGTGAAAACCGCCGGATTAACCGCATTTAGCGGATTTTCGAAAGTGCTTCCGCTAGGGACCTTCTTTCGAATTTAATAGAACCACTTACCTAAGAATCTCTGATTTTAATTTAATTTCCTTTAAATAAAGAATAAATTGCACTCATTAGTTAACCTTAGGTTCCTAATAATGCTTAAATTAGGTGGCGACTCCTAAAAGAAAACCCTTAGGAGTCCCATTTTGTTGAAGTCAAGTCCCGATGCATACTTGTGTGCAGTTTTTGGGAGGGTTCAACAACTTCTCAGCCAACAAATTTGACATCATTCCCCCCGAGGGATTGACTGAATTGGTGAAGGCGATGACCGGGGCTCGCACACGCCTCGAGAGAACGTGGATGAAGATAGCTGCTGACTTTGGTTGGCAATGCAAATGGCACGGTAGGCTTTTTTGTGGTGTTTTATTTGGTATGTTATCTTGGGATTTTGATTTTGTTTTGCTGACTTCTCTCTCCTCGGAACTAGATTTTTCAAATCGCGCCGTAAATACCAAGAAAAGCAAGAAGAAGAAGAAAGAATAGAAGAAGAAAAAGAAGAAGAAGAAGAAGGACGGGGAGGAGACCGAGTCAGACGATAACCTGGCTTCGGTGGTGGGAGAGCTGAAGGGATTGAAGGAGTCGAAGGCTGCTAAGTCTTCAAAAGCTTCAAAGGGGGCCCCCGGCCAAGGATCCTCCAAAAGTGATATTTATCTTCGGTCAACTCATCAGTTATCGTTCCTTTTTACTTCCTTGCTTTAACTCTTTTGTGTTACTTTTCGTAGGTGCGAAGTGGAAGAGGGCAGTTTCAAAGAAGCCCTCTCGGCAAATGCTCTCAGAGTAAGCCTCGATCCTTTAAGTTTACTTCTTTTCTAGGTATGTTTTTCTTCATGCTGATTTTCGGCAACTTTTCTCCCAGGGGCTCGGGTTGTCATTGAGAGCCGTCGAACTCGAGACTACGAGAGCCGAGGAGTTTCAACGCGTGGCTGGGACTTGGGACAAATAGAAGGAACAGAGCACAAATAGCTGGATTGAGGGCTGATTTAACCAAGTCCCAGTCCGAATTACTTGAGGTTAAGGCTTCCTCCGAGGCGAGGATTCAAGCTCTTGATGCTGAGTCTCAAACTGTGCGTTCGAGGTTAGAAGCCGAGGCTACCGGTCTGCGTGCTGAACTGACCCAAGTAAAGGGTGAAACTATAGAGATGGCCAGGCAACATCACAAACAGCTGAAGAGACACATGCTTCATATAAAAAAGTTGGAGGATGAGAACTCCAAACTTTCAGCCAAGGAAGCCGAGATCGAGGCCCTTCAGGATGAAATCGCCGATCGAAAAAGTAGGGCTGCGATCAAGGTTAAGAGGGCCGAGCTGGACAAGCGATGGGCCATTATCCAATCACGGCTGAGGCTGCTCAAGCGGTGCCGAGCCGATGAGCTTAACTTGGATGAGGAGATTGCAAAAGCTGAGGTGAAGTCAGCCGAAGCTTAGGCTATCATCGATGAACTCCCGTCAAGTGAGGCCTCGAGCGGCGATGGTGATGAGGAAGATGATGAAGAGGCCGAGGGGGGCTCCGAGGACGGAGGTGATTCTCTCAAAGCTTATGATGAAGAGGCCGAGGGGGGCTCCGAGGACGGAGGTGATTCTCTCGAAGCTTAGGCTTCCAATAACATTTTGTAAGCCTTCGGGCATTTATGCTTAACTTTTTTGATGTAAATATTCTTGGCCTTCGGGCTCTTTTAATGAAATGTTTTTCATGTCTTCATCTCAAGTGTTGGTTTTTACATATACCAAACATCTTATAGTAAATAACTTGCTTGCAAGACTTGATTTGATTTTAATCGATGAAAACTTAGAACGACGTCTCGTCCTCGAGTCGATGCATTCGAAGTGCAGCTTCGGAGTGCAATATTTGTATAGATAAATAGATATAGGATCAAAATTGTTTCATTGATATTAACGAGCCAGAAATCAGCTATTTACATAGAACCAAGTCGAAGCAGACCTTGGGCGAAAAAACAAATTAACAAAACATGCCACTGCCGGACGAGATTACAATGTACTAAATCTATTCCCCGGGCGTCAGTCCCCGGTTGTCGGATAGATAAGCTTCGGTTGTGAGGCTTAGTGTCGACCTCGGTATCAACTCCTGCCTCTCACTCCCCCCCAGTGTTCGGTTGTGAATCTTGATGAAGATCCGAGCACTGGAAATCGTTCGGTTCGCTTCCTGAAAAGGTCAAGCAAAAATGGAACGAGGAGCAAGTTAGTACATTTCGATCGAGGCCATAGGAGCGTTGTTCGGCTCGGGGCTGTGGATGAATTTAAAAAGATCAAAAGAGCATTTACCTTGACTAGAAGTAGTACCGCTTCAAATTGGAAATGTTCCAGTTCAGAGGTTCAGGCTTGCCTTGTAGATCCTCAATTTGATAAGATCCTTTCCCAACGATCGCTTTGACTTTGTATGGTCCTTCCCAATTTGCAATAAGCTTTCCCCCGTTGTCTTCCTTCGTTGACTGGTTCGAGGCCTTTAGCACATAGTCGCCAACTTTGAAATCTCTGAGCTTGGCTTTTCTATTGAGGTACGCCTCGATTTGCCTTTTTTGGGCTAACCGAACCAAAGCTAATTCCTTTTTCTCCTCGAGCAGATCCAATTCTATACGCATAGCCTGTTGATTTGCATCCTCGGTAGTGTAGGCATACCGAAGACTTGGTTCGCCCACTTCTACGGGAATGAGGGAATCCATACCATAGGCAAGTGAGAAAGGAGTTTCACCGGTACTGCTCTTCTCCGTTGTTCGCATGGCCCATAGTACCCCGGGAAGCTCCTCGGGCCAAGGGCCTTTCTTCTCGTCAAGCCTTTTCTTGAAATTTTCAATTATGATCCTATTTGAAGTCTCAGCTTGGCCATTGGCACTGGGGTGATAAGGAGTCGAAGCAATTCTTTTGATCCCCCATTGTTTGAAAAAATCAGTGATGGCTGCCCCATGAATTGTTTACCGTTGTCACAAGCAATCTCTCTTGGGACACCGAACCTGTAGATGATGTTCTTCTTGATGAAATCGATTACTTGTTTTTGCTTTACTTCGGTGAGAGCCCCCGCTTCCACCCATTTCGTGAAGTAATCGGTTAGCACTAGAATGAAGCGAACACCACCTTTTCCCTTTGGCAATGGTCCAACAATGTCCATTCCCCACATCATGAAAGGCCATGGTGATACCACCGAGTGTAGAGGCTCGGCCTGTTGGTGGATCATCCGTCCATGGCGTTGGCACTTATCACATTTCTGCACGAAGGCTTTTGCATCGACACTGATAGTGGGCCAATAATACCCAGCCTTTAACAATTTGCGCAACAAGGATTTTCCCCCCCGAGTGGTTGCCACACTCGCCTTCATGTACTTCTGCCATCACATACCTGGCCTCATCATGACCCAAACACTTGGCCATCGGGCCGCAATATAACCTCTTGTACAGATTACCCTCGATCAGATGGTACGAGGCCGCTTGGGTCCTTAACTTTTTTGCTTCTTTTTTTATCTTGGGGAACAGTCCCGGAGTCGAAGTAAGAGATGAACTTACTCCGCCGATCCCATCTGTTGTCCACTGAACTGACCTGCAACTTCATCTCTCTCATTTGTGCGGACATCAACCGAACCACTGAATCAGTCCCTGAGTGGGCTTCGTCAATCGCCGAACCCAGATTTGCCAAGGCATCAGCCTCGATATTTTCCTCCCGAGGCACTTGCTTAACTTGCCATTCCTGGAATTGGGCCAAGATATTTTGTGCTCGATCCAAGTATAGCTGCATTCTGGGCTCCCGAGCCATATAATCACCGAGGACCTGGTTCACTACCAACTGCGAGTCACACCTTAGTTCGATTCTTTCCACCCCCATTTCTTTAGCCAGCACCAAACCCGCTAAAGCTGCCTCGTACTCGGCCTCGTTGTTGGTCACCTTTTTGAACCGAACCGAGTGCATGACTTTCTCTCCGGTGGGTGCTCTCAAGACTATGCCTAAACCTGAACCTTTGGAGTTAGTTGCCCCATCGGTATGAAGTATCCATAGTCCCAAGGAGGTTCCTTTCGCCATGGAGTTTTCTTTTTCCGCTTCGGGAAGAATCCCAACACTAAAGTCGGCCACGAAGTCGGCTAGGACTTGAGATTTGATGGCTGTCCGAGGTCGATACTCAACTCTACCACCCATTTTGATAATCTCCCCGATAACTCAGGTTTATGCAATATACTCCTTAAAGGTAAGGTAGAAACTACCGCTATTGGGTGACATTGGAAATAGGGTCATAGTTTCCGAGCAGTAACAAGTAAAGCAAGTGCTAGTTTTTCCAAGTGTGGATACCTGGTTTCAGCATCGAGGAGTGTCTTGCTTACATAATAGATGGGCTGCTGCTTGCCATCTTCTTCCAATACCAGTACAGCTCTGACAGACACCTCGGACACAGCCAAGTAGACCAGCAATGTTTCACCTTCTTTTGGCTTGGCGAGCAACGGCGCGTTAGCCAAGTATTGTTTCAAATCTTTCAACGCTTGTTTACACTCCGGTGCCTATTCGAAATGATTGTTTTTTCTCAAAAGGGAGAAGAATTTGTGGCATCGGTCCGAGGATCTTGACTCAAGGCGGCGACTCGGCCAGTCAAGCGTTGAACTTCTTTCACCCCGATCAGCTCCTCGGGGATCTCTTCGATAGCTTTGATTTTATCTGGGTTAGCCTCGATCCCTCGTTCAGAGACAATGAATCCCAAGAATTTGCCTGATCCAATGCCGAAGGCGCACTTCTCAGGGTTCAATTTCATGTCGTATTGCCTCAAAACAGCAAAAGCTTCCCTCAGATGATTCAAATGATCCTCCATTCGGATCGATTTGATGAGCATATCATCTATGTAGACCTCCATATATTTTCCAATATACTCCTTGAACATGCGACATACCAATCTTTGGTAAGTCGCCCCGGCGTTTTTCAGACCGAAGGGCATCACCTTATAGCAGAAAGTACCTCGGTCAGTGATGAACGAGGTCTTCTCTTCGTCCTTCGGGTTCATGAGGATCTGATTATAGCCCGAATATGCATCCAAGAAGGTTAATAGTTTGTGTCCAGCCATGGAGTCTATTAACCTGTCAATTTGTGGCTATGGATATGAGTCTTTGGGGCAAGCTTTGTTCAGGTCGGTGTAGTCTACACACATTCTCCACTTGCCATTCTTCTTCGGTATGACCACCACATTGGCCAGCCATTTGGGGTATTTCACCTCTCTTATGAAACAATTTTCTTGCAACTTGGTGGTTTCATCTTCGATCGCCTTTTTTTTTACCTCGGCATGAGGTCTCTTCTTCTGCTTCACCGGGGTAAATTTCTGGTCCACATTCAGCTTGTGAGTCATGATCTCCGGATCGATACCAGTCATGTCTGAATGGGACCAAGCAAAACAGTCATGGTTGGACTTCAAAACTTCAATAATCGCCTTTTTCAACTCCGGGTCCAACTCCGAGCCGACAAACACTTTTCTTTCGGGGAAATCTTTCAATAGGGTGAATGATTCCAATTCCTCAATGGTAGAATCCTCGGCCTTTTGCTTCCGAGGCTCTTGAATACAAACTGGGATCTTTTCAACTTCCCCTCGGGTATCCTCCCACTTCACCCCGGTTGCTGTAGTTGCTATTGCTTTGGCCCGATCGGGGCGACTCCACTTTTCAACGCAACCGAGTAGCATTCTCTCGCTACTCGTTGCTCTCCTTTGATTGATCGAATTCCCCAAGGTGTAGGGAATTTAATCACTTGATGCAAGGTGGAGGGGACAGCTTACATGGAATGGATCCATGGCCTTCCGAGGATCACATTGTATGCCAAATTCTCGGGCATCACTTGGAACAGCGTTTCCTTGATCACTTCTTCGGCTAACGTCTTGAGTGTGATTTCACCCAAAGTTTTCTCCGTGGAGTTGTTGAAGCCGGCTAGCACTGTTGCTTTGGGGACAACCTCCCCTTTGAGCCACATTTTCTTGACAACCTGTAGCTTATTATGTTAACCGAGCTACCGGGGTCGATCAAGACTCTCTTGATGTCAGAGTCGTTGATTCTCAACATGATGACCAAAGCGTCGTGGTGGGGGAACATCATCCCATCACAGTCGTCATCGTCAAACATGATCTCTTTGCCCAAGCCGCCAATTCGGGTTCTCTTCTCCATGGTGATCAATAGCTTGGCGAATTTCTTGGCCGCTGCGAAATTCACACCGTTCCTCTGATCCCCCGGTAATGACATTCACAACTCTCTTCGAGGGTGGAGCCCGAGGTGGTTGCCCATAACCTCGGTTCTTGGAGAAATTGTCCTTTCCTTTGTCAGTAAGGAAATCAGCCAATACTCCCTTCTTCAGCAAGTGAGCCACCTCGAGGCGCAAGGCTTTGCAATCCTCGGTTTTGTGGCCATAATCTGCATGGAATTTGCAGTATAAATTATGGTCTCTCTTATCCGCCGGGGTCCTCATGTCCTTGGGAACCCTTACCCCGGCAGTCCCTTTGACTACATTGACCATCTCCGCGGTCGATATATTGAAATTGTAGTCAGGGATCTGAGGCAGATCCTTTTTTGGGGCCGAAGCTGGGCCTGAGGGATTTCTTTGGTTCGTGCTGGGTTGAAACTTCCCCCCGAGCTGTTGGCTTATGTGTGAATTCGTGTATGAATTTCCGAAGGAGTTCCCCAGCCTTTGGCTGAGAAGCTGCCTTGTCGAGGTATATGGCTCATACCTCCCCTTCGGGTTGCCTCGCGACGCCTCGGCGCGGTGTGAAGATTCGCCTTGGTTTTTATAATTGTAACCTCGGCTTTTGAACTCAGCTTCCTCAAATCTGATTTTGGAGTAAGTCTGCTTGTGCAAATCCTCCCATGTCAGAACCTGATATTGTTGGAGCTCTTTTCGCAATTCAGCGGCAGCGTCAGAATTGCAAATAATGATACCCTTTTCAAATGCCATGATGGCCAAGGTATCGTCCATCCCAGGTAATTCTATGCGTTCGGCATGGAAGCACTCAAGAAATTCCTTGAGTGGCTCACCGGGCCTTTGTTTCACTTCGCATATATCCTCCTTCCTTTGGAGGATCTTTTGGGCCCCGGTGTGCGCCTTGACAAAGGCGCTGGACATTTCCTTGAAGGTGGAAATTGACCCTGCTGGTAGGCACATGTCCCAACGTAGAGCCCCTTTCTCCAAGGATTCGCCAAATTTTTTCAAGAACATCGACTCGAGCTCTATTGCCGTTAGGTCGTTGCTATTTACCATTGCCATGTATTCTCTCACATGTTCTCTGGGATCAGTAGTCCCATCATATTTCTTCAAAAATATGAGTTTGAAGTTCTTGGGGGGTCGGGGCTGGAGCCGCTTCGGGCTTGAAGGACAGCTCCCTGTATTGATCAATATCAAGATCATCTTCTTCTTTTGTTAACCCCGGCACGCCCTCGAGGCCTTTTTCCACGCGTGCCTCAATTCGAGCCTCAATTTCCCTGGTCAATTTTTCGACATCGACCGAGGATGTTGTTTCAGCCATGGTGGGAACCGTCCTGAAGTGTGGCATTGCATTTGGTATGTTTCTCGAGCCCCCAGACGTGGCTCTGTTGTGAGGTCCCCTTGTTATCGCGCCCGCAGGAACGAAGGGCGGGATGCCTTCACCAGGAGCCGAAGGCTGGGTGCTATTCGGTGCTGCACTATTCCTCAATTCCAACGAGGCGCGGAACTCAGCATTAATGTTAACTTGCTCATCCTGCCTATTTTGGAGAGCTCTTAATGTAGTGACAACATAAGCTTGGAACTCTTCGGTTGTCATTGATGATGCGGGCTGTTGGCTCGACGGAACGCCAGCCCGTTCGTTACTATTATCGTTGTTGTCAGCCATAACGTCAAGCTTTGACGAAAAAGGCCGTGAAACTTTGGAACAAAGTGTTTCTGCTTATATCCCCATAGACGGCGCCAATTTGTATGCGCCTAAATCAGTTTTAGGATTACAAATCGAATTTGGATTCGGATATAAGCAAATCTTCGTATCAAAGTTAAATAATGCACAAAACAGACGTAAATACGAATGAATAACTTGATTTTAATATATGATTGAGAGTACAAATTTGGGCAGAGTTTCAGTATATATTTCTGGATCCGTACAATGTAAAATGAAGTGCTATTTATAGATACAAAGTGTTATCCCACGTTCCCCACTACTTGTTCATGGCCAATCCACGTTTGGAGCATTTATGGGTGGAGTTAATGGGCGAAATAGTGGACTGAAGTAGTGGGTTGCAAAGCCGCTTGAGCCGGGGTGATTCACCGAGGCACGAATAGGTGACCTCAGTGGTAGTGCCCTGCTGCTTGACCGAGGTGGCTGTCATCGAAGCTCGGGTTGCGGCTCGCCTTCGGTGACGACCTCGGTGCCTGACTTCGGCGATCCACTCATTTGCTTCGGTCTCTGGCCTGCCGATATGTGTTCGGTCGTTATAGATTTGCATGACCGGCGCGAATCATTGCGGGTCGATTTTTACCCAATACACTCCCAATTGTTAAAGATATCCTTCATATTCATAGTTGGAATAACCAAACACTTCAAATGACCTACATGACAAGTTTGTCTTTAATGTTAGTAGAATTTTGGCCTTTAATTCATAAACAGCAGAATTTTTGTTCTAATGGTAAAGTCTTTTATTCAATATTAGTACCATCTAGTAACAAAAGCTGGATTATGCACAACCGAGAAATCAACATCCTACAAAAAGTATAAATGCACTGCAATAAAAAGAGACTACAACATACAGTGAAAGCAACAAAATAAATTGAAGTTCTGGGTAAGTTACTAACTTGGTATGTTCATTCAATGGAAAGTCATTCTCCTGAAATAGTATGTTCATGTAGAATTACTCTCATTCTTGCAGACTATAAATAGCCATGAAATGATTGTGTAAAGGATGAATAAATATAAAGGAAACACAATTACATTTTGTCTTCAATCTCTCGTCTCATTTTTTTTACCAAATTTCTTATATTTTTTGTGGCTTTGATACAAATAGTTGCTAGTTAACCAAAAATAAATTCGATTTGTTGTATTAATCAGATTTAGGCCAACACAAGCTTATTTAGTCCTCTTATATTTTATGATCATATTATCATGGGAAAGTATATTTTTATTGTTGATGCCCTTTAAAACCTTGTTACCATGTCCCTGTCAAGCTTGGTCACAGGTGATTTGGCTAATGTATATGTTCTTGCACCCTACTTTCCTTCTTGAATATGTAAAAGAGCAAATAAGTTCATTCATATCATATATATTAATACAAGACTGAACTGGATAATTTTTTTCAACATCACCTTAGAAGACCTTCCCCTGCTTTCTTTTATCTATAACTTGAGTCTGAACCGAGATATCATGAGTCTCACTTGAACTTACTTTGTTAGTTCTAGCCTTCCATATAGTAATTTCCTTCCTTTTCTTCATTCAGTTTTTCTTTGCGGGCTTCTGAATATTGTAAAGACCCTAGTCCTTTTTGCATTCTCTAGTAAGATGCCCAAACAAACTACTCCCTCCGTCCCTATTTGTTTGTCATAGTTTGACTTGGCACAAAGTTTAATAAAGTAAGGAAGACTTTTGAAACTTGTGGTCTAAAATAAGCTATGAATATTTGTGTGGCTATAAATGAGTCAAAAAGTAACTTTAGAGTTGAATTATTACCAAATTTAGAAGTATGTCAATCTTTTTGGGACAGACTAATAAGGAAAGTATGACAAACAAAGTGGGACAGAGGGAGTACAATCAAAGCTCAACTTAAGAGTCCATAAGTATTCAATAAACTACTCTCAATAGGTATTACTGTTGGAAGGGGCTGGGTGATATCCATTTCGATCAACATTCTATCGTAGGATATCACTATGAAATGAGTTGTGATTTTATCCACACCATGGTTTCCCAAATAACTAGCAATCCTACCAATATTTTCCTCTGCCCGATGCTGCAGCGTATGGCTAGAAAATCACCCAAAGAGGGATTAATTAATAGGTTCATTGTGATATTGGAAGTCAGGTTCCCATTCTTTGAGGATCATTGGATGATTATTATAGGCGTATGGACCATTTTGTAATATCTGATATTTATCCTCAATTGACTCAAATCTAAATATCAAGTATCCTTCGTCATAAACAATACCTTACATGCAGCTGCTGAAGCCCACACACAGTAGACAAGCTCTGCATTTCTTTGAACGTCGGAGATCCACCAATTACATAGCCAATTAAGGCATACTTCCATCTTTTATTTTGCACCTCAAGTTCAATAGATTCAGCTTTACTAGTTCAGTTCCATCCTTTATCACTGGTGGGTAGAAGTTTATCTTCATCCCCTGTTGCATCGATCGATTACCCTTAACCACATCAGTCATAGTTGGAGTATTCTCTCGTGCCCTGCTGAAAATGTTAGTTTTTGTTTCAATGTGTTCATTCCCACCTCTGTCCTTGGTTGAATTTCAATTTTCAGAGTTTTAGTAGCTTGTAAGATCGTAGGTGCGTTGCCCATCCCCGACAACCATGTAAGTTTCAAAGAGGGTAACTGTTGAGGGACTCCAGTTTCTGGCATAACCATGTGGGTTTCATCTTCCGTCAGCATCAGAGGCTTTAGATCCACTACAAGAATACACATTTATTGCTACGAATTCTTAGCTACGAAAATAAATATCCTAGCTAGTACATAACAATAGCTATAAAAATTAAAATCTTGTGGCTATTTAAAATTTTGTTAAATTTTTTAGCCACAAAATTTTAATTGGCAAAGCTAATTTATCATTATTGTTACACTTTCAAAATATCATGGCAATAAGTACCTAAATAGTTACAAAATTATTGCTTCAAAAATATTTCATAGCTAATAATAAATTTTTGCTACGCGTTTATAGTTACCGTAGCAATAGTACCTAATAGTAGCTACAAAAATAAAATTTTGTGGCTAATTACAAATTTTTAATTTTTCTTAGCCACAAAATTTTAATTCGCAAAGCTGATTTATCATTTTTGCTACTCTTGCTAACTATCGTAGCAATAAGTACCTAAATAGCTACAAAATTAGTGATACAAAAATATTTCGTAGCCAATAATAAGTTTTTGCTACGCGTTTATAGTTACCATAGCAAAAGTACTTAACAATAGTTACAAAAATTAAACTTTTGTGGCTATTGACAATTTTTTTAAACTTCTTCGCCACAAAATTTGAATTGACAAAGCTAATCTCTCACATTTGTTACACTTGCAAACCATCGTAGGAAAGTGCACCATCTTTCTTTTTTCAATTACTATGAGTTGCTATATGGAACAGTAGAGTAGTTCCAATATTATTGAGCATCATTTAAAAAAAAAAACTAATAATCAAATATGGTTGATATGAGGGTATACAAAAAGATATTTATTGTATCAAAATTCAAGTTAAATTAATAATAATTGTAAGTTATAATATTATTTTTCAAGATATGTAATTATATATAATCGGAATTGAGTTATATAACAAATTATAAAGAATAAAAACTTATACATTTATATCTAATTATATTGATCATTAATTATATTCAATACAAATAATCATAAATGTTATTAATGGTATAGCTATTACAATTTTTAATCGATTAATAATTATCATCAATCCAATTAACAAGTACAACAATAATTACTACTACACTTTAATGAAAAGTTAGTGGGAATTATTTTTACAAATTTTTAATATGATTAGTGCTCTCTTTTGGTTTATAATATTTATAATTATTTATTAAATTGAAAGAGGAAAATTTAACTAAACTATCAATACCATAACTTAAAATAAGAGTATCACTTGTGAATTCCATAGTATTAAAAATATATAAGTAATTGTAGTTAGGGCTGTGGAAAATCGAACCAGTATCGTTAGCCGAACCGCTACCGGTACCGATAAGCATAACAATATCGGTATAGTGGTATACCGGTTCGGTAATGGTATTGATTTCTAATACCAACAAGATATCGGTACGGTAACGGTATCTATATATCTTTACCATTACCGTATCGATAATCTGTAAGATTTTTTTATTATAATTTTTATATATTTTATTTTATTTATTATTAATATAAAAAAAATTTAAATTTTAATTTAGTACAACTTTAGTTTATAGGTTAAACTTCAATTTTATTGCTATTGATGGTCATTAGTCATTACTCTTTATGAGCCATGAGCCATTTCATATGCTTGATTCTGCTTCTAGGCTTCCACTTTTGAGTCATCAAACTCTTTAGTAATTTCTTTTTCTTTTTTGTTATTTTGACATAAGTCTTTAGGAAGTAAAGAGAGTTCTTTAATTACTTGTGATGACTGGTAGCATACAATAATTATAAACTAAAAGAGACTTTTGTGAAGAAATATGTATAGTAAGAGAGCCGTAGCTTTGTTTTTCTGGACGAGATCTGCATTACTCGAATGTTGGTTCCACTACAATGTGTCTGTTAGCTATTGACGCCGACCACCAAGAATTCGCGCATTACTTTGGTGGTACAAGTAATATCGGTTACCGAATTGTTAATAACCGATAAATCGATAGCTTGTCGGTGCAGTATTGGTTTTGTATAATTACATATCATTAACCGATATACTGCTATCGATAAGCTAAAACCCGAATCATTTCCATCCAAAAACAAAATAGTTATAACGTTCATATAGTTTTCTTTTTATGTCAAAATTATATGTATTCGAGAAATATTCAAAATATACAAATTATATTATTTAGTTAATTTTTATGATTATTAGTTTCCATTTTTTCAAGAGAAGAAATAAAAAATGTGTTTTTCAATTTTATGTCGAAATTTAAAGGAAATTATTTTAGGAATATTAAAATTTCAACTTTTTCTCAAATAAGACGAACAAAAAATTTAAGAATTATATTTTAAATTTTCTATATTTCATGCAACTCTATTTGATTTTTCTACTTTTTTAGCTAAAATATTCATTTATGTATGTTATACTTTTAGTTACAATTATAAAAAGGTTTGTAGATAAGAATTAAAGGAGAATATATATTAAAGCAATGCTAATTGGCCGAAATGTGCCAAACCCCCAAAACCTAAACTTCAACACTCATTCTCTCTCCCTCTTAGCCGTCATTACTCATCCCTCCCTGTTACCAATTCTTCATCCATAAACTATATTATCAATATTATTCTGTAAAAGTAAGTACAGAATTTCCTTCTGTTAATTCCTATCCATTTTAGTCTTTTATTTTTATAATTTTCACTTGTTTTGCCTTCTGTTTTACGGATTCATGTTCACTATAATTTTCTGTACTTTTTAAAACTAAAATGTAATTGTCTTTAGTGATCCAATAAATATATATAATTGTGCATAAGGTTTATATAACTCGTAGAATTGAAAAATATGTATAGTATATTAAGATCTTCTTCCATTCACTACTTTTTAGTTTACGAATAGTAAATTTATTTTGTTATTGCTATCTTAGGTTTTTTCAAGCACATTAATATCTTTATATCATAAGGTTTTCTAACCCCTTACGTTGACTTGAAGCTATGGTTCAATTTTTTGGATTATATTTTGGCAATTTTTTTGGATTAAATTTTGGTAATTTGATATTTTTCTATTTGCTAAACAGTGTATGGAAATTTGAAAATTTTAAGATTATTTTGTTAAGGAGTCCTAGTTCTATCGACAAATTTCATTATATATTAGAAAGGAGATGTTTAAAGCTTTGGATGAAGATCTACTGGATTACTTTCTACTACTTATTTGCTCCATTTATTATTTTTCACGTTCTCATTGGTTGGTTGTTAAATTATTGTCTTACTTTTATGATTTATCTATGGATTGTGAAATTTTTTTTCTCTCCTTTTATGTGATTAACATTTTTCTTCTCAATCAAACTGCATCATCATATAAAATTTTGTCTTGGATTTACTTATTTCTTTCATGCTCATGTTGGTATTTTGTCTTGGATTTACTCATTTCTTTCATGCTTATGTTAGTTTTTTTTTTTTTTGGAATTTACAGGGTACATAATGAGCCTACTTGATCACTTGAAGCAAGAATATTATTGGTTGGAAGCTATAAGAATTATATGAGCTAGTTTTATTTTTTATATTTTATTATTTGTGTTTTACACAAAACTTATGTAATATGGAAGCAATGACTTATGATCATGTATCTTGGGATTTTTCTTTTGGAAAATATTCAATGTCATTTTTATGATTAAAGTTATATTCAAGGGTTATCATTTTTTGGTTTTAATATATCTTTCAGTAATGGAGGGTTGTGGAAAATATAAAAATATTTAAACAGCGGTAATATATATGAATGGTGAAATGAAAATATTTTTTGCATTTATTTAATAAATCAGGTTTTTCATCTAAAAATTTAATATAATATAAATTTTTCACGAATTTAAAAGTAACTTGTTGCTATCATATTTTGATACGTGGCTAAATTTAAATGCATAAAATTAAAATATATTAAAATTTTCTCGAATTTAGGAGTAATTTGTAGCTACAAAATTTTAATTTGTAGCTAAACATAGATGATAACACTGACTATACAGCTACGTATTTAAATTTTGTGGCTAATAAATTAAATTTTTTGCTACGATATGTCAACTTGTAGCTACAATATTAAGATAGCTATAGATTTGATTTGTCGTAGCAAAAGAATACAATTATTTGCTATGGATGTATGTTTTTCATGGCAAAAAGCTCTTATCAATATAGCTACAACACAATTTTTTTGTGGCAATAAGTAGTAGTTCTTAGCCACAGGGAACTTAAAGTCTGTAGCTAACTTTTAGCCACCCCATCTTTAGCTACGAATGCTACGAAAGAAAATATTGTGGCTAAAGGTTTTAGCTACGGAAATTTTCATATTTAGCTACGATGTATCTCATAGCTATAGATACAGATTGTTGTAGTGATCGGTGTTGCACCCAACGCACACGCAAGTATACGTGGTCGACAAGTAATAAAGTGATAAGTAGAGTACCGTTCCCACGAGGACTATTCATACTGGACTCCTAACAAACAATTTCTTAAGAACTATTCAGGAATCTTTTTCCAATGGTTGAGATTTTACTAACTAAATGCAGTAATTAAAACAAGTAATTGAGATCAAGTAACAGAGCAAATTCTAAGTTGTTATCAATAAAAGATGACGGTCCCGGGTCAGAGTTACGAACAATCCAGTTGAGTTTTCCAGTTCATTCTACTTCTTGATTTCCTAAATTACTAACTACAGGTTAAATGTACCCATAAAAACCTTTCGATTCTTCACGGTCTATGCAGGCTACTCCAATCCCTATATGTCTATGGGTCGAATCACGTGCACGCATTAACGAATTCTGTGATTAGTTAAGCTAGGCGAGCAAATATATGTCTATCCTACTCACAAATTGGTTCCCCGATGCCCGGGTTCACAATCAAGCCCTATTCTTTCTTATTTGCGTTAATAAATTTCCTCTTTCGAGTTCAATCTAAAAACCATAGATAGTGTTCAATTATCAGGCCTCAATAATCAAACAATTATGATCAAGAAAGAATAAACAATCCATAATGGTAAATCAATATATAGAAATCAACTTTCAAACATCAACCTTCATGTATTTACTCTAACCCTAGAACGAACAAACTATAGAACTAAAGAGAAGAATAAGAGAAAGAGAGAAAGAACTTGTTTAGAAGACATCTAGGGCTCCTCCCCTCTCCTCCAAAACTTGCTCCAAAGTCTCCACCCCTATCAAAAACTAAGTAAAAGAGCATTTATAGGGTTTACAAACACCTAGTAATAAGTTAGACCCAAGCCTAGACGAAATAGGAAGTAAAAATCCGCTCCAGGGGTGCTATAACGGGCGCCTATAGCGCCCTGCGCCTATAGCGCCCTGCGCCCACGAACGCGCGACTTAGGACCGAATCCGTCGAACTTTGGGCGCTTTTGGGGCGCCCCACGTGGGAAAAAGCGCCAGGCACTGGGCGCTATAAGTGGCGCCCCACGTGCCCCAAAGCGCCAGTGCAATTTTCTGTTTCCTTGCTCCTTTGCTCGCTTCGTGTTGTGCCTTCGTGTGCTCGATCCAATCCTCCATCAAAATCCGATCTTTTCTTGCTCGACCATGCTCTTTAAAGCTCCAATTGCATTGCATAACAACCTACATACACACGACATAAAATTAGTGCAAAACCACATTCATAAACTATAAAAGGGGCGAATAAAGTATCCAAACGTAAGGAAATATTAAGGAAATATAGGCATAAAATGCCAAACATCACCACCCCACACTTGAACCTTTGCTCGCCCTCGAGCAATCACAAATAACATTCCAACCTAGGTAGAACAGGTCTGCTTATGACTATGGTTGATATCGATCATTGAACAAATGCACACATGACTACTATGGATCCACAAACATGCCAACAATTTAACAAACTCAAAAATATGAGATCAACCACCCGAAAATAGCTCAAATGCACAAACTCAACTCATTGCAACGATGCTCCCACAAAATCTCACCTATCTACTCAACCAAGAAGCCATCAACTTCACCCATTTCATGCAAACCATGTGCCCTCACCAATATGAAGTAAAAGAGTGCCCCCCAAAGATCACACACAACAATAAATATTGTGAATAGAACGGGAGAAATAACAAATGAATTCACTCACTCTCATGAAAGTCTCACATGTCACACACAATGTACCATAGGCTTGCCCGTAGTGTAGGACTCCACTAATGTAAGCTCACTCCAATCGGAATTAACTAGGACTTTTAAAAGGTTGTAATGTAGGCTAAGGGGCGGGTAGGATACATATGGTAATAGTGACTACCTCCCTAAGCACTTTAATACATCACAATTATTTCAAACACAATTCTCATCAAAGCCACCCAATCAACAATTTTCACACACACACTTTCTCAATAAGTAGCAATATTTTTCTTTAAGCACACACTAGCAAGGAATGGATATTCTTTCTCTCTTTATTTCTTTTTCCACAAATTTTTTCTTTCAACTTTGCTCTTTTTTTTTCTTCTTTTCAATTTCATTATTTTCCAACCTTGCCAATGGTCATCAACAACTACTACACAATTTTAACAAGTATTCCTCTTCATTAGTTCCATTCAAAAACCTCCCAATATTCAACCACAACTCCACAATAATATCACATTATCAACTAAAGTGCTTAAGGAGTAAAGGGCCAAAAGAAAGCAATTTAGAGCAAGTGAGTAGGCTTGGGGTGTGGGTGCCAACAAAAAGGTCAAAGAAATCACAACAAATTTTTTTTCCAAGGTGTATATGTAAGGGTAGGCAAATCAAAAGAAAGCCTTGTATCGTTTCCCGACTAGAGCAAACCTAGGATTTCGCTTTGCACACACACGGGGCAAGTTCTAGACATTGATATGCAAATATGGAGCAAACAAGAATATGCCTCACACACACATTGTATATGATCCACACAAAAAGGCTCCATCAACAACTCTCAATCAAGCATTTAAAGTGCAACTTGTGGAAAATTAAGCACTAATGCACAAAGGTTCACAATAAAGTCAAGCAGGTGGACTCAAGCATCGCAAGGGGGTCATTCCATTTTTTCCTCTAGGCATGCATCACAATTTAAAACCAAAGGACACCACAAATAGCACATGCAACAAGTTCAAGTCCACCGGTATCAAACAAATCAAAGGCACCTAGCATTCTACCCACTTCTTTCATCTAGGGTCACCTATACTAACTATTCTAATCCTAAAAAAAGAACTACCCGGTTCAAAGGTGCCCCCTCCCCCCCCACCCCGTAGAAAAGAACCGATGCCATAAGAAAAACCACGGGGTGGATGACATGTACCACTAATACATAACTAAAAGGAAATTTTTTTTTTGGAATTTTTTCATTGGTTTTCTAATTTTTTTTTTCAACTTTTCATATATTAAAGCAAGAAACAAATAAAAATAAATTCAAGTGACAAAAGAAAAATCCTACGGTACATGCATCCCTTACCTCAAAAATAAATAAAAGGGTAGTTCCCCACCCCACACTTAAACTAAGCACTGTCCTCAGTGCTAAAAATAAGAAAGTGCAAGGTAAAGAAAACTTCCCTGAAGACTCTAGTCCTTGGTGCTAGCATCCTCCAAGCTTCCATATAGTATGAGGTACTTAGACTTCCCCCTACAGGTCATCAATATTAGGCAAAGGTGAGGACACCCCACACTTAGCCTCGACATTACATGAACCTGCAATCCAAGGAAAAATAAAAACTACGTGACACTATAAATAAAATAATACAAGTACAAACTCGGGTTGCCTCCCGAGAAGCGCCTTAGTTAACGTCGTGGCACGACGACACTTTTTAGCTCACTTCCAGCATTTATGTCTTCTCTTCTTACGACGAACTTTTGCTCTCTTCCCTTCTTTGAGAGAACCCCTCTTCAACTTCACATGTGGTGTACTTCCATGTTCTTGTCTGACACATTCGATCATAGAGCACTCTTCAACCTTAGCTATGTGCTCCTTCTCAGTATACACCTTGAAAGTAACCTTTTCTCCATGCGCTCTAACAGTCATCTCACCCAGCTCCATGTCAATAATTGCCTTCGAGGTGACTAAGAATGGTCTCCCCAAAATGATTGGAGCTTCTCGGTCCTCTTCATAATCTAGGACTATAAAATCAGCAAAGAATGTAAACTTACCAACTTTAAGCAACACATCCTCCAACTTACCATCAGGGTGAGTGAGAGATCCATCTGCCATATTAAGAGTAACTGAAGAGGGCTTGATTGCTCCTAGCCCTAATCTTTTGCAAACAGAAAGAGGCATGAGATTTATGCTCGCACCCAGATCACACAATGCACCAATGATATTATGCCCTCCAATGGTACAAGGAATAGTAAACCTCCCAGGATCATGAAGTTTTGGAGGTAGCTTGCTCAAGATTGTGCTACACTCCTCAACTAACTCAACTGTATCTATCTCTTGAGGCTTTTTCTTCTTGGCTAAAATCTCTTTTAAGAACTTCACAAAGGATGACATCAATTCAAATACATCAGTCAAAGGAATATTAACTTGAAGTTCTTTCAACATAGTCACAAATTTTGATACTGGGCCAGATCCTTCGATGGTATAAGTCTCTGCGGGAATGGTGGAGGTGGCAGAGGTGCCTCCTTTCTCTTTTCTTTCTTCTTTACCTTCTCCACTTTTTCAACCTTTTCTATTTCAGCTCTCTCCTCAGACTTGGCCATCAGCTCTCCACCTTCAATTAACGTCACTGCAAGACATTGCTCAGGCTCTTTTTTAACAGTACTTATTTCTCCCACCAACTGCCCCAACTGGTGCTCCAGGTTCTTGTGAGCATTGGCAATATCTTGTATGGCCACTGCATGGACTGCAGTGTCAGCTATCATTCTCTGCTGGCCCGCCATTATCTGCTTTAGAATATCTTCAACTGAACTGCTAACCTGCTGTGGTGGAGCTGGAAGTGAGTGGTAATTATTCGGGGCTCTCGTATTGCCTTGATAATAAGCATTATCAAACTGATTTTGACCCTGCAGCCTGTTTTGATTACCCACATAATAAACTGACTCTGGATTAGAGGAGCAAACCTCTGTAGCATGCTCTTGACCACAAACCTCACAAAAACTCTGGAGTTGTTGCACTGGAGCCACTGGTTGCTGAGTCTTTGACAGAGCTAGCTTGCTAATTTGATTGGAAATAGCATCCATCCTCGCCCTTAGCTCTGAAACTGCATCTAACTGAAGTACCCCTGCAGATTTCTATATAATAGCTCTACCATCTCCCTGCCAATCAGGATTGCTCTGCGAAAACTTATCTAGCAAATCATAGATCTGGTCAAAATTTAAGGCTAATACTTGGCCTCCAGCAGCAGCATCTACCACGATCTTAGTATGCGCATTCAACCCCTCAACAAAAGTATGTGCAACAACCTCATTGGACTGGTTGTGGTGTGGACAATCTCTCAATAAAGCTCTAAATCGCTCCCAGGCTGAATACAAAGACTCTCCTTCTAATTGTCTGAAGGACATAATTTCACTCCTCAGCCGGGCTGTCTTGGCAAATGGATAAAATTTAGCTAAGAACTTCTTAGCCAAATCCTCCCAAGTAGTGATAGACCCAGACTTTTCAGTCTTTAACCACTTCCTTGCTGCCCCAATCAGTGAAAACGAGAACAACGTCAAGCGAACATAATCAGTATGAACTCCCGCTGGTGTATAAGTATTACTGATCTCCAGGAAATTCTTAATGTGTTGCTGTGGATCTTCATGAAGTAATCCACCAAATTGCCCAGTCACATGCAGCAACTGAATCATGCCGGACTTAATCACAAAGTGCCCGGTGATAGCGGGCTTAACTATGCTAGATGCTACCCCCTCCAGGCTGGGGAGAGTAACATCACGCACAGCAAAAAACTTGTTGCTCCCAACGCACACGCAAGTATACGTGGTCGACAAGTAATAAAGTGATAAGTAGAGTATCGTTCCCACGAGGACTATTCAGACTGGACTCCTAACAAACAATTTCTTAAGAACTATTCAGGGATCTTTTTCCAATGGTTGAGATTTTACTAACTAAATGCAGTAATTAAAACAAGTAATTGAGATCAAGTAACAGAGCAAATTCTAAATTGTTATCAATAAAAGATGACGGTCCCGGGTCAGAGTTACGAACAATCCAGTTGAGTTTTCCAGTTGATTCTACTTCTTGATTTCCTAAATTGCTAACTACAGGTTAAATGTACCCATGAAAACCTTTCGATTCTTCACGGTCAATGCAGGCTATTCCAATCCCTATATGTCTATGGGTTGAATCACGTGCACGCATTAATGAATTCTGTAATTAGTTAAGCTAGGCGAGCAAGTATATGTCTATCCTACTCACAAATTGGTTCCCCGATGCCCGGGTTCACAATCAAGCCCTATTCTTTCTTATTTGCGTTAATAAATTCCCTCTTTCGAGTTCAATCTAAAAACCATAGATAGTGTTCAATTATCAGGCCTCAATAATCAAACAATTATGATCAAGAAAGAATAAACAATCCATAATGGTAAATCAATATATAGAAATCAACTTTCAAACATCAACCTTCATGTATTTACTCTAACCCTAGAACGAACAAACTATAGAATTAAAGAGAAGAATAAGAGAAAGAGAGAAAGAACTTGTTTAGAAGACATCTAGGGCTCCTCCCCTCTCCTCCAAAACTTGCTCCAAAGTCTCCACCTTGAACTTATGAATTAAATCCTCAACTTTGCTTCAAGCGTATGACTATGGTATTGGGGTGGTGGCAAAAATACAAAAGGACCAAGTAACCATTGTCACATTTTGCACTTCTTGGCCTTTAAATGAGGGATGTCGTTTTGTCTCCTCGGTATCACAAACTTTAAAATATACGCACCTTGTTCCTCCTCCCTTGGTTTCTTCATAGGCTCGGGTGGCTCAATTTTCATGTCACCATCCAAACAGAATGTTGAAAAATGATTGGAATGAGGTCCAATGCGCTTCAATTCTAAAGTTGCATTACTTTTGACACCCTCACTTGCACAAACACTAGAGTCCTCAAATATGATATTTTCTATTTCCTCACTTGACTCTAATGTGATTTCCTCAACCTTGGCATAATCAACTAATATTGGGTCGAATGGTAGGAATTCCACTTTTTGCTCCTCAAATTGGCTTCTAAGCTCTTCTATCTCAAATCTACTATTCACGACAACTGATAATTGGGAATTAGACACCTCAACCATATCACTCAAATTCTCCTCCAGGTCGTGAATAGTCAAGCCAAATTCATCGATCTCTTGCCTGAGCATAACCCTTTCTTCCATAAAATGCCTCGTCATATTTGTAAGTTCACTGCTGAAATCCCCATAAGCTTCTAAGAGTTTGGCTTGCTCCATTAGCCAAGTTTCGCTAGCAACCTGCACTTTATCGCTCCTGTCAAACTCACAAACATCATTAGAATCATCACAAAAATTATTGGGGGAAGGAGCATGACACTTAGGACAATCATTCCACCGACCACCACACAATTTAAAAAAATTCCAATCAAAGGTGGTAGAAAATTCACATAACCAGTCTCGCAGGGTTGAAAGACTCGAACAATTTTCCCAAAAGTGATGTCCTCCACAAAGTAGACAAAAATCAATAAAATTTGAGCAACCATCATCCAACCCACTTTCATTAAAAGATGCCATGTAAACTAGTAATACAATAATAAACTAAAAATAAAATAAAAAAATTAAACCTGAATAGAAAATAATAAATTGTTCAAAAAGAAAACAGTCAATTTAGTCTCCGGCAACGGCGCCAAAAACTTGTTGCTCCCAACGCACACACAAGTATACGTGGTCGATAAGTAATAAAGCGATAAGTAGAGTATCGTTCCCACGAGGACTATTCAGACTGGACTCCTAACAAACAATTTGTTAAGAACTATACAGGGATCTTTTTCCAATGGTTGAGATTTTACTAAATAAATACAGTAATTAAAACAAGTAACTGAGATCAAGTAACAGAGCAAATTCTAAGTTGTTATCAATAAAAGATGACGGTCCCGGATCAGAGTTATGAACAATCCAGTTGAGTTTTCCAGTTGATTCTACTTCTTGATTTCCTAAATTGCTAACTACAGGTTAAATGTACCCATGAAAACCTTTCGATTCTTCACGGTCTATGCAGGCTACTCTCCAATCCCTATATGTCTATGGGTTGAATCACGTACACGCATTAACGAATTCTGTAATTAGTTAAGCCAGGCGAGCAAGTATATGTCTATCCTACTCAGAAATTGGTTCCCCGCTGCTCGGGTTCACAATCAAGCCCTATTCTTTCTTATTTGCGTTAATAAATTCCCTCTTTCGAGTTCAATCTAAAAACCATAGATAGTGTTCAATTATCAGGCCTCAATAATCAAACAATTATGATCAAGAAAGAATAAACAATCCATAATGGTAAATCAATATATAGAAATCAACATTCAAACATCAACCTTCATGTATTTACTCTAACCCTAGAACGAACAAACTATAGAATTAAAGAGAAAAATAAGAGAAAGAGAGAAAGAACTTGTTTAGAAGACATCTAGGGCTCCTCCCCTCTCCTCCAAAACTTTCTCCAAAGTCTCCACCCTTATCAAAAACTAAGTAAAAGAGTATTTATAGGATTTACAAACACCTAGTAATAAGTTAGACCCAAGCCTAGATGAAATAGGAAGTAAAAATTCGCTCTAGGGGCGTTATAACGGGCGCCCCGCGCCCATGAACGCGCGACCTAGGACAGAATCCGTCGAACTTTGGGCGCTTTTGGGGCCCCCCACGTGGGAAAAATTTCCAGGCACTGGGCGCTATAAGTGGCGCCCCACGTGCCCCAAAGCGCCAATGCAATTTTCTGTTTCCTTGCTCCTTTGCTCGCTTCGTGTTGTTCCTTCGTGTGCTCGATCCAATCCTCAATCAAAATCCAATCTTTTCTTGCTCGATCATGCTCTTTAAAGCTCCAATTGCATTGCATAACAACCTACATACACACGACATAAAATTAGTGCAAAACAACATTCATAAACTATAAAACGGGCGAATAAAGTATCCAAACGCAAGGAAATATTAAGGAAATATAGGCATAAAATGCCAAACATCAATCGGGTTGATACAATTTTTTCCGCGAGGCATTCAGTAAACCGTACATTAGTTAATTCTTGCTGAATGTGCGCCTTCAGACCCCCGCTTTCAACTTGCCTATATTTTAATATACTCCATGTATACTGGGTTTTTTCCTTCAATATCAATAAGATTATTTACTTACAAAAAATTTACTTTAATATTTATAACCAATAAATATGGGAAAAATTATACAAAATTTAAGTTAGAGACTTTTAACATAATATAGAGACACTTTTAAATAATTATAAAATATATAGGAAATGATAACTTATTCACAAAATATAGCAAAAAGAATCCTAGCCTTCATCAAAACTCTAGACAAGAAAAAGCCCCCAACCTCCTCCCACCTTTTTCTATTTTCACTCCATCCCCCCTCTCCCTTTCTCTGCCATCATCTCTGTCACTACCTCTGTCACGATCCAAAATCCTATAGGCAATGGGGCACCCAAACTCAACCCAAGGCGAACCCCTCTTGAACAACACTTAACTTGCATATGAAATATCTAAGAACTTTTAAAAAATGAATAGTGGAGTATTATATATGAACCAAATACAGAACTAGGAACTTTACGATAATGTTGTAAATCCTTCTATGAATCATGTACATCATCTGAGTCAATAAAGTTATACATATCCTCCGCATAGAAAGAAATACAATCATTAATATTAATATCAAAAATAAGAAAAGATGCCACCACAGGATAAGTGCAATTCACCGCTAGATCCAAAGACAAGCAACTCCATCTACCACAATACTCACTAGAATTTGGTATCGAATCTGCCAAATATAAAATAATACGAAAAAATAAAGAAAGTGGGTGACTCAAAAGAAATCAGTAAGTAGGTATAGGGCTCCAAGTAGAATAAAAAACTACACATATATGAAAAGCCAAACAACTCCAAGGTAACTGATAGTAAAGAGAAAATTATTTAATTAACAAACAAGTATATTCATAATCAGTCATCAAAGTACCGCGACACTTCCATTGTAACTTTATGCTATGTAAGCAACTACGCCAAACTACAATAATATGCACAGAACTACCTGGTGCTATGATAATATGTACGAAACTACATTGTACTATAACGATATCTACAGAACTACTTGGTGCTATGATAATATGTATGGAACTACATCGTACCACAATAATATGCACGGTACTACATCGTGCTACAATAATATGTACGAAACTACATCGTACTATGACAATAGGTCAAGTAAATTAGTAATGAACCATGTAAATCATACTTTTGAAATAGTCTAGCATAGTAAAGAACACATACAAAGACATCCAATCTGAAAATTGTCCATGGCGACCACTTACCTCACCTGAAGATTGCTAACTCACCCACGGTCAAATCCGTCTTGAAACCCATGAAGAAATTTCACTCCAAAATCTAAGTCCCACAAGATCCTGTTGGCTAAAATTGGAAGAAAAATCGAGAAATTCACAAAAATATGCTATATATAAAAATGTGCCAAAATAGTTAATCGCTAAAAGACCACACCTGCAAACCATCAACTTTTGAATTCACATTTTTTGCTCTAAAAACCTCATATAACCTCGGAACTCGATAATTCTTATTTCTATGAGTCACAAAATTTTATACACATCCAATAGTACATTTGGAATGAAGTATAATCTCCGGAACACAAATTAATGGTGTCGGTTCCATATGTACGAACACTACCCATTCCACCCAAGTGTTGAAACTTGACCAAACGAATCTGGAATCAAATTTCAAAAATTGCTGCAAGTCACAAATGATCATATGAACCTTTCAAAATCAACAGATTCTTTATTGAGGCTCGTTTTATGAAAACGAGATGCTTAGATCATATTTGACTTATCAGTGACACCAAAAATGATATCTTTCTGAAAACCCAACCAAACGACATCTTAATGACTTCAAACTTTATGAGCAAGTTATAAATTTAATCTCCAAACTTGTAGAAGTTCGGTATACAAAACGGAGCACAGACTCTCAAAACAACGAGCTAAGTGCACTTTCTTCATTGGTCGATGACTAAACCGAAATCAAAACCTTGTTCCAAAACATATCAAATGGCCTGCAAATTAATTAAATTTTATAAACGAGTCATAAATGATCTAATGGTGCTAATAAAATTATCTGTTTGGAAAATGGATCTAATGAAACTGTCTGTTTGCAAAATGGAGCTCTAGAACTCAAAACAACAATTCAGGTCGTTTCAATCTCCTCCACTTAAGCTCTCGATTGTCCTCGAACGATCTCAATTGCCTATCTTAAGGTATACAATCTTATATAATGCATTCTCACTCCAAAAGAACAAAAAATTTGGCTAAATCTTTGGATTTCCAAAATTTTTAGCAGAACCTCCCATGTAACTGAGCGACCTCTAAAAATCCAAATCAACACAATAGTAGTCCCGAGGTTAAGTACTCGGCCAGACAAACATCATCAGTAAGAACCGAAGGGTAATAAGCATAAGCTGGCCATACACGAGGACCCAAGAAACTCAATAACCACATAACGACTACAAAATCATAGAATAACGCAAAACACATAAATCAGGAGATTAGGCACGACTATGCAATGTCATGTAGCTAATTCAGTATTACTTGTCTGATCCAAATAACTTTTGGATATTGCTTACCCCTATAAATGTGTTTCGTGCATTACTCATATGATATTGATCATGACATAAGTGTTTCGATATGTCTTCTTAATAAACTAAGGAAATACAAACTCAAGGTATACAAACATGAGCAGCAAATGGAATGTCATAAATCGTATGCCTAACCTTGCATCAATGTAGAAACAGAAAACATGCATAGGCATCAAGTATGGCACAAGACCACCTATGAAATGGGTAAAAACACTAACCATGAGATTTTGCCACCCTTGTTAGGAAAACATCCACTCTTAAGCCAAAGTATTTGGATAATCAAGATCATTAGAACTAGAACTAACTCTCGAACACGAGTCATATTGTCGAGGACAAGTAATACCAAGAGTTAACAACTCTACCTTCAGATATAAAACATCTCCATTAATATCATCAAAACAACCACCATGGTCTAAAAACAATCCAAAATTGCAGCGAATGGTCATCTCCAAAAATGTGTACTTGCAGCGAATGGTCATCTCCAAAAATGTGTACTGCATAGCATACTAAACTCTCCAAGTTAACTAAAATTTCGCATAGTCAACCATATACTTCAAGTACCATGATATCCACTTCTAATAAGTTTCACCATCTGAGCACATCATAACCCTTAAATAACTCCAACTATCTCATAATCTGAACTCATATATCATTTGCCCGAATGTGTTAGCCTAAATATGACTAAAGCAACAAATCAAATTTTATAGGATTATCTAGTAATTATTCGTATCAAAGCCACGAAAAAGACAAGAATAAAGAAAATGAGACAAGAATTCAGGTAAAAGAATGATACGAAAGATTGAGAATAAAGTATAAGTGTATTTTTGATATGTTTATGGATGCATTACATAATATTCATATGGCTATTTGTAGCGTGTGAGGATATGGAAAAAAAATAAATGTACCTTATGACCATTCATCCCACGTTATGATTGTGGCTGATCCACTATCTCCCCTTTAAATGCATAAACAACGGTCGTTAGTTACAAAAGGTGAAAGCTCGTTCGGCATGTGCAAAATCTTCCCCGAGGAGCGAACTTCATGCCTCGTGAGGGCTGTCTGCTGGTAACCTCGTGGGGAGGCTTGTGGCCGTCCTCCACATCATGCTAGAGGCAGCTAGCCTCGGGAGCTAAAAGTGCGACTTCAAGAGATCGTTTCAAGAAGATTCAATCAAACCATGCAACGAGCCCTATCGTCAAGACCTCGGTAAATTTTCAACCACTACAGATAGTCCCTCACCCTTCTGATAATAGACAGGATTATCCAAGGGGTGGAATAAATTCAGTGGGAGATCAACGTGGCTAATCGTGCGCTGTGAATTTTGGGAATGGCGGTTGTCACTACTTATTCTCATCAATCGCACACGTCCTTTGCTAATTGGACGCCACTTTTCGTTCCTCCTTCCCCACACAAACACAATGATTATCTTTCTCACCCCTATAAATAACCCAAATTACTCTGTTTCTTCCTCACATTCATCTTCACTGTCAACAATGTTTTCTCATAGTAATTTCTGCTTTCTAAACTTTTTCCTTGATCAGAAAATTCCTTCAAACTTTCAACAAAAATTTCTGTTACTTACTCTGAAGAACGGACTCCTGAGGTTGCCACCATGATCGTAGGTGATGAATTAGTAAATGTTCCAATCCTTCTGAATGTTCTCCCGTCTTTGGAAGACTACACAGTGGCAACATCTCATCATAGTGATTTGATTCCCCACTGACGCAAAGCCACCGCTAATCATGGCGACGTTGGTGACATAAGTTGAGAAGAAGAGGATGCTATCACTGTAGAGACTGGTGGTATTGGACCTGAGATCTCAAATCCTGTGGGTGAAAATTTTCCTTTGAAAGAACTGACTCCCGAGGATGTTATCCCCTCGAAGCTTGACTTATCCAATGACTTCACGATGCAAACTCAGATCGAAGCCGATATCGGGAGAAGAAGGAACATTCCAGTAGGGGATACCCTGAGCTTGATCATTCAAGCCAATATCTGCTTAGTTCGAGCAGATTGCAAGTTGAGTTCCGAGGTCAGAGTCAGCATTCCTGCTCCAGAGAGTCGAACTTGCAACATAGTAGATGGGAGCTCCTTCGTTTATACCTATCATTTCATAATAGGATCAACCATTCCTATCCACGAGGTGATAGATGCTTTTTTTCGAACTTGCAATGTATGTATAGCTCAGATCGGACCTAGTTTCTGGAGGATCGTCCAGTGCCTTGACTACCTGAGTAAAGAAGCTGGTGCCTCCTTTACATTTGATCATTTTATTTATCTATTTTCTCCAACTTTACATAAGGATGAAGTAGTTCAACTCAACAAACGAGGAAAGTTCTCGATGATCACCAAAGGGGAGGACATTGAAGACTGAGGGTGGAATGAATGCTTTGTGTTACCGCCCACGAGCTTTCTCACTCCAAGGCCTAGCTTCCCCGAGCCGTGGAACCAAAAGCGTTAGTTTTTGCTTCGGTTACTTTTTGTCAAACTTTTATTTCATCATCTTTCCCCTAACTATTAATTCCACCATTTTTCAGCCAAGTAGGTTCCCATCGCACCACCTGAAAATTTCATGGCTTGGGTGCAAGCTATTATCAGGGCTAAGCCAAGGGAAGAAAGATAGTCGATGGTTTTAGCTGCATTGGACTAGAACCGATGGGCGTGCAACCGTCACGGTAAGGCATCCTTTCTTTGTGTTGACTCGATCTCCTAAGGCTTTTTCCTCAGGTCTCCCTAGTAAGGCGATTACTGCCCTAAAAGAGAAGAAGAAAGAAGATAATAAGAGAAAGGTCCTCGAGACAGGGGAGGCTTTGAACGAGCACGAGGATCTGGTTGGATCCTACGGAAAGAAGAAAGATAAGAAAGAAAAAAGAACTGTGCCAAAGGGCCATCAGGCTAAGGTAAACATATTCCCTTCCTCCTTCTTTATATCAAACTCTGTTATCCTTTGCCGACCCTTTCTTCTTTTCCTCTTTTATTATAGCTTTAAAGAAGAAAAAGAAATCCTCAAAGAAATCCTTCGTGGACAAACGGGCTAGAGTGGAGGAGGATGTCGCCCCCGAGGGGTCATTTCCCCTCGTAGAGGGTTAGTTAATGAGCCCAAAGAAATGGAAGCTCCAAATGAGATCGAGACTATTGACCTCGAGGCGTCGACTCAATCGCCTGATAATATTGAAGGAACAACTCCCTCGTTGGTGGATAAAGGGAAGAAGATGGATGAAAAACCTCGTTCTGAGGGAGGAACCTCGCGAGCAACATCTGAGCCCGCTCGTGACCTGACTCCTCGAAGTCCAATTAGGACAATTAAGCTCCCTTCCGACCTTTGCCTCTTGAACAACAATGTGGCAGTGCCCATCAGCTGTAGAGGACTCCTTGCGCCATTGGAGCGTGAGCGCATTAGGAAGTCTCATATTGCCGTATTGATGACTACCGCAGCCCAACATGCTATTTAGGTATTTTTCTTTCTCCTTTTCTCTTGGCTAAGTTTCTCTCATTCTTGCCATAACTCCTTTGTTGATCCCTTGCAGTGGTACATTCATGTGATCAGAGCTGCCGAGATCGAGACTCATCGGGTTCCCATTTAACAAGAAACCAAGGATGAGTGGGACAAAATAAGGAACGGCCTCCAGTCTCGAATAGTGTACTTGGAAAACCGACTACTCGAAGCCAAGATCGAGTTGGATGATGCTAGGGTAGTTGCTGATAAGGCTGACCTCGAGGCGACCAAAGCTCGTGAAGCCACCTATGCTACCGAGGATAGAATGGTTTCCCTGAAGGAGAGTTTGAAAAACGAGCTTGAAGCTAAACGCGCAAGGATCAGTGATGACGCTAAAGCTATCCTAAGCAGAAATGCCAAAAAGTATCGAGCTGTGGTGAAGGAGAGCTCCCTCAAGGTAAATAAGCTAACTGCAGAGAAGGAGTGTCTCGAGGCTGAGTTAGCGACACTTCGGCAAGAGCAGGGGCGACAAGAATTGGGTTGTCATCTAGACGAGGCTAACGACTCTCAACAATGCCGAGCAGAGGCGAATCTGGATGCAGAAATAATCAAGGCTGAGAGCGATGTCGTGAAAGCCCAGCAACTATCGAACCAACTCCTATCGAGTAGTGAGAGTTCGAGCGAGGAGGAAACTGAGGGTTCAGATGCTTCGACTTCTGGGGCTGAAGAATGATGTCTTGTCAGCGTACCTTTTGTTTTTTGCGTTCTAGGCCTTGGGCCGTTTGTAAGCATTTTTTTGGCCTTTGAGCCTTTTAATGAACATGGTCGTTCTTCTTAATGTTCGCTTAAATCTTTTGATGTTAAAGGTTTTGATATATTATTTGAATATTTTCTTGCAAGACTTAGATAAGTTTTGATAAATTCGAATGGAAGCTAGCTTAGAATGACGTCTTGTTCTCGAGCTGGGGCATAAAACTTAGCCTTCATGCATTGGATGAAAGAGAATTGAATCAAGTTTTATTCCGTCGATGAGTTCAAGGCGATTTACATAATCTTTTAGCCGTACTATGACTTTGAACTAATTACAAATTACAAAGCCATTTCAAGCAATGAATAGGTAGGCTAACTCCCTGGGGTACAGTCACCAGTGTATGGATAGCTGCTCAGACTCCTCGGTTCCCCTTGCATGAACCCAGTGGTCGGGTGTGAAGGATGAAGAACCGAGCACTTGTGTCGTTCGACCCGAGCATTTTGAGCATTATCATACTGATGCCATGGGTGAAGGATTATATTTCAACGAAGGATATTTGTCACGACCCAACCTAGAGCCGTGACGGATAACCGACACTGAGTATCGATCATCGCTAAACCTACTAATAATCTATGAATAATAGAGATGAGCTGGCAGCCTGGTCATAAATATATACATATTTACTGAAAATATAAAGTCTGAAAAGATGACAAAGCTATCACACACTGACATACATAACATAGTGACTGAACCACACAGGGACATATCTACAGGCCTCTAAGAGTGTTGAACTGAATATTTAAAGGATGGGACAAGGCTCCGCCATACCCAAACTAGCTGACTGTACACATACCAAAACATAAGTAACTCTGGGAGTAAGCGGAGTGACTCTAATAGCTGGTAGGTGGCCTACTAACGTGGCCCAAGTGCTGATCTATCTATACCTCCGCGGCATGAAATGCAACGCCCCAGAAAAGGGCGTGAGTATGATATGTACAAAGTATGTATGACATGAGCATATAATATATCATAGCTGAATGAAACTGTAAAGCTGGAATATAAATATGTACATATGAGCTGGAGCATAGCAATGTAGCTGGAAATCTAAAGAACGTACTAAAAATGATCCGAATATAAACTGAAGAGCTGAATCTGAAACTGATGGATGAGCTAAACTATACTGATAACTGCTGACCGGTATTGAGCAAAAACTGAACTATTATCTAAACTGGTACCTGTCTGGTGTTATGGGTTGTATCCCCCCAAATCAGGTAAATGAACATCTGAACTAGCCTCATGTATAGTCATGCGATGCATACTATGGCTATATACGCGTATATAACAAACCTGGAGGGTGTTATGGGCTATGTCCCCCCAGCCAGTAACATCTAGTCTCCATGGTCAGAGTGTGGGAATAACACCCGGTCACACCTCCCACCTGAACCAGAGGGGCTGTGTCCCTTAAACGGGTAGTATCACACGCGACCGGACTATGTGTCTAATGTCCAGCCTCTATCGGGGACTCCAAATCACACATAATATGATAAAAATATAAGGGTAAGCATATATGAGGCATAATACATGTGGCAACAATAGATATAGACTCAAAGGAACGATAAGAAAACCCTAGATGGAATTATAACACAACCTAGAACTCAGCACTATAATATTGGATGGTCCGCAAAAATATAATCAGCACTATAATATACACGGGATGGATACCTCAATAAAATGAAAACATAAACATGTTAAACGGATAACAAGATGAGACGACTGGATGACATAACAAATCCGCAGATAGAATGTCTGGACAGCACCACTGTCCTGCCTTGCGACCAAATTTTCAGAGTGTAGATCAAAGTTATAGACTTCATGGTCTTCATGAAAGTTTTATATATATGTCTTAGGGTTCCAGGAAATCTTTAAGCATCTTAATATCAATTTTTTACAAGGAGTTATGCTCAAACTACGAACAATTGTCCAAAGATAAAAATAATTTTTTAGATTTTGAAACATATCATGCTGCTATTTTTGGAAATCTTTCACCATGGTTTTTAGTACCAAATTACACACATACACGGTTATCTTCATGCCATACAAGTTCCTCACAAGAACCATCAAGTTTGGAGCTAAGACAAACTTCAAAAACTATAAAAAAAATGTCTTGTCGAAAGAAAGGTTTAGTCTTATATACCTTTAATGTTTCTTACTTCTAAACTTTATTTCCCTTGAATTCCACACCTTCTAAAGCTTAAAAAAGCTATAACACAGCATTTAGGTTCTTTACTTAGCCATGAAGTAATTTTAAAACTCAAACTATAGACGAAATTGAAGGTAACATAATGTTGCCTTAATCGCGTAGAGCGTTTTGATACAATCCGTCTTCAATTTCGAGTTGAGATTGATGTTCTTTCTTTAAAACCATAAAAATGGAGTAAAACATCAAAAGAGCTCTGTTACTATCATGTATATTCTGGAAATAACGACAAAGAAGACATGGTTTCCTTTTATATTCGAAACATTTCAGTTCTAGCCCTCTTTTGCACTTATATCCCTTCTTCTGGCCCGATTTCTGATGCTCGTATCTTTTTATCCAGAAATTGTATGAACAAACGGTCAAAAGTGTTAGAAACTACACTCCAAGATATTAAATTTGGTATATGATATGTCTCTAAAAGACCTCATATAACACGCATAATTAATTGCTCAAAAAGCTTCGTTACAAGGCAAATCCTTAGTCGGGTTTTCCGCAACTTAAATCTGATTTTTCCCAAACTTTATATTCAACATATAAATATCATATATTGTCATATTATGACTTTAAACTCACTTAAATTATTCTTAACATGTCATTAGAATGATATCTGTAACTTTAGACACACGGGGTTCAACAATATTGTTCCTTAATATTAAAATAATAACGCTTTAAATTGAAAAAATTCTAATTCAGAGGCTCTTGGTTGCCTCGAAGGTCTTCGAGCTGATACGATCACTTTCCTGTCACGACTTTAATTCGATATGACCCCTCCCAATTTGCAGCCAATTTTCCTACTTTCGTCTTCTTTGTCATTTGATTGGAAGCCTTCAAGACGTAATCGCCAACTTTAAAGGTTCTAAGTCTAGCCTTTCTGTTCAAATAAGCTTCAATCTGCCGCTTTTGAGCAACCAAACGAATCAAAGCCATTTTCCTTAGCCCTTCGAGCAAATCAAGCTCCATGCACATAGACTGCTGATTTGACTCCTCGGAAGCATGAGCATATCGAAGGCTAGACTCGCCAACTTCGATAGAAATCAATGAATCAATCCCATAGGCAAGAGAAAATGGGGTTTCTCCCCTACTATTCTTCTCAGTTGTTCTCATTGCCCATAAAACCTCGGGCAACTCATCTGGCCAAGGTCCTTTAGGGTGTGTTTGGAAAGCCACCTTATAATTGGATTTGGTGTAATTACAAGGGTAGTAATTACAAAGCCTAGTAATTACATAGTAGAGTAATTACAAAGTCCTATTTGTTTGTCATAGTGTAGTTACAGTATAATTACAAGCATACTGTTTGGTTGCACAAGTGTAATTACACAGTTATATCTTTAATATTTATTAAAAATAAAAATTAATTACAAAGAATTTGGCATTAAAGTTTGATAAATATATTGCTTATAAATATATGTCTATATAAGAAATATTAAATTATATTTAGTATTAGTTCCAAGAAACGAAATATTAAATTATATTTAGTATTAGTTATCCAAGATATATTTGTTTCTTCAATATATGATATTAAATAATTTAAATTTGTAACTAATGATATTAAAAGTAACTTCTAGCTTTTTTAATTTATGGTAAAAATTACCTAATTACTAAAAACTTTAATTGAAATCATACATTTTTCAAGAAATATCAAGGAACGCTTGTTTGACAAAAAAATCATTTACAATTATAATACCATGGTTCACATATTTGATTAAAATTTATCTATCAGTTATGACTAAAAATGAATAGCATGTATGTAAAATGATGAAAAAATAATGTTAAAAATGAAAAGAAAAAAAAACTAATGTGGTAATCACCATGAAAAAAAAAGTTGCAAGAAGTAAAGGGCGGAAAATGGAGAGATATTTAAGAAATAATGAGAAAATATAAATGATATATTCAAAATAAAATAAACAATTCAATTTAAAAATAAAAACAAATAAAAAAAGGTTATATGGAAACGAAAAAGCAAAGATAAGGAAATAAGTAGAAAAGTAAAACAGAAATAATGTAAAATAAATAATATATTTAATATAAGTGATAGGCTGATGGCAATCAAGCTCGTCATAGGTGAGCTCACCTTCAACATTGTAAGTGCTTATGCACCCCAAGCCGGCTTGGATGAAGAAGTCAAGAAGCGCTTTTGGGAGGGTCTGGACGAGGTTGCGCAGAGCATCCCTGCCAATGAGAAGCTATTAATTGGAGGTGACTTCAATGGTCACATCGGGGCATCTTCGGGGGCCTACGATGGAGTGCATGGTGGTTTTGATTTTGGGGATAGAAATAAAGGTGGAGTGGCTCTTCTGGACTTTGCTAAAGCTTTTGATTTGGCTATAGCTAAATCAAGTTTTCAGAAAAAAGAAGAGCACTTAGTTACCTTCTGTATTTCGAGGGCAAAGACCCAGATTGATTTCCTTCTCCTAAGGAAGAGCGATAGGGGTGTGTGTAGGGATTTTAAGGTTATCCTAGGCGAAAACCTTGTTACCTAACATAGGCTCTTAGTGTTGGAGCTGGATATTGTAAGGCCGAAGAAGAAGAGGGTTGTGTCAGAGTATCTGCGAATTAAATGGGGGCCTCTGACTGTGGAGAAGACCCAGGAGATGGGGAAGAAGCTGGATGCTATGGGTGCCTGGGAGACCTGCGGGGACGCGAGCAGTATGTGGGCTAAGACAGCAGAGTGCATTAGGGGCGCTGCCAGAGAAGTGCTAGGGGTTTCTAAGGGAAACCATTATAGGCACAAAAGGGACCTGTGGTGGAATGAAGCTGTCCAGTAGAAAGTAAAAGCTAAAAAAGTTGCATATTTGAAGTAGATTAAGAGCAGTAATGAGGAGGAAAAGATGAAGAAGGAAGCAAATTTAGCAGTTTCGACGGCTAAAACGGCTGCTTATGAGCGGCTATATAAAGAATTAGTTGAAAAGGGAGGTGACTGGAAGTTGTATAGGCTCGCGAAGGCAAGGGAGCGCCGATTGCGGGATCTGGATCAGGTGAGGATGGGGTAGTGCTGGTGGAAGAGGCTCGTATTAGATAGAGATTGCAGACATACTTCCATAAGCTCTTGAACTCTGATGGCGATAGTCATATAGTGCTGGATGAGTTAGCCCACTCAGAGGGTAGTCGAGATTTTGCGTATTGTAGGTGTATAAGAGTTTAGGAGGTCAAGGGGGCAATTCGGAAAATACGAGGGGAAAGAGCGACTGGGCTGGATGAGATTACAGTAGACTTTTGGAAGATCGCGGGCAGAGCAGGTCTGGAGTGGGCGACTAGCTTGTTTAATGTCATCCTTAGATCGGCGAAAATGCATGAGGAATGGAGATGGAGTTGCATAGTTCCATTATACAAGAAGAAAGGGGATGTCCAGAACTGCAACAATTATAGGGGCATCAAACTTCTCAGCCACACTATGAAAGTCTGGGAGAGGGTGGTGGAGATAAGATGAGGAGGGATGTGCACATTTCTAAGAACCGGTTTGGATTCATGCCTGGGAGATCGACTACGGATTCCATTCATCTGTTGAGGAGGCTGGTCCAGCAGTATAGGGACAAGAAAAGAGACATGCATATGGTATTCATCAACCTAGAAAAAGCATATGACAAGGTCCCTAGAGAGGTTATGTTGAGATGCCTGGACTCAAAGGGGTGTCAATGGCATATATAAGGGTGTTTATGGATATGTATGAAGGAGGTAAGACTCGAGTGAGGACGGTGGGAGGAGACTCAGACTACTTCCCGGTCGAGATGGGGCTTCATCAGGGGTCAGCTCTTAGCCCATTTCTAGTTGCGCTGGTGATGGATGTGTTGACTCGGAGTAT
Organism: Petunia secreta; assembly: GCA_029990175.1. NCBI lineage: Eukaryota > Viridiplantae > Streptophyta > Magnoliopsida > Solanales > Solanaceae > Petunia > Petunia secreta. The sequence goes on from JARKIP010000035.1 coordinate 65,347,290, forward strand.
CCCAGAAGAGGTGCCGTGGTGTATGTTATTCGTAGATGATATAGTGTTGGTGGAGGAGACACGCAGAGGTCACTGAGAAGCTGGAGGTGTGGAGGCAGACTCTAGAGTCTAAAGGCTTTAGACTAAGCAGGACAAAGACAGAATATATGGAATGCAAGTTTAGTGATGCTTTAGATGAGTCAGATATGGAAGTAAAGTTTGATCCTCAAGTCATTCTTAAGAAAGAGATCTTCAAATATCTTGGCTCAATCCTCCAAGGTAATGGTTAGATCGATGATGATGTCACACACCGTATAGGAGTAGGCTGGATGAAGTGGAGGCTTCCTTCCAGTGTACTATGTGATAAAAGAGTGCCACTTAGGCTTAAAGGCAAATTTTATAGAGTGGTCGTTAGACCAGCTATGTTGTATGGTGCAGAGTGTTGGCCAGTCAAGAACTCTCACGTTCAGAAGATGAGCTTAGCGGAAATGAGAATTCTTAGATAGATGTGTGGGCACACAATGATGGATAAGATTAAGAATGAAGCCATTTGTGACAAGGTTGGCGTAGCCCCAGTGGCTGAGAAGATGCGAGAGGCGAGGCTGCAATGGTTCGGTCACGTGAGAAGGAGAAGTATAGATGCCCCGGTCAGGAGGTGTGAGAGATTATCCGTTCTGGGTCTACGGAGAGGAAGAGGTAGACCGAAGAAGAACTGGGCCGAGGTGATTAGACAGGACATGGCCCGGACCTAGATCACCGAGGATATAACCCTAGATAGGGAGCGTGGAGGTTGAGGATTAGGGTTGAAGGTTAGGTTGTAGTCGAATATCTTTTCCCCTAATAGATGTAGCTTATATAGATAATTTTTATTTTTGGTTCTTCGTCTTTGTATCTACTGTTATTATCTGTCTGTTGGATAATCATTAGTTTTAACATCCTTTATAACATGATATTATTGGCTTGACTGTCATATATATTTTCTGATATATTTCTTTGCGTAGCCGAGGGTCTCTCAGAAACAGCCTCTTCACCTTGGTGGGGGTAAGGTCTGCGTACATCTCACCCTTCCCAGACCCCACTTGTGGGATACTGGATTTGTTGTTGTTGTTGTAATATAAATTAAACAAATTTAAAATAAAAAAAAGAAAAAGAAAATAAAAATAAAAATGATAGAAATCAAATGGCGACCCTATAATTACACCATGTAATTACCAACAATTCTCAGCTCCCCCCTAAGAATGGAAGAGTGTAATTACACACCCTCAATTACAGCAAATTACATGCTGATCAAGTAATTACTTGGTCTGCCAAACATGCCAAAACTGTGTAATTACACCCAATTAAACCCAAATCCAATTACAGGGTGGCTTTCGAAACGAGCCCTTAACTTCATCCATACTTTTATTAAGGTTGTCCACAATTATCCTATTTAAGGACTCACCTAGCCCATTAGCACTAAGATGGTAAGGCGTTGAGACCACCCTTTTAATTCCTTATTTGGCGAAGAAGGTTCTTACCTCCGACCCAATGAATTCTTTTCCATTATCACACATTATCTCCCTCGGAACTCCAAATCTGCATATAATATTTTTTCAAATGAAGTCGATAACTTCCTTATGTCGAACTCTGGAAAAGGACCCTGCCTCAACCCACTTGGTGAAATAATCAGTGAGCACAAGGATAAATTTCACGCCACCCTTTGCCGTTGGAAATGGGCCTACGATATCCATTCCCCATTTCATGAACGGCCACGGCGATACAATCGAGTGCAAAGGCTCGGCTTGTTGATGAATCAGCGAAGCATGTTTTTGATACTTATCACCTTTTTTTGACAAATGCCTTGGCATCCTCACTCATCTCGGGCCAACAATAGCAAGCTCGTAGGAGTTTACGTATGAGGGAGTTTACGTATGAGGGATTTTCCACCCAAATGGTTTCCACATTCACCTTCGTGCACTTCTCTCATTACATAGCTATACTCTCCTGGGCCTAAACATTTAGCCATCGGGCCGCAATAAAGCTTCTTATACAGTTGCCCATGCACGAGCAAATATGGAACAACTTGCCTTTGGCGCTTCTCAGTTTCCTTTTTGTTTGCTGGCAAAATTTCCAAATCCAAATAAGAGATAAATTTGGTGCACAAATCCTAATTCCTATTGACTGTGTTAACCTCCAACTTCATTTTTCCCACAACGGATGTGAGTACCCGAACCTCTGCGTCGGTCCCCGAGTCTCAATGTCGATTACTGAGGCCAAGTTTGCCAACATATCGACTTCGGCATTCTCTTCTCGTGGGATTTGCTAAATCTTCCAATCTTGGAATTCTCCGAGGACCCTTAATGCTCGAACCACGAACTGCTTCATTCTAGGATCCCACGCCAAAAAATCACCGAGAATCTGATTTACCACCAACTGCGAGGCACTCTTTGACTCGATCCTTTCAGCCCCTATTTTCTTAGCGAATTCCAACCCTGCTATCACTGCCTCGTACTCAGCTTCGTAACTAGTCAACTTTCCAAATTTCACCGAATGTTTAAGATTATCCCCAGTTAGGGTCACAAGAACTATTCCTAGCCCCGAGCCGTTGGAATTCGTTGCACCATCAGTGAAAAAATTCCATACTCCATCAGCTGGACCCCTTGAAAGCAGATTTTCTTTTTCTGCCTCGGGGAGTATTCTAGCATTGAAGTGGGCTACGAAGTCTGCCAATGCTGTAAATTTATGGCAGTCCGAGGCTGGTATACAATATCCTATTCACTCAACTCAACTGCCCATTTGAATAACCTGCCCGAAAATTCAGGTTTATGCAATATTGTTCTCAAGGGGAAGATTGTAACTACAACTATTAGATGGTATTGAAAATAAGGGCAAAGCATCCGAGCCGCCATAATTAAAGCAAACGCTAATTTCTCTAAATGAGGGTATCTTGTTTCAGCGTTGAGAAGAGTTTTGCTGAGGTAATATATTGGTTATTGCTTCCTGTCCTCTTCTCAAACCAGCACAATGCTAACAGCTACATTGGAGACAGCCAAGTATACAAACAACATCTCCCAATATTTTGGCTTAGCCAGCAGCAGAGCATTTGTTATGTAGTGTTTTAGTTCCCTCAATGCCTCCTTACATTCAAGAGTTCATTCGAAGGTTGTGTTCTTTTTCAAGACAAAAAAGAACTTATGGCACCGCTCGGATGACCTTGAGGTGAACCTACTCATCGCAGCAGGTCGACTAGTCAGACACTGGACTTCCTTTGTGCTCGTCAAAACCTTGGGGATTTCTTGTATAGCCTTTATTTTATCAGTGTTTGCTTCGATGCCTCATTCAGAGACGATAAACCCTAAGAACTTTCCTGAGCTGGCCCCAAAAGCATACTTTTCAGGGTTCAACTTCATAGAATATTGTCTTAAGATTGCAAAGGCTTCCCTCAAATGATTTAAGTGATTCTCCAACTGAATTAACTTCACGAGTATGTCATCGATGTAAGCTTCCATCATTTTGCTGATGTAATCTTTGAACATCCGGCACACCAACCTTTGATAGGTCGCCTCTGCATTCTTGAGACCGAATGGCATCACCTTGTAGAAATACGTTCCTTCAATGCTTTTTCTACATCGCTTGGTTCCATCAAAATTTGATTATATCCTGAATACGCATCTAGAAAGGTTAATAGTTTATAACCAGTCATGGAGTCTATCAACCTGTCTATCTGGGGCAAATCCTTTGGACAAGCTTTGTTTAGGTCGGTGTAGTCAATGCACATTCACCATTTACAATTTTTCTTTGGTACTACCACCACGCTGGCGAGCCAATCGAGGTATTTTACTTCCCGGATGAGGCCGTTATCAAGGAACCTCTTCGTTTCGTCTTGTATTGCTTTCTTCTTTACGCTAGCATGTTGTCTCTTCTTTTGCTTTATCGGAGGGTATTTGGTATCCACGTTCAGTCTATGTGTCATTATTTCTGGGTCAATCCCAACCATGTCAGCACGAGACCAAGCGAAGCAGTCGTCATTGGCCTTTAACAACTCAATAAGAGTTTTCTTTGACTTGTTATCCAATCCCGAGCCAACAAATACCTTTCTTTCTGGAAATTCCTTTGACAGAGCGTAAGGCTCCAGTTCTTTGATGGTAGAGTCCTCAGCGTTTTGCTTCTGAGGCTCTTGTATAAATACTGGTGCCCTTTCTTATTTCTTCTTCGAAAGAAATTTCGAGGACTGAGGTTTCCCCCTTGCCGGGCTCCGAGCCGGTTAATTGCATCGTGGATGATCCTCCTGAAGCTATTATTTTTCCTGTAGCAATCGAACAACTCGCTTGAGTTGTTCGTTGCTCACCTCGTATGGCTCGAATTCCCCATGGAGTTGGAAATTTGACAACTTGGTGTAAAGTAGATGGAATGGCTCCCATTTCATGAATCCATGGCCTGCCAAGGATTGCATTACAAGCCATATCTTTGGTCATTACCTGAAAAATAGTTTTCTTACAAACTCCCTCAGCAGTTGTGACGAGGATAGCTTTCCCTAGCATCTGCTCTATGGAGTTGTTGAAACCCATCAATGTGACTGTTTTTGGGATGATGATATCCTCCAACCACATTTTCTCAATTGCCCCATAATTGATGATATATACCGAGCTGCCAGGATCGACCAAAACTTGCTTGACGTCAGAATCGTTGATCCTCGACGTGATTATTAGAGCGTCATGATGGGGAAATATCATCCCGTCATAGTCATCCTCGTCGAAGGTTATTTCATTTTCCGCCCTATCGGTTTGGGTTTTCCCTTCGACAGTGACTGACAGCTTGGCAAATTTTTTGGTGGAAGCGACGTTAACACCATTTATTTCTGACCCACCCATTATAACGCTCACTGACTTCTTAAGGGACTGTGCCCTAGTCATCGTAGTGTTACAAGAGCGCAACTTCGGAACGAAATTTATTTTCAGATCCCCACAGACGGTGCCAATTTGTGTTGGCCTAAATCTGACTAGAGAAACAAATCAAATTTGTGTAGGTTTATCAAGCAATTATTCGTATCAAAGCTACAAAAAAGATAAGAATAAAGAAAACGAGAGAAGAATTCAAGTAAAGAAACGACACAAAAGATTGAGAACAAAGTATAAGTGTATTTCTGATATGTTTCCGGATGCATTACATAATATTCACATGGCTATTTATAGCTTGTGAGGATAAGAACAAAAATAAATGTACTTTATGATATTTCATCGCACGTTATGATTGTGGCTGATCCACGATCTCCCCATTAAATGCATAAACAATGGTCATCAGTTACAAAATGTGAAAGCTTGTTCGTCTGAAAAATCTTACCCGAGGAATGAACTTCATTCCTCGTGAGGGTTTTCTGTTGATAACCTCATGGGGAGGCTTGTGGCCATCCTCTACATCATGCTTGAGGCAGGTGGCCTCGAGAGATAAGCGTGCGACTTTAAGAGACCGTTTCTAAATAATTCAATCAAACCATGCGTCGAGCCCTATTGGCAAAACCTCAGTAAATTTTCATCCAATACACCGAACATAATGGAAGACTCCTTTATTCTATAGAATGCACTTGATACTACACATAACCAACACTGCCCTGGTATAAGAGCGCATAAAACCATAACTAACTCATAACTCAAGAGTGAAGTACTCAACTTGGAAATTATCAACCCCTCAAAGGGCCAATCATTAACTTAGCTCCACACAACCAAACATAATTTCTTTTTGCTGACAAAAAATCGCCCCAACCAGCAAACAACAACTGAAACCAATAGTGCAATCAAAACATACATGATAACCGGTCAAGCTTTAAGTTTCTAAAACTAGATCCACTCATTCTGGGCCAACTGGACTGAACCCATCCAGGTTCGAACAAGCCATCGAGGCTGCAAAGAACATAAAGCATCTCCACAAATTCATTTAAAGGAACTTGTCAACTCAGGAAGTCTCACTCTTTTTCGAAGTAATATACATCAACTTTTATTTAATCATTTTCTCCTCAATCAAGAAATGCTTTAAATCTAACTCTGAAAATCACACACCAATACCAAGCAGCTGAAGTAGACAACCAATGATAATGAAGCTTTAATCATACTGTTTGAATATTGATCCAATAACAGAACCAAGGCCGCTCTCTCCAAAGATTTGATTGTCATCCTCAATAATATTAAGGTCAAACCACATACACTTAATAAATCAACAAACTCATTCATAGTCCACTTGAACTGACTACCATACTGCTATGAATACACTGAGAATGATTCTAGTTACAACTCCAAGTGCCACCAAATGATAAGATATGAAAAATCTGAATGGCCAAGATATCAATCTGATATGAGTGATACAGATGCATAATTCAACCCAACAATCTTATCGATGAGAACTTCAATTAGCTGAAGATAACAATGAAGAATCAACCTTGCAGCAAGATCACACTTTCTCTAAAAATTACTATCAAAACTAGGGTACCCATATTTCCATCATAAGGATGCATAGGAAACACAACTATCAATTCGACTATGACATCACCATGATCCTCAAAGGTAGTCGCTCCTCTACTTGGACACACGACAATATCAAATAAACTAAAGGTCCACATATTGCGTTTTCTTATCTCTACTACTAAAGGTTATATGGACATAACACAAGCAACACTCTAACCAAAGTGAATCTATAATACTAAATCATCCTAGCATAGAATTCCATTAAGGTACCATCATGAAGGAAACCCAATAAAACTTATCACAAAACCACATTTGATACCTCAAACACAATCAACAATCTTTCATCTGGTAGTGTTTCAACACCACTATGCCTAGCTATATGCAAAGAATGCCCCACTTCTTAATAAACCATCCGACTAGTTCACAACAAATAAATTTCAACTCAGAGACGCATTATGGAATGTTAACAGAGACTATAGTAGAATGCAAATTGAGATAGCGTAGTATCTAAGCATAGTACAACACGTTATCACCCAATCCTTTTATTGCAAATTACCTCGAGATCCATTACTCGAGAAGTCACAACCATAATGGTTACTTTAGCCCTAAGCCATGAGAAAACACTCAGAAGAGCTAAGCCAACACAAAATCATCAATCATCACCGATACAAAGTCTTCTATGATGCACCAAAGTATAGGTGAGCCTCCAAAGGCTCCTCCACTTTAGCTAGACCCAAAGATTCAATTAAGTAGCGCCTGAGGCCTTTGCAAATCTATAAATCAGATGAGCATTCCATATATCTTGAACATTAATTGCATAACTTTCTCTTTTATTAACATAACAAAATCTCATAAATTCTTTGTTGTACTAAGAGAGACTTTAGTAGAGACTACTCATGATTCACCAAGACTCTAGAACCTGGCTCTGATACCAACTGTCACGACCCAAAATCCTATAGGTCGTTGGGGCACCCGAACCCAACTCATCAGCCAAACCCCTCTTGAACAACACTTAACTCGCATATGAAATATCCAATAACTTTTAAACAATTAACGGGGGAGTATTATATATGAACCAAAATGTTCTAAGTCATCTCCTCAATCATGAACATCTAAGGAGCCAATAAAGTTATACATCTCCGAATAGAAAGAAATATAAATATTGTTACTAATATAAAAAATAAGAAAGATGCCACCACATGACAAAAGTTATTCACTGCTAAATCTAAAGACAAGCAACTAAAAAAAAGTAAAAGACAAGCAACTCTACCAAAATGCTCTAGAACTCAGTATCAAATCTGGCTAATACAAAATAATATAAAAGAAAAAAAAAGTGGGTGAGTCAAAAGGACTCAGTAATGAGAACAGGGCTCCAAGTAGAATAACAAGTTGCATATATATGAAAAGTCAAACTACTCCAAAGTAGCATAAAGTAAAGAGGAAGTCATTAAATTAACAAACAAGTAATATTCATACTTATTGCTCATTCATCAAAGTACAAAGACACTTTGTAACTTGATTATATGATGGAACTACACCATACTATAATAATCTGGACGAAACTACCCCGTGCTACGATAATATATATGGAACACATCGTACTATAACAATATGCACGAAACTAAATCGTGGTATGATAATATGTACAGAACTACATTGTATCATAATAATATACACGAAAATACATCGTGCTACAATAATATGTACAAAAGTACATCATATTATGAAAATAGTCAAGTAAATAAATAATAAACCGTGTAAGTTATACTTTTCAAATAGTCTTGGCATAGTAAGTATGCCCATTTCAAAATTCGACGATTCTTATTTCTATGAGTCACAAATTTTGATACGTATCCGATGAAACTTTTGGAATATAATATAAGCTTGGGAACACAAATTAATGATGTTGGTTCCATATGCCAAAAAACAACCCATTATGTCCATGCGTTAAAACTTAACCAAATGAACCCAAAAGTCAATTACGATTTTTTACAAGTCAAAATTGATCATATGAACCTGTCGGAATCAATTGATTTCCAATCGAGGCTCTTTTTCCCAAAACGAGACGCTAAGATCATATTTGACTTATTAACGACAGCGAAAATGAGATCTTCTTGAAATCCAACTATTCGACATCTGAATGACTTCAAACTTTATGATGAAGTTGTAAATGACATTTTCAAACAACCAAAACTATCACCATGCAAAACAAATCACCAGCTCGCAAAACAACGTGCTAAATCCACTTTCTTCTTTAGCCGACAACTAAACCGAGATCAAAACATTGTTCCAAAACATATCAAACAACCTAAAAATTGATTCAAATTTTATAAGCGAATAATAAATGATCCAATGAAGCTAATAAATTTTTTTGTTGCAAAAGGGAGTTAATGAAACTATCTGTTCATAAAATGGAGCTCTAGAATTCATATTGACAGTTTAGGCCGTTTCAACCTCTCCCTTTGCTCTCCCTTAACTTTACCTGTCATACTACATTCGCCAGAGCTTCCCTCCTCATGCTGCCGCTAACTTCCTTTCCAACCCTTTGCAGATTTGTTTGTTTCTAACCTTACCCCAACCTGTCACCGAGCCCTTCCCGCACTTCCAGCTAGTCAGTGCTTTCCTCCTAACCCACCACTGCTCCTCCAGATTTTCAATTGTTGACGCTGCTTATTTCATTCAAGTACTCCAGGCCTGAAGATTCTCTTTCATATGCTCTACATCTTAAGATTCATAGCATATTAACTAATAATGCTCAGATCTAGTGCTTTTTATATAGATCTGATGAGTTTAGTTCAGATTTTGGTGTTTTCATTGGGACATGATGTTTGCCTCCACTACTATGACATTTCTGTTGTTGTTGGTTGTGATACTGTTGATTCTTATTTTTTATATCACTTTTGGATCAATATTTTATCTTTTTATGGCAATATCGTTTCACTATCATATCATCATTATATCAATTTTGTATTAGTGTTGTTAGTGATACTACTTCTCCTTTCCTTCTCTTTCTCATATTCTTATTCTCCTCATTTTTCTCCTCCTTGTGCTCCCTCTACTACTTCTCTTTCTCCTTCTTCTCGTTCTCAGTCTCTTGTTTTTTCTTCTCCTTATCCCGCTCCTTCTCTCATTATCTTCCTCATTATCTTCCTCATCCTTCTCCTCCTCCTCCTCCTTCTTCTTCTTATATCACGATTGTATTTTTTTGTATCACTTTGTATTTGTGTATTATTATATATTTTCATTGTATCAAATGTGTATCAGTTTTATTAAGTGTGTAGTTGTATTTTTTTTATATATATGAAACATGTATCTTCACTTTCTTTCTCTATACATCTAACGTGAATTAATTGCACATTGATTGATACGAAATGCTTGGTTTTTTAGTATTAATTGAATATCTCGCTTGTTAAATATTTATCTTCTTTTTTTGTGAAAAGTCGACTAGGCATTGCACCTAGTGACAAATTTTATTAATAATAAACAAAAATAATTAAGTCTTACAAGAAATAAAAAAGTACTTACTAATACAATGTATGGCTAGCATATCTGATATAGTATTCCCATTCATCATATCACACTAAATGGATTGAGCACATAGTGCTAATGCCACCATCAAAAAAGAATACAATGAACTTAGATAGCACATTTTACCCACTTACCAAAGCTAGATTATAAAATTCTAAAGTAAATATTACAATGTTTGAAAATTTGCTCCAATGATTGTTGCTCCCAAACGCACACGCAAGTATACGCGGTCACCAAGTAATAAAGTGACAAAGTCGAGTATCGTTCCCACGAGGACTATGCAGACTAGTGCTTAATAAACAATTCCTGAACAAACTATCCAGGGGTCTTTTTCCAATGGTTGTAAGAGTTTTTATAACTAAAATGCAGTAAGTAAAGTGCTAAAGATGAAAGCGAGCAATGGGGCAGAACTTTGGTTGTTAACAATATCAAGGGAGCGATCCAGGGTCAGAGTTACGAACAGTCCAGTTGATGTATTCGAATGATTCCACTTCTTAAATCCCAGGTTACTAACTGACAGAGTAATTATAAATATGAAAACCTTTCAGTTCTTCACAATCTATGCAAGCTACTTCAATCCCTATATGTCTATGGGTTAAATCACATGCACGCATTAACGATCTCTGTAATGAGTTAAACTAGGCAAGCAAGTATATGTCTATCCTACCCGCGAATTGATTCCCCAATGCCCGGGTTCACAAACTAGTTCTATTCTTCCTTATTACGTAATTAGATTCTCTCTTTCGAGTTCAACCCAAAAACCATAGATGATGTATAATTATCGAGCTCTAACAATTATACAAGTTAAATCAAGAAAGAATAAGTAACCCGTTATGGGATTCAATCAATGGAAATCAATCTTCAACAATCAACTTTCATGTAAACTCTAACACAGAACGTTAGTAAATTAGCCACACATATTCATAATCACAAGGCAAAGATTTGGTGTAATAATGAAATACTTGATGTAATAGATGAAAGATTGGGAATAACCTTTGTTCAATGAAGTGTGTAGCTCTCAATATTGCTCCAAAGTCAAGAAGCCTTTACAAAAACTAAGTAATAAACTATTTATAATGTTTCCAAACCCTTAGTAATAAGTTAGACCCGATGCTAGAAGGAATAGGACGTAAAAACGCGCACAAGGGGCGCTATAACGGGCGCCCCGCGCCTCGGAAAGCGTGCAAACGACCAGAGAATGCCACATTCTCCACGCTTTGGCCATGCGCCGCATGGAGAATCGCGCCAGCCACCTCGCGCTATAGGCTGCGCGGCGCGGGGGCTGTAGCGCCAAGCCAAAATGCTCTTCTTTCGCTCCAAAACTCGGCTTGTGTCGTGCCTTTGTGTGCTCAATCCAATCCTCAAATATCCTTCAACCAATTCATGCTCAATTAAGCTCCGAAACGCTCCAAATGTATCGCGTAACGACCTACACACGAACAACACAACATCAGCGTAAAACCACATTCACAAGCTACCAAACAATTGCAAAACAAGCTCAAATGTGCGGAAATATTAAGGAAAAGTAGGGATAAAATGCCGAACATCACCACCCCACACTTGAACCTTTGCTCGCCCTCGAGCAAATCACATCTCACTTTCCATCCTAGGTAAAACAGGTCTGCCTATGACTATGGTTGGTACCAACCATTGAACCAATACACACATGACTACTATGGATCCACAACATGCCAATAATTTTCCAAAACCAAAAATATGAGAACAACCACCCCAAGATAGCTCAAATGCACAAAACTCAACTTAATGTAACCATGCTCCCACAAAATCACACCTATCTACCCAATCAAAAGCCATCAACTTCACCTACTTCATGCAAACCACATACCCTCACAAATATGAAAGAGAGTGCCCCCCAAAGATCACACACAAAAGCAAGTATCATGAGTAGAACGGGGGCAACAACAAATGAATTCACTCACTCTCATGAAAGGCTCACATGTCACACACAACGTACCATAGGCTTGCCCGTAGTGTAGAACTCCACTAATGTAAGCTTACTCCAATCGGAATTAACTAGGACTTTAAAAAGGTCGGAATGTAGGCTAAGGGGCGGGTAGGATACATATGGTAATAGTGACTACCTCCCTAAGCACTTTAATACATCACAATTTAAATTAATCATCAATCTCATCTAGCCACCCAATCACAAGTGTCACACATACACCGTTTCAACAAGTAGCATTTTTCTTTTTAAACACACACTAGCAAGGAATGGAAATCTTTTTCTTCTTTTTTTTTCTTCTTTTCCACAAATTTTTTTTCTCTTTTGAACTTTGCTATTTTTTTCTTTTCTTATCATTTCATTTTTTTCCAATTTCATTAACTTCCATCCTTGCCAATGCTTTCCACTACTTCACAATTTTCACAAGTATTCCCCTTTATTAGTTCCACTCAAGAACCTCCCAACATCCAACCACAACTCCAATCATCTACACAATATCAATAAAGTGCTTAAGGAGTAAGGGCCAAAAGAGTCAATTAAGAATAAATGGGTAGGCTCGGGGTGTGGGTGCCAACAAAAAGGGTCAAAGAAATCACAACAACAATTTTCCAAGGTATATATGTAAGGGTAGGCTAACAAAAGAAGGCCTTGTATCATTTCCCGACTAGAGCAAACCTAGGATTTCGCTTTGCACACACACGGGGCAAGTTCTAGACATTAACATGCAACATAGAGCAAATAAGAACATGCCTCACACACACATTGCACATGGTTCACACAAAGAGGTTCCATCAACAACTCTCAACTAAGCTTCTAGAATGCAACTTGTGGAAATAAAAGCACTCATGCACAAAAGTTAGCACTCAAGTCAAGCAAGCGGACTCAAGCATCCCAAGGGGGTTGTTCCATTTTTTTTTCTTTTTCTAGGCATGCATCAAAATTAAAACCAAGGATACCACAAATAGCACATGCAATCAATTCAAGTCCATCGGTATCAGACAAATCAAAGGCACCTAGCATTCTACCTTTTTCCTTAGCCTATGGTCATCTACAACTAACTATCCTAATTCTAGAAATAAAAAACAACCCGGTTCAAAGGCCCACCCGTGGAAAAGAACCGAGGCCATAAGAAAAACCACGGGGCGGATGACATGTACCACTAAAAAAAACTAAAAGAAAAATCTTTTTGGAATTTTTCATTGGTTTTCTAATTTTTTTTTCCATATATTAAAGCAAGAAACAAATCAAAATAACGTCAAGTGACAAAAGAAAAAAGTCCTAAGGTACATGCATCCTATCCTCAAAAATAGATAAAGGGCAGTACCCCACCCCACACTTAAACTAAGCAATGTCCCAGTGCGACAAAGAAGTAAGTGCAAAAGTAAGAGTACAAGAAAACTGCCCTGAAATCTGGATGGTGCGCGGGAGTGTGGACCTAGGACTCTGCCTCGTGATCAGTCTCATACTCACTGTCTGGATCATCGGCCACAATATCTGAATCCGTGTTCTCATCCTCCTGCGGATCCACCGTTTTAGCTTGAACCTCGCCCAGCAAACCCTTCGAGGTCTCCGTCAGCGGGACCTTGCGGTCAATAGCAGTCATATCAACGCCCAACTGACGGGCCATAGCCTCCATCATCAAGTACTGACGCGCGGCCAAGTTGGCACTTGTCTCCCGCCACTCGTCCGCCGTCAGCTTCACCGGTGCCGTGGTGATCACCCCCTTGACCGAAGCAATGTCAAACGGCCTCCCTATATCAGGGACAATGCGATCCCCAACCTCATCTACGGGGACGCCCGCCTTCTCCAAGTAACGGGTCAAGAGGTTCCCAAAATACAACCTACTACATGATTTTTCTTTTCTTTGCCCTTTCATCACTCGCAGCATGTAGTATCCTATGTTCACCGGCCGCCCAGTCATGAAAAAGTACACCATGCACGCCCGAGTCTTAGTGACCTCGGAGTAATGAGAACAAGGTAGTATCCGTGCATTTATGAATCTCATCCATACACGCGCCAGCTTGAGAAACTGGGAGAAATGCATAAACTTGTGTCTCCCAGCCGCTCCTCGCCCCCACTTATGCGTGGAGCCCTCACCACATAGGGTCTCCCGCAAGGCCGTGTAATCCGGTTTCTTGATGTACTCTCTCAACGCATCATAATCGGGGTCAACTACCCCCAAGAAGGCATTCAATGCCGATGGATCTAATTTCACCTTCACTCCCCTAACCGTCACCATGTCATCATCTCTCCACACCTCCTCGGGCTCCCAGTTGGCATAAAGTTCTTGGACCATGTCCAAGTTGGCGTGCCCCGGACTCTCAAACACTGAGTCCCACTTGAGGGCAATGATCTGCTCGGCCACATCTCTAAACTTTTGTAGTGCCACCCGTTTATCAATGGCTTGCTCGGGTATGTACCCCGCAAGCCGCACATTCTTGTACCATGTTTGGCAATCTCCCTTCTTCACAAAAGGGAGGCCATACCGAGTCTTGCCTCCGGGACGTGGTATCGGCACCGCGTCCTTTGGAATCTTGGCCATTGCCTTTGCTTTTGCCTTGGGCTTGGCCGGTGCCTTACCCTTTTGCTTTGTGGATGAAGGCCCGGCTTGAGGTTCTCTCCTCGGGCCCGCGGTGGATGAAGAACTCGCCTTTTGAGATGTGGCTACCATGGTACCTACACAAACACAAACATCAATGTGAGATGTATAGCTAGGCACCAAAAACAATTCAAGCTCAAGGGTACCACCCCACACTTAGCACACATTCTATGTGGCAATCACTTGTTTCAATGGCACAAGCAACCCCACACTTGAACAAAACTAGCCTTGGCAAAATATGCCACGTTTGGAATTTTTAAAATCAAGCTAGTGTGGGTGCCTCATGATCAAATCTAGTGTGTATGCAACACCTAATGTTCATAGTAAGCCTAAGGCATGCATTGCTACTCAAGAATTCACAATGTCATTGATATTTCATCTTTGAGGCTTTTTCACAAACACCTAGTGTGCACAACTTTGAACTAGCAATTTCAATGGATTTTGTAATGTGCCAACCCTCCCAAATTGTTGGGAGATCTCTTCTTACAAGTCACAAGTTCTATACTAAGCATCATAGAAAATTAAGCACATCAAGATTGAATTTTTATGAAAAAGCTTGTCACTAGCTAAGAGAATCACCCATGAGCAATAATGAAGACAACTTACATGTAATTGAGAAGGAAGAGTAGTAATGTACTTACTTGAAGGTGTTAGAGGTGATTGCACAAGATTTGGGATGAGTTCAATTGTTGCAAGTGAATTGGTGTGTGTGTAGAGAGTGTTTGTAGTGAAAATAAGGGAGAAAAGATGTTAGGAATCGGGGTTATAGGGGTTAGGGGTTAAGGAATTTCGGGTCAAAACTCGTAGACCCTTTTTTAAACCAAAATTTGGCTTTCCGCGTTCATGCCCGCGCCGCAGGCCAAACGCGCGCACGTTTTTGAGCTCACTGCCAAGCTCAGCGTGGTGGGAGGCGCGGGGCGCTCCCTACCGCGCCAAGCTTTGGTGCTACAACTTTTTTCTTGCGCGTTGGGGGGCGCGGGGCACTCCCGAACGCGCCCAAGCACGTTTTTTCGCACTGATTTTCGATTCTAAGTACAAACCCAAGCGTGGGACGTGTCTCGGGACGTCCCATACCCCTCAATGCATTCATTTCACCTTATTTAGCTCACCCGCTTCCTGCAAAAACGACACACAAAAACAACAAAAACGTGACACTATAAAACAAAAGAAAACTAAACTATTACAAGTACAAACTCGGGTTGCCTCCCGAGAAGCGCCTTATTTAACGTCGTGGCACGACGGGTATAAATCAAGGGTCTCTCAATGTAATTGAAGTGCGATGATTCACCGCACCTCCCCAATAATGTTTCACCCGTTGACCATTAACCAAAAATGTACTCTCAGAACCCGGGGCTCTCAATGCAACCGCACCCTGTGCGGTAACACGAACAACTTCAAAAGGCCCCGACCATCTTGACTTCAATTTGCCCGGAAACAATTTCAACCTCGAGTTGAACAACAACACACGATGCCCGGGCTCAAAAGAGCGATGCTCAATGTGCTTATCATGCCATTTCTTTGTCCGTTCCTTATATAATTTCGCATTTTCATACGCATGGAAACGGAACTCTTCAAGTTCATGCAGTTGGAGCATCCTCTTCTCACCCGCTAAGGCTATATCAAGGTTGAGCTTTTGAATAGCCCAATACGCCTTATGCTCTAATTCAACCGGCAAGTGACAGGCCTTACCATAAACAAGCCTATATGGAGAGGTTCCAATAGGCGTTTTGAATGCAGTCCGATAAGCCCAGAGAGCATCATCTAACTTCATAGCCCAATCCTTTCTCGAGGCATTCACAGTCTTCTCAAGGATTTGCTTGATCTCTCTGTTAGACACTTCTACTTGGCCACTTGTTTGGGGATGATAAGCAGTAGCCACCTTGTGGCGAACCCCATACTTAGCTAATAACTTATTGAACAACCGGTTACAAAAATGCGTACCTTCATCACTAATGATAGCTCGCGGTGTCCCAAAACGAGTGAAAATATTCTTCTTCACGAACTTCACCACCACACTTGCGTCATTCGTTGGAAGTGCAATAGCCTCCACCCATTTCGACACATAATCAACTGCTACTAGGATGTATTTATTGCCCATAGAAGGTGGGAATGGACCCATGAAATCAATACCCCAACAATCAAACAGCTCAATCTCCAAGATATTGTTCAAAGGCATCTCGTGACGCCTAGTAATGGTACCCGTTCTTTGGCAACGATCACATTGCTTCACTAGTGCATGAGCATCTTTAAATAAAGTAGGCCAAAAGAAACCAGATTGAAGTACCTTTGCAGCTGTTCGATCTCCACCAAGGTGGCCACCATAAGGAGAGGAATGGCAGCTCTGTAGAATCGGCTCTACTTCTTCCCTTGGAATACATCTCCTAGCTAGTTGATCAACTCCTATCTTGTACAAATAGGGCTCATCCCACACATAAAATCTGCTCTCATGAAGAAGTTTACGCTTTTGCTCAGCAGTTGCCCCAGGGGGATACACATTACTCACAAGTAAATTTACCATGTCAGCATACCATGGCACCTCAGCTGCATCAAGAACAAAAAGTTGCTCATCAGGAAACACCTCTTTAATCTCGGGCCCTTTATCTACATGATCTCTATTCTCCAGCCTTGACAAGTGATCAGCAACTTGATTCTCAGTCCCCTTGCGATCTCGAATTTCAACATCAAAATCTTGCAATAAGAGAACCCATCTAATGAGTCTAGGCTTGGAGTCCTTCTTTTCAAACAAATACCGGATTGCGGCATGATCAAGGTAGACAACAACTCGAGTGCCAACCAAATAAGATCTGAATTTGTCAAAAGCATAAACCACGGCTAGCAACTCCTTCTCAGTGGTAGTATAATTAGACTGGGCTGCATCAAGCGTCTTGCTTGCATAATAGATGGAGTGAAAAATTCTTCCAATTCTTTGGCCTAGAACAGCCCCAATAGCATTATCACTCGCATCACACATCAACTCAAATGGCAAAGACCAGTCAGGAGCAATGATGATTGGTGCGGTCACCAACCTTTTCTTCAACTCTTCAAACGCCTTGATACAAGCATCATCAAACACATATTTCACATCCTTCTCTAACAATTTGCACAAGGGAGTGGAGATTTTAGAGAAGTCCTTTATGAAACGTCTATAGAACCCTGCATGTCCCAAGAAACTACGCACCCCCTTAACAGAGATAGGTGGTGGTAATTTCTCAATAGCCTCAATCTTTGCTTTATCAACCTCAATTCCTTGCTTTGACACCTTGTGCCCAAGTACTATGCCTTCTTGAACCATAAAGTGACATTTTTCCCAATTCAGCACCAGATTTGTTTCTTCACAACGGCTCAGCACAGCATAAAGATTTTTCAAACAGTCATCAAAAGAATCACCAACCACTGAGAAATCATCCATAAATACCTCCACAAATTTTTCCACCATATCAGTGAAAATAGCCATCATGCATCGCTGAAAAGTCCCCGGGCCATTACACAACCCAAATGGCATCCTCCTAAATGCATAGGTGCCATATGGACAAGTGAAAGTGGTCTTCTCTTGGTCTTCAGGGGCTATCACAATTTGATTGTAGCCCGAATACCCATCCAAGAAACAGTAATACTCATGGCCTGCAAGTCTATCCAACATCTGATCAATAAAAGGGAGTGGGAAGTGATCTTTCCTGGTGGCCTTGTTGAGCTTCCTATAATCAATGCAAATTCGCCACCCTGTAACAGTTCTTGTAGGAATCAACTCATTGTTCTCATTCTTCACCACTGTCATGCCCCCCTTCTTAGGAACACATTGCACTGGGCTCACCCACTTGCTGTCAAAGATAGGAAAAATAATACCAGCATCCAGCCACTTGATAACTTCTTTCTTTACCACCTCCTTCATGATTGGGTTTAGCCTCCTCTGCTGCTCTATGGACGGCTTATGATCCTCCTCCAAGAGAATTTTATGCATGCAGAAAGAAGGACTAATCCCTCTAATATCAGCAATAGTCCAGCCAATAGCTCTCTTGCGCTCTCGCAATACCCGCAATACCTTCTCAACTTGCACATCAGACAACAAAGAAGAAAGGATCACGGGCAAAGTATTACCTTCACCCAAATAAGCGTAACGTAAATGTGCGGGTAAAGGTTTGAGCTCAAGATTAGGAGCTCTCTCAATAGACGGTTTAGCAGGAGCTAAGGTCAACGGTCTATCAAGCTCCTCAAATTTCTTCCACCCTGGGATGAATCTACTCTGCATATTAAGAACCTCCACATATTCTTCAGTATCTTCATCCTTCAGGATCTCATCATCATCACATAAGAGTGCCCTTTCTAAAGAATCAACACTAGAAGCCAAGAAGGACCTCTCTTCAGCAGACAATTCATCATCTATCACTTTTACCATGGACAACTCTTCATAGTGAGAAGGAAGCTGGGTAGCTCTGAACACATTAAACACAGCTTCTTCCCCATTTACTTTCATAATCATCTTACCAGCCCTGACTCGAATAACAGCATCAGCAGTAGCCAAAAATCCTCTTCCCAAGATGAGAGGAACCTCAGGATCAGCTTCATAATCAAGAATAATAAAATCAACGGGTAATATGAACTGGCCCACTTGTACAAGCACATCCTCAATAATCCCCTCGGGGTATGTCAAAGATCTATCAGCAAGCTGCAGGGTCACAGTAGTGGGTCGTGGCTCACCCAGGCCTAGCTTCCTAAAAACTGAAGAAGGCATCAAATTCACACTAGCACCCAAATCACATAAAGCACGACCAACCTCATGTTCCCCAATTTTCAAAGGGATGGTAAAACTGCCCGGGTCCTTCAATTTCTGCGGAAGCTTGCTTCTAACTCTGGAACTGCACTCCTCAGTAAGTGCAACTGTCTCAAACTCAGTCAATCTTCTCTTGTTAGCAACAATATCCTTGATGTATTTAGCATATTTGGGAACATCCCGCAAAAGCTCCACCAAAGGAATATTTACCTGGATTTGACTCAATATCTCCAAAAATTTCTTGCATGCTGCATCAACTTTCTGCTTCTGAAGTCTCTGCGGGAAAGGTGGTGGTGGTCTCACAATAGCAGACTCGGGCTGCTTTTCAGTTACTTTTTCTGCTTCTTTTTCCACCTCCCTATCAACATTTGGCTCTAACTCACCAACAGGCTTCTTTGGCTCTGGGGGAACTTCCTCCAGTGCTCTTCCATTCCTCAAAGTCACTGCTTGCACAAATTCTCTAGGATTCTTCTCTGCATCACTCGGTAAAGCACCCCGAGGTCTATTATTTTGTGCTCCAGCAAGCTGCCCCAATTGTCTTTCAAGATCTTTCTGTGCATTGCTCAAATCTTTAATTGTTTGTGCCTGAGATGCTGACTCATCAATGAGCTTTTGCTGCCCTGCAAGAATTTTCTTGAGCATATCCTCCATAGTATTAGACTGCTGTGGTTGAGCCTGAGACTGCGATCCCTGCTGTGGTGCATTGTTTTGAGTAAATTGGGCTCGCTCATTACCCTGAAACTGCTCACGGGTATCCCTCCAAGAAAAATTTGGGTGATTACGCCAACCCGTGTTATAATTATTACCATACTGATTTCGGTTTTGGCCCTGTGATCTGTTCTGATTACCCACATAATATACTGACTCTGGGTTAGAGGGACAAACCTCAGTGCTATGATCCTCACCACATACTTCACAAAATGTCTGAACTTGCTGCACTGGAGCTGGTTGTGGCTTTGCTTGGAGAGCCAGCTTGCTGATTTGATTGGAAATAGCATCCATCTTCGCTCGCAACTCTGTAATTCCATCTAGTTGAAGTACCCCAGCAGCTTTCTGCGTAGCAGCTCTGCTAGTCCCCTCACTATGTATATTAGCTCTGCCATCACCTTGCCAATCAGGATTGCTCTTTGAAAACTTATCAAGTAAGTCATAGATCTGTTCAAAATTTAAGGCTAGCACTTGGCCTCCAGCAGCAGCATCAACCACAATCTTAGTATGTTGGTTCAACCCCTCAACAAAAGTGTGTGCAATAACCTCATTAGTTTGATTGTGGTGAGGACAATCTCTCAATAACGCTTTAAATCTCTCCCAGGCTGCATATAATGATTCGCCTTCAAACTGCCTGAAGGACAAAATTGCACTCCTCAACCTGGCCGTCTTAGCAGACGGATAAAACTTAGCCAAGAATTTCTTAGCTAAATCCTCCCAAGTAGTGATAGACCCAGGCTTTTCAGCCTTTAACCACTTCCTTGCTGTCCCAATCAATGAAAATGGGAACAAAGTCATTCGCACATAATCAGTAGGCACACCTGTCGGTGTATAAGTATCACTGATCTCCAGAAAGTTCTGCAAGTGTTGCTGCGGATCTTCACGCAGGAATCCACCATATTGCCCCGTCACATGCAGCAACTGAATCATACCGGGCTTGATCTCAAAATTTCCAGTAATAGCAGGCTTCACAATACTTGACTCTACACCCTTCAGACTAGGAAGAGCCACATCTCACACTGCTACTGCTTGTTCTTCAGCCATTTCAACAGGAACGGAGGCAAGTACGATTGCTAATGCTTCTCGATCTCTCGCTTCTTTCCTTGTCTTCCTCAAGGTTCTTTCAGGCTCGGGATCAAAAGGTGCGAGTGATTCGTCCTTTTTGCTCCCTTGCATTCAAAACCTATTGCCTAAAACAGCACAAGAAACTCAACAAAAAAATTAAACCTGAATAGCAATTAAGTAATTGTTCAAAAGTAATTAGTCCGTAATTAGTCCCCGGCAACGGCGCCAAAAACTTGTTGCTCCCAAACGCACACGCAAGTATACGTGGTCGCCAAGTAATAAAGTGACAAAGTCGAGTATCGTTCCCACGAGGACTATGCAGACTAGTGCTTAATAAACAATTCCTGAACAAACTATCCAGGGGTCTTTTTCCAATGGTTGTAAGAGTTTTTATAACTAAAATGCAGTAAGTAAAGTGCTAAAGATGAAAGCGAGCAATGGGGCAGAACCTTGGTTGTTAACAATATCAAGGGAGCGATCCAGGGTCAGAGTTACGAACAGTCCAGTTGATGTATTCGAATGATTCCACTTCTTAAATCCCAGGTTACTAACTGACAGAGTAATTATAAATATGAAAACCTTTCAGTTCTTCACAATCTATGCAAGCTACTTCAATCCCTATATGTCTATGGGTTAAATCACATGCACGCATTAACGATCTCTGTAATGAGTTAAACTAGGCAAGCAAGTATATGTCTATCCTACCCGCGAATTGATTCCCCGATGCCCGGGTTCACAAACTAGTTCTATTCTTCCTTATTACGTAATTAGATTCTCTCTTTCGAGTTCAACCCAAAAACCATAGATGATGTATAATTATCGAGCTCTAACAATTATACAAGTTAAATCAAGAAAGAATAAGTAACCCGTTATGGGATTCAATCAATGGAAATCAATCTTCAACAATCAACTTTCATGTAAACTCTAACCCCAGAACGTTAGTAAATTAGCCACACATATTCATAATCACAAGGCAAAGATTTGGTGTAATAATGAAATACTTGATGTAATAGATGAAAGATTGGGAATAACCCTTGTTCAATGAAGTGTGTAGCTCTCAATATTTCTCCAAAGTCAAGAAGCCTTTACAAAAACTAAGTAATAAACTATTTATAATGTTTCCAAACCCTTAGTAATAAGTTAGACCCGATGCTAGAAGGAATAGGACGTAAAAACGCGCACAAGGGGCGCTATAACGGGCGCCCCGCGCCTCGAAAAGCGTGCAAACGACCAGAGGACGCCACATTCTCCACGCTTTGGCCATGCGCCGCGTGGAGAATCGCGCCAGCCACCTCGCGCTATAGGCTGCGCGGCGCGGGGGCTGTAGCGCCAAGCCAAAATGCTCTTCTTTCGCTCCAAAACTCGGCTTGTGTCGTGCCTTTGTGTGCTCAATCCAATCCTCAAACATCCTTCAACCAATTCATGCTCAATTAAGCTCCGAAACGCTCCAAATGTATCGCGTAACGACCTACACACGAACAACACAACATCAGCGTAAAACCACATTCACAAGCTACCAAACAAGTGCAAAACAAGCTCCAATTTGCGGAAATATTAAGGAAAAGTAGGCATAAAATGCCGAACATCAATGATCTTCACCATTCTCTTGTAATGTGTGCAGATAATCCCATGCTTCTTCAAACAAGATTGGTATTTCAAATTCGCAACCAATCAGAGCTTGTAAAAATCATTCAAAAATTTGTAGCATGTATATGGTTAAATAAAGATGCAGCCATGCAAACAAGCTCCATACTACAGCCTACACTCCGTTGAAAAGTAGCAAAAGACCAAAGCAATTTTCCATGCATCACCACGAACGCTGTATAAACTGGAAGCATGGATAAAACATTATTTTGCCAGGAAAAATGCAGCTCCACACAACTCACAGTGACTAGTGCATTCAGCCTACTATACTATTTATAATAAAAATCTCCACAGCGTACACAGTGAAGAATGTGATGCAAAAGGAGCTGTTTGGCCTTGTATGTGATACTTGACCTCGGCCGATATAAAACTCCCTCATATCAAATTCCAGGCGTGGCTCTACAACCTGTTTGGAATTTGACCTCCATCGAACAATTATTATCATGTCTTCCTTTTGCTTCAATGCTAACAATGATCACTATCATTATATAGAGCATTATGTGCAAGTATCACACCAAGATAGAAAATATATAGGTAACTAATCTATGGGCAATAACCTACCCAAAAAAAAATTTGTTAGATAATAAATACCTCATATTCTCCTCCCTAAGGATTTGAATACAAGGCATGTAATACTCAATGCTACATACTTCATACTCCCTTTGCATTACACCACACTGCATATCGATCAATCCTTCCTTGACCTAACTATTAAATAAGGTGGATTCAACTTGTTCTATTAAGTAATTTCCTCGCTTAGACATCCAATTCAGTAAAGCTATTAGCTAAAACATCACCACTTTCCAAAGCAAGATTTTCAAGATAATCTGCCAACTTGTTGCCTTCCCTCCACCTCTCTTCCCTCCATTAATCTCCAAATTTCCTCCACAATCTGCCTAATTTGTAAAGGAACCTCCCGTTGTTTGGTAACCATATTCTTAACAAGCATAGAGTCGGTTTCTATAATGACGAGTGAATGAGCCTTAGTATTTTTATGTTTGTAAATATCAATTTTTCTTCTTTACTTTATTTTTTATCTATTAGTATACAAAACCTTATATGTAAAGATCCCATATATATAACATATCATATACACCTTCGTAGCTAACAAATAACGAAGTAATATACATTATTTGATCAATTTATCATTTAAGGGTTTCTTACACACACACACACACACACACCCCCCCCCCCTATATTACCAAAACATAGAAATATTTCTCAAATTACAAGACATAATATTATTTTTCCTAACACATTTCACAATAATCAAGACATTTCACTTTCATTTCTCCCAATTACAACATCTCTCACTTTTCGCTCTCTTCCTCCCATAGCTGAGATACATCCCTCCCCCCGATGCTGCCATCACCCCCACCCCCACCACCCACATATCCTATAACACAAGCTACGAAATAGATCAAAAACTGTCGTCGCCCATGATAAGGTCTGGCGAGAAATCTGGGGTCGCGTTGGCTAGCTCCGCTATGGAGATCTAGTTAAAAGTGATCACCGGGAACACCAATGGTCAAATTTAGACCAGGTCTCGATGAGCGAAACATCAGTGAAGCATCACCGGTCCAAAATCTGGCTAAAATCCGGCGGCAGTAACGGACAGAGCAACGCCACCAATATAAGGGGGAAAGAACGACTGCCATGCCGCTTTTTGATGGCTATGTCCTTGAAACTCCACCCCTTTCCTTCTTTTTTTTTCTCTTTTTATATCACCCTGATGGTTCCCGCTCTGATTTTTAGCTGCTTAGTGCCGGTGGTGGCTAGTGTTTTTGCCTTGAATCCTTTCCCCGATCTCCCCTCTCACTGGTTTTGTATCATTTTTTCAGGCGGTGGTGGTGGTGTTTCACCACCGCCTTTGTTCTTTATTAATCCCTAGTAACGATCCCCATTTTTCAGATCTATTCTTTGTTAACAGCACCAAGTACGGTAGCAGGTGGCACCGCTAGACGAAATAATGGATCTATTTTTTATGTATGTATGTGTACCGATTTGTACGTCTTAGTTCTTGACTATGTGTGATAAAGGACTGCCTATGAATGAAACAGGCTGAAACAGCTCTGAAACAACTCTGAAATAGTGTGAAAACAGCTCTGAAACAACCTAAAAATATGACGAAACAACTTGAAACGATGCTGAAACAGTCTAAAAAAACACTGAAACAGTTTGAATCAGCTGTTGTAACAGACTAAAACAAAATATAGCAAATAATGTAAAACAACGCTGAAATGGTCTAGAAGCAGCTAGATACAATGCAGAAACAGTCTAAAAACATTTAGATACAATGCAGAAACAGTACAAAAACCCAGAAACATTTAGACACGGTGCAAAAACAGTGCAAATACAGTGAGACGCAATGCGATATGATATGGTTAATTTCTGGTGTAACTTCAGATACAACGAGATACAATGAGATACGATGCTGAAATACTCTGAAACAACTGGTGAAAAGTCTGAAACAAAGTGTAAAAAGTAATGTGAAACAACGCAAAAAAGGTGAAATAGTTTAGAAATAATGAGAAACAACGCACAAACAGGATGAAATAATGCTGAAATAGTCTAGAAGCAGCTGGATACAATCTAGAAACAGCTAGATACAGTCTATAATGCAGATACAGCGAGATACAAGGTGCCTGGTAGTTGAGATACATCGAGATACATTGAGATACGAGGCGGTTGGTAGTTGAGATACAGCGAGATACGAGGCGATTGGTAGTTGAGATACAACGAGATACGAGGTGATTGGTAGTTGAGATACAGCGAGATACAACGAGACACGAGGTGATTAGTATTTGACATATAACGAGATATGAGCTGGTTGGTAGTTGAGATACGACGAGATACGAGGTGGTTGATAGTTGAGATACATCGAGATACGAGGTGATTGGTAGTTAAGATACAACGAGATACGAGGTGGTTGTTAGTTGAGATACGACGAAATACGAGGTGGTTGGTTGTTAAGAAACATCTAGATATAGCTAGATACGAGGTGGTTGAGGATGGGAGGAGAAAAAGTGAAATTAGGGAAAATGGGAGGAATAAAAGATATATTGAGGGAAATGATGGGAGAAAAAGTGAAATGGGGTTTACTCATTTAATCATAGTTCATCAATGTGATTTGAGCATGTTTATTCATATCAAGTTTTTACGCTAAGTGGATAGTTTTAGTGCTTCTCTAACAGTTTCAGCCTTAGAAATTTTTAGCTTCAATTGATATGAGTTACAAGAAAAGCTCTTGGTGATCGCCAGGTTGTTAGTAAGGCTCGACGATCACCTGGAGTTTTGCCTGAAAGATCTGGCGATTGAGCTAAAAAATCAAATAGTTTTCTTACGAGGACCTAAAGTATGAGAGATGTGCAAGATGTCCTATTTCCGTAAATGTGACTAATTCAACGAAATGTAAACTGGGTGATCTACTTCTGGCATTTTATCATAGTTTTCGCCCCCATAAAAAAAGTTTTACATATTTTACACTCGTCAAGAAAAGTTATCAGAGATCGCCTAATTTTACTAGCAAAAAGGCCTGGTGATGAGCAAGATGTTTCACCTGGTGACTTCTAGTGATCGACAGGAGCTTCCAATGGGGAATATATATGTAAGGCTTTTCTTACGGGGTCAAACTGTGAGCGTGCTGAAGATCTGTCTATTCCACACAAACACTTGATGTGCACCTGATCGCCCACAAACAAACGGGAGAATTTACGGAGATATGATACTTAAATGTCAGTATTTTATTTTTGATCCCAATTAAAAATATATTTAACTTTTAACCTCAGTGCTAGAATTTGGAGGTACTTCCAGGCGGATTGCAGGGACTTTTTTTTTCTTTCAAAAAGGTTCTGCAAGTGTTGACTGAATTAATATAAACTTTTAAATATTAAATACCTCATCTATCGAGGCCAAAACATAACCATTAACGACTGTAAGGACCACTCCGAAAAAAGTTTACGAGGAAAAATTACTCTTATAAATGCTTTAGGGATTTTTTATACAAAACACACAAGCATTTATTTATAGGAAATTTTAAAATATAATCACACTTTTAAAATTATTACAAAACATAGCACATTAGGCAAGTAGTATGTCTTTATATATACACACTCATCAGTCTTCTGGCAATCTCGGACATATAGACGATTCTTTAACCGGCTTTGGTCGAGCAACCACTACCATTTCTTTAACGTCTAGGGTACTTTTTTCTTAAGTCACGGTCATGTCTTCCCCCCCAGTATAGTGACCGCTTTCATGTTTTTCCCAAATTTCATCAGTTCCAGGCTCTAGTGCCCATCTTTCTTTCGTTAATTATGCCACCTTTTTCTAAAAAAGATTGTAGTAATTCTGGTTTGACACTATGTCACGACCCAACTTAGGGCCGCGACGGATGACCAACACTAAGTGTCGATCATCACTAATCCTACTGATAATATGCTAACCATTATAACTGATAAACAGAATAAGCATAAACCTAGCTGATAAGGAGTATGCAATGCAAATAGCTGACAAGGCTAACATAAGCTGACATACATAACATACTGACTGCACCACACAGGGACATATCTACAGGCCTCTAAGAGTGCTGAACTGAATATACAAAGGACGGGACAAGGCCCCGCCATACCTACTCGACATCTGTACAACATACCAAAAGATAAGTAACTCCGGGAGTAAGCGGAGTGACTCCAGTAGCTGATAGATGGCCTACTAACATGGTCCAAGCATTGATCTATCTGCACCTGCGCGGCATGAAACGCAGCGCCCCAGAAAAGGGCGTGAGTACGATATGTACCAAGTATGTAAGGCATGAGCATATAATATGTCATAGCTGAATGAAGCTGTAGGCTGGAATATAAATATGTAAACACGAGCTGGAGCATAGCAATATAGCTGGAAATCTGAAGAACGTACTAAACATGATATGAATATAAGCTGAAGTCTAGCTGAATCTGAACCTGAAGACTGAGCTGAACTATACTGATAAATAACTGTAATATGACTGATAGCTGGTTACTAGAAACTGGAACTGATAACTGTCAACTGATACTGCCGCTAAGAACTGGTGGCTGATAACTGAGAACTGATAACTGTCAACTGAGCTAAAGCTGAGCTGTTATCTGAACTGGTACCTGTCTGGCGTTATGGGCTATATCCCCCCAAATCAGGTAATTGAAAACCGAAACTAGCCTCATGTATAATCATGCAGTGCATACTGTGGCTATATACGCATATATAACAAACCTGGTGGGTGTTATGGGCTATATCCCCCCCAGCCAGTAATATCTAGTCTCTCTGGTCAGAGTGTGTGAATGACACCCGGTCACACTGGGTGTTTCAACTCCCGCCTGAACCAGAGGGGCTGTATCCCCCAGACGGGTAGTATCACACGCGACCGGACTGTGTGTCCAATGTCCAGCCTCTATGGGGGACTCCAAATCATACATAACATGATCACAATATGAGCATAAGCATGTATGAGGCATAACACATGTGGAGACAATATATATGGACTCAAAGGAATGATAAGAAAACTCTGGATGGAATTGTAGACACAACCTGAAACTTAGAATTTGTCTAACTCTTTGATTTTTATAGAAATTTCGGCAGAGTTTCCTCTAAAACTGGATGATCCGCAAAACAGAACCAACACTATACTATACACGGGAATGGATACCCGGATAAACTGATAACATAAACAAATTAACTGGATAACAAGATGAGAGTGGCGTAACAATTCCACGGATGTACAGAATTTCTAGACAGTACCAGCGTCCTGTATTGCATCATAGTTTTGAGGGTGCAGATAAAAGTTATAGACCTCATGGTCTTCATGAAAGTTGTAGATATATGTATTAGGATTCTGTAGATTCTTAAATCATCTTAATATCAATTTTGTATAAGGAGTTATGATCAATATACTAACAACTTTCCAAAGTTCAAAACAATTTTCCAGATTTTGAAACGTTTTGCCTTTCTGATTTGGACGTCTTTCACCTTGGATTTTTGTACCAAATTAAGTATATACAAGGTTTCCTTGGTACCATACAAGTTTCTAACAAGAAAAACTAAGTTTAATACTAATAAAAGCTTCAAAATCTAAAAGATACATGCCTTGCCAAAAGAAAGGTTTAGCCTTACATACCTTTGATGTTTCTAGCTTCTAAACTTCGTTTCCTTTGAATTCCACACCTTCTAAAGCTTAAAAAAGCTATAAAATAGAATTTAGATACTTTACTTAGCTATGAAGTAATTCTAAAACTCAAACTATAGACGAAATTGAAGGTAGCATAATGTTACCCTAATCGCGTAGAGCGTTTTGACGCAATCCATCTTCCGTTTCGAGTCAAGATTGATGTTGTTTCTTCAAAATAAAAAAATATGGATTAAAACTGAAGTAAGGTCTGTTTAAGTCGTGGTTTTACTGGAAATGTCGAGAGAGAGAGAGAAATTTCTCTTTTATAATAAAAACATTTCATTTCTAGCCCTCTTTTGCGCTTATGTCCCTTTTTCTGGTCTGACTTCTGACGCTCATATCTTTTTATCTATAAGTTATATGAGCAAACCGTTAAAATTGTTGGAAACTACACTCCAAGACCTTCAATTTGGTATATGATATGTCCCCAAAAGACTTCATATAATACATGAAATTAATTGCTGAAAAAGCTCCGTTACAAGGCAATTCCTTAGTCGGTTTTTCCGCAACTTAAATCTGATTTTTCCCAAACTTTATATTCAACATATAAACATCATATATGGTCATATTATTACTTTAAACTCACTTAAATCATTCTTAACATGATATTATAATGATATACGTCAATTTAGACGTACGGGGTGTAACAATATTCCCCCATTAGGAACATTCGTCCTCGAATGTTAAATGAAGTATGTAGAAGCATTAAGCAATGATCTGTTACATACTCGAAGTAATGAAGAGATGTGTATATTTGGCCCTCATGTCATTTTTAGCTTCCCAAGTTATTTCTTCTATATTATTGCTTTGATATAGCATCTTAACTAAAGGAATGTCTTTCGTCCTTACTCGACGAATCTGCCTCTTTAAATTGCAACTGGCACCTCCTTATTAGTCAACTGTTCTGTAATTTGTACATCCTCTACTGGTACAACTCTAGAAGGATCTCTGACACATTTTTTTTTTGAGCATGGAAACATGGAATACTAGATGTACCTCCTGAAGGTCTGCTTGAAGGTCTAACTCGTAGGCTACACGCCCAACTCGCCTGATAATCTGATATGGACTAATAAATCTAGGGCTAAGCTTTCCCTTCTTTCCAAATCTCATAACGCCTTTCATAGGTGATACTTTCAGGAATACCTAATCGCCAATATGAAATTCTAAATCTCAATGTCGATTATCTGCATAGGACTTCTGTCTGCTCTGCACTGCTAATAATATTTCCCTGATCAACTTGACTTTATCAATTTCTTGTTGAATTAAGTCTGGACCTATCAATTGAGACTCGCCAACCTTGAACCATCATATAGAAAACCTGCATTTGTGCCCATACAAAGCTTCTATGGCACCATCTGTATGCTAGAATGATAGCTATTACTATATGCAAACTCTATCAACAGTAGGTGACCATTCCAGCTGCTTCTAAAATCTAACACGTAAGCTCTAAGCATATTTTCTAATGTTTGAATGGTCCGCTCAGCCTGTCTGTCTGTCTATGGATGAAATACTGTACTCAGATACACCTGTGTCCCTAAACCTGTCTGGAATGATCTCCAGAAATTTGCTGTAAACTGTGCGCCCCTGTCTGAAATGATAGATACTGGAATACCATGTAGGCGCACTATCTCTCTAATATAAAGTCTAGCATAATCCTCCGCTGTATATGTAGTTCTAACAGGCAAGAAATGAGCTGATTTAGTAAGCCTGTCAACTATAACCCAAATAGAGTCATACTTGCTCCGCGTACGAGGCAAGCCTGTAATGAAGTCCATATTCACTGCTTCCCATTTCCATGATGGAATCTCGATTTCCTGTAACAAGCCACTAGGTTTTTTTTTTTTTTTTTTTGCTCGATTTTAACCTGCTGGCAGTTAGCACACTGAGCCACAAATTCTGCTATGTCACGCTTCATTTCATCTCAACAATAAATCTGCTTAAGATCATGGTAAATCTTAGTCGAATTAGGATGAACAGTGTATCTGGAATAATGTGCATCTGTCATAATCTGTCCACATAAATCTGCAACATCAGGAACACAAAGTCTATCTTTATATATAAGAACCCCGTCACTAGTAACCTATATAATAATTTTGGTTTTCTTCTGGCTATTTGTCTGTATTCAACTAGAACTGAATCCTCATACTGACGTTGTTTTACTTCTGTAACTAGGCAAGTAGTGGCTGCTTTCTGAATTGTAACTCCTGCGTCCTCTGAATCTATTAATCTGACTCCCATGCTGGCCAACTGGTGGAGTGCATGAGCTAACTCTCTTTTCTGGGGCTGTAAATAAGATAAACTACCCATAGACTTACGACTAAGGGCATCAGCAACAACATTCGCTTTACCCGGATGATAAAGAATGTCCACGTCGTAGTCCTTCAGCAACTCTAGCCACCGCCTCTGTCGTAGGTTTAGCTCCTTTTTCTTAAATATGTACTGGAGGCTCTTGTGGTCTGTATAAATATCAACATGAACTCCGTATAAATAATGTCTCCAAATCTTTAATGCATGAATGACTGCTGCAAGCTCCAGATCATGGGTAGGGTAGTTCTGCTCGTGCTTTTTCAGCTGCCTGGAAGCATAGGCAATTACTCTTCCGTGCTGCATCAAAACACAACCAAGACCAATTCGAGAAGCGTCACAGTAAATGACATAGTCCTCAGATCCCTCTGGAAGTGTAAGTACTGGAGCTGTTATCAACCTGTTCTTTAGTTCTTGGAAGCTGTGCTCGCAAGAATCAGACCACTCAAATTTAGCTGATTTCTTTGTCAATTTGGTCGGTGGAGCTGCAATGGAGGAAAAACCCTCTATAAACTTTCTGTAATAACCTGCCAAACCCAGAAAACTACGTACTTCAGTTGGCGTCGTAGGCATGGGCCAATTCTTCACAGCCTAGATCTTCTGGTCATCTATTTTAATTCTTTCTGCTGAAACTATGTGGCCAAGAAATGCCACTGAATCTATCTAGAATTTACACTTTGAGAACTTAGCATATAATTGTTGGACCCGAAGAGTACCCAATACTGTGCGCAGGTGCTCCACATGCTCTGATGCAGACTTTGAATAGATGAGAATATCATCAATAAATATAATCACAAATAAATCTAGATAAGGGCTGAATACGCTATTCATCAGATCCATAAATACTGCAGGGGCATTAGTGAGTCCAAACGACATCACTAAAAACTCATAATGGCCATATCTAGTCCTGAATGCAGTCTTAGGTATATCAGATTTTCTAACTCTAACCTGATGGTAGCCTGATCGCAAATCTATCTTCGAGAAGCACTTGGCACCCTGGAGTTGGTCGAACAAGTCATCAATCCTGGGTAGGGGGTATTTATTCTTGATTGTGACTTTATTTAGCTGTCTGTAATCTATGCACATGCGTAGAGAGCCATCTTTCTTTTTTTTTTTTTTTTTTTTTTTTTTTTTTTTTTTTTTTTTTTTACAAATTGCATCGAGGCTCCCCACGGGGAAATGCTGGGTCTGATGAGACCTTTGTCTACCAAATCCTTCAGTTGTTCCTTCAATTCTTTCAG
This sequence comes from Petunia secreta, assembly GCA_029990175.1. Classification (NCBI taxonomy): domain Eukaryota; kingdom Viridiplantae; phylum Streptophyta; class Magnoliopsida; order Solanales; family Solanaceae; genus Petunia; species Petunia secreta. Next base: position 65,379,722 of record JARKIP010000035.1, read on the forward strand.
TTCTGCTGGTGCCATCCTGTAGGGAGGAATGGATATGGGTTGCGTACCTGGTACTATATCAATAGGAAAATCAATCTCTCGTTCTGGAGGAAGACCAGGTAACTCGTCTGGAAATACATCAGGGAACTCATTCACTATCGGAACTGACTCAAGAGTCGGTGTCTCCTTTTTTGAGTCTCGAACATGAACAATATGATATAAGCAGCCTTTTGAGATTAGCTTCCTTGCCTTAAGGTAAGAAATAAACAGACTCTTTGGCGATGCAGAAACACCCTGCCACTCTATAGCTAATTCTCCTGGAAAATGAAACTGGACTGTCTTCGCTCTAATATCAACGTTAGCATAACAAGAGGACAACCAATCCATACCGAGAATAACATCAAAATCAACCATTTTTAGCTCAATTAAGTCAGCTGTAGTGCTACAATCGCCCATCATCACCGTGCAACCTCTATAAACACGCCTAGCTACTATAGAATTACCAATGGGGGTGGCTACCTCGAAAGGTCTAATAGCCTCTGGTACTATTTTGAATTTAATGGCAACAAAGGGAGTAACATATGATAATGTAGAACCCGGATCTATCAACACATACACATCGAGAGAATTTACCGATAGAATACCTGTGACCACATCTGGTGAAGCCTCTTGGTCCTGTCGACCAATAAGAGAATAGGTGCGGTTCTGAGGACCGCCTGCTGTAGGAGCTCCACTTCGACCTCTACCACGACCTACTGGTGCCTGAGGAACTTGCCCCTGAGGGCGTGCTGGTGCTGAGGAAGCTACTGCTGATCTAGCTGGCTGGGCTACACCACTACCACCCCTAGTCGGGCAATCTCTCATGAAATGGCCTGCCTCGCGACAAATATAACAAGTATCAACTCCTAACTGACATGGACCCAAGTGGCGTTTACCACAATCTGAACATCTAGGATATGTCTGACTGGCCGGTAGCGAAGTACCACGGCGCTGAAATCCTGAAGTCCATGATACTTGACTAGCTCTGGACTGAGGAGGTCTATCAGATCTCAGGGCACGAGACTGTGTAGGTATACTAGCTGGTGGCTGTCTAACACTCTGCTGTCTACTCGCTCCAGATGTCTCTCCAAACGAACCAGAAAATCTGCCCCTCTTGTGTAACACTCTATCCCTGTCGGCTCTCTGTCTCTGCTTCATCTCCTCAAGTGATAAAGCAAATGCCTGAATGTTATGTTCATACATGACTGCATAGCAACTGTCATACGCTCGTTCACTAGGTGTGGAGCTAGTCCCACTATATACCTGTGAATTCTATCCTCCATACTTACTACAACCGTAGGGGCAAACCATGCTAAAGAATTAAAGCAATAATTATACTCTTCTACACTCAAACTTCCCTGTCTCAAGGTCAGGAACTGATTAGCACGGGCTCCCTATGTCTCTATAGGCATATACTGATAAAGGAAGGTATCTGAGAATTCCTTCCAAGTCGTGGGAGTAATATCAGGCCGTCTAGATAGCTCCCATGTCTGGTATCACCCTGCTGCTAGGTTATGCAATCTGAATGCAGCCAACTCTACTAACTCTGTGTCTGACACGTGCATAACCCTCAACACTCTGGCTATCCTCAATAGAAAATCCTGAGAGTCTTCTCCTGTACGGGATCCGGTGAAGACTGTAGGCTCTAGCCTGATAAAATCATTGATCCTGGATCCAACATCTCCCTGGGCATCTGCACTGTGTTGTCTAGTCTGAGCAACTACAACACTAGTCGATAATCTGATGGAATCCCTCATTTCCTGCCCCTGACTATCAGGCTAAGAAGGTGGAGGTATAGTAGCTGCAGTACCTCTAATATCACCCTGAATTGATAGGATCTGTGAGGCCTCAGATGGAGCCTCAGGTCTGGACTCCTCACTCTCATCCACCTTAGGTTGCACTCTACTAATACCCTGGCCGGCAATAACCTTGCCCTTCTAGGCAGCTGTTAGTTTCTTTGGCGGCATCGCTTTGCTGAAATTACAATTGTTAGAGGGCTGAATTCTATAATCATGGCTCTATCGCACGATCTAGAGAAGAAAAAAAGACAACTGTCCTGAAGTGCCTTGTAGCCTCCTGTTCAAAAGTATGGCGCGCAACATACTCCTAAACAAGACTCTACTAGACACGGCCTGTAGACACCCTAGGACTGAACTGCTCTGATACCACTTTTGTCACGACCCAACTTAGGGCCGCGACGGATGACCAACACTAAGTGTCGATCATCACTAATCCTACTGATAATATGCTAACCATTATAACTGATAAACAGAATAAGCATAAACCTAGCTGATAAGGAGTATGCAATGCAAATAGCTGACAAGGCTAACATAAGCTGACATACATAACATACTGACTGCACCACACAGGGACATATCTACAGGCCTCTAAGAGTGCTGAACTGAATATACAAAGGACGGGACAAGGCCCCGCCATACCTACTCGACATCTGTACAACATACCAAAAGATAAGTAACTCCGGGAGTAAGCGGAGTGACTCCAGTAGCTGATAGATGGCCTACTAACATGGTCCAAGCATTGATCTATCTGCACCTGCGCGGCATAAAACGCAGCGCCCCAGAAAAGGGCGTGAGTACGATATGTACCAAGTATGTAAGGCATGAGCATATAATATGTCATAGCTGAATGAAGCTGTAGGCTGGAATATAAATATGTAAACACGAGCTGGAGCATAGCAATATAGCTGGAAATCTGAAGAACGTACTAAACATGATATGAATATAAGCTGAAGTCTAGCTGAATCTGAACCTGAAGACTGAGCTGAACTATACTGATAAATAACTGTAATATGACTGATAGCTGGTTACTAGAAACTGGAACTGATAACTGTCAACTGATACTGACGCTAAGAACTGGTGGCTGATAACTGAGAACTGATAACTGTCAACTGAGCTAAAGCTGAGCTGTTATCTGAACTTGTACCTGTCTGGCGTTATGGGCTATATCCCCCCAAATCAGGTAACTGAAAACCGGAACTAGCCTCATGTATAATCATGCAGTGCATACTGTGGCTATATACGCATATATAACAAACCTGGTGGGTGTTATGGGCTATATCCCCCCCAGCCAGTAATATCTAGTCTCTCTGGTCAGAGTGTGTGAATGACACCCGGTCACACTGGGTGTTTCAACTCCCGCCTGAACCAGAGGGGCTGTATCCCCCAGACGGGTAGTATCACACGCGACCGGACTGTGTGTCCAATGTCCAGCCTCTATGGGGGACTCCAAATCACACATAACATGATCACAATATGAGCATAAGCATGTATGAGGCATAACACATGTGGAGACAATATATATGGACTCAAAGGAATGATAAGAAAACTCTGGATGGAATTGTAGACACAACCTGAAACTTAGAATTTGTCTAACTCTTTGATTTTTATAGAAATTTCGGCAGAGTTTCCTCTAAAACTGGATGATCCGCAAAATAGAACCAACACTATACTATACACGGGAATGGATACCCGGATAAACTGATAACATAAACAAATTAACTGGATAACAAGATGAGAGTGGCGTAACAATTCCACGGATGTACAGAATTTCTAGACAGTACCAGCGTCCTGTATTGCATCATAGTTTTGAGGGTGCAGATAAAAGTTATAGACCTCATGGTCTTCATGAAAGTTGTAGATATATGTATTAGGATTCTGTAGATTCTTAAATCATCTTAATATCAATTTTGTATAAGGAGTTATGATCAATATACTAACAACTGTCCAAAGTTCAAAACAATTTTCCAGATTTTGAAACGTTTTGCCTTTCTGATTTGGACGTCTTTCACCTTGGATTTTTGTACCAAATTAAGTATATACAAGGTTTCCTTGGTACCATACAAGTTTCTCACAAGAAAAACTAAGTTTAAAACTAATAAAAGCTTCAAAATCTAAAAGATACATGCCTTGCCAAAAGAAAGGTTTAGCCTTACATACCTTTGATGTTTCTAGCTTCTAAACTTCGTTTCCTTTGAATTCCACACCTTCTAAAGCTTAAACAAGCTATAAAATAGAATTTAGATACTTTACTTAGCTATGAAGTAATTCTAAAACTCAAACTATAGACGAAATTGAAGGTAGCATAATGTTACCCTAATCGCGTAGAGCGTTTTGACGCAATCCATCTTCCGTTTCGAGTCAAGATTGATGTTGTTTCTTCAAAATAAAAAAATATGGATTAAAACTGAAGTAAGGTCTGTTTAAGTCGTGGTTTTACTGGAAATGTCGAGAGAGAGAGAGAAATTTCTCTTTTATAATAAAAACATTTCATTTCTAGCCCTCTTTTGCGCTTATGTCCCTTTTTCTGGTCTGACTTCTGACGCTCATATCTTTTTATCTATAAGTTATATGAGCAAACCGTTAAAAGTGTTGGAAACTACACTCCAAGACCTTCAATTTGGTATATGATATGTCCCCAAAAGACTTCATATAATACATGAAATTAATTGCTGAAAAAGCTCCGTTACAAGGCAATTCCTTAGTCGGTTTTTCCGCAACTTAAATCTGATTTTTCCCAAACTTTATATTCAACATATAAACATCATATATGGTCATATTATTACTTTAAACTCACTTAAATCATTCTTAACATGATATTATAATGATATACGTCAATTTAGACGTACGGGGTGTAACACACTATTTGGAATGGCTCTCTCATATTGAGAAATTCTGTCTAGTTGCATTTGATCACAGAATCCATTGAAAACTGCAAAAATGACTAGAATTTATTTTTGAATTTCAGTGCTGCATATTGTGGTTGTTTTTAAGTCCGTGTAAGGCGTAGGCAATGAAGGGACTTGAATGAGGCCGAAAAGCCATTGTTAGCGAGTTAGCTCAACAACTTAGTGTCTTGGTTTCTTCACAGTATTTTTTGTCCGCAGGAAAGCGATTGCTATGGCTTGTACCTTGCTTCTGTCCTTAGTCAATTTGGGTTGAAGCTGTTCTGACTTCCGTATCTTTTTTGAACCGAATACCTTCCTCTGTCATCTCTGGTCTGCCTCTTCTTTAGAGAAGATTTTCTATCTCGCCAGCCTATGAAGAACTTCAAGTCTATCAGGAAAGGATGTGGTTGTAACCCCTGCAGCTTTGTCTAGAACCGAGCGCCTATCCGTGTAGGAAGACTCACATTGAAAAAGTTGTTCTTGCCAGGAGAGTAGCATCGGAGACATCTTTATCTGAGGAGGAGGCTTCATCGTTCGGTTCCTCATAAATGATGTTAGGATCAGCCGGTGAGAAACCCGGCAACCATTCCTCTATGTGCCAATCGTTAGAGCATCCACGGCCTCGGTGCCCAGCTCAGCTGGAGAGGCCTAGCCTAATATGACAAGTGCTAATTCGGTTCGGATAGACTTCATTCAATAATGTAGATAGAATATCCGATGTTGTTCGTAGGGAATCCGAGAGGGTCCTTCTATTCATCCCATAGAAGTCAGACGATCCTAAGATTACGTACTTAGTTACGAAAACCGATCTCCAGAAAGTCATCGATACACACACACACACACACACACACACACACACACACAAAAGTACATGCAAATGACATACATAGTCATATACATGCATATGCATGTATATTCAATGGCATGCACAGTATATATATATATATATATATATATATATATATATATACTATGTTTTGTAAAGTGAGAAAACTATTCTCTAAATAGTGTATTACTTTAAAGAACCTTTGTAACTAATAGATCGGATGCGCCCATTTTGGAGAGCTTAAGACCAGATTGAGTCAGTCTAGGCCTTGACAGTTTTGCACCTTTTTGCGCCATTTGAGGGTTTTGCACCTTTTTGCCCATTTGAGGAAATTACACTGCTATAACATTTTCAAAATTCGTGCCCTAGCAACATTGTGGATGGCTTCTGAAGAGACTGTGATCCATCTACTTAAGGAACACAATGATCAGATGGATCAAATTTTGGGGATCCCCCGTGTTGAAGAAGATATATGAAGACAAGTTTGCCAGCAGCCTTACAAGCCAAGTGACACGTCGCTCCAAATCCTAAAGAAGTTTCATATGCCTGAAATATCTAAGTACGATGGCACAACCGACTTGAATTATCATGCATCAGCTTACATAACGGGTATTCAGAGCAATGACTTGACAAAGAAGGAAATCCAATCCGTACAGGTGAAGAAATTTGGCGTCACTCTAATGAAGGGGCCATTGATTTGGTACACTCAACTATCCGAAGTGTCTATTGAATCGTTCGCCCAGATGCAAGATTTTTTTGTGAAGGCGCACTCAAAGGATAAGTTCTCACACAAGTATGGAATTTATGCTCTGGAAAAACTCCCGAGCCTACAAGATAAGAGCTCGGCCTCCGTGTGAATGCAGTTAATTTAGTGAAAAACCACCTCAATGGAATAAGTCGGCAGGTTCACTGGCCCAAGGACATTAGGATTGACACAGGCAAGAGGGTTTCGTCAGTCTACTATGAGTTCCACCAAGACCACGACCACGATACCACGAATTACAAAGCCTTGCTCGAGATGGCCTATCTCCTGGGTAAGGGAATGTAATCACCTAATTTTGGCATGTGCCAAATTTGCTCGAAATAGCAGTGCTAATTTTCTTATATTTTGCATATTTTCCCATAATTACTCTTCTCTTTAGCATTTAGTCTAGCTAATTAATAGGTAAAAATATCAAAAATCGTACCAATAGTTATTGTATTCATGAGTAATATGTAGTTACATCTTGTGCTATTTGAAATATTTATTGTAACATTTGTGAGTTGATGTTTGATTGTGTAGTTTATTTAAATGGAATAAGTTGTAAATTTAAGTGATCTATTACTTTTATCTGGTTTAACTTATTTGGGATACTTGGAAAATTCTGAAAAATAGAGGTAAAACAACCAATTTTATGACATGGGAAGCTCTGGTTTGCCAAAATGCCCTCAATAGTAATTGTTTAGCAAAAACGCCCTCTATTAGTTTAATAAAAATTATTTGGGACGAAAATACTCCTCACAACCAATAAAAAGACACGCCCAGTCCCCCCCCCCTCCTTTTCTCTATTCACGTGACCCTAAAACCCCATTCCTTTTACAGATTGCTCTATTCAAGAGAAGATTCAACGTAAAATTTCTTCAAGTTGCAATGGTAAAGTTCTCTGCAAATATTGCCAAGAGTTTAAGCTCTGGTGCAATCAGCACCCTACATACACTTCTTGCCTATTGCCAAGACTCTATGGTCTGTTGCAAGTTCCAACTTGCAGAGAAAGTCTCTGCAACCTTTGGCTTATAGCTAAGAGTTTAAGCTCTGGTGCAATGGGCACCTGGGAAAGAATTCTTGGCTATTGCCAAGACTTTAAGCCCTCTTGCACTGGCCAACTTCAGGAGAAAATCTCTATAAGTCTTGGCTATTGCCAAGACTTTAAGTTCTGCTACAAAGGGAAACTTACACTGAAAATCTCTAAAGAATTGGCAATAGCCAATACTTCTTGCCTGCTGCAATGGGAGGCTTGCAGAGACTTCTTGCCTATTGCCAAAACTTTAAGCCCTATTGCAATGGGGGGTTTGCAGGCAAAGTTTCTGGGCCTTATAGACACTTCTTCCCTATTGCCAAGACTTAAAGCCCTGTTGCAATGGGGTCCTTGCAGACAAAGTCTCTGCAAGTCTTGGCAATGCCAAGACTTTAAAACCTGTTGCAACGGGGGCTTGCAGACAAAGTCTCTGCAAGTCTTGGCTATTGGCTTGCTGTTTTGGTGCAATAGGCAGCTAGGAGAGACTTTTTCGCAAGACCTTATGCCCACAAAGGGCATCACTTTTACCCATTATCCTTCTTCTATCAAAGCGATCTGAGTACGAAATTCTAAGCATATCATTCGTCTTGATTATGTGAAGGATTAGCACTATGGCAACTCGCTACATTTATATAGCTTATAATGGAAAATGGGATGCAAACAACAAATACATCAACCATGATATAAAGTTAAAACTTGTCAAAGATGGTATAAGCTACCACGTGTTTGAAAAAGAAACTTGTAATCCTCTGACCATCAACACTGATTAAAGTGAAGCAAAGATAAGGTTTGACACGAATCTAGAAAGGTGCAGAGGCATGATGGTAACAAATGATCAACATCTTATAACTTGCATGTATCTGCTGAAGAATGATGAGAATTTCAAAAAATCATGCTTCATAGTAGAAGTTATTAAAAGGACTGACATATCAGAAAATTCCGCTTCTTTGTGAATGAAGCTGACCATAGCATGGTGTTGCATCAAAAGGAAGCGCAGTTATTGATTATAAATATTTTTAAAAATCAAATGTGATTGGAAAGTTAATATCAATAAACTAAACTACTGGCAATAGTCAAGACTTTACACTCATACAGATAACCAATTAAATTTAACTTGACGTAAAATCTTAGCAAAGGATAAGATGGTTCCTACTAAAACTTATTTATCGACTTTAATAATAGAAATAGTTAACCTGCCTTGATGTCTTGCCATAGGCAATAATATTGACAACTAAATTGACACCAAATCTTGGCAACAACGTTATCAGCACAACCCTCCATGAATTATTTATCGATTTTAATTTAATTATATAATATCAGAGTTGGAATTAATTAACTAGAATTCAAGTCTTGCCCATTGGCAAGACTTACCATCTAAATGTGTTCACCCCACAACAACTAAAATGCCTTGAAGTCCTGCCATTGCCAACACTTCCAGTTCATCCGATTCTAAGCAACATCAGTCTTTTAAATAACAATAATCTCAAACATCCAAGTGTACTTGTTTACATAAACACAAAAAAAAAACACGGTAAATACGAAATGCATGTAATTAAAAACTACTCAACAACTTTCTTCAACTCTTTTGTAGTACTAAAAGTCTCATTTGAACTACTACACGGATCAACTTGCGATGGAGATAAAAAAAAATTTGGAAATTCATCATCCACATGACATTTTTGCCTTGGAATTCATCAGAAGATCTTGGCTGACTTATAAAGTCATCCACCGCATCAAAATGTACATGATCGGGATCAGGAGATTGAAGATTCAATATCCATTACCTGCAAAAAAAATTTAAAAAAAACAATGACAACACATAATAACAAAACAATGAAAGAATAATGAAAAGACCATATACAAACATACAAACTACTGAACGCATAACTGATGAAAAGAGTAAACTATAGAAAAAGTCCCTACAACTATTGCAAATAGCCAACACTTTGAACTCTAGTGGAAGGGGCAACTTGTACAAATAGTATCTACAAGTATTGACAATTGCCAAGACGTTAAACTCTAGTGGAAGGAGCAACTTGTACAAATAGTCTCTACAAGTATTGACAATTGCCAAGACTTTTACCTATATTGCAGTGCAAAACTTGCAGAGAAATTCTCTGCAACTCTTGGCAATAGCCAAGACTTTAAGTTCTGTTATAAGGGGGACCTAACACTAAAAATCTCTAAGAGTATTGGCAATTTCCAAAACTTCTACCTCTACTTCAGTGAACAAGTTGGAGACAAAGTCTCTGCAACTCTTGGCAATAGCCAAGACTCTAAGTTCTGGTGGAAACGACAACTTATACGGAACATCTCTGCAAGTATTGGCAATAGCCAAGACTTTAAACTCTACTGCAATAAGCAACTTGCAGAGAAAGTCTATGAAACTCTTGGTCATGGTCAAGATTTTAAGCTCTATACAACAACATGAATACCTAATAGCCATAGGCAATGAAAACCTTCAAATCACCGGAATCAAGCAAACACAATCAAAAACATCCACAGGAACCTCAAACTTAATTCAAAAATCATAAATCGAAATGGAAAAAACTAACAGATAAATATATAAATAATAATTATGAAAAAATAACAGGAAAAAATAAATGCAGATAAATAATTACGCGAAATAAAAATTACAATATAACGAAAAAATAATAGAAAAAATATACGAAAAAGAGAGAATTAAAAACCTCAAATATCCAGCACACAAAGAAGAAAAAAGGAGGCCAGGAATGGGGAAAGAGAGAAAGAAACCCGTTCAACGTGATATAAGCATGTGGGGGGTAGAATAGTCCTTTCATAGGAGGGAGTATGATGTGGAGGGCATTTACTTAAAATATTTGTAAGTGGACGAAATTAGGTAAGACCAGGTCTTATTGAGGGCACTGGGTGAAATTTTTTGTTTTACCTCGACCCAGCCAAAGTCTCTTGACCCGGTCCATGCTCTCCATTTAAATATTGTTGTTCTATTTAATCATACTTTGAATTACATTTACTGTGGCTTATGTGAAGAAGGTAATATTAGATATCTTGGGCTTGTGAAGTTTTATGGGTTTGAAACCCCAAAAATTTTCACCCAGTGCCCTTAGCAAGCACTGGTTTTAGATAAATACTCACATTTTGAAATGTTTTAACTAACTGCCCTCCACATATAGTTAGTACGTGAAAGGACTATTTTACCTCTACCTAAACCTAGTCCATATTGAGTCATTTCCTTCTTTTTTTCTTCGTGACTGCTCTCCTCTTTCTTTCCTCCTTCCTTTCCTTCTTTCTTCTTTGTGTTCTGCCAGTTTAGGGTATGTTTTTCTCTCTTTTCGCGTGTGTATTTTATATTTTGTTGTTTTTTTTTTGGTTAAAAATTGTGCTATAATGCAATTTCTATTTTTTTCTAATGCTTGATCTGTATTTTTTTCTTTTGTCTGTATTTTTTTTTGGTAATTATTATTAATATACTTATCTGTTAGTTTTTTTATTTGGATTGATGATCGTCATATTAATTATGAGGTTCCTGTGAACTTTTTTGCTTGTTTCGCTTGATTAAGGTGATTTTAAGGTTCTTCTTGGCTATAGCCATTAGATCTTCTTGTTTTCCATTGTACAGAGCTTAAAGTTTTGGCTATTGTCATCACTTGCAGAGACGTTTCCTGTATGTTACCTATTGTACTAGAGCTACAAGTCTTGGTTATAGCCAAGAATTGTAGAGACTTTATGATGCGGGGCATACTACCTCAAGGCCGTTCACTAGGAGTCAAGCTAAGTTGATTCAAGACACCCATCTTCACTTGACTTGGAGGGACGAGGGAAAAGGCTCCAAGAGTGGTTTGAAGCTCATGAACTGGAGTGCCATGGATGGAGGATCGCCTAGGCTACTTGGAGAGGCATCTGGGACACGTTTCGAGGCAAACCAAGGAGCCACAGGAGGAGGCGGACCGCCCACTCTACCAGGCGGATCGCACCCTCAACTCTCTGAAGTTTGAGGAGGCTCAGTAGATGGGGCGCCTCTTTACAGAGGCGGGGCGCCTACTTTTCAGGCGGGGCGCCTACTTGGGGCGCCTGGTGTTGCTCCCAACGCACACGCAAGTATACGTGGTCGACAAGTAATAAAATGATAAGTAGAGTGTCGTTCCCATGAGGACTATTCAGACTGACGCTTAACAAACAATTTCTAACAACTATTCAGGGATCTTTTCCAATAGTGAGAGTTTTAGTAACTAAAGAGCAGTAATTAAAATGATGAAAATTTAGTCAAACAATGGTGCAAACTTTGGTTGTAAACAATATTAAGGAGACGGTCCAGGGTCAGAGTTACGAACAATCCAGTTGAGTTTTCCAATTGATTCCACTTCTTAAATTCCGGATTACTAACCAACAAAGTAAATGTACCCGTGAAAACCTTTCGATTCTTCACAGTCTAGGCAGGCTACTTCAATCCCTATATGTCTATGGGTTGAATCACATGCACGCATTAACGAATTCTGTAATTAGTTAAACTAGGTGAGCAAGTATATGTCTATCCTACTCACAAATTGGTTCCCCGATGCCCGGGTTCACAAACTAGTCCTACTCTTTCTTATTGCGTTAATAAATTCCCTCTTTCGAGTTCAATCTAAAAACCATAGGTAATGCATAATTATCGAGCTCTAACAATTATACAAGTGAAATCAAGAAAGAATAATTAACCCGTTATGGGATTCAATTAATAGGAATCAATCTTCAAACATCAACTTTCATGAAATACTCTAACCCTAGAACGTAAGAATTAGCCACGCATATTCATAATCACAAGGCAATGAATTGATGAAATAATGATGTAAATGATTAAATAGATGAAAGAATAGGAATTAAACCCTTTTTCAATGAAGTATGGTGCTCTCAAATTGCTCCAAAGTCTGAACTCTCATCAAAGACCAAGTAAAAGAGTATTTATAGGGTTTACAAAGGCCTAGTAATAAGTTACACCTGAGCCTAGACGAAATAGGAAGTCTAAAAACGCTCCAGGGGCACTGTAGCTGGCGCCCTGCGCCCCCGAACGCGCGCACACAAGCAGTTTACGTTGAAATCCGGGCGCCTTGGCCACGCCCCGCGCTGAGAAAAGCGCCAGAAGCTGAGCGCCATAGCTGGCGCGGTGCGCCACATACCGCGCCAGGCATATTTTGCCTTGCCTTGCTCCGCAGCTCGCGTCGTGTCATGCCTTCGTGTGCTCGATCCAATCCTCAATAAAAATCCAATCTTTTCTTGCTTGATCATGCTCTTTAAAGCTCCAATTGCACTTCATAACGACCTACACACATACGACACAATATCAGTGCAAAATCATATTCATTAACTAGAAAACGGACGAATAAAATACTCAAACGTGAGAAAATATTAAGGAAATATAGGCATAAAATGCGAAACATCACCACCCCATACTTGAACCTTTGCTCGCCCTCGAGCAAGTTACAACTAACTTCCTAACCTAGGTAGAACAGGTCTGCCTGTGACTATGGTTGATACCGACCATTGAACAAATGCACACATGACTACTATGGGTCCAACAAACATGCCAACATTTTATCAAAACATGAGAACAACCGCCCCAAAATAGCTCAAATGCACAAACTCAACTCATCGCAACCATGCTCCCACAAAATCACACCTATCTACTCAACCAAGAAGCCGCAACTTCACCAATCTCATGCAAACCATGTGCCCTCACCAAAATGAAGCAAGAGAGTGTCCCCCAAATATCACACACAACAATGAATATCAAGATTAGAACGGGGACAATAGCATACAAAGAATTCACTCACTCTCATGAAAATCTCACATGTCACACACTATGTACCATAGGCTTGCCCGTAGTGTAGGACTCCGCTAATGTAAGCTCACTCCAATCGGGATTAACTAAGACTTTAAAAAGGTTGTAATGTAAGCTAAGGGCCTGGTAGGATACATATGGGTAACGGTAACTACCTCCCTGAGCACTTTAATACATCACAATTAATTTAAGCACAAGTCTCATCAAAGCCACCCAATCAACAACTTTCACCCACACCTTTTCAACAAGTAGCAAATTGTTTCTTTTAAGCACACACTAGCAAGGATGGACATTTTTCTCTCTTTATTTCTTTTTACAAACTTTTTTCAACTTTTCTCTTTCTTTTTTTTTTTCATTTGTTTTCTTTTTCTATTCACTTCTTTCCAAACCTTGCCAATGCTCATAATCAACTGCTACATAATTCATCACATATTTCCCTCATTGGTTCCACTCAAAAACCTCCCAATATTTCAACCACAACTCCACAATAATATCACATTATCAATTAAAGTGCTTATGGAGTAAAGGGCTAAAAGATAACAATTTAGAACAAGTGGGTAGGCTCGGGGTGCGGGTGCCAGCAAAAAAGTCAAAGAAATCACAACAATCAAGCAAGTGGACTCAAGCATCTCAAGGGGGTCAATCTATTTTTTTTCTCTAGGCATGCATCATAATTTAAAACCAAAGGACACCACAAATAGCACATGCAACAAGTTCAAGTCCACCGGTATCAAACAAATCAAAGGCACCTAGCATTCCACCTATTTCCTTCGTCTAGGGTCACCTATACTAACTATTCTAATCCTAAAAATAAAAAACTACCCAGTTCAAAGGCCTCCCCGTGGAGAAGAACCGAGGCTATAAGAAAAACCACGGGGTGGATGACATGTACCACTAACAAAGACTAAAAAAAAGAAAATCTTTTTGAAATTTTTCATTGGTTTTCTAATTTTTTTCATTTTTTTCCATATATTTAAGCAAGAAATAAATCAAAATAAAGTCAAGTGAGAAAAGAAAATCCTACGGTACATGCTTCCCTATCCTCAAAAATAAAGGGGAGTTTCCCATCCCACACTTAAAACCCAGCAATGTCCTCAGTGCGACAAAGAAGAAAGTGCAAAAGTAAAGGAAACTTCCCTGAAGGCCAGCCGGCCTACACTGAGTGGTGCGCTGGAGTGCGGTCCTAGTCCTCCTCCTCCCCATCAGTGGCACCTCCCTCAGTATCAGTCTCCACAGCCTCACTGTCCAGATCACGGTCAACGATGTCCGAATCAGTATTCTCATCCTCCTTCGGGGGCATCTCCACTGCCTGAGTCATACCCAGCAGGCGTTTCGAAGACTCCAATAAGGGCACTGTGCGATCAAGTGCCGCCATATCTATGCCAGCCTGCCGGGCCATATGCTCCATCATCAAGTAATAACGTGCGGACAAGTTGGCGTCTGTGTCCCGCCACTCGTCTGCTGTCAGTCTCACTGGTGTAATAGTGGTCACACTCTTCACTGCGGCAATATCAAAAGGCTTCTCAATGTCGGGGACAATGCGATCCCCGACCTCATCAACTTGGACTCCAGCCTGCTCCAGATACCGGGTAAGAATGTTTTCAAAATACAAACGGCTACATGTCTTCGACTGCCTTTTCTCTCTCATCAACCTCAGCGTGTAGCAACCGATGTTAACCGGCCTTCTGGTCATGAAAAAGTAAACCATGCACGCCCGAGTCTTGGTGGCCTCGGAATAATGAGATTAAAGCAAGATGCGTGCATTTATCAATCTCATCCACACTCGAGCTGTTTTCAAAAATTGCGAAAAGAACATGAATTTGTGTCTTCCTGACTCAGTTCGCTCCCACCTATGAGTGGAGCTCTCACCACACAATGTCTCCCGCATAGCCTTGTAATCAGGCTTCCCAATAAAGTCCCTCAGCTCATCATAGTCGGGGTCCTCTACCCCCAAGAAAGCGTTCAACGCAGTGTGGTCCAATCTCACCTTCTCACCCCGAATAGCAACCATATCATCATCTCTCCATGCTTCATCCGGATCCCAATTGGCATAGAGCTCCTGTACTAGGTCGAGGTTGGCATGCCCTGGACTCTCAAAGACCGTGTCCCAATACAAGGCATGAATAGCATCACCCACACCTCGACACTTTTGCATCAATCTCCTCTTGTCAATGGCTTGCTCGGGAATATACCCCGCAAGCCTCACACTCTTGTACCAAGCTTGGCACTCACCCTTCTTCACAAAAGAGACCGAAACGCGTCTTGCCCCCGGGCCTTGGGATAGGCACCGCATCTTTAGGAATTCTAGCCTTGGCCGGTGCCTTGCCCTTTGCCTTGCTAGCTGAAGGCCCGGCTTGGAGTGATCTCTTAGGAGCCGAGGCGGATAAAGAGCTTGGTTTAAGGGGTGTTACAACCATGGTGCCTACAACAAACAAGAATACCAATGTGAGATGTCAATTCAAGCACAAGATTTCAATTCAAGCATAATTGGTAGGGCACCACCCCACACTTATCGCTCATTCTATGTATCAACGATTCAACTCATAAGCACGAGTGACCCCACACTTAGCTAAACTAGCATTGCACAAAATTGCCACGTTTGTGGACTTCATGATCAAGCTAGTGGGGGTTACAAAATAGCCAACTTTTGTGCATGTGCGACACTCAATGTTCATCTTAAGCCTAAGGATAGCATTGCTACTCAAGAATTCACAATATTAGGCCATTTTCATAGTTGAGGCTTTTTCACAAACACTTGGTGTGCACAATATTCAACTTTCAATTTCAATAGCTAATTTAATGTGATAACTCTCCCAAATTGTTGGGAGATACCTTTTTACAAGTACACAAGCTAACCATGAAGCATAGTAATCAATCTAAGCAATTTAAGATCAAATTCTAATCACAAGCTTGCATACTAGTTAAGGAATTTAACATGGAATGAGATTGTTAACTTACATGTAATGGAGAGAGAAGGGATAGAATTTACTTACTTGAAGATGTTAGATTGAGTGGAGAAGAACATGTGATTGCTTCCAAGAATTAGGAGTGAGTTGGGGGAGATTTTGGGAGTGTTTTGAGAGAAAATAATGAAGAAAAGGGGAGGGGATCGGGTAAAAAGGGGAAAGGAAATCCGGGTCGCAGGTTAAAACCCGTTTTGACCCGGATTTTTTCAAAAATTTTGCGTGGCGCGGTAGCCCACGCGGCGCGCCTCAAAGGCTCATGGAAAACTGATCATTCTGCATGCCTCAGCACTTTGGGAGGAGCGGGGCGCTCCCATCGCGCCCAGGCTTTTTCCTTCAGACCTCCTTCAGGCGCGTTGGGAGGCGCGGGGCGCTCCCAAACGCGCCCTAGCAATTTTTTTCGTACAAATTTTCGATTCCAAGTGCGAACCCAAGCATGGGACATGCCTCAAAGTGTCCCATACCCCTCAATATATCAACTGCATCTCGCTTAGCACTCCCGATACCTACAAAAACGACACAACAAAACAAAAATTACGTGACACTATAAAACACAAAACAACTAAACTATTACAAGTACAAACTCGGGTTGCCTCCCGAGAAGTGCCTTATTTAATGTCGTGGCACGACGAGTATCAATCATGGGTCCCTCAAAGTAATGGAGGTATGATGATGCACCGAACCTCCCCAATAATTGATAAGGATCAAAATTAATACGCGGAAAGTAAAGGATAGAGAGCGAGACACAACTCGAACTCCCTACGAAGTAACCACGGAGAACTTGTTCCGTGATACCCTCGTATCGGTGTCAAGAAGGACCTACACTATGGAACCACCCTCGAGTCACACTCGGGACTCGCAAGTAGAATGATCGGGTTTTCGGTTCAAGACTCAACTAGGTTCCACTAGTGAATTCAAGCAACCAAGACAAAGGGTTCTCCAAACAAGAGATAGATTCTTTTCATCATTCATAAAATTCAAGGTAAGCTAAGGTTTGAAGAGGTTTGTGAAGTATTTATAGACTTCACTTACATGTAATGAAAGCTCAAAAATACCCCTAAAGTGGGTTAAAACAATAAAGGCCTCATAGGGCTATAGTTGTCCAAAACTTAGCAAATAAACTAGGAATCCCGCAACCCCTCACAAAGTCGGCGCCCAGCCTACTTTAACTAGGCGCCCCGCCTGTTTCTTGGTTTGCTGAAGGAGTAGAACAGGCGCCCCTGCTAGGCGTCCCTACTAGGCGGTCCACCTGGAGCAAATTGGCCTGCAGAGGCGGTCAGCCGCCTGGAGCAAATCCAGAGAGCTGATCAAAACTAGGCGGCCGGCCTAGTTGAGTAGGCGGTCCGCCCATTCCAGTGGCCTCTTGAGTTGCTTCCAAACGTGCTCCGGATGTCTCTTCAAGTGGTCTAAGTGATCCACCATCCACGGCACTCAAAAGCATGACCTTCCGGCTACTCTCGGACCCTTCATCCATGTCTCTCCAAATCAAGTAAAGATGGGTGTCTTGGATCAACCTTGCTTGACTCCTAGTGTACGGCCTTGAGGTATGCCCCGCATCATCCTCCCCTTCTTGGGAAGGTTTCGTCCTCGAAACCATGGCTTCCTCCTCTCCGGCATCACCATCTCCTACATCACAAGGGGTCAAGTCAGTCACATTAAAAGTATTAGACACATTGTACTTACCGGGTAGATCAATCACATAGGCATTGTTTTTTATCTTGGAAAGCACTTGAAAAGGTCCATCTCCACGGGGTGCCAACTTCCCTTTCCTTAGGTTTAGAAACCTCTCTTTTCGGAAGTGCACCCACACCCAATCTCCCTTTTTGAGCTCAAGCTTCTTCCTTCCCTTGTTCTTCTTGGAAGCAACCTTGGCATAGGCTTCCTCCAAGTTCTTCTTGGCTTTAGCATGAAGTTCAATCATAGCCTTTGCTCGGCTTTTCCCTTCAAAATTAGCAACCATTTCCCTTGGCAAAGGGGTTAGATCAAGGGGAATCAAGGGATTAAAACCATACACACATTCAAATGGAGTCATGCCAATCAAACTATGCAATGTACGATTGTAGGCAAACTCCATGAGAGGAAGTTTATCAACCCACGTCCCGGCCTTACCTCGGGTCATGGCTCTTAGAAGAGCACCCAAAGTCCGGTTTACCACCTCGGTTTGCCCATCCGTTTGTGGGTGGTGGGACGTAGAGAACAAGAGCTTGGTGCCAAGGGCACCCCACAAACTTCTCCAAAAGTGGCTTAGGAACTTGGAGTCCCTATCACTTACAATGGTTTGACGCACACCATGCAATTTCAAGACATTGTCAATGAACAAGGAGGCAACATGTTGTGCATCATCACACTTCTTGCACGGAATGAAGTGCGCCATTTTGGAGAACCTATCCACGACAACATAAATGCTATCATGGCCCCCCCTAGACCGTGGTAATCCCATCACAAAATCCATTGATATATCAACCCACGGGCTAGTAGGCACGGGGAGAGGAGTATACAAACCATGGGGGTTAGCTTTAGATTTCGCATGCTTGCACTCAAGGCAATTTTTGCAAAGCTTTTCAACTTGGACCCCCATCTTTGGCCAATGGAATTGTTCCATGAGAATGGCCAAGGTCTTGTTTCTCCCAAAGTGTCCCATCAAGCCCCCACAATGAGCTTCACGAATCAACAATTCCCTCCAAGAGGACTCGGGAACACACACTTTACCATTTTTAAAGATATATCCATTAACCCATTGGTATTTTTCAACCCTTTCCCCCTTTTCAAGAGCTTCATGAATGCTCTTTAGCTTAGGGTCATGAGCATACATCAATTTAATGCTCTCAAAACCCATGAGCTTGGAGGCTAAGGTGGTGGCTAGAGCAAACTTTCTCGAAAGCGCATCCGCCACAACATTGTCCTTCCCTTTCTTGTATTGGATCACATAGGGAAAGGACTTAATGAATTCAACCCACTTGGCATGCCTCTTTTTGAGCTTCTCTTGGCCTCTTAGATGCTTGAGTGACTCATGGTCACTCTTGATTACAAATTCTCGAGGCCAAAGATAGTGTTGCCAATGGGCAAGGGCTCTCACAAGGGCATACAGCTCCTTGTCATATGTAGAATAATTCAAGGAGGCCCCTTTCAATTTCTCACTAAAGTAGGCGATGGGTTTGCTATCTTGCATTAAAACACCACCAATTCCCACCCCGAGGCATCACATTCAACCTCAAATGCCTTTCCGAAGTCAGGCAATTGCAATAGAGGGGCGGTACTCAACCTACTTTTCAACTCATGGAAGGCCTTCTCTTGAGGCTCTCCCCAAACAAAAGGTTGGTCTTTCTTCACCAATTCGGTGAGTGGAGCGGCAATGGAGCTAAAGTCCTTCACAAATCGCCTATAAAAGCTTGCGAGGCCATGAAGGCTCCTCACTTGAGTCACGGTAGTAGGAGTAGGCCAATCACGTATGGCCTCTACCTTAGACTCATCCACCTCCACTCCTTGGGCACTCACAACAAACCCAAGGAAGACTACCTTCTCAACACCAAAGGCACACTTTTTAAAATTAGCATAGAGCTTTTCGGCTCTCAACTTTTCAAGCACTAGCCTAAGGTGATCAACATGGTCGTCTATTGATTTCTATAGATCAATATATCGTCAAAATAGACGACCACAAACTTGTTGATGAATGGCTTTAGAACATGGTTCATTAGCCTCATGAAAGTGCTAGGTGCATTGGAGAGCCCAAAGGGCATCACCAACCATTCATAGAGACCAAATTTGGTCTTGAATGCGGTTTTCCATTCATCACCCGGTTTCATCCAGATTTGATGGTAGCCGGACCTAAGGTCAATTTTGCTAAACACACATGAACCACTCAATTCATCTAACATATCATCAAGTCGGGGAATAGGATGACGGTACTTTACCGTTATTTTGTTCACGGCCCGACAATCGACGCACATCCTCCAAGTGCCATCCTTTTTGGGAAAGGATCACGGGTACGGCACAAGGACTCAAGCTTTCCCTCACCAAGCCTTTAGTGAGCAATTCATCAACTTGCTTTTGCAATTCTCTTGTATCCTCCGGATTGCTCCTATAAGCCGGCTTGTTTGGGATTTGGGATCCCGGGACAAAATCTATTTGATGTTCAATGCCCCTCAAAGGAGGCAATCCATCCGGCATCTCATCCGGGAACATGTCCCCAAAATCCTTCAAGACATTCTCAAACACACTAGGCAAAGGGTTAGAAGATAACTCACAATTAGAGTTTAGGATCATACCTTTGTGCACTAGGCATATGAGAAATTTGGTGCCATCATTTCCTTTTAAGATCTCGCCCGGTTGCATCATGGCACAAATGCCACCGGTAGATGAAGAAGGTGGGATTGCCACCATGCTTTTGGACAAAGGTCTAGTCTCAATGATTGACTTGGCCTTTGCCACCTCCCTCAACTCCCTCATCCTAGTGTAGTCATCACTCACTTGTTTGGGAGTTAGGGGCTTCAACACAAATTTCCTCCCTTCATGTTGGAGCGTGTAAGTGTTGACACGCCCGTTATGAACCGCTTGTCGATCAAATTGCCAAGGCCTTCCAAAGAGAAGGTGGCAAGCTTGCATGGGCACAACATCGAACAAGTGTTCATCAACATAACTACCCATTTTGAACTTGATCATTGCTTGCTTCACTACCTTCAACTCCCCACATTCACTTAGCCATTGCAATCGATAGGGCTTGGGATGTTTCACGGTAGGCAATTTCAATTGGGTTATAAGAGATTGACTCACAACATTAGTACAACTCCCGGAGTCAATGATCATAGAGCACACAACATCGTTAACACGACACCTAGCACGGAATAAATTTTCTCTTTGCAAGGCTTCACCATCCTCCACAATCATAGCTCCTAAGCTCCTCCTCACAACTAGGAAAGTATGAGGTACCTCATCCTCCACCGTATCATCTTGATCATCCTCCTCTACTCCCTCATCTCCCTCTACTCCCTCATCTCCCTCCGGCTCACTCTCTTGCTCATAAACACTTTCACCAACAACAACCATGGTCCTTTTTGTAGGACACTCCTTAGAAAAATGTCCATACCCCTTGCATTTGTGACATTGAATGGAAGAAGAAGTAGGAGTATTCAATTGGGCTTTAGAATTACCTCCAACATTGGGTGTGTACTTCTCAAACGGCTTCTTCACATCTTTGCTAGCACTTGCTCCACTAGGGCCACTCGCATTTGTGAATCTTGCATTGGGAGTAGGATTTTTCCAATCCTTTTGCTTGTTCATGGAAGTAGAAGTGTTGCTCTTGTGACGGTTGGACTCTTCCTTGTCAAGCCATTGCTCGGCTTGGATAGCGGCATCAAGGACTTCTTGAAGTGAAAGATAAGCATGCAATCTCAATTGTGAAGCTATGCCATAGCTCAAACTATTCATGAAACGGATCACGGCTTGCTCCTCATCTTCGGTGTCCATATCCAAAGCCATTCGAGTTCTTTCAAACTCATCATAGTATTCATGCACCGTCTTGACACCTTGCTTCAACTCATAAAGTTTCTTGAGTTGTTCTTGACGATATCTAGGAGTGATGTACTTGATACTTATGATACCCTTCAAGTCATTCCAACCCACATTCACGGGGATTCCCGCTCTTCTCCTTGATCTCTTGACGGATTCCCACCAAGTAGATGCATAGGACTCAAAGGATGAAATAGCATAAGTACCCTTCTTGTCATCGGTCATGTCATTAGTGTCAAACAACCTTTCCATTTGTAGCACCCATTCGATATAAGCACTCGGATCACAATTCCCCTTAAAGATTGGGAGATTAAGCTTCACACTATTGAGGTTGGTGTTGTCACGACCCCCACGGAAAGGCTCCGGTTGGCCCCCATAGTGATCTTCATTCACACCATACTCCCTCCTCGCATTCCCTCCAACATATCCCATAGGTGGCCCTCGACCTCGGCCCCTACCACGATCCACATTTCGACCCCAATTCATACCTCTCCTTGGTTGAAAGTGATCATCAAACCCATACATATCATCACCATAGTCGGCTTCCTCCCCTTCTTGAGCTTCATCGACTTGCTCAACAGGTATGGGTCTTGGTAATGGGATGTTTCTTGGGGGATTATCCAAGATACGGGGAATGCCCGTTCGTTCAATTCTCTCTCGATCCTCCTTTACCCGTTGTTGATTGAGCAATTCAATGACATGGCTTACTTGTTCCGGGGTAAAGTTAGGAGTACTTGAGACTTCCACTTGGGCACTCGGGGCCCCTTTTTCGACTTGGACACTCGGGGTCCCTTTCTCCGAGGGGACATTAGAAGTCCCTTGCTCAACTAGAGCACTAGAGTTCACCCGCTCGAGGCTTTCAATCCTCAAGTGCATACTATCCAATTTGGCGAGGATAGTAGCAAGGGCACTCTTTGCAAAATCATCTCCTTCGGAAGACATTGTACCTACACAAGTAACAAACGTTAGAAAACAACCTCACACACTCCCTCACAAATTTTCACTCGGATCCCTCGTTTAGTGGTGATGGCTATTTCACTCTTGCTTGAACTCAAAGCTTCACGAAGTTGAATAGTAAACCTAAACTTAACCACTCGACTCAAAAGCCAAATGCACTCCCGGGTTAGTGGAGTTGATATGACTCTATCGGAACGTTAAGTTTTTTAAGTGCGGACTTGAGTCAAAAGAGACTACGAGTCTTCTTGGAATCCTAGTCTCCGGTCTAGGCTTGAGTGTTCCTATTAGCTTAGAAGGACTAGCACAACTCAAGTAGGTACGATTACTCAAGGAAGTACTAGTTAGAAGTAATGCGATCAAAGAAACAAGAAATCCTATGAAAAACTACCCGAAACCACGCCCAACAGAAGTAGGCGCCCCACCTGTTTGGACTAGGTGGTCCACCTGGTTCCTCTGCAGTGGAGAGTAGGCGGTCAGCCTACTCTAGTAGGCGCCCCGCCTCTATAAAATCCAGAGAGCACACAAAAAACAGGCGGTCCGCCCTACTGCAAGTTTCAGCACAGTTTCAAACACGATTTTCTTGGTTTTGCACCCAAAAATTCATCAATCCACACGTTGTTTTAGCAATTCAAAGGTACCCCAATGTTGTTTCAATCACAAAGAACCAACCCCAACAACTTTAATCAAACCCCAATCAAAAACAAGCAATTTACCATGTTCATCAACTTCAAGCTTAGGGTTTCAAATTTTCAAATTTTCAAGGGGTTTCAAATTTTCAATTCTTGTGTTTCTACTCAAAATTTGATGCTTAAGGTACCAAAAGAACGGGTTTCAAATAAGGAACAAACCCCAATAACAATCACTCAATGGGTCTATCAATCCAAGAATCCATGATCATATTTTTTTGTGTTTTCTTCTTTTCTTCAATAACAAACAAGAACCTAATATCGAAACCAACCTAGGCACGAAGAATCAAGGGTCGGGGGTTTGTAGAAACAAAACCCGAGCCTTGCTCTGACACCAAGATGATAAGGATCAAAATTAATACGCGGAAAGTAAAGGATAGAGAGCGAGACACAACTCGAACTCCCTACGAAGTAACCACGGAAAACTTGTTCCGTGATACCCTCGTATCGGTGTCAAGAAGGACCTACACTATGCAACCACCCTCGAGTCACACTCGGGACTCGCAAGTAGAATGATCGGGTTTTCGGTTCAAGACTCAACTAGGTTCCACTAGTGAATTCAAGCAACCAAGACAAAGGGTTCTCTAAACAAGAGATAGATTCTTTTCATCATTCATAAAATTCAAGGTAAGCTAAGGTTTGAAGAGGTTTGTGAAATATTTATAGACTTCACTTACATGTAATGAAAGCTCAAAAATACCCCTAAAGTGGGTTAAAACAATAAAGGCCTCATAGGGCTATAGTTGTCCAAAACTTAGCAAATAAACTAGGAATCCCGCAATCCTTCACAAAGTAGGCGCCCAGCCTACTTTAACTAGGCG
This sequence comes from Petunia secreta, assembly GCA_029990175.1. Lineage (NCBI taxonomy): Eukaryota > Viridiplantae > Streptophyta > Magnoliopsida > Solanales > Solanaceae > Petunia > Petunia secreta. Next base: position 65,403,757 of record JARKIP010000035.1, read on the forward strand.
CCCCGCCTGTTTCTTGGTTTGATGAAGGAGTAGAATAGGCGCCCCTGCTAGGCGTCCCTACTAGGCGGTCCGCCTGGAGCAAATTGGCCTGCAGAGGCGGTCGGCCGCCTGGAGCAAATCCAGAGAGCTGATCAAAACTAGGCGGTCGGCCTAGTTGAGTAGGCGGTCCGCCCATTCCAGTGGCCTCTTGAGTTGCTTCCAAACGTGCTCCGGATGTCTCTTCAAGTGGTCTAAGTGATCCACCATCCACGGCACTCAAAAGCATGATCTTCCGGCTACTCTCGGACCCTTCATCCATGTCTCTCCAAATCAAGTAAAGATGGGTGTCTTGGATCAACCTTGCTTGACTCCTAGTGTACGGCCTTGAGGTATGCCCCGCATCAATAATGTTTCACCCTTTGGCCATTCACCAAGAATGTCTTCTCCGAATCCGGGGCTCTCAATTCAACCGCTCCATGTGCGGTAACACAAACTACTTCAAACGGCCCCGACCATCTAGACTTCAACTTGCCCGGAAATAGCTTCAACCTCGAGTTAAACAACAACACCAGCTGCCCGGGCTCAAACTGACGACGCTCAATATGCTTGTCATGCCACTTCTTTGTCTGTTCCTTATACAATTTTGCATTTTCATAAGCTTGGAAACGGAATTCTTCAAGCTCATGCAATTGAAGCATTCTCTTCTCACCCGCCAAGGCCATGACAAGTGACAGGGCTTACCATAAACAAGCCTATATGGAGAAGTTCCAATAGGCGTTTTAAATGCAGTCCGATAGGCCCAGAGAGCATCATCTAACTTCATAGCCCAGTCCTTCGTCGAGGCATTCATAGTCTTCTCAAGGATTTGCTTGATCTCTCTATTAGACACTTCCACTTGGCCACTAGTTTGGGGATGATAAGCAGTTGCCACCTTGTGGCGAACCCCATACTTGGCCAACAATTTATTGAACAACCGGTTGCAAAAATGCGTACCTTCATCACTGATTATAGCCCGCGGTGTCCCAAAACGAGTAAAAATATTTTTCTTCAAGAATTTCACCACCACACTCGGATCATTTGTTGGAAGTGCCACAGCCTCCACCCATTTAGACACATAATCAACCGCCACGAGAATGTATTTATGGACCATGGAAGGTGGGAACGGACCCATAAATTCAATCCCCCAACAATCAAGCAGCTCAATCTCCAGAATATTGTTCAAAGGCATCTCGTGACGCCTAGAAATAGTACCCGTTCTTTGGCAAGGATCACACTGCTTAACCAAAGCATGAGCATCTTTAATCAACGTAGGCCAAAAGAAACCAGATTGAAGTACCTTTGCAGCTGTTCGATCTCCACCAAGATGGCCACCATAAGGAGAGGAATGGTAGCTCTGTAGAATCGGCTCAACTTCTTCCCTTGGAATGTATCTCCTAACTAGTTGGTCAGGGCCTATCTTGTACAAATAAGGCTCATCCCACACATAAAATCTGCTCTCATGAAGGAGTTTGCGCTTTTTCTCAGCTGTAGCGCCAGAGGATACATATTACTCACAATTAAGTTCACCATATCAGCATACCATGGCACCTCGGCTGCAGCTAAAGCAAAAAGCTACTCATCAAGGAATACCTCTTTAATCTCAGGCCCTTCATCTACATGATCTCTATTCTCCAGCCTTGACAAATGATCAGCTACTTGACTCTTAGTCCCCTTGCAATCTCGAATTTCAACATCAAACTCTTGCAATAGGAGAACCCATCGAATTAGCCTAGGCTTGGAATCCTTCTTCTCAAACAAATACCGGATTGCGGCATGATCAGTGTAGACAACAACACGAGTGCCAACCAAATAAGATCTGAATTTATCAAAAGCATACTACGGCTAGCAACTCCTTCTCAGTGGTGTAGTAGTTGGATTGGGCTGCATAAAGAGTCTTGCTTGCATAATAGATGGAGTGAAAGATTCTTCCAATTCTTTGGCCTAGAACAGCCCCAATAGCATTGTCACTCGCATCACACATCAATTCAAATGGCAAAGACCAGTCAGGAGCAATGATGATTGGTGCAGTCACCAACCTTTTCTTCAACTCTTCAAATGCCTTGAGACAAGCATCTTTAAACTCAAATTTCACATCTTTCTCCAACAACTTACACATGGGATTAGAAATTTTGGAGAAGTCCTTTATGAAACGCCTATAGAAACCTGCATGTCCCAAGAAACTACGCACCCCCTTAATAGAGATAGGTGGTGGTAATTTCTCAATAGCCTCAATCTTCGCTTTATCTACCTCGATCCTTATCTTTGACACCTTGTGCCCAAGTACTATGCCTTCTTGAACCATAAAGTGACATTTTTCCCAATTCAACACCAAATTTGTTTCTTCACAACGGCTCAGCACAGCATCTAAATTTTTCAAGCAATCATCAAAGGAATCACCAACCACTGAGAAATCATCCATGAACACCTCAACAAATTTTACCACCATGTCGGTGAAAATAGCCATCATGCACCGCTGAAAAGTCCCCGGGGCATTACATAACCCAAACGGCATCCTCCTAAATGCATAGGTGCCATATGGACAAATAAATGTAGTCTTCTCTTGATCTTCAGGAGCTATCACAATCTAATTGTAGCATGAATACCCATCCAAGAAACAATAATACTCATGCCCAGCAAGTCTATCCAGCATTTGATCAATAAAGGGAAGTGGGAGGTAGTCTTTCCTAGTGGCCTTGTTCAGCTTTCTATAATCAATGCAAATTCGCCACCCTATGACTGTCCTTGTAGGAATCAACTCATTTTGCTCATTCTTCACCACTGTCATGCCCCCTTTCTTTGGAACACATTGCACTGGACTCACCCACTTGCTGTCAGAGATAGGAAAAATAATACCAGCATCCAGCCACTTGATAATTTCTTTCTTTACCACCTCCTTCATGATTGGATTTAATCTCCTCTGCTGCTCTATAGATGGCTTATGGCCTTCTTCCAAAAGAATTTTGTGCATGCAGAAAGAAGGACTAATCCCTCTAATATCAGCAATGGTCCAGCCAATAGCTCTCTTGCGCTCTCGCAGCACTGTCAACACCTTTTCAACCTGCACATCAGACAACAAAGAAGAAAGGATCACGGACAAGGTATTACCCTCACCCAAATAAGCATAACACAAATGCGCAGGTAAAGGTTTGAGTTCAAGAGTAGGAGCCTTCTCAATAGACGGTTTAGCAGGAGTTAAGGTCAACGGTCTATCAAGCTCCTCAAATTTTTTCCATTCTGGGATGAATTTACTCTGCGTATTAAGAATCTCCACATATTCTTCAATGTCATGATCCTTCAGGATATCATCATCATCACATAAGAGTGCCCTCTCCAGAGAATCAACATTAGAGGCCAAGAATTACCTCTCATCAGCAGTCAACTCATCATCTACCACTTTTACCATGGACAACTCTTCATAATGGGAAGGAAGCTGGGTAGCTCTAAACACATTGAACACAACTTCTTCACCATTTACCTTCATAATCATCTTTCCAGCTCTAACTTTAATGACAGCATGAGTAGTAGCCAAAAATCCTCTTCCCAATATGAGAGGAACCTCAGGATCAGCTTCATAGTCAAGAATAATGAAGTCAACAGGCAATATAAACTGACCCACTTATACAAGCACATCCTCAATAATCCCCTCGGGTCATGTCAAAGATCTATCAGCCAGTTGCAGAGTCACAGTAGTTGGTCGTGTTTCACCCAGGCCTAGCTTCCTGAAAACTGATGAAGGCATTAAATTCACACTAGCACCCAAATCACACAAAGCTCATCCAACCTCATGTTCCCCAATTTTCAAGGGAATAGTAAAACTGCCAGGATCCTTCAATTTCTGAGGAAGCTTGCTTCTAACTCTAAAACTGTACTCCTCAGTGAGTGCAACTGTCTCGAATTCAGTCAGTCTTCTCTTGTTAGCAACAATATCCTTGATGTATTTAGCATATTTGGGAACATCCCGCAAAAGCTCCAGCAAAGGAATATTTACCTGAATCTGACTCAAGATCTCCAAAAATTTCTTGCATGCTGCATCAACTTTCCGCTTCTGAAGTCTCTGAGGGAAAGGTGGTGGTGGTCTAACAATAGCAGGCTCGGGCTGCTTTTCTATCACTTTCTCAGCTTCTTTCTCCACCTCTCTATCAGCATTAGGCTCTAACTCACCGATAGGCTTCCTTGGCTTTGGGGGAACTTCTTCTAGAGCTCTTCCATTCCTCAAAGTAACTGCTTGCACAAATTCCTTAGGATTTTTCTCTGTATCACTTGGCAAGGCACCCCGAGGTCTATTATTCTGTGCTCCAGCTAGTTGCCCCATTTGTCTCTCAAGATCTTTTTGAGCATTGCTCAAATCTTCTATTATTTGTGCCTGAGCTGCTGAATCATCCATGAGTTTTTGCTGCCCTGCAAGAATTTTCCTAAGCATATCCTCAACTGAATTAGACTGCTGTGGCTAAGTCTGCGACTGTGACCCCTGCTGTGGTGCATTTTGAAGATTTGGGGTCTCTCATTGCCATGTAGCTGCTCACGATTATCCCTCTAAGAAAAATTAGGGTGACTACGCCAATTGGTGTTATAGCTATTACCATATTGATTATGATTCTGACCCTGTGATCTGTTCTGATTACCCATATAATAAACTGACTCTGGGTTAGATGGACAGACGTTAGTGGCATGATCCTCTCCACAAACCTCACAAAAGACTTGAAGTTGTTGCACTGGAGCTGCTTGTTGTTAAGTCTGTGGCAGAGCTAGCTTGCTGATTTGATTGGAAATAGCATCCATTTTCGCCCTCAGCTCTGAAACTGCATCTAATTGAAGTGCCCCAGCAGATTTCTGTGCAGTAGCTCTACCAACTCCCTTCCAATCAGGATTGCTCTGGGAAAACTTGTCAAGTAAATCATAGATCTGGTCAAAATTTAAGGCCAGTACTTGGCCTCCTGCAGCAGCATCTACCACGATCTTAGTATGCGCATTCAACCCCTCAACAAAAGTATGTGCAATAACTTCATTGGATTGGTTGTGGTGTGGACAATATCTCAATAGAGCTTTAAATCGCTCTCAGGCTGAATACAAAGATTCTCCTTCTATCTGTCTGAAGGACATAATTTCACTCCTCAGCCGGGCTGTCTTGGCAGATGGATAAAATTTAGCCAAGAACTTCTTAGCCAAATCCTTCCAAGTTGTGATAGACCCAGGCTTTTCAGACTTTAACCACTTCCTTGCTGCCCCAATCAGTGAAAACGGGAACAATGTCAAGCGAACATAATCAGTAGGAACTCCCGTTGGTGTATAAGTATCACTGATCTCCAGGAAATTCTGAATGTATTGATGCGGATCTTCATGAAGTAATCCAACATATTGCCCAGTCACATGCAACAACTGAATCATGCCGGGCTTAATCTCAAAGTGCCCGGTGATAGCGGGCTTCACAATACTAGACGCTACTCCCCCCAGGCTGGGAAGAGCAACATCTCGCACTGCTACTACTTGTTCTTCTGTCATTTCAGTGGGTAAGGAAGCAAGTACAATTGCTAGTGCTTTTCGGTCTCTCGCTTCTCTTCTTACCCTTCTCAATGTCCTTTCAGGCTCGGGATCAAAAGGTGCGAGTGGTTCGTCCTTTCTATTCCTTTGCATGCAAAACCTGTTGCCTGAAACAGCATAAGAAACTCAACAAAAAATTAAACCTGAATAAATACTAAGTAATCGTTCAAAAAGAAATCAGACAATAATTAGTCCCGGGCAACGGCGCCAAAAACTTGTTGCTCCCAACGCACACGCAAGTATACGTGGTCGACAAGTAATAAAATGATAAGTAGAGTATCGTTCCCACGAGGACTATTCAGACTGACGCTTAACAAACAATTTCTAACAACTATTCAGGGATCTTTTCCAGTAGTGAGAGTTTTAGTAACTAAAGAGCAGTAATTAAAATGATGGAAATTTAGTCAAACAATGGTGCAAACTTTGGTTGTAAACAATATTAAGGAGACGGTCCAGGGTCAGAGTTACGAACAATCCAGTTGAGTTTTCCAATTGATTCCACTTCTTAAATCCCGGATTACTAACCAATAGAGAAAATGTACCCGTGAAAACCTTTCGATTCTTCACTGTCTATGCAGGCTACTTCAATCCCTATATGTCTATGGGTTGAATCACATGGACGCATTAACGAATTTTGTAATTAATTAAACTAGGTGAGCAAGTATATGTCTATCCTACTCACAAATTGGTTCCCTGATGCCCGGGTTCACAGACTAGTCCTACTCTTTCTTATTGCGTTAATAAATTCCCTCTTTCGAGTTCAATCTAAAAACCATAAGTAATGCATTATTATCGAGCTCTAACAATTATACAAGTGAAATCAAGAAAGAATAAGTAAACCGTTATGGGATTCAATTAATGGGAATCAATCTTCAAACATCAACTTTCATGAAATACTCTAACCCTAGAACATAAGAATTAGCCACGCATATTCATAATCACAAGGCAATGAATTGATGAAATAATGATGTAGATGATTAAATAGATGAAAGAATAGGAATTAAACCCGTGTTCAATGAAGTATGGTGCTCTCAAATTGCTCCAAAATCTGATCTCTCATGAAAAACTAAGTAAAAGAGTATTTATAGGGTTTACAAAGGCCTAGTAATAAGTTACACCTAAGCCTAGACGAAATAGGAAGTCCAAAAACGCTCTAGGGGCGCTGTAGCTGGCGCCCCCCGCCCCCGAACGCACGCACACAAGCAGTTTGCGTCGAAATTAGGGCGCCTTGGCCCCGCCCCGTGCTGAAAAAAGTGCCAGAAGCTGAGCGCCATAGCTAGCACGGCGCGCCACATACCGCGCCAAGCATATTTTGCCTTGCCTTGCTCCACAGCTCGCGTCGTGTCATGCCTTCGTGTGCTTGATCCAATCCTCAATCAAAATCTGATTTTTTCTTGCTCGATCATGCTCTTTAAAGCTCTAATTGCACTTCATAACGACCTACACACATACGACACAATATCAGTGCAAAATCACATTCATTAACTAGAAAACTGACGAATAAAATACTCAAACGTGAGGAAATATTAAGGAAATATAGGCATAAAATGCCAAACATCACCTGGTTTACCAGGCTGGGCGCCTACTTCGCTGAATGTCAAGACGGGACACCTCATTAAATTGCTATGTTTTGACTATTATAGCCCTACGTGGCCTTTGTTTATTTAACCCACTTTGGGGGTATTTTAGGAGTTTCATTATGTATAAGTGAAGTCTATAAATACTTCACTTAGCTTTTTCAAACCTTAGCGTACCTTGAATATTGTTGAATGACGAATAGAGTTGAACTCTTGTTATGAAGAAACCCCTTTTGGTTGGCTTGAATTCACTAGCGGATCCTAGTTGATTATCGAACCAACACCTGATCATTCTACTTGCGAGTCCCGGGTGCGACTCGAGGGTGGTTGCATAGTGTAGGTCCTTCTTGACGCCGATACAAGGGTATCTCGGAACGAGTTCTCCGAGGTTACCTTGTAGGGAGTTCGAGATGTGTCTCGCTCTCCTATCGTTCTTTTTGTCTTTTTATTTTGATCCTTATCATCTTGGTATCGGAGCAAAGCTCGGATTTTATTTCTACAAACCACCGACCCTTGATTCTTCGTGCCTAGGTTAGTTTCTACTATAGGTTCTTGTTTGATTGTTGAAGAAAAGAAGAAAAACACAAAAAAAAAAAAAAAAAAAATAGAAAAAGTTGAAAAAAACCCAAAAATATTTGATCATGAGTTCTTGGTTTGTTGAACCCGTTGTGTGAATGTTATTGGGGTTTGTTCCTTATTGTAAACCCGTTCTTTTGGTACCCTAAACACAAGATTTGAAGTTGAAATACAAGATTTGAAACCCTTTGAAAATTTGAAACCCTAAGCTTGAAATTGATGAACATGGTGGATTGCTTGTTTTTTATTGGATTTTGATGAAGGTTATTAGGGTTCGATCATTGTGATTGAAACAACATTTGGGTACCTTTGAATTGCTAAAACAACGTGTGATTTGTTGGATTTTTGGGTGCCAAAGGCAAGAAAAACGACATTGAACTGTTCTGGAATTTGCAGTAGGCGGACCGCCCAAATAGTAGGCGGGGGCGCCTACCCAACTCTCTGATTCTCAGAGGCGGGGCACCTACTTCCCTCTGCTGAGAACCAGGCGGACCGCCCACTCTGGGTAGGTGGGGCGCCTGTTTTCCTGAGTTGGTGTTTCGGGTAGTTTTTCGTAGGATCTCTTGTTTCTTTGATTGCATTACATCTAGCTAGTACTTCTTTGAGCAATCTTTTCTACTTGAATTGTGCTAGCCCTTCTAAGCTAATAGAAATCTCAAGGCTAGACCGGAGAGTAGAATTCGAAAAAGACTCGTAGTCTCATTTGGCTCAAGTCCGCACTTAAAGAGCTTATCGTTCCAATAGAGTCATATCAACTCCACTCACTCCGGAGTGCATTTGGCTTCTGAGTTGAGTGATTAAGTTGAGGTTTGTTACTCAACTTACTAAAGCTTTGGATTCAAGCTAGAGTGAAATATCCACCACCACTAAACGAGTGAACCTAGTGAAACACTTGTGAGGGAGTGAGTGAGGTTGTTTTGCTAATATTTGTTTCTTGTGTAGGTACAATGTCCACCGAAGGAGATGATTTTTCTAAGAGTGCCCTTGCTACTATCCTTGCCAAATTGGATAGTATGAGCTTGAGGATTGAAAGCCTTGAGAGGGTGACATCAAGTGCCCTAGTTGAGCAAGGGACTTCCAATGTCCAATCGGAGAAAAGGACCCCGAGTGTCCAAGTTGAGAAAAAGGGCCCCGAGTGCCCAAGCTGAAGCCGTTGAGGGCACAAGTAGTTCGACCTTTACCCCGGAACAAGTTGTTGAGTTGCTTAATCGACAACAACGGGTAAGGGAGGATCGTGATCGAATTGACCAATTGTTGGGCAATACCCAACGAGTGACTATTCCTAACCTTATGGGCAATCCCCAAAGGAATGCTTCACTTCCCGGACCAATCCTAAATGTTCAACCTCTTGAGCAAGTTGCACAAGCTCAAGAAGGGGAGGAGGATGATTATGGTGATGGTGGGTATGATGCTCATTATCAATTTAGGGGTCGGAATATAGATAGGGGTAGAGGCCGAGGTCGAGGGCCGCCCAATGGGTATTTTGGAGAGAATTCTAGGAGGGATCTTGGTGGTTATGGAGATCACTTTGGAGGCCAACCGGAGCCTTTCCAAGGGGGTCGTGACAACAACAATCTTAATAGTGTGAAGCTCACTATTCCTTCTTTCAAAGGAATTAGTGACCCGGTGGAATACATTGATTGGAAGTTGTCTATGGAGCGGATATTTGACACCAATGATATGCTTGAAGTGAAGAAGACCAAGTATGCAATATCTTCCTTTGAATCTTTTGCTTCTACTTGGTGGGAGTCGGTAAAGAGGAATAGTAGGAGGACAGAAATGGCTATCAATCTTACTTGGGAAGAGTTGATCCGTGTGATGGATGAGAAGTACTTGACTAAAAAATACCGAGTGGACCAACAAAAGCGTCTCTATGAGTTGAAGCAAGGTTACAAGTCGGTTGGGGAGTACTTCAATGAATTTGAACAAGTCCGGATGAACCTAGGCTTGGATGAGGAAGATAATGAAATGGCCATGATTCGATTTAAGGGAGGCTTGAACCGAGACATAGCTTCACTATTGAAGTTTCACAAGTACGATGATCACTACAAGCTATGTGAAGATGCGGTTGAAGCTGAGAAATGGCTTAAAGAGGAGAAATCCCTTTGCTACAAGAGTAGTACTACTACTCCCATGAACAAGCCAAAGGAGTGGAAGACTCCTACAACAAATGCCAAATTCCTAAATCCAAGTGGTGCAAGTGCTAGCAAGGATGTGAAGAAGCCTTATGAGAAGTCTACACAACATGTGGGAGGTAACTCTAGAACTCACTTGAGCAATCCTATCTCTACTTCTACTTAATGCTTTAAGTGTAAGGATTATAGACATATCTCCAAAGATTGCCCTACCCGGAAAATAATGGTTCTTGTGGGTGACTTGGTGTATGAACAAGATAGTGAACCCCAAGAAGAAGAGGGAGTAGAGGGTGATGAGGAGGTTGATGATGAGGAGGTTGCAATGGAGGATGATGATGATGCCCATGCCTTCCTTGTTGTGAGGAGGAGTTTAGGAGCCATGTTTGTGGAGGATAGTGAGATTTTGCAAAGAGAGAATCTCTTCCATTCTAAATGCCGTGTCATGGGTCTTATTTGTTCCATGATTATTGACTCGGGAAGTTGTGCCAATGTCATTAGCCAAACACTAGTTTCCCAATTGAAGATACCCACCTTGAAACACCTAAGTCATTACCGCTTGCAATGGCTCAGTGAGTGTGGTGAATTGAAGATGGTAAAGCAAGTCATGATCAAGTTCAAGATATGGAACTATGTGGATGAACACATGTTTGATGTTGTGCCTATGCAAGCATGCCACCTTCTATTTGGAAGGCCATGGCAATTTGATAGACATGTGGTTCATGATGGCCGTGCTAACACCTATACGGTTAAGCATGAGGGAAAAAAGTTGTGCTTAAACCCTTAACTCCCAAGCAAGTGAGTGATGATTACAAGCGGTTGAGGGAGTTAAGAGAGGCGGCCAAGGCTAAGTCGGTTGTTGAGACTAGCCCTTTGTCCAAAAGCTTGGTGGCAATCCCACCATCTTCTACCGGTAGCATATGTGCCATGATCCAACCGGGCGAGATCTTGAGAGGAAATAATGGCAACAAACTACTCATATGCCAAGTGCACAAACGTATGATTCTTACATCCGATCTTGATTTTTCTACTAACCCTTTGCCTAGTGTTTTTGAGAATGTTTTGAAGGATTTTGGGGACATGTTCCCGGAAGAGATGCCGGATGGATTACCTCCTTTAAGGGGTATTGAGCACCAAATCGACTTCGTCCCGGGTTCTCAAATCCCAAACAAACTGGCTTATAGGAGCAATCCGGAGGACACAAGAGAATTGCAAAGGCAAGTTGATGAATTGCTCACTAAAGGCTTGGTGAGGGAAAGCTTGAGTCCTTGCGTCGTACCGGTGATCCTTGTTCCCAAAAAGGATGGCATTTTGAGGATGTGTGTTGATTGTCGGGCCGTGAACAAAATAACGGTAAAGTATCGACGTCCCATACCTCGACTTGATGATATGTTAGATGAATTTAGTGGTTCATGTGTCTTTACCAAAATAGACCTTAGGTCCGGCTACCATCAAATCCGGATGAAACCTGGGGATGAATGGAAAACCGCATTCAAAACCAAGTTTGGTCTATATGAATGGTTGGTGATGCCCTTTGGCCTCTGCAACGCACCTAGTACTTTCATGAGGCTAATGAACCATGTTCTAAAGCCATTCATCAACAAGTTTGTGGTCGTCTACTTTGACGATAAATTGATCTATAGCAAATCAATAGACGATCATGTTGATCACCTAAGGCAAGTGCTTGAAGTGTTGAGAGCCGAAATGCTCTATGCTAATTTTAAAATATGTGCCTTTGGTGTTGAGAAGGTAGTCTTCCTTGGGTTTGTTGTGAGTGCCCAATGAGTGGAGGTGGATGAGTCTAAGGTAGAGGCCATTCGTGATTGGCCTACCCCTACTACCGTGACTCAAGTGAGGAGCTTTCATGGTCTTGCTAGTTTTTATAGATGATTTGTGAAAGACTTTAGCTCCATTGCCGCTCCACTCGCCGAATTGGTGAAGAAAGACAAGCCTTTTGTTTGGGGAAAGCCTCAAGAGAAGGCCTTCCAAGAATTGAAAAGTAGGTTGAGTACCGCCCCTCTATTGCAATTACCCGACTTCGGAAAGGCATTTGAGGTTGAATATGATGCCTCAGGGGTGGGAATTGGTGGTGTTTTAATGCAAGATGGAAAACCCATAGCCTACTTTAGTGAGAAATTGAAGGGTGCCTCCTTGAACTACTCTACGTATGACAAGGAGTTGTACACCCTAGTGAGAGCTCTTGCTCATTGGCAACACTACATTTGGCCTAGAGAATTTGTGATCAAGAGTGACCATGAGTCACTCAAACATCTTAGGGGCCAAGAGAAATTGAACAAACGTCATGCCAAGTGGGTAGAGTTCATTGAGTCTTTTCCCTATGTTATCCAATACAAGAAAGGGAAAGACAATGTTGTGGCGGATGCACTTTCTCGGAAGTTTGCTCTAGCCACCACCCTTGCCTCCAAGCTCATGGGTTTTGAGAGCATTAAATTGATGTATGCTCAAGACCCTAAGCTAAAGAGTATTCACGAGGCTTTTGAAAAGGGGGAAAGGGTTGAAAAATGCAAATGGGTTAATGGATACATCTTTAAAAATGGTAAAGCGTGTGTTCCCGAGTCTTCTTGGAGGGAATTGTTGATTTGTGAAGCTCATTGTGCAGGCTTGATGGGACACTTTAGGAGGAACAAAACTTTGGCCATTCTGATGGAACAATTTCATTGGCCAAAATGGGGGTTCAAGTTTAAAAGCTTTGCAAAAATTTCCTTGAGTGCAAGCATGCGAAATCTAAAGCTAACCCCCATGGTTTGTACACTCCTCTCCCCGTACCTACTAGTCCGTGGGTCGATATATCGATGGATTATGTGATGGGCTTGCCAAGGACTAGGGGGACCATGATAGCATTTATGTTGTCGTGGATAGGTTCTCCAAAATGGCTCACTTCATCCCATGTAAAAAGTGTGATGATGCACAACATGTCGCTTCATTGTTCACTGAAAATGTATTAAAGTTGCATGGTGTGCCTCAAACCATAGTGAGTGATAGGGACACCAAGTTCCTAAGCCATTTTTGGAGGAGCTTGTGGGGTGCTCTTGGCACCAAGCTCTTGTTTTCTACGTCCCACCACCCACAAATGGATGGACAAACCGAGGTGGTAAATCGGACTTTGGGTGCTCTTCTTAGAGCTATGACCCGAGGTAAGGCCGGGACGTTGGTTGATAAATTACCTCTTATAGAGTTTGCCTATAATCGTACTTTGCATAGCTTGATTGGCATGACTCCATTTAAATGTGTTTATGGTTTTAATCCCTTGATTCCCCTTAATCTAACCCCTTTGCCAAGGGAAATGGTTGCTAATTTTGAAAGGAAAAGCTGAGCAAAGGCTATGATTGAGCTCCATGCTAAAGCCAAGAAGAACTTGGAGGAAACCTATGCTAAGGTTGCCTCCAAGAAGAACAAGGGAAGGAAGAAGCTTGAGCTCAAAAAGGGAGATTGGGTGTGGGTGCACTTCCGCAAAGAAAGGTTTCCAAACAACGCCTATGTGATTGATTTACCCGGTAAGTACAATGTGTCAAATACTTTTAATGTGACTGACTTGACCCCTTTTGATGTAGGGGATGGTGATGCCGCAGGAGGAAGCCATGGTTTCGAGGACGAAACCTTCCCAAGAAGGGGAGGATGATGCGGGGCATACTACCTCAAGGCCGTTCACTAGGAGTCAAGCTAAGTTGATTCAAGACACCCGTCTTCACTTGACTTGGAGGGACGAGGAAGAAGGCTCCGAGAGTGGTTTGAAGCTCATGAACTGGAGTGCCATGGATGGAGGATCGCCTAGGCTACTTGGAGAGGCATCCGGGGCATGTTTCGAGGCAAAACAAGGAGCCACAGGATGAGGCGGACTGCCCACTCTACCAGGCGGACCGCCCCCTCAACTCTCTGAAGTTTGAGGAGGCTCAGTCGGCGGGGCGCCTCTTTACAAAGGCACGGGGCGCCTACTTAGGGCGCCTGGTTTACCAGGCTGGGCGCCTACTTCGCTCAATGTCAAGACGGGACACCTCATTAAATTGCTATGTTTTGACGATTATAGCCCTACGTGACCTTTGTTTATTTAACCTACTTTGGGGGGGGGGGGGTATTTTAGGAGTTTCATTATGTATGTGTGAAGTCTATAAATACTTCACTTAGCTTGTTCAAACCTTAGCTTACCTTGAATATTGTTGAATGATGAATAGTGTTGAACTCTTGTTATGAAGAAACCCCTTTTGGTTGGCTTGAATTCACTAGCGGATCCTAGTTGATTATCAAACCAACACCCGATCATTCTACTTGTGAGTCCCAGGTGTGACTCGAGGGTGGGTGCATAGCGTAGGTCCTTCTTAACGCCGATACGAGGGTATCTCAGAACGAGTTTTCCGGGGTTACCTTGTAGGGAGTTCGATACGTGTCTCGCTCTCCTATCGTTCTTTTTGTCTTTTGATTTTGATCCTTATCACTTTATTTGTAAGTTTCTCATTGCATAAAAGCTTAAAGCCTTGGCTATTTTCAATACTTGCAAAGACCTTTTCTACAAGTTGCTCTTTTCACTATAGCTTGAAGTCTTGGCTATTGCCAATGCTATAGAGACTTTCCCTGCAAGTTGCCCCTTCCAGTAGACCTTAAAGTCTTGCCTATTACCAAGAGTTGTGGAGACTTTCTCTGTAAGGTGCTCTTTTCACCAGGCATGAGTTTGTTTAGTAATGTATTGCCTATCATGTATGAGTTTGTTTATTGTTTAGTAGTAGTTACTATATTTTCTATTTCTCTTTGTCTTTGTCCTGTTGACTTTACACATTGGTGATTGTACAAGAATTTTTCTGCATTACTAATTGTGAGTTTATTATGGCAAGTCGTAATATATGTTCCTTTATCTTTACTTGTTGTTTGGTTACCATACGATTTTTAAATTTTGTTTATCGAATAAGTATAGTTTATTTTTTGTTCTCATAGGAAGGAGATCAAAATTTTAATTTTGAGCATTGGTTTTATGCGAAGGTTGTTGGGGTTGTGACGTAAAGTATAGTAGGTTGGTTAGTGCATTTTTTACGGAGCGTCATATGATGCTGCTGAAAGGTGAAGTTTTTAGAAAGTACCCCAAGCAGAGCAAGTAGTAAGAATTGTTGACATGACTTTTAGTAACTAGTGGATTATTTTCTTTCCTTTTTTATTTTCATTTTTCATAATTAAGTTTTATATTTAATTTGTGCAGCGTAGATTGTGGTGCTTATGCGGTAAAATTTGCTGACATGCTAATGAGTGAGAAGGAGGTTTCAAGGTATAGGCTTACCCAGCTTTGGCAATATCGACTTGATTTGGCTGCCAATTTCTGGTGTCATGCGAACTCCAAGACAACTCCCGAGTATGAGACCCCTCCAGAGATGATAAGAGATGGTTATCATGAATATAATAATTTGTCATGTGAATGAGAACTTGGCGTACAATTTATTGCTGGAAGAAACAACTGAACTAATGGTATAATTTTGATGTTTGGCATTTATGCCTATAATTCCTTAATATTTCCTCACGTTTGGATACTTTATTCGCAGGTTTTCTAGTTAATGAATGTCATTTTGCACTGATTTTGTGTCGTATGATGGTAGGTTGTTATGAAGTGCAATTGGAGCTTTAAAAAGCATGATCGAGCAAGAAAATATTGGAATTTGATTGAGGATTGGATCGAGCACACGAAGGCACGACACGAAGCGAGCTGCGGAGCAAGGAAAAGCAGAAAAATGCCTGGCGCGTTGCTAGGTGCGCCGCGCCCCTATGGCGCCCAGCTTCTGGCGCGTTTTTCAGCGCGGGGCGTGGCCATTGCGCGTGGATTTCGATGGGATCTGCATAGTTGTGCGCGTTCCGGGCCACGGAGCGCCAGCTACAGCGCCCTTGGAGCATTTTTGGACTTCCTACTTCGTCTAGGCTTAGGCGTAACTTATTACTAGGCCTTTGTAAACACTATAAATACTCTTTTACTTAGTTTTTGAAAGGAGTTCAGACTTTGGAGCAACTTGAGAGCACCATACTTCATTGAACAAGGGTTTAATTCCTATTCTTTCATCTATTAATCTATTACATCATTATTTCATCAATTCATTGCCTTGTGATTATGAGTATGCGTGGCTAAATCCTACGTTCTAGGGTTAGAGTATTTCATGAAAGTTGATATTTGAAGATTGATTTCCATTAATTGAATTCCATAACGGGTTACTTATTCTTTCTTGATTTCACTTGTGTAATTATTAGAGCTCGATAATTATGCATTATCTATGGTTTTTAGATTGAACTCGAAAGAGGGAATTTATGAACGCAATAAGAAAGAGTAGCGCTAGTTTGTGAACCCGGGCATCGGGGAACCAATTTGTGAGTAGGATAGACATATACTTGCTCGCCTAGCTTAACTAATTACAGAATTCATTAATGCGTGCACGGGATTCAACCCATAGACATATAGGGATTGGAGTAGCCTGCATAGACCGTGAAGAATCGAAAGGTTTTCACGGGTACATTTAATCTGTTAGTTAGTAATCCGGGATTTGAGAAGTGGAACCGAGCTCTTCCTCCGCCTCGGATTCTAAAAGATCACTCCAAGCCGGGCCTTCATCGAGCAAAGCAAAGGGCAAGGCACCGGCCAAGCCCAAGGCCAAGCCAAAGGCCAAGGCTAGAGTTCCTAAAGATGCGGTGCCTATCCCAAGGTTCGGTGGTAAGACGAGGTTCGGCCTCTCTTTTGTGAAGAAGGGTGAATGCCAAGCTTGGTACAAAAGTGTGAGGCTTGCGGGATATATTCCCGAGCAAGCCATTGATAAGAGGAGATTGATGCAAAAGTGTCGAGGTGTGGGTGATTCCATTCATGCCTTGCATTGGGACTCGGTATTTGAGAGTCCGGGCCCTGCTAACCTCGACCTAGTACAGGAGCTCTATGCAAATTGGGACCCAGATGAAGCATGGAAAGATGATGATATGGTCTCTATTCGGGATGAGAAGGTGAGATTGGATCACACAACATTGAACACTTTCCTGGGGGTAGAGGACCCAGATTATGAAGAGCTGAAGGACTTTATTAAGAGGCCTGATTACAAGGCCATGCAAGAGACATTGTGTGGTGAGAGCTCCACTCATAGGTGGGAGCGAACTGAGACAGGAAGACACAAACACATGTTCTTTTCGCAGTTTTTGAAGACAGCTCGAGTGTGGATGAGGTTGATCAATACACGCATCCTGCCTTCGTCTCATCATTCCGAGGTCACCAAGACCCGGGCGTGCATGATTTATTTTTTCATGACCGGGAGGCCGGTTAACATTGGCTACTACATGCTGAGGGTTATGAGAGAGCAAAGGAAGTCGAAGACATGTAGCCGATTGTATTTTGGGAACATTCTTACCCGGTATCTGGAGCAGGCTGGAGTCTCAGTTGATGAGGTCGGGGATCGCATTGTCCCCGACATTGAGAAGCCTTTTGATATCACAGCGGTGAAGAGTGTGACCACTACTGCACCAGTGCGACTGACGGCAGACGAGTGGCGGGACACAGACGCCAACTTGTCCGCACGTCTGTACTTGATGATGGAGCACATGGCCCGGCAGGCTGGCATGGATATGGCTGCACTTGATCCCACAGTGCCTTTATTGGAGTCTTCGAGATGCCTGTTGGGTATGACTCAGGCAGTGGTGCTGCCCCCGGAGGAGGATGAGAACACTGATTCAGACATCGTTGACCGTGATCCGGACGATGAGTCTGTGGAGACAGATGCTGAGGGAGGTGCAACAGATGTGGAGGAGGAGGATTAGGACTGCATTCCAGCGCACCACCCATTGCAGGCCGACTGGCCTTCAGGGAAGTTTCCTTTACTCTTGCACTTTCTTCTTTGTCGCACTGAGGACACTGCTTGTTTTAAGTGTGGGGTGGGGGAACTCCCCTTTATTTTTGAGGTTAGGGATGCATGTACCGTTAGGATTTTCTTTTGTCACTTGACTTTATTTTTATTTGTTTCTTGCTTTAATATATGAAAAAAATTAGAAAACCAATGAAAAATTTTCAAAAAGATTTTCCTTTTAGTCTTTATTAGTGGTACATGTCATCCACCCCGTGGTTTTTCTTATGGCCTCGATTCTTTTCCACGGGGAGGCCTTTGAACCGGGTAGTTTTTATTTTTAGGATTAGAGTAGTTAGTATAGGTGACCCTAGACGAAAGAAATAGGTAGAATGCTAGGTGCCTTTGATTTGTTTGATACCGGTGGACTTGAACTTGTTGCATGTGCTATTTGTGGTGTCCTTTGGTTTTAAATTGAGATGCATGCCTAGAGGAAAAAATGGAACGACCCCCTTGAGATGCTTGAGTCTACTCGCTTGACTTTGTTGTGAACCTTTGTGCATTAGTGCTTAATTTTCCACAAGTTGCACTCTATTTGCTTGATTGAGAGTTGTGATGGAGCCTTTTTGTGTGGATCGTGTGCAATGTGTGTTGTGAGGCATATTTTATTTGTACTCCATGTTTGTATATTGGTGTCTAGAACTTGCCCCGTGTGTGTGCAAAGCGAAATCCTAGGTTTGCTCTAGTCGGAAAGTGATACAGGTCTTCTCTTGATTTGCCTACCCTTTTGTATACACCTTGGACTTGATTGTTGTGATCTCTTTGACCTCTTGTTGGCACCCACACCGCAAGCCTACCCACTTGTTCTAAATTTCCTTCTTTTTGCCCTTTACTCCTTATGCACTTTAATCGATTTATGTTATATTATTGTGGAGTTTGTGGTTGAAATATTGGGAGGTTTTTGAGTGGAACCAATGAGGGAAATATTTGATAAAATTGTGAAGTAGTTGAAGAAGCATTGGCAAGGTTTGGAAAGAAGTGAATAGAAATAAAAAACAAAACAAAGAAAAAAAATTGAAGGAAAAAATTGAAAAATTGGAAAAAAGAGAAAAGAAAAGAATATCCATCCTTGCTAGTGTTATGCTTAAAAGAAAGAAAAATTGCTACTTGTTGAAAAGGTGTGTGTAAAAGTTGTGATTGGGTGGCTTTGATGAGACTTGTGCTTAATTTGTATTGTGATGTATTAAAGTACTTAGGGAGGTAGTCAGTATTATCCATATGTATCCTACCAGCACCTTAGCCTACATTAGTGGAGTCCTACACTACGGGCAAGCCTATGGTACATCGTGTGTGACATGGGAACTTTTCGTGAGAGTGAGCGAATTCTTTCTATGCTATTGTCCCCGTTCTATTCTTGATATTCATTGTTGTGTGTGATATTTGGGGGACACTCTCTTGCTTCATTATTGGTGAGGGCACACGGTTTACATGAGATAGGTGAAGTTGTGGCTTCTTGGTTCAGTAGATAGGTGTGACTTTGTGGGAGCATGGTTGCAATGAGTCGAGTTTGTGCATTTGAGTTGTCTTGGGGTGGCTGTTCTCATGTTTTGATGTTTGATATATTATTGGCATGTTTGTTGGGCCCATAGTAGTCATGTGTGCACTCGTTCAATGGTCGGTATCAACCATAGTCATATGCAGACCTGTTCTACCTAGGTTGGGAAGTTATTGGTAATTGCTCGAGGGCGAGCAAAGGTTCAAGTGTGGGGTGGTGATGTTTGGCATTTTATGCCTATAATTCCTTAATATTTCCTCACATTTGGATACTTTATTCGCACGCTTTCTAGTTAATGAATGTGATTTTGCACTCGATTTTGTGTCGTATGATGGTAAGTTGTTATGAAGTACAATTGGAGCTTTAAAGAGCATGATCGAGCAAGAAAAGGTTGGAATTTGATTGAGGATTGGATCGAGCACACGAAGGCACGACACGAAGCGAGCTGCGGAGCAGGGAAAAGCAGAAAAATGCCTGGCGCGTTGCTAGGCACGCCGCGCCCCTATGGCGCCCAGCTTCTGGCGGTTTTTCAGCGCGGGGCGTGGCCATTGCGCGTGGATTTCGACGGGATCTGCATAGTTGTGCGCGTTTCGAGGCGCGGGGCGCCAGCTACAGCGCTCCTGAAGCGTTTTTGGACTTCCTACTTCGTCTAGGCTTAGGCGTAACTTATTACTAGGCCTTTGTAAATACTATAAATACTGTTTTACTTTGTTTTTGAAAGGAGTTCAGACTTTGGAGCAACTTGAGAGCACCATACTTCATTGAACAAGGGTTTAATTCCTATTCTTTCATCTATTAATCTATTACATCATTATTTCATCAATTCATTGCCTTGTGATTATGAGTATGCGTGGCTAAATCTTACGTTCTAGGGTTAGAGTATTTCATGAAAGTTGATGTTTGAAGATTGATTTCCATTAATTGAATTCCATAACGGGTTACTTATTCTTTCTTGATTTCACTTGTGTAATTATTAGATCTGGATAATTATGCATTATCTATGGTTTTTAGATTGAACTCGAAAGAGGGAATTATAAACGCAATAAGAAAGAGTAGGGCTAGTTTGTGAACCCGGGCATTGGGGAACCAATTTGTGAGTAGGATAGACATATACTTGCTCGCCTAGCTTAACTAATTACAGAATTCGTTAATGCGTGCACATGATTCAACCCATAGACATATAGGGATTGGAGTAGCCTGCATAGACCGTGAAGAATCGAAAGGTTTTCACGTGTACATTTAATCTGTTAGTTAGTAATCCTGGATTTGAGAAGTGGAATCAATTGGAAAACTCAACTGGATTGTTCGTAACTCTAACCCTGGACCGTCTCCTTAATATTGTTTACCACCAAAGTTTGCACCATTGTTTGACTGAATTTCCACCATTTACATTATTGTTCTTTAGTTAATAAAAACTCTCACTATTGGAAAAAGATCCCTGAATAGTAGTTAGAAATTATTTGTTAAGCGTCAGTCTGAATAGTCCTCGTGGGAACGATACTCTACTTATTATTTTCTTAGTTGTCGACCACGTATAGTTCCGTGTGCGTTGGGAGCAACAAATGTTTAATCCTATAACTTTTAATATCTTGATTAATGAATTTTGTCTCGTTTTATATGTATGATTTATTTAATTATTTGTTAGTGCTGCAGAATACCCGTTTTTGCTCTTTCATTCACTTAGTCTATTCTGCATTTGTATTTTTCAAAGCATAAAAATGTCATTTAGTTGGTAAGGAAGTGGTTGAATACAAATGTTGATTTTGTCAAGACTTCAAGGAAAAATAGATGAGTGAAGAAGGGGAAGGGTGTTGGGGTGAGGATAGTATTACGCTTTTTCCATGTTTCGCAGTCGCAGTTGGAGTTGCAATTAAAGTGTTCAAGGGCAAACGTTGCGCTGCCAACACTTGACGAGATGTTGGCTTGGTGAAGGGGGGAGGGGGTCGAGGAAAATGTTGTCTGTTTTCCAAGAACTCAAGGCAATTGTTGGATTTTGAAAAGGTAGGGTTCGAGGGAAAATGTTACCCTGCCAAGACTTCATCAAGACACTTTAGCCTGGAAAAGGGGGAAAGGATTGAGGAAAGTATTGGCCGCTTGCCAAGAGGTCGAGGCTAAGTAGTTATGAGTTGTTACGAGTTTCAGTAGGTTAATATAAAGTGAAACACAATTTTTTTTAGGACATAAATTTCATTAATAGTGCAAATAATAACTACTGTTAACAATTTAAGTTCAAGTTCATAAGAGTAACTAAAGTAAATTATCGTGTAACTTTCTTCTTGTAAAGTCAATCAATTTCCCTTTTTGTTGACACAACATAATGCTACGGTTTGCTTCATTCACAACGAATTCCCTTGTGCTGGCGGTTTTGCTGTTATTTGATGACGGGTTATTACTTTTAACAAGTTCTACTATGAAATGGGATTTTATGAAATTCTTATAATTCTTCAGCAAATACATGCAAGTGATAACTTTTTGATTGTTTGCTATGATCATGCCCTTGCACGTTTTCATATTGGTATCAAACCATATCTTTGCTTCACTCTCATCACTGTTGATACTTAGAGCATTAAAAATTTCTTTCTCAAATGCCTGGCAGGCAATACCATCTTTCACAAGTATCAATGTCATGGTTCATATATTTATTGCTTGCATCCCATTTTCCGTTGTAAGTGATGTGTATGAAATTTGTTTCCATAGTACTAATCCTGCACATAATGAAGACGAACGATATGCTCAGACTTTGATGGATAGATCACCAAGATAGAAGTAGGATCTTGGTATATAGGAAGGGAATTTGGGTAAACTTTTGCCCTTGTTGTTGGACAAGATCTTAAAGTATTGGCTATTTCCAAGACTTGTAGAGACTTTCTCTACAAGTTGTCCATTGCACAAAGCTTAAAGCTTGGCTATTGCCAAGACTTGCAGATACTTTCTCTGCAAGTTTCCTATTCCACCAGAGCTTCAAGTATTGGCTATTGCCAAGACTTGCAGGGACATTCTTTGAAAGTTTCCCACTGTAGTAAAGCTTAAAGTCTTGACAATTAGTAAGAATTGCAAAGACTTTCTCTGCAAGTTGCCCATTGCACCAGAGCTTAAAAGTTTTGCAACAGCCAAGATTTGAAGAGACTTTCTATGCAAGTTGCCTATTGCGCCAGAGTTTAAACTCTTGGCAATAGCCAAGACTTTCAGAGACTTTCTCTATAAATTGCCTATTGCACCAGAGCTTAAAGTCATGCCTTTTCCAAGACTTGCAGAGATTTTCTCTGTAAGTTGCCCATGGCACCAAAGCTTAAAGTCTTTGCAATGAGACTTTCTCTACAAGTTGCCCATTGCACAGAGCTTAAATTTTTGGCTATTGCTAAGACATGCAGAGACTTTCTCTACAAGTTGCCCATTGCAGCTGAGCTTAAAGTATTTGCTATTTCCATGACTTGTAGAGATGCATATTGCAGCAAAGTTTAAAGTCTTGGCTATTAGTAAAACTTGCAGAGACATCTCTACAAGTCGTGCATTGCACCAGAGCTTAAACGCTTGGCAACAACCAAGACTTGTAGAGACTTTCTCTGTAAGTTGCCCATTCGCTAGAGCTTAAACTCTTGGCAATAGCCAAGACTTGCAAAGACTTTCTCTGCAAGTTTCCTATTGCAGCAGAGCAATGGGCAACTTGCAGTTCATATTTTCATTACTTGAATATCGATCTAATGTCATCTGCTGCCTATTTGGAAAGTTTTTTGGATCATTAAGAATAAAATTCATAGCTTGTTCAGGTAATATGTAGCTATACATAATTTTAAGCAAAATTTTATAGAAGTTAAACGAATTTATGTATAATTTAATGCAACATTTAGTAAAACTCAGTAGGAATTTGAAGGAATCTAATCTTGAATCTTCATTTCAATAGAGGAATATGTAAAAGTTGTAGGTTTTTAGGGTTTAGAGATTTTTTAGATGGAGAAAAGGAAGGGGTGGATAGTGTGGGTCTTTTTATCAATTGGGAGAGGTATTTTTATCCATAATAAGTTTCATTAAAATAATGGAGGGTAGTTTTGCTAAACCACTGTTATTGAGGGCAAAGATGTAAATCATTGCTTACCGTGTCATATTTGTGCGATTCAGCCTTTGAACCCGTAAGTCCAATTTTGACTCCCATGTACAGATCTCAGCTGGACTTTGCTTTTAGCAGTTCCAGCTTTGCAAATTGTGTATGAGCAAACCTCCAATTTTTTTTTTTTTTTTTTACATCCACATGACAAAAGTAAATATGAAGCAATAAGAAATTGAAAAGGTTCTGTGTCAAACTTGAGTAGTTTTGACATGGTTGAGCAAACATAAGAATGAAATTTGATCTACCAAATAAAAGGAGGAAAGATATCATAAGTGCTAAATCTGAAATAAATAAGCAAAGGTACAATAGCAAGGTATATTTTCTGGGCATTGTCAAGAGAGGGTTGTGCAAATGGGATTTGCATAAGTAACTCAACACTTAAAATGTTCTTTAAAATTAACCCCTCAACTCTCCAAAGGATTAGACTATTCCATTAAAGATATAAAATTCATGGGCTAGATGTGAAACAAAAAATACAAAAGGGGCTGCTTTGGAAACCCTATCAATGAATACAAAGGGCCGTTACTTTACAAATGCAATCTAATATAAAGAATGGCCCTTTAAGTTAATGTTATATATGTTTAAGAATATTGCTAGTCTTTAAGAGATTTGAAAAGATAGTGGTTGTGTGTGCTAATAAACCTAACATATGAATATTGTTCGACATACTTCAACTAACAACTAACAATAAATCATAATTAAAGTCCGTATATAAGTTTGACGAAAATTGGTTAGTCTAATAAGGCATTTGAACCAATAACTTTCATAATAAAGTGAATATTTAAGATTAGTCAAAAGCACAATATCATTTGGGCTAGCTTAAAATAAGTATCTTACGTTTACGCAGGACTCACTATATTATAAAATTCGAACTGATAACGTGTCAGTGGATGATCTTCAATAGAGTTTCCGTCAATAAACGGGGAACGTTAACCTAATTCAAAGCGTAACGAATAAAATGGCAATACAACAAATATAATTTACAAAGTCGGAGCGCATCAATAAAACAATTATGCTTGGCACAGGACTCGAGAGTGCTTCCTGAGAGCCAACCGAGATCCTTATCCGGAAACTCTAATGCAGACCATTTAAGAGTCAAAGGTACACCTTTTGGTGACTTGGCACACCTTTAACTTGTCAAGTAGTGACTCTGAGTTACCCTAATACACCAGTCACATCATTTAAAATAATTTTTATTTTAAAAAAAGAGGACGTGGTACCTAAGCAACTCTGCTGGGGACATTAGTATAAACTAGAATCTCTGGCTTTAATAATTTATTGTCTTTCGGCTTGTGAATATTGTTTGTTGTTTCTATTGCCTTGCCTTGAGTGTTACCGATTTTATATTGGTGAATTGTATATAAATTATCTTCCTCCACAGTCATCGGAGTCTCTGGAATACTGGCACACATTCACTTACCAATATTTCTTTCAGCATCTAGGAAACTTTCTTACATATATTGTCCATGATTTAGGAGGGCAGTGTGTGGATTATGCCGGAGACACTATTGTCGGACAACTTTGATACGCTTTCCGTCCGGTTCGTCCATTAGGTTTTGAGCCAGTCTAGACACCGAGCCAGTTAAGTCACATAGAGTTAAACATTCAAGCCCAATTATCATCATTCCATATTTGACTTAGTGAAGTCAATCAATATTACACCTTTAAGTTAAATATAGCCAATTTATGAAAAAAAGAGGAACAAAATTGGGTTTCAACATAACTGAAACGTGAGAGGGTTACAAGTAGCTTGGATCAATCAGATTGACCTAAATATTCTACTCTAGGTAAATTCTGTGTGAGTATTTTTGTAAGAAAGAGTCCCTGTAAATTATAACGATTGGTATGTTGTTTCTTGACTATTTGAAGAGAATCCATTGGGGATTTCCAAGTAGTATTATGATCTTAATATGTACTGATTAGCTTAAAAGCTGCCAGAATCTTGAACTTCAGCTTAAGGTTTCATTCCGCTTGACCCATAGAATAGTAAGACATAAATTAAGTATTTCATGAGTCATGTGACATTTTGGATTTAAGAATGGGCTTAAGGGGAGCTCTAATGATTTGGTAGATTTGTTGTAAATCTTTTAGTTTGTTAAGGAAGGGTCCAGCAGGTTTTGAGTTTAGTATCGGGCTTAAGATAGTTTAAATTCAAGTACGAGTCAAACATAAGGTCAATTTGAGTTATGGGTTTGACCTAATAAATTTGAAACCAAATCCGAGTTCTATAGAGTAGTCAAAGATCAAAAGAAAAACAGAATCCAAGGGCAGGGGGTGGCTGCACTCTGCCCCTTCCACATTTCACCTTTCTCTCCCTTTTCTTAGCATGTTTGTCATTTTTTAGGACACAGCATTTAATATTTTGAGGAGGAAGATATAGTTGATTTTCTTTAGCTATAAAATGGAGGGCATTAACTAACACATGAGGAGTAAAAAAAAAGAAAGAGAGTTTGTTCCGTTTTGAGCTTGGGAATTGAGTTGAACGAAAAGCTAAAAAAAATAATGGTTGCTTAGTGGTTGTTGCTGTTGTTTTAGTTCCGTTTTGTTGCTAGTCGTCACCGTTTAGTTTGGAAGTTTTCTTTACTAGGTATTTTTTCTTGAATCTTTCTATGACTATTTATAACATGTATATATCATGTAATATAAAGGCCCAAAAAGCATGATAGTTTGTTCTATTTAGGACCCATTTGTCCATACATTTTTTTTTATTTTTTTTCAAAAACTTTTTGAAAAATGGTTTGTCCATGAAATCTTGTGACTTTTTCAACTTTTTTTGAAAAATCAAAAAAAGGTTTAAAGCACTTTTACAAGTTTTTCAAAAAAAAAAATTTACTTGTTCTCTCACAAAACTATACTTTTTTTCAAGTGAAATGTACGTTCAAATACAACATCAACTTCAAGTACCATTTTTCAACAACTTCAAACACTTTTTCAAATATTTTTTGGAATCTATGGCCAAACGACCGCTTACTCTCACTTTGAATTACAGTTACTGTTGTTTATGTGAAAGAAGGCAATATTTGATATCGTGTGAATTTTTATGGGTTTGAACCCATAAGTCCAGTTTGACTCCCATGTACAGATCTGGGTTGGACTTTGCTTTTAGCAATTCCATCTTTGCAAATGGTGTATGAGCAAACCTCTAATTATTTTTACATCCATATGGTAAAAGAAAATTTGAATAAATAAGAAATTGAGAAGATTCTATGTCAAATTTGAGTAGTTTTGACATGGTTGAGCAAACTTAAGAATGAAATTTTAATGCGACCCAATAAAAGGTGGAAAGATAACATAAGTGCTAAATCAGAAATTTATAAGTAAAGGTAGGATAGCAACATAAACTTAATGGGCTGTGTCACGTGAAGAGAGGGTCCTGCAAATGGGATTTGCATATGTGACTCAACGTTTAAGATGTCCTTTTAAATCAATCCTTCAACTCTCAGGGGTCGTTTGGTTTGATGCACTAGTTATACATGGATTGTAATACATGGATTAATAATACAGGGATTAATATTGCAGGGATTAATAATACGGGGATTAAATTTTATCCAGTGTTTGGTTCATTGGAGATAAAAGTTATCATTTAATATATTTGATTTATTTTTAAACTAAAAAGTAATGAATTTACAATTATATCCTTTAATGATTGACTTTTATTGACTTCTATGGAAATGAGAAGGATATTGTTGTCCTTTTGTTCCTTTATCCATGTATAACTAATACATGTATTAGTTATACCACCTTGGTGGAGGGATAAAATAATACACCAATTGGTGTATTATTTAATACATGCATTAGTTATACCTCTTTCAAAATACAAACCAAACAAGGGATTAAATTTAATACATGGATTAATATACCCAATCCCTCAAACCAAACGTCACCTCAAAGGATTAGGGGCTGCTTTACAAACCCTATCGACGAATAAAAAAGGGGCTGTTACTTTACAAATGCAATCAAATTTAAAAGAATGGGCCTTTAAATTAATGTTATAGATATGCAAGAATATGGCTAGTCTTAAGAGTTTTTGAAAAATAGTGGCTGTTTGTGTGGTAACGAACCTAATATATGAATACTGTTCGAAATCAAAAAATTTCACCTAGTGCCCTCAATAAGACATGATCTTACCTAATTTCCTCCACTTACAAATATTTTAAGTAAATGCCCTCCACATCATACCCTCCTTATGAAAGGACTATTTTGTCCCCCAACTTGTGTTAATTCACGCTGAAGATTTCCTTCTCTCTTTTCCCATTCCTGGCCTCCTTCTTTCTTCTTTGTGTGGCCCCCAACTTGTTTATTTCACACCGAAATATTTTCTTCTCTCTTTCCCCATTCCTGGCCTCCTTCTTTCTTCTTTGTATGCTAGAAATTTGAGATTTTTTTTCTTGTGTTCGCTTGATTCCAGTGATTTGAAGGTTTTTATTGCCTATGACTATTAGATATTCATGTTTTACATAGAGCTTAAAATCTTGACCATGGCCAAGAGTTGCATAGACTTTCTCTGTAAGTTGCTTATTGCAGTAGAGTTTAAAGTCTTGGCTATTGCCAATACTTACGGAGATGTTCTGTGTAAGTTGTCGCTTCCACAAGAACTTAGAGTCTTGGCTATTGCCAAGAGTTGCAGACTTTGTCTCCAACTTGTTCACTGCAGTAGAGGTAGAAGTCTTGGCAATTGCCAATACTTTAGTGTAAGGTCCCCCTTGCCAAAACTTAAAGTCTTGGCTATTGTCAGGAGTTGCAGAGACTTTGTCTCCAACTTGTTCACTGCGGTAGAGGTAGAAGTCTTGGCAATTGCAATTACTCTTAGAGATTTTTAGTGTAAGGTCCCCCTTGCCAGAACTTAAAGTCTTGACTATTGTCAAGAGTTGCAGAGACTTTCTCGGTAAGTTTTACATTGCAATATAGGTAAAAGTCTTGGCAATTGCCAATACTTGTAGAGACTATTTGTACAAGTTGCTTCTTCCACTAGAGTTTAATGTTCTTGCAATCGTAAATATTTGCAGAGACTATTTGTTTAAGTCCCCCTTCCGCTGGAATTTAAAGTGTTGGCTATTGACAATAGTTGTAGAGACTTTTTCTGTAGTTGTAGAGACCATGACAACAGGGCTTAAAGTCTTGGCAATAGGCAAGAAGTCTCTACACAGCCTCCCATCGCAGTAGAGTTTAAAGTATTGGCTATTGCCAGTACTTTAGAGATTTTTCAGTCTTTGCAGCAGAACTTAAACTCTTGGCAATAGTTGCAGAGAACTTTACCCTTGCAACTTGAAGAAATCTTACGTTAAATCTTCTCTTGAACAAAGCAATCTGTAAAAGGAATGGGGTTTTATGGTTTTCTTGATAGTGTGAATGGAGAAAAGGAAGGGGTGGGACTGGGCCGCATCTTTTTACTGATTTGTAGGGGTATTTTGGTTTGAAAAAAGTTTCATTAAACTAATGAGGGTATTTTTGCTAAACATCTATTAGTGAGGGCATTTTGGCAAACCAAAGCTTCCCGTGTCATATTTTTGCAAATCCCCCGTTCGAAATACTTCAACCTAATAGTAAAGTCCGTATATTAGTTGAAGACAATTGGTTAATCTAGTAATCCATTTGAACCAATAATTCTCATAATAAAGTGCATTTTTAAGACTAATCAAAAGCACAATATAGTTTTGACTAGCTCAAAATAAATGTTCGATGTTTACATGGGACTCGCTATATTGGAAGATTCGAATGGATAAGGTATCCGCGGATGATTTTCGATAGAGTTTCCATCAATGAACGAGCGACTTTAACCTAATTCAAAGTGTAACAAATCAAATGGTGCAATGCAACAAATATAATTACAAAATTGGAGCGTTTCAATAAAAAATTGTGCTTGGAACATGACTCTAGGGTGCTTAACACCTTCGTGAGAGTCCACCGAGATCCTTATCTGGATACTCTGACACAGAACATTTACGAGTCAGAAGTGTTCTGAAGTACACCTTTTGGTGACTTGGCACACCTTGCCAAGTGGCGACTCCGAGTTATTTAATAATTTGTGTACTCTAAATAACAATCACAACCTTTAAAATAATTCTTGCTTTGAAAAAAGAGGGCGTGACAGGGACATGTGAAAGAGCTGCTGTCAAACAAGGGAAAACAAATGTACACGTGGAATAAGGGTGCAGATAGCCCCCTGACTCTACAAAAGGCCAAGAGATCAATGAACATGATAATTGGAGGCCCAAAATAAAAAACAAAACAAGCATGTAATTGTTTTCAAAGCAAGCAAGGACGAAAAGAAGGTGGCTCACAAGGATATGTTGTTTTTCAATGAAAAGGATGCTAACAGTCTCCTTTTATTACACTACGATACTATGGTCTGTGCCTTGAGGGTCAAGGATATAGAGGTAAAGCGCGTCCTCATTGATGTTAGAAGTGTTCTAAACGTTATCAAATGGGAAGTAGTATAGGCTATGCGGATTATGGACCAGATAGTCCCGAGCTCGTACACGCTGTCCGGCTTCAACAACTCCAGTGAGAGATCAGTTGGTGAGATCATCCTATCGGTCTATGCGCCCAGGATGGTTAAGCCAACATTCTTCAAAGTGACGACGAGAGATATCCCATATAAATATCATAATGGGGATGCCTTGGATACACGAGATGGGAAAAAGTACTGTCAACATTATATCAGATAGTTAAGTAACCAACTAAATTGTGAATGAAGGAGATCTAGAGAGAGCAGAAGACGTCAATGGAGTGCTATACGACTGTCGTCGCGAGCACGTCTAGAACGGAGGCTGAATAGCAGTTACAACAATGGGGGCTACCTCTAGACCCCAGCACAACTATCGAGAGAAAAGAGCCAGAACGGGCGGACCTCCAGAAAATAACAAGCATCATCTGCGACCCCGATTTGAGAGACACCTTGGTAATTGTACTCGAAGAACCCTAAGCCTCATTGTCAAATGCATCAGGGTCTTTTTCCAACTGACTCGGATGTCGGGGGAAAAGATTGGATGGCTAATGATTTCAAACATGATGTCCCTTAGCTCAATTCTTTTTAGAATACGATATATTCATTATCGTTTACAAACTCGGCGTCCTTTTTTTTCTTTTTGACCCTTGTCCCCGTTATGTTTTCTGTTTAGTCAGTTTTTTGTTTATTGAAATCGTCACTGTAATCAGTTAGCCATCATCTTAACTCGCCTCTAGGAAATATCTTATATTGAACTCATTAATTCAAGCTCACATCTGAATGAAATTGTGTATTGAAATCGACAATTCAATTAAACACCTAAGAGAAAAGGGACGTTTTTTACAAAGTGTCGAAAAGACTTACACACTCGAGTGGACCACCAAAGACGCCCTCAGTGGGTGTAAAGATGCTATTAACATGCGCATGCTTATTCCAATAGGGAGGAGAACCTCAATGTCAGGATCCAAATTATGCTGTTGCTTCACTAAAGGAATAACCTTCTCCATGACGTTAGAGGGATAAGTGTCGATGGTGAGATTATGAATTCCATTTTGTCATTCAGTTTCACCTGAATTTTTCCATCCTTAGTGTAATCGGGATCCAAAGGTACATAGTGATATGGGCTAATGTTGAAGGGAAGAAAGTTGACGAGAGCATCCATTGAAAAAGATAGAGATTTTGAGGAAATTGGGAAGAAGAGTGCTGAAAAAATGATTTTCTTACTGAGTATTTTGTCAATAATTTTAAGAAGATTATTAAACAAGGATTTGAGCTATATAAGCAAGTAAGAGGCGGATAAGAAAAGGCAGAAAAAAGATGGCGGATGTGAAAAGGCGTGCCTACAACATTCAAAAAGTATGCAAGAATGATCTGGGGAAGACGTGAAAGCAGATGACCGGTTAGGTGTGGGACGCTTGTATGAACTCAAGTGTAAAACGAGAAACGTGAAAGCAAAACGATGCAGTTAGTGTTGAGTACAGCTGGTTTCCGCGGGCACGTCGCTTCACCTCCTGAGAGCTAGCGTCAGCGCTAAGATTATGGAGAGACTGATTTTGTAGGTATAAATTGTACTATCCATAATGAATGGACCCGAAGGTTTGCTAGTCCACATGAAACGGGTCCGAGGATAATAGATGTTGCAAACCCAGGAGTATACGGGAGCCTCACGAGCAACGGCAGTTACAGGCACGCGGACGAGGGGCGAATGAGTGCACCGTTCTCTAGTACAAATAGCTAAGCCGCCCTATGATCTATGTTACTCCTACCTAGGGTAGGAGCTTGCTAACTACCTTATGTAATGGAAGTGGGCCGTATGAATAGAATTACATTAGAATTAAGATTGGGTAAAGTTTAGCCTATAAATATCTCAATCATCTAATTGTAATACACTTTTAAGCAATACAACTCTTACCCTATATATACATACATATACATACATACATACATATATATATATATATATATATATATATATATATATATATATATATATATATATATATATATATATATATATATATATATATATACATACACACACACACACACACACACACACACACACACACACACACACACACACACACACACACCCTTACTTACGGGCATTGGTACAATGAAATCTATATATATAGGGGTTGTGGCTCTAAAAATACAAATTCTACTAGTTGGCTTACCATGCTAAGTTTTGGGTTAAACACATTACACCTTTCCCATTTGGTCAAAAGAGTTTGTTGAGAGCTGGTTTTGAAGCATGAAAAATAAGAAGGACTCCTAGGTTCTCACTAAGGACCTGGGCCTTAGAATGAAGAGCACAGGTGATCAAAAAGAGTACGGGTTGCAAATCCCGGCGGAACTAGGAGTAGTGGCGCGTGATTGAACATACATCCTAGTCAGACTAAAAGAAGCTGTGTCCAGGCTGTGTCTGCGAAGTGCGAAAAGGAGTTGGACTTCAACAAGGAAAGGAGTTACTGGGAATCCTGACTTGCCTTAATTAAAAGGATTCCTTGTAGAACTCTACTAGGGTTAAAAAGACCCATATATATGCAAGTAGCAGAGGCAGCCGAAATCAGTTATTCACAAACAGAGAGTTGAGAGCATAAAAAGGCGATCTAGCATCTTTCTATGTGAGTAAACTGCAGAAGACCACTTGTGTGCGTGCAGGGTATCGAGTCTAGATTTTTTGTCTAGGTTCGTCAAGTTGCAAGTTGACTTTGGTTAGATCTTTCATAGTTTTACCTATTAGCTTATTCAGAAGCACATGTATTAGGTGAACCGTTGTGTAATTACTGAGAAGCTAGAGTTTAGCTTTGAGTAGTAAGTAGGGTCTAGAGTGTAGCCCCTTGGTTACAGAGTTTGTAATCAGAAACATTGCTCTTGTGTTAGTGGATTCAGTTCTAAATCCCAGAGTGTGGGTCGTGGTTTTTTCTCCCTTGAGCAAGGAGTTTTTCCACGTAAAATCCTGGTGTTCTTGTGTGTATGTTTGTGTGATTGAGTGTTCCAGGCAGCAGAAGAAGAAAATCTGAGAACCATGTTCTTCCTCAGAAGAACAAGGTTCTTGAAAAGAAAATCGGAGGACACTATTCAACCCCCCCTTCTAGTGTCTCAAGGAGGTGCATAGATTATAACAAGTGGTATCAGAGCAGGTCTTCTTGTGCGAGGTTAACACCTTAAGAAGGATCAAAATGAGTGCACCACCTACCATCACTAAAGGTCAGTCAGTTCAGAGACCTCCACATGTGAACGGGCAGTACTATGCTTGGTGGAAAAGCAGGATGGAGAACTACATATGTGCTGAAGACTATCAACTCTGGCTGATAGTCTCTGAAGGAAATCTGATCCCCACCAAAGTAGCAGGTGAAGGAGATGCTGCTAAGCAGGAACCTAAACAAAAAGAAGAGTTCAATGAAACGGATTATAAGATGATTGAAAAAAATCACAAAGCCAAAAGGCTGGTCATTTGTGGTCTTGGTCCTGAAGAGTTCAATCGTGTATCATCTTATAAGACTGCTAAGGAAATATGGGATGCATTGCAGGTTGCACATGAAGGAACCACTGAAGTGAAGGATTCCAAGCGAAGAATGCTGAAAAGGCAATTTGAACTTTTCACCATGGGTGAGAAAGAATCAATTCAGGACATGATGACAAGGTTGACGATCATCACTAATGAAATGAGATCCCTGGATATGGAATTGCCTGAAATAGAGATGGTGGATAAAGTCCTGAATGTACCGCCTGAAGCATGGGAACCCAAAATGACTGCTATCATTGAATCCAAACCTCTGAAATCTATTAAGCTTGAAGAACTAGTTGGAAGCTTGAAGACTCATGAGATGATGAAAGACTCAAAGGCTAAGCCATCTGTAAAGAAGGACAAGACCCTTGCTCTTGAAGCAACTGAAGAAACTGATGGGTACATTGATCTTCAATCAGTTGAAGCAGCAATGGTGAGTGCCTTAAGACAGAAGCTGAATCTGGGAAGGTTCAAGGGATTCAAGAGTGGTGGAAAAGAGGGTTCTAGCAGGAAGAACATAGTTGACAGTCCTGACTACTCAGGGTGCTTCAAATGTTTCAAAAAGGATCATGCTGTAGTAGACTGCCCTGTGTGGGAAATAAAATGGATGAAAAATAAAGCATCCAAGGAAAAAGAGAAGGAGACACCAAAGGAAGCTAACAAAGATAAAAGGAAGTCAAGACGACCTCCAAACTTCAGAGCAGAAAGAAGAAAGAAGAAGGAGGCATTCTATGCTACATGGGGACCCACTGACAGTGAATCCGACCATGAAAAGGATTCTGGAGATGACTCGCCATTGACACTAATGGGCATGTCAGAAAACAGTTCTGATGAAGAAGATCTTCGAGAAGTTAGAGGAGGAAGAGATCCTTCAAAACTCCCTGTGTTTAACGGAACTTACTACAGGAACTGGAAGAAACAAATGAAGACCTTCTTGCAAGCAACAGACTACAGTCTTTGGCTAATTGTGAAAAGAGGACCCCATGTCCCTGTAAAGAGAGCTGCAAATGGTGTCCTAGTGCCGAAGAAGGTGGAAGAACTGGATCCCCAAGACCTTGACTGGCTTCAGGCAATGCCAAAGCTGAATGGTACCTGAAAAAGAGGACTTACCTATGATGTGCTGGCTAAGATTTCTGAGTGTAAGTCAGCCAGGGAAGTCTGGGAAAGGCTGAAGGAGGTGTACTCAGATGATGTTCAAAAGAAGGACTCAGCTCTCATGGCAACAGATGGAACTGAAGACGCTCATTCTGCAGAGGTATGTCTATCTGAACTAAAAGAAACCCTGCATACATATTCTTCTGAAAATCTGATCTTAATCACTGCCACCTTGATTGAGGGTTATGAAAAGGAGAAGCTTGAAAAGGACACACTACCTGAAGAATTAAGTAATCTTAGAACTAAACACAAGAGTCTCCTGGAACAGAACATTGAACTTGAAGAAGTCAATGCCGTTTTGAAAGGACAGACTCTGGTGTCCAACTCTAAAATCACTGATCTTGAACTGGAATGTAATCAGTTAAAAGAAAGTGCAAATGGTAAGCAAATAATAAGTGAAGTCCAAACTTTTTTAGAAAATGAATTAAAAAGAGCAAATGAGATTCTGTATAAGGAAACTGAGAAGAACAAGGTTCTAAGTCAAAAAGGTTGAAAAAGCTAAAATTGAGCTTACCAAATTAACTAAGTGGAACAAATCATCAGAGGCAATGAAATGGGTTCTTGAGAATCAAAACAGAGGAAAACAAGGATTAGGATTCAAGAAACCATTGCCTCCTTATAACCCTAAAAGCAAGTACGTAGGGTTACCCTGCAACATGCTGTGTACCTTTTGTGGTGAAACAGGTCATATCAAACAAAAATGTACACATGTAAGCAAGGCAAAGGCTAAAAACAAAAGAAGTGTTTTACCTAAATGGGCTAGACAGGACCTGATTTATCCATTCTCTAGTAAGAAGGGACCCAAACTTGTCTGGGTTCCTAAGGCTAACCCCTAATTTGTTTTGCAGGCTGAAGTGAGGGAGAACAACCCAAGCTGGATTCTTGACAGTGGTTGTTCGAGGCACATGACTGGAGATAGAAGAAACTTTCTCTCACTTGCAGCATTTCAAGGAGGCAGTGTGGCCTTCGGAGGAGGAAAAAGTGGTCAAATAGTTGGAATTGGAAAGATTGGGAGAACTCTAGAGCATGCCATTGAGAATGTTTACTGTGTTGATGGTCTTAGACAAAATTTGCTAAGTATCTCTCAACTATGTGACAGAGGAAATGAAGTGAAGTTCACATCTGTAGGATGCATTGTGAAGAACCTTCAGAGTGGAGAAACTATAATGGAAGGAAAAAGGGTGAACAATGTATACAAGGCACCGCTAAAGTCATTACCTGAAAACAACCTTACCTGTCTAAATGTACACGAGAGTGACTCTCAGCTATGGCACAAAAGAATGGGACATGCAAGTCTCTCACAACTGAACAAGCTTGTATCAAAGGAGCTGGTTCGTAGATTGCCGAGTAAGAGATTTGAAAATATTAAGATGTGTGATGCGTGTGTGAAGGGAAAGCATGTTAGGTCATCTTTTAAGTCCAAGAAGGTGGTAAGCACATCAAAACCACTGGAACTGTTGCATATGGATCTGTGTGGACCTATGAGAGTCAGAAGTAGAGGAAGAAAGAGATTCGTGTTTGTGATTGTTGATGACTATTCTCGATACACATGGACTCTGTTCTTGGCCACTAAAGATGAAGCTTTTGACAGTTTTAAAGACTGGGCTGGTGTAGTGCAGAAGAGGCTAAGTCTTGAACTTATTAGCATCAGATCTGATCATGGAACTGAGTTTGAAAACTCAAAATTCTCTGAATATTGTGCAAGGAACAGTATTGATCATAACTTCTCCGCTCGAAGAACTCCCCAACAAAATGGAGTGGTAGAGAGGAAGAACAGATCTTTGGAAGATATGGCCAGAACTATGCTGTTGTCAAGTGGTCTTGCAAGAAATTTTTGGGCTGAGGCTATAAATACTGCATGCTACCTGCTGAACAGATGTTAAATCAGAGCGATTCTTGACAAAACTCCATATGAGCTACTCAGAGGGAGAAAGCCAAACATTGCTCATCTAAGACCTTTTGGGTGCAAATGCTTTGTACACAACAATGGAAAAGAACCCCTGGGAAAGTTTGATGCTAGGAGTGATGAGGCAATATTTCTTGGCTATTCGACCCCAAGCAAGGCATACAAAGTGTTTAATAAAAGGACATAGACAGTGGAAGAAAGTATGCATGTGGTATTTGATGAGTCAGACAGGGCACTTGAGGAACGTGAGACAGACGATCAAGAAATTGGGCTCAGCAGGGAAGAAGGTGTGCATGAACTGGAAGATTCTGAAGACAAAGAGACGTCAGGAGAAGATCCAAGTGCATTGGAACTAGGGGTAAATCTAACAAAGGGAACTGCTGATGAAGCTGATGATCCAGCAAGTCAAGAAGAAACTCACCAGGATGAGAACGTGAGTTCTTCCAGTCATGTCAAACTAAGGCCATGGAAACACCAAAGATCTCATCCCTTGGAGAATGTCTTATCAGAACTGGATACAGGAATCATGACTAGGTCAGCCCTGAAGAATTTTTGTGCCTTCTTAGCATTCCTGTCATCTGTGGAACCAAAGAACATAAAGGAGGCCCTAGAAGACCCAGATTGGATTCTGGCTATGCAGGAGGAATTGCATCAATTTGAAAGAAGCAAAGTGTGGCATCTAGTTCCTAAGCCAAAGGACAGATCAATAATTGGAACCAAATGGGTGTTCAGGAACAAACTAGATGAGCATGGTATAGTGACGAGAAACAAAGCAATATTAGTAGTTCAAGGCTATAGTCAAGAAGAAGGAATTGACTATGATGAAACCTTTGCACCTGTGGCAAGGATGGAGGCTATCAGAATGCTAATTGCTTTTGCTACATACATGGAGTTCAGACTATATCAGATGGATGTGAAGAGTGCCTTTTTAAACGGATACCTGAATGAAGAAGTCTATGTTATACAGCCACCAGGCTTTGTGAATAATGAATTCCCTGATCATGTTTATAAACTGGACAAGGCTCTTTATGGACTGAAGCAAGCCCCTAGAGCTTGGTATGAAAGGCTATCTGGATTTTTATTGAAGAATGGATTCTCAAGAGGAAATATCGACAACACTTTGTTCCTCAAAAAGAAAGGAAAGAACCTACTGGTGGTTCAAGTGTATGTTGATGATATCATTTTTGGTGCCACTGATGAGGGGCTATGCAAAGGCTTCACTGATCTGATGGGAAGTGAATTTGAAATGAGCATGATGGGAGAACTAAATTTCTTCCTTGGATTGCAAATAAAGCAAATGCCTGAAGGAACTATGATTCACCAGCAGAAGTATGTCAAGGAACTACTGAAGAAGTTTGATATGGAAGGAGCAAAAGAAATGACTACTCCCATTGCACTTGGGACAAAGCTGGATATGGATGAACTCGGTCCTTCAACAGACGAAACCAAATATAGAGGAATCATAGGATCACTTCTTTATCTCACAGCCAGTCGACCTGACATTGTATACAGTGTAGGACTGTGTGCCAGATTTTGGTCCAAACCCAAGGAATCACATTTGACAGCTGTGAAGAGGATCCTGAGATACTTGAAAGGAACTCAGGACCTTTGCCTCTGGTACCCAAGAGGAGGTACTTTTGAACTAATTGGTTTTGCTGATGCAGACTATGCAGGTCACCTGGTGGACAGGAAAAGCACTTCAGGAATGGCACACTTCCTTGGTCCTTGCTTGATCTCCTGGGCTACAAAGAAACAAAACTCTGTTGCCTTATCAACTGCTGAAGCCGAGTATGTAGCAGCTGCATTATGCTGTTCACAATTGCTGTGGATCAAACAACAACTGGAGGACTTCGGGATCAAGTGTGGTGCTGTGCCAATTTTCTGTGACAATACTAGTGCAGTGAACATTGCCAAAGAACCCAGTCCAACATAAAAGAACCAAGCACATTGATATTAGACACCACTTCTTGAGAGATAATGTGGAAAAGGGTCTAATCACTATGAATTCTTGCAGGACTGAGGATCAAATTGCTGACATTTTTACTAAAGCTTTGAACAAAGTATAGTTTGAGAGGAACAGGTTGGAATTAGGGATGACCAAAATACACGGATGATCCAGCAGGAAAATCCTCATGGTTGGTTAGTAAAGTATTTGATTGTCTATATTTGAATTTTGTCATTGATATTCAGTCTAACATGGTACTTTTGTTAGTACACTTGTTCAGTTTTTAGCACCAGGTAAGAATAATGTGATCCCATGAAGAACCTACCATGTACTAAGAAGGAATCAGTCAAAGCATGAGGAATCATGTCCAGGTATACTCACACTACCCTACATGTTGAAAGTCATAACTGAATTAAATTGTCAATCACACGTGTGTCAAAGGAGATCCTCCATGTTCTTATAACTGTCCAAAATTATAGGAACACATTCCTTTTCTAGGTAGAATTTTAATTGATTTTTGGACCCCACTATACAATTAGGTCCATAACCGTCAAAACTCTTAACCCTTCCCGGTTTTCAAAAATTTCAAAAAGCTGCTTTTCTCCCTTTTTATCGTTATTACCTTGCCTTCCCAAGACATTGTCAAATCACCGAAACCCCTTCTCTCTTAACCTTACCTTCCAACCCCTTACCTTCCACCCACTTCTTCCCTTCAAAATCAAAATTCTCTCAAAACCCTAACATCAGAAAATTTTGTCTATCTCTGTGGCAACACATAAAAACCGTTCAAAATGTCTGACAAACCACCACCATCAACACTTGCTCAAAGGATTGCAAGGGCTCGTGCTAAAATTCTTCAGAAAATGGACAAAAAGCTGTTAAAGAAGTTGAAGTTAAGGACGACTTCCACCACACCCATCGCACAAAGTTCATCACGACCACTACATGAGGTAATCTCTGCTCCTATCTTATCTACACCTGTTACTTCAGTCGATATAAACAGCCCTGGAATGGCAGAAACTGAAACCCTAGTGACAGGGTTAGACACAATAATAGGTGTTGAGCATGTTGAACAAATAGATAGGGGAAACTCATGTGAGGCAGAGCGTGACCATGTAGGAGATGAACTTAGGGAAGGATTGCAGGTGCATGTGGTAGTTGAGTCTGGTGTAAGTTTGAATGTTGCAGAAACAGTAATAGAAAAGTTCAAGGAGGATGATAGGGTTGAGAGAGCTAGGGAAAAATCTGTGCCAGGAAGTCCAGTTGTTAGAGGACTTGAATCTGCTGAAGTCCCAGAGAATTTGGTGCAAGAGCCTGTTGCTTGCCCAAATTCAACTGAGGTTGATGATGCAGACATAGATTGGACAGATTCTGAGGAAGAAGGAGGCAATGTTGGAGAAGACTGAACTAAGAGAAACTCCCAAAGTGGTTGAAGAACCAAAAAGAAAAAGGAAGTTTGGAGAAGAAGATGAAAAATTGGCAGGGGAGGAAGAGGAGGAGGAAGTTGTATTCCTGAAAGAAAATCTAGTGGAGCCTGAGAAGAGAAGAAGGTTAGTGAAAGGGGGGAAAACCAGTGCTGAAGACAAGGCTGGTTGATGAAGATTGTGATGAGAGTGGCAGTGTTGACAAGGTTGAACCTGTGGCCAGAAGGGTTGGCACCAGGTCTGTTTTAAAACAACAATTGGAAAAGGTTGGAAAGCTGGAGAGAACAGTGACTAATGTCAGAGAGAGAGAAGCAAGGAAGAAAGAGGAAGAAAGAAGAGCTAAGAAAACCCAGGAGGAAAGTGATGATGATGCAGGTAGTTATGTTGAGCCTAGTGACTCAGATACTGACAGTGAAGCTGAGACAAGAAGAAGAAGAAGAGGCAGTGAGGATGAGACTGACAGAGTGGCTTTCTTTTCTAAACATCAGGTGTTGCCTGGCAGCATTCTCCATGATGAGAAAGAGTTTCATATGAAGCCATTGCTCAGAATGATTGGTCACCAAGGCTGGTTGGGGTTGTTTAGCAACAAATATAGGAAGTTGTATGCTGATGAGATCAGACAGTTCTATACAAATTGCAGAGTCAATGCTAGGAGGGTGTTCACAACTGTGAGAGGTGTGGAGATTGAATTTGGGAGACCTGAGCTTGGGGTAATCCTTGACATACCTGCTGAAGGTTATTGCAGGTATATTAAGCTCAAATGGCCAAAGAGGACTGATGGAGTCACTCCTCTAGATGTTGTCAAGAAATTTTCAGGGAAACCCAAGTTGAGAAAGGAGAGGAAGGTAGACAAGAAGGAAATGGAACCTGCACATCAACTGTTGTTTGAGTTTGTGCACAGGTTTCTTCTACCAAGAGGAGAGAGGAACTACGAGGCCAGTGCTTTGGACCTGACTTACATGGATCTGCTGGACAGGGGAGTGAAGATAAATTTGCCTGGGCTGATAACTAGACATATCAAAAGAATTGCTGATACTGAGCAGAAGCCACACTCCCTTGTTCATTCCTATATCATTCAGCAGGTTCTAGAGCACTTTGGGGTCCCTTTAGAAGTTGGGAAGAAGCCAACCATTCACCAGATGTTTGGGATTAATGTGCTAAAAAATTGTGACTTCTTCAGAGAAAGCAGAGCTTCAAAGAGACCAATGCAGGCCAAGCAAGAGCAGGAGGAGGAAAGTGAGGATTATGGACTCGAGGAGGCCATTGATGCTGTGAAGGAGCTGGAGACGCATGTCCTGGAGGTGAATGAAGAAAACACAGAGCTCCACAGACAGTTGAATTTGAAGGATCAAGAAATTGATCGTTTGAAGATAGATTGCCACAAGTATGAGGCCGAGTTGTTGATGGAAAGGGCAAAAAATACGAAGCAACTTGCGGCACTTCTCAAACACTTCAATGTTCAGCTTTGAATCCTCCTATCCTATCCCATTCTGCTCTAATCCCTTCTCTCTACCTGTTGTCTACCCTCTCTTATGATCTCCTGGTCTCATGTTGTTGGATGTTTAAGATAATTTGTTCTGTTGTGTACTAAATATTGGGGTTGTGCTGCTGACACAACCTGGATGATGATTTTAAATTTTCTTATGCTTATGCATGTTTCCTGCTTTAGTCATTGGTTTTGATTGGGCCCTTATTCTTGCTTATATGTGCTATTATTACTGACTTGTTGCCTTGTGCTTTAGACTAAGTTTCACTGGCAAGTTCATGCAGGGATTCGAATCTTTTCGATGATGCCAAAAGGGGGAAGAAGGAAATGTTGGAATGTTTGTGACCTAATTCATCATCTATTTTTTTCATATTCATACTGTTTTTTGTTTGTTTGTTGGTATTTTGGTCGACTCAGGTTCTTGGGCAACATTTGTTTGTCATCATCAAAAAGGAGGAATTTGTTGAGAGCTGGTTTTGAAGCATGACAAACAAGAAGGACTCCTAGGTTCTCACTAAGGACCTGGGCCTTAGAATGAAGGGCACAGGTGATCGAATAGAGTACGGGTTGCGAATTCCTGCGGAACTAGGAGTAGTGGCGCGTGATTGAACATACATCCTAGTCAGACTAAAAGAAGCTGTGTCCAGGCTGTGTCTGCGAAGTGTGAAAAGGAGTTGGACTTCAACAAGGAAAGGAGTTACTGGGAATCCTGACTTGCCTTAATTAAAAGGATTCCTTGTAGAACTCTACTAGGGTTAAAAAGACCCATATATATGCAAGTAGCAGAGGCAGCCGAAATCAGTTATTCACAAACAGAGAGTTGAGAGCATAAAAAGGCGATCTAGCATCTTTCTACGTGAGTAAACTGCAGAAGACAACTTGTGCGCGTGCAGGGTATCGAGTCTAGATTTTTTGTCTAGGTTCGTCAAGTTGCAAGTTGACTTTCGTTAGATCTTTCATAGTTTTACCTATTAGCTTATTCAGAAGCACATGTATTAGGTGAACCGTTGTGTAATTACTGAGAAGCTAGAGTTTAGCTTTGAGTAGTAAGTAGGGTCTAGAGTGTAGCCCCTTGGTTACAGAGTTTGTAATCAGAAACATTGCTCTTGTGTTAGTGGATTCAGTTCTAAATCTCAGAGTGTGGGTTGTGGTTTTTTCTCCCTTGAGCAAGGAGTTTTTCCACGTAAAATCCTGGTGTTCTTGTGTGTATGTTTGTGTGATTGAGTGTTCCAGGCAGCAGAAGAAGAAAATCTGAGAACCAGGTTCTTCCTCAGAAGAACAAGGTTCTTGAAAAGAAAATCGGAGGACACTATTCAATCCCCTCCTTCTAGTGTCTCAAGGAGGTGCATAGATTATAACAGAGTTTCTTGGAAAAAAAATTCTGACAAGTTCCATCAACTAGGCCTAACTTGTTCATACCTAGTAAGGCAATTCTCATATATCAACTCCAAAGAAAATAGTTTTCAGTACCAGTTAACTGAGTAAAAATGGAGAAATTCTACCTACATCATTTGAATGTAGATATAGAAGATGATGGTGATTGATTTTGACCATTTGCATTGTTCTGAAAATTAGCTGTATTCCCATTTTTAGCCGTTGCAATGGAAGAGTATGTTGATCTTGAAGAAAAATATTTGACTAAGTAGAAGAAAGAAACAATTACTTAGGTTAAAGACTTGAATTCTAAC
Organism: Petunia secreta; assembly: GCA_029990175.1. Lineage (NCBI taxonomy): Eukaryota > Viridiplantae > Streptophyta > Magnoliopsida > Solanales > Solanaceae > Petunia > Petunia secreta. The sequence goes on from JARKIP010000035.1 coordinate 65,446,623, forward strand.
TAGATTTTCTAGTCCTTTGCTCTGATACCATGCTGATATTTTGGGAATCTTGATGAACCTAATCTTGAGACGAAGAAGGAGAATCATTGTAGAGAGATGTGGAGAGAGGAAAAATGAAATTCATAAATGAAAACCTTGATCAATAGAGTATACATAAGCTCTATTTATGGAGAGCTTAGTCTCAACTGAAGGTAATTAAAGGGGCAAGAACAACGAATTGTGTACCTTGTTTTGCAGCGGAAATTGTTGAACTCACCACCGTAAAAATCACCCCAAGTCAAACCTTGAATCACTAGGAAACAAGGTAGGTTTCCACAAACTAAGTATCTCTTATGTGTTTCTTTTGTTGGGAGAAAAATTAGAGAGTTTTTTTTTTCTCTGTTCAAGAAGAAGTGAGTTTCACGTTCAGTTTTTCTCCATTTATCTGAAGAAGTGAGAGGGCCCCACCACTACTCACATAACGCATAAAGAAAGAGTTGTGGGGGGGAGTTGTAACTTCTCTTAACCACTCTCACTTATCTTAATTTAATTGGGTCAAGTATTGGGTTGGGCCAAACTACATGGGCGACCCATGATCCAATAACCCAAATAACTAACATCTCCCACTTTGCACATGGTGGACTGGATCCAAACCAGTACCATATCAATAACACATATAATTCATATAGACAAATAGTTCGTGCGACCTGCGAGCATCTTCAAGAGCCATACCTACTAAGGTTGTGCAATAGCTCCATGTAGGAATTCAATCACATACGGAAAGAATTCACTATTAACATGAGGATATTATTACTCGCAATACCCCAGACATCATTCGCTACCCTAGTAGCTACTTATCGATCCCTCAACCTCGATTGAGGCGAACTCGAGTTCCTATTTAACTTAGTATCACAATTACACTTGAAACTCTCATGGCAAATGTAATGGTCGACCTGTGAATATAAGTTAATTTATAAATCATTCTAATTGTCTTCCCTTTCTACTCGAATCTATTCATCCCAAATCAGCTGCTTTCCTAGACGTGCACCGCATTGCCGAATCACTCGTGGCTATTAGTAACATGCTAAAGTAGCAACACAGATTTGTACTTCAAGAGACAGTAAAAGGTCAAAGGGTATTCTAATGAAAATCATATTGATTTTTCTTAGGGTCTCACACAATGAAGAAGCAGGGATCCATTCTTTTATCATCCTATTGGTCGATCAGCACACATGGTATGAAACACGTGCTACGGTGTTCTTGCCTAATTTTGGCGCGTGTGTCTCATTTCTAAATATATAAACACCGTACAGATCTTGATCTAGACACTTCTGAATGTCTAACCTGAGTTTTTCTTCAAACAATCCTCAGATCCAATAATTTAAGAAAAACTGACATCTGGCTTACGAAACAAGTCATATAGGATATACAAATCCATAAGTCTGATATCTAATCAAGACCGACCATTTAAACTATTTATGACCTTGTACAATTCAAGGTTCTAATTGGTCTCATCCCTGCACGTTCCTCGACGTCAGAGGCGATTGCCCGTGTGAGAGAGCCGATCTCGCGACTTGTTCGACACACTTATCACAAATAAATTCCATCACATGCACATGAGATTTAATACAAACTCAATCATATATATATATAGATGAGTATAACATTCAAATTGTTCTACAATACATAAATTTAGTCATATCCTACGCAAACCTAGAGCCATTACATGTTTCTCAAACTGGTCTCTAGATATTGCCTTTGTAAAAGGATCAGCTACCATTTTTAGTGTAGGCATGTATTGTATTGGAACTTCACCACTTGCAACTATGTTTCTCAAGTACTTATACTTGGTATCAATGTGTTTGGTCTTTTCATGATGCTTAGGATCTTTTATAAAATCAATAGCCGCCTGACTATCACAATATAAAATTATCGATCCTTGAGGATTCTTTGCAATATCTAGATGCTCAAAGAATCTCTTCAACCAAACAGCTCTTGTACTGCATATGTATAAGCTACGAACTCAGCTTCCATAGTTGAAAGAGCAATACAAGTTTGTTTCTTACTTTTCCATGAAATGGCCCCACCATTTAGTAAGAAAGCATATCTAGATGTTGACTTTCGTTCATCCAAGTCACCAGCCCAATCAGCATCTGTATAACCTCTCAACATCAAATTAGATCCACCATAGCATAGTGAATAATCTGCAGTTCCTTTCAGTTATCGAAATATCCTCTTCACTGCTTTCTAATGATCTCTTCCAGGATTGGATTGATACCTGCTAACTAGACCTACGGCATAATAGATATCAGGGCGAGTACACAACATAGCGTACATCAAGCTCCCGATAGCACTTGAGTATGGAACTCGAGACATTTCATCCTTCTCTCTTTGTGTCTGTGGACACATTTCAAGACATAAAGCTTCACCTTTCGCTACAGGAGTATCCATGGGTTTGCACTCACTCATCCGAAAGCGCTCCAGAATTTTCTTTATATATATTTCTTGAGACAGACTCAATAATTTCTTGGAACGGTTTCTTTGGATCTTAACTCCTAGGATATAGTCTGCTTCACCCATATCTTTCATGTCAAATGACTTTGAAAGCCATGACTTGATAATCTTTAGATACTCCAAATTATTTCCAGCCATCAATATATCATCCACGTAAAGAGAAAGAATTACAAACATATCATTGGACCTTTTAACATAAATGCAATGGTCTTCATCAAACATAGTAAAATCATATGAGATCATTTCTTTATGAAATCTCAAGTACCATTGCCTTGAAGACTGCTTTAGACCATAAATAGATCTTTTCAATTTACAGACCTTATTTTCTTGGCCCTTAACGATGAAACCTACAGGTTGTTCCATGTAGATCTCCTCGTTCAATTCTCCATTGAGAAAAGCTGTCTTTACGTCTATTTGGTGTAATTCTAGATCCAAACGCGCAACAATAGCTAAAAGTAAGCGAATTGAGGTAAACTTCACAACTGGCGAAAAAGTATCCTCATAATCAATTCCTGCTTGCTGAGTAAAGCCTTTTGCTACCAGTCGTGCCTTGTATCTTTCTATCGATCCATCCGCTTTACGTTTAATTTTCAGAACCCATTTGTTCTTAATTGCTTTACGCTCAGGCGGAAGATCAACTAAGTCCCAGACTTTGTTGGTTCTCATGGACTCTAAGTCTTCTTTCATTACTTTCATCCACTCATCCTTTTCAGGGCTCGATAAAGCCTCGACAACGGAATTTGGTTCATTCACTTCCGATGCCGATAGCAGGAAAACGTAATCCTCTATATCATAAGTACGTTTAGGTACACCTTTCCTGGTACTCTTTCTTAATTGAAACTCAGATTCACAAGAAGGATCTTGTATTGAAAAACTCCCACTCGGATCAGCACCATACTCTTGATCAATTAGATCATCAAATGTGTCAGAAGACACTTGCTGACCATTTGAGTTCAACATTTCATAAAGAGGCTCTCCATCATTTACTTCACCCTTCTTAGGAAAATCATTTTCTAAAAATGTGACATCTCGTGATTCAATTTCAGTAACACTTCCATCCTCCAATTCACCAATAAACACATATCCTTTAGAGTGTTCTAAGTATCTTATAAAGATACATTTCTTGCCTTTTGGACCCAGTTTACCAAACTTGTTAAAAGAATCTTTTATGAATGCAGCACAACCCCAAGGTCATAAATAATCCAAGTTTGGTTTCTGGCCGGTCCATAGCTCATAAGGAGTGGAAGGAACTGACTTAGAAGGCACTCTATTCAATATATAGGCTGCAGTTAATAACGCATCTCCCCAAAAAGAGATAGGTAAATTAGCTTGCGCCATCATTGATCTTGTCATATCCAATAGAGTTCTATTCCTCCTTTCTGCTACACCATTTTGCTGAGGTGTATAAGGAATAGTTAATTGTCTGGTGATTCCTTTTTCACTACACAAGTCAATAAATTGTCTTAAAAGATATTCACGCCCTCTATCAGTTCTTAGAGTTTTTATACTCTTGTCTAATTGATTCTCAACCTCATTCATGTATCGTTTGAAGCACTCAAGTGCTTCGGATTTATGAGAAATCGAATAAACATAACCAAAACGCGCGAAATCATCAACAAACGTAATGAAGTACAAGGCACCAGATCTTGCCTTCGCGTTCATTGGACCACAGATATCTGAATGGATTAATTGCAATGGAAAGTCAGCTCTCTTAGCCTTCCCAAAAGGTTTACGTGTAATCTTTCCGGCAAGACATTGTTCACAAGTTGGCATTTCAATTTTCGAGAAAGAACTCAAGTGTCCTTCCTTTGCCAATCTATTCATTCGATCTTGCCCAATGTGACCTAATCTAGCATGCCATGTAATAATGTCAACATCTCTATTACTAGAAGAACATGCCATAACACAACGGTCCACATAATAGCCATAAGTAGAAGGATTACAACTTAATACAAAGAAACCATCGTAAAGATGTCCAGAACCATAAAAGACATTGTCTAGAGTAATTCTCACAACATTGCGACTAAAGTTCAAACAGAAACCTAAATTAAGAAGTACAGACACAGATATTAAGTTCCGTCAAATTTCTGGAGCATATAGGACGTCATGCAACATCAAAGTACGGCCACCACGCAAGTCAATCCTGCAAGTGCCAAGACCTTTGACTTCAACCTTCGCATTATTTCCTACATATATCCACCTTGATCCAGATGGTACTCGACGGTACTCCACAAACGCTTCTCGATCACGGGTCACATGGTCGGTGGCCCCTGAGTCTACAATCCACACAGGATAAGATTCAGTTAATAAAACGGTGCTAGAAACAAATGTAGCACTTAGAGATGCGTTTTGAAATGCTACCTTTTTCGGCTCAGTGCATTCACGAGCAAAGTGTCCCGGCACTTGGCAGTCGTAGCATTTCATCTTGCTCTTGTCTTTCTTCTTAAAGAACCGTTTTCCCTTCTTAGGATTTGGTTTGTTTCTCTTCTTTGAGGGTCCCTCACTAGTCTCCTTGCCCTTTCTGCCTTTCTTCCATTCATTTTTGCGCTTGAATCCGGAAGCCTTTTTACCACTTGATTCTGCCACATAGGCAGTGGGTATAGCTTTTGCAGCACCAAGCCGCTCATCTTCAAGCTCAACATGGCGAGCAACATCACCAAAAGTTTTGATGCTGTCATTGTGGGTCAAGTTTACTTTCAGATGTTCCCAATTACTTGGAAGAGACCGGATCACTGCCTGAACCTGCTGCTCATCAGAGAGAATATGACCAGCACTTTTGAGTTGAGCTATCATGTTTGACATCATCCTAAGGTGTTGTTTGACACTATGGTCATGACGCTTCTTGTAAGTGTCAAATTTGATAGTCAGCTGTCTAAGGCGGGTCACAGTAGTACCCCCATATGTTTCTCTCAAATGTGCCCACATGGCATGAGCAGTAGGGAATTGTTCACATTCGTGAATGAAATCATCCACAACTGAGCTTACAATGATTCCACGAGCAGTGGCATCTTTCTTTTTCCAAGAATTGTAAGCCTCAAGATCTCTCCTACGTTGGGCAGTGTTACCCTCCTCTGGGCAAACCATGACATGGTTAATGGCTTCTAGAGCATCTTGCTCTTCCAGCACATACCACATCTTACGGCTCCAAATGTCATAATTCTCGCCGTTCAGTTTGTCACCCTTGTTTAAGTCAGCAATGATAGTTTTTGATGCCATAGTCTGTTAAATGAAATAATAATGCAAGTGTATTTATTACTCATCATTCTCGCATGTGATATGCACACTTAGGCAAATCAATTAAATAAAATATTAATTTTACACTTAGTATAGAATCGAAAGGTTACTAAGTTTCCATTCATCATCTACAACTAAATGTTCAACTAATATTTTATAAAATCATTTCTCATAGTGTGTATCTCGTTAAGATTTTCAATATCATGTCATACTTATTTTTTTTTTAATTGCCACACATAAAAAAAAATTAAACAAATGAAATGACATTTAATCTTGCAAACAAAAGACAAACTTTCATTAATTGAAAAACTAATTACAATGAGAAACAACCTAAGTTACATGTAGCTAGGCCATTACATGTTCATGTATTTTTCCCATTCATTTTCTAGTGCGTTTAAATAAACATAATAAGGCACTTTTGGGAATGTCTCATGATACATGTTAGTCAACACTTCACTCCAAGGCTCTATAAGTGAATCAGCCAACATACTAAGAGCTACATGTTCATCAATTATATAACCAAATTGACCTAGTTCATAGCGTTTTATCTCAAAAAGGTCAATGTGCTCCCATATAGCAGCATTAGGTTCCATCTTCAACTCTCTAAACTCCTTAAGTTTCTTTTCTCCCTCCCTTCGAATAGCCCTTTCATCCCTTAGCAAATTTTGCATCGCCCTGGGGATATTCCGTATGACTTCACATCCTCGGGAATAAGTCCTACAGCGACACACTCTTCTACGTTGTCCTCTTGCTCGATTTTCAATACCACTCCCACTTGAAGCAAATCGAGCTTGTCCCTGTTCAGCCATATCTGAAATATGACCAAGGAAATAATGAGAATGGACATACCATTCAGTGTGGCAACATATGTCACATCTTGTAGAAGAGATTTTAATACAGGGATTAGGACTAAACAAATTTTTTTTTAGAAGAGACAAAAGATGAACATGGCTTAGGACTATAAGGAATGGGTGTGTATCAGAGAACATATATACTTCAAATGATGACTACTAAACAATATATTTATATATATCTCTGACATTGTACTTAAAGTGGCATCATCATTATTCTGTTAACACGTGTTTCAAGAAATCATCTTAGCCTTCTATTTTAATAATGATTTCTTCTTTAAGAACATTGTAGCTATTATGAATAGATGTCAACAGTTAATGCCATGAAGTAAATGTCCAGAAGTAAACATTAATACTCAATCAGAAATATAGACAAAAAGGAAGCAAAACCACAGTATCTGTATGTCAATTGCAGAATACTTATCAATATTTTATAAGTGATAAATAATATCAATAAGCCATGTGTTAATTACAAATTTAGATCCTTTTGGTCCTATTTCTGTCCAACTATCAGGAGAACCAAAAAAAATTGGCAGACAATTGCACTTTCAAGAGTATCAAGAAGTAAGCATAGATACGTGGTATCAAACAATTACTCAAAAACAGTTCTCTGCTTTGAATTTTATTATTGACCCTTCTTTTTCTAATTCAACAGGAATATTATAGTTATCAATGTCTCATGCAAACTACATTCCAAACGAAACAATTATAAAATAAAGAAAATTTCAACGGCAGTAAGTTGGGATTTTTTCATCACAGTATTTTCATGGAATTTGCCAACGACTGCGAACAATCAATCTAGGCTCTTGATACCAATTGAAGGTAATTAAAGGGGCAAGAACAACGAATTGTGTACCTTGTTTTGCAGCGGAAATTGTTGAACTCACCACCGTAAAAATCACCCCAAGTCAAACCTTGAATCACTAGGAAACAAAGTAGGTTTCCACAAACTAAGTATCTCTTATGTGTTTCTTTTGTTGGGAGAAAAATTAGAGAGTTTTTTTTTCTCTGTTCAAGAAGAAGTGAGTTTCACGTTCAGTTTTTCTCCATTTATCTGAAGAAGTGAGAGGGCCCCACCACTACTCACATAACGCATAAAGAAAGAGTTGTGGGGGGGAATTGTAACTTCTCTTAACCACTCTCACTTATCTGAATTTAATTGGGTCAAGTATTGGGTTGGGCCAAACCACATGGGCGACCCATGATCCAATAACCCAAATAACTAACTAACTGACTATCATTAACAAATTAATTGTAACTAAAATTTTAACTAATAATTAGAAAGCTTAAAATTTCTAAATTTCCTTTCTAACGGTATGCTAACTACTGCTTTCCTTAACAATTTATTCCCTCAGGGGTCAAGTTTTAAACAGTGCTCTTATCTATTGATCTTTTTTATTTCATTATTTTGAAGAGTAAGTTACCAATTATATTAATCGTGTATTGTCCATGATTATTTGAGTTCTCTACAATCTGTTAAATGACGATTGATCAGTATTGAGGCATGACGAATACATCATTAGAAGACATATTATCTCACTATTGTACAAAATGACTCAAAGATAGAAGCAAAAATTTACTACCTCACCTTAAGAAGTGATTTCAAACCACAAGTACTGAATAAACGTCAAAGAGAGAATAACAAATCTAATGAGTTTTGTATAGATTCTCTGACATAAGTGATAAATAGATGGATTATGGACTTCACACAATCACAAAAGCTACAATGAGGTGAGCACAAGGTCATATACAGAGACAACAAATTCATTCCTCAATAAATTTGGGACTATCTGACATACCCCAGCACACCCAAACTTGCAAATTAGAGCGCAGATACACATGATGGGTGTCAATTTTGAGAAACTCCATAATGGGAATGGGCTTGAATCTTATACCATGATAAGAAAATGAATTAATGGCTTAACTTAACCTCAAATGTTGTTGGGAATGACGTAAGATTGCGCAAAAAAAAAAAATAATACAAAGAGTAGTAAAAAATATATTAAATAGATATTCTAAAAGTATAAATCTAAATTATCGATGAGTTCTTCAAATTTTAGTAGCAAAATGGATTAACATCAATTTGATTCGAGATGTTCTCGACTACATGCGTTTGGACCATTCACCCACCAAAAAATGGATTTGAGAAGCTATATTTGCTTCATCAAGAAAAAGATGCACAAAAAGATCATGGCCATCTGTTATTTCTACAAAAAACAAAATAGTTGCAGTAATATCACTAGAAATAAGTAATAGGTGAAGGGTGATGCGGGACAAATCGGGCCAAGACACCAACCATCAAGAGCCAAGCTTGAGAGCACAAAGAATAGAAGTCAATGGCTCTGTAAGCGACTTGAATATCATGCATTGGATGACCATGGAAGAAGAACCATCTACGCCAAAAGGAGGAGCTCAAGGGACTCAATTTGAGGCGCCTCAAGAGGCTACAGGAAGAGCCGGAGCGCATAGGAGGAACTGAGGAGGAGCTCCCAAGCTGAGGAGGAGCAACCAGGCGGAGCACCCAGAAGTCAGGAGGAGCACCTACTTAGTGAAGGCCCCAGACGGAGCACCTCCAATCCAGGCGGAGTGCCTGGCAATCTTGATCAGTGCACAACCGAGGCGGAGCGCCTCACAACCAGGCGGAGTGCCTGACCTTCAGACGGGATTTTTATGCATTTTTTCCTATTTTGACCCTGCGTGGTCTTTTATGTCTTAACCCACTTTGGGGGTATTTTAGTCATTTCACAAGGGGATGGAAAGAACTATAAATACACCCCTTAGGCTTTTCATTTCATTAGCTTACTTTGAGTATTGAATAGAGAAGAGAGAATGTAGAAGAGGCCGAGCCTTTCTAGTTCGAACCTTGAAGCTTCGTGTATGTCTCGACTTGGAACCTATAGAGATTCATCGCTAGTATGAAACCATAGTAAAGTTCGAGTTTCAATTCTCCTTTTTAGATAATCAATTCATGTCGTGAATCATTTATCCGTTCTTTCTTCTATTTCTTGCCTTCCTAGTCTCGATTTTCTTGATATCTTGTTTGGAGGATACTTGCTCAAGATTGATGATACCGATGCCAATTGCATTGGCATCTCTTTGGTGGATAGGCTAAGGATACCATGATGTGAGCTAGAGAATCCTTATGAGTATGATGGAGTGTGGGTTTCCAAGGAAGCTTGCGTACTCATACCTCATAGGAATTACAAAGGTTATGTGTAGTGTGATGTATATCCCATGCGATATATTGATGTGTGGTTAGGTGAGCCATGGTTAGAAGACAAGAGGTTTCAATATAGTGCTATGAAGGATATGATTCTTGTGGGCATATGTTGAAGGGTTTATGACTTTGTACCTTATCGGGCAAGAGGCCAATTTCCTACTAGTGTACCTTCTTTGGCTATGCAAAGGAGCAAGGAGCGAGAACTTCATTCCAAAGTTAACATGGTGCAATCAAGGAGTCCTACAATTACAAGAAATGGTGGGACAAGTGCAAGTGAAAGGTTGGAAAGCGTCAACAAGGTGAACCCGAAACCACAAGTTTCAATGCCAAGTGGTTCACCACGAAGAAGAAGGAGACATCAAGTGATGAGTCTCTAAGTCCTAGATTCCGGGTTGATGTAAAGAGTCCACCTACTTCGGCTATGGGAATTCTTGGGCCTCGTCCCAACTCGCCCGAATATGAGAGATAAAAGATTGAGCGGAGTAAGGGAGTGACCGGTGACATTCCTCGAGTGGAAAAAGGAGAGGATGTGATGAGTGATGTGAGTGGGATGTCACCACCCGAATATACACTCGACCTTGAAGAAAAAATGAGGGAAAAGAGAGAGGGAAAAAGAATCATTGAGAGTGAGGGCATCCCTTATTCTAACCTTAGCCCTTTATCCTTTTCTTCTATTTGTTTGAATTCTTCTGTAGGAATTCTTGGAGGCAAGCCGATGGAGTCTTAACTATATTCGAAGATGGAAAGGCAAGCTGAAGAAGATTCCAAATGCGAGCTGCAAGGTGGAGGAACTAACCATGATGCCTCAAGTACATTGAGTAAACACGAATGCAACTCAAATGTAAGTGATAGTTATTCTTCCCTTAAGCATGTTACTTCCTTGTCTTGTGATTGTGTTTGTGATAACTCGACACTAGTTGATGATTTGTATGATTACAACGGGTTTGCAACTAGTGTAGAGTCGGTTGGTCAATTTGTGTATGAATGTGAACCACTAGTTGAGAGGGTTGAAAAGCCACATCATGATGTCAGCTCGGTTTCCATTGAACCTCTCTTTAGCGAAAATATTGTCGTTGACCTTGTTTGTGAACCTTGTTATGACACCCCACCCATATTTGATAAATGAGAAGATGAATTGCATAAATATCCCATTCTTCCCTTTGATTGCTTACTTGATAGTGGTGGTGTCTTTTGTCATGGTGCGGATTGTTGTGACCTTGAGGAGTCTCTAGTGTATGAGATAGATCGAATTATTTTCGATGACTCCTCAAGTGTAGATGTTATCTCTAGTTTGAGAACTTAATCTTTGCTATCTAATAAGCTTGGGAAGTGTGCCTATACTAACACTTTGTACGTGGGCCACTTCCATGGAAATGGTGATTTGTATCAAACTAGAGTAGGGTGTGAGTTTGAACCTCTTTACTAGTTGTTGATCTTACCGCCGTAGTTCCTAAGAGATTAAAGCAATCTTTGAGTAGAAAAAGGCAAGAGTGGTGAGAACAATAGAGTGTGGTCACAAAAGCCAGCGACCTTGAGTGTATACACTGGTGGGAAGAAAATTGAGTGAACATATTTCGAGTGATACACGTGAGGGATTGAACTTGTGAGGTCCTTTGCTCTTCTTTGATTACAACTATGTCTGTAGATGATGATTGTGGGGGTTGTGACTCGTGTGGAGATGAGGGAGACTATGGTTCCTACGGGGGTGATGATGGGTATTGCTATGATTATTCAGGGAACTATGGCTCGTATGGTGATGAAGCGGTTCACTATAATGATCACAAGGTTGATAAAGACTATGAAGCTTATGATGATGAATGTGTTGATCCTTATGCTTCTAGTCAAGAATACGAAGATGGTGACGCTTCAAGGTACAATGTTCCTACTTACTCTTCTTGTGATGAATTTGAACATGTTGATAGTGACATAGAGAGAATTGATGATGAGGTTGATTATAGAAATATTTCATTTGCATCTTCTCTTGATGTTTCTACAAATGTACAAAGTAGTAGTAGAGGTCCTTCCATTAGTTTGGGAGGAGGTGGTGGTTGTTCCATGGGAAAGAGGAAGCGTGCACATTCTAGATATGCTAAGCGGCCTAATACTTCTAATTCCCATGTGAAGGGTGATTTGAGAGATAGTGGTACTTTTGTTACAAAGCGATTATATTGTTCCATCAATGCCGTGGGGGGCTTGGATAATTGTAGTAGGAGTAGTACTATTGGCTATGTAACCAAGGCGAGAGGCACTTATGGGTTCCATGGCAAGGTTCTTTCCTCGACTTTCAACAACACTTGTAATGTTGGAAGAGCGACGGGAAGTGGAAGTTACACTAGCAATGTTGCTAGTAGAGGAGGGATAAGGGAGACCCAAGTTGTCGGTGTTGATACTTGTGGGCATTCAAGTTCTCTTTAGGATGCATCTCTATAAAACTTGAGTAGACATAGGTTCGTTGTTGAGGTGAATGGTATTGGAGGATTCTTGCTCAAGATTGATGATACCGATGCCAATTGCATTAGCACCTCTTTAGTGGATAGGTTAAGGATACTATGCCGTGAACTAGAGAATCCTTATGAGTATGATGGAGTATGGGTTTCCAAGGAAGCTCGAGTACTCATATCTCGTAGGAATTACAAAGGTTATGTATGGTGTGATGTGTATCCTATGCGACATGTTGATGTGTGGTTAGGTGAGCCATGGTTGCAAGACAAGAGGTTGCAATATAGTGCTATGAAGGATGTGATTCTTTTAGGCATAGGTCGAAGGATTAATGACTTTGTATCTTATTTGGCAAGAGGCCAATTTCCTACTAGTGCACCTTCTTTGTCTATGCAATGGAGCAAGGAGCGAGAACTTCTTTCAAAGGTTTAAATGGTACAATCAAGGAGTCCTACAAGTACAAGAAATAGTGGCTCTAGTGCAAGTGAAGGGTTGGGAACCATCAATAAGGTGAACCCCAAAACCACAAGTTTCAAAGCCAAGTGGTTCACCAACAAAGAAGAAGGAGACATCAAGTAATAAGTCTCAACCTCCTAGATTTCTGGTTGATGTAAAGAGTCCACCTACTCCGGCTATGGGTATGCTTAGGCCTCGTCCCAACTCACCTGAATATGAGAGACAAAAGATTGAGAGGAGTAAGGGAGTGACCGGTGACATTCCTCGAGTGGAAAAAGGAGATGATGTGATGAGTGATGTGAGTGGGATGTCACCACCCAAATCTACACCCGATCCTGAAGAAAAAATGAGGGAAAAGAGAGAGGGCATCCCTTATTCTAACCTTAACCCTTTATCCTTTTCTTCTATTTGTTTGAATTCTTGTGTAGGAATTCTTGGAGGCAAGCAGATGGAGCCTCAACCATGTTCCAAGATGGAAAGGCAAGGTGAAGAAGATTCCAATTGCGAGCTACAAGGTGGAGGAACTAACCATGATGCTTCAAGTACATTGAGTGAACACGAATGCAACTCAAATGTAAGTGATAGTTGTTCTTCCCTTAATCATATTACTTCCTTGTCTTATGATGGTGTTTGTGATAACTCGACACTAGTTGATGGTTTGTATGATTACAATGTGTTTGCAACTATTGTAGAGTCGGTTGGTCAATTTGTGTATGAATGTGAACCACTAGTTGAGAGCTTTGAAAAGCTACATCATGATGTGAGCTCTTTTTTCATTGAACCTCTTTTTAGTGAAAATATTGTGGTTGACCTTGTTTGTAAACCTTGTTATGACACCCCACCCATATTTGATAAAGGAGAAGATGAATTGCATGAATGTCCCATTCTTGCCTTTGATTGCTTGCTTGATAGTGGTGGTCTCTTGTGTCGTAGTGGGGATGGTTTCGACCTTGAGGAGTCTCTAGTGTATGAGATGGATCGAATTATTTTCGATGACTCCTCAAATGTAGATGTTGTCTCTAGTTTGAGAACTTCACCTTTGCTTCCTAATGCGCTTAAAAAGTGTGCCTATACTAACACTTTGTCTGAGGGCCACATCCATGGAAATGGTGATTTGTATCAAACTAGAGTAGGGTGTGAGTTTGAACCTCCTTGGTTTGGAATGCTTAATCTATAGACAATCCGTTGTTTAAAACTCCAAATGAGATGAGTGACCTTGGTTTTGTCCTTGGGAGTTTGTCGATTGAAGAGGATTGTCTTGGAGGTAAATTTAGAGGTGAGGAGGTACCTCTTGGTGTGTGTAAGAGTGCTTCCAAGAAGGAGAATGGAGTATTTGATGTTAGTTGTAAATTGAACTATTTTGGTTACTCCATCCCATATGTTGATCACACCTTAATTGTTGGGCATGGCAAAGCCATTGTGTCACATTGTGATAAAAATACATTGAAGGCTTGGTATGTTGGTCATGAGCTTAGGGGTCATAGGCAATTTGATTGCTATGTCTTGCATGTTCCATGTCCTATTAATCTCTTTGCTTGTCTTTGTGTTGGATGCACTTTCTTGTTAAGCCAAGTACTTGTTGTTTCCTTGGGAAACATAAGCTTTTTACTTGTTACTGATACTTGGCTCTATCATAAGAGTGTATTTTCCACACTTTTGGCACTAACATATTCTTGTAGTGGGAAGCTTTATTTGTGCTTGTTTTTAAATGTAGGCTTTGATGGTTTGATTTCGAGGTCGAAATCTTCTCAAGAAGGGGAGGATGATGCGGCAAATCGGGCCAAGACACCAACCATCAAGAGCGAAGCTTGAGAGCACAAAGAATACAAGTAAAGTGCTCTGGAAGCGGCTTGAAGATCATGCTGTGGGGGGCTTGGATAGTTGTAGTAGGAGTAGTACTATTGGCTATGGAGCCAAGGCAAGAGGCCCTTATGGGTTCCATGGTAAGGTTCATTCCTCACTTTCAACAACACTTGTAATGTTGGAAGAGCGACAGGAAGTGGAAGTTTCACTAGAAATGTTGCTAGTAGAGGAGGGATAAGGGAGACCCGAGTTTTCGATGTTGATACTCGTGGGCATTCATGTTCTCTCTGAGATGCATCTCTACAAAACTTGGGTAGACGTAGGTTCATTGTTTAGATAAATGGTATTAGAGGATACTTTCTAAAGATTGATGATACCGATGCCAATTTCATTAGCATCTCTTTTGTGGATAGGTTAAGGATACCATGCCGTGAGCTAGAGAATTCTTATGAGTATGATGGAGTGTGGGTTTCCAAGGAAGCTCGAGTACTCATATCTCATAGGAATTACAAAGGTTATGTATGGTGTGATGTGTATCCCTTGCGACATGTTGATGTGTTGTTTGGTGAGCCATGGTGGGAAGACAAGAGGTTGCAATATAGTGCTATGAAGGATGTGATTCTTGTGGGCATAGGTCGAAGGGTTTATGACTTTGTACCTTATCGGGAGAGAGGCCAATTGCCTACTAGTGCACCTTCTTTGGCTATGCAAAGGAGCAAGGAGAGAGAACTTCTTTCAAAGGTTGAAATGGTGCAATCAAGGAGTCCTACAATTACAAGAAATGGTGGGACTAGTGCAAGTGAAGGGTTGGAAAGCATCAACAAGGTGAACCCGAAACCACAAGTTTCAAAGCCAAGTGGTTCACCAACAAAGAAGAAGGAGACATCAAGTGATGAGTCTCCAAGTCCTAGATTCCGGGTTGATGTAAAGAGTCCACCTACTCTGGCTAGGAAAGTCCTTTTCTTTATTTTTAAGAAACTTATTTTCTGAGAGAAGTGTTTTCTAAAATATTTGACGGAAAAATTGGATAACATTTTCCATCATGACAAATACACCCTAATAAAACAATCTCACAACAAAAATCACAATTATACTGGATTACATAACCAAATCTCACCATTGTAAATTGTCTCTTTCATAATACTATTTCCTAATAACAGAAACTATCTTTTTCTTCCTTGGCAAATGAAATAACAAAAAATGCCGAGTAGTCTATAATTAAGCCGTCAATAGACAATAACGAAGTGCAATATCCAGATTTCTTTCTCTGGTTCAAATAATCTTTCTTTATCGTCATTTTAAACACACGATCACGGTACACGCAGAAGAAAAGAAAGTTTCAATTACAAGTTTGTAAGTATGGCTAGTTCTGGTTGCTACGCCTGTTTTATCGTACTTCTTTCCATAATTCTTGCTTACACAGCAATTACTTCAAGCATGCATTCTAAATCCATGTAAGGAGGACCATCTAGGCTAAAAGGAGTAGCTCAAGGGAGTCATTTGAGGTGCCTCAAAAGGCTAGAGGAAGAGGCGAATCGCCTCTGGCCAGGCAGAGCGCCTAGGAGGAGCTGAGGAGGAGCGCCCAAGTTGAGGAGGAGCAACCAGGCAGAGCTCCCAGAAGTCAGGATGAGCGCCTACTTAGTGAAGGCCCCACGTGGAGCGCCTCCAATCTAGGTGGAGCGCCTGGCAATCTTGATCAGTGAACAACGCAGTCGGAGTGCTCACAACCAGGCGGAGCGCCTGACCTTCAGACTAGATTTTTGTGAATTTCTTCCAATTTTGACTGTGCGTGGTCTTTTATGTCTTAACCCACTTTAGGGGCATTTTAGTCATTTCATAAGGGGATAGAAAGAACTATAAATACACCCCTTAGGCTTTTCATTTCATTAGCTTACTTTGAGTATTGAATAGAGAAGAGAGAACGTACGAGCCTTTCTAGTTCGAAGCTTCTGATTGGAACCTATGGAGATTCATTACTAGTATGAAACCATTGTAAGTTTCGAGTTTCAATTCTCCCTTTTGGATAGTCAATTTATCTGGTGAATCGTTTATCCGTTCTTTCTTCTATTTCTTGCCTTCCTAGTCTCGATTTTCTTGATATCTTGTTTTATAATTCTTTATCTCGTTTACTTGCTTCCGTGTATCGTTTAGTTTGCTTCCGCTAGTTTTACCCCGTATCAAAGGGAAACTTTTGTGCTAAGCAAGCTGATTAATTAGTATAATGATGCAGGGGAAGTTTAGTCCGTTTCACCATTCCGATTATCAGTTAAGAAGTAGTTAAAGGAATTTAGTTAGTTAGAGTTTGTTATTTTGATTCTGTTGAATAAAGCCCCAACTTGTGTAATGGGTTTCAATCAATGAAGAATGGTTCTTTCTCCCTCATTTACTTAGATTTTCTCTCTCTCTCTTTCTCTCTCTCTCTAAACCTATAAACATCAAAGAGAAAATAACAAATCTAATAAGTTTTGTATAGATTCTCTGACATAAGTGATAAAAAGATGGATTATGGACTTCACACAATCACAAAAGCTACCTAATGAGGTGAGCACAAGGTCATATATAGAGACAATAAATTCATTCAAATTTGGGACTACTTGACATATCCCCGCACACCCAAACTTTCAAATTAGAGCGTAGATACACATGATGGGAGTCAATTTTGAGAATCTCAATAATAGAAATGGGCTTGAATCTTATAACATGATAAGAAAATGAATTAGTGGCTTAACTTAACCTCAAATATTGGGAATGACGTAAGATTGCATAAAAGAATACAAGGAATAGTAAAAGACATATTAAATAGATATTCTAAAAGTATAAATCTAAACTATCTATGAGTTCTTCAAATTTTAGGAGAAAAATGGATTCACATCAATTTGATTCAAGTTGTTCTTTTTTACATGCGTTTGGACCATTCACCCAAATAAAAAATGGATTTGAGAAGCTAGATTTGCTTCATCAAGAAAAAGATGCACAACAAGATCATGGCCATCTGTTATTTCTACCAAAAATAGTTATATCAATATCACTAGAAATAAGTAATAGTGAAGAGAAACTTTTGTGTTAAGCAAGGTGGTTAATTAGTATAATGATGCAGGGGCAGTTTAGTCCTTTTTACCATTCCGATTATCAGTTAAGAAGTAGTTAAAGGGATATAGTTAGTTAGTGTTGGTTATTTTGATTCTCTTGTATAAAGCCCCAACTTGTGTAATGGTTTTTCAATCAATGAAGAATGATTCTTTCTCCCTCATCTACTCGGATTCTCTCTCTTTCTCTAAACCTATTCTCTCTACTCATATTTTCATCATCTTCTTCCATCGATCACAGCTTCATATCAAAGATATGTCAGAACTCTTTCTTGTTCAATTAATGACATGGTACAAGAGCATCTCAGACGCAGTTTGAATTGATCGATTCTGCAACAATCTATTCCGCACAATTTCATTTGTTGAATTCTTGAAGAACATCTCAGTTTCAAGAATGGCACAACCTGCAGAAAATCAGGTTATTGATTATAACCATCCTCTTTACTTGCACTCTAATGATATTAGTGGCATTGTGTGGGCAAAAAAAATGCCACATATTGTTACGGAGATACGAGTCCAGCTGACGAGACTAGACTTATCCTACAAGTCATGGGGCACAGAGGATATACACTCGCTCCTAGAGCCAATGATCGTTTAGGCGGTTTGGTCATAGGGTGCAAGGCATACATCCGGCTGCTTAGGGTTTACAGCCTCCTAGTTAGGGTTTAGTATACCACCGCCTTGAGTTATAGGCCCATGGTCTTATTATTATTTGTATTTTACCTTATTTAGGACTGGGTATCACTACTATAAAATACCCCTCCTTACATTGTATTGTACATAAGACACAATTTGTCACTGAAATCAGCTACTCTCAAGAAATAAGAATTACTTTGCTTTCTTTATTATTTCTTGCTTAATTACTTGTCTTTACTTTCATCGTATTTACTTACTTATTCCATTGTAGTTTACCGTATTGCTTGTGACCTTATTCATAAGTAATTGTTTAACCTAGTCGTACAAAATTAGGCATAAACAGTTTGGCGCCAACCGTGGGCCCAGACAATTGTAGGTATTCTATGAAGGAAAAGGCACAATCATGTCTGGTGATGATAGTAGCATTCCAAAGAACGCCAAAGATAGAGTGGACGAGTTCGCGAAGGATCTTGACGATCCCAGCATCAAACAAAAGGATTCAGCCGAGCAGCTAAAAGATTCTTCTAAAAAACCGACCCCTGTCGTCAGTAATGAAGGGATGAACCACCCATTGGAGGGTAATCCTGAGTTCAGAACTTTCATCACTGATTTCCTCAAAACTATGATGATGATGGAACAGGCGGAACAAACCTCCAACAACGTGATCGAGGGGGTATATCGCAAATTAGGCACGAAGTTTACAAGATCATTTCAGAGGCCAGCGTCTCCGCGAGGACCAGCGGTTATGAATGATTCACCAGCATCTGTGCCTAGTCGAAGGCTTAACATAGATGCTGCTCTAAGAGGCTCATCAACAATCAACAACCAAGATCTTAGGGGAGCCCCTGTCATTCAGGATCTCATAAAGGAGATGAAGGCCATTCATGACCGGATTGGTAACGTGCCGGGAGCTCCACCCAAAGTTACCACGGTAGATGAGCCGAAGTTTTACAAGCATACTTACAAGGGAAGTGTTGCACTGGTCCGCATACCAAAGCATTTCTGTTTGCCGGATAACCTGAAGCATGACAGAACTACTGATACAGATGAGCATATTGTTGTGTGTTATTTGGTTGTGAAGAGTAACAAGATTACTGAGGAAGAACTCCAGCCTGCTCTGGTGAAGAGGTTTGGCTCAGCTCTGACCAAAAGAGCCCTTAATTTGTACACTCAGCTACCAATGAGTTTGATCGAATCATACACTCAGATGCAGGATTTATTCATAAAAGTGCATTCCAGTGCTCGCAAGCGAGAAAAATGCATGGAGGATATCTTTGAGATCCGTCAGCGAGACAACAAGCTACTCAAAGATTACCTCGACAGGAGCATAGAGCTTCCTCCAGTTCCCTGCAATATTGATGTGGTAGCCTTTGGCAAGAGTTTGAATTCAAAGGGATCCCTAACCACAAGAGAGTTGCAGTGAAGTCTGACTCAGCATCCTGTGTCAACATGGAACGCCCTGCACCAGAGGTACACCGAGAAGCTTTGCCTAGAGCTCGAGGAGTCTTCTACTCCCGAGGAAGTCAGACCGGCTATCCAAGATATCATCCGCAAAGAACAGAAATGGGGATATGTAGAGAAACCTCGAATGGGGGACAAAGGCAAGTGAAACAGGAATGATAGCAAGAACGATTTTCCATTGTTCAAGGGATCGCTCAATGCGGAGTGGGTTCCTAATCGATTTGAAGAATTAGGTATGTGAGTTAATGCCGTGGAATTCATAAGAGATTATATGAAGAACGCATAAATTCGTTGGCCAAGCAACCTGAGAGCAGAACCTGGCAGGAGAAACAAGGACCTTTACAGCCACTTTTATAGGGACCACGAACATGATCTGGCTTGGTGCAGAGCGTTGATTTTAGAGGTCATGAGTTTGTTGAACAAAGGTTACCTCAAGGACCTGCTCAGCGATAAGGGAAAGCAGACCTTCACCATAAGCGAGAACCAGGACGCACCTGCAAGTCTACCCGATCCTAAGAGGTCCATAAATGTGATGATCAGAGGACTAACATTGCTCAGGGGGTCAGAGGATATCTCGGCGGTACCCAAACAGGGTCTCTCCCGATATGAAATGATCGAATTCAGCGAGGAGGAAAACATCATCTATAGCGCCCCGCACCTTGACGCCCTTGTCATAACACTTAGAATGGAAGACACAGAGGTGAAATGTGTATTGGTCGATGTCGGTAGCGTCGTAAACCTCATCAGATGGGATGCACTGAAGGCGATGGTTATTGAGGTTCGAATTATGCCAAGCACTTGCACGCTCGCAGGCTTCAGCAATTCTTATGAGAAAGCTTGCTGGGGATAGATTATGTTTCATATTTTCAGGTAATCAGTGGATGCGTTCCTCACAATGCGATCGTTGGGCGGCCATGGATTCATCAAGTCAAAGCAATACCGTCCACCTGGCATCAGAAACTGAAGTATCCTACTCAATAGAAGATAAAAGAAGTGAATGGTGATCAGGAAGCATCAAGGGAATGTTTTACGACCGCAATCCTTAAAGTAGCTGTCCCTGAGGTGAATTCCAGGAGACCCCGAAGACCTCAATGCCACAATCAACAAAGACTGCAATTCGGACGGTATGTTTGATTGATGTCATTTGGGGGGAGAATGAGTAGGGATAATTGAAAGTACTTTCCTTTTCAGAATTTACTTAGCACATTAGTCTTGCTCTTAGATTACAATATTTTCATACTTTTTTGACATGTTACGGTTTTCACCCACAACATCCTTGGCTCAGCGCTTTTACAAATAAAACTACTATTATAGTCATATTTTTCACAAATTAAGATCTATCTAAGATCCAAATATTCATAGCCCAGGCCACATACAAGTTTAAGTAATACACCCACTTTCCGTGACAAAAGTAGGGTACAGTACTCGCCTAGAGCTAGACCACGTCTAACAGCCACCAGGCATCAATCGAAGGTTGAACTCGCTAAATCAACAACTGTACCTACACGCTGGTGGGGATGTCTGTCTGTGTAGTGCCAGAAAGTATTAAATACTCAAGTAATTAAGCGAAGACGTTCTATCTCAAAACACAAAAGGACCGTTACCATACGGGCTAAAGACATCCCATTATGGGCGCAAACGACCATCTTCCGTGGATGCAACTTAGCGGGCGTTTATCGGCGCAGAACGGACGTAATTGCTCAAGGCAGGCACACTTACACACATTCTTAAATAACTAGAACAGTCAGGACGACTGGAAGCCATCTAATTCTTAGGTGCAAATGCCTACAGAGGCATAAGTTAACATTACTTATTGTTTACGGCGAAAAGAAAAAAATGTCACAAACAAAGGTACAAGTAATTTAAGTCAAGATGCCACAAAACGGGCCCAAAATTCACATTAAACATCCGCATATGCGGATAAATGTCTGATCACAAGATGCGTAAAAAACGAGCATCAAACGGGGGGGATTTTCATTCCTCTCTAGGGGGACTTCCTTCATCGGCAACACTCCATGAAAGTCCTGCTTCACCAGCTACAGGTTCCCCAGTAGGTGTCTCCTCTCTTTCTCCACTCATCTCTTCAGAGCCTTCATCAAGGTCAGGACCAAGTTGAGCATCTGCCTTGGTAGTAAGGCCAGTATACGAGGTAATCTAAGCGGCCAGGTCAAAATTAGGGTCGTCACGAACCCGGAGAAGAGTGGCAAGAGCAGCTGCAATGTAGGCACGATCAACTTCTGCTATGCAACAAGCATTCAGAGCTTTTCTCAGTTGATCTTTCAAATAGCACTCCTCGCAAAGGTTGTCACGAATTCATTCAAGTGACACAACTTTACCTTTCAGCCTGTCATTCTCGTCTTGAAGGAAGGCGGAGAGACCCTGAGCATTTGAGACGTACTTCTCAGCGACATTCATTCTGTCCTCCATACAGGATAGTCGCTGCTGCAGATCTCTCAGGATCCCCTCCAGACGATTCATGTTGCTGAGATGAAGCTGCTTTGAGACCTTGACATCTGTGAGGGACTACTTGATGGCCTCCATATCCTGCTTGTGCTTGCGGACTTCACCAGCCAGCGCCTTCTCCAAATTTCTGCTCTTCAGAACCTCTGTGAGATAGGCATCACGAGTGGTCTGCAGCTCACCCTTCAACTCCTCAGCCTTCTCTACAAAGAACTGCAAGCTGGCTATTTTTCTACGTAGAGCATCAGCCTCCTCAACCAGATTGCCTTCTAAGCCTCCCCAGTAGAGTATCTCATGATGCACCATCAATCCCTAGGTAATGGTAGGAACAAGATTTTGGGAAAGGAAAAATGATGTCGAATTTGACACGGTGGTGGCAGGATACTTACCTGAAAGGAGCATCCTATGGTGACCTCAAGCAGCTCGTGACTACTATAGCCAGAGAGATATTCTTATTCTACAGGGCCGATCAGTTCAGCGGTATGGTCTGTTACAACCCGTGGAGTCTTCATCAGGTTAACCCCCGCAGCAATAGGGATTAAAACCTCCTGAGCTCAACCTACGGGTTCATACATGGCCTCTACGGCTACTTCTTTGTCAGGACGCCACTGAAAGGAGTCAGAGCCCTCAGGATTCGGAGCAGCAGTAAAAGGTAAGCATAAACAGATGATGTCAGCCTTTGAAGTTAACAAAGAAAGAATGTTATTTCAGAAAAAAATGAAGCCCAAACTTGGAAATTGCGGATCAAAAGGTATGTCATGAAGCAAGATATCATCCTCCACACTAGCTTCTTCCTCGGCTATGGGAGTCTCTTCGATCAGATGTCTACACTCTCGTGAAGAAGGACCAGCTTCAACAGCAGCAAACGGGGTCGTTTCAACAACCTCGGACACAGGCACTTGTTGCTCCCAAATACACACGCAAGTACACGTGGTCGACAAGTAATAAAGTGATAAGTTGAGTATCGTTCCCACAAGGACTAGTGTTAATGACTGTATCCTAGCAAACAATTTCCTAAAAACTATTCAGGGATCTTTTTGCAATGATTGTAGATTTTACTAACTAAAGAGAAAAATAATTTAAAGCAAGCAACTGAGATCAAGTATTCTAGAGAAGTTCATGAGTTTTTATCAATAAGAGAGACACGGTCCAGAATCAGACAATCCAGTTGAATTTTCCAATTAATTATATTTCTTGATTTCCTAGATTGCTAACTAACATGTTAATTATATTCGTGAAAACCTGTCGATTCTTCATGACTCTATGCAAGGTACTCTAACGCCTATATGTCTATTGAATTAAATCATATGAATGCATTAAAGAACTCTGTATTTAGCTAAGCAAGGCGAATAGGTATATGTCTATCCTACCCGCAAACCGATTCCCTAATGTCCAGGTTTAATATCAAGCCCTATTCTCTCTTATATGTGTTCACAAGTTCGCTCTGTCGAGTTAAACTTGTAAACCATAGATAGTGTTCAATTATCAGGCCTCAATAACCAAACAATTAGGCTCAAGAAAGAATAAACAATCTGTAATGGTAAATTAATAGGTAGAAATCCACTTTCAAACATCAACCTTCATGTAATTGCTGTAACCCTAGAACGGTATATTTAGCTATGCATATTCATAATAACAACACAAGAATTTATGGAAGAAAGATTGAATATTGTAAAAGATTGAGTAAAGGAATTAAACACTTGGTTCAATGTGTTAGGAACTCCAAACTTGCTCCAAAATCTGACTTTCCCTCAAATCACGAAATAAATAAGATATTTATATTGTTTACAAAATACTCAACTAAGTTAAACCAACTCCTAGACTAAGTTGGAAAAGTTGGGTTCGCTGAACTTCAAGCTATTCTCTAAGCGTCGCATGCTAACAGCATCTAGATGTCGTAAGTTGTACTGGAAGCGCCGCTTGGAAGACAACATTCCATAATCAGAAGCTGTGACAGACCTACAGCTTGCACCATATCCTTTCCTTCTAATACCATATCCCATATTTTGGTAAGTCCATCAACTCTTTGCCCGTTTGTATCCATTTTGATTGTTCTTGCCTCGAATTCATCCAAACCATTCCTAAAATCACAAACACAATAAGTGAGCGTAAAAATCACAATTATTCCGTATAATGGGCGAATAACGTATCAAAATTCTAGGAAATATTAAGGTAAAATAGGCAAATATTGCCAAACATCACCACCCCACACTTACACCTTTTCTCGCTCTCGAGCAATGACCAAAAACAACTCCCCAACTGAACACCAACACTTGATAGAACAGGTCTACCTATGGTTATTGTTGATACCGACCATTAAACAAGAGCATAAATGCATACCATGTGACCCACAACATGCCACAAGTTCACCAAATTTTAAAACACTAGAACAACCAACTCAAGACATCTCAATTTCAAAAACCGACTCAATGATACCAAGCTTTCACAAAATCACACTCATTCACTCAACCAAGAAGTCAACAACTTCACCTATCTCGCGCAAACCATGTGCCCTCACCAAAAATAATAATCAAAAGAGCGTCCCAAATATCACAAAAAGAATAAATTTCAAGAATAGATCAGGGACATGATATAGGAAGAATTCCCTCGCTCTAAAAAAGAAGTTCAGGTACCACATACAACGTACCATAGGCTTGCCCGTAGTGTAGGACTCCACTAATGTAAGCTCACTCCAATCGGGATTAACTAGAACTTTAAGGGTTGTAATGTAGGCTAAAGGAAGGGTAGGATAAATATGGATAAAATAGTGACTACCTCCTACCATACCCGATTTTAGACTCAACTCGAGGCGAGTCGAGTTTCAAATTTGACTGGGTGACTCCTTTGAGTTTAGATGTTGGAGTCGCCACCTAATATAGTTTTTAACTAGGCGTATTAGGACACCTATTTTTTTCTAGCTAATTTTATAATTAACTGCGAAACTTAGTCAACAAACCAGAATTTTTAGATAAGGGTTCAAGTTAATCCGAGAGGAAGGGGTTAGGCACCTTTAGGGCTCCACCATATGTGGTTACCGGCCAGACTTATAATTGGGATTCGAACAAGTAAATAAGCAAATAGACTAACTAACTAACTAAAAGATGATTTAAATACTATACGTATAATATTAAATAAAAGACATGAATTTGCTAATTGGCTTCTTCCTTGGAGAATTATACGTGTATTGCAAAAAATAAATGAAATTAAGTTAGTAAATAATAATAATAATAATAATAATAATAATAATAATAATAATAATAATAATAATAATAATAATAATAATAATAATAATAATAATATCAGTAGATAATAATAATGGAAATAATGAAAATAATAATAAAAGGATTTTTACTCGTTATTCTTTTTTGTTTTTTTTAAAAAAAGAACGTCGTCTTTCATCCAGTTTTACCTCGCAAGAAATATAAAGAAATAAGGTTAGTATTAATGATAATAAATAAGTAATTGATAATAACAATAATACCAATAATAATGTTAATATTAATAATAATAATGTTAATAATGATAATAATAATAATTTAAAATAAAGGGGAAAGGGAATTTTATAAAGTGTCGGCTCAGGTGTGTATGAATTGGGTGGAGTTTAGGGATGTCGATACGGCTGCGAACACGCCAGCCGATCGTGTTGCCATGCGAAGTACCGGTCTCATCACTCCATCACCGGCTCGTTTGTAATCATGGCTTATACACGTCGTCATAGCCTTTTGTTTTAGGGATGTGGGAATGGAACTGTTCAAATGTAGTATCGTGTTCAATTTAATCAAATAGGCCTCAAATAAATAATTATTTTCCTTGGCCATATTGTACAGTATCATGTTGAGGGGGTTAGCAGGGCTAATACGCAGAAAGCTGCTGGGATACTTCAATTGGATGCAATTTCAGAGCTGAGAGCGAAGACGGATGCTATTTCTAATCAAATCGGCAAGCTAACTCTCCAAGCAAAACCACCATTAGCTCCGGTGCAACAAATTCAAACTTTTTGTGAGGTATGTGGAGAAGATCATAGTACTGAAGTCTGTCCATCTAACCCCGAGTCAGTATATTATGTGGGTAATCAGAACAGGTCACAGGGTCAGAATCGAAATCAATATGGTAACAGTTATAACACGGGTTGGCGTAATCACCCAAATTTCTCTTGGAGGGATAACCATGAGCAGTTTCAGGGTAGTGAGAGACCCCAAATTAATCAAAGCAATGCACCACAGCAGGGGTCACAGTCACAGGCCCAGCCATAGCAGTCTAATGCAATGGAGGATATGCTTAGGAAACTTCTTGCAGGGCAGCAAAAGCTCATGGATGATTCAGCATCTCAGGCACAAACAATTAAAGATTTGAGCAGTGCGCAGAAAGATCCTGAGAGACAATTGGGGCAGCTTGCTGGAGCGCAAAATAATAGACCTCGGGGTGCTTTACCGAGTGATACAGAGAAGAATCCTAAAGAATTTGTGCAAGAAGTTACTTTGAGGAATGGAAGAGCTTTAGAAGAAGTGCCCCAAAGCCAAAGAAGCCTGTTGGTGAGATAGAGCCAAATTTTGATAGGGAAGTGGAGAAAGAAGCAGAGACAGTAATAGCAAAGCAGCCCGAGTCTGCTATTGTCAGACCACCACCACCTTTCCCTCAGAGGCTTCAGAAGCAGAAAGTTGATGCCGCATGCAAGAAATTCTTGGAGATATTGAGTCAAATTCAGGTAAATATTCCTTTGGTGGAGCTTTTGCGGGATGTTCCCAAATATGCTAAAAACATCAAGGATATTGTTGCTAACAAGAGAAGATTGACTGAGTTTGAGACAGTTGCACTCACTGAGGAGTGTAGTTCCAGAGTTAGAAGCAAGCTTCCTCAGAAAATGAAGGACCCTGGCAGTTTTACCATCCCTTTGAAAATTGGGGAACATGAGGTTGGTCGAGCTTTATGTGATTTGGGTGCTAGTGTGAATTTAATGCCTTCTTCAGTTTTCAGGAAGCTAGGCCTGGGTGAAGCACGACCCACTACTGTGACCCTGCAGCTGGCTGATAGATCTTTGACATGCCCCGAGGGGATTATAGAGGATGTGCTTGTACAAGTGAGTCAGTTTATACTACCCGTTGATTTTATTATTCTTGATTATGAAGCTGACCCTGAGGTTCCTCTCATCTTGGGAAGAGGATTTTTAGCTACTGCTGATGCTGTTATTATAGTCAGAGCTGGAAAGATGATTATGTAGGTAAATGGGGAAGAAGCTGTGTTTAATGTGTTTAGAGCTACCCAGCTTCCTTCTCATTATGAAGAGTTGTCCATGGTAAAAGTGGTAGATGATGAGTTGACTGCTGATGAGAGGTCATTCTTGGCTTCTAATGTTGATTCTTTAGAACGGGCACTCTTATGTGATGATTATGATATCCTGAAGGATGATGATATTGAGGAGTATTTGGAGGTTCTAAATATGCAGAGTAGATTCATCCCAGGGTGGAAGAAATTTGAGGAGCTTGATAGACCGTTGACTTTAACTCCTGCTAAACCGTCTATTGAGAAAGCTCCTAATCTTGAGCTAAAACCTTTACCCGAGCATTTACGTTATGCTTATTTGGGTGAAGGTAATACTTTACCCGTGATCCTTTCTTCTTTGTTGTCTGATGTGCAGGTTGAGAAGGTGTTGCGGGTATTGCGAGAGCGCAAAAGAGCAATTGGCTGGACTATTGCTGATATTAGAGGGATTAGTCCTTCTTTCTGCATGCACAAAATTCTCTTGGAGGAAGATCATAAACCATCCATAGAGCAGCAGAGGAGGCTAAATCCAATTATGAAGGAGGTGGTGAAGAAAGATGTCATCAAGTGGTTGGATGCTGGTATTATTTTTCCTATCTCTGACAGCAAGTGGGTGAGTACAGTGCAATGTGTTCCTAAGAAGGGGGGCATGACAGTGGTGAAGAATGAGCACAATGATTTGATTCCTACAAGAACTGTTACAGGGTGGCGAATTTGCATTGACTATAGGAAGCTGAACAAGGCCACCAGAAAAGATCACTTCCCACTTCCCTTTATTGATCAGATGTTGGATAGACTTGCAGGGCATGAATATTACTGCTTCTTGGATGGGTATTCGGGCTACAATCAAATTGTGATAGCCCCTGAAGACCAAGAGAAGATCACTTTTACCTGTCCATATGGCACCTATGCATTTAGGAGGATGCCATTTGGGTTGTGTAATGCCCCGGGGACTTTTCAGCGGTGCATGATGGCTATTTTCACTGACATGGTGGAAAATTTTGTGGAGGTATTTATGGATGATTTTTCAGTGGTTGGTGACTCTTTTGATGACTGTTTGAGAAATCTTGATGCTGTGCTGAGCCGTTGTGAAGAAACAAATCTGGTGCTGAATTGGGAAAAATGTCACTTCATGGTTCAAGAAGGCATAGTACTGGGGCACAAGGTGTCAAAGCAAGGGATTGAGGTTGACAAAGCAAAGATTGAGGCTATTGAGAAATTACCACCACATATCTCTGTTAAGGGGGTGCGTAGTTTCTTGGGACATGCAGGGTTCTATAGACGTTTCATAAAAGACTTCTCCAAAATTTCTACTCCCTTGTGCAAATTGTTGGAGAAGGATGTGAAATTTGTGTTTAATGATGCGTGTCTCAAGGCATTTGAAGAGTTGAAGAAAAGGTTGGTGACCGCACCAATCATCATTGCTCCTGACTGGTCTTTACCGTTTGAATTGATGTGTGATGCGAGTGATAACGCTATTGGGGCCGTTCTAGGCCAAAGAATGGGAAGAATCTTTCACTCCATCTATTATGCAAGCAAGACGCTTGATGCAGCCCAGTCAAATTACACCACCACTGAGAAGGAGTTGCTAGCCGTAGTTTATGCTTTTGATAAGTTCAGATCTTATTTGGTTGGCACTCATGTTGTTGTCTACACTGATCATGCCGCAATCTGGTATTTGTTTGAAAAGAAGGACTCCAAGCCTAGACTCATTCGATGGGTTCTCCTATTGCAAGAGTTTGATGTTGAAATTCGAGATCGCAAGTGTTGAGAGCTGGTTTTGAAGCATGACAAACAAGAAGGACTCCTAGGTTCTCACTAAGGACCAGGTCCTTAGAATGAAGGGCACAGGTGATCGAAAAGAGTACGGGTTGCAAATCCCTGCCGAACTAGGAATAGTGGCGCGTGATTGAACATACATCCTAGTCAGACTAAAAGAAGTTGTATCCAGGCTGTGTCTGCGAGTGTGAAAAGGAGTTGGACTTCAACAAGGAAAGGAGTTACTGGGAAATCCTGACTTGCCTTAATTAACAGGATTCCTTGTAGAACTCTTCTAGGATTAAGAAGACCCATATATATATATGCAAGTAGCAGCAGCAGCCAAGAGTGATTTTTCAAAAATAGAGAGACGAGAGCATACAAAGGCGATCCAGCCTCTTTCTACGTGAATAATTAGCAGAAGACAACTTGTGTGCAAGCAGAGTAACGAGACTAGATTTTTCTGTCTAGGTTCGTCAATTTGCAAGTTGGCTTAAATTAGATATTTCATAGTTTTACCTATTAGCTTATTCAGAAGCACATGTATTAGGTGAATTGTTGTGTATTAACTGAGAAGCTAGAGTCTAGCTTTGAGTAGTAAGTAGGGTCTAGAGTGTAGCCCCATGGTTACAGAGTTTGTAATCAGAAACATTGCTCTTGTGTTAGTGGATTCAGTGCTAAAATCCCAGAGTGTGGGTCGTGGTTTTTTCTCCCTTGAGCAAGGAGTTTTTCCACGTAAAAATCCTTGTGTTCATGTGTGTGTGTTTTGTGTGGTTCAGTGTTCCAGGTAGCAGGAGAGAAAATCTGAGAACTAGATTCTTCTCCAGAAGAACAGAATTCTTGAACGAGAATCGGTGGACACTATTCAACCCCCCCTTCTAGTGTCTCAAGGAGGTGCATAAAGTGTAACAAGTGGTATCAGAGCAGGTCTTCTTGTGAGAGGTTAACACCTTAAGAAGGATCAAAATGAAATGAGATCCCTGGACACGGAATTGCCTAAAATAGAGATGATCGATAAAGTCCTGAATGTGCTGCCTGAAGCATGGGAACCCAAAATTACTGCTATCATTGAATCCAAACAACTGAAATCGATCAAACTTGAGGAACTAGTTGGAAGTTTGAAGACTCATGAGATGATGAAAGACTCAAAGGCTAAGCCTTTTGTAAAGAAGGACAAGAACCTTGCTCTTGAAGCAACTGAAGAAACTGATGAGTATATTGACCTTCAATCAGTTGAAGCGGCAATGGTGAGTGCCTTAAGACAGAAGCTGAATCTGGGAAGGTTCAAGGGATTTAGGAGAGGTGGAAAAGAGGGGTCTAGCAGGAAGAACATAGTTGACAGTCCTGACTACTCAGGGTGCTTCAAATGCTCCAAAAAGGATCATGCTGTAGTAGATTGTCCTATGTGGGAAATAGAATGGATGAAAAATAAAGCATCCAAGGAAAAGGAGAATGAGACACCAAAGAAAGCTGATAAAGATAAAAGGAAGTCAAGACGACCTCCAAACTTCAGAGCAGATAAAGGAAGAGAAAGGAGGCATTCTATGCCACATGGGGACCTACTGACGGTGAATCCGATCATGAAAAGGATTCTGGAGATGACTCACCACTGGCACTGATGGGTATGTCAGAGAATAGTTTTGATGAAGAAGATCTTCGAGAGATGATAGGAGGAAGAGATCCATCAAAACCCCCTGTGTTTAATGGAACCTACTACAGGAACTGGAAGAAACAGATGAAGACCTTCTTGCAAGCTACAGACTATAGTCTTTGGCTGATTGTGAAAAGAGGACCTCACGTCCCAGTGAAGAGGGCTGCAAATGGTGTCTTAGTTCCAAAGAAGGTGGAAGAACTGGATCCCCAAGACCTTGACTGGCTTCAGGCAAATGCAAAAGCTGAATGGTACTTGAAAAGAGGACTTACCTATGATGTGCTGGCTAAAATTTCTGAGTGCAAGTCAGTCAAGGAAGTCTGGGAAAGACTGAAAGAGATGTACTCAGATGATGTTCAAAAGAAGGACTCAGCTCTTATGGCAACAGATGGAACTGAAGACGCTCACTCTGCAGAGGTATGTCTATCTGAACTAAAAGAAACCTTGCATTCATACTCTTCTGAAAATCTGATCTTAATCACTGTCACCTTGATTGAGGGTTATGAAAATGAGAAGCTTGAAAAAGACAAACTAGCTGAAGAACTAAGTAATCTTAGAACTGAGCACAAGAGTCTCCTAGAACAGAACATTGAACTAGAAGAATTCAATGCCGTTTTGAAAGGACAGACTCTGGTGTCCAACTCTAAAATTACTGATCTTGAACTAGAATGCAATCAGTTAAAAGAAAGTGCTAATGGTAAGCAAGTAATAAGTGAAGTTCAAACCTTTTTAGAAAATGAATTAAAAAGGGCAAATGAAATTCTATATCAGGAAACTGAGAAGAACAAGGTCCTAAGTCAAAAGGTTGAAAAAGCAAATTTTGAGCTTACCAGGTTAACTAAGTGGAACAAATCATCAGAGGCAATGAACTGGGTCCTTGAAAATCAAAATAGGGGAAAACAAGGATTAGGATTCAAGAAACCATTGCCTCCCTATAATCCTAAAAGCAAGTACGTAGGGTTACCCTGCAACATGCTGTGTACTTTTTGTGGTGAAACAGGTCATATCAAACAAAAATGTATACACGTAAGCAGGGCAAAGGATAAAAACAAAAGAAGTGCTTTACCTAAATGGGCTAGACAGGACCTAATTTATCCATTTTCTAGTAAGAAGGGACCCAAGCTTGTCTGGGTTCCTAAGTCTAACCCTTAATTTGTTTTGCAGGCTGGAGTGAGGGAGAACAACCCAAGCTGGACTCTTGACAGTGGTTGTTCGAGGCACATAACAGGAGATAGAAGAAACTTTCTCTCACTTGCAGCATTTCAAGGAGGCAGTGTGGCCTTCGGAGGAGGAAAATGTGGTCAAATAGTTGGAATTTGAAAGATTGGGAGAACTCTAGATCACGCCATTGAGAATGTTTATTGTGTTGATGGTCTTAGACACAATCTGTTGAGTATCTCCCAACTATGTGACAGAGGAAATGAAGTAAAGTTCACATCTATAGGATGCATTGTGAAGAACCTACAGAGTGGAGAAATTGTAATGGAAGGAAAAAGGGTGAACAATGTTTACAAGGCATCACTGAAGTCATTACCTGAAAGCAACCTTACATGCCTAAATGTGCAGGAGAGTGATTCTCAGCTGTGGCACAAAAGAATGGGACATGCAAGTCTCTCACAACTGAACAAGCTTGTATCAAAGGAGCTGGTTCGCGGACTGCCAAGTAAGAGATTTGAAAACATTAAGATGTGTGATGCGTGTGTGAAGGGAAAGTAGGTGAAATCGTCCTTCAAGTCCAAGAAGGTGGTAAGCACATCAAAACCACTGGAACTGCTGCATATGGATCTGTGTGGACATATGAGAGTCAGAAGTAGAGGAGGAAAGAGATTCGTGTTTGTAATTGTTGATGACTACTCTCGATACACGTGGACTCTGTTCTTGGCAACTAAAGATGAAGACTTTGACAGCTTTAAAGACTGGGCTGGTGTAGTTCAGAAGAGGTTAAGTCTGGATCTTATCAGCATCAGATCTGATCATGGAACTGAGTTTGAAAACTCAAAATTTTCTGAATATTGTGCGAGGAACAGCATAGATCATAACTTCTCAGCTCCAAGAACTCCCCAACAAAATGGAGTGGTAGAGAGGAAGAACAGATCTCTGGAAGATATGGCCAGGACTATGCTGTTGTCAAGTGGTCTTGCAAGAAATTTTTTGTCTGAGGCTATAAATACTGCATGTTACTTGCTGAACAGATGTTCAATCAGAGCAATTCTTGACAAGACTCCATATGAGTTACTCAGAGGTAGGAAGCCAAACATTGCTCACCTAAGACCTTTTGGGTGCAGATGCTTTGTGCACAACAATGGAAAAGAACCCCTGGGAAAGTTTGATGCTAGGAGTGATGAAGCAATATTTCTTGGTTATTCGACTCAGAGCAAGGCATATAAAGTGTTTAATAAAAGGACACAGACAGTGGAAGAAAGTATGCATGTGGTCTTTGATGAATCAAACAGGGCACTGGAGGAACGTGAGACAGATGATCAAGAAATTGGGCTTAACAGGGAAGAAGGTGTGCATGAACTGGAAGATTCTGAAGACAAGGAGACATCAGGAGAAGATCCAAGTGTATTGGATCAAGGGGGTAAATCTGACAGGGGGAACTGCTGATGAAACTGATGATCCAGCAAGTCAAGAAGAAACTCACCAGGATGATAACGTGAGTTCTTCCAGTCATGTTAAACTAAGACCATGGAAATACCAAAGATCCCATCCTTTGGAGAATGTCCTATCAGAACTAGATACAGGAATCATGACCAGGTCAGCCTTGAAGAATTTCTGTGCTTTCTTTGCTTTTCTTTCAACTCTGGAACCAAAAAATGTGAAGGAGGCTCTAGAAGATCCAGAGTGGATTTTGGCTATGCAGGAGGAACTACATCAATTTGAAAGAAGCAAAGTATGGCATCTGGTTCCTAAGCCGAAGAACAGATCAATAATTGGAACCAAATGGGTATTCAGGAACAAACTAGATAAGCATGGCATAGTGACGAGAAACAAAGCAAGATTAGTAGTGCAAGGCTATAGTCAAGAAGAAGGAATTGATTACGATGAAACCTTTGCACCTGTGGCAAGGATGGAGGCTATCAGAATGCTAATTGCTTTTGCTACATATATGGAGTTCACACTATATCAGATGGATGTGAAGAGTGCCTTCTTAAATGGATACCTGAATGAAGAAGTCTATGTTATACAGCCACCAGGCTTTGTGAATAATGAATTCCCTGATCATGTTTACAAACTGGACAAGGCTCTCTATGGACTGAAGCAAGCCCCTAGAGCTTGGTAGGAAAGGCTATCGGGTTTCCTATTGAAGAATGGGTTCTTAAGAGGAAAGATTGACAACACACTGTTCCTCAAAAAGAAAGGAAAGGACCTGTTGGTGGTTCAAGTGTATGTTGATGATATTATTTTTGGAGCCACTGATGAGAGGTTATGCAAAGGCTTTGCTGATCTGATGGGAAGTGAATTTGAAATGAGCATGATGGGAGAACTGAATTTCTTCCTTGGATTGCAAATAAAGCCAATGCCTGAAGGAACTATGATTCACCAGCAGAAGTATGTCAAGGAACTACTGAAGAAGTTTGACATGGAAGGAGTAAAGGAAATGACTACTCCCATTGCACCTGGGACAAAGCTGGATAT
Organism: Petunia secreta; assembly: GCA_029990175.1. NCBI lineage: Eukaryota > Viridiplantae > Streptophyta > Magnoliopsida > Solanales > Solanaceae > Petunia > Petunia secreta. The sequence goes on from JARKIP010000035.1 coordinate 65,481,069, forward strand.
GGATGAACTCGGTCCTTCAACAGACGAGACCAAATATAGAGGAATCATAGGATCACTTCTTTACCTCACAGCCAGTCGGCCTGATATTGTATACAGTGTAGGACTGTGTGCTAAATTTCAGTCCAAACCTAAGGAATCACATTTGACTGCTGTGAAGAGGATCCTGAGATACTTGAAAGGAACTCAGGATCACTGTCTCTGGTACCCAAGAGGAGGTACTTTTGAACTATTTGGTTTTGCTGATGCAGACTATGCAGGTCACTTGGTGGACAGGAAAAGCACTTCAGGAATGGCACACTTTCTTGGTCCTTGTTTGATCTCCTGGGCTACAATGAAGCAAAACTATGTTGCTTTATCAACTGCTGAAGCCGAGTATGTAGCAGTTGCATTATGCTGTTCACAATTGCTGTGGATCAAACAACAACTGGATGACTTCGGCATCAAGTGTGGAGCTGTGCAAATTTTCTGTGACAATACTAGTGCAGTGAACGTTGCCAAGAACCCAGTCCAACATAAAAGAACCAAGCACATTGATATTAGACACCATTTCTTGAGAGATAATGTGGAAAAGGGTCTAATCACTATGAATTCTTGCAGGACTGAGGATCAAATTACTGACATTTTTACTAAAGCTTTGAACAAAGTGCAGTTTGAGAGGAACAGGTTGGAATTAGGGATGACCAAAATACACGGATGATCCAGCAGGAAAATCCTCATGATTGGTTAGTAGAGTATTCGATTGTCTATATTTGAATTTTGTCAATTGATAATAGTCTAACATGGTACTTTTGTTAGTACACCTGTTCAGTTTTTTAGCACCAGGTAAGAATAATGTGATCCCATGAAGAACCTACCATGTACTAAGAAGGAATCAGTCAAAGCATGAGGAATCATGTCCAGGTACACTCACACTACTCTACATGTTAAAAGTCATAACGGAATTAAAATTGTCAATCACACGTGTGTCAAAGGAGATCCTCCATGTTCTTATAACTGTCCAAAATTATAGGAACACATTCCTTTTCTGGGTAGAATTTTAATTGATTTTTGGACCCCACTAATCAATTAAGTCCATAACCGTCAAAACTCTTAATCCTTCCCGGTTTTCAAAAATTTTCAAAAAGCTACTTTTTTTTATCATTATAACCTTGCCTTCCCAAGGCGTTGTCAAGTCACCGAAACCCCTCCCCTCTTAACCTTACCTCCCAACCTCTAAAATTCTTCTTTCCAAAATCAAAATTCTCTCAAAACCCTAACACCAGAAAATACTGTCTATCTCTGTGGCTATACATAAAAACCGTATCAAGATGTCTGAGAAACCACCACCATCTACACTTGCCCAAAGGATTGCAAAGGCCCGAGCAAAAATTCTTCAAAAAAGGGACAAAAAGCTGATAAAGAAGTTGAGGTTAAGGACGACTTCCACCACACCCATCGCACAAAGTTCATCACAACCACTAAATGAGGTAATCCCCGTTCCTATCTTATCTACACCTGTTACTTCAGTAGTTATGAAAAGCCCTAGAATGGCAGAAACTGAAACCCTAGTGTCTGGATTAGATAAAATAATAGGTGTTGAGCATGTTGAACAAATAGATAGGGGGAACTCATGTGAGGCAGAGCGTGATCACGTAGGAGATGAACTTAGAAGAAGGAGTGCATGTGCCTGTGGTAGTTGAGTCTGGTGTAAGTTTGAATGTTGCAGAAACAGTAGTAGAGAAGTTCAAGGAGGATGATAGGGCTGAGAGAGCTAAGGAAAAATCTGTGCCAGAAAGTCCAGCCATTAGAGGACTTGAATCTGCTGAAGCCCCAGAGAATTTGGTGCAAGAGCCTGTTGCTTGCCCAAATTCAACTGAGGTTGATGATGCAGACATAGATTGGACAGATTCTGAGGAAGAAGGAAAGAAGGAGGCAATGTTGGAGAAGACTGAACAAAGAGAAACTCCCAAAGTGGTTGAAGAACCAAAAAGAAAAATGAAGTTTGGAGAAGAAGATGAAAAATTGGCAGGGGAGGAAGAGGAGGAGGAAGTTGTATTCCTGAAAGAAAATATAGTGGAGCCTGAAAAGAGAAGAAGGTTAGTGAAGGGGGAAAACCAGTGTTGAAGACAAGGCTAGTTGATGAAGATTGTGATGAGAGTGGCAGTGTTGACAAGGTTGAACCTGTGGCTAGAAGGGTTGGCACCAGGTCTGTCTTAAAACAACAATTGGAAAAGGTTGGAAAGCTGGAGAGAACAGTAACTAATGTCAGAGAGAGAGAAGCTAGGAAGAGGGAGGAAGAAAAAAGAGCTGAGGAAAACCAGGAGGAAAGTTATGATGATACAGGTAGTTATGCTGAGCCTAGTGACTCAGATACTGACAGTGAAGCTGAGACAAGAAGAAGAAGAAGAGGCAGTGAGGATGAACCTGACAGAGTGGCTTTCTTCTCTAAACATCAGGTGTTGCATGGCAGCATCCTGCATGATGAGAAAGAGTTTCATTTGAAGCCATTACTCAGAATGATTGGACACCAAGGCTGGTTGGGGGTTGTTTAGCAACAAAGACAGGAAGCTGTATGTTGAAGAGGTCAGAGAGTTCTATACGAACTGCAGAGTCAATGCTAGGAGGGTGTTTACCACTGTGAAAGGTGTGGAGATTAAATTTGGGAGACCTGAGCTTGGGATGATTCTTGACATACCAGCAGAAGGTTATTGCAGGTACATTAAGCTCAAGTGACCAAAGAGGACTGATGGAGTCACTCCTTTAGCTGTTGTCAAGAAATTCTCAGGGAAATCCAAGTTGAGAAAGGAGAGGAAGGTAGACAAGAAAGAAATGGAACCTGCACATCAACTGTTGTTTGAATTTGTGCACAGGTTTCTTCTACCAAGAGGAGAGAGAAACTGTGAGGCCAGTGCTTTGGACCTAACGTACATGGATCTGCTAGACAGGGGAGTGAAGATTAATTTGCCTGGGCTGATAATTAGACACATCAATAGAATTGCTGATACTGAGCAGAAGCCACACTCCCTTGTTCATTCCTATATCATTCAGCAGGTTCTAGAGCACTTTGGGGTTCCTTTAGAAGCTGGGAAGAAGCCAACCATTCACCAGATGTTTGGTATTAATGTGCTGAAAAACTGTGACTTCTTCAGAGAAAGCAGAGCTTCAAAGAGACCCATGCAGGCCAAGCAAGAGCAGGAGGAGGAAAGTGAGGATTATGGACCCGAGGAGGCCATTGATGCTGTGAAGGAGCTGGAGACGCATGTCCTGGAGGTGAATGAAGAAAACACAGAGCTCCACAGACAGCTGAAGTTGAAGGATCAAGAGATTGATCGTTTGAAGATAGCTTGCCACAAGTATGAGGCCGAGTTTTTGATGGAAAGGGCCAAAAATACGAAGCAACTTGAGGAACTTCTCAAACACTTCAATGTTCAGCTTTGAATCCTCTTGTCCTATCCCATTCTGCTCTAATTCCTTCTTTTCACCTGTTGTCTACCCTCTCTTATGATCTCCTTGATGTCATATTGTTGGATGTTTAAGACAATTTGTTCTGTTGTGTACTAAATATTGGGGTTGTGCTGCTGACACAACCTGGATGATGATTTTAAATTTTCTTATGTTTATGCATGATTTCTGCTTTAGTCCTTGGTTCTGATTGGGCCCTTATTCTTGCTTATATGTGCTATTATTACTGACTTGTTGCCTTGTGCTTTAGACTAAGTTTCACTGGCAGGTTCATGCAGGGATTCAAATCTTTTTAATGATGCCAAAAGGGGGAAGATGGAAATGTTGGAGTGTTTGTGACCTAATTCATCATCTATTTTTTATACCGTTTTTGTTTGTTTGCTGGTATTTTTTGTCTATTTTTGTCTACTCAGGTTCTTGGGCAACATTTGTTTGTCATCATCAAAAAGGGGGAATTTGTTGAGAGCTGGTTTTGAAGCATGAAAAACAAGAAGGACTCCTAGGTTCTCACTAAGGACCAGGTCCTTAGAATGAAGGGCACAGGTGATCGAAAAGAGTACGGGTTGCAAATCCCTGCCGAACTAGGAGTAGTGGCGTGTGATTGAACATACATCCTAGTCAGACTAAAAGAAGTTGTATCCAAGCTGTGTCTGCGAAGTGTGAAAAGGAGTTGGACTTCAACAAGGAAAGGAGTTACTGGGAAATCCTGACTTGCCTTAATTAACAGAATTCCTTGTAGAACTCTACTAGGGTTAAGAAGACCCATATATATGCAAGTAGCAGCAGCAGCCAAGAGTGATTTTTCACAAATAGAGAGACGAGAGCATACAAAGGCGATCCAGCATCTTTCTACTTGAATAATTAGCAGAAGACAACTTGTGTGCAAGCAGAGTAACGAGACTAGATTTTTCTGTCTAGGTTCGTCAATTTGCAAGTTGGCTTAAATTAGATATTTCATAGTTTTACCTATTAGCTTATTCAGAAGCACATGTATTAGGTGAATTGTTGTGTATTGACTGAGAAGCTAGAGTCTAGCTTTGAGTAGTAAGTAGGGTCTAGAGTGTAGCCCCTTGGTTACAGAGTTTGTAATCAGAAACATTGCTCTTGTGTTAGTGGATTCAGTGCTAAAATCCCAGAGTGTGGGTCGTGGTTTTTTCTCCCTTGAGCAAGGAGTTTTTCCAGGTAAAAATCCTTGTGTTCATGTGTGTATGTTTTTGTGTGGTTCAGTGTTCCAGGTAGCAGGAGAGAAAATCTGAGAACTAGGTTCTTCTCCAGAAGAACAGAGTTCTTGAACGAAAATCGGAGGACACTATTCAATCCCCCCCCCTTCTAGTGTCTCAAGGAGGTGCATAAAGTGTAACAGCAAGGGGATTGAGAATCAAGTTGCTGATCATTTGTCAAGGTTGGAGAATAGAGATCATGTAGATGAAGGGCCCGAGATTAAAGAGGTATTTCCTGATGAGGAACTTTTTGCTCTTGATGCAGCTGAGGTGCCATGGTATGCTGACATGGTAAATTTACTTATGAGTAATGTGTATCCCCCTGGGGCAACTGCTGAGCAGAAGCGTAAACTCCTTCATGAGAGTAGATTTTATGTGTGGGATGAGCCCTATTTGTACAAGATAGGAGTTGATCAACTATCTAGGAGATGCATTCCAAGGGAAGAAGTAGAGCCGATTCTACAGAGCTGCCATTCCTCTCCTTATGGTGGCCACCTTGGTGGAGATCGAATAGCTGCAAAGGTACTCCAATCTGGTTTCTTTTGGCCTACTTTATTTAAAGATGCTCACGCATTAGTGAAGCAATGTGATTGTTGCCAAAGAACAGGGACTATTACTAGGCGTCACGAGATGCCTTTGAACAATATCTTGGAGATTGAGCTGTTTGATTGTTGGGGTATTGATTTTATGGGTCCATTCCCACCTTCTATGGGCCATAAATACATCCTAGTAGCAGTTGATTATGTGTCTAAATGGGTGGAGACTATTGCACTTCCAACAAATGATGCGAGTGTGGTGGTGAAGTTCGTTAAGAAGAATATTTTCACTCGTTTTGGGACACCACGGGCTATAATCAGTGATGAAGGTACGCACTTTTGTAACCGGTTGTTCAATAAATTGTTGGCTAAGTATGGGGTTCGCCACAAGGTGGCTACTGCTTATCATCCCCAAACTAGTGGCCAAGTGGAAGTGTCTAATAGAGAGATCAAGCAAATCCTTGAGAAGACTGTGAATGCCTCGAGGAAGGATTGGGCTATGAAGTTAGATGATGCTCTCTGGGCCTATCGTACCGCCTTCAAAACACCTATTGGAACCTCTCCATATAGGCTTGTTTATAGTAAGACCTGTCACTTGCCGGTGGAATTAGAGCATAAGGCGTATTGGACAATTCAAAAGCTCAACCTTGATATGGCCTTAGCGGGTGAGAAGAGGATGCTCCAATTGCATGAACTTGAAGAGTTCCGTTTCCATGCGTATGAAAATGTGAAATTATATAAGGAACGGACAAAAAAATGGCATGATAAGCACATTGAGCGTCGTTATTTTGAGCCCGGGCAGCTTGTATTGTTGTTCAACTCGAGGTTGAAATTATTTCTGGGCAAGTTGAAGTCGTGGTCGGGGCCTTTTGAAGTTGTTCGTGTTGCCGCACATGGAGCGGTTGAATTGAGAGCCCCAGATTCTGAGAACACATTTTTGCTTAATGGTCAACGGGTGAAATGATATTGGGGAGGTGCGGTGAATCACCGCACTTCAATTACTTTGAGGGACCCTTGATCAATACCCGTCGTGCCACGACGTTAAATAAGGCGCTTCTCGGGAGGCAACCCGAGCTTGTACTTGTAATAGTTTAGTAGTTTTTGTTTTATAGTGTCACATAGTTTGTTGTTTTTGTGTGTCGTTTTTGTAGGTATCGGGTGAGCTAAAAATGGTGAAATTAATGCATGGAGGGATACGGGACGTCCCGAGACATATCCCGCGCTTGGGGTTGCACTTGGAATCGAAATTCGGTGCGAAAAAACGTGCTCGGGCGCGTTCAGGAGTGCCCCGCGCCCCCCAAAGCGCTAAAAGGAGAGCTGGAAAAAGAAGCCTGGCGCGTTGGGAAGCGCCCCGCGCCCCCCGCCGCGCCATGGCAAGCAGAATGTCAGAAATTCCCACCGCGTTGGGCCCGCGCCGCGGCGCCTAACGCGCCCGGCTGTTTTTTTTTTGTAAGTTTCCGGGTCAAACAGGTTTTGACCTGCGACCCGGTATCCCCCATCCCCTTATACCCGATCCCAACACCTAAGTCTTCACTATTTTCACTCCAATTACTCTCTAATCACTCACCAATTCACCTCTAACACTTGGAATCATTCCAAATCTTGTGCAATCGACTCTAACACATTATTAACATGTAAGTTGCACTTATTCTTGTTCATTGATAATTTCTTAGCTAGTTACAAGTTTACTCATAAAATTAATGCTTGTTGTGTTTAAATTGCTAATGGTGCTAGATAGATAGCTTGTGAGTTGTAAAAAGAGATCTCCCAACAATTTGGGAGGGTTGGCACATTCCAAAACTCATTGAAATTGCTAGTTTCAAAGTGTGCACACCAAGTATTTGTGAAAAAGCCTCAATGATAAAAATTCAATAACATTGCGAATTCTTGAGTAGCAATGCATTCCTTAGGATTCTAATGGACATTAGGTGTTGCACACACATAAGATTTGATCATGATGCACCCACACTAGCTTGATCTTGAACATTAAAAAACGTGGCATACTTTGCCCGAAGCTAGTTTTGCTTAAGTGTGGGGTTGCTCGTGCCATTGAGTTGAATGCTTGACATAAAGTGTGTGATAAGTGTGGGGTGGTACCCCACCAATTGAGCTTATATTGTATAGTTTTGGTGCCTATCTATCCATCTCACATTGATCTTCCATTGTTGTATAGGTACCATGGTGACCACTCCTTTGCCAAGCAAGAGCTCTTCCTCTGCTGCGGGCCCGAGGAGAACACTTCAAGCTGGGCCTTCCACCACAAAGTAAAAGAGCAAGGCACCGGCCAAGCCCAAGGCCAAACCAAAGGCTAAAAGCAAGGCTAAGATTCCTAAGGACGCGGTGCCGATACCACGTCCCGGAGGAAAGACCCGTTATGGCATCCCTTTTGTTAAGAGAGGTGAATGCCAAACATGGTATAAGAGTGTGCGGCTTGCGGGATACATCCCCGAGCAAGCCATTGATAAAAGACGGGTGATGCAAAAATTCCGAAGTGTGGCCGAGGCGATCATTGCTCTAAAATGGGACTCGGTGTTTGAGAGTCCGGGGCACGCCAACTTGGATATGGTGCAAGAACTGTATGCCAACTGGGAGCCGAATGAAGCATAGAAGGAGGATGATATGGTGACTGTGCGGGGAGTGAAAGTGAAGTTGGATCCTACGGCATTGAATGCCTTTTTGGGGGTCGAGGACCCCGACTGTGATGATATGAAGGAGTACATCAAAAAGCGTGATTACAAGGCTCTGCGAGACAAATTATGTGGCGAGGGCTCCACCCACAAGTGGGAGCGCACTGCCACCGGAAGATACAAGTTCATGTACTTCTCGCAGTTTCTTAAACCGGCCCGTGTGTGGATGCGGTTTATCAATGCACGTATACTACCATCTTCCCATTATTCCGAGGTCACCAAGACTCGGGCGTGCATGGTGTACTTCTTTATGACTGGGAGGCCGGTGAACATAGGCTACTACATGTTGCGCGTGATGAGAGAGCAACGGAAGTCTGATTCATGTAGTCGCTTATACTGTGGGAACATCTTGACCCGCTACTTGGAGCAGTCTGGCGTCCCCGTAGATGAGATTGGGGATCGCATTGTCCCTGACATAGGGAAGCCTTTTGATATTGCTTCGGTCAAGGGTGTGACCACTACTGCGCCGGTGAAACTGACGGTAGATGAGTGGCGGGAGGCAGACGCCAACTTGACTGCGCGTCAGTACTTGATGATGGAGGAGATGGCCCGGCGGTCGGGCGTAGATTTTGCTGCTATTGATCGCACTGTCCCTCTACTGGAGACCTCGAAGGGTCTGCTAGGCAGGACTCGAGCTAGAGAGGTGTCTCCGGAGGAGGATGAGAACACGGATTCAGATGTTATTGCTAACGATCCGGACAGTGAGGTTGAGGAGTCTGATGCTGAGGGCGGTGGCTCTGATGAGGAGGTGGATTAGGTCCACACTCCTGCGCACCACCCGGATTTCAGGGCAGGTTCTTTTACTTTTGCACTTACTTCTTTGTCGCACTGGGACATTGCTTAGTTTAAGTGTGGGGTGGGGTACTGCCCTTTATCTATTTTTGAGGTTAGGATGCATGTACCATAGGATTTTTCTTTTGTCACTTGACTTTATTTTGATTTCTTTCTTGCTTTAATATATGAAAAAAAAATTATTAGAAAACCAATGAAAAATTCCAAAAAGATTTTCCTTTTAGTTTTATTAGTGGTACATGTCATCCGCCCCGTGGTTTTTCTTATGACCTCGGTTCTTTTCCACGGGGAAGCCTTTGAACCGGGTAGTATTTTTATTTTTTTAGGATTAGGATAGTTAGTTGTAGATGACCCTAGATGAAGGAAAGAGGTAGAATGCTAGGTGCCTTTGATTTGTTTTATACCGGTGGACTTGAACTTGATTGCATGTGCTATTTGTGGTGTCCTTAGTTTTAATTTGATGCATGCCTAGGAAAAACATGGAACGACCCCCTTGAGATGCTTGAGTCCGCTTGCTTGACTTGATTGCGAGCCTTTGTGCATGAGTGCTTAAATTTTCACAAAGTGCATTCTAGATGCTTAGTTGAGAGTTGTTGATGGAACCTTTTTGTGTGGACCATGTGCGATGTGTGTGTGAGGCATGTTCTTGTTTACTCCATGTTGCATATTAATGTTTAGAACTTGCCCCGTGTTTGTGCAAAGCGAAATCCTAGGTTTGCTCTAGTCGGGAAATGATACAAGGCCTTCTTTTGATTTGCCTACCCTTCCATATATACCTTGGAAAAAAATTATTGTTGTGATTTCTTGGACCCTTTTTGTTGGTACCCACACCCCGAGCCTACCCATTTTTCTAAATGGACTCTTTTGACCCTTTACTCCTTAAGCACTTTATTGATATTGTGTTGGTATGTGGTAGTTGTGGTTGAATTTTGGGAGGTTTTTGAGTGGAGCTAATGAAGGGGAATAATTGTAAAAATTGTGAAGTAGTGAAAAGCATTGGCAAGGGTGGAAGATAATGAAATTGAAAAGAAAAAAATAGCAAAGTTGAAAAGAAAGAACAAATTGTGAAAAGAAAAAAAAGAAGGAAATAAAAAGAGAAAAAGATATCCATTCCTTGCTAGTGTGTGCTTAATAGAAAAATGCTACTTGTGAGAGTCATTTGATCCCATAAATATCATTTCATTGACTATGTAAGCAACGAAATAATACAGACAATATGCACATATATATAATCATACTATTCTAAAAGAGTCAATCCCTATCAGAAAAAGTGAAAAGCGAAAATACCCTTAAAAATTGAGTAAATATAATACTCTTTAAAATAATAAATAACAGACTAAATCTTTACATAATTCATGAAAGTAAACTCTTGATTCATAAATCTATATCTATACTAATATAAAAGTGAGATTTCCCTAAGTGAAAATGTGAGTGACTATTTTGTCCTTTAACTAAATACTACTGCTTATCCATAATAATTTTTGTACTAAAAAACAAAATTACCTTTCAACAAATAATATAGTAATAATTTATTATATGATGTATAAGATTTATGAGCTGATACAGTATACTTGCACTCAACAATTTGACTTTTTTTTTTAAAATTAATGTCGATAATGTATGTCATAAAATATGTCACAAAGTTTGATAATGCCTTTTGAAATACCAAACAATTTATCATGGCATACATATTTAGAGCCTTTTCATTTTCCAATATTCACTTATTAAATTCCAATGCATGTACAACATGAATTCATCTACATGATTTCATCTTTATATACTGAACTTTCACATTCTAGGTGTAATTCATATATTATAAATACAGATGTTCCAAAACGAAAACCCCTTCATCAGTTAAAATGTGTGTGTATATATATGCCAAAATCCAAATCCTCAAGTTGTGTTGTTATGGGATTACTTTAGACGTATAGAGGCAAAGTTAATACTGCAAATATACTAGCTTCACTCTGTATGAATCCTCAATTTTTTTAATTGCCCGATTTTGTTTTGTCGTTCTGCCCCCTCTAGATATTAATCAGTCCAGGTAGGTGCACGGAGTAGGTACTATTTATCATTACTGATTATTCCTTTTTATATAGGAAGACAGTGCACGTTAGGTTTCTCAAATTTAGATTTGAAGTCAATTGTCCTCATTTTTCTAAAACATATTTTATTTGATTTTTCCTTAGTTATAAAATTTAGTTTATTTTCATATACTTTTTCCTGCGCATCTATCTACATAATCGAAACTCGAAATTAAATGTATAAATAGATATTATATCGTGTGTACTCAGGCAGAAAATAGTTGACAATTGCATTAAATAATCGAACTCATATTGATTTCGACAACTAATATTTGAAGATACATATTGATCGTATTTCTATATAAATAAAATTACTTTCATTTAACAACGGTTTCTTAGTATGTATGTGGCAATATGAAGGAGAAGATTGCATTTTCTTAAAGACAAAGACGAAAATTTTATGACTGAAATATTTGCAATCTCATGTCCATAGCCGACATTGCTCGTCTCCACTTTAAATTGTGTTGTTGGAATATCAGTTAAATAGGATAGGCATTCATCATTTTGCACTTGCTCTATTCATCTTCAAATTTCGTATAACTCATTGCATATATATTCTAATATTATTTATTATTTAAAAACGTATGTATCCATTGACATGGATACACGTGCAACAAACGTGTCCAACTACTAATGATATTATACATGACTACATATATATTATGATATTAGAGATTATGAAAAAGGTGGGGGTTGAAAATATACATGAAAAAATAAAATTTATCTTTCAAAGTATCGTAGCTTTTATGACTCTCTCTCATCTCATTTTATTTATCATGATTAGTATAAATATTTGTTTTGTTGTAAAACTAATAGTAAAGTAGAGCAAGAACAAGACAAAATATATGAGAGGAGAAGGAAGAACTTGCATTATTCTCAAAGTGTTTCAAGTGTATCTTCTACAGACAAAGTGTCTTCTATTTATTGGATACCAATACATAGAAGGTTACAAGTAATCCTAAGAGTAACAAGAATTAAGAGGTGCCTAAATGAGGAATTAAGTAGGAGAAAGTGGGGAGGATTTAAGTATGAGAAAGTGGGGTAGTAAACTATTGGTTACAATTGAATAATAGTGAGTAGTGGTCATCCACAAATAAATGAATTTACAACACTCCCCTTGGATGACCATTTGGAAGGTAATGTGCCTCGTTAAAAATTTACTAGGAATAATCCAGTGGGAAAAAGCCCAGTGAAGGAAAAAGTGTACACACTTCCAGTAATACGCCTTTAGAGCTGCCTCATTAAAAAATCTTACAACTAAAATCCGAGTGGGACAAAATCTTGTTAAGGGAAAAAGAGTACAGCGCGTATTTTACTCCCCCTAATGAAAGCAACATTCAATATCTTGAAGATGACATATTCCAATTTTGTAAATCAGCTTCTCAAATGTGGAGATTGGCAATGACTTAGTGGACAAATCCGTCAAAATATCACTGGAATGAATTCTTCATTATTAAATTCATCATTCTTTAGAAGATCACGATTGAACAAGAATCTTGCTGAATATTTGTCTCATTTAGTTGTATCTTCCTTTTAGCTGAATTATCCATGTTGCTCCCAAACGCACACGCAAGTATACGTGGTCGACAAGTAATAAAGTGATAAGATGAGTATCGTTCCCACGAGGACTATGCAGACTGAGTTCTAGCAAACAATTTATTTAAACTATTCAGGGATCTTTTTCCAATAGTGATGATTTTGTTAACTAAAGAACAGTAATTAAATGGTAAAAGTGAATTCAAGCAATGGAGCAAAACTTGGTTGTTATCAGTAATAAGGAGACGGTCCAGGGTCAGAGTTACGAACAATCCAGTTGAGTTTTCCAATTGATTCCACTTCTTAAATCCCGGGTTACTAACTAACAGATTAAATGTACCCGTGAAAACCTTTCAGTTCTTCACGGTCTATGCAGGCTACTCCAATCCCTATATGTCTATGGGTTGAATCACGTGCACGCATTAACGAATTCTGTAATTAGTTAAACTAGGCGAGCAAGTATATGTCTATCCTACTCACAAATTGGTTCCCCGATGCCCGGGTTCACAAACTAGTCCTATTCTTTCTTATTACGTAATTAAATTCCCTCTTTCGAGTTCAATCTAAAAACCATAGATAATGCGTAATAATCGGGCCCTGACAATTACACAAGTGAAATCAAGAAAGAATAAGCAACCCGTTATGGGATTCAATTAATGGGAATCAATCTTCAACATCAACCTTCATGAAATACTCTAACCCTAGAACGAGAGTTTTAGCTACGCATACTCATAATAACAACACAAAGATTTGGTGTAATAATGAAATAATGATGTAATAGATTAATGGAAGGAAGAAAAACCCTTGTCTTGATGTTATGAGCTCTCAAATTTGCTCCAAAGTCTGAACTCTTTTGAAAAACTAAGTAAAAGAGTATTTATAGAGTTTACAAACACCTAGTAATAAGTTAGACCCAAGCCTAGACGAAATAGGAAGTCAAAATTCGCTCCAGGGGCGCCATAACGGGCGCCCCGCGCCCACGATCGCGTGACCCAAGGCAGAGGACGCCAGATGATTCACGCCATGGCCCCGCGGCGCGGAAGGAAACGCGCCAGCCCCTGCGCGCTATGGCCTGCGCGGCGCGTGGGGTATGGCGCCAGGCCAATTTCCTGATCCGTTTGCTCTTTTGCTCGCTCGTGTCGTGCCTTCGTGTGCTCGATCCAATCCTCAATCAAAATCCAATCTTTTCTTGCTCAATCAAGCTCTAAAAAGCTCCAATTACATTGCACAACAACCTACATACGCACGACATAAAATCAGTGTAAAACCACATTCATAAACTATAAAACGAGCGAATAAGGTACTAAAACGTGAGGAAATATTAAGGAAATATAGGCATAAAATGCCAAACATCACCACCCCACACTTGAACCTTTGCTCGCCCTCGAGCAATCACAAATAACTTCCCAACCTAGGTAAAACAGGTCTGCCTATGACTATGGTTGATACCGACCATTGAACCAATGCACACATGACTACTATGGATCCACAAACATGCCAACAATTTACCAAAACCAAAAATATGAGAACAACCACCCCAAAATAGCTCAAGTGCACAAACTCAACTTATTGCAACCATGCTCCCGCAAAATCACACCTATCTACTCAACCAAGAAGCCATCAACTTCACCTATTTCATGCAAACCATGCGCCCTCACCAATATGAAGCAAGAGAGTGCCCCCCAAAAATCACACACAAAACCAATATCATGACTAGAACGGGGGCAATACATAGAAAGAATTCACTCACTCTCATGAAAATCTCACATGTCACACACGATGTACCATAGGCTTGCCCGTAGTGTAGGACTCCACTAATGTAGGCTCACTCCAATCGGGATTAACTAGGACTTTAAAAAGGTCGTAATGTAGGCTAAGGGGTTGGTAGGATACATATGGTAATAGTGACTACCTCCCTAAGCACTTTAATACATCACAATACAAATTAATCATTAATCTCATCAAGCCACCCAAATCAACACTTCTACACATACACCTTCACACAAGTAGCAATTTTATTTTCAAGCCCACACTAGCAAGGAATGGATATCTTTTTCTCTTTATTTCTTTTTTTTTTTTTTTCCACAATTTTTTCTTTTCTTTTCAACTTTGCATTTTTTTCAATCTCATTATCTTCCAACCTTGCCAATGCTTTACACTACTTCACAATTTTAACAAGTATTCCCCTTCATTAGTTCCACTCAAAAACCTCCCAACATCCAACCACAACTCCAATCATCTACACAATATCAATAAAGTGCTTAGGGAGTAAAGGGCCAAAAGAGTCAATTTAGAACAAATGGGTAGGCTCGGGGTGTGGGTACCAACAAAAAGGGTCAATTCAAACCACAACAACAATTTTTCAAGGTATATATGTAAGGGTAGGCAAATCAAAAGAAGGCCTTGTATCATCTCCCGACTAGAGCAAACCTAGGATTTCGCTTTGCACACACACGGGGCAAGTTCTAGACATTAATATGCAACATGGAGTAAATAAGAACATGCCTCACAACACACATTGCACATGATCTACACAAAAAGGCTCCATCAACAACTCTCAACCAAGCTTCTAGAATGCAACTTGTGGAAATTTAAGCACTAATGCACAAAGGTCAACAATCAAGTCAAGCAAGCGGACTCAAGCATTTCAAGGGGGTCGTTTCATTTTTTCTAGGCATGCATCACAATTAAAACCCAAGGACACCACAAATAGCACATGCAATCAATTCAAGTCCACCGGTATCAAACAAATCAAAGGCACCTAGCATTCCACCTATTCCTTTCGTCTAGGGTCATCTACAACTAATTATTCTAATCCTAAAAATAAAAACTACCCGGTTCAAAGGTCTACCCGTGGAAAAGAACCGCGGTCATAAGAAAAACCACGGGGTGGATGACATGTACCACTAATAAAACTAAAAGGAAAATCTTTTTGGAATTTTTCATTGGTTTTCTAATTTTTTTCTTCATATATTAAAGCAAGAAACAAATCAAAACAAAGTCAAGTGACAAAAGAAAAATCCTAACGGTACATGCATCCATAACCTCAAAAATAAGGGAGAGTTCCCCACCCCACACTTAAACTGAGCAATGTCCTCAGTGCGAAAAATAAGCAAGTGCAAGGTAAAGAAAACTTCCCTGAAGATTGTAGTCCTTGGTGCTAGCATCCTCCAAGCTTCATGAGGTACTCAGACTTCCCCCATCACGTGTTCAATATTAGGCAAGGGTGAGGACACCCCACACTTAGCCTCGACATTACATGAACCTGCAATCCAAGGAAAAACAACAACTACGTGACACTATAAATAAAATAATACAAGTACAAACTCGGGTTGCCTCCCGAGAAGCGCCTTAGTTAACGTCGTGGCACGACGACACTTTTAGCTCACTTCCAGCCTTTATGTCTTCTCTTCTTACGCCGAACCTTTGCCTTTTTCCTTTCTTTGAGAGACCCCAACTTCAACTTCACATGTGGTGTACTTCCATGGTCTTGACTAACACATTCGATCATAGAGCACTCTTCAATTTTAGCTATGTGCTCCTTCTCATTATACACCTTGAAAGTAACCTTCTCTCCATGCGCTCTAACAGTCATCTCACCCAGCTCCATGTCAATAATTGCCTTCGAGGTGACCAAGAATGGTCTCCCCAAAATAATTGGAGCTTCTAGGTCCTCTTCATAATCTAGGACTACAAAATCAGCAGAGAATGTAAATTTACCAACTTTTATCAACACATCCTCCAACTTACCCTCAGGGTGAGTGAGTGATCCATCCGCCATCTTGAGAGTAACTGAAGAGGGCTTGATTTCTCCTAGCCCTAACCTTTTGCAAACAGACAGAGGCATCAAATTTATGCTCGCACCCAGATCACACAAGGCACCAGTGATACTATGTCCTCCAATGGTACAAGGAATAGTAAACTTCCCAGGATCTTGAAGTTTTGGAGGTAGCTTGCTCAAGATTGTGCTACACTCCTCAACTAACTCAACTGAATCTATCTCTTGAGGCTTTTTCCTCTTGACTAAAATCTCTTTTAAAAACTTCACAAAGGATGGCATCAATTCAAACACATCAGTCAAAGGAATATTAACATGAAGTTCTTTCAGCATACTCACAAATTTTTGATACTGAGCCAAATCCTTCGATGGTATAAGCCTCTGTGGGAATGGTGGAGGTGGCAGAGGTGCCTCCTTTCTCTCTTCTTTCTTCTTTACCTTCTCCACTTTTTCAACTTTTTCTATTTCAGCTCTCTCTTCAGACTTGGCCATCAGCTCTCCACCTTCAATTAAGGTCACTGCAAGACATTGTTCAGGCTCTTTTTTAACAGTACCTATTTCTCCCACCAACTGCCCCAACTGGTGCTCCAAGTTCTTGTGAGCACTGGCAAGATCTTGTATGGCCTGTGCATGGGCTGCAGTGTCAGCTATCATTCTCTGCTGGCCCGCCATTATCTGCTTTAGCATCTCTTCAACTGAACTGCTAACCTGCTGTGGTGGAGCTGGGAGTGGGTGGTAATTATTCGGGGCTCTCATATTACCATGATAATAACCATTACCAAACTGATTTTGACCCTGCAGCCTGTTTTGATTACCCACGTAATAAACTGACTCTGGGTTAGAAGAGCAAACCTCTGTAGCATGGTCTTGACCACAAACCTCACAAAAGCTCTGGAGTTGTTGCACTGGAGCCACTGGTTGCTGAGTCTTTTGCAGAACTAGCTTGCTAATTTGATTGGAAATAGCATCCATCCTAGCCCGTAGCTCTGAAACTGCATCTAATTGAAGTACCCCTGCAGCTTTCTGCGTAGTAGCTCTACCATCACCCTGCCAGTCGGGATTGCTCTGCGAAAATTTATCTAGCAACTCATAGATCTGGTCAAAATTTAAGGCCAGTACTTGACCTCCAGCAGCAGCATCTACCACGATCTTAGTGTGCGCAGTCAACCCCTCCACAAAAGTATGTGCAAGAACCTCATTGGATTGGTTATGGTGTGGACACTCTCTCAGTAAAGCTTTAAACCGCTCCCAGGCTGAATACAAAGACTCTCCTTCTAACTGTCTGAAGGACATAATTTCACTCCTCACCCGGGCTGTCTTGGCAGATGGATAAAACTTAGCCAAGAACTTCTTAGCCAAATCATTCCAAGTGGTGATAGACCCAGACTTTTCAGCCTTTAACCACCTCTTTGCTGCCCCAATCAGTGAAAACGGGAACAAAGTCAAGCGAACATAATCAATAGGAACTCCCGCTGGTGTATAAGTATCACTGATCTCCAAGAAATTCTGGATGTGTTGTTGCGGATCTTCATGAAGCAATCCACCAAATTGTCCAGTCGTATGTAACAGTTGTATCATACCGGACTTAATCTCAAAGTTTCCAGTAATTCTTGGCTTAACTATGCTCGAAGCTACTCCCTCCAGGCTGGGGAGAGCAACATCTCGCACAGCTAAAGCTTGTTCTTCTGCCATTCCTGTAGGTAAAGATCAAGCAGGACCTAATACCTGAAACAGCAGAAAACTCAAAACAAAAAAATTAAACCTGAATAGAAATTAATAAACTGTTCAAAAAGAAATCAGCCAAAAATTAGTCCCCGGCAACGGCGCCAAAAACTTGTTGCTCCCAAACGCACACGCAAGTATACGTGGTCGACAAGTAATAAAGTGATAAGATGAGTATCGTTCCCACGAGGACTATGCAGACTGAGTTCTAGCAAACAATTTATTTAAACTATTCAGGGATCTTTTTCCAATAGTGATGATTTTGTTAACTAAAGAACAGTAATTAAATGGTAAAAGTGAATTCAAGCAATGGAGCAAAACTTGGTTGTTATCAGTAATAAGGAGACGGTCCAGGGTCAGAGTTACGAACAATCCAGTTGAGTTTTCCAATTGATTCCACTTCTTAAATCCCGGGTTACTAACTAACAGATTAAATGTACCCGTGAAAACCTTTCAGTTCTTCACGGTCTATGCAGGCTACTCCAATCCCTATATGTCTATGGGTTGAATCACGTGCACGCATTAACGAATTCTGTAATTAGTTAAACTAGGCGAGCAAGTATATGTCTATCCTACTCACAAATTGGTTCCCCGATGCCCGGGTTCACAAACTAGTCCTATTCTTTCTTATTACGTAATTAAATTCCCTCTTTCGAGTTCAATCTAAAAACCATAGATAATGCGTAATAATCGGGCCCTGACAATTACACAAGTGAAATCAAGAAAGAATAAGCAACCCGTTATGGGATTCAATTAATGGGAATCAATCTTCAACATCAACCTTCATGAAATACTCTAACCCTAGAACGAGAGTTTTAGCTACGCATACTCATAATAACAACACAAAGATTTGGTGTAATAATGAAATAATGATGTAATAGATTAATGGAAGGAAGAAAAACCCTTGTCTTGATGTTATGAGCTCTCAAATTTGCTCCAAAGTCTGAACTCTTTTGAAAAACTAAGTAAAAGAGTATTTATAGAGTTTACAAACACCTAGTAATAAGTTAGACCCAAGCCTAGACGAAATAGGAAGTCAAAATTCGCTCCAGGGGCGCCATAACGGGCGCCCCGCGCCCACGATCGCGTGACCCAAGGCAGAGGACGCCAGATGATTCACGCCATGGCCCCGCGGCGCGGAAGGAAACGCGCCAGCCCCTGCGCGCTATGGCCTGCGCGGCGCGTGGGGTATGGCGCCAGGCCAATTTCCTGATCCGTTTGCTCTTTTGCTCGCTCGTGTCGTGCCTTCGTGTGCTCGATCCAATCCTCAATCAAAATCCAATCTTTTCTTGCTCAATCAAGCTCTAAAAAGCTCCAATTACATTGCACAACAACCTACATACGCACGACATAAAATCAGTGTAAAACCACATTCATAAACTATAAAACGAGCGAATAAGGTACTAAAACGTGAGGAAATATTAAGGAAATATAGGCATAAAATGCCAAACATCAATCCATGCAATATTTCATATAATATTGCTGAATCTTCGTCTTCACAGAAAGGCACATTGTTGCTGAATAAGTTGAGTTCTTGGACTCCATCATTTGTATTGCCGGCTAGCTTGATGTATGGCTATTATCTCTTCATTATTTGAAGATGTAACAGCAACGATGTATTTCGTGAAGTGTAAAAATATAGGTATACTTCCACAAGTAAATAGCTAGTTGATATCGGACTTTGTGGATCAAGTAGATACCATGTACTCTTCCGATGTCTTCACATTAAGGAAGAACTAAATCTTACCGATAAGCTTATAACAAAAGCTATAACCAGTGGAGAGTATATTGAAATGACCTTGGTCAGTCGTTTCGGAAGTTAGGACTCCGATTGGCGTGCCGATAATTTTAAAATATTTATAAGGTCCATTAGGAATTGTCTGTAAAATTTGAGCTAAATCAGAACTCGTTTGGTAGCATCGGAAAAAGGTGTCATTTTTTATTGTTGATAAATATTAAAAAAAAAATTTCGAGCTCGGTTTTGGCGAAAGAGCTCCGATTCGAAATCCGAAAGCGCCATTAGGTTCATATGATTATTTATGACTTTTGTGACTTTCGAAAGTGAATTTAGATATTGTTCGGCTAGTTTCCGCTAAAATGGCGAAAGTTAAATAATTTCACTTTTTTATATTTAAATTAACATCTTGAGTTACGGGAATCCGATTTGAGATCTGCCTTCGCGAGTATGTTATATATATTTGGTATAACTTGTATGCAAAAGTTGAAATTATTTCGAATATCGTAGAGTTCCGTTTTAATTTTTGTCGCGAAATGAAAAGAAAATAAAAGAAAATGAAAAAGGAAAAAGGAAAACACAAGAAGGAAAGAAACAAAAAAGTTGGGTGGTGGGGGCCCTAGCTTTATAAAAGCTAAAGTGATCAGAGGGAGCAATATAGAAAACAGAAACGTAACCCATTTTCGAAATAGAGAAAATTATCAGGAAAAAATGTCAGAAAATAAGAAAAAAAGCCGGAGAAAAGTAGAATTTTTACCCCAAAATATTCAGGTAATGATCTTAATGCATTATTTGAGTTAATTACGTGTGTTTGAATATATTTTAACGGTAAAATTTGGAATATTAGACATCGTTTTAATAAGTTCAATTGATAGTTAAAGGGTCAATTGGACCCCGATAGTAGAATTGATTATATATTCGTACTCAGTGAGTTATCGGCAACATATAAATGTAAATTATTTGGGGTTTGGTTATGTGACCTTAAACCCTGTACATAGGCCTGGCCTGCGTATTGCGTATGCGAATAGGGCATCAGGTTCCTAACTAGATTGCCCTAAGACGTAAGGAATGAAGCCTTTAGCCTTATTTGATATCGTTTTCTACTTACTGAATACAGCAGGATCGTTTGGCAGTGAATCCAAAAGATAAAGCAGTTGTTGAGTAACTGTGCTAACTTTGTAACAAGGTAAGTGTTTATATCCATTTCTTTGGAGGCACCTGGCCTCGTGGATTTTCTACCACGTATTCCTTACGTGTGTAGCTGCCAATAGGCGTACTCCTTACGCCTTAGCTTTGGATTTACATTGTATATTAAATGTTATGTCCTGTTGTTGGTATTGCAATGAGGATCTGAGCATTATACTCTGGCTGTGAGTTGGCATCTACTTCCCGGCTGTCGATGAGAGTCCCGCGGCGGTGAAGGGTTATTATTGCATCACATTGCATTCATATGCATTATATGTCATTCATATGTATTACATTTCTTATCATATCGGGTGCAGGAGTATTCCGTCCCAGGAGCAGGAGTATTCCGGTCCATTGTATCATATTGAGGGTAGGAGTATTCTGCCCCCGGAGCAGGAGTATTCCGCTCCATTGTATCATATTGTGGGTAGGAGGATTCCGCCCCAGGAGAGTGCAGGAGTATTCCGCCTCTGGTTTACATTATATGGGGTGCAGGAGTATTTCGCCTCAGGAGAGTTCAGGAGTATTCCGCCTCTGGTTTATATCATATCGGGTGCAGGAGTATTCCGCCCCAGGAGCAGGAGTATTCCGCTCTAGTTGGTTATCAGATTGGATTCCTCTCGAATGCAGGATTATTCCGCTTCGGGATGGGATTACGGGCGCATATGACCCTTTGCATCATATTTCATTTCATTTCAGTTCATCTCACTTCATTTCTTTTCATGTCAATTCCTACCATTGTGTAGACTTGCGGTACATGACTACTGTTCTGCTTATATGTGCATTGCTTATTTGTTGATATGTTTTCTGGCACGCACCTTTTGTTGAGTTTAGAAGTTTCTTACGTATTTCCGGTTGTTATATGTTTCTTCTCCCTGGCTAGCTATCATATTCTTTTGTTGAGTTTAGAAGTTTCTTACGTATTTCCGGTTGTTATATGTTTCTTCTCCCTGGCTAGCTATCATATTCTTTGAGGTGGCTAGTCTGCCCCACTTATTGAGTCCTTTTCACTCACCCTTGTTTGTTGTTTGTTTCTTGTCTATCTATTTCGTTTCGGCAGGTTCGTTCTAGGATTGAGTTCGCCACGTTGTGAAGGAGCGAAGACGACTTCAGCTGTCAGGGTGAGCCAGCTTTTATTCCGGATGGCCACCAATTTATTGGTTATTTTTTCAGTTGCATTCTTCTCCCTTCAGGAGGTATCTGTCTTCTTTTGTACTCTTAGATGTCTAGTCTGGATAGCCCTAAACCTAGTATGTGGGTAGTCAGCTGTAATTTCTTTTTTACAGCTTAGAGATATCATTATGTTTGTACTTTTTCTAAGTCTTGTTATTATTTATAAATTGAATTATATTTATTTTCCTAATTTAATTGATAAGGGTTCGTCCGACGGGTCTAGGGAAGGATGTCGGGTGCCCGGCCTAACCGGATTCTGGGTCGTGTCAGTTGGTATCAGAGCCCGGTTTATAGTCTATTCAGACTAAGACAGTGTCTAGTAGAGTCTCGCTGATGGGTACGCAGACGTCCGTACTTATCTACGAGAGGCTATGATGGCATTTAGGAAGTTTCACTTCCTTCATTTCTGATCGTGCGTCGGTCTAGGATGCAAAAGTATTTTCGTTAATTTGTTCGTGGTAATTGTGAACCCTTGTACGACAAATCAGCAAACGGAAGGAGTTTAGGACGAAGCAGTCTAGCCTGGGGCTAGCACTAACGAAGCCCTGAGAGTTTTGATCTTGCTGACGATCTAGGTATGGAGGTTCCAGTTGTACGAGCTCGCGATGGGAAAGGGAGCAGGGCCTTGTAGTCCCCTTGGCTCTCTACGATGCTTTACGAGAATCTTGGCGACGCAGATACCGTAAGAACCTATTATTCGCTAGGCAGCTTATCAGGTTGCCGCATGTGAAGACGTTCGATCTCAGGGAGCTCCTTTTCTGGTTCTTAATATTGCTGCAGTAAATTATATTCCGAAGGTAGTAGGTGTTGTACCTCTAATTGTTCTGGCTGGTTAGCCAGCCGAGGTATCAGTTCGGTTCGAGTGTCCGAAGAGGTTGCATTATTTTACGCGGTTGAACCTTCCAATATTCTTAAGGAATGCATCAGATAAACCTCATGATTCTTTTTAAAAATAAAATGATGTCAGCATATCCTTCAGGTTGTTGGTTATCTCGAGCAATATGTTGTGTATTATTCTGCTTTCCAGTTCCAGGGTCCAACCTTGAATTGGTGTGCCGCTCTCTTATTTGTTAACTTGGTTCGGTTTTCTTCTAGATTCGTGGAAATTCGAGTAGCGAGCGAGATGAAAAGTGTTTCCACTTTGAGTAGATTAGACAGGGTAGCCTGTCGGTTAGCCCGTTGGTGTTTCAGAATATGAGATTGAATTTTATAGAATGGCTGGATATGCATTAGAACTAGTTCATGAGCCTTTCGAGAGATTCAGAGATTTATTGATGACCTTTATTTTTCCTTGAAATCCCAGATGGCTCGAGAAATTGAGGTTTGGATTTTATTTAATGTTGTTGTTAATATTGCCCGAAGGTTCGAGGCATACCATAAGTTAGAGCAGGAAAGTAAGAGATCCCACGGCCCGGGTGGGTAACCATGGTACCTCATTTGGAGGTAAAAGTTCTGATTATTTTGGGAGGTCACCTTCCAGGTTATCTCAGCTTGTGTCATGTGATTCTTAGAGTGCGCGGGTAGTTCATCAAGATTAGACTCAGCTTTCTCTTTGTAGTTTTCAACAATCTGTCTAGCTCCCATATTCAGCGAAAAGGTGTTATCGTTGTCGTGAGTCTGATTATCCTTTGAGGAGTTTTCCTGTTATCACTGTCATGAGTCTGGCTATCCTTTGAAAAGTTTTTCTTTACTTCGGTAGGTAGGCAGTCGTCCTTTCTCTCGTCATCAGGCACCTGCTAAGTTGTGAGGGATTTCATTTAGATCTTAATCAGCAAAAAAAAAATGCCACCATCCAGTAGAGGTTGAGAGTGTGGTGGCAGTGGTTCTACAGAAAGTGATTGCAGGGTAGTGGCTCAGCTCAGCTGCAGAGGCAGTTTTATGAACTGCCAGTCTGGCAGGATGCTGAGGCATCCGATGTAGTAGACCCGAGTATTTCTTCTTCTCTTAAATGTTAGTAAGATTTTATTCTTTCGATCGATTTGGAAATGGTGTGTCTTATCATGTTTCGATGGTTTCCTTGGATGTCGTTTATATTAAGAATCGGTTATGGTAGAGGGGTGAGCTTCTGATATGATTTATTCCTGGCATTTATGATGACCCTACTAGTTTATCTGGTTTAAATTTGAGAGATTTGTGAGTGAGTATCGGTATTTTTCTGTTTGGCATCTTGTTACGCCACCTTATGTTATTATGTCATTCAGTTTACCTCTTACCTCGAAATTCAATGTTGGTAGGATGATGGGATCCTAATTCGTCACCATCTGAAAGTGTTATCGTTTCTTCCGATGCAAATTGATTAGTAAATAATATTCGATCAACGTATCTCATCTTGGTTCAAAATGCTAGTAAAGTCATGTTATCCTATGAGCTTATCTGGGTTATAACAGGGTTTCTGGTAAATTATCAGAGTTTTCTTCTTATTGCGAGGTTAAATTGGCATGGATGTTGTTCCATAGAGCTAATTTAATATCTATTTCTTCAATTGCGATTCTTTGGCTAGCTTGACTCGTAAGTAGTCTAGCTCTGGTAGCCAAATAAATAAGACGATGAGCTCCATAAAGATCTAATTATTTCTATCCTCAGTTTATTGCCATCTCTTCTTCTTTCGGCACTGGTGAGCTTAGGCGATCAGTAAACTATTGTGATGTTCCCTGTGTTGAGCCAGAGTGCATGTTAAGGTAACCGGGTAAGCATATTATTGTTTTGGATACAAACACTTACCTCTTCCAAAAGATAGCACTGCTAAGAACAACGGTAAAAGATGTCCAAAATAGTAGCACAAAATGTTTCCAAAATTTGGAAAATTGTTTCTATCTTCGGATAGCTGTTAGTAGTTTGTGCATAACTCCTTGTACAAAATTGATATTAAGATGCTTCAAGATTCCCTGGAACCCTAAGACATATATCTTAAACTTTTATGAAGACTATGAAGTCTATAACTTTGATCTATACTCTGAAAATTAGGTTGAAAATCAGGACAATGGTGATATCCAGACATTCTATCTACAGATTTGTTATGTCATCCAGTTGTCTCATCTTGTTATCTGTTTAACATGTTTATGTTATCAGTTAATCCGGGTATCCATTCCTATGTATAGTATAATGCTGATTCTGTTTTTGCGGATCATCCAGTGTCAGGAGAAACTCTGCCGAAATTTTTATATAGAAGTACCATCCATCAGGCGGTGGTGTTTTCGGCAAAGGTGTAGAGTTGTGAACTCGAGAGTTGCAGCTGTTTGGCAACTCGAAAGGGTAATTTGGTAGCTCAAGTCGGAGCCGCATTCTGTTTTAGCTAAGTCTTTCTTAATCCAGCAGGTTGTGCGATGATGAATATTCCTATTCAAATAGCTGCATGAGTTTGTGCTTTAAGTGGAGGAGTCTTCCTCCAAATACTGAATGGTAATACTAATTTTCTAAGGTGTTGATACCACTTTTGTTACGACCCAACCTAGGGCCACGACGGAAACCTACAATGAGTGTTGATAATTGATATATGCTAGAGATAAGCTGGCAACCTGATCATATATACGTACCTATTTGCTGAAAGCATAAAGTCTGGAAAGATGACATGACTTTAACTTGCTGGCAATTAGAATATTGAGCCACAAATTCTGCTATGTCACACTTCATTCTGTCCCACCAATAACTCTGGGGTACATCTTAATCGAACCTGGATGAACAGTGTATTTGGAATAATGTGCCTTTATCATAAACTAAATATGCAACATCAGGAACACAAAGTCTATCTTTATACATGAGAACACTGTCAGTAGTAACCCTGTATGGTGACTCCGGTTTTCTTTTGGCTATTTGTCTGTATTTAACTAGAACTTGATCCTTATATTGATGTTGTTTTATTTCATGAAAATTTAGAGTTAAAGGTCTAGTGCAGCTTGTCGACAATCTACCATTGGTATGTATATCTCCTTCACACCTCAACTCTTTGAGAAGTTACTTTAGCAATATAAGTGCACGTGTAATGAACTTTGTGCTAGTATTCTGCCTCAGCTCATGGTCCAACTACATGTCTCTTTTATATTTATTTTTTTAGTCTGAAGATCATTCTTGGTCTATATCATACTATCCAGTGTAGTTATATGATCCTTATCCTTATACGATAGACCTTGTTCAGATGAACCTTTGACATACATTAGGATATGAGTAACTACATTCCCACAAGGAGCTTGCGGAAAAACACACTAAAATCAATTGAGATGTTGTATAGTGCATTCGTAAAAATAATATAGCTTGCATCAAATCTTCTATAGTATGTAGTAACAAGGTATTTCAAAAGCTTCCCCTATTGCATCAAGCGTGACCTAATTTTTAGTTCCATCGACCTATTCTATATCAAAAGGTATATTGAAGGGATGATTATCGGCTAAATCATGTTAACCCATTCAAAGTTTCGTGTATCTTTGCTTCGAAAATGTAGAACTCTCTTCTCGTGATCGAGGAAGAATCAGCTTAGTCAGAATAAGCTGTGTAATGGTATTATCATATTATCCAGATATATTTTATTTCAAAAGTTCGATATGCGTGTTATAATTCTGATCCTGTAATCAGGAAATAATACCCTTGGAGTAGCTTATGAAGGTCGTGCAAGTTCTTTTGCTATCTGTGCAAATTTTTCTTTAGATTTAGGCTCGTTCGAGGACGAACTAGTGTTTAAGTGGAGGAGAATGAAACGACCTCGGTCATTCGTTTCGGAAGTTAGGACTTCAATTGGTGTGCCGATAATTTTAAAATATTTGTAAGGTCCATTAGGACCTGTCTGTAAAATTTGAGCTAAATCAGAACTCGTTTGGTAGAATCGGAAAAAGGTGTCAGTTTTTACTATCGATAAATATTAAAAAAAAAATTTCGAGCTCGGTTTCGGCGAATGAGCTCCGATTCAAAATCTGAAAGCGCCATTAGGTTCATACGATTATTTATGACTTTTGTGAACTTTCGAAAGTGAATTTCGATGTTGTTCGGCTAGTTTCCGCTAAAATAGTGAAAATTAAATAATTTGACTTTTTTCTATTTAAATTCACATCTTGAGTTACGGGAACCAGATTTGAGATCCGCCTTCGCGAGTATGCTATATATATTTGGTATAACTTGTACGCAAAAGTTGAAATTATTTCGAATATCGTAGGGTTCCGTTTTAATTTTCGTCGCAAAAAAAAAAAAGAAAAAAAAGAAAATGAAAAAGGAAAAAGGAAAAGACAAAAAGGAAAGAAACAAAAAAGTTTGGCTTTATAAAAGCTAAAGTGATCAGAGGGAGCAATATAGAAAACAGAAACGTAACCCATTTTCGAAATAGAGAAAATTATCAGGAAAAAAATGCCAGAAAATAAGAAAAAGAGCCGGAGACAAGTAGAATTTTTACCCCGAAACATTCAGGTAATGATTTTAATGCATTATTTGAGTTTATTACGTGTGTTTGAATATATTATAATGGTAAAACTTGGAATATTAGACATCGTTTTAATAAATTTAATTGATAATTAAAGGGTCAATTGGACCCCGATAGTGGAATTGATTATATATTCGTACTCAGTGAGTTATGGGCAACATATAAATGTAAATTATTTAGAGTTTGGTTATGTGACCTTAAACCCTGTACATAGGCCTGGCCTGCGTATTGCGTATGCGAATAGGGCATCAGGTTCCTAACTAGATTGCCCTAAGACGTAAGGAATGAAGCCTTTAGCCTGATTTGATATCGTTTTCTGCTTATTGAATACATCAGGATCGTTTGGCAGTGAATCCAAAGGATAAAGCAGTTGTTGAGTAACTGCGCTAACGTTGTAACAAGGTAAGTGTTTATATCCATTTCTTTGGAGGCACCTGGCCTCGTGGATTTTCTACCACGTGTTCCTTACTCGTGTAGCTGCCGATAGGCGTACTCCTTATGCCTTAGCTTTGGATTTACATTGTATATTAAATGTTATGTCCTGTTGTTGGTTATTCATTGAGGATCTGAGCATTATACTCTGGCTGTGAGTTGGCATCTACTTTCCGGCTGTCGATGAGAGTCCCGTGGTAGTGAAGTGTTATTATTGCATCACATTGCATTCTATGCATTATATGTCATTCATATGCATTACATTGCATATCATATCGGGTGCAGGATATTCGGACCCAGGAGCAGGAGTATTCCGCTCCATTGTATCATATTGAAGGTACGAGTATTCTACCCCAGGAGCAGGAGTATTCCGCTCCATTTTATCATATTGAGGGTAGGAGTATTCCGCCCCCGGAGCAAGAGTATTCCGCTCTATTGTATCAGTATTCTGCCTCTGGTTTACATTATATCGGGTGCAGGAGTATTCCGCCCCAGGAGAATGCAGGAGTATTTTGCCTCTGGTTTATATTATATCAGGTGCAGGAGTATTCCGCCCCAGGAACAGGAGTATTCCGCTCCAGTTGGTTATCAGATTAGATTCCCCTCGAAAACAGGAGTATTCCTCTTCGGGATGGGATTACGGGCACATGTGACCCTTTGCATCATATTTCATTTCATTTCAGTTCATCTCAGTTCATTTCATTTCTTGTCAATTCATACCATTGTGTAGACTTGCGGTACATGACTACTGTGATGTTTATATGTGCCTTGCTTATTTGTTGATATGTTTCTGGCACGCACCCTTGGTTGAGTTTAGAAGTTTCTTACGTGTTTCCAGTTGTTATCTGGCTCTGCCTTTATATAATTTAAATAAAAGGAATTTGGTTTATCCGTTTCTTCTCCCTGGCTAGCTATCCTATTCTTTAAGGTGGCTAATCTGCCCCTCTTATTGAGTCCTTTTGACTCACCCTTGTTTGTTGTTTTTTTCTTATCTATCTATTTCGTTTCGGCAGGTTCGCTCCATGATTGAGCTCGCCACGTTGTGAAGGAGTGAAGACGACTTCAGCTGTCAGGGTGAGCCAGCTTTTATTCCAGATGGCCACCATTTTATTGGTTATTATTTAAGTTGCATTCTGCTCCCTTCAGGAGGTATCTGTCTTGTTTTGTACTCTTAGATGTCTAGTCTGGATAGCCTTAAACCTAGTATGGGGGTAGTCAGCTGTAATTTCTTTTTTACAGCTTAGAGATATCATTATGTTTGTACTTTTTCTAAATCTTGTTATTATTTATAAATTGAATTATATTTATTTTCCTAATTTAATTGATAAGGGTTCGCCCGACGGGTCTAGGGAAGGATGTCGGGTGCCCGCACGGCCTAATCTCATATTCTCAATACAAAGAAGCTCGCTAACGCGATTTTTCCACATCTGGCCGGATTGTATTAATCCGTATAAATATTTATGAAGCTTCATAGAATAGGTTTCCGAAGAACCTTTATATGCTTCAAGTATTTTGAATCCTTCAAGGATTTTAATAAATATATTGTTCAATGAGCCGTATGAAAGGTTGTTGCAACATTCATATGCATATCAAGTCTTTCATGCACTGCCAGACATATAACATACCTGAGATTGATTGCATCCACCAAAGGAGAATATAGCTCCATATGATCAATGTCAGACCTTTGTGCCTTAAGTCGTACTTTATATTTAACGACTTATTTTTATCACTGTTTTTTGCACAAAAATATCTTTGTACACTGGGTTTACAACTTCATGTGCTCGGACTATAGATCCAAAAACTGCACGTCACCCGAGTGAAGCCAATTTTTGCTTGAATGTATTTTGCTATTTTGGCCAATATTTTCATGTATGTATTCCGAACAGACTTAAGCTCAAGATCCTCATAACCATATAAAAATTAAGCTTTATAATATATCAGATATCATCGGCGATAATTGCATATGTAGGTTCCAAATGCGACATTGACACGACCCAGAATCCAGTTAGGTCGTGCGGGCACCCGACATCCTCCCCTAGACCTGTCGGGCGAACCCTTACTAATTTAATTCGGAAAATAAATATAACAATTCATAAATAAGGAAAAGACACAAAAATACAGACATACTGATACCTCTAAGCTGTACAAAAGAAATTACAGCTAACTACCCAACATACTAGGTTTAGGGCTATCCAGACTAGACATCTAAGAGTACAAAAGAAGAGAGATACCTCCTGAAGGGAGCAAAATGCAACTGAAATGATAACCAATAAACTGGTGGCCATCCGGAATAAAAGCTGGCTCACCCTGATAGCTGAAGTCGTCTTCGCTCCTTCACAACGTGGTGAATTCAATCCTGGAGCGAACCTGCCGAAACGAAATGATAGACAAGAAACAAACAACAATCAAGGGTGAGTCAAAAGGACTCAATAAGTGGGGCAGACTAGCCACCTCAAATAAACAAATAAACCAGGTTCCTCTTATTTAAATTATGAAAAAGGCAGAGCCAGATAATAACTAGAAACACGTATGAAATTGTAAACTATTCAACAACCAGGAACGTAAGACAGCCAGAACATATAGGTATCCCGAACACATCAACAATCAGAAATACACCCTGTTGCGGCGTGCAACCCGATCCATATATTCATCCTGTTGCGGCGTGCAACCCGATCCATATATTCATACTGCTGCGACGTGCAACCCGATCCATATATTTATACCGCTGCGACGTGGAACCCGGTCCATATATTTATACCGTTGCGGCGTGCAACCCGATCCCCGCAACCCAGAATACGAGCCAGAAATATATAGACAAATAAGCAATGCACGTATAAGCAGAACAGTAGTTATGTACCACAAGTCTACACAATGGTATGAAATGAGATAAAATGAAATGATATGAAATGAAATGATGCAAAGGGTCACATGTGCCCGTAATCCCATCTCGAAGCGGAATACTCCTGCATTCGAGGGGAATCCAATCTGATAACTAACTGGAGCGGAATACTCCTGCTCATGGGGCGGAATACTCCTGCACCCGATATAATATAAACCAGAGGCGGAATAATCATGCACTCTCCTGGGGCGGAATACTCCTGAACTCGATATAATGTAAACCAGAGGCGGAATACTCCTGCACTCAATATCTGACATAAGAGCGGAATAATCCTGCTCTTGGGGCGGAGTCCTCCTACCCTCAATATGATACAATGGAGCGGAATCCTCATGCTCCTGGGGCGGAATACTCCTGCACCCAATATGATATGCAATGTAATGCATATGAATTACATATAATGCATATGAATGCAATGTGATGCAATAATAACCTTTCATCGGCGCGGGACTCTCATCGACAGCCCGGAAATAGATGTCAACTCACAGCCAGAGTACAATGCTAAAGTTCTCAATGCAATACCAACAACACGACATAACATATAATATACAGGGTAAATCAAAAGCTAAGGCGTAAGGAGTATGCGTATCAGCAGCTGCACACATAAGGAACACGCGGTAGAAAATCCACGAGGCCAGGTGCCTCCAAAGAAATGGATATAAACACTTACCGTATTCCAATGCTAGCCCTGCTACTCAACAACTGCTTTTTCCATTGGATTAATTGTCAAACGATCCCTCTCTATTCAATAAGTAGAAAAATTATATCAAATAAAGCTAAAGGCTTTATTCCTTATGTCTTAGGGCAATCCAGTTAGGAACCTGATACCCCATTCGCATACGCAAACGCAAGCCAGGCCTATGTACAGGATTTATGGTCACATAACCAAATCCTAAATAAATTACATTTATATGTAGCGCACAACTCACTGAGTACGAATATATAATCAATTTCATTATCGGGGTCCAATTGACCCTTTAAACTATTAATTGAACTTATTAAAATAATGTATAATATTCCAAGTTTTACCGTTAAAACATATTCAAACACACGTAATAAACTCAAATAATGCCTTAGGATCATTACCTGAATGTTTTGGGGTGAAAATTCTACTTTTATCCGGCTCTTTTCTCATTTTCTGGCATTTTTCTCTTGGTCCCCTTGTTCTCCTTCATTTCTAATTTCTGTTTCTGTACGTATGTTTCTGTTTTCGTTGAGAACTTAGCATATATGCTAAGCCCACCGCCCACAGATCATTTTAATTTTCTTTTTTTCGTTTTGTCTTTTAGTCTTTCGTCTTTTCTCTATCTTTTTTTTTTCTTTTTCCTTTAAAATTCGCTGCTACGGTAAAAATTAAAATTGTATTCTACGATATTCGAAATAATTCCAAATTTTACATACAAGTTATACAATATATATGTAACATACTCACTAAAGCGGATCTTAAATCTGACTCCTGGAACTCCATATGCGAATATAAATGGAAAAGGTCAAATTATTTAACTTTCGGCATTTTAGCGGAAACTAGCCGAACAATATCAAAATTTACTTTCGAAAGTTCGCAGAAGTCGTAAATAATCATACGAACCTAACGGTGCTTTCGGATTTCGAATCGGAGCTCATTCGCCAAAACCGAGCTCGAAAATCTCTTTTTAATATTTATCGACAATAAAAACTGAAATCTTCTTCCGATTCCTACTAAACGAGGTCTGATTTAGCTCAAATTTTACAGACAGGTCCTAATGGACATTACGA
The DNA here is from genome assembly GCA_029990175.1 of Petunia secreta. Classification (NCBI taxonomy): domain Eukaryota; kingdom Viridiplantae; phylum Streptophyta; class Magnoliopsida; order Solanales; family Solanaceae; genus Petunia; species Petunia secreta. The sequence goes on from JARKIP010000035.1 coordinate 65,513,442, forward strand.
ATATGTTAAAATTATCGGCACGCCAATCGGAATTCTATCTTCCAAAATGACTAACCGAGGTCGTTTCATTCTCCTCCACTTAAACTCTCGTTCATCCTCGAACGAGCCTAAGTCTAAAGCAAGATTCATGCTCATAACAAAAGAACTTGCACGACCTTCATGAGCTACTCCACGGGCATTATTTCCTGATTACAGGATCCGAATTATAACACGCATATCGAACTCTTTGATAAAAATATAGCTGGATAATATCATAACGCCATTGCCCAGCTTATTCTGACTACACTGATCCTTCCTCGATCACGAGAGGAGAGTTCTACATTTTCGAAACAAAGATACACGAAACTTTGAATGGGTTAACATGATTAAGCTGATAATCACCTCTTCGATATACCTTTCGATATAGAACAGGTCGATGAAACTAAGAATTAGCTCTAACTTGATACAATAGAGGAGCTTTTGAAGTACCCTGTCACTACACACTATAGAAGATTTGATGCAAGCTATATTATTTTTTTACGAACGCATTATGCAACATCTTAGTTGATGTTAGTGTTGTTCCACAAGCTCCTTGTGGGAATGTAGTTACTCATATCCTTATATATGTCAAAGGTTCATCTGAATAGGGTCTATCATATAAGGATAAGGATCACGCAAATACCACTGGATAGTATGATGCAGACCAGAAATGATCTTCAGACTGAACATCTGCTTCAGGGTATTGTCTTTGAATTGAAAATATATTGACTTGAAAGAGTAAAAATAAAAGAGACATGTAGTTGGATCATGAGGGGGGGCAGAATACCAGCAACAAAGTTGATTACATGCGCACTTATAACACTAAAGTAACTTCTCAAAGAGTTGAGGTATGAAGGAGATATAAATACCAATGACGGATTGTCGACAAGCTGCACTAGACCTTTAACTCTAAATTTCCATGAAGTAAAACAGCGTCAGTATGAGGATCCAGTTCTAGTTGAATACAGACAGATAGCCAGAAGAAAACCGGAGTAGCCATACAGGGTTACTACTGACGATGTTCTCATGTATAAAGATAGACTTTGTGTCCCTGATATTGCAGATTTACGTGGACAGATTATGATAGAGGCACATTATTCCAAATATACTGTTCATCAAGGTTCGACTAAGATGTACCATGATCTTAAGAAGATTTATTGGTGGGACGCAATGAAGTGAGACATAGCAGAATTTGTGGCTCAGTGTTCTAATTGCCAGCAAGTTAAAGTCGTGTCATCTTTCCAGACTTTATGCTTCCAGTAGATATGTACGTATATATGATCAGGTTGCCAGCTTATCACTGTCATTAATAGATTATTAGTGGGCTTAGCAATGATCGACACTCATTGTAGGTTTCTGCCGTGGCCCTAGGTTGGGTCGTGACAAAAGTGGTAGCAATGCCTTAGAGATTTAGTATTACCATTCAGTATTTGGAGGAAGACTCCTCCACTTAAAGCACAAACTCATGCAGCTATTTGAATAGGAATAACCATCCCCCGCACTGTCTGCTGGACTAAAAAAGATTTAGCTAAAAGATGAACGTAGGCAGACCTTAGCTACTAACTACCCTTTCGAGTTGCTAAACAACTGCAACTCTTGAGTTCACAACTCCATACCTTTGCCGTAAACACCACCGCCTGATGTATGGTACTTCTATTACCTTTAGAAGCCTTGAAAAACAATAATATGCTTACCCGGCTACAATAACACATACTCTGGCTCAACACAGGGAACATCACAAGCGGCTACCAACCGCCCAAGCTCACTGGTGCCGGACGAAGAAGAAATGGAAATGGACCGAGGATAGAAATAATTAGAGCTTCAAGAAGCTCATCTTCTTATTTGCCTTGCTACCAAAGCTAGACTATTTACGAGTCAAAATAGCGTAAGAATCGCAATTGAAGAAACATATATTAAATGAGCTTTATGGAACAACATCCATGCCAATTTGACTTCCCCATAAGAAGGGAACTCTGAAAATTTACCAGAAACCCTTTTATAACTCAGACAAGCTCATAGGATAACATAACTCTACTAGCATTTTGAACCAAGAGGAGATACATAGATCGAATATTGCTTACTAATCACTTTGCACCAGAAGAAATGATAACACTTTCTGATGGTGATGAATAAGAATCCCATCATCCTATCGACACTAAGTTTCAAAGAGATATAGCTTGACTTGACATTATAACAGAATGAGGCACACAAGATGCCAAGCAACAATACCGATACTCACTCTCAAATTTCTCACTTTTAGACCAGATCAACTAGGAAGATCTCAAAAATTCCAGGAATAAATCATACAAGAAGCTTACCCCTCTACAGCAACCGATTCTTGATAAAAATGACATCCAAGAAAACCATTGAAACATGATAAGATAACCATTTCCAAATCGATCAGAAGAATCGAAGCTTACACATATATAAGTGAGGAAGAAATACTTGGGTCTACTATATCAGATACCTCAACATCCTGCTAGACTGGAAGTTTTTAGAGCTGCCTCTACGGCTGAGCCGAGCCGCTACCTTGATAATTACTTCTAGAAGAACCACTACTACCACGCTCTTAACCTCTATCGAATGAGGGCATATCTCTGGTTGATTAAGATATAAATGGAATTCCCTATGATTGTGCAGGTGCCTGATGATGAGAGAAAAGACGACTGCCTACTTCCCGGAGTAAGAAAAAACTCCTCAAAGCATAACCAGACTCATGACAATGATAACACCTTTCGCTGAAAATGGAAGCTGGAAAGATTGTTGATAGTTGTAAAGAGAAAACTAGGTCTGATCTTGACGAACTATTGGCGCACTCTGAGAATCGCGTGACACAAGCTGAGATAACTGGAAGGTGACCTCCCAAAATAATCAGAACTCTTACCTCCAAATGAGGTACCATGGTTACCTACTAGGGACACGGGATCTCTTGCTCTCCCGCTCTAACTCTTCCCCCTCTAACTCATGATATGCCTAGTACCTTTGAGCAATATCAACAACGACATCAAATGAAGTCTCAACCTCAATTTCTCGAGCCATCTGGGATCTCAAGGAAAAATAGAGGTCATAAATAAATCTCTGAATCTCTCGAAAGGCTCATGGACTAGTTCTAATGCATATTCAGCCATTCTATAGAATTCAATCTCATATTCTGAAACCAACAGACTAACCGATAGGCTACTGTGTCCAATCCACTCAAACTGGCAACACTTTTCATCTTGCTCGCTACTCGAAAGGAACTTTTCCACGAATCTAGAAGAAAAATCGAACAAAGTTAGCTAATAACAGAGCAGTCCATCAATTCAAGGCTGGACCCTTGAAACTGGAAAGCAGAATAATCAACATCATACCGCTTGATATAATCAAGAGCCTGAAGGATACGCTGACATCATTGTATTTTAATAATTTACACAGGGATTATCTGATGCATGGCTTAAGAATATCGGAAGGTTCAATCGCTGCCTTTGGAACACAATTGGTGGCGCAATATATGCTGCCTCTGGAACACAATTTAGTGAGGCAACATCAGGAACTAGAACAAGAGCTCTCTAAGTCCGAACATCTGCATATGCGGCGACCTAATAAGCTGCCTAACGAATAATACGTTCTAGCGGTATCTGCATCGCCAAAATTCTCGTAAAAGCATAGTAGAGAGCCAAGGGAACCACAAGGCCCTGCTCCCTTGCCCATCGCGAGCTCGTACAGCTGGGACCTCTGTAATTAGATCGTCAGCACGATAAAAAACTCTCGGGGGCTTCGTCAGTGCTAACCCCAGGCTAGACTACTTCGTCTTGAACTCATACCGTTTGCTGATTTGTCGCACGAGGCTCCACACTTACCATGAAGGAATTAGCTTCAATACTTTTGCATCCTAGACCGACGCACGATCAGAAAAGAAGGAAGTGAAACTTCCTAAATGCCATCATAGCCTCTCGTAGATAAGTACAGACGTCTACGTACCCATCAGCGAGACTCTACTAGACACTGTCTTAGTCTGGATAGACTCTAAACCAGGCTCTGATACCAACTGACATGACCCAGAATTCGGTTAGGTCGTGCGGGCACCCGACATCCTCCCCTAGACCTGTCGGGCGAACCCTTACTAATTTAATTCGGAAATAAATATAACAATTCATAAATAAGGAAAAGACTTAAAGCAAAAATGCAGACATACTGATACCTCTAGCTGTACAAAAGAAATTACAGCGAACTACCCAACATACTAGGTTTAGGGCTATCCAGATTAGACATTTAAGAGTACAAAAGAAGACAGATACCTCCTGAAGAAAGCAAAATGCAACTGAAGTGATAACCAGTAAACTGGTGGCCATCCGGAATAAAAGCAGGCTCACCCTGACAGCTGAAGTCGTCTTCGCTCCTTCACAACGTGGCGAACTCAATCCTGGAGCGAACCTGCCGAAACGAAATAGATAGACAAGAAACAAACAACAAACAAGGGTGAGTCAAAAGGACTCAATAAGTGGGGCAGACTAGCCAGCTCAAAGAATAGGATAGCTAGCCAGGGAGACTATTCAACAACCAGGAATGTAAACTATTCAACACCCAGGAACATAAGACAGCCAGAACATATAGGTATCCCGAACACATAACCAATCAAAAATACATCCTGTGGCGGCGTGCAACCCGATCCATATATTCATCCTGTTGCGGCGTGCAACCTGATCCATATATTCATACCGCTGCGACGTTCAACTCGATCCATATATTTATACCGCTGCGACGTGCAACCCAGTCCACATATTTATACCATTGCGGCGTGCAACCCAATCCCCACAACCCAGAATACGAGCCAGAAATATATAGACAAATAAGCAATGCACGTATAAGCAGCACAGTAGTTATGTACCAAAAATCTACACAATGGTATGAAATGATATGAAATGAAATTAGATGAAATGAACTGATGCAAAGGGTCACATTTGCCCGTAATCCCATCTCGAAGTGGAATACTCCTGCATTCGAGGAGAATCCAATCTAATAACCAAATAGAGCGGAATACTCCTGCTCCTGGGGCGGAATACTCCTGCACCCGATATAACATAAACCAAAGGCGGAATACTCCTGCACTCTCCTGGGGCGGAATATTCCTGCACCCGATATAATGTAAACTAGAGGCGGAATACTCCTGCACTCAATATCTGACATAAGAGCGGAATAATCCTGCTCTTGGGGCGGAGTCCTCCTACCCTCAATATGATACAATGGAGCGGAATCCTCATGCTCCTGGGGCGGAATACTCCTGCACCCAATATGATATGCAATGTAATGCATATGAATGACATATAATGCATATGAATGCAATGTGATGCAATAATAACCCTTCACCGGGGGGGGGGGGGGGGGGCTCTCATTGACAGCCGGGAAATAGATGCCAACTCACAGCTAGAGTACAATGCTCAAATTCTCAATGCAATACCAACAACAGGACATAACATATAATATACAAGGTAAATCCAAAGCTAAGGCGTAAGGAGTACGCCTATCGGCAGCTACACACATAAGGAACGCGTGGTAGAAAATCAACGAGGCCAGGTGCCTCCAAAGAAATGGATATAAACACTTGCCGTATTCCAATGCTAGCCCTGCTACTCAACAACTGCTTTTTCCTTTAGATTAACTGTCAAACGATCCCGCTCTATTCAATAAGCAGAAAAATTATATCAAATAAAGCTAAAGGCTTCATTCCTTATGTCTTAGGGCAATCCGGTTAGGAACCTGATAACCCATTCGCATACGCAATACGCAGGCCAGGCCTATGTACAGGATTTATGATCACAGAACTAAATCCTAAATAAATTACATTTATATGTTGCCCACAACTTACTGAGTACGAATATATAATCAATTTCATTATCAGGGTCCAATTGACCTTTTAAACTATTAATTGAACTTATTAAAACGATGTATAATATTCCAAGTTTTACTGTTAGAACATATTCAAACACACGTAATAAACTCAAATAATGCATTAGGATCATTACCTGAATGTTTCGGGGAAAATTCTACTTTTCTCCGGCTCTTTTCTCATTTTCTGGCATTTTTCTCTTGGTCCCCGAGTTCTCCTTCATTTCTAATTTCTGTTTCTGTACGTATGTTTCTGTTTTCGTTGAGAACTTCGAATATATGCTAAGCCCACCGCCCACAGATCACTTTCATTTTCTTTTTTTTATTTTGTCTTTTAGTCTTTCGTCTTTTCTCTTTCTTTGTTTTTTCTTTTTCCTTTAAAATTCGCTGCTACGGTAAAAATTAAAACTGTATTCTACGATATACGAAATAATTCCAACTTTTGCATACAAGTTATACAATATATATGTAATGTACTCACTAAAGCGGATCTCAAATCGGACTCCCGGAACTCAAGATGCGAATTTAAATAGAAAAGGTCAAATTATTTAACTTTCGGCATTTTAGCGGAAACTAGCCGAACGGTATCGAAATTTACTTTCGAAAGTTCACAGAAGTCATAAATAATCATACGAACCTAACGGCGCTTTCGGATTTCGAATCGGAGCTCATTCGCCAAAACCGAGCTCGAAAATCTCTTTTTAATATTTAGCGACAATAAAAACTGAAATCTTCTTCCGATGCCTACTAAACGAGGTCTGATTTAACTCAAATTTTACAGACATGTCCTAATGGACATTACGAATATGTTAAATATATCGGCACGCCAATCGGAGTCCTATCTTCCGAAACAACTAACTGAGGTCGTTTCAGACATAACATATTGAGATCTCTTCATATTCAATATTTTCAGGTGCCTGAACCTCTCCTGATGATGTTTTATGAAGTGTTATGTCGTGAGCTATTCTAGAGCCCTGCCTCGTTATTTGACTATCATAATCATTTGCTCATTTGCTTTTTCAATGATTTATCTTTGGAACCGAATGGTCTACCACGCTTCAAGCGTGTCTTAGACTCATTTGAACATACTGATTATCTTTACGTGTGTAGCTGCCGATAGGCATACTCATTACGCCTTACCTTTAGATTTACATTTTATATTATATGTTATGTCCCATTGCTGGTATTGCATTGAGGATCTGAGCATTGTACCCTGGCTGTAAGTTGGCATCTACTTCCCGGCTGTCGATGAGAGTCCCGCGCCGGTGAAGGGTTATTATTGCATCAAATTGCATTCATATGCATTATATGTCATTCATATGCATTACATTGCATACCATATTGGGTGCAGGAGTATTCCGCCCTCGGAGCAGGAGGATTCCGCTCCATTGCATCATATTGAGGGTAGGAGGATTCCGCCCTCGGAGCAGGAGGATTCCGCTCCATTGCATCATATTGAGGGTAGGAGGATTCTGCCCTCGGAGCAGGAGGATTCCGCTCCATTACATCATATTGAGGGTAGGAGGATTCCGCCCTCGAAGCAGGAGGATTCCGCTCCATTGCATCACATTGAGGGTAGGAGGATTCCCCCCTCGGAGCAGGAGGATTCCGCTCCATTGCATCACATTGAGGGTAGGATGATTCTGTCCTCAGAGCAGGAGGATTCTGCTCCATTACTTCATATTGAGGGTAGGAGGATTCCGCCGTCGGAGCAGGAGGATTCGACTCCATCTATTTGGCACATATGACACCATTACATCATACTGCATTCATCCTATTTCATTGCACCGCGTGCTGACTATTGTGTGACTATCATGCTGTGTTTTGTGTATGCGGTATGTATACCATATTATGGAAATATTTCAGTTTGCCTATATATTTTTGGCTTGTATTCTGAGTTGCGGGGATCGGGTTGCACGCCGCAACGACATAAATGTACGGATCGGTATGCACGCCGCAACGGTGTAAATATATGGATCGGGTTGCACGCCGCGATAGTATAAATATATGGATCGGGTTGCACGCTGCAACATGATGTATTTCTGATTGTTGATATGTTCGGGATACCTATATGTTCTGGCTATCTTACGTGCCTAGTTTTAATAAGTTTGTGATTCCATACGTATTTCTTGTTATTATCTGGCTCTGCCTTTTTATAATTTAAATGAGAGGAATTTTGTTTATCTGTTTCTCCTCCCTGGCTAGCCATCCTATTCTTTGAGGTGGCTAGTCTGCCCCACTTATTGAGTCCTTTTGACTCACCCTTGTTTGTTGTTTGTTTCTTGTCTATCTATTTCGTTTCGGCAGGTTCGCTCCAGGATTGAGTTCGCCACGTTGTGAAGGAGCGAAGACGACTTCAGCTATCAGGGTGAGCCAGCTTTTATTCCGAATGGCCAACAGTTTATGGGTTGTTATTTTAGTTGCATTTTGCTCCCTTCAGGAGGTATCGGTCTTCTTTTGTACTCTTAGATGTCTAGTCTGGATAGCCCTAAACCTTGTATGTTGGATAGTCAGCTGTAATTTCTTTTGTACAGCTTAGAGGTATCAGTATGTTTGTATTTTTTTTTTAGGTCTTGTCCTTATTTATGAATTATTATAATTATTTTCGTAATTTAATTTGTAAGGGTTCGCCCGACGGGTCTGCGGGAGGATGTCGGGTGCCCACACGGCCTAACCGGATTTCGGGTCGTGTCAGTTGGTATCGGAGCCTGGTTTAGAGTCTATCCAGACTAAGACAGTGTCTAGTAGAGTCTCGTTGGTGGGTACGTAGACGTCCGTACTTATCTACGAGGGGCTATGATGGCATTTAGGAAGTTTCACTTCCTTCTTTTCTGATCGTGCGTCGGTCTAAGATGCAAAAGTATTTTCGTTAATTCTTTCGTGGTAATTGTGAACCCTCGTGCGACAAATCAGCAAACAGTATGAGTACAAGACGAAGCAGTCTAGCCTGGGGCTAGCACTAACGAAGCCCCGAAAGTTTTTTATCATGATGACGATCTAGTTACGGAGGTCCCAGCTGTACGAGCTTGCGATTGGCAAGGGAGCAGGGCCTTTTGGTTCCCTTGGCTCTCTACGATGCTTTTAAGAGAATCTTGGCGACGCATATACCGTAAGAACCTATTATTCGCTGGGCAGCCTATCAAGTTGCCGCATGTGCAGACGTTCGTTCTCAAGGTACTCCTATTTAGTTTCTTAATATTGTTGTAGTAAATTATGTTCCGGAGACAGTATCTGTTGTGTTTCTAGTTATTCTTGCTGGTTAGTTAGCCTGAGTAATGGCTCGGTCCGAATGTCCAAAGAGGTTCCATTATTTTACGCGGTTGAACCTTTCGATATTCTTAAGCAATGCATCAGATAAACCTCATGATTTTTTATTTTTTATTTTTTTAAATAAAATGATGTCAGCGTATCGTTCAGGCTCTTGATCATATTGAGCGGTATGGTGTTGATTATTCTTCTTTCCAGTTTTAGGGGTCCAGCCTTGAATTGGTGGGCCGCTCTCTTATTAGCTGACTTGGTTCGGTTTTTCCTCTAGATTCGTGGAAAATTTCCTTTCGAGTAGCGAGCGAGATGAAAAGTGTTGCCAGTTTGAGTGGGTTAGAAAGGGTAGCCTGTCGGTTAACCTGGTTGTGTTTCGGAATATGAGATTGAATTCTATATAATGGCTGCATATGCATTAGAACTAGTTCATGAGCCTTTCGAGAGATTCAAAGATTTATTGATGACCTTTCTTTTTCCTTGAGATCTCAGATGGTTCGAGAGATTGAGGTCGAGATTTCAGTTGATCTTGTTGGTTATATTGCCCAAAGGTTCGAGGCATACCATAAGTTAGAGCGGGAGATCTCGCGGCCCTGGCGGACACCGTACCTCATTTGGAGGTAAGAATTCTGATTATTTTAGGAGGTCACCTTCCAGGTTATTTCAGTTTGTGTCACGTGATTCTCAGAGTGCGCCAGTAGCTCGTCAAGATCAGAGTCAGTCTTTTCTTTACAACTATCAACAATCTGTCCAGTTCTCATATTCAGCGAAAATTTGTTATCATTATCGTGAATCTAATTATCCTTTGAGGAATTTTCCTATTATTATTGTTGTGAGTCTGGATATCCTTTGAGGAGTTTTCCCTTACTCTGAAAGTTAGCAGTCGTCTTTTCTCTAGTCATCAGGCATCTGCGCAGTTGCAGGGGATTTCATTTAGATCTCAATCAGCAAAAGAAATTCCACCATCCGGTAGAGGTTGAGAGTGTGGTGGCAGTGGTTCTTCAGAAGATGATTATCAGAGTAGTTTCTTAGCTCAGCTACAGAGGCAGTATGAATTGCTAGTCTGGCAGGATGCTGAGGCATCCGATGTAGTAGACCTATGTATTTCCTCTTCCTTTATAGGTGAGTAAGCTTTGATTTGTCCGATCGATTTGGAAATGATTGTCTTATCATATTTCCATAGTTTCTTGGGATGGCGTTTCTATTAAGAATCGGTTGCGGTAGAGGGGTGAGTCTCTGATACGATTTATTCCTTGCATTTATGAGACCCTACTAGTTTATCTGATCTAAATATGAGAGATTTGACGGTGAGTATTGTTATTGCCTGCTTGGCATCCTGTTATGCCACCTTGTATTATTATGTCAAGTCTTTTTACCTCTCTTCTCGGAATTTCGTGTTGGTAGGATAATGGGATCCTAATTCTTCACCATCAGGAAGTGTCATTGTTTCTTCCGGTGTAAAGTGGCTAGTAAGTAATGCTCGATCTATGTGTCTCCTCTTAGTTCGAGATTCTAGTAGAGTCTTGTTATTCTATGAGCTTGTCTTAGTTATAAAAGGGTATTCTGGTAAATTATCAGAGTTTCCTTCTTATTGGGAGGTTAAATTGGCATGGATGTTGTTCCATAGAGCTCATTTAATATCTATTTCTTCAATTGCGATTCTTTGGCTAGCCTGACTAGAAAGTAGTCTAGCTCTGGTAGCCAAGCAATAAGAAGATGAACTTCCTGAAGCTCTAATTATTTCTATCCTCGATCCATTTCCATTTCTTCTTCGTCCGGCACTAGTGAGCTTGAGCGATTGGTAGCCGCTTGTGACGTTCCCTGTGTTGAGCCAGAGTACGTGTTATTGTAGCAGGGTAATTATATTATTTTTTTTGGATATCAGTTTATCCGGGTATCCATTACTATGTATAGTATAGTGCTGGTTCTGTTCTTGGGATCATCCAGTTTCAGGGGAAACTCTGCCGAAATTTTTACATAGAAGTACCATCCATCAGGCGGTGGTGTTTACGGCAAAGGTATGGAGTTGTGAACTCGAGAGTTGCAGCTGTTTGGCAACTCAAAAGGGTAGTTGGTAGCTTAGGTCTGCCTACGTTCAGCTTTTAGCTAAATCTTCTTTAGTCCAGCAGACTGTGCGAGGATGGTTATTCCTATTCAAATGGCTGCATGAGTTTGTGCTTTAAGTGGAGGAATCTTCCTCCAAATACTGAATGGTAATATTAAATCTCTAAGGCGTTGACACCACTTTTACCACGACCCAACCTAGGGCCATGACACTAAACCCACTAATAATCTATTAATAACAGAGATAAGCTGGCAACCTGATTATATATATGTACCTATCTACTGAAAACATAAAGTCTGGAAAGATGACACGACTTTAACTTGCTGGCAATTAGAACATTAAGCCACAAATTCTGCTATGTCACACTTCATTCCGTCCCACCAATAAATCTGCTTAGGATCATGGTACATCTTAGTCGAACCTGGATGACAGTGTATTTGGAATAATGTGCCTTTATCATAAACTAAATCTGCATCATATTATCCAGTAGTATTTGCATGATACTTTATCCTTATATGATAGACCTTGTTCAGATGAACCTTTGACATACATTAGGATATGAGTAACTACCTTCCCACAAGGAGTTTGCGGAACAACACTAATATCAACTGAGATGTTGCATAGTGCGCTCTTAAAAATAATATAGCTTACATCAAATCTTTTATAGTGTGTAATGACAAGGTACTTCAAAATCTCCCCTATTGCATCAAGCGTGAGCTAATTCTTAGTTCCATCGACCTGTTTTATATTGAAAGGTATATCGAAGAGGTGATTATCGGCTGAATCATGTTAACCCATTCAAAGTTTCGTGTATCTTTGTTTCGAAAATGTAGAACTCTCTTCTCGTGATCGAGAAAGGATCAGCTTAGTCAGAATAAGCTGTGCAATGGTATTATCATATTATCCAGATATATTTTATTCCAAAAATACGATGTGCGTAATATAATTCTGATCTTGTAATCAAGAGATAAGGTCCGTGGAGTAGCTTATGAAGGTTGTGCAAGTACTTTTGTTATCTGTGCGAATTTTTCTTTGGACTTAGGCTCGTTCGAGGACGAACGAGAGTTTAAGTGGAGGAGAATGAAACGACCTCGGTCAGTCGTTTCGGAAGTTAGGACTCCGATTGGTGTGTCGATAATTTTAAAATATTCATAATGTCCATTAGGACCTGTCTGTAAAATTTGAGCTAAATCAGACCTCGTTTGGTAGGCATCGGAAGAAGGTTTCAGTTTTTATTGGCGATAAATATTAAAAAGAGATTTTCGAGCTCGGTTTTGCCAAATGAGCTCTGATTCGAAATCCGAAAGCGCCGTTGGGTTCGTATGATTATTTATGACCTTTGTAAACTTTCGAAAGTGAATTTTGATGTTGTTCGGCTAGTTTCCGCTAAAATGCCGAAAGTTAAATAATTTGACCTTTTTCATTTAAATTCGCATCTTGAGTTTCGAGAGTCCAATTTGAGATCCGCCTTCGTGAGTATGTTACATATATTTTTTATAACTTGTATGCAAAAGTTGGAATTATTTCGAATATCGTAGGGTACCGTTTTAATTTTTGTCGAGAAAAGTAAATAAAATAAAAAAACAAAAAAAAAAGGACAAAAAAAAAAATTAAAGGGTGGCAGTGGGTCCTAAGGACCATCATAACATTGAAACATTGACTCAAAAAGGAACGAGAACAGAATCATCGAAACCGTGAAAATGAAATGACGCAGTGGAAAAAGATGCCAGAAAATGAGAAAAGGGGCCGGAGAAAAGTAGAATTTTCACCCTGAAACATTCAGGTAATGATCCTAATATATTATTTGAGTTTATTACGTGTGTTTGAATATATTTTTACGGTAAAAATAGGGATCTGAGCATTGTACCCTGGCTGTAAGTTGGCATCTACTTCCCGGCTGTCGATGAGAGTCCCGCGCCGGTGAAGGGTTATTATTGCATCACATTGCATTCATATGCATTATATGTCATTCATATGCATTACATTGCATATCATATTGGGTGAAGGAGTATTCGGCCCTCGGAGCAGGAGGATTCCGCTCCATTACAACATATTGAGGGTAGGAGGATTCCGCCCTCGGAGCAGGAGGATTCCGCTCCATTGCATCATATTGAGGGTAGGAGGATTCCGCCCTCGGAGCAGGAGGATTCCGCTCCATTGCATCACATTGAGGGTAGGAGGATTCCGCCCTCGGAGCAGGAGGATTCTGCTGCATTACTTCATATTGAGGGTAGGAGGATTCCTCCCTCGGAGCAAGAGGATTCCGCTCCATCTATTTGGCACATATGACACCATTGCATCATACTGCATTCATCTTATTTCATTGCACCGCGTGCTGACTATTGTGTGACTATTATGCTGCGTTTTTTGCTTCATTGAATTTGCTTCACTAATAGGCTCACGCTTCGAATTTGATCGTTATGGACTAGTACCAAGATCGAGTCCTAGACAGGCGGATCTAATTTTAACAGCCGGAACAGTAACAATGAAAATGGCCCCCTCTTTAGTGAGATTATATGAGCAAATGCCTGAACCAAAATATGTTAGTTCTATGGGAGCCTGTACAATTTTTGTATGCGGTATGTATACCATATTGTGGAAATATTTCAGTTTGCCTATATATTTTTGGCTTGTATTCTGAGTTGCGGGGATCGGGTTGCACGCCGCAACGGCATAAATATACGGATCGGTTTGCACGCCGCAATGGTGTAAATATATGGATCGCGTTGCACGCCGCGATAGTATAAATATATGGATCGGGTTGCACGCCGCAACAGGATGTATTTCTGATTGTTGATATGTTCGGGATACCTATATGTTCTGGCTATCTTACGTGCCTGGTTTTAATAAGTTTGTGATTCCATACGTGTTTCTAGTTATTATCTGGCTATGCCTTTTTATAATTTAAATAAGAGGAAATTTGTTTATCTGTTTCTCCTCCCTGGCTAGCTATCCTATTCTTTGAGGTGGCTAGTCTGCCCCACTTATTGAGTCCTTTTGACTCACCCTTGTTTGTTGTTTGTTTCTTGTCTATCTATTTCGTTTCGGCAGGTTCGCTCCAGGATTGAGTTCGCCACGTTGTGAAGGAGCGAAGACGACTTCAGCTATCAGGGTGAGCCAGCTTTTATTCCGAATGGCCACCAGTTTATGGGTTGTTATTTTAGTTGCATTTTGCTCCCTTCAGGAGGTATCGGTCTTCTTTTGTACTCTTAGATGTCTAGTCTGGATAGCCCTAAACCTTGTATGTTGGGTAGTCAGCTGTAATTTCTTTTGTACAGCTTAGAGGTATCAGTATGTTTGTATTTTTTTTAGGTCTTGTCCTTATTTATGAATTATTATAATTATTTTCCTAATTTAATATGTAAGGGTTCGCCCGACGGTCTGGGGGAGGATTTCGGGTGCCCGCACGGCCTAACCGGATTCCGGGTCGTGTCAAATTATGAGGGAAATTCATTTTGGTGGCATGTCGCGCACAAGTGCTGCTTTATGGATATACCATATCTCACACCTGATTTAGGTAGCATTGTTCTCATATGCATAGTTTAGTAATTTGAGGCTTTCAATATATGAATCTGCTAAACCTGCTTGCCAGCATTATCAAGATAACTTGTGTTGATTGCATAATCTAGAAATTTGCTCATAATAAAATTTATTTGAGCAAATACTTAACCTCGCAAGTACCATTGCAGGTTTGTAATAACGCATATATGACCTTCTCATAGATGCATCAATCATATAATAATTATATGATCCACATGGCAGGTGAACGGGCCTATATTCACCTTTTATATATTCCAGAAATGCAGGAATCCTGATCCCAAATTTGGTTGGTCTAATAATTTTCATGAGAACAAACAACACAAAGAAAATTCTTGAAAAATTCTGATTCTTCAGTATATACCCATGCGAATTCTCAATATATTTTGTACATCATATTTGAACCTGGATGGTCAAACCGGTCATGCCAAGTAATAAATTGATCATCTAGTAAACTTCTGGTTTACTATAGCATGGGCTTCGTAATAATAAACTAAAATTTTATTGTGGCATGCACATATAATTCTAACACACTTATGTTTTGGGTAGTACAAACTCGAGGAAGAGGCGGGGGGAGCTTTTCATATCTCACCCGACATTCTTGTAGTAATATAAAGATATTCATATCTTTACATCAATTTTAGTCTCTTAGCCATTTTGTCAAACGTTTCTTTTGAAACGTATTGTAATAAAATATTTTATCAATCTCATTCCTCCAGGTAGTAATAATTTGGCTCTTCCGGAGCACTCAATTAGTTTTGTACTACCATGTATTTCATGACACCATCCATATGGTGAATATCTCCTTCAAGGAGAAAATCATATAATTTTTCTCATGGTCAAATCACTATAGGCAAGATCAATTTCTTGCTTCACTTGCTCTTATGTAATTCATAATAACACATAATTTTGACGTACGCTCTGTACGAGAGCAATGACCATTCATGCCATAATAAATAATAGATTCATTCTACTCGAACCTCTTCTGGAGGTGAGTTGTGGTACTTTATCAACCACACATGGACACGTCCGTATTCATATATTGCCACATTCACTTCCAGGAATGGGTCTACATTCATAATATTTATTATAAATTGTCTCATTCACTTCACGGAATGGAACATAAAAATTTGGATGTGTCTCTTATTGATCACATGCCATATTGATGAGATTATTTTCTTCATCGTTTGAACGGTTAAATTGAGAACCCTTATTAGTCACTTATTTATTTCACAATGATGACTAATATTTCGTCCATTGCCACGTCGATATAAAATTACTTTCCTTCTTATAGATATAAAATATGATGCTATCACATTCAGCTTAGGGAATGGACCATGTCCCGCTCCCACATTCACCTTAGAGAATGGTGCATATGTTGCTCCCACATTCACGTTAGGAATGGAGCATATCCGATGGACGGGCTTCATGATTTTTATTAAAATCGTATTATTATTTTCAGTCATCAATATGGTGCACTGGGACCTCAACTCAATGTCTTAACCGTCATAGTGCACCAGGACTCAAATATGATGTCTTGCCCTTAACAATGGCATATTAGACCAAGAGCCATAGTCATAAAATCAATTTCATAATGTTTCATATAATCTTTGTCCTTTTCAAAATATTTTTCCTTCAGAGATAAATTCAAGGCATGATGATACAGAGAATAATTTCTCTAAAATGTCGTCATCACTAATAATAGTAATTCTTTAAATATCATTGTAGTGGTTAATTATAGACATAAATAAATTTGCTCATAAGAAGGCTAAAAAGATATTGCTGCTTTTGATGGTTTAGCCTTATAGGCATGGAAGCCGTTCCTCCGCACTGCGTCAAATTGTTAGTAGTTTAGATTTATTAATCAAAAATCATACAAGCTTTACTAACCTTTACTAGCACCTTGCCAACAAAGTTCTGCGAGTTCAATATCTGCAACTTAATAAATTATACCACAAAAGACTTGGACAAGAAAAATATTAAATATAATGGGTTGAGACAATGAATTTTGAAATCAATATAATATGTAATTAAAATTTCTTGAATCCTTCTTACTTTATTTTGGCAAAAATATTCACCAATTTCTTACCCCTTCTAACACTTGTCACTATATGTGACTATTACCACTTAACATCATAGATCACATAAATTTTTTTTTAGCTATGTCACATACTGTCACAACATTCCAATTATAGCATATTTAAAGACACTTATCTTTAATGCATATTTTCTTTTGCCAAGATATAGGAGAAGTTGACAGTGAAAAAAAGACATATAAAAAGTGTTGGTGTACCTCGACACAAAAGCAAAAAGTAGAATGCAGATTACAAAACTCACTCAGGTCTTTTTCCTTCACTTGTTGGATGACCATAAACGGATTCCTCCATTCCAACAATAAGATAAAAGGATACAGTGTTGAATTTGAAAGTATGGTTAGAGATTTGTGCTGATAACGTGTTGTAAAACTAATAGTAAAGAAGAGCAAGAACAAGATAAAATATATGAGAGGAGAAGGAAGAACATGTATTATTCTCAAACTTTTTCAAGTGTATCTTCCATAGACAAAGTGTCATCTATTTATAGTACACCAATATATAGGAGGTTACAAGTAATTCTAAGAGTTACAAGAATTAAGAGGTGCCTAAATGAGGAATTAAGTAGGAGAAAGTGGGGATGATTTAAATAGGAGAAAGTGGGGTGGTAAACTATTGGTTACAATTGAATAACGGTGAGTAGTAGTCATCTACAAATAAATGAATTTAAAACGTGTTTCAAATATTCGTCACTTTCTTCTATCAAGATAGAATTAATTATTTCTTCCATCAAGATAGAATTAATTATTTCTTCCTACTTTTTCGTTAGTATTAATTAATCATGAAAGTAAAAATTAGAATGAAAACTTATTGAAGAAAAGTTAATAAAGTGAAAGATTGAAGATATAAATAAGGGTAAATAGTCAAAAAGCTCTTTGTATTAACATTTTCTCAAGGAATACACAAAATGAAACCATGACAAATAAAATGAGACGGAGGAAACACATATATAGTTTCTACTGCGTCTGTCTTAGAATTAAACTTTAAAAGTAAAACCCCCTTTTTGTCCACATGTAATTAATGAGTTGGATAAAGTAATCACATGGTATTATTCCCTAATCAGTGATATGTTGGTATTTTGTCCGTATTTACAACTCTTTTAGACTAGCTTTGATGTCCTAAAGCCTTGTTATTTGAGTAAATTTTATGTTTATCTCCATGTTGCAGGGTATCGAAGAGAATTATTGTATAAAGCCAAAAGAAAGAAGAAAACAGAAAAAACAAGTGCACTTTGGCTACATTTGAAGAACAGGTAGATAGGGCAGCAACAGGATCGGCCCCTCGCCGAATTACCGGCTGAAGAGGAGAGGCCATCTGTCAAATGAGGAGAGGATTGAAGGGCTTCAGCACATTCCATTGACGCAAAGAGGCAGACCACAGGATAAGATTATGAAAGCTCTCGGCGACCCAACAGAAGAACATGCGGCTCCACTGGCATTCATAGAGAGTTCAGAAAATCTGCGGAATGCTGGAGTTGTCGGCCGATTAGATTGCGACTCCGCCAAACCTGCACTTCAGAATAAGACACAACAAGAGTTAGACATGTCATCGGCGGCTGCGAACTTTAGTAGGTGGCCCACCGAATAACCGGCGGTCTAGTGTAAAACAGGGCAAAATGGCAAACTGGTAATTATTAGTCTAGTTTTCAAACTCATGCCTATAAATAGGCTGGTATTTCTCCGAATAAAATATTCCCTTTTAAGCTTAGAATATACTTTATACATTTTTTGAATATTCTTGGAGGCTAAGGAATGGTTCTAACATGAATCTTTTGTAAGGATTATATTTCTTAATATACTCCTTTACATGATTCTTGTCATTACATCATTTACCATGATTGTGTTAGACCATACTAGGGGTTTATTCATAATGACCTGATTGTTTTAACTTAAAACTTGTTTTTAATCTTATAAAATCTATGGGTTAAGGTGAATCTAGTTCTCTATCGTACTTTTCTTAACTAGAATTTAAGGCACGACCGTACTTGAACCTAACCCAACTTTGCTTTCATCATCCTAACGGGGTTGAAGGTGTAGATTTATGGAATCTGGAGAGCATTTGGATTACATTGGCTATGCCCTACCCCATCTAAAGGGAAAGATCTAAAAAGGTCATTCCTACTCGAGTCTTTGGACTAGAGTTTCTTGCACCCCATTATTGACCTTAACGGGCTTGATAAGGTAAATCTTTCTTATCCCTAACGGGTTTTGAGGAATACAATTGTGGTCCGACCATTGACATTACCCATAAGATTTGTAAGGTTAAAGCAAGTGTTTAGTGAAAGGAATCTTATTGGAATGAATAAACCCCTAGCTCATTCTCCGTATTTATAAATATTCTAAAGTGTTGAGTTGATTCTATATTTTTAGTGTTAATCGTTAGTTGTAGTTGTAGTTAATTCAATTTTATCAATTTATACTTAGGAATAGACGAATAATTCGAAGAACTCGTCATTATTCAATCTAAGATTAATAGATTGCAAGCTAGCTCCCTAAGGAAATCGACCCCGACTCCTAGTTGGGTACTATTATCTTTGACGATCGCCCTACACCTTTTTTTTGGTAATTAAGGAATTCTCTTAATCACTAATGGAGAATTACAAATCAGGAGCATGTACAACTCATACAGCTACCTTAATTTACATCGTCTTTCCACTACTACACTGGACTAAGCTAAGCTAAAACTAAAAATAAATTACAAATTAAAATTATATTGATGCAGCTTTAATATAAGTCCCTTCTCGGCTTTAACACAACAAGTGCAGGCTATCTCCTTTGCTAGATAAGCTTCTTGTTTCTTCTTTCCTTCAAAAACACTGTTGTTTCTTTCACACCAAACCGCGTAGAGAAATTCTGTATATACCATTTTGGCAATCTGTGCAGCCTGAGTTCTTCCATTAGACATTTTCTGAATTAGTTGTTGATGTTGTTTACATGTTGTAACCTGCTTAACTGGTTTTTCAATCCAGTCTGATAGCTTTTTTCACAATCCCTTTGCATACTAGCACTCCATAAACAAGTGATCTCTAGTTTCATGTGCATTGTTGCACATTACACATGTAAATCCAACTGTGGCTCCCCATTTTCTCAATCTGTGCATGGTAAGTAACCTGTCTTGAATTTGCAACCACAGTGTGAACCTTGCTTTTGGTCGAGCTTGATTCTGATATCATTACCTTCCAGGTCCCTTTTGGCATGTGTCCTTGTATTCGCTTATATATATTGCTGATCATGCTACCTCTTTTTATAGTATTGCCCTGGACAAGGTTTAGTTGGACACTAGCTGCTAAGACTTTTCTAACCATCCAGCTACACTTCTGTGGAATGGTTATTTCTTCTACCCTTCTCCATTTGATGTAATATGTGTGGATCAACCTTATCCATAATTTATCAGCTTTGTTGCTCAGGTCCCAACAGGTTTTAATGATAGTTTCCTTGTTCCAAATCTTCAAATTAATCAGGCTATAGCCACCAGCTGAGAATGGCAAACACATTCTACTCCAAGCTACTAGTGCTTTTCTTGTGATCTCATTGGTGCCACTCCAGATATAACTTCTACAGTAAGCCTAAATTAACTTCATCACCTTTGCAGGTAGCACAAAAATTTGTGCCTAGTAGGATTGGACACCAAAGATGACAGATTTGACCAATTGGATTCTTCTAGCATATGACAGTTTCTTTGCAATCCATGATGATATCTTGCCAACAATGGTGTTAATGAGGGGCTGCCATTGAGCTCTTTTCAATTTTCTTGTATCCAGAGGAATACTAGGTATTTAAAGGCAGCTCACCCTTTGTATACCCTAGGTAGTCCAGTACTCTTTGCATCTCTTCTTCCTTAGTACCTCCAAAGTAAACTGAACTTTTTGCTAAGTTGGCTTGCAACCTGGAAGCCTATAGAAGTGTTTGAATTCTTCATGGAGGGGCTTGATTGCTGTAAGCTCACCCTTTGTAAATAGAAATAAGTCGTCGGCAAAACTAAGGTAAGTTACCTTAAGTTTTGCACATCTTGGGTGGTATTTGAAGCTTGGCACCTCCTTCAGCTTATCCAGTCTTCTACTTAGATACTGCATTGCTATGGCAAAAAGGAGGGGTGATATAGGATCCTCTTGCCTTAAACCTTTTGTAGCCTTGAAAGGTTTAGTATAATATCCATTTACAGATATCGTATAAATAACAGTCTCCACACAGGCAAAAATCTAAGTAATTAATTTTGCACGGAAGCCTAGACCTATCATTACATGTTCTAGATATTTTCACTCGACTGAATCGTAAGCATTTTTAGAGATCTACCTTAAGCATGATCCTAGGTGATATGTGTTTTCTTGAGTAGGCTCTAACCATTTCATGTGCAAGAATAATGTTATGTGCTATTTTCCTCCCTGGTACAAACCCTGACTATGCTTCACTGATAATGGTAGACATGATCTATTGCATTCTAGCAGCCAAGACTTTAGATATAATTTTGTACAACACAGTACAACAAGCAGTTGGTCGATACTCCTTTACTGTAGTAGGCTTTGTTGTTTTAGGGATCAAAGTAGTAGCAGTTCAATTCATTGTTGTATACACCCTGCCAGTGTTGAAGAACTCCTTAACTGCTGCATATATATCATCCTTTATAATGGGCCAAGCTCTCTTTAAAAGGAGTGCATTATACCCATCAATTCCAAGAGACTTGTCATCTCCTATACCCTGTAAACCTCTGTAAATCTCATCTTCTATTACCTCAGCACACAAATCTACCATCTGCTTATGTTGGAGCTTTGGACCACCATTCATAATCACCCTATCTACAGCTGGAAGAACACTTTCAGATGATCCCATTAATGATTAATAGAATTGAACTATTTTAGCTTTAATATCTTCTGAGGCTGTCAACTTCTGACCATATGAATCTGTTAATTCAGTAATGTTCTTCTTTTGATCTCTTTCCTTCACTACAGCCGAGAAATATTTGTTATTGGCATCCCCCAGGCTAATCCAAGATGCTCTTGATTTATGTTGCAACGCACTTTCTTCTACCATGCTCCATTTCTCTAGCTGCATTCTCCAGATTTTCTCTTGATCAGCTAAGTTATCAGAATATTGCAGCTGCATTTGTTGCTGAATCATTTCCAACTCAAGTCTTGCCTGAGTTATTTTCTTTTCAATTCCATAGAACTCCTCTTTGTTCAGGGTCTTGAAAGGTCCCTTCATCTTTTTTAGGATCAGCCAGACATGTTTCATGAAGTTCCTATCACTTTGATTAACCCAACTGTTTTCCACTATGCTCAGAAACTATGAGTGCTCCGCCCATATATTAAAGAATCTAAATGGAGCTACAATTTTTTTGGTCTGAGTATTCACTTTAATAAACATTGGTGCATGATCAGAGATATTGGGCAGCTGGTATTCATTGATCAAACTATTATATTGTGTCATCCATGCATCATTTCCCAAAGCTCTGTCAATTCTATTGTACACCTTTGCACTCCCTATTTGATTATTAGTCCAGGTGTAATAATCCCTTGTCCAGACCACTTCAGTAAATTCTAGTTTCTGTACAAATTCATAGAAGTATTTAATCTCAGCCTAACTTACAGAGTTACCAAATTTTCTATCCTAGAAATCCATCATTGCATTGAAATCTATCCAAATTGTCCAAGCTTGAGATGCTTGAGGAGCAATTGTGTCCATCTGGGACTATAGGCATCTTCATTGTTCCACGGTATTGTGGCCAGAGACAACCGTCATCAAGCACTCAATATTGTTCGCCTTTCCTTTCACAGAACAAGAAATAAATTGTGCAGTTTTAACCACCACCTGAATGGTATAAAATTTTTCATCCCATAGCAACCATATCCTACCATTTTCAGCATGATCATAATTACATTCTAGGTTCCACCCAGGTTAAATTCTCTTAGCTATTGCTTCTTCTTTCCTCTTCTTGACTCTTGTTTCTACTAACCCACACAACTTTATTTTATTCTCTTTGAGATAATGAGATATTTCCTTTTGCTTATACCTCTTATTGATACCCCTCACATTCCATACTAACTGATTCATTGGTTTTGTTGTAATCCGCCCCCTTTATCAGGAGGGTCTAGTTTATTTCTCTCATTTGCATCACTAGTTAAAGCTTCAAATCCATTCTTCAGGGGCATGCTGCAGCTTCCATGTAGCTTTTAGCTCTTCCTGATGGACTTTGGGTTAGCTCTCCATTGCCCATTTGTGCAGCATTCACCAATGATTGGTTTGTCTGTGTGTCAGACTGTTGATCCTACTTTGGTTTTGCAAAAACTTGTTGTGTGACTTGTTCTTTAGCCTGCACAGTATCCCCAACTAAAGCTGCCACAAGTTTAGGTTGCCATTGCCCAATTGGTTTGGCTTGTCTCTGCACTGGCTACGGTTGTTGCCTGTTCCTTTTTCTTCTCCTCAGCCTTTCTTCTTGTTTGTACACCTCTTGCTTAGAGCAATCATGCCCTATTTTCAAATATCTTGTACAAAATTCAAGAGCCCACTCATATTCCACCCTCTGGTTGAATTCCCTTCCTGATGGATCCATCACTTTCATTTCAGTTATCAATGGTCTAGTAATGTCTACCTCTATTAGCATCCTAGCGTAGGATATCCTAGTGTTCTTTGAAGTGCATTGATCAGCAAACATAGGAACTCCCACTACACTTGCTATCCTACTTAGGGAGTTACATCCCAACTGTTCATGGGGAATTTAAGGAATTTCACCCACAAAAGTATTTCAGTCACGAATTTTGAATTCAGCTCGAAGTCTGGTGCCCATGGTTTAATTATCGAGGGTCTATTATTGATACTGTAAGGCCTGGAATAAAGGACTTCACTAAGATCATCCCTAGTCTGGAACTTGACTATATAATAGCCATCCTCATGTAAGTATATATCAAGTTTTGCAGCAGTTATCCAATTTTGACTAATGTATCTGCACATGGCATTATACCCCGGCAATTCTCCAACTACATAAACAATCATCGCATCCCTCTATTTTTCCGTTTCTGATTCTACTTCAGATTGCTTCAATAGAACTACTACATTACCATTTACCAAAGTAGGAGTGATATAGCTCAAAGTCATTCTATTAGCTTGCATTCTGTTACTTGAGAACAGTCCAGCACATTAGGTAGATGGATTTGCTTCATCAATTTGCTTACTCTTCAGCTTGTTGCTCTCCACCTCTTTGTCATAATCTACTTCCGGATAGGCCAGTACCTGTTCGGAAGTCATTTGATTACCACTGTGTCCTCCACTCTATTCTTGATTCATTTGCCCCAATTGCTCAATGCTCATATTATTAAACCCTAGGCCCATCTGGTTTAGGGTTCGTTTTCCACTGTTGGATCGATCAGTCTGGAAATTGGTCATATGTAGCTTATTTACTTCTCCGATACTGGCGTGGCCACTATTACTGTTGATAGTGACGGGATTCAAATTAGTCTCAAGGGTAGTAGTAATCAACTCCGATTCTCCATAGTTTGGACTCCCCGATGGAACTCTTGAGCTAACAGAACAACCTACAGTTATTATCGAAATTATTTTTAGTCGTCTTTTACGTTTAATTTTCGCTCCAGTCATGGCGGTTCACATACGGTGCACGTTGTGCTAACCTATGTCGTCGTCATGAGAGAGTATTTTTTTGAAACGACCTCGGTCAGTCGTTTCAGAAGTTAGAAATCCGATTGGCGTGTCGATAATTTTAAAATATTCGTAAGGTCTACTAGGACCTGTCTGTAAAATTTGAGTTAAATCAGACATCGTTCGGTACGTATCGGAAGAAGATTTCAGTTTTTATTAACAATTGGTATTAAAAAGATATTTTCGAGCTCGGTTTTGGCGAATGAGCTCCGATTCGAAATCCGAAAGCGTCATTAGGTTCGTATGATTATTTGTGACTTTGGTGAACTTTCAAAAGTGAATTTCGATGTTGTTCGGCTAGTTTCCGCTAAAATACTGAAAATTAAATAATTTGACTTTTTTCCATTTAATTAGCATATTGATTTTATGGAGTCCAATTTGAGATCCACCTTAGCAATTCTATTACATATATTTTATATAACTTGTATGCAAAAGTTGAAATTATTTCGAATATCGTAGGGTACCGTTTTAATTTTTACCGTCGCAGCAAATTTTAAAGGAAAAAGAACAAAAAAGACAAAAAGACAAAAAAGAAAGAAAATCAAAGTTGACCATGGGTTAGCGTTTTACCATAACAGAAACAGAAAAAAGAGCAGAAACGAAAAGGACAGAACGCAGCAAAGAAAAAATATTAGAAAATGAGAAAAGAGAAGGAAAAAAAATAGAATTTTCACCCCGAAACATTCAGTTAATGATCTTAATATATTATTTGAGTTTATTACGTATGTTTGAATATATTTTGACGGTAAAATTTGAGATATTAGACATCATTTTAATAAGTTCAACTGATAATTTAAATGGTCAATTGGACCCCCGATAATGGAATTGATTATATATTCGTACTCAGTGAGTTATGGGCAACATATAAATGTAATTTATTTAGGGTTTGGTCAGGTGACTCTGAACCCTGTACATAGGCCTGGCCTACGTATTGTGTATGCGAATAGGGTATCAGGTTCCTACCTGGATTATTCTAAGATGTGAGGAATGAAACATTTAGCCTAATTTGATATATTTTCTTCTTATTGAATAAGCAAGATCGTTTGGAAATGGATCCAAAGGGCAACGCAGTTGTTGAGTAGCTTTGTCATAAGGTAAGTATTTATATCCATTTCTTTGGAGGAACCTGGCCGCGTGAATTTTCTACCACGTGTTCCTTACGTGTGTAGCTGCCGATAGGCGTACTCATTACGCCTTAGCTTGAAATTTACATTGTATATTATATGTTATGCCCTGTTGTTTATATTGCATTGAGCATATGAGCATTGCACTCTAGTTTTGAGTATTGCATATACTTCCTGGTTGCCGATGAGAGTCCCGTACCGGTGAAGGGTCATTATTGCATATACTTCCCGGTAACCGATGAGAGTCCCGAGCCGGTGAAGGGTCATCATTGCATATACTTCCCGGTAATCGATGAGAGTCCCGAGCCGGTGAAGGGTCATCATTGCATATACTTCCCGATAATCAATGAGAGTCCCGAGCCGGTAAAGGGTCATCATTGCATATACTTCCCGGTAATCGATGAGAGTCCCGAGCTGGTGAAGGGTCAATATTTAATATATCTCCTGGCAAACGATGAGAGTCCCGCACCGGAGATAGGTATCAGGCATATGTGACTGCATTGCAGCGTACCGCATTCATCACATCTTATTGCACCACATACTGACTATTATGTGTATTGTGTTGTGTTTTTCTGTATGCGGTATGTATACCATGTTGTGGATATATCTCAGTTTGCCTATATATTTCTGGCTCGTATTCTGGGTTGCGGGGATAGTTGCACGCCACAACGGTATTAATATATGGATCGGGTTGCACGTCGCAACGGTATAAATATATGGATCGGGTTGTACGCTGCAGCGGGATGAATATATGGATCGGCTTGCACGCTGCAACAGGATGTATTTCTGATTGTTGATATGTTCGGGATACCTATATGTTTTGGATAACTTACGTTCCTGGTTGTTGATGATTTTTTCATTCCATACGTGTTTCTGGTTATTATCTGTCTCTGTTTTTTTATAATTTAAATAAGAGGAATTTGATTTATCTGTTTCTTTACTCCCTAGATAGCTATCCTATCCTTTAAGGTGGCTAGTCTGCCCACTTATTGAGTCCTTTTGACTCACCCTTGTTTGTTGTTTGTTTTTGTCTATCTATTTCGTTTCGGCAGGTTCGCTCCAGACTGAGTTCGCCACGTTGTGAAGGAGCGAAGACGACTTCAGCTGTCAGGGTGAGCCAGCTTTTATTCCGGATGGCCACCAGTTTTATGTTTATTATTTCAGTTGCCTTTTGCTCCCTTCATGAGGTATTTGTCTTCTTCTTTACTCTTAGATGTCTAGTCTGGATAGCCCTAAACCTAGTTTGTTGGGTAGTCAGCTGTAATTTCTTTTGTACAGCTTAGAGGTATCAGTATGTTTCTATTTTTTCAAGCCGTGTCCTTATTCATGAATTGTTATATTTATTTTCCTAATTTAATTGCTAAGGGTTCGCTCGAAGGGTCTAGGGGAGGATGTCGGGTCCCCGCACGGCCTAACCGGATTTCGGGTCGTGTCAGTTGGTATCAGAGCCCGGTTTAGAGTCTATCCAGACTAAGACAGTGTCTAGTAGAGTCTCACTGATGGGTACGTAGACGTTCTTACTTATCTACGAGAGGCTATGATGGCATTTAGGAAGTTTCATTTCTTTTTTTTTCTGACCGTGCGTCGTTCTAGGATGCAAAAGTATTTTCGTTAATTTGTTCGTGGTAATTGTGAACCCTTGTACGACAAATCAGCAAACGGAAGGAGTTCAGGACGAAGTAGTTTAGCCTGCGGCTAGAGCTACTCAAGTTCCAAGAGTTGTGGATCGTGCTAACGATCTAGTTTCGCCGGCCCCAGTTGAACGAGCTCACGATGGGCAGGGGAGCCGGGCCTTGTGGTTCCCTTGGCTCTCTACGATGCTTTTACGAGAATCTTGGCGATGCAGATACCGGAAGAACCTATTATTCGCTAGGCAACTTATCAGGTCGTCGCAGATGGAGACGTTTGGTCTCAGGGAGCTCTTAGTTCAGTCCCTGATGTTGCCCCAGTAAATTATGTTCCAGAAGCAGCATGTGTTGTACCTCTAGTTCTTCTGGCTGATTAGCTAGCCGAGGTAACAATTCGGTCCGAGTGCCCAAAGAGGTTGCATTATTTACCCGGTTGAACCTTCCGATATTCTCAAGCCATGCATCAGATAATCCCTGTGTATGTTTTTTTTTTTTAAAATAAGATGATATCAGTGTATCCTTCAGACTCTTGATTATATCGAGCGGTATGGTGTTGAATTGTTGATTATTCTTCTTTCCAATTTCAGGGTCCAGCCTTGAATTGGTGGGCCGCTCTCTTATTAGCTAACTTCGTTTTTCTTCTAGATTCGTGGAAAAGTTCCTTTCGAGTAGCGAGCGAGATGAAGAGTGTTGCCAGTTTGAATGGATTGGACAGGGTAGCATGTCAGTTAGCCTGTTGGTATTTCAGAATATGAGATTGAATTCTATAGAATGACTGAATATACATTAAAACTAGTCCATGAGCCTTTCGAGAGATTCAAAGATTTATGGATGACCTTTCTTTTTCCTTGAGATCCCAGATGGCTCGAGAGATTGAGGTCGGGATTTCGTTGGATGTTGTTGTTGATATTGCCCGAAGGTACGATGCATACCATAAGTTAGCGCGGGAAGAGTTGGAGCGGGAGAACAAGAGATTCCGTGGCCCTAGTGAGCAACCATGGTACCTCATTTAGAGGTAAGATTTCTGATTATTTTGGGAGGTCATCTGCCAGGTTAGCTCAGCTTGCAGAGCGTAATCCTTAAAGTGTGCTAGTCGTTCATCAAGATAGAGTCAGTTTTCTCTTTGTAGTTATCAATAATCTGTCCAGTTTCCATTTCTAGCGAAAAGGGTGTTATCACTGTCATGAGTCTGGTTATCCTTTGAGGAGTTTTTCCTTACTCCGGCAAGTAGGCAATCATTTTTTTCTCGTCATCAGGCACCTGCACAATCGTTGGGAATTTCATTTAGATCTTAATCAGCCAGAGAAATGCCACCATCTAGTAGAGTTTGAGAGTGTAGTGGCGGTGGTTCTTCAGAAGGTGATTATCAGAGTAGTGGCTCAGCTTAGCTGCAGAGGCAGTTCTATGAACTACTAGTCTGGCGAGATGTTGAGGTATCCGATGTAGTAGACCCTGGGATTTCTTCTTCCCTTAAATGTGAGTAAGATTTTATTCTTCTGGTTGATCTAGAGATGGGTTTTCCTATCCCGTTTCCATGGTTTTTTAATGTCGATTTGATTAAGAATTTACTGCGGCCGAGGGGTGAGTTTCTGATATGATTTATTCCGGGCATTTGTGTGACCTTATGAAACGACCTCGGTCAGTCGTTTCGGAAGTTAGGACTCCGATTTGCATGCCGATAATTTTAAAATATTCGTAATGTCCATTAGAACCTGTCTGTAAAATTTGAGCAAAATCAGACCTCGTTTGGTAGGCATCGGAAGAAGGTTTCAGTTTTTATTGGCAATAAATATTAAAAAGAGATTTTCGAGCTCGATTTTTGCCGAATGAGCTCCGATTCGAAATTCGAAAGCGCCGTTGGGTTCGTATGATTATTTATGACTTTTGTGAACTTTCGAAAGTGAATTTCGATGTTGTTCGGCTAGTTTCCGCTAAAATGCCGAAAGTTAAATAATTTGACATTTTTCATTTAAATTCGCACCTTGAGTTTCGGGAGTCCAATTTGAAATCCGCCTTCGCGAGTATGTTACATATATTTTATATAACTTGTATGCAAAAATTGGAATTATTTCGAATATCGTAGGGTACCGTTTTAATTTGTATCGCGAAAAGTAAATAAAATAAAAACAAAAACAAAAAAAAAAAAAAAAAGGGAAAAAAGGACAAAACAAAATTAAACTGTGGCGGTGGTCCTTAGCTTATTAGCTAATGACCATGATAACGTTGAAACATTGACTCAAAAAAGGAACGAGAACAGAATCATCGAAACCGTGAAAATGAAATAACGCAGTGGAAAAAAAATGCCAAAAAATGAGAAAAGGGGCCGGAGAAAAGTAGAATTTTCACCCTGAAACATTCAGGTAATGATCCTAATATATTATTTGAGTTTATTACGTATGTTTGAATATATTTTTACGGTAAAAATAGGGATATTAGACATCGCCCTAATGACGTAAATTGATAGTTTGAAGGGTCAAATGGACCCCGATAATGAAATTGATTATATATTCGTACTCAGGGAATTATGGGCAACAGATAAATATAATTTATTTAGGGTTTGGTTATGGAACTTTGAACCCTGTATATAGGCCTGGCCTGCGTATTGCGTATGCGAATAGGGTATCAGGTTCCTACCTGGATTACCCTAAGATGTGAGGAATGAAGCCTTCAGCCTAATGTGATATATTTTTCTGCTTATTGAATACAGTGGGATCGTTTGGCAATGGAACCAAAGGATAAAAGCGGTTATTGATTAGCAATGCTAACTTTTGGAAGAGGTAAGTGTTTATATCCATTTCTTTGGAGGCCCTTGGCCTCGTGGATTTTCTACCACATGTTTCCTTACGTGTGTAGCTGCCGATAGGCGTACTCATTACGCCTTAGCTTTGAATTTACATTGTATATTATATGTTATACCCTATAGTTGGTATTGTATTGAACATATGAGCGTTGCACTCTGGTTTTGAGCATTGCATATACTTCCCGGTTGGCGATGAGAGTCCCGCACCGGCGAAGGGTCATTATTGCATATACTTCCCGGTTGGCGATGAGAGTCCCGCACCGGCGAAGGGTCATTATTGCATATACTTCCCGGTTGGCGATGAGAGTCCCGCACCGGTGAAGGGTCATCATTACATATACTTCCCGGTAATCGATGAGAGTCCCGAGCCGGTGAAGGGTCATTATTGCATTACATTGCATTTATATGCATTATATGTCGTTCATATGCATTACATTGCATATCATATTGGGTGCAGGAGTATTCCGCCCCAGGAGCAGGAGTATTCCGCTCCATTGTATCATATTGAGGGCAGGAGTATTCCGCCCCAGGAGCAGGAGTATTCCGCTCCATTGTATCATATTGAGGGCAGGAGTATTCCGCCCCAGGAGCAGGAGTATTCCGCTCTATTGTATTATATCGGGTGCAGGAGTATTCCGCCCCAAGAGAGTGCAGGAGTATTCCGCCTCTGGTTTATATTATATCGGGTGCAGGAGTATTCCGCCCCAGGAGCAGGAGTATTCCGCTCCAGTTGGTTATCAGATTGGATTCCCCTCGAATGCAGGAGTATTCCGCTTCGAGATGGGAGGATGGGCACATGTGACCCTTTGCATCAGATTTCATTTCATTTCATCTCATCTCATTTCATTTCATTTTCATACCATTGTGTAGACTTGTGGTACATAACTACTGTTCTGCTCATAGTGCATTGCTTATTTGTTGATATGTTTTTGGCTCGTATCTCCTGGTAGACGATGAGAGTCCCGCGCCGGAGATAGGTATCAGACATATGTGACTGCATTGCATCATACCGCACTCATCCCATCTCATTGCACCGCATACTGACTATTGTGTGTATTGTGCTGTGTTTTATATATGCGGTAGGTATACCATGTTGTGAACGTATCTCAGTTTACCTATATATCTCTGGCTCGTATCCCGGGTTGCACGCCGCAACAGTATAAATATACGGATTGGGTTGCAAGCCGCAACAGTATAAATATATGGATCGGGTTGCACGCCGCAACAGGATGTATTTCTGATTGTCGACATGTTCAGGATATCTATATGTTCTGTCTACCTTATGTCCCTGGCTGTTTATGATTCCATACGTGTTTTCAGTTATTATTTGGCTTCGCCTGTTTATAGTTCAAATAAGATGGATTTAGTTTATCTGTTTTTCTTCTCCCTGACTAGCTATCCTATTCTTTGAGGTGGCTAGTCTGCCCCACTTATTGAGTCCTTTTGACTCACCCTCGTTTGTTGTTTGTTTCTTGTCTATCTATTTCGTTTCGGCAGGTTCGCTCAAGGATCGAGTTCGCCACGTACTGAAGGAGCGAAGACGACTCCAGCTGTCAGGGTGAGCCAGCTTTATTCCGGATGGCCACCAGTTTATTGTTTATTATTTCAGTTGCATTCTGCTCAATTCAGGAGGTATCTGTCTTTTTTGTACTCTTAGATGTCTAGTCTGGATAACCCTAAACCTAGTATGTTGGGTAGTCAGCTGTAATTTCTTTTGTACAGCTTAGAGGTATCAGTATGTCAGTACTTTTTTAAGTCTTGTTCTTATTTATGAATTGAATTATATTTATTTTCCTAATTTAATTGGTAAGGGTTCGCCCGACGGGTCTAGGGGAGGATGTCGGGTGCCCGCACGGCCTAGCCGGATTTCGGGTCGTGTCAGTTGGTATCAGAGCCAGGTTTAGAGTCTATCCAGACTAAGACAGTGTCTAGTAGAGTCTCGCTGATGGGTACGTAGACGTCCGTACTTATCTACGAGGGGCTATGATGGCATTTAGGAAGTTTCACTTCCTTCATTTCTGATCGTGCGTCGGTCTAGGATTCAAAAGTATTTTCGTTAATTCGTTAATTCCTTTGTGGTAATTGTGAACCCTCGTGCGACAAATCAGCGAACGGTATGAGTTCAAGACGAAGCAGTCTGGCCTGGGGTCAGCACTGATGAAGCCCCGAGAGTTTTTTTTTTATCGTGCCGACGATCTAGTTACGGAGGTCCCAGCTGTACGAGCTCCCGATGGGCAAGGGAACAGGGCCTTGCAGTTTCCCTTGGCTCTCTACGATGCTTTACGAGAATCTTGGCGGCGCAGATACCGTAAGAACCTATTATTTGCTGGGCAGCCTATCAGGTTGCTGCATGTGCAGACGTTTGATCACAGGGAGCTCCTTTTCTGGTTCTTAATATTGCTGCAGTAAATTATATTCCGGAGGTAGTATGTGTTGTACCTCTAATTGTTCTGGCTGGTTAGCCAGCCAAGGTATCAGTTGGGTCCGAGTGCTCAAGGAGGTTTCATTATTTTACGCGGTTGAACCTTCCGATATTCTTAAGAAATGCATCAGATAAATCTTGTAATTCTTTGTAAAATAAAATGATGTCAGCGTATCCTTCAGGCTTTTGATTATATCAAGCGGTATGGTGTTAATTATTCATCTTTCCAGTTTCAAGGTCCAACCCTGGATTGGTGGACTACTCTCTTATTAGCTAACTTGGTTCGGTTTTTCTTCTAGATTTGTGGGAAAAAAAATTCCTTTTGAGTAGCGAGCGAGATGAAAAGTGTTGCCAGTTTAGTGGATTAGACATGGTAGCCTGTCGGATAGCCTATTGGTGTTTCAGAATATGAGATTGAATTCTACAGAATGACTGGATATGCATTAGAACTAGTCCATGAGCTTTTCGACAGATTCAAAGATTTATTGATGACCTTTATATTTCCTTAAGATCCCAGATGGCTCGAGAGATTGAGGTCGGGATTTCATTTGATGTTGTTGTTGATATTGCCCGAAGGTATGAGGCATACCATAAGTTAAAGTGGGAAGAGTTAGAGTGGGAGATCAAGAGATCCCGTGGCCCTAGTGGGTAACCATGGTACCTCATTTGGAGGTAAGAGTTCTGATTATTTTAGGAGGTCACCTTCCAGGTTATCTCAGCTTGTGTCACGTAATTCTTAGAGTGTACAGTAGCTCGTCGAGATCAGATTCAGTCTTTTCTTTACATCTATCCACAATCTGTCCAGTTCCGATATTCAGTGAAAAGGTGATATTATTGCTGTGAGTCTGGCTATCCTTTTGAGAAGTTTTCCCTTCCTCAGACAAGTTAGCAATCGTCTTTTCTTTCGTCATCAGGCATCTACGCAGTCGCAGGGGATATTACTTAGATCTTAATCAGCAAAAGAAATGCTACCATCCGGTAGAGGTTGAGAGTGTGGTGGCAGTTGTTCTTTAGAAGGTGATTATCAGAGTAGTTGCATAGCTCAGCTGCAGAGGCAGTTCTATGAACTACTAGTCTGGCAGGATGCTGAGGCATCCGATGTAGTAGACCCGAGTATTTCTTCTTCTCTTAAATGTGAGTAAGATTTGATTCTTTCGATCGATTTGGAAATGATTGTCTTATCATATAAATTCTGGGATGGCGTTTCTATTAACAATCTGTTGCGATAGAGGGGTGAGCTTCTAGTATGATTTATTCCTGGAATTTGTGAGACCCTACTAGTTTATCTGATCTAAATATGAGAGATTTGACGGTGAGTATTGCTATTGCCTGCTTTGCATCTTGTTACGCCACCTTCTGTTATTATGTCAATTCAGTTTACCTCTCTCCTTGAAATTCAATGTTGGTAGGATAATGGGATCCTAATTCGTCACCGTCAGAAAGTGTTGTCGTTTCTTCCTGTGCAAAGTGATTAGTAAATAATATTCGATATACGTATATCCTCTTGGTTCAAAATGCTAGTAAAGTATGTTATCCTTTGAGCTTATCTGGGTTATAAAAGGGTTTTCTGGTAAAGTGTCAGAGTTTTATTCTTATTGGGAGATTAAATTGGCATGGATGTTGTTCCATAAGAGCTTATTTAATATCTATTTCTTCAATTGTGATTCTTGGGTCACTTTGACTCGTAAGTAGTCTAGCTTTGGTAGCCAAGCAAATAAAAAGATGAGCTTCCTGAAGCTCTAATTATTTCTATCACCGATTCATTTCCATTTCTTCTTTGTTCGGCACCGGTAAGCTTGGGCAGTTGGTAGCCGCTTATGATGTTCCCTATGTTGAGCCAGAGTGTATGTCAAGGTAACTGGGTAAGTATATTATTGTTTAGGTTGAAAATCAGGACAGTGGTGCTGTCCAGACATTCTATCTGTGGATTTGCTATGTCATCCAGTTGTCTCATCTTGTTATCCGCTTAACATGTTTATGTTATCAGTTTATCCGGGTATCTATTCCCATGTATAGTAGTGCTGGTTCTGTTTTGCGGATCATCCAGTTTCAGGGGAAACTCTGCCGAAATTTCTATATAGAAGTACCATCCATCAAGCGGTGGTGTTTACGGCAAATGTATGGAGTTGTGAACTCGAGAGTTGCAGCTTTTTGGCAACTCAAAAGGATAGTTGGTAGCTTAGGTCTGCCTATGTTCAGCTTTTAGGTAAATCTTCTTTAGTCCAGCAGACTGTGCGAGGATGGTTATTCCTATTCAAATAGCTGCATGAGTGTGTGCTTTAAGTGGAGGAGTCTTCCTCCAAATACTGAATCATAATATTAAATCTCTAAGGCGTTGCTGAAGCGTAAGCTAATTCTTAGTTTCATCGACCTGTTCTATATCGAAGAGGTAATTATCGGCTGAATCATGTTGACCCATTCAAAGTTCCATGTATCTTTGCTTCGAAAATGTAGAACTCTCTTCTCGTAATCGAGGAAGGATCAGCTTAGTCAGAATAAGCTGTGATATGGTATTATCATATTATCCAGATATATTTTATTCCAAAAGTTCGGTATGCGTGTTATAATTTTGATTTTGTAATCATGAAAAAAATTCCGTGGGATAGTTAATGAAAGTCGTGCAAGTTCTTTTCTTATCAGCGTGAATCTTGCTTTAGACTTAGGCTCGTTCGAGGACGAACGAGAGTTTAAGTGGAGGAGAATGAAACGACCTCGGTCAGTCGTTTCGGAAGTTAGGACTCCGATTGGCATGCCGATAATTTTAAAATATTCGTAATGTCCATTAGAACCTGTATGTAAAATTTGAGCAAAATCAGACCTCGTTTGGTAGGCATCGGAAGAAGGTTTCAGTTTTTATTGGCAATAAATATTAAAAAGAGATTTTCGAGCTCGGTTTTTGCCGAATGAGCTCCGATTCGAAATTCGAAAGCGCCGTTGGGTTCGTATGATTATTTATGACTTTTGTGAACTTTCGAAAGTGAATTTCGATGTTGTTCGGCTAGTTTCCGCTAAAATGCCGAAAGTTAAATAATTTGACCTTTTTCATTTAAATTCGCACCTTGAGTTTCGGGAGTCCAATTTGAAATCCGCCTTCGCGAGTATGTTACATATATTTTATATAACTTGTATGCAAAAGTTGGAATTATTTCGAATATCGTAGGGTACCGTTTTAATTTGTATCGCGAAAAGTAAATAAAATAAAAACAAAAACAAAAAAAAAAAAAAAAAAGGGAAAAAAGGACAAAACAAAATTAAAAGTGTGGCGGTGGTCCTTAGCTTATTAGCTAATGACCATGATAACGTTGAAACATTGACTCAAAAAAGGAACGAGAACAGAATCATCGAAACCGTGAAAATGAAATAACGCAGTGGAAAAAAAATGCCAAAAAATGAGAAAAGGGGCCGGAGAAAAGTAGAATTTTCACCCTGAAACATTCAGGTAATGATCCTAATATATTATTTGAGTTTATTACGTATGTTTGAA
This sequence comes from Petunia secreta, assembly GCA_029990175.1. Classification (NCBI taxonomy): domain Eukaryota; kingdom Viridiplantae; phylum Streptophyta; class Magnoliopsida; order Solanales; family Solanaceae; genus Petunia; species Petunia secreta. The sequence goes on from JARKIP010000035.1 coordinate 65,549,382, forward strand.
TATATTTTTACGGTAAAAATAGGGATATTAGACATCGCCCTAATGACGTAAATTGATAGTTTGAAGGGTCAAATGGACCCCGATAATGAAATTGATTATATATTCGTACTCAGGGAATTATGGGCAACATATAAATATAATTTATTTAGGGTTTGGTTATGGAACTTTGAACCCTGTATATAGGCCTGGCCTGCGTATTGCGTATGCGAATAGGGTATCAGGTTCCTACCTGGATTACCCTAAGATGTGAGGAATGAAGCCTTTAGCCTAATGTGATATATTTTTCTGCTTATTGAATACAGTGGGATCGTTTGGCAATGGAACCAAAGGATAAAAGCGGTTATTGATTAGCAATGCTAACTTTTGGAAGAGGTAAGTGTTTATATCCATTTCTTTGGAGGCCCTTGGCCTCGTGGATTTTCTACCACATGTTTCCTTACGTGTGTAGCTGCCGATAGGCGTACTCATTACGCCTTAGCTTTGAATTTACATTGTATATTATATGTTATACCCTATAGTTGGTATTGTATTGAACATATGAGCGTTGCACTCTGGTTTTGAGCATTGCATATACTTCCCGGTTGGCGATGAGAGTCCCGCACCGGCGAAGGGTCATTATTGCATATACTTCCCGGTTGGCGATGAGAGTCCCGCACCGGCGAAGGGTCATTATTGCATATACTTCCCGGTTGGCGATGAGAGTCCCGCACCGGTGAAGGGTCATCATTACATATACTTCCCGGTAATCGATGAGAGTCCCGAGCCGGTGAAGGGTCATTATTGCATTACATTGCATTTATATGCATTATATGTCGTTCATATGCATTACATTGCATATCATATTGGGTGCAGGAGTATTCCGCCCCAGGAGCAGGAGTATTCCGCTCCATTGTATCATATTGAGGGCAGGAGTATTCCGCCCCAGGAGCAGGAGTATTCCGCTCCATTGTATCATATTGAGGGCAGGAGTATTCCGCCCCAGGAGCAGGAGTATTCCGCTCCATTGTATTATATCGGGTGCAGGAGTATTCCGCCCCAAGAGAGTGCAGGAGTATTCCGCCTCTGGTTTATATTATATCGGGTGCAGGAGTATTCCGCCCCAGGAGCAGGAGTATTCCGCTCCAGTTGGTTATCAGATTGGATTCCCCTCGAATGCAGGAGTATTCCGCTTCGAGATGGGAGGATGGGCACATGTGACCCTTTGCATCAGATTTCATTTCATTTCATCTCATCTCATTTCATTTCATTTTCATACCATTGTGTAGACTTGTGGTACATAACTACTGTTCTGCTCATAGTGCATTGCTTATTTGTTGATATGTTTTTGGCTCGTATCTCCTGGTAGACGATGAGAGTCCCGCGCCGGAGATAGGTATCAGACATATGTGACTGCATTGCATCATACCGCACTCATCCCATCTCATTGCACCGCATACTGACTATTGTGTGTATTGTGCTGTGTTTTATATATGCGGTAGGTATACCATGTTGTGAACGTATCTCAGTTTACCTATATATCTCTGGCTCGTATCCCGGGTTGCACGCCGCAACAGTATAAATATACGGATTGGGTTGCAAGCCGCAACAGTATAAATATATGGATCGGGTTGCACGCCGCAACAGGATGTATTTCTGATTGTCGACATGTTCAGGATATCTATATGTTCTGTCTACCTTATGTCCCTGGCTGTTTATGATTCCATACGTGTTTTCAGTTATTATTTGGCTTCGCCTGTTTATAGTTCAAATAAGATGGATTTAGTTTATCTGTTTTTCTTCTCCCTGACTAGCTATCCTATTCTTTGAGGTGGCTAGTCTGCCCCACTTATTGAGTCCTTTTGACTCACCCTCGTTTGTTGTTTGTTTCTTGTCTATCTATTTCGTTTCGGCAGGTTCGCTCAAGGATCGAGTTCGCCACGTACTGAAGGAGCGAAGACGACTCCAGCTGTCAGGGTGAGCCAGCTTTATTCCGGATGGCCACCAGTTTATTGTTTATTATTTCAGTTGCATTCTGCTCAATTCAGGAGGTATCTGTCTTTTTTGTACTCTTAGATGTCTAGTCTGGATAACCCTAAACCTAGTATGTTGGGTAGTCAGCTGTAATTTCTTTTGTACAGCTTAGAGGTATCAGTATGTCAGTACTTTTTTAAGTCTTGTTCTTATTTATGAATTGAATTATATTTATTTTCCTAATTTAATTGGTAAGGGTTCGCCCGACGGGTCTAGGGGAGGATGTCGGGTGCCCGCACGGCCTAGCCGGATTTCGGGTCGTGTCACCTTACTAGTTTATCTGGTTTAAATGTGAGAGATTTGACAGTGAGTGTCGCTATTGTCTGCCTGGCATCTTGTCGTGCCACCTTCTATTATTATATCAAATTAGTATACCTCTCTTCTCGGAATTCCGCGTTGGTAGGATGATAGGATTCTTATTCATCACCATCAGAAAGTGTCGTTGTTTCTTCCAGTGTAAAGTGATAAGTAGGTAATACTCGATCTATGTGCCTCCTCTTAGTTCGAGGCGCTAGTAGAGTCATGTTATTCTATGAGCTTGCTTGGTTATAAAAGGGTTTTCTGATGAATTGTTAGAGTTTCCTTCTTATTGGGAGGTTAAATTGGCATAGCTGTCATTCCATAAAGCTTATTTAACATCTATTTCTTCAATTGTGATTCTTTGGTTAGCCTGACTCGGAAGTTTTCTAGCTCTGGTATCCAAATAAATAAGAAGAAGAGCTTCCTAAAGCTCTAATTATTTCTATCCTCAGTCTGTTGCCATCTCTTCTTTGTTCGGCACTGGTGAGATTAGGCGGTAAGTAACCTATTGTGATGTTCCCTGTGTTGAGCCAGAGTGCGTGCATAGGTAGCCGGGTAAGCATTGTGATGTTCCCTGTGTTGAGCCAGAATGCATGCCAAGGTAGCCGGGTAAGCACATAGTTGTGTTTCAAGGCTACTAAATGTAATGGAGAGTATCGTCCGACCCATGAATTAAGCTATCGAGCGGTGGTGCTTATGGTAAAGGTTTCAGAGTATTGAATTCGAGAGTTGAAGTTGTTTGGCAACTCGAGAGGGTAATTTGGCAGCTCAGGTCAGAGCTGCATTCTGTTTTAGCTAAGTTTTCCTTAATCCAGTAGACCCTGTGAGGATGCCTATTTTTATTCAACTTAGCTGCATGAACTGATGCTCTATGTGGAGGAGTCTTCCTCCAATACTAAATATAAATATTATATCTCTAAGGCGTTGCGTAAGCTAATTCTTAGTTCCATCGGCCCGTTCTATATCGAAAGGTGTATCGAAGAGGTGATTATCGGCAGAATCGTGTTAATCCATCCAGAGTTCTGTGTATCTTTGTTTCGGAAATGTAGAGCTCTCCTCTCATGATCGAGTAAGGATCAGCTTAGTCAGAATAAGCTGAGCAATGGTGTCATCATATTATCAAGATATGTTTTATTCAAAGAGTTCGGTGCACGTGTTATTATTATGATCATGTAATCAGGAAATAATGCCCGTAGAGTAGCTTATGAAGGTCGTGTAAGTTCTCTTGTTATCTGCGTGAATCTTGCTTTAGACTTAAGCTCGTTCGAGGACGAATGAGAGTTTAAAGGGAGGAGAATGAAACGACCTCGGTCAGTCATTTCGGAAGTTAGGACTCCGATTGGTGTGCCGATAATTTTAAAATATTCGTAAGGTCCATTAGGACCTGTCTGAAAAATTTGAGTTAAATCAGACCTCATTTGGTACGTATCGGAAGAAGGTTTCAGTTTTTATTGTCGATAAATTAAAAAGAGATTTTCGAGCTCGGTTTTGGCGAATGAGCTCCGATTCGAAATCCGAAAGTGCTGTTAAGTTCGTATGATTATTTGTGACTTTTGTGAACTTTCGAAAGTAAATTTCGATGTTGTTCGGCTAGTTTCCACTAAAATGCCGAAAATTAAATAATTTGACTTTCTTTCTATTTAATTTGCATATTGAGTTTTGGGAGTCCAATTTGAGATCCGCCTTAGCAAGTGTGTTACATATATATTTGTATAACTTGTATGCAAAAGTTGGAATTGTTTTGGATATCGTAGGGTACCGCTTTAATTTTTACCGAAGCAGCGAATTTTAAAGGAAAAAGAAAAAAAAAGACAAAAAGACAATAAAAGAAAGAAAATGAAAGTTGACCATGGGCGGTGGTGCCTTAGCATTTTACTAGAACAAAAACAGAAACAAGAGCAGAAACGAAAAAGACAGAACGCATCAAAGAAACGATATCAGAAAATGAGAAAAGAGCCGGAAAAAATAGAATTTTCACCCCGAAACATTCAGATAATGATCTTAATATATTATTTGAGTTTATTACGTATGTTTGAATATATTTTGACAATAAAAATTGAGATATTAGACATAGTTTTAATAAGTTCAACTGATAATTGAAAGGGTCAATTGGATCCCGATAATGGAATTGATTATATAATCATACTCAGTGAGTTATGGGCAATATATAAATGTAATTTATTTAGGGTTTGGTCAGGTGACTCTGAACCCTGTACATAGGTCTGGCCTACGTATTACGTATGCGAATAGGGTATTAGGCTCCTACCTGGATTATTCTAAGACGTGAGGAATGAAGCATTTAGCCTAATTTGATATTCTGCTTATTAAATAAGTAGGATCGTTTGGCAATGAATCCAAAGGGAAATGCGGTTGTTGAGTAGCTTTGTAATAAGGTAAGTATTTATATCCATTTCTTTGGAGGCACCTGGCCTCGTGAATTTTCTACCACGTGTTTCTTACGTGTGTAGCTGCCGATAGGCGTACTCATTACGCCTTAGCTTGAAATTTACATTGTATATTATATTTTATGCCCTGTTGTTGGTATTGCATTGAGCATATGAGCATTGCACTCTGGTTTTGAGTATTGCATATACTTCCTGGTTGGCGATGAGAGTCCCGCACCGGTGAAGGGTCATTATTGCATATACTTCCCGGTAATCGATGAGAGTCCCGAGCCGGTGAAGGGTCATCATTAGATATACTTCCCGGTAATCGATGAGAGTCCCGAGCCGGTGAAGGGTCATCATTGCATATACTTCCCGGTAATCGATGAGAGTCCCGAGCCGGTGAAGGATCATCATTACATATACTTCCCGGTAATCGATGAGAGTCCCGAGCCGGTGAAGGGTCATCATTGCATATACTTCCCGGTAATCGATGAGAGTCCCGAGCCGGTGAAGGGTCAACATTTCATATATCTCTTTGTAGACGATGAGAGTCCCGCACTGGAGATAGGTATCAGGCATATGTGACTGCATTGCATCGTATCGCATTCATCATATCTTATTGCACCGCATACTGATTATTATGTGTATTGTGTTGTGTTTTTTTGTATACGGCATGTATACCATGTTGTGGACATATCTCAGTTTGCCTATATATTTCTGGCTCGTATTCTGGGTTGCGGGGATCGGGTTGCACGCCGCAACGGTATAAATATATGGATCGGGTTGCACGCTGCAACAGGATGAATATATGGATCGGTTTGCACGCCGCAACAGGATGTATTTCTGATTGTTGATGTGTTTGGGATACCTATATATTTTGGCTATCTTACTTTCCTGGTTGTTGATGAGTTTGTCATTCCATACGTGTTTCTATTTATTATCTGGCTCTGTCTTTTTATAATTTAAATAAGAGGAATTTGATTTATCTGTTTCTTTTCTCCATGGCTAGTTATCCTATCCTTTGAGGTGGCTACTCTGCCCCACTAATGTAGTCCTTTTGACTCACCCTTGTTTGTTGTTTATTTTTGTCTATCTATTTCGTTTCGGCAGGTTCGCTCCAGACTGAGTTCGCAGTGTTGTGAAGGAGCGAAGATGACTTCAGCTGTCAGGGTGAGCCAGCTTTTATTCTGGATAGCCACCAGTTTTATGTTTATTATTTCAGTTGCATTTTGCTCCCTTCATGAGGTATTTGTCTTCTTTTGTACTCTTAGATGTCTAGTCTGGATAGCCCTAAACCTAGTATGTTGGGTAGTCAACTGTAATTTCTTTCGTGCAGCTTAGAGGTATTAGTATGTTTGTATTTTTTTAAAGTCGTGTCCTTATTTATGAATTTTTATATTTATTTTCCTAATTTAATTGCTAAGGGTTCGCCCGAAGGGTCTAGGGGAGGATATCGGGTGCCCGCACGGCCTAACCGGATTCCTGGTCGTGTCAGTTTTTCTAACGAGTTATTTCCCTTCGATTCTCATGAGTAATTCCTCTTTCTAGTAGCAGATGCAAATCAAAGATATGGTGAGGTAGTTTGTGTATTTGGAGGGGGTTGTGTAGCCTGTAGGGTTTAAGCGCTCTTTGGTAGCTAATGATGCCCCACACCTTTATAGGTGAGTGGATTGAGCGTGGATCAAATTTTGGCGCTGTTGCCGGGGAGCTGCGGTACATCTATTAGATTGAATATTTCGTCTTCTTGTCTTGTTAGTTATTCCTACCATTTTACCTTGTGCTTATTATTACCGTGTGAAGGTGAATATAAGCATGAGACAAAATCCAAAACGAGCCATGCGGAACCCTCTTTACAACCGTGCAAATGAGGAAGTTTCATTTCCAAATGCTCCAATTGCTCCAAATGACTATTATGGTGAATCCGAGGAAAAGTATGATGATACTTCTCTTAGTGAGGAGAGTGATGGAATTCATGATGTGTTTGAGGAGAATGATGGTCCTTAAGTTGAAAATGTTTCCCTGATTGAGAAAAACCCTTATGGCAATGCCCAAGCCAATGAGGGAGTTCATGTTGGTAACAATGTGGTGTTGCGGGAAATACACACCGAGGAGGCAACAATGCTAGTCGAAGAGGCCGAGGTGCAGACTGAGGAAGCCAAGGTAATCATGCTAATATAAGAGCCAATGCCAATCGGGTGAATGTTTGCAATGACAATCGGAACCAAAGAAATGCAAAGGGATGTCGCAATGTTAATCAACCAGTACAAGATTTGGAGGAATCTGAGGAGAAAGAGAACATGGAAACCCCCCACCCATTCGTGGAAATCTTACTTTCAATACCCCATAAGTGATCCTTCATGGACTTGAACAAAATAGATACTTTAGTGGAAGCAAGCATGATGACCCAAATGAGAATTTAAGGAATTTCATTCAAACATGCCATCTCTATAAGTCGGCCCATTGTTTGGAAGAGTCTTTACGCCTAAGAGTATTCCCATATTCTCTATCCGAGAAGGCCAAGTCATAGTTGAAAAAGCTACCAAAGAACTCAATTCATATTTGGGAGGAACTGGTAAAGCAATTCTGGGCGAAATTCATGCCTAAGGGTAAGCAAGCTTCAATAAAGGACAAGGTGTATATATTCAAGTAAGATCCCACTGATTCATTGTCCGAAGCTTGGGAGGCTTCCAAGAGGTTTTACTTTATTGTCCTACTCATGGTTTTGGAGATGAGACGCTCCGACAATGTTTCTACCAAGGACTCAACAAGATCCATCAATCGACCATGAACAATTTGTGTGGATGTGCTATCATGGATAAGATTTATCAAGAAGTCAAGGAAATTCTCAACAAGTTTGCTAAGCAATCTCAAGATTGGCAATCAAGAGCTGAAAATCCATGTGGTGATGGAGGAATGAATCAACTGATGTTGAAGAAATTTGAAGATCAAGAAGAGCAAATGGCTCAAACCCTCACTAATATTGAGCTTCATAGAGGTGCCAAGGAAGACAATGAGAAGAAGGAAATCAAGGTGGAAAATCTTCAAGTTATAAATGCCGGTCATCAAGTAGCTCCTATAGGCTATGTCAGCCTCAGAGGTCTACCTCTTGCTCTCCTTCAAATAGGAAAAAAAGAGTACTTTCCGGAACTATGTTTCAATATCCATGGTGAGGAAGAAGCCAAATATGTGGCTAATTATCAAGCTGGTTATCAAAGGTTGTATCAACAAAGCCAATGGAGGCAAGATAGAGGAAGATAAAATTAGAGCAACAGCCAAGATGGGAGAGGAGTTGGTGCCTCTGAAGATTATGTACTAAGAGCTCCATACAAGCAATGTGAGAATGAAGGAAAGAGCCAATCCAAGTTGGAAGATATGGGAGAAGTTCTCAAGAATCAAGAAAGTTATTTCGGTGATATCAAAGATATAAAGAAAACGGTCAAATTCTCACAACACTTCCATCAAGGTTCTCGAATCTCAAATGAGTAGCCTATCTCACCAAGTTAACCAAAGACTTCAAGGAGCACTACCAAGTGATATTGTGGTGAATCCAAAGAAAAATGGGAAAGATCATGTGATGGCAATCATGACCCGGAGTGGATAAATATGGGATGATCCTAAGGCAAAGGATAATGGTGTGGAACTAGAGGTGCAAGATCATGAGCGAAACAATGGGGAAGAGTTGTATCAAGGTGAGGCCGATGATGTGGATGTAGAGATTCAAAGGCATTAAATTGACGATGAGGCAATCCCTCAAGAACCAAGTCCCGAAGTCACTACCACTCAAAAAGCCAAACCAAAGAAAACTCTACCACTCAAACAAAGCCCTCCTAGTCCAAGCTCTATTCCAAAAATTCTACTTCCTTTCCTATAAAAGAGTGTCAAATAAAGACAAGAATCTCAAGCCAAGAAGATTTGGGAGAAAATAGCAACAACATCTATCAACCTCTCTTTAGTTGATGCTTTAAGCCAAATGCCAAATATTGCTAAAATTGTGAAAGATCTTGTGATAAAAAAGACCAAGCAAGGTAATTCGTCAATTTAGTTCAATTGTCTCAAAGCATATGGCAAGAAATATGGAAGACCCCGGAGCCTTCACGGTCCCGTGTACAATTGGAGGGAAGCATTTCCCTAAAGCTTTATGTAATCTTGGAGCAAGCATCAATTTGATGCCGTATGCGGTGTACAAGATTGTGACTACCAAGGAAGTTCCAAAAGCAACAACAATGAACTTGCAAATGGCCGACAGTTCCATGAATCAACCAATTGGAGTTGTCACTAATATCCTAGTAAAAGTGGAGAAGTTCATATTCCCGGTAGATTTTGTGATTTTTGATTGCCCGGTGGACTTTGATATCCCCATCATTATTGGCCGTCCATTTCTAGCTACCAGGAGAGCATTATGTGATGTGGAGAATGGAGAACTCTATTTCCAATTTAGTGGAGAGAAGGTTGTGTTCCATATGTTCAAAACAATAAAACAACATATGGAGAAGGAGGCCACTTGTTCTTATATAGATATGGTTGTGGATGCACTTGTAGAAAAAGAGAGTGTCCTACTGAGTCAAGCGGATGAATTTACCACAGTGATTTGGAACATAGACATTGACAATGACGAGAGTGTTTCCGAGTGTGTGAAAGCATTGGAAGGATTTGGAACTAGACCCTATATTCCCAAAAAGCTTTCCCTTGATCTTGAAAACCAAACCACTCCACCTACAAAACTGTCCATTGAAGAACCTCCCACTCTTGAACTCAAGGTCCTTCCAACCCACTTGAGATATACCTTCCTAGGTCCAAACTCCACTCTTTCCATAATCATTTCTTCCCACTTAACCAAAGAACAAGAAGACAAACTCGTTGAAGTGGTTAAGTGGAGAATTAAAGCTATTGGATGGACTCTTGCGGATATAAGAGGAATTGATCATAGAGTATGCACTCACAAGATTCTACTTGAGAGGGTTGCAAACCTACGGTAGAGCATCAAAGGAGGTTGAATCCTCCAATGCAAGAAGCTGTCAAGAAAGAGATCATAAAATGGTTAGATGCGGGAGTGATTGTTCCACTCTCCAATAGTGAATGGTCTCACCCGTACAATGTGTGCCCAAAAAGGTAGGGATGATGACAGTTCACAGTGAGAAAGGTAAATCTATATCAACCCGAACCATGACCGGTTGGCGAGTATGCATGGACTACCGTAAGCTCAACAATGCAACTAGAAAAGATACTTTTCCCCTACCTTTCATTGGCCAAATGCAATATCGTTTGGCAAACTGTGCTTATTATTGTTTCCTTGATGGATATTTGGGGTCCAATCAAACCTCAGGTGAAGCAAATGATCAAGACAAGACAACGTTCACATGCCAATATAGCACTTTTGCATTTCGCAAGATTCCTTTTGGACTTTGTAATGCCCCGGCTACTTTTCAAAGATGCGAGCTTGAACTTTTCCATGATATGGTGGAGAACTTCTTGGAAGTATTCATGGATAATTTCTCGGTAGTTGGTGATTCCTTTGAAAATTGTCTATCTAACTTGGAGAAAGTCTTGGAGAGGTGTGAAGAGACAAAGCTTGTGCTTGATTGGGAGAAATTCCACTTCCTTGTTCAAGAAGGAATAGTCCTAAGACACAAGGTGTCCAAGAAATGAATTGAAGTGGATCATGTCAAGATTGAAGTTATCTCTAAACTTCCACCTTCTACAACCGTCAAAGGAGTGGGAAGCTTCTTAGGACATACAGGTTTTCATCGCTGCTTCATTAAAGACTTTTCCAAGATTGTAAATCCTTTGTGCAAATTGTTGAAAAAAGATGCCAAGTTTGAATTCAATGAGGCATGCTTGAAAGCCTTTGAAGAGGTGAAGAAGATATTGACAACTGCACCAGTGATAGTGAGTCCAAGATGGGATCTTCCATTTGAACCTATATGCGATGCTAGCGATGTGGCATTGGGAGCCGTGCTTGGCCAAAGAGTTGAGAAGATATTTCATCTTATCTACAATGCTAGCAAGACCATGAATGGGGCTCAATCAAACTATATGGTGATGGAAAATGAGTTATTGGCTATTGTCTTTGCTTTTGAGAAATTCTGATCTTATTTGGTGGGATCCAAGATCATTATGCACACCGACCACTAAGCTATTCGGTATTTGATGGCCAAAAAGGACTCAAAAGCAAGGCTGATACGATGGATGCTATATTACAAGAATTTAATCTTGAGGTGCTTGATAGAAAAGGAACCGAGAATTAAGTGACGGACCACTTATCCTGTTTGGAGGAGGAGGGTCGCCCAAAATAAACCCTTGGATCAATGAATCATTTTCCGATGAAAGAATATTGGCAGTATCCTGGGAAGAAATACCTTGGTACTTAGACTAAGCCATTTTTGTTGCATATGAAGAGGTCCCGGAGGACTTCTCATTCAATCAAAAGAACAAGTTGATGAAACATCCCCAACAATACTTTTGGGATGAGCCTTTTCTTTTCAAAGTATGTGTCGATAGAATGATAAGAAGATGTGTTGCTGAAGCCGAGCAAGTGGCTATTCTTGAAGGATATCACTCTGTTCCATATGTAGGGAATCATAGTGGTGTTAGAACAGCGGCGAAAGTAGTTGAATGTGGTTTCTTTTGGCCTACTTTGTACAAGGATGCCCATGACTACACAAAGAGTTGTAATCAATGTCAAAGAACGGGGGAAATCTCAAGAAGACATGAAATGCCTCAAAACCCTATTGTGGAAGTGGAACTCTTTGATGTATGGGGGATTTATTTCATGGGTCCTTTTCCAAGCTCCTATAATATAAAGTACATCCTTGTGGCGGTTGACTATGTCTCCAAATGGGTCGAGGCAATTGCCTTGTCAAACAATGATGCTAGAAGTGTCAGCACCTTCCTCAAGAAAAAAAAAAATCACAAGATTTGGCACCCCTCACACAATTATAAGTGATGGGGGAACCCACTTTCGCAATCAGGTCTTTAGTTCTTTGTTGGAGAAATATAGGGTGAGACACAAGGTTGCTACACCTTATCATCTCCAAATTAGTGGTCAAGTGAAAGTGTCAAATCGTGAGATCAAGCAAATCTTAGCCAAGTCAGTTAATGTGAATCGGACGGATTGGGGCAAGAAGTTGGATGATTCCTTATGGGCATATTGCACAGCATACAAGACTCCAATTGGGATGTCACGGTTCCGGTTAGTTTTTGGAAAAGCTTGTCACCTCCCCGTTGAGTTGGAACACAAAGCCTTATGGGCATTGAAGAGGCGTAACATGAATTGGGAAGAAGCTTCCAAGTCACGGGTGCAGAAGTTGCATGAACTCGATGAATTGAGATTTCTTGCTTATGAAAATGCCAAACTCTACAAGAAGAAGATAAAAATTATTCATGACAAGAAGATATGGAACCGTGCATTCAAAGGGGGACATGGTGCTATTGTCCAACTCAAGGTTGCACCTATTTCCCGAGAAGTTGAAGTCCAAATGGAGTGGACCCTACAAGGTGGTGGACACATCACCATATGGATGGGTCGAGTTTTAAGAGAAGGGAAGTTCCAAAACTTTTTCGAGTGAATGGCCAAAGGGTGAACCACTACTTGGGATGTGAGCCGAACCTAGAGAGGTTGCTTGCATCTATCTCTTGGACCCTTGATGGAATGAGGTAACACAGTCGTGCCGCAATATTAAATCAAGTGCTTCTTAGGAGGCAACCCAAGTTTTATTTTTAGCATTTTTAGTTTTAGTATTTTAGTTAGTGTAGAAATTTCAAATGAAGTTTTTTGATAGTTGCATTTATCTTGGTTGAGTGGTGTTAGTGCAGGCACAATGCATGGAGTGAAAAGGAAGTATTCAACCACAAGAAAAATGGAAGGAAGTTGAGACGTAGGAAGGAACCACCGACGGAAATGCAGAAGGAGTAATGCGGCCTACCGAAACTTATGCGGGCCGCCGGACCATATAGAAAGAAAATTTTTTCTACAGAGTGGAAAGGTATCCAGTCGGTAAATCGGCCAATCCAACTCCGCTGAATGACCTGCGGTTCACCCACATGTGCATTAAAAATGGGACTTGCGTCCACAGCGCCAAAACTTCGGCGACCCGCTGAACAAACGGCGACCCGTAACTTCTATGGGCCAAGTTGGGCTAACCGACTATAAAAGACCCTATTTAAGTTTCCTTTTACTTTTTACACTCCAATTGTAAAAACCTTGCATCCACTCACCGGAAATCACTGTTCCGACCACTTCCAACCACAACCAACACTCCAAATCACTCAAACACATCGGATTTTAGCGATCCACCACCGCTTCCCTCAGCTTGTTTATCGTTTTCAGCAGATCAGGTAAGAAATCAACCCCAATTTTTAATATCTTGTTAATTTAAGTATGGGGTGGGTTAAAACATCATATTGGGGGTGGGGGTTAGTGAATATCATGCTTTCTCACATGAACTTAGGAAAATTTTAGTACCTTAGTTTAGAGGTTTATTCTTAACATTGTTTGGTGAATTTTAAGCCCTATGGTGTGTGATATTACTTGGATTTATTATTGAGTGAAGAAAGGGGTAGAAGAAGAGAGTAAAAGTGAAAAATAACTAAAATGAACTCAAAAGAGAACCTTGAAATGCTTAACCATCTTGAAAAGAATTGAACTTGGTATTATTCTTGGTTGAATTTTCATTGGAATTAGTTGAAAATGTGGTCTCGTTCTTGAGAGAGAGCTTGAACGTAGTGAGAAGTTGAAAATAGCATTTAGGAGTGTGTTTGGGGGTGTTAAGGGATGTGAGAATGGAATATTTTGATAAGGATTGATGTCGCAAAATGAAATGCGTAAAGCGTTCAGCTGGCCTGCAGTTCCACTTGCGACCCCGCCAGTGCTAATTGATTTTTTGAAAAATAGGCAGAGGAGGCCTGCCTCTCACACCTCAATCGGCGCCCCGCTGATTCAAGTCAGCAAGACTTTCTACAGCCGCCAATAGCTATCTGCTCTGGCCACGGGATATTCTGCGGGCCGCCGAATCGTTTGCACACTTGAAAAAATTCCTGAACTCCATGAATGTTTCACTTCTTTCTTAGACTTCATGTGTAGTAGTTAGACTTAATCTCAGTGTAGTATAGGAGCAGAACAGTATAGCTAGTTTTTGTGCTAATCCTTTTCTTGGAGCTGATCTTGTTCAGGTACTGAAATGGCAAAGCACCAAGCATCCAAGAAAAGAGAAAGAGAACCCACACCACCAAGTCCTCCATCCACTGGGATTAACTCTTTTGATATCGAACTAAGCACTGATGAAGAACATGATTATGTAATTTGTGAGAGGAGGGTGCCAGTGGATAAGATGGAGGAGTTTAACCCAAACTTCTACAATGCATTCCTAGAGACTGGATAGGCTGAAATATTCACAAGAAAATTGTGCTCAACAGCTGTAGATTTGATTGTAGAATTCTACACTAAGTTGCGTAACCAAACTGAGCAAGAATGCAAAGTTGAATGTAGGGGCAAGGTGGTGGAGATATCAGCTCGAGCATTAAACAAATACCTGAAAATCCCAAATTTCAGTCCATATGATTACATGGCTAAGTTGGAAATGGGAGAAATGGCTCATACCAATCATTGGGAGAGAAAAGAAGCCTGTATGGAGCAGAGTTGGTGCCCAAATTACTGTGCAAGATCTCAACTTTGAAGCAAAAAGTTGGCATGCCATTGTAAAATCGAGGATCATGTCTTCCTAGGAGAATCAGCTAATCTCTCCAAATAAAGCCATCATTATTTGGATGCCTCATGACTAGAGTGAGGATTAATCTTGAAGCTGAAATAGTAAAGGTGATGTTGGAAGCTGCTCGAGCTAGTGGTGAAAATCTTCCTTATGCCGACACCGTGATAGCACAAGGCTGTGACACTTTGGGAAATGATGATTACGCCTCTGCCATGAGAGCTTTTGACCTTTATGCTATCGAGGATGTGAACAACCCAATCCATCCTGCACCTGCTGCCCTTACTCAAGGAGCACCATCACAGGCTGACAGGCCATCTTCCTCAAAGGCTCTTCCACCTCACATTCATAGGGATGCAGAAGCTGCATTAGCAAACCTCACTCAAGAGCTTGAGTAGCTTCAGGGCAAGATGCAAGAATTCAGTATGCTTCTATGCAACGTGCCTCTAGTTCGGCCACCTCCACCATCATCAAGCAAAGTCATCCCAACTCAATTTGATCAGTTGCGTGCAGCTATAGAAGCTAATGCCAAGGACATTGTGAAGATAAAAATATGCATTCATCTGTTTTCAGAGGTAGGGGCAGAGGAAGACCAGGTACTTCAGCAGCTGCAGCACAAGCAAGGCAGGAGAGTCACAGAAGAGAAGTTAAAGAATTGGTAGGAGATGTAGAGTTGATGATGAGCATGCACTTTGATTAAGAAGCAAAGTTAGAAAGAGCCTCATTGGAGGAGGAAGTAAAAGCTAGAGAAGCAAGAAGATAAAGAAGAGCACAAGCCCCACAGAAACATGTGGAGGGCAAAGGCAAAGGCATTGCCCAAGATGAATAGGGAGTTTTTTCTCTTCCTTTTTTATTGATCCCATAAACTTAAGTATTTTATTTTTGATTGGTTGCTTTGGGTCATAGCAACTTTCCATGTTGAGGATGGGGATTGATTGTCTTATTTGTCCCATTTATCCTTGTAGATACTCTTTAGCTTATTTATTTATTTTGAACTTGTATTTTTAAATTCTTATTTTCAAATTCCTAGTGTAGTTGTCTTTTAGTTTGATATAAATGAAAACCTAAAAATATTGAAAATTGAAAAATCCAAAAAAAAAAAAAAAGAGTGATTGAAAAAAAAATTTTAAAAAATCCCGAACTCCCTTGAACTATGCTTGGGATGTTGCCTCCTCTCTTCTGATTCGTACTTGTTGCGATACGTAGGCAACCCTTGTGGAACTTACTTTCACTTGGGCCCGAAATAACAACTACCTCCATTGTAAATACTGTTTGTGTTAATAGTTTAGAAATAGTAGATAACCTTCTTGGTTTTTATTTTACTCGGTTCTTTTCCAAGAAAGTAATTCTTTGAACCGGAAAATTTTTTTTTAGGACTTAATCATAGAAGTGCCATTTCGTCCTTGTTTTGCGACTTATTTGATTCCAACATGTTAGGAGCTCACATGAGAAAGTTTAGTGGATTGTTTGTTGAGAGTTGCACCTATAACCTTTAGGTTATTTTGATGACTCTATGCATGTGTAGTATAGCTAAATCCTTGTCTTAAGTGCTTGAGAAAGTTTATGTGCATGTCTCTTGTCTCTTGTGCTAGTGAGGTAGTTTTTGATTAAGCTTGTTAATTGAATATGCTTGTTAGAACTTGGCGTATGTGGCTTCTGTGTCCTTAGAAATGAATTGAGTGTTAAATTGGTGATTGGATAGAATAATAGGCATTTCTTTTACCCGTTTGAGCCTTTCAAGCCTACCATATGAAGTTAATTCGTAGTTAACCAACATTGAGCCTTAATATCCTTCTTTTGATAGTCACATAACTAGCCCGAACCAATTCTAAGTGCTTGATAGCACTAACCTTCTCTTGGCCCTATCTCCTTGAGGCATTGAAAGACGTGCAACTTAGACTAAAGTCTAAGTTTGAGGGGGGAGAGCAAGGGAGTGAAAGCTAAGTGGCTCTTCAAAAAGAAATAGATTGTATAAAAAAGTTGCAAAAGAGAAAAAGAAGAAAATCAAGAAAAAATACAAAAATAGCAAAAGAAAAAGGAAAATATGAAAATAGAAAAGAAAAGAAAAAAGAAGAATAAGAGCCACAAAGTAAAAACCAAGAGTGAACATTAGGAATAAGAGCTAATTCGAAAGGGAAGGCTCAAAATCAAATGAATGAAAAAAGATAATGTAGTGCCCAAGGAGGGAGATTAGTCACTTTTTATCCAAATCATACCTACCTTTATCCAAAAGTCTACCTTACAATCTTAGAAGTCCTATTTTATCCTTTACTAATTGACATGAAAGAAATGACAAGTGATACTATAGCCAAGCTTATGACATTGCATGTGCATAACTTGCATTCATTTGTGAGAGTGAGGGGTTAGAGGTCCCTTTTGTTTTAATTATATTGAGAGATAGGGACACATTCCTTGCGGTAAGAGCATTAGGAGACTTGAGACTTGAGACTTGAAGATGCAACTAAGAGAGCCTTAGATGAGTTGAGAGAGTAATTATGCTATACATGCTTTAGTTACCACTAGAAGCTCTAGTAGATATAGTTGTAACTTTGGTGATTGTGGTTGATTGGTTGGATTCTCATGTGTGGAACTAAATACTGGTACCAACCAAAGTCATGAACTTCTTCTTGTCTGCGCCCACTGTTGAACTCAATCCCAGTGTTAAAATTCGGAAGCATAGGATAGTTCTTAATAGTGCTTGAGGACAAGAAAAAGCTTAAGTTTGGAGGAGTTGATATGTTGGTATTTTGCGCGTATTTGTAACTTTTTTATACTAGCTTTCATGTCATGAAGCCTTGTTATTTGAGTAAATCTTATGTTTAACTCCATGTTGTAGGGTATCAAAGAGAATTATTGTATAAAGCCAAAAGAAAGAACAAAAGAGCAAAAAAAAGTGCACTTTGGCTACATTTGAAGAACAGGGAGATAAGGCAAAAACAGGATCGGCGTCTCGCCGAATCACCAGCTGAAGAGGAGAGGCCATCCGCCAAAGGAGGAGAGAGTTCAAGGGCTTCAGCAAATTCCATTAAAGCAAAGAGGCGTTCTACAGGATGAGATGCTGAAAGCACTCGGCGACCCAATAGAAGAAGATGCGGCTCCGCCTGCACTCACAGAGAGTTTACAAAATCTGCGGAATGCTAGAGTTGTCTGCCGCTTGGATTGCGACATCACCGAACCTGCACCGCAGAACAAGATAGAAGACATGTCATCGACAGCCGCGCACTTTAGTAGGCGG
Source organism: Petunia secreta (assembly GCA_029990175.1). Taxonomy (NCBI): domain Eukaryota; kingdom Viridiplantae; phylum Streptophyta; class Magnoliopsida; order Solanales; family Solanaceae; genus Petunia; species Petunia secreta. The sequence goes on from JARKIP010000035.1 coordinate 65,567,015, forward strand.
CCCGCTGAATAACCGGCGGTCTAGTGTAAAACAAGGCAAAATGGTAAACTTGTGCGGGCCGGCAAGCCGAGCGTACGGGGACCGTCAAAGAAGTGCCTCAACGCGCCGCAGCCACTACTTTGACTCCTTTTACGACCGGTTCACCAGGTTCTACCACTGCAGGGCCTAATCATACTCAAAAGTTTTCGGAACATCACATGTAGAGTTTTTTGGGGGGGAATCACTCGGTGCGGGGCCTCCCGTGTGAGGTCGGGTGATGGTCAACAACTCAGGCAGGACATGCTGAAAAGAGGCTTCTTTCTTCTCTATGAAGAATCTCATTGTACCAGGGAAATGGCGGCTATCCGTGCACTTTCCGGAAATGACGGAAATATAGTAGGTTCTTGTAACCTTAACGCACTAACAAAAAACTTCTTCCAGTTTGCATAGAAACAATAGTTGACACGCACAAAATAGAAAGAAGTGCTCTTTGAACGACTCTGGTGCTATAGAATCTCTTTCCGGAAGAGGGCTAGTCTAAACCTTGGCTTCAGCTCTCGTCACCTCACTCAATCCTACAGCGGAAACTCGTGATGTAAGCAGTTCAAATTTGTTGAATCTTTCTCAATCATCCTGGCCGGAACTTGTATCAAAAAAAAATGGGCTTCATTTTTTAAGCTTCTTATTACCTGCAGGAGTCCCGCTCATATTCCAAAGGCGCTACTTCAATTCAAGCGCAAGCCCCCCCTTCTATTGCATAACTTAAAAAAGCTAGAAACAAAGTACCAAAGTGGTTGCGGGAACGATACGCTTTGGTTACCGGCGAAGGCTTCCAAAGGCGACCAGCTTTCCATACTAGTTGTTACCTTACGCTGCCATTTTTCCTAGATCAATGCCTATAAATAGGTTGTTATGCCTCCAAGGAAGACGTTCCCTTTCCAGCTTAAAATATACTTTTTATACTTTTTGAATATTTTTGAAGGCTAAGGAAGGGTTCTAACTATTTTGTAAAGATTCTATTTCTTAATATATTCCTTTACATTATTCTTGCCATTACATCCTTTACCATGATTATGTTAGACCCTAGTATGAGTAGCTAAACTCATACTAGGGGTCTATTCATGATAACTTAATTGTTTTAATTTAAAACTTATTTTTAATCTTATAAGATCTAAGGGTTAAGGTGAATCTAGTTCTCTATTGTACTTTTCTTAACTAGGATTTAAGGCACGACCGTACTTGAACCTAACTCTGCTTTGCTTTCATCACCCTTAACGGGGTTGAAGGTGTAGGTTAATGGAAACTAGAGAGCATTTGGGTTACATTGGCTACGACTTACCTATCTAAAGGAAAAAACTTAAAAAAATCATTCCCGCTCGGGTCTTTGGACTAATATTTCTTGCACCCCATTATTGACACTAACAGGCTTGATGAGATAAATCTTTCTTATCCCTAACGGGTTTTAAAGATTACAATTGTGGTCCGACCATTGACGTTACCCATATAATTTGTAAGGTTAAAGCAAGTGTTTAGTTAAAGGAATCTTGTTGGAATGAGTAAATCCCTAGCTCATTCTACATATTTACAAATATTCTAAAGTGTTGAGTTGATTCTATGCTTTTAGTATTAATCGTTAGTTGTATTTGTAGTTAATTCAATTTCTATCAATTTATACTTATGAATAGACGAATAATTCGTAGAACTCGTCATTATTCAATTTAAGATTAATATATAGATTGCAAGCTAACTTCCTGAGGAATCGACCACGACTGCTAGTTGGATACTACTATCTTTGATAATCACCTCACACCTTTATAGGTGAATAGATTGAATATGGATCGATCAGCTTTCCGTGAAAGGGAATGATCGAGCATCTTTGAATCAAAATAAGCAACCTAAGCTAATATAGGCAATTAAAGTCAAGAAGTCTGCAACTTTGTGGGCTTGTGGAATGTAGTGCCAACAAACACAAGGAGTTCATACAACAGTTTCCAATTTTTCTTCTATATGATCAGTCATTGTCTATTGAAAATTGCTGCATGGCCACCTTTTTAAGTCTAATTTTAAAAGATGATACATTTTTAAAATTTGAAAAATAAGTTAACTTAAACTTTAGTTAATGAATTTTTTTTTTATATCACACAAATACTATGAAATATTATTTAAGATCATATATTTTAAAGTTATCTTATAACAAAACAAATATTTTAATGATCATAAGTATTAAATTTTTTTATTCTTTTCTTAAAATTCATGTATATTCAAATTTTATCGTATAAATTAAAACGGAGGGAGAATATAACACCTACATACAAACTACCTACTTAAATGAATACTTTAACAAAATTTATTGAACCAGAGGGATTTTGTAGGAGATATAGCAGACGCGTCTCATATTAAATATGCCGATTGTCTATTTTTATCAGCTTTTTTCTCTCTTTCTTGTTTCATTCCTTCCCATATTTTGGCCCCAATTTGCTGAACTATACAAGTGTATTTGTTGACTTTGAGTAAACGCTACACGTAAACGTTTTCAATGAAGATGTTAAGAAGATATTTTTTATAATATTTTCTCTGCCGTGTGACGCGCTAGTGTTGTTCATATAAATCATGGGCATATAATATATCTTGTCACTGATTTATATACTACGTTCTGTTGATATATACGTGATTTTTATTATTATGCCACGTCTAATTTTCCAACTCAATAAACGCCAAAGTAACATGACACCTAACGACTATTTGATTAGGTATCCCCATGATGATATAATTCATCGTTAAAATTTAAAATAAGCAGCTGTCGGTATCGTGGGACAGAACTTCCGTGTGCATATTTTATGATTTTAATAGAAGTTGATAACAACAAATACAAATTAGAAAAAAAAAAGAATAAACATACATGGAAATGGAGATAAAAAAAAGGGGATATTGACTCGGTTTAAACTAACCCAATCGAACCTCTTCTCTTGCTGGTAATTGAAGCTGTGGTATAATTAAGTTTCCTGTACAATGAAAATTATGATAGGATTTATAGTTGAGCTTCCACCATTTTTGGATTTGTGCGCATTATCGTTTGGCGTTGCACTTTACGTCGTTTCAAATTTTTGAAGCAAAAACCACACAGAAAGAACAAAGTACCACATCCTTTCTCCATGACTTTTAGGCTTCTAGCATATACAGTATCCTTAAATACCAACTTTTGTTCTTCTAAATAAAACATATATGCATAGGGGTAAAAACCAATTGTTCCTGAAAATAACTCTCTTATACATTTGGTTAACTTGGGTTACAATGTAAATTTTTAAAACAAACCTAATAAGATAATCTGAGAACAAAAGTGATAAATTGTTATAACCAGTTAAATTGTATATATAATTAAATTTAATCTATATTGTTTTGAAGACTTTACTGTAGTATACAAGGAAGCCTAAGGACGTCGTTATGATCCCACGAATGAGAGCTTTAGAGATGTTGCATAAGTTTCAAACCCAACTGTATATAAATTATTTCAAAGCCCTAGAAAGATCGACGGCTTTTTTCCCTGAATATATGCTTGGGTTTGTTCTTTTGGTTCTCTTTCTTTTTCTGTTGGCACGGTGACGTAAGCTCTTGAAGAAGTGCTACATTTTTAGTGGACGAGGTAATGAGATTATGAAAATTTAAAAAAAAAAACAAAAATGTAATGAGATTATGACTACATATGTTTTCATCATTTCTCTCCACTAAATTTGCTCCACTATTGATTTACACAAGCTAATGGACACTACAAAATTCATTGTCCCCTCTTTGCCACACATAAGTTTTCTACTTTCACTTTCCCTGATCATATATTAGTCGTCATTCTTGGGGTTATCATCTCCAAATTACAAGCTCCTAAAAATAAGCACATACCATCTTCGCAAGATTCTAGAAACCTTTTTCTTCTTCTAGCTAAATGCAAACTTATATTATACTTTTGTATTGCAGTTTGCAATTATAATAATAATATACTTTCATATCATTTTGCAGCTCGCATTAACTCATGATATTTTCCACTCGAAATTCGCTGGCAAAGTTGCATTATTGCATTAATAGAATGAAAGATTAGTTCATGAAGCAAGAAGCTCATAACTCCCAATTTTGTCCTACATGTCATAGAGATTCATAAAACTTTAAAAAAACTCTACCACGTGAAATAGACGTGTTATTTTTATAAATAAAGTGGTGAACATGAACAGTTACTCAACCATTCCCACCCACCACTTATCTCCAACCTAAAAGTAAAAAGAAAAAAAATAATAAAGTGAACTTTTAAAGAAACAATTTAAAAGGTCAACCTCAAACTCTGAAGTGCTCATTGGCGTGCAATCTCTTCCCATTAATGAGAAAGATATGGGGTCACTTCTCTTTTTGGGCATTTTAGGTGAACATTAAAAAGGTTTCTTACTTTCTCAAGAAGAATGATTATGAAAGGTTTCTTTTAAGCACTTGCTTGAACCATAAGATATATGTCCACTGAATTATTCATTCCTATAGTGCTAATTTGGCAATAAGGATATTGATGGAACCTTACGTAAAGATTTTGGTTGTGGTGCTGTATTTTTTACCGAAGTATAAACGTGAAAAACGCAAATGGTAGTAGTACTTATTTTCATACATGAAAATGCATTTATTTATACTCTAAAAGTAGTCTTTTCCACTATGGAGTTTACTACCTTATCAGTGGCGTACGCAGGATTTTTTGCCAGCGGTATCACTTCCATATAGAGACAACACATTTAGAAATTTTATCCAAGATCCCAATTAGGTTTCAAAGTCAAGAGTTTTATTTTAAGCGTAGTGCTCTTATTTTATACTTGGACATTTTACTGTTAAATTTTGTAGAAGATTGCACCTAGCAAAAGTGGTTTTACACCTCTTAAATTTGTTGAAGATCTTAGGATCGATCCTCACTAACATCAAATATTTTTAATCGAATACTAAAAGAGCAAAAGTGGTTTTACACCTCTTAAATTTGTTGATTTGTTGAAGATCTAAGGATCGATCCTTACTAACATCAAATTTTTTTAATCGAATACTAAAAGATTCACAAAAATAGATTAAAGTGTAGCTAAGAGGATTCGATCTCACTTCATCAAAGAGGATAGCTACACTCCCAACCACTACATCACCAAGACCGCCCTTCCCCAAAGGGAGTTTCGCCCCTATACCTTATAATGCAAAATCTACCAACAAGTCTTGCCGACCATATAAGAGAAATGTTAGAAACAATTTTGTTCCAATAAATAACCATTACAACCAATAGCATGCGACATGTCTATATATAATATAGGACTTAAAAATTATAATGATCGTGTTTTGGCGCGTTTGTATGCACCTTAATTATATTTTCTGATACTATTTATTTGCTTTAAATGCAAATATCGATTAATTCTTCCTACATATCAATATCAAAGTTGATCTTGAAACAACTAAAAAGAGATCAACTAGTGATTGTAATTTACTCTTTGAAATTTTATACGACTCCCACAACTCACAAACTTATCATTAAAGTCACGAGAGATTCCAGTGGTCGACGAAGATCCTAGAAATGTAAAGATCAATATAAGCACTCTACCTCCTATTCTATTAATAACCATTTGTAATTGAGCAACATCATGTACTTGCAATTTATATATATTTGTTTAGATAAAATGTCAAAATTTTACTATCAAAGAGAATGAACTATGAGTATTATCATTTTTTTAATAAAGATGCCATATAATTAGCAGCGCCGACTCAATCATCAAGAGTTTCAAAAAAATACGTTGCAACATAAAGTGCAATAGGACCAGAAATATACAACATTCAAAATATAAGACCATCTTTTTTTATGTCGAAGCTCATTGGAAGCAACATTACATTAGAAAGCTAGAGCATGATAGAGTTAAAAGCTTTAATGAATTGAAAACAAAGAGCAAGTATATCGTATAACTTGTAAGAGGCAACTACTTTATTGCCTAATTTTGCAGCCATGCATATCCTAAATACTTGACTTGAACACTTTTTGAAATTCTATTCCTAATTTGTAAAGATTTTTCAAGATTCAACGTTTTACCTCATCAACTCCAGCAAATTAAAGGATTTGTTTTCCCCTCATGACCATCACATACCCTTATCCTCTGAATCGAGTGGTGACTTTGACATGCAGAAACTTTGATAGCATGACAACAATGCATGCGTCAACAGAAGTTATGCTTCTGAAAATAACCCCAAAAAAACAACAACAACATCTTCCATATTTGTTGGAGAAAATGAATTTGCGGTAACTGCTGAAGTTTACTGTAAAGTTTAAATTCTAAATAAAAATGATACTATCTGCTATCACATACTCACTCCGTTCCAATTTATATAACATAGTTCGAATTTTGAGAGTCAAACTGATTCATTTTAACCGTGAATTAGGACATACAATCTTCAAGTTTTTTAAAATAGAAAGAACATAACCAAAAGGAGGAAAATCAATTGGAAGTGGACCAATGCATGAGCTATTATGAGATAGATATATTTTTTACTGATCTCCTTCCAAGTTGCAAATTACAAATTCTAAATTAGAAAAAATACATTTAAAAAAGGATTTTTTACACATATATACAAATATACACCCCTAATTACACAAAAATAGCAATATTTTTAAAATTACCATACATAGAAATATTTTTTTAGCACATTTCTTCAATAATCAATACATTTTATTTTTAATAACTTACACCCACTCTCCTAGAAATCCTAAAACTACTTTCTCCACTTCCCCAAAGCAAATCAGCCGCCAGCCTCTACCATATCCAAACCATAACCACCGGACCAAATAGTTACAAAGCTACCACCAGAGTTTCGCGACGAAAATACCAACACTAACGACAGCAACGATACCAATACTATCAACTCCGGCAGTAGCGATGGTAGAGGAAACACTCGATCCGTCACTGATTTCGATTCAAATGAACTCACAAAAACCGGCCCGTTACCGTCATCATCTTCACCGGATCTTCACCGGAAACCAACTACAACACGACGGAGAGCCTGTTGAGAGCTGGTTTTGAAGCATGACAAACAGGAAGGACACTGAGGTTCATGTGAAGAACCTAGTCCTTGAGTTGAAGGGCACGCTGGATCGAAAAGATTACGGGTTGCAAATCCCTGTGGAACTAGGAGTAGTGGCGCGTGGTTGTAGACATATCCTAGTCAGACTAAAAGAGGCAGTGTCCAGGCTGTGTCTTTGAAGTGTGGACAAGAGTTAGACTTCAACATGGAAAAGAGTTACTGCGAATCTCAGGTTACTATAATTAAGGGGATTCCTAGTAGGACTCAATTAGGGTTGCAAGACTCGTATAAAAGGAAGTAGAAGAGACAGCCGAAATCAGTTATTCACACATAGAGAGTTGAGAGCATACAAAGGCGATCTGCAAACTGTCTACGTGAAAAAACTGAAGAAGACAACTTAGTTGCATGCACTGATATTGAGTCTAGATTCTATTGTCTAGGTTCATCGAGTTGTAAGTTGTCATCGTATTGAGCTTTCATTGATTTTACCTATTTGCTTATCTTAGAAGCATATGTATTAAGGTGAACTACTTTGTGATTACTAGAAAAGCTAGAGTGTAGCTTTAATTAGTGATTAGGGTCTAGAGTGTAGCCCCTTGGTTACAGAGTTTGTAATCTAAAACGTTGCTCTTGTGATAGTGGATTCAGTTTCAAAATCCCAGAGTGTGGGTCGTGGTTTTTCTCCCTTGAGCAAGGAGTTTTCCACGTAAAATCCTCGTGTTCTTGGTGTATGTTTTGAAGTGTATTCTAAAGTAGAAGGCTGCATATAAGAGAACTGAAGAACCCTGTTCTACTACAGAGGAACAAGGTTCTTGCAACGAAAATCGGAGGACACTATTCAACCCCCCCCCCCCTTCTAGTGTCTCTAGGAGGTGCATAAAGTACAACAAGTGGTATCAGAGCAGGTCTTCTCTTGTAAGGCTAACACCTTGAGAAGGATCAGAATGAGTGCACCGCCTACTATTACTGAAGGACAGTCGGTTCTGAGGCCTCCACAGTTTAATGGGCAATACTACGCATGGTGGAAGAATAGGATGGAGAATTACATATGTGCTGAAGATTATCAACTCTGGCTGATAGTCTCTGAAGGAAATCTGATTCCCACCAAAATAGTTGGTGAAGGAACCACTGCCACAAAAGAACCCAAGCTGAAAGAAGAGTTTGATGAGACGGATTATAAGATGATCGAAAAGAACCACAAGGCCAAGCGGTTGGTCATATGTGGTCTTGGTCCAGAAGAGTTCAATCGAGTATCATCATATAAGACGGCTAAGGAAATATGGGATGCCTTGCAGGTTGCACACGAAGGAACCACAGAAGTAAAAGACTCAAAAAGAAGAATGTTGAAGAGACAATTTGAGTTGTTTACTATGGGTGAGAAGGAGTCGATTCAGGATATGATGACCAGACTAACCATGATCACAAACGAAATGCGTTGGAAATGGAATTACCTGAAGTAGAGATGGTTGACAAAATCCTGAATGTGTTGCCTGAAGCTTGGGAACCAAAAATGACAGCCATTATTGAATCAAAACCCTTGAAATCCATTAAGCTTGAAGAACTGGTTGGAAGTCTGAAGACGCATGAGATGATGAAAGACTCAAAGGCTAAACCTGCAGCAAAGAAGGAAAAGACCCTTGCACTGGAAGCAACAGAAGAAGCTGATGAATATGTTGATCTTCAATCAGTGGAAGCTGCAATGGTAAGTGCTCTAAGACAAAAACTCAATCTGGGTAGGTTTAAAGGATTTAAACGAGGGAACAAGGAGAGCTCTAGCAGGAAGAAGATAGTTGATAGTCCTGACTATTCTGGTTGCTTCAAATGCTTCAAGAAGGATCATGCTGTCATGGATTGCCCGATGTGGGAAATAGAATGGATGAAGAACAGAGCCGCTAAGGAAATGGAAAGGGAAACCACAAAGGATTTTGATGCAGACAAGAAAAGGTCAAGACAGCCTCCAAACTTCAGAGCAGAACGAAGGAAAAGGAAGGAAGCCTTCTATGCCACATGGGGACCAACTGATAGTGAGTCTGATCACGAGAAGGAAGCTGATGATGACTCACCACTAGCACTAGCAGGGATGACAGACGTCAGTTCTGATGAAGAAAATCCTCGAGAAATCAGACGGGGAAGAGATCCATCAAAGCCACCAATGTTCAATGGGACTCATTACAAGTACTGGAAGAAACAGATGAAAAATTTCTTGCAGGCAACTGATTACAGTCTGTGGCTAATTGTGAAAAGAGGACCTCATGTTCCAGTGAAAAGAGCAGCAAATGGAGTCTTGATACCCAAGAAAGTGGAAGAACTAGATCCTCAAGATCTGGACTGGCTACAAGCAAACTCCAAGGCTGAGGGTTATCTAAGAAGAGGACTTACAGATGATGTGCTTGGACGGATACTGGAATGCAAATCAGCCAAGGAGATATGGAAGAAACTGAAGGAGTTGTACATAGCTGACAACACCAAGAAGGTCTCCGCTCTCATGGAAACTGATGGAGATGAAGCTGGCTGTGCAGCAGAGGTATGTCTATCTGATCTAAAGGAAACTCTACATACATACTCTTCTGAAAATTTAATCCTGATCACAGCCACCTTGATTGAAGGATATGAAAAAGAAAAGCTTGAAAAAGATAAATTAACCGAAGAGTTGGGTGATCTTAGAACTAAACACAAGAGTCTCCTAGAACAGAATATTGAACTTGAAGAAACTAATGCCATCTTGAAAGGACAGACTCTTGTGTCAAACTCCAAGATCACTGAGCTTGAGTTGGAATGTAATCAATTAAGAGAGAGTAAGAATGGTAAGCAAGTTATGAGTGAAGTTCAAACCTTTCTGGAAGATGAGTTGAAAAGAGCCAATAAAATTCTGTATCAAGAAATTGAAAAAAACAGGATTTTAAATCAAAAGGTTGAAAACTCAAAACTTGAACTTACCAGACTAACAAAATGGAATAAATCTTCTGAGGCAATAAATTGGGTTCTTAAAAATCAAAACAAAGGAAAACAAGGATTAGGATTCAAGAAGCCCTTGCCTCCATATAATCCTAAAAGCAAATATGTGGGATTACCTTGTAACATGTTATGCACTTTCTGTGGTGAAACTGGTCATACTAAACAAAGGTGTGTTAACATTAGCAAGGCAAAGGCCAAAAATAAAAAATGTGTTTTACCCAAATGGGCCAAACAAGATCTGATTTATCCATTCTCTCATAAGAAGGGACCCAAGCTTGTCTGGGTTCCTAAGGCTAACCCATAATTTGTTTTGCAGGCTGGAGTGAGGGAGAACAACTCAAGCTGGATTCTTGACAGCGGTTGTTCTAGGCATATGACAGGAGATAGAAGAAATTTTCTCTCACTCGCAGCATTTCAAGGAGGCAGTGTGGCCTTCGGAGGAGGAAAAAATGGTCAGATAGTAGGCATTGGGAAGATTGGGAGATCTCTGGAGCATGCAATTGAAAATGTTTATTGTGTGGATGGTCTTAGACACAATTTACTAAGCATCTCTCAACTATGTGACAGACGAAATGAAGTGAGCTTCTCATCTGTAGGGTGCATCGTGAAGAACCTACAGAGTGGAGAAGTGGTGATGGAAGGAAAAAGGGTGAACAATGTGTACAAGGCGTCACTGATGTCCTTACCTGAAAACAATCTGACATGCTTGAATGTGCAAGAAAGTGATTCTCAGCTGTGGCATAAAAGACTGGGTCATGCAAGTCTCACTCATTTAAACAAGCTGGCCTCGAAGGAACTGGTTCGTGGATTGCCAAGCAAGAAGTTTGAAAACATAAAAATGTGTGATGCCTGTGTAAAGGGAAAGCATGTGAGAACGTCGTTCAAATCAAAGAAAGTGGTCAGTACATCGAAGCCACTGGAGCTGGTGCATATGGATCTGTGTGGACCTATGAGGGTCAAGAGCAGAGGAGGTAAGAGGTTTGTGTTCGTTATTGTTGACGACTACTCAAGGTATACATGGACCTTGTTCTTGGCCTCTAAGGATGAAGCTTTTGAGAGTTTTAAAGACTGGGCTGGTGTGGTTCAGAAAAGGTTAAGTCTTGAACTCATCAGTATTCGATCTGATCATGGAACTGAGTTTGAAAACTCAAAATTTTCTGAGTACTGTGCAAGGAACAACATAGATCACAACTTTTCTGCACCAAGAACTCCCCAACAAAACGGGGTGGTCGAGAGGAAGAACAGGTCATTGGAGGATATGGCTAGAACCATGTTACTGTCAAGTGGACTAGCAAGAAACTTCTGGGCTGAAGCTATAAACACTGCATGTTACTTGCTGAATAGGTGTTCCATCAGAGCAATCCTTGACAAAACTCCATATGAGCTACTCAGAGGTAGAAAGCCAAGTATTGCCCACCTAAGGCCTTTTGGTTGCAAATGCTTTGTTCACAATAATGGCAAGGAACCTTTGGGAAAGTTTGATGCTAGGAGTGATGAGGCAATATTCTTGGGATATTCTACTCAAAGTAAGGCATACAAGGTACTCAACAGAAGAACACAAGTAGTGGAAGAAAGTATGCATGTTGTGTTTGATGAATCAGATAAGGAAATAGGAGAAACTGATGCAGATGATCAAGTGATTGGCTTAAAGAGAGAAGAAAGCAAAGATGAACTGGAAGACTCCGATGAAAAGGAGAATACGGTTACATCAGATAAAGGAGTCAACCTGACAGGGGGAACTTCTGATGAAGCTGAAGATCAAGAAAGTCAAGAAGAATCTACCCAAGACGATGTTGCAAGTTCTTCTAATCAGATTCAGATCAAGCCATGGAAACATCAAAGTTCTCACCCCTTGGAGAACGTTCTATCTGAACTGGATACAGGAATTATGACCAGGTCAGCATTAAAGAACTTCTGTGCATTCTTTGTCTTCCTCTCTTCTTTGGAACCAAAGAATGTAAAAGAAGCTCTAGAAGATCCAGACTGGATTATGGCTATGCAGGAGGAACTTCATCAATTTGAAAGAAGCAAGGTGTGGCACCTGGTTCCTAAGCCGAAGGACAGATCCATAATTGGAACTAAATGGGTGTTCAGAAATAAGCTGGATGAACATGGCATAGTTACAAGAAGTAAGGCAAGGTTGGTTGTTCAAGGGTACAGTCAGGAAGAAGGAATAGACTATGATGAAACCTTTGTACCAGTAGCACGAATGGAAGCCATTAGAATGCTGATTGCTTTTGCTACATACATGGAATTCACACTGTATCAGATAGATGTAAAGAGTGCCTTCTTGAATGGTTACCTGAATGAAGAAGTTTATGTGGTGCAGCCTCCAGGTTTTGTGAGCAATGAATTCCCTGATCATGTGTACAAACTGGACAAGGCTTTATATGGTTTGAAGCAAGCTCCTAGAGCCTGGTATGAAAGACTCTCAGGATTCTTGATGAAAAATGGTTTTTCAAGAGGTAAAATTGACAACACACTATTTCTCAAGAAGCAAGGAAAGGATTTACTGGTAGTTCAAGTGTATGTCGACGATATCTTCTTTGGAGCCACTGATGAGGAGCTGAGCAAGGGATTTGCTGACTTGATGGGAAGTGAGTTTGAGATGAGCATGATGGGTGAATTGAATTTCTTCCTTGGGTTGCAGATAAAGCAGACACCGGAAGGAACTATGATTCACCAGCAAAAATATGTCAAGGAATTGCTGAAGAAATTTAACATGGAAGGAGCAAAGGAGATGACTACCCTTATTGCTCCTGGAACAAAGCTGGATATGGATGAACTTGGTCCTTCGACAAATGAGACGAAGTATAGAGGAATCATTGGCTCACTTCTTTATCTCACAGCAAGTCGGCCTGACATAGTATACAACGTGGGACTGTGTGCCAGATTTCAGTCAAAACCTAAGGAATCACACTTGACAGCTGTGAAGAGAATCCTGAGATACTTGAAAGGAACTCAGGATTTATGCCTTTGGTATCCCAGAGGAGGAACTTTTGAACTAATTGGTTTTGCTGATGCAGATTATGTAGGTCATTTGGTTGATAGGAAAAGCACTTCAGGGATGGCACACTTTTTAGGTCCCTGCTTGGTATCATGGGCTACGAAGAAACAAAACTCTGTTGCCTTGTCAACTGCTGAAGCTGAGTATGTGGCAGCTGCTTCATGCTGTTCACAATTGCTATGGATCAAGCAGCAACTGGAGGATTTTGGTATCAAGTGTGGTGCAGGGCCAATTTTCTGTGACAACACTAGTGCTGTGAATATTGCCAAGAACCCAGTCCAACACAAAAGGACCAAGCACATTGATATTAGACATCATTTCCTGAGAGACAATGTAGAAAAGGGTCTAATTACAATGAATTCATGCAGTACTGAAGATCAAATCGCTGACATATTTACCAAAGCTTTGAACAAGGTGCAGTTCGAGAGGAACAGGTTGGAGTTAGGGATGACCAAAATACACGGATGACCCAGCAGGTAATCCCCTTGTGATTAGCTAGTTTAGTAGTAAAAGTGTCTGTTAGAAACTTGTCATTAATATCTGGGCTAAATTTGTACTTGAATAAGTACACTCGTTTAGTTGTTTTGAGCACTAGGTACAAATAATGTGATCCCATGAAGAACCTACTATGTATTGAGAAGGAACCAGTCTGAACATGAGGAATCGTGTCCAGGTACAGTCAACCTACTCTGTTTGATAGCATTCACAACTAACACTAAAATTGTCAATTATACGTGCATCATGGGAGATTCTCCATATTCTCATAACCGTCTTAAATTATAGGAACACATTCCTTTTTTTTTGATAGAACTCTTTTTAAATTGCTTGGACCCCACTTCTAGAAAAGGGCTTATTTAATTAAGTTCATAACCGTCAAATCTCTTCCCGGTTCTCGAAAAGTTCAAAAAGCTGCCTTTCACTATACTCATTACTTCTTGCCTTCCCTAGTTATTGTCACATCACAAAACCCTTCTCTTTCCATAACTCTCCTTCAATCTCTCACAACTCACCAAACTCTTCCGTTTGAACATCAAAATTCTCTCAAGCCCTAAAACAATAAACCTTTCAACAAACTCAGAAAGCTTTCACAAAATCCTTCAAGATGTCTGAAAGACCACCTCCATCCACTCTAGCAGAAAGAATCGCAAGGGCTCGCATCAAATTCCTCAAAAAGGGGGACAAGAAACTTGCAAAGAAGTTAAGGTCAAGAGCTGTTCTCTCGACACCCACTACACAAAGTTCATCTCAATCATTGCATGAGGTAATTCCGGACCCTATTTCATCTACTCCTGTTGGTTCAGTCAATATAACCAGTCCTGGTATTGTAGAATCTGAAACCCTAGTCGCTGAACTAGATAAAATAATGGGTGATGAGCAAAGAGACAAAATAGATAGGGGGAATTCATGTGAGGGGGAACAAGATAGTGAAAAGAATGAACTTAGGGAGGATGTGCAGGGCTCTGTAGGTGGTGAGTCTAGAGACAAGTTAAATGTAGTAGAAAGAATCGAAGAACAGTTTAGAGAACCAGATAATGTTGAAACTCTGAGAAAAGATGCAGTTGAGTCGAGTAAAGATGTAAGTGGAATTGTCGAGTGTGTGGAGGATTCTGTGCCTAAAGGTCCGGAGTGTGGTGGACCTGCTACTGCTGAAGCTTCAGAGGGTTTGGGACAAGAGCCTGTTGCTTGTCCAAAACCTACTAAGGCTGATGATGCAGAGTTTAGCTGGACAGAATCTGATGAGGAAAGAAACAAGAAAGTTGTTGTAGAAAAGCAAGAGAGTGACAAGGAAGTAGAAAAATTAAAAAGAAAAAGGAAATTTGGGGCAGAGGATGAGAAGATGACTGGTGAGGAAGAAGAAGATGAGGTGGTGTTTGTAAAAGAAAAGAGAGTAGAGCCTGAAAAAAGAAGAAGGTTGGTGAGAGATGGGAAGCCAGTGTTCAAATCTAGATTGGTAGATGAAGACAGTGAAGAAGGAGGTGACACAGAGGCTAGTGAGCCTGTTGTTAGAAGAGTTGGCACCAGGTCTGCATTGAAGTTGCAGATGGAAAAGGTTGAAAAGCTGGGAAGGACAGTAACAAATGTGAAAGTAAGGGAAGAAAAGAAGAAGGAAGAAGAAGAGGAGAAGAGAGCTGGTGAAGAAGAGCAGGAGAGTGAGGCTGGGAGCTATGTGGAACCCAGTGATTCTGACACTGACAGTGAGATGGAGAATAAGAAGAAAAGAAAAGAAGTGGATAGGGAGGCTTTCTTCTCTAGACATCAGGTGCTGCCAGACAGTATTCTGGATGATGAAAAGGAGTTTCATATGAAATCCTTGTTGAGAATGATAGGAGATCAGGGTTGGCTGAGTCTGTTTGCCAAAAAGGACAGGAAGCTGTTTGTGGATGAAGTTAGAGAATTCTATACAAATTGCAGGGTAGTAGCCAGGAGGGTGTTTACCACTGTAAGAGGTGTGGAAATTGAGTTTGGGAGACCTGAATTGGGAGTGATTCTGGATGTACCTGCAGAAGGTTATTGCAGGTATGTTAAGCTAAAATGGCCAAAAAGAACTGATAGAGTCACTCCCTTAGATGTTGTTAGAAAGTTTTCAGGGAAACCCAGATTAAGGAAGGGGAGGAATTAATTTGCCTGGGCTCATTATTAGGCACATAAAGAGAATCTGTGATACTGATCAGAAGCCACACTCTCTTGTGCATTCCTATATCATCCATCAGATTCTTGAGTATTTTGGAGTGCCTTTAGAGGCAGGGAAGAAGCCTACCATCCATCAGAGGTTTGGGGTTAATGTGCTTAAAAACTGTGACTTCTTCCAAGAAAGCAGGGCTTCCAAAAGGCCAATGCAGGTAAAGCAGGAGCAGTCAGAGGACAGTGAAGAATATGGACCTGATGAGGCCATTGGTGCTGTGCAGGAACTGGAGAAAATGGTTCTTGACGTTAATGAAGAAAATGCAGAGCTGCACAGACAGTTGAAGGTGAAGGATCAAGAAATTGATCGTCTGAAGATTGACTGCCACAAGTATGAGGCCGAGCTGGTGATGGAGAGGGCCAAAAATACGAAGCAACTTGAGGCACTCGTCAAACACTTCAACCTTCAGCTGTGATTCTTCCAGTCCTGTCCTCCTATCTCTACCCCTTCCTACTCTACCTGATTTCTACCCCTTCCTACTATCCTTTGATTGCATGTTGTGGATGATTAAGACAATTTAAACTTGGTTGTGTAACTATTAATGGAGTGTGCTGCTGTCACACTCTGGATGTTGATTTTAAATTTCTTATGTTTATGACTGTTTCTTGCTTAAGTATTTGGTTCCTTGTTGGGCCCTTATTTTGATATGCCTGTGTTCTTGACACTGATGAGTTGCCTTGTGCTCTAGACTAGATAAAACTGACAGGTTCCTGCAGGTCTTTGAATCTTTTCGATGATGCTAAAAGGGGGAAGTAGGAATGTTGGGGTGTTTGTGACCTAACTCATCTGTTGTTATTGTTCTGTTACTTCTGTTTTTTTTGTTTTTGGTGTATGTCTATTCAGGTTCTTAGGCAACATTTGTTTGTCATCATCAAAAAGGGGGAATTTGTTGAGAGCTGGTTTTGAAGCATGACAAACAGGAAGGACACTGAGGTTCATGTGAAGAACCTAGTCCTTGAGTTGAAGGGCACGCTGGATCGAAAAGATTACGGGTTGCAAATCCCTGTGGAACTAGGAGTAGTGGCGCGTGGTTGTAGACATATCCTAGTCAGACTAAAAGAGGCGGTGTCCAGGCTGTGTCTTTGAAGTGTGGACAAGAGTTAGACTTCAACATGGAAAAGAGTTACTGCGAATCTCAGGTTACCATAATTAAGGGGATTCCTAGTAGGACTCAATTAGGGTTGCAAGACTCGTATAAAAGGAAGTAGAAGAGACAGCCGAAATCAGTTATTCACACATAGAGAGTTGAGAGCATACAAAGGTGATCTGCAAACTGTCTACGTGAAAAAACTGAAGAAGACAACTTAGTTGCATGCACTGATATTGAGTCTAGATTCTATTGTCTAGGTTCATCGAGTTGTAAGTTGTCATCGTATTGAGCTTTCATTGATTTTACCTATTTGCTTATCTTAGAAGCATATGTATTAAGGTGAACTACTTTGTGATTACTAGAAAAGCTAGAGTGTAGCTTTAATTAGTGATTAGGGTCTAGAGTGTAGCCCCTTGGTTACAGAGTTTGTAATCTAAAACGTTGCTCTTGTGTTAGTGGATTCAGTTTCAAAATCCCAGAGTGTGGGTCGTGGTTTTTCTCCCTTGAGCAAGGAGTTTTCCACATAAAATCCTCGTGTTCTTGGTGTATGTTTTGAAGTGTATTCTAAAGTAGAAGGCTGCATATAAGAGAACTGAAGAACCCTGTTCTACTACAGAGGAACAAGGTTCTTGCAATGAAAATCGGAGGACACTATTCAACCCCCCCTTCCAGTGTCTCTAGGAGGTGCATAAAGTACAACAGAGCCGATTACCCTTTCCCCTTTACGATCTGTCTCCTTTGTTTCTGTTATGAAGCCTCTGTGGATCTAAAGCGGGATACAATTACTCCCGTTGAGATCCTCGATGCGAATAGTGATGTTGTTGATGCTGGAACGGAGGAACCCTAAGGCTTCGACAAACAGTCTGGCGAGGAGTAACTGTTACAGTTACCGGCGACAGTCTGGTTGTTAGTGGTCAATAGCTAATCTCAAAGATGCAATTCATGAAAGCAAAAAACACAATGAAATAGTTTGAAACAGATTTGAAACGGTCTGGATCCGATTTGAATCAGATTTTGGGGTGGGTCCAACTTTTCATATATTTTGATCTAACAAAGGAGAAACTCACTTTAAAACGTTGTTGAAACAGTCTTAAATAGGTTGCAACGGTCTAAAAACAGGATTGAAACAATCTGAAACGGTATTGAAACACAATGATACAGTTTGAAACGGAGTTGAAACGGTCTGAAACGAGGTTGAAACAGTCTGAAACGGTATTAAAACACTATGATACAGTCTGAAACGGTATTGAAACAGTCTAAAACGACATTGAAACAATATGATACAGTCTCAAAACGGATTTGAAACACTATGATACAGTCTCAAACATAGTTGAAATAGTCTGAAACGGTGATGAAACGATATGATACAATCTAAAACCGTTTGTGAAAAATTCCGAAATAAAATATAAAAATAATATGAAATAATGCTAAAAGGTAAAAATAGCTTAGAAACAGTGAGAAACAATTCACAAATAAGATGAAACAATGCTAAAACGGTCAAGAAACATCTTGATACAGTCGAGAAATAATTAGATACGGTGTTGAAATAATCTGAAACAATGCTGAAACAACGTAGATACAGTGAGATACAGTTGGATACGATGCAGAAACTGTTAGATACAATGCTGCAGAAACAGTAGAAACGGTGCAGAAACAGTTAGATACGGTGCTGCAGAAACAATAGAAACGGTGCAGAAACAGTTAGATACGGTGCTGCAGAAACAGTTGAAAACGGTGCAGAAACAGTTGAGATACGGTGCTGCAGAAACAGTTGAAACGGTGCAGAAACAGTTGAGATACGGTGAGATACCACGAGACACATCGAGGATGGGATAAGGAAAAGTGAAATTTGGTGAATGATAGGAATAAAAGTGAAATTGGGGGGAAATGGTGGGAGGAAAATTGAAATAGGAAGAAATGAGAGGAGCAAAAGTGATAGTGGGGGAAATAGGAGGAAGAATGTAAGGGTTTGGTATGTTATGGGAAACTATTACTATATTTTTGCTATATTTGTAATTAACTTGTGTTTTCCTCTATATAGGATTATTTTGCTAAAATGTTGCTATGTTTGGTAATTAAGCTCTAAAAATTGTACTTTTATGTAAAAAAACCTTTAAAAAATGTAAAGTAATTAAATAGCCAGCGGACCAGCTAACTATTGTGGTTTTCCCAATAATAATTACTCCCTCTGGTCCATTTTAGTTGTAAGGGTTGACTTTGCACACACCTTAAGAAATCATAAATAAGTAAAGTATTTTTACTAATTTACCCTTTTATCTTCTTGGTATTTTCAAGAAAAAACTACTAATATTGAGGTGTTTGTATTTTTCAATAACATTTAATATTAGTGGTAAAATTTACCTTGATATTCTAAATTAACAAATATTTTGGACCTTCTTTAAATGGAATATCTTACAACTAAAATGGATCGGAGGGAGAAATAGTCGGTATATATAAGAGGGAGTAATTAAAAGAGAATAAACGTTTATTTTTATATGGCTTTCAAGGCATTTATTTTGATGTGATGTGTTTCTTATTCAGGAACCATATTAAGAATACTAAAAAGAACAATTACATTTATGAACAGAAAAACAAAATTCTCAACCAACTATATTTGACATTTCGATGTCAAAATGTCAAAAAACCATGGTAAAGCAAAAGGGTATATTAATCTACTCACGTACGTGACCGTGTAAGCAGACTATTCGGACATTAAATTCAAGCTTGTAATAAGAGAAGTCAATTACTCCGTGGTTATCCACATTACGAAAACTACCCTCTCATGTAGCCACATTTCAATCATTCTTATATGGTTTTCTTGTAAATATAACGAAAATGATACCCCTGGAATCATATTTCTTGAAATATTATCTTCTATATATACCTTAGCAGAAACCCCACGTAGTTTCAACTAACAGCTGCAGCCTTCTTCTCCTTCTTCTCATAACTCGTTAACTAATCTCTCTCTCTCTCTCTTTAAAATAACATGATGCAGGTTGCAGCAACACTTCCAACAACAAATATTAATTTTTTTCAAACAAGGCGATCCAGTTTCAAGTGCAATGGATCATTATTGAACCCTATTCCTAGAGCTAAACATGTTAATGCACAAAGTGTAAAAACAACAGCACCACAACCAACATCATCAGAGATGACAAAGAAGCATCTTTCAAATCTTGAAATGCTTCTTCAAAAGCAATCTCAGCCACATCCAGTGGATTCAATAGCGCCAGTTAGTCAAGAAACCAAACAGGGGAAAACAGGGGAAAATAGGGGAAGGAACTTGTTGGAAGGGTTAAATTTGGCACGAATTTGGCCAGAAATGAAAGCAGCTGAAGAAATGTCACCAAGGCATTTGATTAGGTTACATAGGATGTTATCATCCAAATCAATGGAGTATTCTCCAAGGAACAATCTTGGAAGTAGGTGGAAGGAGTATCATGGGTGCAAGGATTGGTTGGGTCTTCTTGATCCATTGGATGAAAATTTAAGGCGAGAGTTGGTACGATATGGTGAGTTTATTCAAGCAGCTTACCATGGTTTCCACTCCGACCCCGCCACATCAGCAGAAGAAAATCCTGACGTGGCGAGGAACGTGTCGTTACCTGATAGGTCATACAAGGTGACCAAGAGCCTGTATGCCACGTCATCCATTGGCCTGCCTAAGTGGGTTGATGACGTGGCACCTGATCTTGGCTGGATGACCCAAAGGTCTAGTTGGATGGGTTATGTCGCGGTTTGTGATGACAAGGCGGAGATCCAACGGATGGGAAGGAGGGATATTGTCATCGCGCTACGTGGTACATCCACGTGTCTCGAGTGGGGTGAAAATTTTCGCGACTTGCTTGTTCAAATGCCTGGTCAAGATATTGATTCAAGTGAAGGACAAGCTAAAGTAGAATGTGGATTTTTGAGTTTGTACCAAACAAAAGGACCTAAAACTCCAAGCCTAGCTGAATCTGTGGTGAATGAAGTGAAAAGACTCATTGAAATGTACAAAGGTGAAAGTCTAAGTATCACTGTGACAGGACATAGTCTTGGTGCTGCCTTATCACTATTAGTAGCAGATGACGTAAGTACATGCTCACCAGATGCACCACCAGTGGCAGTTTTTTCCTTTGGAGGCCCTAGAGTTGGTAACAAAGGTTTTGCAAATCGACTTGAATCCAAAAATGTTAAAGTCTTACGTATTGTGAACAAACAAGATGTTATTACTAGAGTTCCAGGCATGTTTGTGAGTGAAGCACTTGACCAAAAACTAAGGAAAACAGGAGCTGAATGTGTGTTAAACATGCTTGACAATAGTATGCCATGGGCATATTCACATGTTGGGACTGAACTGAGAGTTGACACAACAAAGTCTCCGTTCTTGAAGCCTAATGCAGATGTTGCATGTTGTCATGACTTGGAAGCATACTTGCACTTGGTAGATGGGTACGTGGCATCAGATGAATCATTCAGACCAAATGCTAAGAGAAGCCTTGTTAGGTTGCTAAAGGAACAAGGGGCTAATATCAAAAGATTGTACACTAGTAAGGGAAAAGACTTGAGTACTCTCAATCTTGATAGAGCGCACAACTATCCTAGACAAAGTTGCTTGCCTAGTCCTAGTTACTTGCCTAGTCCTAGTTGTTTGCCTAGTCCATCATCTTATTGCTTGCCTAGCCCATCATCTTGATGCAAATGGAATGAGGATGTATGCTTCTTGTACAAATTTAGAAGTATTAAGAAGTATTTATGTTTTCTATCTAATTACTCTTCATTCTTTATCTTTTCCTTTGGATGACTATATAAAGAAACTCCTAAAAGATGCTGGCAAATTTTCCTGAATGTACATACTGTTAAACAAGGGAAAACATAACAGGAAGAGTAAAAAGTTGAGAATGCAAGAAATAAAGACAATTCGTAGTTTATTATTATTATTATTATTATTATTATTATTATTATTATTATTATTATTGGCGAGGAGATATAATACAGAACAATTTACGCTAGAGAAACAAGTAGAACTACTCGAGATTTTTTGGATTATTGGTTTCTAATATTTTATAAACTAATACAATTGCAATAGTTATACAAATATAAACCACAAAAAGGTAAATTACGTAGAAATTAAAGGAAGTCCAAAAGTAGTAGTAGTATAAAATAAGTGGAAATGTATTGTATTCGGCAAAAATCGGAGTGCTCGGACAGCACCTCGGCACGATAGACCGAAGATAACCGAACGGATGTTCCGTGGTAAAAAGATCGAAGCGAGCGAGTAAACTATCGAAGTCGAGCATCACTGTTGTTGACACCCAATTTTTTCCCGAATTTTTTCAAATTTAATAAATTATGGTAATATTTTATAATTGAGGTTAATTTGAAAATTAAATAAAATAACGTCAATAAAAGATGATCAATTGAAGTTTCAAAGAAAAGTGCTAAATTTGTAAAATTCCACCAATTTTAACCCACTCATGCAACCCATTAATTTTTTTAAATTAATTCTAAAATTGAGGCCAAATCCGCTCACCCCCCTAAACACTAGCCTATTTGTACAAATCACCTACCCATATATATATATATATATATATATATATATATATATATATATATATATATATATATATATATATATACTCTTATTCTAAAACCCTAGCCTCCTAATCATTTTTTTTTTATCATCATCCTTGCACTATTTTACACATTTTTTTCATCAAAAAATCAGATCCCATTTACTCACTATTTTTTCTACACAACACCCATTTTTGTTCATTCATCTTCCTTACACCCCACAACCCCAAAATTTTCAAATCTTCTTGACAATACCTCACCACCATTTACACACCCACTTCAAAAACAACCACACACCAACAAATCAATCACACACACGAACCACCCCTCTTTTCTATTATTATATACACCTCTCTTTTCTTACTTTTTCTCTCTTCTGGCTTGCCCCTTTTCTTAGGTTTTTCATCTTCAAGATCTGATCTTTTCTTGATTAATTTGTGATCTAATGTCTAAAAAGATGAAAAGGGTTGCTTTTGAATCATCTTATGGGGTATTTGAAGACCCAAAGGTCATGTTGAAACATCACACATACACGCGCAAGAGAAACAGAGGAATCAGGGAGGGGTTTGACAGATTGGGGTCATGGGAACGGAGTTGAAGCGACGCCGTGCGCTAATCGCCGGAAAAGCCATCGGCAGTCGCTCCTCCATCTTGTTGGCTACTGCTCCGTTTCGTTTGTTTTATTTGATCTTCTTACCATGAAAAGCTAAAATCTATGCTTTTCGTTGCTGCTGTACACGTTTGTTTCACCGGAAAACTGTCGCCGGCGATTGTATTATCCTATTGTTTTCTATTGGACTGCTGCTCACTTTATTTCGTTGGTTTTTTTTGCCCATTTTTGAAACCAAAATGCAAAGGAAAGGCAGAGTAGGGGAGTGGTAGCGACGCCACCAAATCGGCGTTGCTCCTCCTCCGTCAGTTACTCGATTTGTGTGTTGTTACCACTGCCTCACCGGAAAATCTTAACGGCGATTGCTGCCTTTTTGGGTTCATTGGTATTGTTGTTATGTTTGACCGATTCAGTTTGTGGTATTATTTCTTTGACCCGTTCAGTTTGTGGGATTATTTCTTTGAGCCGTTCAGTTTGTGGGATTATTTCTTTGACCCGTTTACCTATGCTGGATAACTGATGGGCTTTGGTTTTGGAAATGCTAAACCTATGAAAATGTGCATTTTTAGGCTTATACAATTATTTGACGGTTGCTACACGTTGATACTGATTTGAACATAATACTACATGGCCAATGAAAAAAATACATATACGCGTATTGAGGCCTCGGGATTGATTTGAACATGATACTACACTTGAACAGTCCCGTCCCCGTGTCCCTAAAGCAAAAGGCGATGATGAATGTATGAATTTAATGGAAAGCAAGTCGGATAGAGTGGTGAGTTTGGTACCTGGCATGGCAACACGACCGGCTCTGTGTTTGCAACCGTACCAATACCCCGAGCCTCTACATGACGCGCCATACAAACATGAGCCTAAATTTTGCAAAAACAACCCCCTTTACTATTATTATTATTATTATTATTATTATTATTTTTATTACTATTATTATTATATATATTTTTATTATTATTATTATTACTTTATTACTTTATTAATGTTATTTTATTTTATTAATTATTATACCTTATTATCGTACTAATCCAATTTCATTTTGTTTGTTTTGCGAGGAACATTTTGGTACGAATAATTCGTGGACTAACTTACAAAATGAAAATATGCATTGATGTGGAGTCATTTGAGATCGAGCTCGGGCTCGAGCGTTCAAGAAATAAGACTTAGGAATTTTAGAAAATTCAAGGCTCACGCGAGTTGATCAATTTCCCGGTTCTATCTTTAACATTGCATTACTTTCCTTGGATATTTATGCAAATAAATGTGTAAAATATTTTATTTATCAATAATATTTGATTGCTTGGTATATTGCTTTACTTTATGTGCATTACCCTTTATTGTGAAGTCGTTATTTAATTTATTGCAAATTGGGGCCATCTTAGCAAATGCGTGCAAGTAAAAGAATATTTTACAAATAAGCTTTTTATTCGATTAATTCTTCTTCTTCTTATTATTATTACTATTTTTTTTTAAATAATTCTTTTGAAAGGAAAGCGCACTTGCAAATGATTTGGAAACCTGTCGGATTAACCGTTTTTAACGGAATTGCGGAAGTGCCTTAAAAACCTTCTTCCGAAATTAATATAACCTCTTACCTTTAGAATCTCTGAAAGAAAGACCGTCTTTTTATAAAACAGAGTTTTTGCACGCATTTGCTAATTTAGTTCCCTGTTTTCCTTAAATTGGGTGGCGACTCCAAAAAACTCCAAAAGAGTTAGTCCATCCTGTCGATATTCCGGAATTTATCCTTTTCTGGGTAATTTTTGGGGTTCAACAGCATGGCGACTCCGCTGAGGAACAATAAAGGTTTTGACCATAAAGGTTTCCAATTATTTGCAACTAGCATGCTTAATTTATTTTCCTTTATTATATCTGTTTGTTTGTGTGCCACGAAAAGCATGTCACTACTCTATTATTTGCGCACATATAAATTGGCATTCCGTTCATACTTCTCCCACTCCTGGGAACCTCTTGCATTTTCACCCCAAAATATCTGTGAGGTACGCTCATGCGTACCCGCACTTTCTTCCACTAAAGAACCCTTGTGACCAGTTGGTACACCGGCGGTTGTCGTGGGAGTAATTCGACTGCGAGGCCGCTTGCCACTCACCTGTTAGCCTCAACCGTTAACCCACTCTTAGATGGAGCTTTAAGAGCATGCATGCATTTACACCTTAGTCTGGACCCGGTCCTTGGTACCGCCTCCATAGTTAGGAAACCGCCCTTACGTCAACGGGTTCTTGAAACCCAACGACAATGCATATTATGTGCTGTGTGATAACGAATCCTCAGTCCTAACCATGTTTTGAGCAAAATCAGATTTGGAATTTTGTCTCCTATGTTGTCTTTTAGGTCAAAAAAAATAAAGAATTTAGCAGAATTGAGATCATAGACAGAATTGCAGTCCGGGGGAAGTTAGGCAGATTTGGTTGGTTTGTGTTTTGGAGATGGCCTGGTGTAGTGAGATCTAAGAGGCGAAACCCCTGGTTTCTTTAAAAGGATCAGTGGGGTCCCTCTCGTGAATGGCTTTGCGTGTGTGCCGGCCTATGTTGATTATCAAGCTGCAACTTTATAAAATTGAAGTATGCTTGTCGCATATTAGGGGAGCGAAGCCCCTGTGTCTTTGAATGACCAGTGGGGTCCCTCATTGAAGACCAGTGCGGTCTTGGCTACCTAGGAAACTGAGAGGCTTGATTAAAGCCGAGGACCAGTGAGGAGCCCTATAAACAAGGTCGGTGAGCCTTGCAAAACCTCGGAAGCTGAGAGGCTTGTCTAAAGCCGAGGACCAGTGAGGTTTTATTTTGAAAGGCCAATTGGCGCCTTTCGTGATTTGCAATCTGGTATTGTGGAGGCAGTTGAAAATTTCTCCCTGGATGTTGTAAAACAATTGGGAGTTGTGCTTGGAGGAGTGTGGATGTTTGCAAAAGCTATGGAGGATTGTTTCGTGTTTTAGGCATTTGGGTTTAGAATTTTGTGTAGATGCTGTAGAGAGCATGAGCTGTGTTAAAATTTCGAGTTGACACCAACTTTTGTAAGTTAGTTGGGATAACGGAATTGCAGTGTCAAGGCGGAGAGATGATTGGCATCGATTATTGTTATTATTTATTGCTTACTCTAAGTCTGAATTGCTCAAAACTGGCATGAACTATTCGTTACCACTTGTTTGCGCGCCTTAGGCCCACCTCTGGCACAAAGAGGCACCTTGCAGGGTAGGACGTGTTTGCATATTTATTTACGCTCAGCTACTTGTGATTGTCACATGTTAATTGCTTGCCTTGCTTTGTTTGCCCAAAATGCGTTAAATACTAGGTGTTGTTTGCTTGTGTGCAATCTTATGAATGACATGCAAACTATCTTAGTTACCCGAGGTGTCTTTTGTTTTGTTTATTTCTCTAGCAAATGTTGGATTTGTGAAGTGGCTGACCATTCACCATGCAAGGGATTCGAGATTTGATTGATGGTAGACGCTCTAGTTCGTGAACGAGGCAGCACCAGAAGCTAATGGCATTGTTTAAAAGAACTTGGCAATTGAACTTCGTAGCATTATTTTCAATTTTTATTTAGATTGAGGCCCTGAATTGCATTGTACTTTAAAGCTTATGTTAATATGAATCAACTCATTTTGAATTTATGAAAGTTGAAAAAAAATGCATCGCATTCTTATTATATTATTTATGATTGCATTTGTTTCTGTTTCAAAATTAAAATTGATAAACCTGCCAAAGCTTTGCTTGTAACGTATGGCAAACCAACTGAACAATTCAAATCGACGCACTGAAAGTTACTGTCTGCGCTCTTTGGATATCGCACTATCTGTTAGAACTTCAACTGGGGCAGCTTTTATTTGTTGGTATATGGCGTTGAAGCAGTGCTGCAGAACTACGCACGTTCTGATTCCCAAGGAGGGACCCCATCAGGCTCGATCCTTTAGCATTTAAATTTTCATTTTTCCCCAAGAAGGACAACTGGGGCAATTTTTGCAAAACGAGTTAGGGATGTGGAAGATTATAACTGGGGCAGAATTTTGCAAGAAGCGGCGTTGGTTGTTAAAGATGAGTTGGCAAGAACTCTATAATTGGCTAAGCGAACAGTGTAAAGTTCAAGGCAAAGGACGTTCAGTTTATTTTAAGATATGTTACAAGTTTAAGTCAAGCCAAATTTTTCGAAATGCATCTTTGACTTCATTTGCATGCTTGCTTTGCTTACTATATTGCATTAAATTAATTTACCCTTGCCTCTATTTTTTCAAAAAACTCCTATGCTATTAAATTCATGAGCCAAGTTTCTGAATATGATGCGCAAATGCAAGTCCGAGGAAGGCAAGGAAATAGCAGTAGCAGCAGCAACAAGATCAAGATCAAGATCAAGCCAGCACAAATCAAATGTTTCTCCCTTCCTCCCTAAATCTAACAAGTTTTCTTTGAGAGCAGGAACATGAAAGCTTGCAATGAAAGGATCATTCGCACAATGGATGAATAATTTATTGAACGAGCATCCAAAGTTGCCTTGCAGATTGCGTTGCATTGCCTTTTCACGACTTAAAGCATTATGCTTTGTCATGAGTTATTGCCGAACATGCGGCATTTCTACCTCTATGACTTTCATTCCTAATAGGCGACAAAGCCGAGGCTTGTTTTGTGTACTAAGCCAAATAGGACATCACTTTGTTTCAAGTGATAATCCGCACAAGGCCATCCTTGCAGGATTGTCTCGCCAATTGATTCATCAATGGCTGTCGCACTGACTACATTTCCGCACTACTTTGCTTTGCACTTACTTTGAATTATGCCTTCACACTTGCTTTAAAATTGATGCCTTGCCTTACATTTTTCAGGCTGACCGTCGGCTACAAGGATTCCCTTTGTTGGACTATCTTGCCTATTGATTCGCCAAATGGCTCTTGCATTGCTCTACATTCCCGCACTGCTTTTCTTTGCACTTGCTTTAAATTATGTTGTCGCACTTGCTTTAAAATTGATGCCTTGCTTTACGTTTTTTAGGTTGACCACCAAGCGGGGCTTCTCTCTTGTTGGACTTTCACGCCCGTTGATTCACTAAATCGCTTTTGTGTTGCTTTACATTTCACGCCAAATTGCTTTGCACTTGCTTTCAATTATGACTTTGCACTCGCTTTATATTATGACCCGCTTTACTTTTAGCTTAACAGGTTAACAGGTCAGCCCCGAGACCCTCCTTGTTTTGTGTCGGACCGGTTCGCCAGCTGATTTGTCAAGATTATTGAAAATGCTTTGCACTATGCCTTCGCATTTGCTTTATTGCTTCGCCAGTGGATGGGAAGACAATTTATCAAAGATATTGCAGCTTGCACTTACAAATTACGTCATGCCTACCGAAAGCAATCGGGGGACCTTATTATGAGTCTATCGTGAGCAAGCGAAGACTTCATTAGCATTGAAGCCTACCATAAGCAATTGGAGGCATTATTCTGAAGCCTATCATAAACAATTGAAGGCTCTTTTGTTATTGATCCTACCGTAAGCAATCGGGGGTCATGTTATCAAGTCTATTGTGAGCAAGCGAAGACTTCATTAGCATTGAAGCCTACCATAAGCAATTGGAGGCATTATTCTGAAGCCTATCATAAGCAATTGAAGGCTCTTTTGTTATTGATCCTACCGTAAGCAATCGAGGGTCTTATTATCTAGTCTATCGTGAGCAAGCAAGGACATCATTATCATTTGAAGCCTACCATAAGAAATTGGAGGCATTATTCTGAAGCCTATCATAAGCAATTGAAGGCTCTTTTGTTATTGATCCTACCGTAAGCAATCGGGGGTCTTATTATCAAGTCTATCGTGAGCAATCGAAGACATCATTATCATTTGAAGCCTACCATAAGCAATTGGAGGCATTATTATGAAGCCTATCATAGACAATCAAAGGGCGCTATTGTTATGGAGCCCACTGTAGGCTCGATCATGATTTATGGCCGAAAGACGGCATTTCTATCTCTTATAATTCTTGTAAATTTTAAACATATCCGTTTCATTTCTATTTCTCTTTAAGAGAGCACTTACTAAAATTTCATTGTTGTGATTTGCAGATATTGCTAAATTTGGAGAAGTACCTGCTTTAATAAGCTTTGTGTCTTTTGCTTTACTTTAATTTTATTTGTTTAGTTCGTCTTGTAGATGAACATCTCGGGTCCTTCCATCCAAAAATAGGATATCTCGGGTCCTTCCACCCACAAATAGGATATTCGGGTCCTTCCACCCACAAATAGGATATCTCGGGTCCTTCCACCCACAAATAGGATATCTCGGGTTTCTCCATCCACAAATAGGATATGCAGGTTTCTTTCAAGTTGCATTGAGACGCTGGATGCTTCAAGAGCAGGCGTTTCATTTGTTTTGTCAAGGGATTGAAACACAATACAAGATTGCGTTGTAAACTTTCTCTTCATCAATTAAAGCATTATGCGTATCATGGTTTGTTGCCGAACAGGCGGCATTTTCTATCTTTATGATTCTTCTTTCAAAATAAACGTTATGTTGAAGCCTGCATAGATAGTCTAAGACAAGTCGGCTGAAACACCACTTTCGGAGTGTTTTCGCGATGTCGGTTGTCTTGCAATATTGGCATTTTATATTTAAAGTAGATTGATAGTCTAAGACAAGTCGGCTGAAATACCACTTTCGGAGTGTTTTCGCGATGTCGGTTGTCTTACAATATTGGCATTTTATATTTAAAGTAGATCGATAGTCTAAGACAAGTCGGCTGAAACACTATTTTCGGAGTGTTTTCGTGATGTCGGTTGTCTTGCAATATTGGCATTTTATATATAAAGTAGATTGATAGTCTAAGACAAGTCGGCTGAAGCACCACTTTTAGAGTGTTTCGCGATGTCGGTTGTCTCGCAATATTGGCATATTATATTTGAAGTAGATGATAAAGATAGACAAGTCGACTTGAGACATTATGTCCCGTTAGTCTACTTATTTTATGAAAGCCTTGCATTTTACAATTCGTTCTCGCTTTACTTATTGTCTTGCTTTACTGTTTCAGAATAAGGATCAGCTTAGAGGTTCTCCGGGCGGAGTACCTTGTCAGTTGATCGAAGGAAGAACTTAGCGATGATACCGCAACCCGCATTTACAGTTTTATCACTTTATCTATTTCTTATTCCGTGGTAAAAAGATCGATGCGAGCGAGTAAACTATCGAAGTCGAGCATCACTGTTGTTGACACCCAATTTTGTCCCGAATTTTTTCAAATTTAATAAATTATGGTAATATTTTATAATTGAGGTTAATTTGAAAATTAAATAAAATAACGTCAATAAAAGATGATCAATTGAAGTTTCAAAGAAAAGTGCTAAATTTGCAAAATTCCACCAATTTTAACCCACTCGTGCAACCCATTCATTTTTTTTAATTAATTCTAAAATTGAGGCCAAATCCGCACACCCCCCTAAACACTAGCCTATTTGTGCAAATCACCTACCCATATATATATATACCCTTATTCCAAAACCCTAGCCTCCTAATCTTTTTTTTAATCATCATCCTTGCACCATTTTACACATTTTTTTCATCAAAAAATCAGATCCCATTTACTCACTATTTTTTCTACCCAACACCCATTTTTGTTCATTCATCTTCCTTACACCCCACAACCCCAAAATTTTCAGATCTTCTTGACAACACCTCACCACCATTTACACACCCACTTCAAAAACAACCACACACCAACAAATCAACCACACACACGAACCACCCCTCTTTTCTATTATTATATACACCTCTCTTTTATTACTTTTCTCTCTCTTCTGGCCTGCCCCTTTTCTTAGGTTTTCCATCTTCAAGATCTGATCTTTTCTTGATTAATTTGTGATCTAATGTCTAAAAAGATGAAAAGGGTTGCTTTTGAATCATCATCTTATGGGGTATTTGAAGACCCAAAGGTCATGTTGAAACATCACACACACATGCGCAAGAGAAGCAGAGGAATCAGGGAGGGGTTTGACAGATTGGGGTCATGGGAACGGAGTTGAAGCGACGCCGTGCGCTATTCGCCGGAAAAGCCATCGGCAGTCGCTCCTCCATCCTGTTGGCTACTGCTCCGTTTCGTTTGTTTTATTTGATCTTCTTACCATGAAAAGCTAAAATCTATGCTTTTCGTTGCTGCTGTACACGTTTGTTTCACCGGAAAACTGTCGCCGGCGACTGTATTATCCTATTGTTTTCTATTGGACTGCTGCTCACTTTATTTCGTTGGTTTTTTTTGCCCATTTGTGAAACCAAAATGCAAAGGAAAGGCAGAGTAGGGGACTGGTAGCGACCCCACCAAATCGGCGTTGCTCCTCCTCCGTCCATTACTCGATTTGTGTGTTGTTACCACTGCCTCACTGGAAAATCTTAACGGCGATTGCTGCCTTTTTGGGTTCATTGGTATTGTTGTTATGTTTGACCGATTCAGTTTGTGGGATTATTTCTTTGACCCGTTCAGTTTGTGGGATTATTTCTTTGACCCGTTTACTTATGCTAGATAACTGATGGGCTTTGATTTTGGAATGGGTATACCATGATTGGAAATGCTAAGCCTATGAAAATGTGCATTTTTAGGCTTATACAATGATTTGACGGTTGCTACACGTTGATACTGATTTGAACATGATACTACATGGCCAATGAAAAAACTACATATACACGTATTGAGGCCTCGGGATTGATTTGAACATGATACTACACTTGAACAATCCCGTCCCCGTGTCCCTAAAGCAAAAGGCGATGATGAATGTATGAATTTAATGGAAAGCAAGTCGGATAGAGTGGTGAGTTTGGTACCTGGCATGGCAACACGACCGGCTCCGTGTTTGCAACCAATACCCCGAGCCTCTACATGACGCGCCATACAAACCTGAGCCTAAATTTTGCAAAAACAACCCCCTTTACTATTATTATTATTATTATTATTATTATTTTTATTACTATTATATATATATATATATATATATATATATATATATATATATATATATATATATATATATATATATATATATATATATATATATATATTATTATTACTTTATTACTTTATTATTGTTATTTTATTTTATTAATTATTATACCTTATTATTGTACTAATCCAATTTCATCTTGTTTGTTTTGCGAGGAACATTTTGGTACGAATAATTCGTGGACTAACTTACAAAATGAGAATATGCATTGATGTGGAGTCATTTGAGATCGAGCTCGGGCTCGAGCGTTCAAGAAATAAGACTTAGGAATTTTAGAAAATTCAAGGCTCACGCGAGTTGATCAATTTCCCGGTTCTATCTTTAACTTTGCATTACTTTCCTTGGATATTTATGCAAATAAATGTGTTAAATATTTTATTTATCAATAATATTTGATTGCTTGGTATATTGCTTTACTTTATGTGCATTACCCTTTATTGTGAAGTCGTTATTTAATTTATTGCAAATTGGGGCCATCTTAGCAATTGCGTGCAAGTAAAAGAATATTTTACAAATAAGCTTTTTATTCGATTAATTACTCTTCTTCTTCTTATTATTATTACTATTTTTTTTAAATAATTCTTTTGAAAGGAAAGCGCACTTGCAAATGATTTGGAAACCTGTCGGATTAACCGTTTTTAACAGAATTTCGGAAGTGTCTTAAAAACTTTCTTCCGAAATTAATAAAACCTCTTACTTTTAGAATCTCTGAAAGAAAGACCGTCTTTTTATAAAACGGAGTTTTTGCACGCATTTGCTAATTTGCTTCCCTGTTTTCCTTAAATTGGGTGGCAACTCTAAAAAACTCCAAAAGAGTTAGTCCATCCTGTCAATATTCCAGAATTTATCCTTTTCGGGGTAATTTTTGGGGTTCAACAACTGTCACGATCGAAGACGAGCCGCAAGCTGAACTTCGGTGACACCTGCTCCGACCGAACAGGGCCAAGCCACCGAAGCCATGAACTTGAGCTTCGGTGAATCGCTCCGTTTCCAGCGGCTTAGCAGCCCACTACCTCAGCTCACTAAGTCCTTCAATTAATGGCTAGAACGTGGGTTTAAGCATGACTAATGGTGGAGAACGTGGGTGAAGCCTCTTTGGCCTATAAATATGAAACGACCTTGGTCAGTCGTATCGAAAGTTAGGACTCCGTTTGGCGTGTCAATAATTTTAAAATATTCGTAAGGTCCATTAGGATCTGTCTGTAAAATTTGAACTAAATCAGACCTCGTTTGGTACGTATCGGAAGAAGTTTTCAGTTTTTATTGTCGATAAATATTAAAAAGAAATTTTGAGCTTGATTTTGGAGACTGAACTCCGATTCGAAATCCGAAAGTGCCGGTAGGTTCGTATAATAATTTGTGACTTTTGTGAACGTTCAAAAGTGAATTTCGAGGTCGTTCGGCTAGTATCCGCTAAAATGTCGAAAGTTAAATGATTTGCTCTTTTTCCATTTAATTTTCATATTGAGTTTCGGAAGTCCAATTTGAGATCCTCCTTAGCAAGTGTGTTACATATATTTTGTATAAATTACTTGAAAATTTTGGAATCATTTAGAGTTCTCTAAGATTCTATTTTAATTTTAGTCTTCGTAGCGATTTTTTTTTTAAAAAATGAACAATGTCGGTTTAATCCCTTAGAAGCAAAGTCCCTAAGCAGCAAGTCAAAAAACGAACAGAGAACAAAAATAGACATAACACAAAGAGAAAAAGGAAAAAGGAAAAAGGAAAAAGAAGAAATAGTGAAAATTTTACCCCAAATCTCCAGGTAATGATGTTAACTGATTATCTTAGCTTATTACGTATATTTGAATGTATTTTTATGGTAAAATAGGGATATTAGACATCGCCCTAATGACTTAAATTGATTGTTTAAAGGGTCAATTGGCCCCTGATGATGGAAATAATTATATATTCGTATTTAGTGAATTATGGGCAACATATAAATGTAATTTATTTAGGGTTTGGTTATGAAACTTTGAACCCTATACATAAGCCTGGCCTACGTATTGCGTATGCGAATAGGGTATCAGGTTCATAACTGGATTGCCCTAAGACATAAGGAATGAAGCCTTTAGCTTTATTTGATATAATTTTTCTGCTTATTGAATAGAGCGGGATCGGTTAATCCAAGGAAAAAAGGCAGTTTTTGAGTAGCAGGGCTAGCTTTGGAATATGGTAAGTGATTATATCTATTTCTTTGGAGGCATTTGGCCTCGTGGATTTTCTACCACGTGTTCTTACGTGTGTAGGTGCCGATAGGCGTACTCATTACGCCTTAGCTTTGAATTTACGTCATATATTGTATGTTATATCATGTTGCTGGTATTGCATTGAGTATCTGAGCATTGTACTCGAGCTGTCATTATTGCATATGCTTCCCGGTAATCGATGAGAGTCCCCAGCTGGTGAAGGGTCATTATCGTATATACTTCTCGGTAATCGATGAGAGTCCCGAGCCGATGAAGGGTCATTACTGCATATACTTCCCGGTAGTCGATGAGAGTCCCGCGCCGCTGAAAGGTCATTATTGTATATATCTCCTGGTAGACGATGAGAGTCCCGCGCCGGAGATAGGTTTTGGGCACATGTGACCCCATTGCATTATGATACATCATTGCATATCTTTATATGCATTTTGTTAGCTGTATAGATTTATTGCATTAATTATCTGGGAATGATTTATCTGGTTGACTGCTATGGCTTCTGTTTCCCTGACTAGTGTATCTATTTTTCGAGGTTGCTAGTTTGTCCTCACTTATTGAATCCTTATGACTCACCCCCTATTTGTTCTTGTGTTTTCTTTTCGTTCGACAGATTCTGCTCCAGGACCCAGCTAGTCGCGTTATGATTGAGAAGTAGTACATTTTCAGCTGTCTACGGTGAGCCATCTTGTTCATTGCGGCCACCAACTTTAGATATCATAGTTCTCCTTACTTTTGCTCCCTTTGGGAGGTGTTTATATCTTTTGGTCTTCTTAGATGTCTGATTTGGAAACCTTTAAACCTGTGTATTCTGGGTAGTTTGTTGTATTATCCAGACAGTTTGTATATATGTCTATCCTTGAGAGTTATTTTATGTTATTAAGGTCATGTTTAATTTTATTTTCAAGGTAATTTTGCGCCGTTTATATTGATTCAGTCAATAGAGTTCGCTCGACAGGTCTAGGGATGGTGGTCGGGTGCCCGCACGGCCTAGCCGAAAATGCGGGTCGTGTCAGTTGGTATCAGAACCCAGTTTAGAGTCTTTCTAGATCATGACAGCGTCTAATAGAGTCTTACTGATCGGGCGGAGACGTCCGTACCTATCTACGAGAGGCTATGGTGACATTTAGGTAGTTTTCCTTATTTCTTTCCTCGTCGTGCGTGAGTCTTCTTATCTGAAGTTAAATATTTTTAATTTTCAGCAATAAATGGTGAGAACGCGCGCGAATGTTCAGCGAGAGGCGGAAGAGCCAACGCGTGGTTTTCAGGACGCGCCAGGACCTCGACGGGGTCATCCCAGCTTCCTCCTAGTAGTCATCAGCAGTTTGTGCAGCGCCAGTATGGCCCAGGGTGTTTCCATTGCCGTGAGCCAAGGCATCATAAGAAAGATTGCCCTTATCTTTATCAGCAGGGTAGTAGCAGTTCTTTCCTCTCGCCCTCCAGCGCCTATGCAGCAGCAGCCTCAGGGTGCCCCTTCAGGGTCTCAGCTAGTTAGAGGTACACTACCATCTAGTAGAGATCGGGGTCGTGGTTCAGGTGGTCCCTTCAGAGGTGGATCTCAGGGTGGTAGATTAGTTCAGCCACAGAGACATCTATATGCACTGTCGGCCAGGCAGGATGCCGAGGCATCCCCAGCTGTTGTTACAGGTATTCTATCTGTTTGTGGTCGAGATGCATATTCTTTGGTGGATCCAGGATCTACATATTCATATGTATCTCCTTATTTTGCTTCGGATTTTCATGTTGATTATATGTGTCTTCGTGATCCATTCTGTGTTTCTACTCCTATTGTAGACATTATCATTGCGGATCGAGTTTATCCAGCTTGTACCATATCTTTTGGGGGTCGTGAGATACTGGTAGATCTTCTAATCCTAGATATGGTTGATTTTGATGTTATTATTGGCATGGATTGGTGGTTGTCGTGTCATGCCACATTAGATTGTCATGCCAAGTCTCTTCAATTGTCTCTTCCTGGTTTAGCACCGGTGGTGTGGCAGGGCTCTTATTTGCCACCCATGGGTCATGTTATTTCTTTCTTGAAGGCAAAGCGGATGATGGATAAAGGGTGTTCAGCGTATCTTGCCATGGTTCGAGATACCACTGTGGAGATTCCATCTCTTGATTCTGTTCCTATTGTTAGGGAGTTCCCTGATGTGTTTCCAGATGATTTGTCGGGACTTCCTCCTCATTGAGAGATCGAGTTTGGCATTGATATAGTGCCATGGACTCAGCCTATTTCTATCCCTCCTTATCGCATGGCCCCATCAGGTAATGATGTTAACTCATTATCTTAGCTTATTACGTGTGTTTGAATCTATTTTTATGGTAAAAATAGGGATATTAGACATCGCCCTAATGACTTATATTGATAGATTAAAGGGTCAATTGGCCCCCGATGATGGAAATAATTATGTATTCGTACTCAGTGAATTATGGGCAACATATAAATGTAATATATTTAGGGTTTGGTTATGTGACTTTGAACCCTATACATAAGCCTGGCTTGCGTGTTGCGTATACGAATAGGGTATCAGGTTCCTAACTGGATTACCGTAAGACATAAGGAATGAAGCCTTTAGCTTTATTTGATATAATTTTTCTGCTTATTGAATAGAGCGGGATCGTTTGGCAGTTAATCCAAGGGAAAAAGGCAGTTGTTGAGTAGCAGGGCTAGCTTTGGAATACGGTAAGTGACTATATCCATTTCTTTGGAGGAATTTAGCCTCGTGGATTTTCTACCATGTTTTCTTTACGTGTGTAGCTGCCAATAGGCGTACTCATTACGCCGTAGCTTTGAATTTACGTCTTATATTATATGTTATGTCATTTTGCTGGTATTGCATTGAGTATCTGAGCATTGTACTCGAGCTGTCATTATTGCTTATGCTTCGGGGTAATCGATGAGTGTCCCGAACCGGTGAAGGGTCATTATCGTATATACTTCTCGATAATCGATGAGAGTCCCGAGCCAGTGAAGGTCATTACTGCATATACTTCCCGGTAGTCGATGAGAGTCCCGCACCGGTGAAAGGTCATTATTGTATATATCTTCTGGTAGACGATGAGAGTCCCGCGCCGGAGATAGGTTTTGGGCACATGTGACCCCATTGCATCATGATACATCATTGCATATCTTTATATGCATTTTTTTAGCTGTATAGATTTATTGCATTAATTATCTGGGAATGATTTATCTGGTTGACTGCTATGGCTTCTGTTTCCCTGACTAGTGTATCTATTTTTCGAGGTTGCTAGTTTGTCCTCACTTATTGAATCCTTATGACTCACCCCCTATTTGTTCTTGTGTTTTCTTTTCGTTCGGCAGATTCTGCTCCAGGACCCAGCTAGTCGTGTTATGATTGAGAAGTAGTACATTTTCAGCTGTCTACGGTGAGCCATCTTGTTCATTGCGGCCACCAACTTTAGATATCATAGTTCTCCTTACTTTTGCTCCCTTTGGGAGGTGTGTATATCTTTTGGTCTTCTTAGATGTCTGATTTGGAAACCTTTAAACCTGTGTATTCTGGGTAGTTAGGTGTATTGTCCAGACAGTTTGTATATATGTCAATCTTTGAGAGTTATTTTATGTTGTTAAGGTCATGTTTAATTCTATTTTTCAAGGTAATTTTGCGCCGTTTATATCGATTCAGTCAATAGTGTTCGCCCGACAGGTCTAGGGAAGGTGGTCGGGTGCTCGCACGGCCTAGCCGAAAATGCGGGTTGTGTCAAAATAGCATTAGATTTTACATTCTACATATTCAGAAATACATATAGAAATCTGGCAAAATTTGTACTCGCTATGATATATTGAAATCAAGTTACTTTCTTGCGTTCTACAATTGTTCTTAGCATTTTATTGACTTTGATACGAAGATTATTCATATTCTAACCCAAATTCGATTTGTGATCCTAAACTGATTTAGGCCCATACATGTATATAGAGTTGTTTCGTCTCAACATGTGCCCTTGTACTTTGCAAAGAAAGAACAGTTGTTTTGCTTCACTCGCTAGATTCAAAGACGAAGAACCGTCTTTTTGTTTCACTCTATAGATTAAGAATAAAATTCTTTGAAATTATTTTTACCTTGAAAATTGACAAGTTAGATCTTTGAGTATAGGCATATTGAACAATTTTCAGTAAAATTTAGAGAACTTTTACAAAAACACGCCCCAATGCCTAGCCACACGCTGCAAACAGCGGGTTGCACCTTTCCATATTTTCGCTCCCCGCACCCACCCACTCACTGAGGTCGCTGAGAGCTATTTTTTACAACAGCTCACCTCCAGGCTCATTCCAGAGATATATTTTAAAAAACTGGTCTTAATATTGATTTACTGAGATAGAGTTTAAACTATTAATTATAGTAATGATGGTGAAAAAAATATTAAATTATTGAATTTATTTGATAAAAAGCATCACATAAATATTAATATTTGTGCAGATATCATGTATGGGCCTAAACTGATTCAGGATCACAAATCAAATTTGGGTAGTGAATACAAGCAAATCTTAGTATCAAAGTCGAGACAATACGAATAATAAGCGAAAATATAAGAGAATGACGCGATTTCAATATATAACTGTGAGTACAAATTTTGCCAGAGTTTCTGTGAGTATTTCTGAATGAGTACAAAGTGAAAGCTAATGCTATTTATAGATACAAGGGGCCTTGTCCACGTTTTCTATGGCTGATCATGTGTCCACGTTCAACATATCCAGCAGTGGAGTTAGTGGGTTGCAGTAGTGGGCTGCTGAGCCGCTTGAACCGAGGTGTTCCACCGAAGCCCAAATACATGACCTCGGTGGCGTGACCTTGTTGCTCGGTCGAAGTGAGTACCCTTGAAGTGGCGACTTCCCCTTCGGTGATGACCTCGGTGCTTGACTTCGGCAGTTCAATTGTTTGCTTCGATCTTTTTCCTTCGGAATATTAGTTCGATTGTCCTCGATTCATCACACCGAAGTGCTATCCAAATATGTCAATTTTTACCCAATACAGATAGTGCCCCCACTCCTCGGGTGAGCGCCAGGGTCACCGAGGAGTGGAATGAATTTAAGCGAGGAGATGACGTGGCTCAACCCTATCCAAGAGTTTCAAAACGTCACATGTCTTTTCGAATTACTGTTCCGCGTTATATGGTGACTGTTCATTGGCCACCGAGCGGTCACACCAACTTATTCGCTTCCTCCAACATTACAATCTTCATTGTTTTCCCACTTGCACGTGTACTTCATCTATAAATACTCCATTTGGAGACTTTCTTCTCCATTTGACAACCAGCTACAAACAGTGAAGAAAGAGAGAGAAAGCTTCTTTTTCAGATAATTTCTCGACCCAATTGATCTTGATTTTCATCCTTCTTCCTGTGAGAAAATCCTTTCCTTCAAATCCCATATCATGTCTGCTACAAACTCTGGGCAAGGATCTAGCGACTCTGGCGAGAGAGCTACGCGCTTTGCCGCCGCGATTGTTAGCGGCAATTCATCCCCACCGTGCCGGCGCTGCAAGTCATTGAGGTAGAAGGCGGTGGGGAAGCGATGTCGATAGCCAGTGGTCCAAGGCGACGCAAAGCGAGGGCTGGTCGCGACAAGGCTGAGGTCAGCTTTGACATTGATATTGGTGGTGATAACCACGATAATGACAGGGTTGACGTCGAAGGTGACGACATCATCGGTACCAGAGAGGTAGGTGGCCAAGCGGGTGAAGCCGAAGCTAGCAAAGAGACAAGTGGCCAAGTGGGTAATGGTGAGGCCAGCAAAGAGGGGTCCCAGACCGAAGCTGGCACCTCGAAG
Organism: Petunia secreta; assembly: GCA_029990175.1. Lineage (NCBI taxonomy): Eukaryota > Viridiplantae > Streptophyta > Magnoliopsida > Solanales > Solanaceae > Petunia > Petunia secreta. The sequence continues at coordinate 65,606,950 of JARKIP010000035.1, forward strand.
AAATCTAGGAAGAAAATTCCTCTCGAGGTGGAGATAGACCCTCGGTTAGTCATCCCTTCGAACTTCAGTAATGATAAGGACCTCAAAGTCCAAATTCAGTCTGATGCCCAAAAGGGTAAGAAAAGAAACATACCAGTGCATGTCACCCCGAGTGTGATAACCGAGGACTTAATTGAGATTGTTCGGGCAGATTGCCGTTGGGGACCCGAGGTGGAAATAAGGGTTCCAGCCTCGGATGCGGCTGCTTCCACTCATGATCCAGGGTATTCTTCGGTTTTCACATACCCTTTTACCATAGGCTTTGGTTTGCCAGTTCACCCCATAATCTACACGTTTTGTCGATCTTATAATTTATGTTTGGCTCAATTGGGCCCCGGAGTTTGAAGGTTTGTGCAGGCCCTCAAGTATTTGAGCAGATTAGCTGAGCTACCCTTCACCTTCCAGCGTTTGATCTCCCTCTACTATCCATACTTTCACAAAGCCGGGGTGGTGGCTCTCTTACCCCATGGATCTTTGCCGTTTTGAGCAAGAGCGAAGACCACGGTGATCGAAGTTGGAATGATCGCTATGTGCTCGTCCCAACAAGCCTATTATCAGTTGACCCAAGTTTTTTCGAAGAATACAATGCCGAACATAAGTGTTCTTATCCTCATCCTGCCTTCGGTCATTGTGATTTACTCTTACTATTTTCATGTTTGTGACATGCAGCCAACAAGGTCCCGATCAACCAACCCACCGGGGGATTTACTCGAGTGGGTGACCAAGATAATGAAACAGAAGGATCGTCCTCTTTGGCAGTGGATGATCTTAGCATCTTTGAAGGAGAACCGATGGTCATGCAAGAGGCATAGTGAGTTATTCGCCGATGTTCAAAATTTCCTAGTGATCATTTCGAATTATTGCTTCTTGACGTTTTCTTTTTTCCCTTCCCATTTAGGTTTTTCCAACAAGGCTGTTAAGGATACCAAAGAGGAGAGGAGGAAACCAAAGAGAAGGGGGACAAAGAAGGAGAAGAGAAGAAAGGGAAGAAAAATAAGGAGAAGAAAGTTCTTGACGCCAACGAAGGCGTCAACCAGATGGCAAGTTTGGCGAGGCAACTCGTCGAAGAGAAAAAATCTAAGGGCTCGCCAGGCCAAGGGGACTTCGAAAGGTGACGGTATCTTTCTAGGTTGGTTTACATGTATTCAAACTTCTACTTCATCTCATATTCACGAGATTGCCCCTCTCCCTTCCCAGGCTCTAAGAGGAAAAGAGCTGAGTCGAAGAGGGCCACCAAGGTGAAAGGACCTCGGATCGAGGAAACTGCCACCCCTGCTTCCGAGGTGGTGATTGAGAAACGTCGAGGCCTTATTGATGAGCCCAGTGATGAGGAGGTGCTGATTGAGAAATGCCGAGGCCTTATTGATAAGCCCAGTGATGAAGATGTCTGTATAGATGCTCCCGAGGTAGCTCTAGAGCCAGTCTGCATAAGGAGACCGAGGTTATAAATGTAGAGGAGTCTGACCAAGAGGCCTCCAAGCGGAAAGGTAAAGCTAAAGCGAAAGAAGGCTTGATTAAAAGCATGGTCAAGGCTTCTAGAGGCTCAGCTAAGGCTTCGGACACTACACCTCGGGCTTTAGAAGTTGCTCCCAAGGCCAACCTATTGGATCCCACCAAAGAGGATATCGCTGCCATCGATGTTTTGCTCGGGTCCATTGAGACTCACGCCATTCGCAACCTCAGCCCTAAGAGCTTGATGGGCGTCTTAGCCGCCTCTGCTCTTCGTGTAAGTTTCCCGTTTTCTTGTTCGTGAAACTTATCCTTTCCTTGTCCCTGACGCTAATATTTTGATTTTATGTAGAGCTTAGTCCTCGCGTTTCAGGCTATTCATCTAGAACGCGACCGAGCGGAGTAAGTTGAAGCGGCGACTGCCGCTTGGGGAGAGCAAAAGAGGGGATTTTTGGACAGAATCGCCGAGCTGGAAACTCAATTTGCTGCTTTGAATGAAGACTTGGGGCGCGTCAATGAGGCTGCAGCTAAGGTCGAGGCTAACTTACACGGGGTTCTGGAGTTCGCTGAGGCAAGGGTTCAGGCCATGACGAATGAGTTCGTTAGTGAGCGTTCGAGGCTGAGCTTGGAAGCTGAACGGCTCGAAGCTGAACTCTTTCGCGCCATAGCCGAGGTGTTGGAGGCAGGAAAGAAACACCGTGGCAAGTTAGAAGAGTACAACACCAAGCTTATTGGGTTGCAAAGCCAGGTAGATCAAGTGCATGCTCTCCGGGAAAAAGTTTCAAAGCTTCAAGGAAGAGTTGCCTACCTCAATCAGTGGGCAGAAGTCAAAGCGACGAGGGCGAAGTTTGAAGAGGCCTGGGCTATTGTTAAGACTAGGCTTGACACGCTCGAGCAAGTCCATGCTGGGCAGATCGTGCTCGAAGAGGAAATAGGCAAGGCTTGGGACGCTGGTGCCGAAGCCCAAAGAATAGTAGATGATCTTCCCTCGAGTGAGGATTCAGATGATGGTGAATCCGAGGGCGATGAGGAGGGCGAGAGCGCCGAAGAGGATAATGAAGATGCCGAAGAGGGGAATCCTTGGGGGGGGGGGGGGATAGTTCCCAAACTTGGCTTGCTCGTTCATCCTCTGTATTTTTGTTTTTGTTTAGGCCTTCGGGCTTCTTGATGTACATAAAACTTTATAGCCTTCGGGATTTTCAATGACTTCGTATTTTATTGTTTAAGTGCTAGCTTTATTTTTTCCTTCTTGAAAACCTTTGAGCCGAACACTTAAAGTAATGTGCTTGCAAGACTTAATCTTATAAAAAATGGATGCGAACTTAGAACGACGTCTCGTTCTCGAGTCAATGTATTTGAAATATAACTTCGGTATGTAAAATCATAGAAACAAAGAAATATTGAATAAAGTTTATTTCATTGATGATATCGACGAGCCGTAATTGAATTTTTACATAAGTCCGAGTCTAAGTAGAACTTAGGCGTAAGAACAAATCGACAACATGCCACTATCGGGCGTAATTAAAAAGTACGAATCTGTTTCCTGGGTGTCAGTCCCCGGTTGCTGAATAGAAGACTTAAGTTGGGAGGCTCGGTGTCGACCTCGGTTGCAACCCACCTTTTACTCCCCCCAGTGTTCGGGTTTGAATCTTGATGAAGATTCGAGCACTGGAAGTCGTTTTATCCGCTTCCTGAAAAGGTCAAGCAAAATGAAACGAGGACTAAGTTAGTACATTTCGACCGAAGCCCTAGGAGCGTTTTTCAGCTCGAGGCTGTAGGTAAACTTTAAATGTTCAAGGAATGTTTACCTCGATTTTAAAAGTAGTACTGCTTCAAATTTGAGATGTTCCAATTCAAAGGTTCGGGTCTACCTTGTAGATCTTCGATTTGATAAGATCCCTTTCCAAGAATTGCTTTGACTCTGTAAGGTCCTTCCCAGTTTGCAATGACTTCTCCCCCGTTCTTTTCCTTTGTTGATTGATTCGAGGCCTTCACCACATAATCACCAACTTTAAAATCCTTAAGTTTCGCCTTCCTGTTGAGATATGCCTCGATTTGCCTTTTTTGTGCGACTAACCGAACCAAAGTCAATTCCCTTTTCCCCTCGAGCAAATCTAACTCAATTCGCATGGCTTGCTGATTGGTATCCTCGGTGGTGTGAGCATACCGAGGGCTTGGTTTTCCCATTTCCACGGGGATAAGTGAATCCATGCCATAGGTGAGGGAAAATGGGGTTTCACCGGTGTTGTTCTTCTCTGTTGTTCGCATAGCCCATAGCACACGTGGCAACTCTTCGGGCCAAGGACTTCTTTTCTCATCAAGCCTCTTCTTAAGACTTTCAATTATCACTCTGTTTGAAGATTCGGCTTGGCCATTGGCACTTGGATGGTCGGGGGTTGACGCTATTGTTTTTATTCCCCATTGTTTAAAAAAATCAATGATAGCCGCCCCCACGAACTGCTTACCATTGTCGCAAGTGATTTCCCTTGGGACGCCGAACATGTAGATGATATTTTTTTTTTGATAAAATCAATTACCTCCTTCTGTTTAACCTCGGAGAGAGCTCCTGCTTCCACCCATTTTGTGAAGTAATCAGTTAAAACAAGAATAAACCGAACACCACCTTTTCCATTCGGTAAGGGGCCAACAATATCCATCCCCCACTTCATGAAGGGCCATGGTGACACGACCGAATGTAGGGGTTCAGCTTGCTGATGAATCATTCGGGCATGGCATTGACACTTATCACATTGTTTCACGAAGGCCTTCGCATCTGCACTGATAGTTGGCCAATAGTACCCAGCTCGGAGTAATTTTCGCACCAAGGACTTCCCCCCCCCCCCCCAAGTGGTTGCCACATTCGCCTTTGTGTATTTCTGCCATCACATACCTAGCTTCGTCTGGACCCAAGCATTTGGCTATCAGGCCGCTGTATAATCTTCTATATAGATTCCCCCAATTATTGAGTACGAAGCTGCTTGAGTGCTTAACTTTTTTGCCTCTTTCTTATGTTGGGGGAGAGTCCCCGAGTCGAAGTAAGAGATAAACTTACTCCGCCAATCCCATTTGTGGTCCACTAAGTTGACTTCCAATTTCATTTATCTCATTTGCGCAGAAAACAACCGAACCACTGAATCAGTCCCCGAGTATGCCTCGTCAACTGCAGAACCCAAGTTCGCCAAGGCATCAGCTTCGGTATTCTCTTCCCAAGGTATTTTTTTAATTTTCCATTCTTGGAACTGAGCCAAGATTCTTTGTGCTCTGTTCAAGAATTGCTGTATTCTGGGCTCACGAGCCGTATATTCACTGAGCACCTAGTTTACCACCAGTTGTGAATCACACCTTAATTCAATTCTCTCTACCCCCATATCTTTGGCTAGCTCCAAGCCTGCTAAGGCTGCTTCGTATTCGACCTCGTTATTGGTAACCTTTTTAAACCGGACTGAGTGCCTTATTTTCTCCCCGGTGGGTGCTTTCAACACTATGCCTAATTCCGAACCCTTAGAATTGGTCGCCCCATCCGTATAAAGTACCCATAGTCCACGAATTCGAACCCTTCGACATCGAGTTCTCCTTTTTCAGCTTCGAGTAGGATCCCAACACTAAAATCAGCGACGAAGTCGGCCAAGACTTAGGATTTAATGGCCGTTCAGGGTTGATAGGTGATATCATACTCACTTAACTCTACGGCCCATTTAGATAACCTCTCTGACAACTCCGGTTTATGCAATATACTTCTTAAGGGGAAGGTGGTAACTGCTGCTATTGGATGACATTGAAAATAGGTCGTAGTTTCCGAGCAGTAACAATTAAAGCAAGTGCTAGTTTCTCCAAATGAGGATACCTGGTTTTAGCATCGAGGAGTGTTTTCTCTCATATAGTAGATAGGATGTCCCTTTCCATCTTCTTCTCGAACCAACACAGCACTAACTGACACCTCGGATACAGCCAAGTAAACTAGCGAAGTTTCACCATCTTTTGGCTTGGCGAGCAATGACGCGTTAGCAAGATAACGTTTCAACTCCCTTAGCACTTCTTTACACTCTGAGGTCCACTCGAAGTGATTATTCTTCCTTAAGACAGAGAAGAATTTGTGGCATTGCTATGAAGACCTTGAGATAAATCGACTAAAGGTAGCGACTCGGCCATTAAAGCACTGAAGTTCCTTTACCCTGGTTAGCTCCTTCGGGATTTCTTCTATGGCTTTGATCTTGTCTGGATTGGCTTCGAATCCCCGTTCGGAGACTATGAATCCCAAGAATTTTCCCGACCTTACACCGAAGGCACACTTCTCAGGATTCAATTTCATGTCATATTGCCTCAGAATAACGAAAGCTTCTCTCAAATGGTTCAGATGATCTTCCATTCGAATAGACTTGATTAACATATCATCTATGTAGACTTCCATAGATTTTCCAATGTACTCTTTGAACATGCGACATACTAGTCTTTGGTATATCGCTCCAGCATTCTTCAAACCGAAGGGCATCACCTTGTAGCAGAAGGTGCGTCGGTCAGTGATGAACGAGGTCTTTTCTCCGTCCTTCGGATCCATGAGGATTTTGTTGTACCCTAAATAAGCATCTAAGAAGGTTAACAGTTTGTGTCTAACCGTGGAGTCTATTAACCTGTCTATCTGTGGCAATGGATAGGAATCTTTGGGGCAAGCCTTGTTTAGATCAGTGTAATCTACGCACATCCTCTATTTTTCGTTCTTTTTGGGCACAACGATGACATTAGCCAGCCATTCTGGGTATTTCACCTCTCTTATGAAGCCATTCTCTTGCAGCTTCATAGTTTCGTCTTCGATTGCTTTCTTTTTTACCCCGATGTGTGGTCTCTTCTTTTGTTTCACTGGAGTGAATTGGGGATCCACATTCAACTTATGAGTCATGATCTCCGGATCGATACCGACCATGTGTGAATGGGACCAAGCAAAGCAATCGATGTTGGACTTAAAAACATCGACGATAGCTTTTTTCGACTCTGGGTCCAACTCCGAGCCGACAAACACTTTCCTCTTTGGAAAATCTTTCGATAACATGAAAGAATCCAGCTCTTCCATGGTGGAGTCCTCGGCTCTTTGCTTCCGAGGTTCTTGTATGCATACTGGGATCTTCTCTACTTCTCCTCGGGGGTCATCTTAGGAACTTGACCCTCCCTCTTCGTTTGACCCCCGTTACATTGGTTGCTATTTCTTTTGTCCAGTCGGGATGACTCCGCTCTTCAATGCAACCGAATAGCACTCTCTCGCTGCTCGTTGCTCTCCTTTTATTGACCGAACTCCCCATGGGGTAGGAAAATTGATCACTTGATGAAGAGTGGATGGAATAGCTTATATGGAATGAATCCATGGTCTACTGAGGATCACACTATACGCCATGTCTTCGGGTAGAACTTGGAACAGTGTTTCCTTGCAAACTCCTTCGTCGAACGTTTTGAGTGTGATTTCACCCAATGTCTTTTCAGTGGAGTTGTTGAAGCCAGTCAACAAAAATGCCTTAGGGATAACCTTTCCCTTCAACCACATCTTTTTAATGGCCCCATAGCTGATTTTATTGACAGAGCTACCGGGATCAATTAGGACTCGCTTGATATCCGAGTCATTTATTCTTAACATGATGACCAAAGCATCGTGATGAGGGAACATCATCCCATCATAATCGTCATCATCAAACACAATTTCTTTCCCCGAGCCTCTAACTCGAGTTCTTTTCTCCATGGTGATTGACAGCTTTTCGAACTTCTTAGCAGCTGCAAAATTCACCCTATTCACCTCTGACCCCCCGGTGATAACATTCACGACTCTCTTGGGGGTGGTGCCCGAGGGGGTTGTCCATCACCTCGGTTCTTTGTGTAGTTTTCCTTCCTCTTATCAGTGAGGAATTCAGCTAACACACCCTTCTTCAATAAGTGTGCCACCTCGAGGCGCAATGTTTTGCAGTCCTTGGTGCGGTGGCCATAGTCTGCATGGAACTCACAGTGTAGATATGATCCCTTTTATCAGCAGGAGTTCTCATGTCCTTTGGTATTCTCACCCCAGCTGTCCCCTTCACTATATTGACCAGCTCCGAGGTCGATATGCTGAAGCTGTAGTCGGAGATGCGACGTAGCTCTTTATTCTTTGAGACTAGAGCTGGGCTCGAGGAGTTCCTTTGGTTCGTATTGGGAAAAACCTTTCCACCGAGCCGTTGGCTCACATGCGAGTTTCCAAGTGAATTTCCCAGCCTTTGGCTAACAGGCTGCCTCGATGCGATATGAGGATTCACTTTGGTTCTTGTAGTGGTTACTTCGGCCATTATTTTTCCACTGGTCTTCCTCCAGCCTGATCTTGGTGTAGGCCTTATTGTGCAAATCATCCCATTTCAGGGTTTGATATTGTTGGAGTTCTTTTAGCAACTCAGCAGCAGCCTCAGAGTTGCGAACATTGATGCATTTCTCAAATGTCATCATGGCCAAAGTGTCATCCATGGGAGGTAACTCCATGCGTTCGTCATGAAAGCCCTCGAGGAAGTCCTTGAGTGGCTCACCGGGCCATTGTTGACTTCGAATATATCCTCCTTCCTTTGGAGGATTTTCTGCGCTCCGGCGTGAGCTTTAACGAAAGCGTTAACCAGCTCCTTAAAAGTGGAAATTTACCCCGATGGTAGACGCATGTACCAATGTAGTGCCCGCTTCTCTAGAGATTTGCCGAATTTTTTCAAGAACATCGACTCCTTCTCTCTCTCCGTTAAGTCGTTGCTCAGCATCATTGACATGTATTCGGTCACATGTTCTTTCTGGTCAGTGGTCCCATCATATTTTTTCAAAAAGAAGAGTTTGAAATTTTTTGGAGTTGGGGCTGGAGCGGCCTCGGGCTTGAATGGAAACTGCCTATATTGGTCAATATCAAGAGCATCTTGAGCCTTAGTCACCCCTGGGACGCTTTTGAGGCGTTTTTCCCCGTGCGCCTCGACGCGAGCCTCAACTCGGGCTTCGATCTCCTTCGTTAGTTTTTCAACGTCTACTGAAGAGGTAGTTTCTGTCACGGTGGGAATCGTCCCGAAGTGTGGCGTGGTGCTCGGTAAGGTACCCAAACCCCAGATGTGGCCCCATTTTGAGGTCCCCCTGTTATCGCGCCTGTAGGAACGAAGAGCAGGATGCCTCCATTTGGGACTCCATTCGGAGTTGAGCTGTTCCTTGCCTCTAACGAGGCACGAAATTCGGCATTAATATTGGCCTGCTCGGCTTGCTACTCTTGAAGAGCTTTCCGTGTGGCAACAACGTAAGCTTGGAAAGCTTCGGTTGTCATTGAAGATAAAGAGTTTGGATTCGATTGAACGCTAGTCTATTCATCGGGAGTTAACTGCGGATCAATAGGATTTCTGCTATTGTCAGCCATATCATCGAGTAAAAAATATGGATTCAAATGAAGAAGACGTTCAACTTTGGAACCAAGCGTTTATGCTCGTATCCCACAGACGGCGCTAATTTTTATGGGCCTAAACTGATTTAGGATCACAAATCGAATTTGGGTAGTGAATACAAGCAAATCTTAGTATCAAAGTCGAGACAATACGAATAATAAGCGAAAATATAAGAGAATGACGTGATTTCAATATATATCTGCGAGAAAAATTTTGCCAGAGTTTCTGTAAGTATTTCTGAATGAGTACAAAGTGAAAGCTAATGCTATTTATAGATACAAGGGGCCTTGTCCACGTTTTCTATGGCTGATCATGTGTCCACGTTCAACATATCCAGCAGTGGAGTTAGTGGGTTGCAGTAGTGGGCTGCTGAGCCGCTTGAACCGAGGTGTTCCACCGAAGCCCAAATGCATGACCTCGGTGGCGTGACCTTACTGCTCGGTCAAAGTGAGTACCCTCAGAGCACAGCTCGCGACTTCACCTTCGATGATATCGATGACCTCGGTGCTCGACTTCCGCGGTTCAATTATTTGCTTCGATCCTTTTGTTTCGGAACATTAGTTCGATTGTCCTCGATTCATCACACCGAAGTGCTATCCAAGCATGTCGATTTTTACCCAATACATATCAGTTAAATTATTGGAGCACCGAAAGTTGTACTGTATAATACTCCTATTATTAGGGAAATATAAATTATTGAAAAAATGTGAAATTACATGAAATAGTATTATCTAAAAAATGGAAATAAATAAGCAGATTAACTTACAAATTGACATGGAGGCTATATGGAGCCAGAATGCCAGATATAATTATATCTTTCAGAAAAGAAGATTGTGATATATAGTGATGGATTCGAGAATGCGTTGGAGCCTGGAGGCCCTGGACAGGGTCCATGTCCCTCGCACCTAAAAACTGTGTTTAAAATTCGTATCTTTAACTAAAGATTTGAGGAAATTTTCCAGTAATCCTTTGAGTTTTGTACTTCATCCCCTCAAGAATAGCTTATTTACTTTTTGAGTTCGCTACTCCTTAGAGTATTTTGATAATAATATGGTTGACTTTCACTTCATTAATTGAAAACCACCTGTTGTGCAATTATTTTTAGTACAAGATCCAACTAATTGGTTGTTGTCACATTCAACGTGTACTAGCTAACGCATATTCAACCTGCTCAAGCTCAATTTTATTTAACTTCTAAAGTAGCCACGCTGTAATTTTATTTAATTATTTTTTGTGCATCACAATTTTGCTGTGGAACATTTGGTGATTATGTTTCTTAAATCTTTTGTTTATAATTATCGAAGCTTTCTTGTGCCTCTTGTTCTATTTAATAATGTAACATATTGAAGTCTACAATTTTTATGATTGCTTAATGCTTTTGAAAGAAAAAGAGAGAAGATATTTAGGGTAACCCAAAGATATTAAAGAAGATAAATAATACTCATATACCGAACATATAGCATGTCTCGTTCATTTGCAATGAACCTTTTTTTTCTCTTGTCCTTCCATTTTCCCATAATTTTATCCTAAATAGCAGGTGATATCTAGTGTATTGATTAGCATAACTTGAACAAAGTTGTATTATCCTCAAAGAACAAGTTGTAAACACCTTGATATATTCAATCAGAGGAATCTTTTGAACAGTATTGGCATAATATTCGGCGCCCACCGTGCATATACAAACTCACTGATTAGTACGTGAAAAATTAAACATAACATGGCGTTCAACAGTTGTACTTGCTCTAAAGATTACGATCTTGAAGATGTATAGTACTACGTGGTCGCACGATTTTGAGATATATTTTCAACAGTGAGTTGTATCAAATAAATAAATATACGAACTACGAGGTCCCATGTCGGAAAACAAAACTACGCGAGGGCCACGCATGCATTTTTAATAATTCTCTGCATCATAAACTAATCAATTTAAATGATACATGTTAACTCTAGTAGAGTGAGATCCTCAAAGTATTTGAGAAAATGACAATATTTAAGGGGAATGGATAGTATTTGTGGGCTAAGTTTGACCTACAAGTAAAGGGATAAAATTACACAAAAGTGAAATTTGGGGACCATTAATTATAACAAAACATAAAAATATTTTGAGATTAGTTTCAAAACATATCGAAGAAACCCTAACATTGCAAAAGCCCCTCCCCCCCCCCCCCCCCCTCCCCTCTCTCTTGTTTATACATTGCATTTTACTTGTATCTACCTTCTTCCGGTAGGCGGCAGAGGTGATGGCAGACTAGCCGCATCGGCGGAAGGGGTAGCAGGATACGATGCTTAGGAACTCATACTCTAAAAGTTTAAATGGTTCACTTGGTCACTGATGGCTCACTTACACTTAAGGAGTATGTATCACTCCGCATTTAAATGCCCTTTAATATTTTTTTCTTAATATATCATTATATAAAATAATATTCAGCTTATATACACAATAAAAAAACTGACGAAGGAGGTTCACGGATAATTCTTGGGACGCTATAACTCCGCCCCTAAAAATGGTGAACCCATTTTCTTGAAATCCTAAATCCACCTTTAATAGAGATTTTAATTTTGTACATATGTATAATCAACCCATAAATATTACCGCACAAGGCCACAGGAGAATCATATTCAAAGGCATGAGGAGAAAGACCATATGAGGTTATAGTATATGTCAAATAGTTACTATTGCACATATTCTTTAAAAGGTATAGTAATTAGCCCATTTGAGGTTATAGCATAGGTCAAACAACTATTACTGCATGTTTATGCCTAAAACTTGGTCACTAGAAAAATAGTTAAATTTGTGAATCGAGCCACAGACAATAAAGCTATATTGAAGGAAGCAGAATCAAAATAAGAACTTATTGCTTGATTAGTGAAGAAAAAGTAGGATTCCAGTTGAATCTCAGCGTGGGAATTACAATGAGGAGAGTGAGGTATTTATACGCTAAACTTTACCCCAGTTCAAATTATAGTATAATACTTTTACATGAGGCCTTTGGCCCATCAAAAGATGCGGTTGCCCAAAATTTATCGTAATTAGAAATAGGGTTTACTAAAGGCGACTAAAGAATAATTATTTCTCTCATCGGTCCTGCATCCCTACGGCCTCTACCGCCATAGTTGAGGAAGCTGACGTGTCCCTCTGAGGTTTTCTACACCCGTACTTCCTTTTGGGTTAAATTAACTTGGGTCAGCGGGCCTTCCACGTTTGTTATCACATGGTGGCATAACTATTACCCATACAGGTAGCCCCCCCCCCCCCCCTCTTCTGGATGTTGATGTAGGTGCTCAGGAAGTTAAGTGAAGTGATGTTCTGGCGATTGTCCAGCTATTTTTTCGAGTGATTTTCCCTACTTTGACTGGCGACTAACGTTCTATTCCTTGAACATACACGCGTCCACGCTTGACTAGTTTCCCAATCTATTGTATATTTCCAAGCGTCGTCACTCTGCTTCGCCATTATTGCTCCAAATCTTTTCATATCTCTCATTATTATTACTTTTGACTGTTCTTATCTGCATCCTTCTCTTCTCTTTTCCTTTGCCTATATAAAGGGTCTTGCTTTTTCTTTCCTTTCATCATCTTCCTCCTAACTTTCATTCGGAGATAGCTTTTGATCCCTTGTAAAATGATTTTATTCTTCCTTTTTTTTTTCTGATAAAGATTTGGATTACCGTCCTCCTATCTTTGAACCTTGCTTTTTTTTTTTTTTTTTTTTTTTTCTTTCAGTGTTTTTCCGTTCAGAAGTTAGAAGGTGCGTGAGAGATCTGAAAAATTGAGAAGGGTTGGTTTTAGTCCTTTCTACGTATACTAGTTAAGGTATGCCGTGAAATGCACGGCCCAACAAAAAAATTTTCGTTTTTACTTAAGTGGTGTATTTTTTTACTTTTCATTTTTGAAAACAATGAAGCGCGAATAATCTAAATTCCAATGTTGCTTGAATAAATAAACAATTTCATATATCGTAGACAAGACTTTCTATAACAATAAAATGTATCAGTATGAATTATGTTCCAATTTCGAGAAACTTTGTTCTTGCTATAATATAATTTTGTAGAATCTAATTTATGAACTCATTGAGAGTATGTTTAGTAAAGCTTTTGGGAAGCCAAAAATGCTTATTTTTCTTTAAAAAATGCATATTTTGAAAGATTGATGTTTGACCAAGCTTTTAGAAAGAAAAAAATACTTTTAAGCGGTAGTAGAAGTTTTTTTGATGTGGAAAAAAGTTGAAAAGAGTAGTTTTACCTAAAAGCAGAAGTAGAAACTGTTTTTAATTCTATCATTCCAAAAGTATCTGTATAAAAAAAATACTTATATACCTAATCATCACTATTTATTTAACCTAATGATTATAATATATAAATAGTATATTTTTCTCTCTCTTAACCACACCTACATTAATATTGTTGGAAGTTTTGAATCAAATTGCATCTTTTTTTAATATGAATTTAGATTATTTAGTTATATATGCTCTATTTTAAAAAAAATTAGTTAAATAAAAATATTAAATATAGTATAAATATTTAAAATCATTCATCTAGTTAAAGAAGTATAAAGTTAATCGTTATATGTCCTTACTTGTACGAATTTATTTTCGGGCTACTTTATATATCGAGCTCTAAAAGCGCGTGTTCAATGTGAACTCGTGATATGTCTTATAAAATTGTTCACTTTTCTCTCTCATTCCGATGTTAGTTCGATTTAACTTAAGATGTCATAACATCTACACAATTTTTCTGTCAAATTGATACAATTAGAAGAGAGACTTTTTATTCAATCATCTTTTGATTTCAAAGAACTTCATTTTCCTTTATTGGACGTCCACAAAGAGAGCACTTCAAAACATTACTAAATAGGAAAAAATTGAGATTACCAATTTAAGTATTCATAAAATACTTAAATAATGTATTATTATGTGTAAAAATGCATTCGGTAAAATAGCCTAGTGGGTCCCTAGTTCTTTTATGTCAATCATGTGGAGTAATGCAAGTGTCCTGATATGATGACATCATATAGGAATTATATGTTACCGAGTAAAATAATTTAATAGTCAATTACTTTCATAGTTTAATTTATGTAATACTATTCTTTATTTTTTTATTACTCTAAAAATATTGATATTTCAGCTTTTATAAGATGAATTATAGTTTTATAATTTCTATGATTCTTATTTTAGATCATAAGTTTCATAAGTGCTGAATTTACCATTACATTATCTTGGGTTTGGTATGACTTTTGAAATTTTGATTTATCGATTATTGCTTTATAGATTAAAAGTATTATATTCTTTCTTAAACCCCATGTCTAGTTAAACAGTATATTAATTATGAGATTTTGTAATTTTAATTTATTGAGCATTTGAGTTGAAGTAAGTGGCGGATGCAGAGTTTTTGCCAAGGGGACTCAAAATATAATTGTTGTGCATGAGACTCAATCTAAGGACCTAAAATAATGTAATCCGTATAAAAATGAATTTTTATCTATATGTATCGTGTAATTTAGCGACAAATGAGTTTCAGTTGATACCCATTTGTTAGCTCTAGGTCCCCCTGATTGAAATTATATACAACGTAATATCAATGTAAGAAACTACATTCAGATCATTTGTTCTTGAACTCGTGTCTATTTAAATACTTGTACATTAACTATGACTTTTTGAAATTTCAATTTTTGAGCATTTGAGTTGTAGTTAATATATTGAACGTTAATGTAAGAAACTAAACTCAATCGTATTATTTATTATAATATGTAACATGTCTTATTTTCAAAGCAATAAATTTTAATTTTTTGTGGAGGCCTATTTAAGCTTTTTGATACTTGAAATGTGCAAGTTGAATTTTAATTTTTTTTGTTTATTTTATTTGAACACTTGCATTACTTGTTTGTAGTGGTTTTACCCTTTCTTTAAGGAATGTAGTATCATTTCAGATAAATATAATTCTTTTAGCACTTTCTTTTGCCACACATCTGTCCAAATTTTGGTACTTAGTCTATACCCTATGCCTCATAATTTAAGGCGTGACTACAACATCTTTCTTTCTCTAAAATTTGTGTTTTTTCAGCTACGCAATCATACTAAGAATAGTAGCTAGATGATTAATTTGCTAATAATACTCATTAATTAAATCAGTATATATATTTGGCATGAGTAAATTTTTAGTATTAACCGCTTTTAATATTTTATTACGAAAATCCGTTCATAATATCACCATTTTACATAATTAGCATCAGATTTCAAAAATATATAGTGATATTTTGGCTAAGATTTTAAATAAAAGTTTCCCATCTTTTGACGGCCTTGAACAAGGTTTCTGTCTCATTTGTATGTTGTTACAAAATTTGGAGTAAGTATTAACTTTGGTCAATATACCAAAATTAAATCGAGAGCTTGACCACGTAATACTTGTACACGTGGTATATCTGTGGGTTAATATATGTGTTGTGCAGCACATAGAAAGGAAAAAAAAGGAAGGGGGGCCCACATCCACTTTGAGTTTTACGGCCCAGCACATGAGTTAAAGTAGAATGGTGGGTTAAATAGAGATTTCATAGGGTCCGACTTTAAGACGTTGACAGTGCAACTTGTATGCAAGCCGAGTACATCATTGATAAGGACAAAACTTTGGAATTCTGCAAATCTCCTCTGGTCGGTAAGCATGTTGACGCCCAGGTGCTTATTTTCATTTATAACATAGTAGTAGATGTCGTGGTTGAAAGGGAGATAACCCTCTCCGAACTATGGTATGATTGAGATTTAATGTGGTGTCCAAAGCAGTTTTTGCGGTCAGATGCGCACCTATTACGACGGAATCACTAACTAACGCAGTAGTAGTTATGATGATTATCTCGTCATGTGGAGTGGACCCTTTTGGATGTCATTGCTTCGTTAAGCCTTTGTTTTCCTGAGCGCTCCGGTTCCCGGGGGGTCCTGTTGATGCAATAAGCCTTCTTTCCTTCTTCTTCTACCCTCACCTCTTTTTCTTTTGCTGGTGCTCAGAGTTTCTTTCTCATCGCCATCAGGTTATAGAGACTTCAATATCTATGCTTGTCTGCAACTTAGTCTTCATCCCCTTTTTCATCCATCATATGCCAATGGATATTATAATATTTATTCGGTGGCAGATTGCTCCACGTCGAGTGCGAATTTCTTCCACACGTAGACCATTCCGCTTCATCTGTCGCCTCTTCAAAATGTTCCACTCATGTCCCTTCAAATACTTCACGAAGGGATTATATAAAGCTTTTTATATCACGAAATCTCGTGTTTCATTGAGATTTTGTTGTTGATATGCGCCTACATGACCATGGGAGCACAACGAACATAAAAGGTGAGGGCGATGAGACGCATGGACTTTAATGCCTCGAGGGAACGAATGGTTCAGGCTAGACTCATAACTTTGACGTGCACTGCCGTGAACAGATGCTTGTCTTTTGACCTTGGATTAAGTTCCCGGGTTCAGTTGCCTGACTCTCATTTCTAGCTTTAGACAATCCTTGTAATAATCCCCGCTCCTGATTCCCCTTATAATTTGTAGCCTTCGGGCTTGGATTTAATGAAGTAACCGTCTCTTTATTAGATGTGTTTCTTCATTCGAGCTTTGTGTTTGCCTTAGCAAATTTTGTGATTATCCTTAAGTTATTTTACTAAATATTGTCGTAATAGGCGAGCGCTGAAAAATGTCATAGATTTCACGGAGAACATTTTTTTTCTTTGCTGAATTGATGATTTCAACATACGACGTGGCACAGGGGCTTAATTAGAGAAAATCTAATTTTATCGAATCTACGATAAAACTGACTATATGCAAATAGTAGTCTTATTCAAAATGGGGTTGCTAGGTCCGAAAAGCAACAATGAGTTAAACGAACTTTTTGCAAGAAAATAAGCTAAGGTACGCGATGTCCTAAGGCACTAGGTAACTCTGGCTTAGTCTGGGATGGGCCATCGATCCTCTACTCCTATCGCTTCCCAAAAATCGAGTACGTGATGGCACTTAAGAGCTTCTACCCTTCAGCGAACCAATTCATAAAAGCCTTCTCAGTTAAGTTTATTTTTAAGAAATCAAGGTTTTAAAATAAAATCTGACAAGAAAAAGCTAATCGGAATATTAACTGAAACCATTAATAATTTAATAAATCTAATAATTGAATAAAATAACAAAATAAATTATACCAACCTAAAGCCCAACAGCTAATCATGGAGCATCTATGAGTGTAAGATATATAACAATGGGTTCAAACCCAACTAAAATATCGTAAGGAAAGACTAGACACTACCATGAACTATGCGGCAACATCCATGTACAATGCTGGAAGATAATAACGATCGGGACCAAGAACTCCAAAAGTGTCTTAACTAATGAACCTGCACACAGAAACTATGAGCGAGTGAGTCACACTGACCCAGTAAGATCCTCGACGAGCCCTCCTATCCTTACCGATTTGGAAAACTGGTCTAATAATAATGTATAAATAAATCCATGCAATAGCCATAAGATAGGATCTAGCTTCTTCGCTACCGTTATAAAGACAATCAGAGATATATTGAGAGCCTAGCTTAACCAAAATATCAACCAAGGCATCTCAACTCAACTATAATAACAAACCAACTCGGTAGCATATGCCCTCACCATAAAAAGGCTAGACCAGTGGCTATATCTTCTCTGTAGCATAGGCCCTCACCACAACAGGCTAGACCAGTGGCTATATCAACTCAGTAGCATAGGCCCTCACCACAACAGGCTAGACAAGCAGCTATATCAACTCAGTAGCATAGACCCTCACCATAACAGTCTAGACCAGTGGCTATATCAACGCAACGACATAGGCCTTTAACACAAAAGAAATATAGCCCAAAATATAACCCTACGTAAAATGGATAATAATATCACTTAGGTAACGCATACTAAATATGCGTATTATGATACCATACACAGTATTAGTCGAAATATACTATATCATGATAAGACATCTCTACAAAATAACCTCTAAGTTTCACGAAGTCATAACAGTACTTTCATAAAATAATCACTGTCACAATATGGTTAAACTCACAATATTCATAATAGATTGTATACTATACTAACTGCAACTCATATTTTTTTATATTTCGAGTAATTCAAATTAGGCCTCGAGAGTGTATCATAATCGTTTCATAGATAATGCACTGTAACAGCCCTAAGATACTTCAACTAGAGAGCTCATATTCAATAGTGTTAAACGTTTAGATATAAAAAAATAGTTCTAACGAGACACATATTATGCTTATACAGAAAACTAAGCAAGTAGAAGTGCAAGTCTCTCTTACCTCGCATCCGGTGAAACATCAACGATCAAACTAAATCCAAAGTCCATAAAACGCCTCCAATCGCTCCAAACTATTCGAAATATAAATCTAGGCGTCAAAATACGCTAGGGGGCCAAAGACCGTGGCTTTCGGACAAAGTCAATGAAAGTCAACAAAAGTCAATCAACAGGTCAACTCCTTAGATTCCAAATCTTAGTCGAAATTCTGATGACTCATTATTCAACGAGTTCAAACATACAAAAAATTGAGTCAATCGGACTCTCATAACATCCTCAAATCCCTAAATTAAGGTCTCTTAAGTTCACATACAACACCACCAATCAACACTATTCATCATCTTCTTCTTCTCAAGAACACTACTAAATGCATAAACTAGGGTTTCATAATTCACACTTCCAGCCAAAACAACTTGAATGAAATACTATAAATCTCATCAAATACTCGTGAGAAATAAGTTTGAGTTGATGGAATTACCTTCTTGAAATATTTGCTTAAAAATTCAAAACTTGAGCTTGATACTATTTGGAAGCTTCAACCAATAATCTTGTAATTGGAAAGATGAATGATGTTATAATCCATGTTTTATGAGTAAAATAAACTCAAAACACCATATAAAACTCACCTCAATAAGTAGAAAAAGTCTCAAGTTTAATCTTGAACTTTAGAATGAAACCCCAACTCCAAATTTTTAATAAAAGATGCTGCCCGCTTTTCTATTTAGAGCAGCCCGGCTGCATCAGCAAGTTGTACCATAGGCTGTTCAGATTATACTTTACTGAATAGCATTTAGTAAAATACTCATAACGTTTTGTACATAACTCCGGTTGACAAATGGTTTGATTTCATGAAAACTAGATTCAAAGGGCTAAAACTTTCATCTTTTGACCTTTCCCAGAATATGTGTAGATTGAATGCTATTTTCATTTGAAATCAGATTATGTGTGCATTCACTCGAAACTTTAGCCGCTCATGAAGCTTCCAACTTGCATCGGCTCTAAGATTCCCCTGGGACTATGAATCACTTCCGAATGTTTCTACCAGCCACAAATAATCATGTAAAGCTAATGGATCATCAAATGGAGCTTTTTACTCAACATGATACAATAGTTTATTTTCCAGCCAAACAATGAATCTTATCGAATGTTCGATTCAAACAAAACAAAGCGACATCTAAATGACCTCAAATTTCACATACAAGTTATAATCACAATAGCGAAGCAACTAGAAGTTTTGACACGTCAAACATAGCTCTAAATCTTGAAGTTAGAGGGTCGGGTCATTACATTCTCCCCCGCTTAAACTCTTGTTCGTCCTCGAACAAGGCCAAATATTTTTTCACGATGCCATTTCGGACGCCAACACACTCCACATACTTAACCAAAGATCTAACGAAAATATAAGACCTCAAAGATACAACCACGCACAAAAAGTCCAACTTACTCTCTATTTTTCTAAAATTTTGCAGGAGTATCCTCTGGAAACAAGACTATAATCAAATCCAAAAGCAAACCTTAACGATAATCCAGGGATGAATACCTGGCCAAACCAAATATCAACAGTGTAGTATAAATAGTTCATATCCACTTAAGCATCACACGGCCATTTAAATATATATATATATGAAACTTCTAAATAAGCAAGAACTCATACTAACTGATACTATAAGCGTTAAAATTTCTTCATTAACCAATCCAACATGTCCGTTTTGGACTTCCATGCAATCTTTAGTCATGTAACCCCTTTCTGACACATTTACCAAGATAGACAAATTTTTTTTCCAGCTCAATTGCTTGGAGTAGCTATATAGGCTTATCATTTATTGAACTTTTGTCCATAAAATTACATAAACTTATGCAACTTGCGATAATACCAACATACAAATTTAGGTTAATACAAAGGAAAACAAATTACACTACAATAGTAGACACATATCTTCCCAATAAGAAGCCACTTATTTAAACTCCACGATCCCATATGGATCAAATATACCTTAGACCTGACTTTCTGAATTACGTTGCACTACATTTAGGTCCTAGCATCGAGGAAATACAATTCACAAATTCACATAGTACCTTAACTTTATTCATTGAAAGAATTATCCTTTGAGGTCTATAAACCCAATCAATTGGAGGACAATGCTGATATAGATGTAAGGGCTTAAATCATGCTATCCAGTACATAACTAGTATTTGAAACCATAAGTAATTCCATATGAAGGATTAAAATTATGCCAATGATATCCAAGATCAATTTCACACGGCCTCAATCAATTCCTTTAAATATTAGATAACCCTTATAATTGGCTACTAGTCTAAGGTTGGAATGCTGAACAAGATCCAACTCAAGAATGATGCATACACTGATAATGCTTAACCGAAATCTGAATCTCATCCTGAGATAGAAGAAATAATTTTTTTTGAGCAACCCAATAACCTCGTAAATGAACAACACGACTTCTCTGTTGAACTGACGATATGCACTGATAACAACCTTGCAAAAAAAAAATGCAAATGCCAAAAATTCTCCACGCTAATTTATGCTGCCACTATATATGAAATGAGCATATAAGATAATCTGAAGAGATTTATGTCAAATTTCTATTTTTGACAGATTCACTGTCAAATTGACAACTTTGAACCTTTCTCCCAAGCTATAATAGATGAAACAAAGACAAAACCAGTCTTAGGAGTCCTTTCTCACCTTTTTTTCTACCAAGCTAGATAGAAATCTAGCGTATGACAAATGGATGTTGAAACTTGTGGAGCACTACAATTAGGTGCCTTACCAAACTTCACATCTTTCAAATCTTATCTCTCAGAACACGAAGATGATTATAACCTCAAGACACATAATCCACATTAAATCTCGAGTAACCACTTCTCCACTTAGGATTTACACCCGAAGGCTAAAAAGAAGCAAGAACCCTCGCATCGATCTTTCTCAACCCAAAGTTCATACTGGGCAATTAAGATCTATCTGTCTGAATAAATAACCAGGACCTACTATTCCAAGATAACAACCTAGGTCTACCAATCTAAACAATCATTACTTCACGTTACATTCTCCTAATGTCCGAAAGAGGTTATGCTAGCCTAACGTGAAACTTAAGTCAACCCAGCACCGGTTTGGAGGTACAATCTCTACTCCCACACTAATTAACCTTGGGTCACCTTGATATAGCGAACCTCATATCGTTCGTAAGAAGTACATGTAACCTTAATCAAACCAACAACCACAATTTCACATCAAGTCGAAGACTCTCACTTTGAGTAAAGATTAAGGTCAATGATCCCTTAGAATACTCATAATCAACTCATACACGTAGTTAACTTAATCATTCAATGATAAACACAGACATCAATAGATTCGCGAAAAGATCAAAACTTACCATTCACAAATCCAATTAAGCCACTAAGGCACAAGAAAACTCAGCAACCACATCCAAGATTACATAGTAATTATAACCATCATAGAGATCTAACTCGTACGTATCTCCCTTTCCAGATTTCAAACGACGCCTATTTATATATATCAGTTTGCACCTTGAAAGAGTAGCACATACTCTACAGTTGATCCATCAATGTCGAAACCAAATATCACGATTTATTAGGCATAAGTATAGAACCTTGTTTGCATCTTTTTATAGGAAAATTTGCACCTCGAAGGCAGAATAGTAGATTGACGACCTAATATTTGGACATTTCATTAGTTTAAATAAGTTTCATATTTAAGTGGGTTCATCTATGTATTTATAATTAATTATCTGGTGAAATTATTATTATATGAATATAGAGCTATGTCATTAAAACATTAGCTATACACGTGTATGGTATAAGGTTAGTCACCTATTAAGTGGCTAACATATCAACTTTAGCATGGATAAGTTGCTAAATGACAAAAAAAAGATTTATGTGGCGTCACTTTTTGCATCAGAGTTAATGGTAGTAAATTGGACTAACACCCACCTTTTTGGAGATAAAAACGTCACTGACCTAGGAATATTTAGATAATTCCAAATCTTATTTTGATTCCTTCATAAAGATCTGACGGCTTCATCTACAAGTCTAACCACATTCACCATTTGAATTGTTGACACTTTATTGTTGTAAAGGAATTCACTGGTTGCTAAAGTATTCAACGAAAATAAGAAAAATATATTTGAGGAAACTCCTATTTTCGGGACACAACAAAGTGTAAGAGATCGATTTTGGTGTGACTGGAGATCAACTTCGTAAACTTCTTCAAATTGTTTGGTCGTACTACTACGTCGGATACGAGGTAAGGGAGACTTGACTTCTATTTAATTAGTTTTCATTAAAGAGCCTAAAATAAATCTTGGTAGAACTATTTTGACGATTTCTAATGATTTAATAATATTGAATATGAGAGTACTTATTAAATTAATACGGAGTTGTTGAGGTGGTTTCTCTATAAATCAATTGATATGCTCATTTCTAATTTTAACTTGGGATAATGAATATAGTTGATATTAATTTAAACTTGAATGACTTAAAAGTAGCTTGGTTATGGCGTTTTACTTGGCTTTTGCACTTGAAGTAGTACTATTGATGTTATTGATTGAGTTACTCTATACTTTGCAATTGAAATCGTCTAAATGAGGTTAGGGGCCTACATCTTGGAACCGCTACGGGTCAATGTCATGAGAGGATTACGAGCCCATGTATTTGGTTAGTGTCGGGCTAGTGTTGATCTATTTAGATACGATCTTACATTAGGAGTTGGTCGCGAACACATATTATAGTTTGTGTTGACTTTATGATTACCATAGCTTCTTTTACTTGACTTGCAAATCTCGTGGACATATACGGATACGTACTACTTGCTTACCTAATTCTACACTTAGTGTATTATAGTATTATATAAGCAGGAGTTGTTATACTGTAGTTGATCGTGATTGGGGGCACACTTGACAGGGGTGTGGTGTGGCCTATAATGTGATTATTCTTATTTGTGAAAGAGGCAGACTTGACAGGGGTGTGGTGTGGCCTATGATGTGATTAGAAGTACACTTGACAGGGGGTGTGGTGTGGCCTAGTATGTGATCTAGTTGATGCGCTGAGATAATAGCCACTGGTCTAGCCTTTAATGGTGAGGGCCTATGCTAGTGAAATGATATAGCCATTGGTCTAGCCTATTATGCCGAGGGCCTATGCTGTTAAAATGATATAGCCATTGGTTTAGCATGTTATGGTGAGGGCCTATGCTACTGAGCTGATATAGCCACTGGTTTAGCCTTTTATGGTGAGGGACTATGCTGATTAGTTAGTTTGTTGTTATGGATGAGGTAGCCTGCCTTGGTTTATAGTGTGGTTGAGCTGGGCTTCCATTTGGTTTATGACTCACTTTGTAACCATATTGAAGAAACTTTATCTAGTAATATTCCTTCTATTGTGCTTATCTATATACTATACATTGGACTAATTTTCAAAAATTGTAACTGTAGAAGGACTCGTCGATGATGTTACTGAGTCTAGTGAGACTCACTCCCTTATAGTTTTTATGTGCAGGTTGGTTAGTTGAGATAACATGCATTCTTGGACCTATTAATCGTTATCTTCCAGCATTATACGGGATATTGCCGCACATTTCATGGTAGTGCCCAATATTTCATTGATATTTCTATTTTGGGTTTGAACCCAATATTATATAATTATACTCCTAGATGCTCTATGATTAACTGTTGGGTTTAGGGCGGGGGTAAATTGTTTGAGTCTTTGTATTCAAATTAATGGAGATTTATGTTAGCATCAATTATTTATTTAATCTTCCGATTTTCCTACCTTGTTTGGTTTCATATTGAAACCTTGATTTTTTCATTAATGAGAATGTATTGATGATTTGGTTCGCTTAAGGGTAGAAGCTTTTAAGTGCCATCACAGACTTTATTTTTGGGTCGTGACAAATTGGTATCAGAGCTATAGGTTATAATACGAGTCTTTAGCAGTCATGTAGCAATGTCTTAATAGAGTCTTGTTTATGGTATGTAGCGCGCCATACTTATAAACGGGAGGCTATAGAGATATTCAGGAAGTTTTTCCTTCTTTTATTCGATGCTCGTGCATGTCATTTGAATTGGTTGATATACTTGTTTCATGTCATGCCTCAAAGAAGACGCATTTTCATAATCGAGTATTCGGTTAATTCCACTCAATTTTTCATTCAGTTTTTCTTAAAATAATCTTCTCTTTTTTTAATCTAGTCTATAATTGGTATCCCTAGTTGAGAGAGGAATTGATGATTCTATCTAAAATTGTATTAAATTTGGGTTGAGACCTAGCGCATTGTCGCATTACCATGATGATTTATATTATACGTGTATTCTTAGCGTGTTATGGTTTTGAATCAGTCTTAAGACAGTGATAAGTATGTGAGACGACCATCTACGGGCTTTGCTCGTTTATAGGTGACGCGCATAAGACGTCAGTCAGGGGCTAGGCGCAACTTGATGTGTCATCATCATATGTTATAGCGAGCATTTCTTATTTGCATTGGGTTATTTGAATATTAACCATATATTTTTATATTTATATCGTAGTGGATTTATATAGAATCAAAAAATTAGAATGGGTACTTCTTTTTGAGCATGTAATATGAGATGTCCCGGTAATTCCCTATAATAATAATTTGTTGCAAAATGTGAATAATACCTAGTATTATATGATTTTTTGTGTCAATTGTCAGTAAGGAAGGGGAGAAATTTGAGTTCTTAAGTTGTTAATCCTTGTGTATGACCCAAAGAGGGGAGTATATCATGAATCGTAGAGTTATGGAGATGGTAAATCACCGTGAGAGGGAATCATTTAGGTTGATAATATCCTACCTTTCATATTGGATTTTGTTGTTCAATAGAGTATAGATGTTTAATGTTATGTTAGCAATGTTTGATGCTCGTACCGAGATTGTGACGAGAAAGGTTGATGATAAGTCACTGTTGTGAATGACAACTATTTTTAAAGGGTACTTCAATGTTTCTCGTCTTTAAAGAAGGTTCAGAAAAATGATTCTAAATATTTATTGGAATTTCTAACCTGTTGTGTCTTAAGCTATTTTGATACACAATACTACCCCTAATAATATTTAATACTTGTGGTCAAAAGTGACTCATGATGCGTTCAAGTGTTTATCTTAAAAGACAGTTTGAGTTTTCGTGAAAAGTCCATGCTAGAGGACTTATATAAAATAGGTATATGTCGTGGTGGATGAGTTAGAGAGAACCAATGCGACAATTTTTAATTTGCTTGATTAGGTTTCTTAAGATTTAGTGTTCCACCTTCGAGGTGTATTTATCCTACAAAAAGATGGAAATAAAGTTATGTGTTGATGCCTAATACATTGTGATTGTTGAATCGACTCAAGTAATTTAAAAAAAAAGTTGTAACTGTTGCCTTTTATAAATGTACTCTGGATCAGCTTTAGAGTATGTGTTATTCTTTTAGGAATTTAACTACTATTTAATATTGTGTCGATTGAAATCAAGAAAGGGAGGTTAGTCCGAGATAGACATTTGTGATGATTATAATTTCTATATGATCTTGGATGTGATTTTCAGATTTTCTTATGTCTTAATGGCTTAATCTGGTTTGCAAATGGTAAACTTTGGTCTTATCATGAATCTATTAATGTTTGTCTGTAGCATTAATAATTTCATTCAATTTCGTGGTTGAGTTTATCGTGTTATTCTAAGGGGATGTTGACTCTAATCTTTAATTAAAGTAAAAGTGATTGTCTTGATTGAATGTTTTATAAAGGCATGTGTTGGCTAATGATGGAGTTTGTACATCCTACTCAGGCAGTTGTGACATGGTACACAATTATTGTAGCCTAGTGGGCTAGAGTGAATCAAAAAGAGTTTCATTCTAGTATTGGGATATTTAAAAGGATAACCTGTGGTACTTGAGATTTCTTTTTAGCTTCGGCTTCGGCCTTCTACCATATCAATATGGTATGTTATAGTCCATCAGTGCTTCTAGTAATTTGCTTTTGTAGTGCTTCAATGTTAAATGTCAAAATGATACTCTATGTGTCGAGACAATCGAGGTTTTCAAAAATGGAATAATTATGTTGTGTTTTTTATCCTAAGTAGCCGTTCGATTTAATGAAGAGCAATGTGAAGATTTTTTTTAGTATTTGTCACCTTCAACTGCAGCTCTTAAGTGGGAGAATGCCTACCCTCGAGAGGGATGCAAGTTATGACTTTCAGATTAATAAATGTTTTTGTATTTCTGTGCTTGGTATTCTGGAAACACGAAGCTTAGTACAACTAAAAGATGATACTTAAATAAGATTCGATGTTCCTAGTAGTATTTAGAACTGTTTGGGAAGTTGCCATAGTAGAATGTATGTGAAAAGGACTCCCTAAGGCATTTATGTTATTGTCTAATCTGTCATTAGCATAGTGTAAGTTTTATATCGATTCAGATCATCGATACAACTGATCATTTGGCGCTCGAGTTTTCCAATAGTAAAAAGTTATCCAGTAATTTGATACAAATTTTTGTTCTCTTATCTCAAGTTTAGATTTAGTTTTGGTTCAGCTTTGTTAACTTCAGCAGTGTGCCTGACATCCTTGAATTCGATTTTGCGTAGCGTTACAACATTTGACAAGCAGTTAGTAAAACTTTTGAGAGATTCCTAAGACCGTATGGATGCTAATATCGTAATTCATTGATATAATTATAAGTCTTATACATGAATTGTTCGAGGTTTAAAACTTGTTACAGTGATGATGTCAGTTCAAATAGCTTACTCATGAATGAGTTTGTTTCTATAAATTGGCTTTAACTAGTAGAATGAGATTAAGGGTGTTGATTTCTTATCATTTTCATTTCTGCTACTGTTATTCCTTTGGCCCTTTACTTTTATAAGCTAGTGAGTCTTAATTTGCATAGCTCTTTAATTTTTCAATATATAAGTAAATGGTTCTCTTGGAGTGTCTTTGATTGATGAGTTGTCATTTTAAAGAAAATTACTGATACTCTGTTCTATTAACTTGTAGTCTTGCATCTGCATAATGTCTATTCGTATAGGGGATTATATTTATATATTCATTAGGAATAGTCACTCTTTTATCTAAGAAAAAAAAAAGAAAAAGCAAAATCAAATTTTGTTCGTTTGAGGTCTTTTATGTTTATTTCAGCTAAGGTGTCATTTTAAAGAAAAAGAAAAAGTTATTGTTTATTTCTAGTCTTTACTTTACTTTTGGAACATGACTTGACTAAACATAGGATTTTACCAATGAAGTGTTGAGAAGGAAGCTCTTCACAGTAATGAGTAGAGGTGCAAATTTTTAGAGTTGTGCAAATACAAAGTTTTTCGATGTTTACTTTAGCAAAAAAGAAAATTCATGATAAAGATTTCATTAGATAGCTTTTCAGATATGTTTATCCGCACATTTCAAGCGACACCTCCACTTTAATTTACTTTTTTTTCTGAGGCATGATTGAGTAATTTGATGTGCCTATCATTGTTCATTTCCGTTTGTATGCATATTAAGCCAAAAATTGACATTGATGGTATTGTTACTTGTATTTTTATGTACTGTGGTGCATCTACTTCATCGTATATTTGATTTGTTTTGTATGAATCCTATATGATTGATATAGGTAAGTCTAGAATTTTAATAGTCCAGTTAGTTGCAAAGGATCTCTGCCATGAAACTTCTGTTAAATTTTGGGTTTTTGTAATGTATGTTGAAGATGTTTGAGTTGTGGCCAACTATGTTAGAGTAAGTTTTCACCGTAGTTACCATAGTAGCTGAGCTACAACCTTGTTCGAGGACGAACAAAAATTTAAGAAGGGGAGAATGTAACGACCTAATATTTGGACATTTCATTGGTTTAAATAAGTTTTATATTTAAGTGGATTCATCTATGTAGTTATAATTAATTATTTTGTGAAACTATTATTATGTGAATATAGAGCTATGTCATTAAGACATAAGTTATACACGTGTAAGGTATAAGATTAGTCACCTATTAAGAGGCTAGCATATCAACTTTAGCATGGATAAGTGGCTAAATGACAAAAAAAGGTTTATGTGGCGTCACATTTTGCATCAGATTTAAGGGGAATTTACTCTCTATGCCCACAAAAATAAATTATTTACGTGTTTGTGCCAAAAATAAATTAGTTTACATGGAATACCCATGCACCTCATTTTATTTACAGAAATGCCCATCTGGCATGTTTTATTTACACTATGTGCCTACCCGCCCAATTTTAACTGTATACGATTTGCATTATATTGTATACCTTTTTAGTATACCAAATTAAGTATACTTCTTTTATGGATTTGAGAGTATAGTGTAACAAGTATACCGTGGGAATATACTGTATACTAGATAGGTATATAGAAGGATTTGAGAGTATAGTGTAACAAGTATACCATGAGAGTATACTGTATATTAGATAGGTATATAGAAGGATGGGTATATAGTGTAAATAAGTTTGTGGGTAAAAATGTAATGGTTATGGAGATGTAAATAAGTAGGATTTCATGGGCATTTTTGTAAATCCCCCCAGATTTAATGGCAGTAAATTGGACTAACGCCCACCTTTTTGGAGATAAAAATGTCACTGACCTAGGAATATCTTGATAATTCCAAATCTTATTTTGATTCCTTCACAAAGATGTGACAGCTTCATCTACAAGTCTAACCACATTCACCATTTGAATTGTTGACATTTTATTGTTGTAAAGGAATTCACTGTTTGCTAAAGTATTCAACGAAAATAAGAAAAATATATTTGAGGAAACTCCTATTTTCGGGACACAACAAAGTGTAAGAGATCGATTTTGGTGTGACTGGAGATCAACTTCGTAAACTTCTTCAAATTGTTTGGTCGTACTACTTCGTCGGATACGAGGTAAGGGAGACTTGACTTCTATTTAATTAGTTTTCATTAAAGAGCCTAAAATAAATCTTGGTAGAACTATTTTGACGATTTCTAATGATTTAATAATATTGAATATGAGAGTACTAATTAAATTAATATATAGTTGTTGAGGTGGTTTCCTTATAAATCAATTGATATACTCATTTCTAATTTTAACTTGAGATAATGAATATATTTGATATTAATTTAAACTTGAATGACTTAAAAGTAGCTTGGTTATGGCGCTTTACCTGGCTTTTGCAAGTAGTACTATTGATGTTATTGATTGAGTTACTCTATACTTTTCACACGACCCGGAATCTGGTTAGGCCGTGCGAGTACCCGACATCCACCCCTAGACCTGTGTGGTTAATTGACAATTAAATTGGGATAACTACCGAAAATTTTTAAAAAATAAAAACTGCTATCCCGTGGAAGACGTGGGAGTTGCATGCGAAGTTGGATAATCCACCATCTTATATCTTGAGGAGAGGATGGGATAATTGTGGCAGTAGTTGAAATGGGAAGTTTTCAAAAGGGTTAAATATGTCAAGCGAGAGTGGATAAAATTTGAATTAAAATCTGTAAAATATTTTACAAAATTAACTGCTGTAAAGTTTTCTCTCCACTAATCTGTAGGAAGTTACTTCTCTTTATTGCTGAAAATCTATTATCTATTATCTATCTATATATATATATATATATATATATATATATATATATATATATATATATATATATATATATATATATATATATATATATATATATATATATATATATATATATATTAAAAGGCATGTAGCAGCCACTAAAAATTAGTCAAGTGGCATATCAAGAAAAAAGCCATATATAATATTTTAGGACAAAATAGTTATTTAGTTAGAATATAACTATTTTTTAAACCATTTTTTATTGTTAGTTTTTCAAATTTAAAATGTTAGTTACTTTTCAAATTAAAAATAAAAAATGAAAAAAATGATAAATACTAACAGATTACAAAAGCAAAAGGTTACAGTGCGGTTAAGTTGGCAATTTAATTGAAACTGCCAATTTAAATTGAATTAAAAATAAAATTAAGATAACTACCGTGTGGTTAATTGTCAATTAAATTGGGATAACTATAAAAAAATTTTAAAAAATAAAAATTGCTATCCCGTGGAAGACGTGAGAGTTGCATGCGAAGTTGGATAATCCACCATCTTATATCTTGAGGAGAGGATGAGATCATTGTGGCAGTAGTTGAAATGGAAAGTTTTCAAAAGGGTTAAATATGTCAAGCGAGAGTGGATCAAAGATGTTAAAAAAACTTGGATTCAGAAATATATTTTTTTACAAAATAGAGGTTTCTTGAACAGTAGTATCCTGTTTCAATTTGTTCTTTCCCTTAATTCAATGAGTTTATAAATTCTACTCCATTGTTTAGGAAGAAACATTTAAAAAGGATGAAATGTCTTTCAGCATTGCACAGTCATTCGTTTCTCCTAGGTACATGATTTTGTTCCCATTTTTCTTTCTTTTTTTATTTTTACTGTTTCCCAATTACTATATTTTTTGGGAATATATTCTGATTTTTTGAAATGTACAAATCACCTTCTTTGTTTTACTCTTTTTTTTTTTTTTTTTAAACTTGAAGTATACACATTGATATCTTGGAAGATGTTTTGGATGAAAGATCATAGTATGATCATATTACATTCTTTCCGTCAAATTTTCAAAATCAAAGTTTATACTCATATTTGTTGTGTTTTTATATGTATATGATTTAACTATCTAAATCTAACTAGCTTGCAACAGTTTCTAAGTCGATGTGTTCTTAATTTCAGGATGCAAAAGTGGTTGGAAAAGTATCTTTGAATACAAATCATGATTAGAAATCTCAAGCAAAGCCTTTGGGTAATGGATGGAATTAATTGGATAACTGCGGTTGATGGAATTAAATTGGTAGAAGCTTAGGTCTATTAGAGATCTTTGTTAATGATTGCACAAATGCAGAAAACCCATTTTCGATAGTCGATAGAAATGGTTTTGCAAGACGAAAATGTATGTATATTCCATTTTAAATTACTAAGAGATGCGATTGTAGTTTCTCTATATGAAGTTTTTCGTTACGTCTTCTTTGCTAAATAAAGTTTTCTACGTGAAAGTTACATCTTGAGGCTTTAAAATTGTTCTAAATTGTGCACACCAGAGAATTGAACTGGTATATTGGGCATTGTTTACCTATGGGATATCTTCAGTCGATGGGATTAAGTTGGATAGCATCCTTAACTCTATTAGCGATCTTCTTTATTGATAGAAGACTATACTATTTGTTGTTGTTATTGTTTAATTTCTTGACATTTAGGTACAGTGCAGAACTGAAAGTTCAGTACTACCTTTAAAATAATGGTAATGTGCCAGCACACTCGGTTTAAAAGTATTTGAAGTAAGAGCATGCTAACATTCATATTATCGAGAATTTCTAATTGGGAATAATCCATTCAGAAGTAGTATAGTTTTAAAAGTTGGCCATTCATGCATAAATTTCAAGGGCGGCTAGAGGATGAGTCTAGCTTTATTAGGTTGTTGCTTTGGCTGTGTTATCTAATCTTAATTGTTAATGTGGTTTTCATCACACTACTCATCCTTATTTTTTGTTATCAGACTTCTGCCGCTGTTGATTTTACCTATCCATTAAAGGAAATTTTATGTTTAAAGATTAGGTAAAGAGCATCTACATCATCAAATATGACAAACTTTTTAAGGTTGTGAAGCTTTGCGATGATGAAGATCTGATTAAGAAGTTTGATCATCCACCCCGTGAACATACATTTGGTGTAAGTTCTAATTCCCACCACATTCATAATTTTTATTCCCTTTCTGATGATATTCTTATTATGCAGCTTTATGATGTTAATATATAGATAATGAAAAAGTCGTTAAAAGATTTAACTGCACGTTGGAGCTCACCGATGGTCTCATTGCTTATTGTGATGACACTTTGTGCTTGCACTGAATCCTTTTTCCTCCCTACTTTCATCTGGATTTGGAAGAACACTCTGACCCAAAATAAATTACACCAACCAAGACCAGTATAAAATAATTTTCTAACCATGTAGAAGAGAATATTTTTTATTACTATTGATCGATGTTTCAATAGTAGATTCAACAACCAAGCAACAGTTAAAAATCACTCACTCAAATAGTAAGCTAATTGTTTAGAACAACACAACTATTTTTGCTATATTTAATGGAGTTTTACCATTGATGTTGCTGATGTTTATGTTTATATACTTCTTTTGTCATTCATATTTCTTTATGAAAATAATATCTTGGTTTAATAGGATACATACATAACGAATGAGTTCCGGATTGAGAAAAACAATCCACGGTGAGTTCACCTCAAAAGTTATAAAGAGAAACCTTATGGCTGATTTTTAAAATATTTATAATGATGCATTTCCTATTTAAATTTCTTTCTTGAAGTTTCCTTTCTAGCTGCAAAAATACATGCGGTCCTCGCTCTGTAGTGTATACACAGCGTTTAAAGGCTTTATAGAAATCGACTGTGGTGAAGTCTCAAGGTACAGACGTTTAGAGTAGTTCTACTATTCTTTATTGTTATAAATCCTTTCATTTGTCGGATGCTATAAAGAACAATAGAACAACTCTAAATGTATGTACAATCTTCCAAGAGGAATGACATGAGGGTGCTACCTATTAACCAAAATTACCTCCATAGAATCCCTCCAAAAACACCACCATTGCACAATAGACATCATAGAACCAGAAGCCCAAAAAAAAAAAAAAAAAAGGGATAGCAGATGAGGGTCTTTGTTTTTTGTTCTTCAGGTCATGATGAGCTCTGTTCGTTCTGATCAGTTTGTTCCAAAAATTCTTCTAAGATCATCATTGTGATAATTTGGTTAAGTTGGCTAATGAGTCTATATTTGTATGATAGTTGGAATGTGATGGTTACCAACTTATGAAGCACAACAATGGATTTCTTTTTCAAAAGGAGCAGAGCCTAGAAATCCATCCGCCACACAGACAAAAAATGGACATCGTTGCAAGAAGCAGCAGCCGAAGTGGTTGGCTTTTTGAAGGACTTTGCAAAGTACTCTAATTCCCAAGTTGAGATCCTAACAGATGAAACAAGTACAAGCAACGGCTGTAACACTGTCTACGTCGCTTTTTATAGCTGGCACTTTTCATGGCAAATTGCTGTGGATTATGGAGTTCATGAGCACTGGGAGCATAGCAATATTTGGAAGTGTTATGAGGATATCTCAATTTTGGGACATCGACCATCTGAGTAAATTTGCAATACTGAATGCTCATTTGAGTGGAGGACCAACATTTAAACTATTTTTCATAGTAATTAAGTATTTCCTTACTGTGCCAGCCTGATTATTTTTTAAGATCCACTTTGCTTTGAAAACAGTTGTCATTTTCTTGGTAACAACGAATATCCTTTGCATGGTTCAAAAGAAAAAAAAGACCAAAAAAGAAAAAACACAACAATGAACCATGACATGAACATTACATCTTACATTTTGTGATAAAACAGGGTCATAAAACAGGGTCATAAGGCAAACCACAGCCACTAGTGTCATAGTTTTGTAAATTGTCCTCTTGGATTTGTTTTTTCTTAGTTTGCTCTTTTAAATTTTAAACCTTATTAAATCCTTGAGCTTTTACCTTCTATCTTATTAGTTGAGGCTTACGAACAGTTGCATTTTAAGAATGAAATAATAAAAATAATTTATAAGTATTACTTTGGTACATAAAATGTTTTGTTTCTTCTTATATTCTCCGCGCATCGCGCGGGTACTATACTACTAAATAATAACAAGACTTAGAGAAAGTACAAACATAATGATACCTGTAAGCTGTAAAAAAAGAAATTACAGCTGACTACCCACATACTAGGTTTAGGGCTATCCAGACTAGATATCTAAGAGTAAAAAAGAAGACAGATACCTCCTGAAGGGAGCAAAATGCAGCTGAAATAATAAACAATAAACTGGTGGCCATCCGGAATAAAAGCTTGCTCACCCTGACAGCTGAAGTCGTCTTCGCTCCTGAGCAACGTGGCGAACTAAATCCTGGAGCGAACCTGCCGAAATGAAATAAATAGACAAGAACAAACAACAAACAAGGGTGAGTCAAAAGGACTCAATAAGTGGGGCAGACTAGCCACCTCAAAGAATAGGATAGCTAGCCAGGGAGAAGAAACAGATAAACAAAATTCTTCTTATTTAAATTATAAAAAGGCAGAGCCAGATGATAACTAGAAACACGTATGGAATGACAAACTCATCAACAATCAGAAATACATCCTGTTGCAGCGTGCAACCCGATCCATATATTCATCATGTTGCGGCGTGCAACCCGATTCATATATTCACACTGTCGCGGCGTGCAACCCGATCCATATATTTATACCGTTGCGATGTGCAACTCGATCCTCGCAACCCAGAATACGAGCCAGAAATAAATATAGGCAAATAAGCAATGTACGAAGAAGCAGAACAGTAGTTATGTACCACAAGTCTACACAATGGTGTGAAATGAAATAAAATGAGATGAAATGAAATATGATGCAAAGGGTCACATGTGCCCAATAAATGGAGCGGAATCCTCTTGCTCCGAGGGCAGAATCCTCCTACCCTCAATATGATGCAATGGAGCGGGATCCTCCTGCTCCAAGGGCGGAATCCTCCTACCCTCAATATGATGCAATGGAGCGGGATCCTCCTGCTCCGAGGGCGGAATCCTCCTACCCTCAATATGACGCAATGGAGCGGAATCCTCCTACTCCGAGTGGGGAATCCTCCTACCCTCAATATAATGCAATAGAGCGGAATCCTCCTGCTCCGAGGACGGAATTCTCCTATCCTCAATATGATCCAATGGAGCGGAGTCCTCCTGCTCCGAGGGCAGAATCCTCCTACCCTCAATATGATGCAATGGAGCGGAATCCTCCTGCTCCGAGGGCGGAATCCTCAATATAATGCAATGGAGCGGAATCCTCCCGCTCCGAGGGCGGAATCCTCCTACCCTCAATATAATGCAATGCATAACCAGAAAACGTAATACATACTAATACGGTGTGATGCAATAATAATCCTTCACCGGCGCGAGACTCTCATCGACTGCCGGGAAGTATATATCAACTCACAGCCAGAGTACAATACTCAGATCCTCAATGCAATACCCAACAGGACGTAACATATAATATATAATGTAAATTCAAAGCTCAGGCGTAATGAGTACGCCTATCGGCAGCTACACGCGTAAAGAACACGTGGTAGAAAATCCACGAGGTCAGGTGCCTCCAAAGAAATGGATATAAACACTTACCTCTTCCAAAAGTTAGTACGGCTAATCAATAACCGCTTTATCCTTTGGTTTTCTTGCCCAACGATCCCGCTCTATTCAATAAGCAGAAAAATATATCAATTTAGGCTAAAGGGTTCATTCCTCACATCTTAGGGCAATCCGGTTAGGAACCTGATACCCTATTCGCATACGCAATACGCAGGCCAGGCCTTTGTACAGGGTTTAAGGTCACATAACCAAACCCCAAATAAATTACAGTTATATGTTGCCCATAACTTACTGAGTACGAATATATAATCAATTTCATTATCGTGGTCCATTTGACCCTTTAAACTATTAATTGAACTTATTAAAACGATGTATAATATTTCAAGTTTTACCGTTAAAACATATTCAAAAACACGTAATAAACTCAAATAATATGTTAGGATCATTCGCTGAATGTTTCAGGGTCAAAATTCTACTTTTTTTCCGGCCCCTTTTCTCATTTTCTGGCAATTTTTTCCGTTTCTGCGCCATTTCATTTTCTCTGTTTCTCGTTCAAGTTCTAATGTTTCTGCTTCGCATCTTCTCCCATTTTCCATTCTTGAATTTGATATGGTGGGGGGATTTATATCCCTACCGCCTAACTTTTGTTTCTTTTTGTCTTTTCTCTTTTTTTTTTTTTTTTCTTTTTTCCTTTAAAATTCGCTACTACGTTAAAAATTAAAATAGTACCCTACGATATTCGAAATAATTCCAACTTTTGCATACAAGTTATATAAAATATATGTAACATACTCGCTAAAGTGGATCTCAAATCGGACTCCCGAAATTCAATATGTCAATTAAATGGAAAAATGTCAAATTATATAACTTTCGCATTTTAGCGGAAACTAGCCGAACATCGAAATTCATTTTCGAAAGTTCACAAAAGTCGCAAATAATCATACGAACCCAACGGCGCTTTCATATTTTGAATCGGAGCTCGTTCGCCATAACCGAGCTCGAAAATCTCTTTTTAATATTTATTGACAATAAAAACTGAAACCTTCTTCCGATGCCTACTAAACGAGGTTTGATTTAACTCAAATTTTACAGACATGTCCTAATGGATATTACGAATATTTTAAAATTATTGGCACGCCAATGGGAGTCCTAACTTCCGAAACGACTGACCGAGGTCGATTCATTCTTCTCCACTTATACTCTCGTTCGTCCTCGAACGGGCCTAAGTCTAAAGCAAGATTCACGCAGATAATAAGAGAACTTGCACGACCTTCATGAGTTACTCCACGGGCATTATTTCCTGATTACAGGATCAGAATTATAACACGCATATCGAACTCGTGGATAAAAACATAGCTGGATAATATCATAACGCCATTGCCCAGCTTATTCTGACTACCCTGATCCTTCCTCGATCACGAAAGGAGAGTTCTACATATTCGAAACAAATATACACGAAACTTTGTATGGGTTAACATGATTCAGCCGACAATTACCTCTTCGATATACCTTTCGATATAGAACAGGTCGATAGAACTAAGAATTAGCTCACGCTTGATGCAATAGGGGACGCTTTTGATGTACCTTGTCACTACTCACTATAGAAGATTTGATGCAAGCTATATTATTTTTACGAATGCACTATGCAACATCTCAGTTGACTTTAGTGTTATTCTGCAAGCTCCTTGTGGGAATGTAGTTGCCCATATCTAATGTATGTCAAGGTTCATCTGAACAGGGTCTATTGTATAAGGATAAGGATCATGCAACTACTACTGGATAATATGATGTAGACCAAGAATGATCTTCAGAATGAACATCTACCTCAGGGTATTGTCTTTGAATTAGAATTATTATGACTTGAAAAAGTAAATATAAAAGAGACATGTAGTTAGACCTTCGGCTGAGGCAGAATACCAGCAAAAAATTTGATTACATGTATACTTATAACGCTAAAGTAACTTCTCAAAGAGTTAAGGTGTCAAAGAGATATAAATACCAATGATGGATTTTCGACAAGCTGCACTAGACCTTTAACTCTAAATTTCCATGAAGTAAAACAGTGTCAGTATGAGGATCCAGTTCCAGTTGAATACAGACAGATAGCCAGAAGAAAACCGGAGTCACAATACAGGGTTACTACTGACGGTGTTCTCATGTATAAAGATAGACTTTGTGTTCCTGACGTCGCAGATTTACGTGGACAGATTATGATAGAGGCACATTATTCCAAATACACTATTCATCCAGGTTCGACTAAGATGTACCATGATCTTAAGCAGATTTATTGGTGGGACGGAACGAAGTGTGACATAGCTGAATTTGTAGCTCAGTGTTCTAATTGCCAGCAAGTTAAAGTCGTGTCATCTTCCCAGACTTTATGCTTTCAGCAGATAGGTACGTACATATGATCAGGCTGCCAGCTTGTTTCAACCATTAATAGATTATTAGTGGGTTTAGCGATGATCGACACTCATTGTAGGTTTCTGTCGTGGCCTTAGTTTGGGTCGTGACAAAAGTGGTATCAACGCCTTAGAGATTTAGTATTACCATTCAGTATTTAGAGGAAAACTTCTCCACTTAAAGCACAAACTCATGCAGCTATTTGAATAGGAATAACCATCCCCGCACAGTCTGCTGGACTAAAGAAGATTTAGCTAAAGGTTGAACGTAGGCAGACCTAAGCTACCAACAACCCTTTCGAGTTACCAAACAGCTGTAAAATCGAGTTCACAACTCCATACCTTTTCCATAAGCATCACCGCTCGA
Organism: Petunia secreta; assembly: GCA_029990175.1. NCBI lineage: Eukaryota > Viridiplantae > Streptophyta > Magnoliopsida > Solanales > Solanaceae > Petunia > Petunia secreta. The sequence continues at coordinate 65,645,128 of JARKIP010000035.1, forward strand.
TAGCTCAATTGAGGGGGTCAAATGACACCTCTCATTACCCTTTGTAGCTTTAAAACATAACAACGTGCTTACCCGGCTACCTTGACATGCACTCTGGCTCAACACAGGGAATATTACAAGTGGCTACTAACCGCCCAAACTCACTATTTGCAGGACGAGGAAGGAATGGTAATAGACCGAGGATAGAAATAATTAGAACTTCATGAAGCTCATCTTTTATTTATTTGGCTACCAGAGCTAGACTACTTACGAGTCAGGCTAACCAAAGGATCGCAATTGAATAAATAGACATTAAATGAGCTTTATCGAACAAAATCTATGTCAATTTAACCTTCCCATAAAAAGGAAACTCCGACAATTTACCAAACCCTTTCATACGGAGAAACTTGTAGAATAACATGACTCTACTAGTGTCTCGAACTAAGAGGAGACACATAGATCGAGCATTACTTACTAACCACTTTACACCGGAAGAAACAATGACACTTTCTGATGGTGATAAATAAGAATCCCATCATCCTACCGACACTGAGTTCCAAAGAGAGGTAGACTGACTTGACATTATAACAGAATGAGGCATAAAAAAATGCCAAGTAAACACTACCGATACTCACTCACAAATCTCTCGCATTTAAACCAGATAAACTAGTAGGGTCATCATAAATGCCAGGAATAAATCATACAAGAAGCTCACCCCTCTACCGCAACAGATTCTTAATAGAAACGCCATCCTAGAAAACTATGGAAATATGATAAGACAATCATTTCCAAATCGATCGGAAGAATCAAAGCTTACACACATATAAGTGAGCTAGAAATACTTGGGTGTACTACATCGGATACCTCAGCATCCTTCCAGAGTGGCAGTTCATTGAACTGCCCCTGCAGCTGAGTTGAGCCACTACCCTGACAATCACTTCCTGAAGAACCACTGCCACCACACTATCAACCTCTACTGGATGGTGGAATTTCTTTTGCTGATTGAGATCTAAATGAAATTCCCTGCGACTATGCAGGTGCCTGATGACAGGAGAAAGGACAATTGCCTACTTGCCAGAGTAAGGGAAAACTCCTCAAAAGATAACCAGACTCACGACAATGATGACACCTTTTCGCTACAAACGGAAGCTAGAAAGATTATTGATAGCTGCAAAGAGAAAACTGAGTCTATCTTGACGAACTGCTGGCGCACTCTAAGAATCACGTGACACAAGCTGAGATAACCTAGAAGGTGACCTCTCAAAATAATCAGAACTCTTACCTCCAAGTGAGGTACCATAGTTGCCCACCAGGGCCACGGAATTTCTTGCTCTCTCGCTCTAATTCTTCCCGCCCTAATTTATGGTATGCCTCGTACCTTCAGGCAATATCAACAACAATATCAAATGAAATCCCGACCTTAATCTCTCGAGCCATCTGGGATCTCAAGGAAAAAGAAAGGTCATCAATAAATTTTGAATCTCTCGAAAGGCTCATGGACTAGTTCTAATGCATATTCAGCCATTCTATAAGATTCAATCTCATATTCTGAAACACCAACAGGCTAAGCGATAGGCTAACCTGTCCAACCCACTCAAACTGGAATCATTTTTCATCTCGCTGGCTATTCGAAAGGAACTTTTCCACGAATCTAGAAGAAAAATCGAACCAAGTTAGCTAATAAGAGAGCGGCCCACCAATTCAAGGCTGGACCCTGAATCTAGAAAGAAGAATAATCAACACCATACCGCTCGATATAATCAAGAGCCTGAAGGATACGCTGACATCATTTTATTTTAAAATTTTACAAAGGGATTATCTGATTCATGGCTTAAGAATATCGGAAGGTTCAATTGGGTAAAATAATGCAGCCTTTTCAGATATTCGGACCGAGCCATTACTCGGGCTAAATAACCAGCCAGAATAACTAGAGGCACAGCACATGCTGCCTCCAGAACATACTTTACTGCGGCAATATTAAGAACTGGAATAGAAGCTCCCTGAGATTGAACATCTGCATCTGCGGCAACCTAATAAGTTGCCTAGCGAATAATAGGTTATTATGGTATCTGCATCGCCAAGATTCTCGTAAAAGCATCATAGAGAGCCAAGGGAACAACAAGGACTTGCTCCCTTGCCCATCGCGAGCTCGTACAGCTGGGACCTTCCTAACTAGATCGTCAGCACGATCAAAACTCTCGGGCTTCGTCAGTGCTTGCCCCCGGCTAGACTGCTTCATCTTGAACTCCTACTATTTGCTGATTTATCGTACGAGGTTTCACAATTACCACGAAGGAATAAACAAAAATACTTTTGCATCCTAGACCGAAGCACGATCAGAAAAGAAGGAAGTGAAACTTCCTAAATGCCATCATAGCCTCTCGTAGATAAGTACGGACGTCTACATACCCATCAGCGAGACTCTACTAGACACTGTCTTAGTCTGGATAGACTCTAAACCGGGCTCTGATACCAACTGACACGACCCGAAATCTGGTTAGGCCGTGCGGGCACCCGACATCCACCCCTATAAATAATAACAAGACTTAGAAAAAGTACAAACATAATGATACATGTAAGCTGTAAAAAAAGAAATTACAGTTGACTACCCACATACTAGGTTTAGGGCTATCCAGACTAGACATCTAAGAGTACAAAAGAAGACAGATACCATCTGGAATAAAAGCTAGCTCACCCTGACAGCTGAAGTCGTCTTCGCTCCTGAGCAACGTGGCGAACTCAATCCTGGAGCGAACCTGCCGAAACGAAATAAATAGACAAGAACAAACAACAAACAAGGGTGAGTCAAAAGGACTCAATAAGTGGGGCAGACTAGCCACCTCAAAGAATATGATAGCTAGCCAGGGAGAAGAAACAGATAAAAAAAATTCCTCTTATTTAAATTATAAAAAGGTAGAACAAGATGATAACTAGAAACACGTATGGAATGACAAACTCATCAACCATCAGAAATGCATCCTGTTGCAGCGTTCAACCCGATCCATATACTCATCATGTTGCGGCGTGCAACCCGATGCATATATTCATACTGTCGCGGCATGCAACCCGATCCATACATTTATACCGCTGCGATGTGCAACCCGATCCTCGCAACCGAGAATACGAGCCAGAAATATATATAGGCAAATCAGCAATGCACGTAGAAGCAGAACAGTAGTTATGTACTACAAGTCTACACAATGGTAGGAAATGAAATAAAATGAGATGAAATGAAATATGATGCAAAGGGTCACATGTGCCAAATAAATGGAGCGGAATCCTCCTGCTCCAAGGGCAGAATCCTCCTACCCTCAATATGATGCAATGGAGCGCATTTCTCCTGCTCCGAGGGAGGAATCCTCCTACCCACAATATGATGCAATGGAGCGGAATCCTCCTGCTCCGAGGGCGGAATCCTCCTACCTTATATATAATGCAATGGAGCGGAATCCTCCTGCTCCGAGGGCGGAATCCTCCTACCCTCAATATGATGCAATGGAGCAGAATCCTCCTACTCCGAGGGCGGAATCCTCCTACCCTCAATATGATGCAATGGAGCGGAATCCTCCTGCTCCGAGGGCGGAATCCTCCTACCCTCAATATAATGCAATGGAGCGGAATCCTCCTGCTCCGACGGCGGAATCCTCCTACCCTCAATATAATGCAATGCATAAAAAGAAAACGTAATACATATTAATACGGTGTGATGCAATAATAACCCTTCATCGGCGCGAGACTCTCATCGACTGTCGGGAAGTATATATCAACTCACAGCCAAAGTACAATACTCAGATCCTCAATGCAGTACCAACAACAGGACGTAACATATAATATATAATGTAAATTCAAAGCTCAGGCGTAATGAGTACGCCTATCGACAGCTACACGCGTAAGGAATATGTGGTAGAAAATCCACGAGGCCAGGTGCCTCTAAAGAAATGAATATAAACACTTACCTCTTCCAAAAGTTAGTACGGCTAATCAATAACCGCTTTATCCTTTTGTTTTCTTGTCCAACGATCCCGCTCTATTCAATAAGCAGAAAAATATATCAATTTAGGCTAAAGGGTTCATTCCTCACATCTTAGGGCAATCCGGTTAGGAACCTGATACCCTATTCGCATACGCAATACGCAGGCCAGGCCTTTGTACAGGGTTTAAGGTCACATAACCAAACCCCAAATAAATTACATTTATATGTTGCCCATAACTCACTGAGTACGAATATATAATCAATTTCATTTTCGGGGTCCATTTGACCCTTTAAACTATTAATTGAACTTATTAAAACGATGTATAATATTCCAAGTTTTACCGTTAAAACATATTAAAACACACTAGGATCATTACCTGAATGTTTTAGGGTGAAAATTCTACTTTTTCCCGGACGCTTTTCTCATTTTCTGGTTTTTTTTTTTTTAATTTCTGCGCCATTTTATTTTCTCTGTTTCTCGTTCAAGTTCTAATGTTTCTGCTTCGCATCTTCTCCCATTTTTCATCCTTGAATTTGATATGGTGGGGGGATTTATATCCCCACCACCTAACTTTTGTTTCTTTTTGTCTTTTTTCTTTTTTTTTTCTTTTTTTCTTTATAATTCGCTACTATGTTAAAAATTAAAACGGTACCCTACGATATTCAAAATAATTCCAACTTTTTCATACAAGTTATACAAAATATATGTAACATACTCACTAAGGCGGATCTCAAATCGGACTCCCGAAACTCAATATGCCAATTAAATGGAAAATGATCAAATTATATAATTTTCGCATTTTAGCGGAAACTAGCCGAACAACATCGAAATTCACTTTCGAAAGTTCACAAAAATCACAAATAATCATACGAACCCAACGGCGCTTTCAGATTTTGAATCGGAGCTCGTTCGCTAAAACCGAGCTCGAAAATCTCTTTTAATATTTATCGACAATAAAAACTGAAACCTTCTTCCGATGCCTACCAAACGAGGTCTGATTTAGCTCAAATTTTACAGATAAGTCTCAATAGGCCTTACGAATATTTTAAAATTATTGGCACGCCAATCGGAGTCCTAACTTCCGAAACGACTGACCGAGGTCGTTTCAACATTGCAATTGAAATCGTCTAAATGAGGTTAAGGGCCTACATCTTGGAACTGCTACGGGTCAATGTCATGAGAGGATTACAAGCCCATGTATTCGATTAGTTACGGGCTAGTGTTGATCTATTTGGATACGATCCGACATTATGAGTTGGTCGCGAACACATATTATAGTTTGTGTTGACTTTATGATTATCATAGCATCTTTTACTTGACTTGCAATTCTCGTGGACGTATACGGATACGTACTACTTGCTTACCTAATTCTATACTTAGGTAATATAGTATTATATAAGCAGGAGTTGTTATACTGTAGTTGATCGTGATTGGGGGCACACTTGACAGGGGTGTGGTGTGGCCTATAATGTGATTATTCTTATTTATGAAAGAGGCAAACTTGACAGAAGTGTGGTGTGGCCTATGATGTGATTATTCTTATCTGTGATAGAGGTGCACTTGACAGGGGGTGTGGTGTGGCCTAGTATGTGATCTAGTTGATGCACTGAGATAATAGCCACTGGTCTTGCCTTTAATGATGAGAGCCTATGCTAGTGAAATGATATAGCCATTGGTCTAGCCTATTATGGCGAAGGCCTATGCTGTTAAAATGATATAGCCATTGTTCTAGCCTGTTATGGTGAGGGCCTATGCTACTGAGCTGATATAGCCACTGGTCTAGCCTTTTATGGTGAGGGACTATGTTGCGTAGTTAGTTTGTTGTTATGGATGAGGTAGCCTGCCTTGGTTTATAGTGTGGTTGAGCTGGGTTTCCATTTGGTTTATGACTCACTTTGTAACCATATTGAAGAAACTTTATCTAGTAATATTCCTTCTATTGTGCTTATCTGTATACTATCCACCGGACTAGTTTTCAAAAATTGTAAGTGTAGGAGGACTCGTCGATGATCTTACTGAGTCTAGTGAGACTCACTCCCTTATAGTTTTTATGTGCAGGTTGATTAGTTGAGACAACATGCATTCTTGGACCTATTCATCGTTATCTTCCAGCGTTATATGGGATATTGCCGCACATTTCATGGTAGTGCCCAATATTTCATTGATATTTCTATTTTGGTTTTGAACCCAATATTATATAATTATACTCCTAGATGCTCTATAATTAGCTGTTGGGTTTAGGGCGGGGGTAAATTGTTTTAGTCGTTGTATTCAAATTAATGGAGATTTATGTTAGCATCAATTATTTATTTAATCTTCCGATTTTCCTACCTGGTTTGGTTTCATATTGAAACCTTGATTTTTTCATTAATGAGAATGTATTGATGATTTGGTTCGCTTAAGGGTAGAAGCTCTTAAGTGCCATCAAACACTTTATTTTTGGGTCGTGACAGTATATCTTATAGAACCTATATTAGGAAAAATCCTAAATTATCACATTGTTTCTTTCTTGCTCCATTGCAGACCACCACAGTGGATGCACACGTTATCTAAGTCCTACAACAAAAAGCATTCACGCAAATTCAAAACTCCATATTAAGATGAATACATCAATTCATCATGAGTCGCATTTAGATGGCCACATATATTAAGCACTATTAGGGGCAACTTCTTGTACAAAATATCTCAAGCGACATCACAGTATAAATTCCAACTAACATTTGGAATCAATTTTTTTAACCCTTTCAAAAGACCAGGACATAAGACTACCATTCAAAAATAGTTGTCATTCACGGCACTGGCTCAACATCCTTTAACTTTCTGCTACCGTATCCAAAGATTTAACCTCAGCATAACCATCAAGCATTGCTACTATGACGTTGGACATCTATATCGCCGAACAATCTATTATTATAGGTAGGACATTATCAACTTAATCGAATCGACTTCACACGGTGATATAAGCTTTGAAATTATATCATTCAAGATAAACTTCACCACTTAGATTGTTCCAAAGAATTTAACCACTAAAGAATTCTAACTTCTTACCTTTCTCAATGTCTTTTAACATACCAATCTCATACTACCAAGTATTATTCATATTTTACGTAAATAAATATAATATGAAATAATTGTTGACATCAAATGTCGCAACACAATAAGCACATGTGCTTTTCTCTTAATCTCACCCATCACAAGGAATTACAAAAGATATACTATCATAGCTTATGATTCTTTGATCATGCGCAAGAGCAAAGATTTACACATATTTTTTAAATCATTACGGATACATATATGATTCATATTCAAAAAATCCAATGCAATAAGGCATGCTCGCTATAAAAATATATGATGATGACGCATCAAGCTGCACCCTACCCGCAGCTGAAATCTTGCGCAATACCATCTCTCATTCTTCATCACTATCTGAGATAAATCCTAGATTTTCTCATGCTGAAAATACATATGTAATATAAACTATACAATAAAATGCAACAATGCATAGGGTCTCAACCCTAATATCTTACTCTCTCAAGTTATATCATTAAGCATTCTCTTGAGTAGGAATAAAAATTAAAAACTAGAAAAAATAAAAAAGATAATGATTTCGAGAAGTTATGTCAACTCCAACCAATGAACAAGTGACTATGCGATTATTCTTTGATGTTTGAGATGAAAGTGAAATATTGTTCAATTCAAGCGCTACGCATGAGTTTGAATGAAAGAAGGGAAAACTTCCTGAATATCTCAATACTGTCATGTTTATAAGTATGGCGTGCTACATGCCTATAAACAAAACTCTATTAAGACACTGCTCCATGACTGCCTAGGACTCGTATTATAACCTAGGGCTCTGATACCAATTTGTCACGACCCAAAAATCGAGTACATGATGGCACTTAAGAGCTTCTACCCTTAAGCGAACCAATTCATAAAAACCTTCTCAGTTAAGTTTATTTTTAAGAAATCAAGGTTTTAAAAAGAAAATCGGACAAGAAAAAGTTAATCGGAATATTAAATGAAACCATTAATAATTTTATAAATCTACTAATTGAATAAAATGACAAAATAAATTGTACCAACCCAAAACCCAACAGCTAATCATGGAGCATCTATGAGTGTAAGATATATAATAATGGGTTCAAACCCAACTAAAATATCATAAGGAAAGACTAGACACTGCCACGAACTATGCGGCAACATCCATGTACAATGCTGGAAGATAATCAAGATCGGGACCATGAACTCTAAAAGTGTCTCAACTAATGAACCTGCACACAGAATCTATGAGGGAATGAGTCACACTGACCCAGTAAGATCCTCGACGAGCCCTCCTATCCTTACCGCTTTGAAAAACTGGTCTAATAAATAATATATAAATAAATCCATGCAATAGACATAAGATAGGATCTAGCTTCTTCGCTACAGTTATAAAGTCAATCAGAGATGTAATGAGAACCTAGCACAACCGAAATATCAACCAAGGCATCTCAACTCAACCATAATAACAAACCAACTCGGTAGCATAGGCCCTCACCATAAAAAGGCTAGACCAGTGGCTATATCTTCTCTGTAGCATAGGCCCTTACCACAACAGGCTAGACCAGTGGCTATATCAACTCAGTAGCATAGGCCCTCACCATAACAGGCTAAACCAGTGGCTATATCAACTCAGTAGCATAGGCCCTCACCATAACAGGCTAGACCAGTGGCTATATCAACTCAACGGCATAGGCCCTTACCACAAAAGAAATATAGCCCAAAACATAACCCCACGTAAAATGGATAATAATATCACTTGGGTAACGCATACTAAATATGCGTATTATGATACCATACACAGTATTAATCGAAATATACTATATCATGATAAGATATCTCTACAAAATAACCTCTAAGTTTTACGAAGTCATAACAGTACTTTCATAAAAAAATCACTGTCACAATATGGTTAAACTCAAAATATTTATAATAAATTGTATACTATGCTCTCTTTACCAAACTAACTACAACTCATATTTTGATATTTCGAGTAATTCAAATTAGGCCTCGAGAGTGTATCATAATCGTTTCATAGATAATGCAGTGTAACAGCCAAAACATACTTCAACTAGAGAGCTCAAGTCTCTCTTAACTCGCATCCGGTGAAACATCAACGATCAATCCAAATTCAAAGTCCATAAAATGGCCTCCAATCGCTCCAAACTATTCAAAATATAAATCTAGGCATCAAAATACGCTAGGGGACCAAAGACCATGGCTTTCGGACAAAGTAAATGAAAGTCAACAAAAGTCAATCAACGGGTCAACTCCTTAGATTCCAAATCCTAGTCGAAATTCTGATGACTCATTATTCAACGAGTTCAAGCATACAAAAAAATCGGACTCTCATAACATCCTCAAATCCATAAATTAAGGTCTCTTAAGTTCACATACAGCACCACCAATCAACACTATTCATCATCATCATCTTCTCAAGAACACTACTAAATCCATAAACTAGGGTTTCATAATTCACACTTCCAACCAAAACAACTTGAATAAAATACTATAAATCTCATCAAATACTCATGAGAAATAAGTTTGAGTTGATAGAATTACCTTCTTGAAATATTTCCTTAAAAATCCAAAACTTGAGCTTGGTACTATTTGGAAGCTTCAACCAATAATCTTGTAATTGAAAAGATGAATGATGTTATAGTCCATATTTTATGAGTAAAATAAACTCAAAACACCATATAAAACTCACCTCAATAAGTAGACAAAGTCTCAAGTTTAATCTTGAACTCTAGAATGAAACCCCAACTCCAAATTTTTAATAAAAGATGCTGCTCCGTTTTTCTATTTATAGCAGCCCGGCTGCATCAGCAAGTTGTACCATAATCTATTCAGATTATACTTTACTGGACAGCATTTAGTAAAATACTCATTGTAATCACCTAATTTTGGCACTAGAAAAATAAAAATTGCTCGAAATAGCCATGTTAGATTCTTTGGATTCTTGCCGAGATTTTCCTAAATTTAGTCTTTATTTTTAACTAAATTTATCTTTAATTAGGAATGTAAATTTGAAAATTAACAATATTTACTTGTTACGTGCGTAATTGTAATTCTATATTTAATTGTGATGTTTAATGTAGATTAAGTGATTTTATATTGATTAATTTAGTATGTAAAGCCTTTTAAATGGTCATTTGTAAAACAAATAACAGCCCAACGCTTAGCCCATTAGCCCACTTTCTTCACCCGGCCCACTTTGTACCTACATAAACAAAAAACACACACTTTTCCCTCATTTTCTATCCCAGCCGCCCAGGCTAGGGCCACCCTGCCCAAAAAATTCCCTAGGCACCGGAAATCGCCAGCCACCGTTGCTTCGCCGTGACTCCACCGATCGGCCACCACCGGCCACCACCTCCGGTGACCGAAAAAATACAAAAAGTATATCATTCGAAAGCTTTTGGCCTCCTGATTCCATTTCTCAACTCGGAATTTAAAAAATCCGAACGGTTTAGCGTAGATCGGAGGTCAAAGTTCGGTCAAACTTCGAATCCGGTGAGTTATTTTTTGTTTCTTTCTCTTCCCTTGCCTTTTCCCCTCGCCTGTCTCACCCCCGTATCCCGTTTCCCAAAAACCCCATCCCTTGCCCCGTTTTTCTCTTCCCGTTTCTGTTTCTTTCTTTCTTCTTCTTCTTCTTCTTCTTCTTCTTCTTCTTATTTTTCATTTTTTTTATGTTTCTGATGATGATGAGGGCTGTTTCCGATGATGGGGAGGGCTGATTCTGATTATTTGGAGGGGGGGGGGGGGGAGGCTGTTCCGATTTTGTTTGGGGACTGAAGTGGTGATGGTGTTTGAAGTGGTGTTGAGGAGGGGCTGTGATGTTTGTTTCAATGGCGATAGTGGTGGTTCGTGAGTTTTGCTCAGGCCTATTCGCGACAGTGATGTATTGGTGGCGATGGTGTTTGATTTGGAATAGCAATTTTTTATGCTTGGTTGGTCTCTATCCAATGGTGGTGTCTGTTGGTTTTGGCGATGATGCTGCAGCTGCAGCGATGGCATGATGGTTCAGCGGCGAGTAAGATTTGGCGTTTGGCTTTGGCTTTGGCTTAGATGGGTTAGGCGAAATCCGTCCTTGTTCTTTCTTTCCTATTTGATTAGATCATATAAGTAGTAGAAACAACTTTAAGATAGTCTTAGGCTTTGAACCGGTGATTTGCATAAGTATTCTTATGATGGTTTAGATTATTATTTGTGGTTGCATCTGCTAAAAAATCATGTTTCACGTTGATGGCATATATGAGAATGCAGCTTAGTTGATTATCACTATTGTCTTTTGTTGCGATTAAACATGTATTTGCCTCATTGGAGAGTTAAAAGTTGTTGTTTCATCCGTTTAAAGTAAGAAGTTTGTATGTAATGTGCAAGCATAAAATCTGTCTGGTTTGTCTCTGAGCATAAAGTTGTCCATTAGTTGTGATTTTGAACCATGTTAAGATGCTTAGCATTAGGAGAGAGGGAGTTCTGGTCATTTTCCTTTTGAGTACTAAGTATGTTTTAGTAGTTGAATTTCATAATCTGAAAATTTCAAAAAAAAAAAAAAAAAGAGTAAAATTAAAGGTCAAAGAAAGTACATAAAGGCAGCTGAAAAATAAGCTTTTCTGCCATTGTTTTGTTGTCTAGTGTGGTGGGAATGCATGCCAAAAGTACTTTTTTAGGGGGTAAAAATTGGCACATGGGTTAGTACTTTTACCCCAACTTTTCACCTATTTCCTAGCCTATTTAAGAGAGTCTTTATCTTTTCATTTCATAAGGGAAACAGATCTGAAAATTAGAGGAGAACATCTAAAAAACAACTTGATAGAGAGAAAGAAAAAGATCTGGAGAGTCACTAATCAAAGCTAAGAGCTTTCAGGTTTAAAAAAAAAGAGGGAAAAGAAAGAACAAAGGGAAAGAACCAAAGAGTTAGAAGTTTTAGCTTTAAAGGATGGTCTTGAGAAGTCTATTGCATTACTGGTAGCTTGAGTTTCTTTTTTAGTTCTAAAGGGTGGTCTTGGGAAGTCTATTACATTGCTGGTGCTGTTTGTTTGTGCGTCTGGTGTTGCTCCTTTGGGCTGGTTGTTGGTCATTGTTGATGTTGCTTGGAAGATCGCTCATAGGTAAACCTTCATACCATTTTAATGTTGCAAGGGTTGTACTCTTTGAAATTTTTTACAATGCGAAAAACAACTTGTTAAAAGGCTTAAAAGAACTCTTGTTTCATTTTATATTTGTATGATGTATGTTGACTGTATGATGTATGCTATGAAATAATAGAACTTTAAAAAGTTGAGCCAAGTGAGGCTAATAGCTGCTGTAAGTCTGAGCAAGATTTGGATAGTTTTGCAAGTTTATTTATTTATTTATTTATTTTTTAGAATCAGCCAGGTTCAAAGAAAAAATGGTCAGATCTGAAATGTTAAATAGTTTAAAGGGACATGTCTAAAATGAGTGATGCAAACTGAGACATCAAATGCAAATTTGGGTTTTAATGTTTAACACGTTGGCAGTAAGCTCAGGTGATAACGTTTTCTTTAAAGAACTTATAGCAAATCTATAAAATGAATGAACGATGAAATTTTCACATTTTAGGCAAATTGTCGTGTAGGCATTTGGAAACTAAATGAGAAATTGACGTTGTAGTTTAAATCAAAGAGTAAAACGAGAAATTGACTCTGTACTTTAAATTAATTCAACATGACTAATAAGTTGTATAAATTAATTAACTCAATTATCCACGTGGAACTCATTTAAGTCAAGAGATTTCGAACGGGTGAAGTGCCTGCGCGATTTAATTGACTTAAGTCGAAAGATTTCGAACGAGTGAAGTTCTCGCGCGACTATATTCGATTGGAGTTTCAATTGTTAAACGATAAAAATTAATATTAAATCGAAGAGTAATAAAATCAAGGCAAGGTATAACAAACAAATTCAACGAGTCGAAATGCGTCAATAAAGCAACTGTGCTTGCACAGGACTCGAGGGTGCCTAACACCTTCCCGAGAGTCAACCGTGATCCTTACCCGGAACTCTGACGCAGACCATTTACGAGTCATAGGTGTTCTAGGTACACCGCTTTGGTGACTTGGCACACCTTTAACTTGTCAAGTGGCGATTCCGAAAATCTCTTAAATATTAGTGTACCTATTAAACACCTAGTCACGGACCTTTAAAACTAATAAGTTTTTCTTTTTAAGTTAAAAAAGGGTCGTGACACTCATAACTTTTTGTACATAACTCTTATTGACAAATGGTTTGATTCCCTGAAAACTAGATTCAAATGGCTAAAACTTTCATCTTTTGATATTTAAAAGAATATGTGTAGATTGAATGTTATTTTCATTTGAAATCAGATTTTGTGTGCATTCACTAGAAACTTTAGCCGCTCGTGAAGCTTCCAACTTTCATCGGCTCTAAAATTCCCCCGGGACTATAAATCACTTCCGAAAGTATCTACCAGCCACAAATAATCATGTAAAGCTGATGGATCATCTAATGGAGCTTTTTACTCAACATGATACAATAGTTTATTTTCTAGCCGACAATGAATCTTATCGAATGTTCGATTCAAACCAAATGAAGCGACATCTGAATGACCTCAAATTTCGCATACAAGTTATAATCACAATAGCAAAGTAACTAGAAGTTTTGACACATCAAACATAGGTCTAAATCTTAAAGTTAGAGGGTCGGGTCATTACTACTCCCTCAGACATCTGAGTCTGTCAGAGAAGGATAACCCAGATGCGTTGGCTCAAAAGTTCATAGAGGTAATATATCTTAAGGCATGTCACATTCCAATTGTGGACTTGTGGTTCCTTCCATGTTTTCAAGCATGTAAGGCCTTTTGCCTATGATCCCTAGTATTTTGTAGGGTCCTTCCTAATTTGGGGCCAGCTTTCATGCATTGGTCTCATTTGTGTTCTGGAACACTTTTCTGAGAATGAGGCCATCGGCTTTAAAGGAACGTAGGTCTGTTCTCTTGTTGTAATATTGCTCCACGCGTTGCTTTTGTGAAGCGAGTTGTACGGTCGTAAGATCTCGTCATTCTTCCAGCAGATCGAGCCTAATTGTAAGAGCCTCCATGTTGGACTCCTCTATAGCACATGTCCGGCATGAGGCTCTCCTACTTCGACTGGTATAACTGCCTCTGAGCCATATACCAGAGAGAAATAGGTTTCACTTATGCTCGCCCTTGGTGCTTTTCGGTACGCCCATAGTACTCATATCAATTCCTCTGCCCATTTTCCTTTTTCTTTCTCCAGATGCTTCTTCAAAAAGTCTATGATTGACTTATTTAAGGATTCTGCCTTCCTGTTTGTCACGTGGTGATAGGGCGTCAGGGTTATCCTCTTGATCTTCCATTCTTTCAAAAATTATGTGAGCTTTGACGCCACGAATTCTAGCCCATTATCGCATGTGATTTCTGTCGGGACTCCAGATCGGCATAACATGTTCCCTTAATTTGGCATATGTTGATACCTCTACCCAGTTAGTAAAGTAGTTAGTCAGTACTAGTAGGAACTTGACACCTCCGGGTGCTACAGGCAATGGCCCAGCGATATCCATCCCCTATTTCATAAAGGGTCGTGGAGATATTACTGAGTGCAGCTGCTCGACCGACTGATGTAGCGCGTGGTCGAACTGCTGACATCTATCACACCTCTGACCAATTTATCAATGTCACTCTCTGTTTAGGGCGAGTAATATCCTGCCTTGATTAGCTTATGGTCCAATAATCTTCCTCCTGAGTGATATCCATAGTGGCCTTCATGTACTTCTTTCATCACATAATCGGTCTAAGATAGGCCTAAGCATTTGGCTAGTGGTCCGTTGAGCCTCCATCGATATAGCTCTCCATTAATTAGGCAAAATCGAGTTGTTTGTACCCTCATATTCCTACTTGCTTTCATGCCGTAGTGAAGCATCCCTTTTCCTAAGTATTCTACCAGTGTATAGCGCCAGTCCGAAACAAATGCCGATGGGTAGCCCTCTTGGCGTCCTAGGGCCGAATATTTCAACTATATAACTGCCTCTAGGCTGTCGTGACTCATGTCTGCTTCTACAGCTAGACTAGCCAACACATCCGCCTCTGTGTTCTCTTCTCGTGGGACTTGTGAAATTCCCCACTTTCGGAACCGCTTCATAAGTGCCTCTACTATTGCAAAGTATCCCTACACGTGCGCATCTTTGGATGAGAATACCCCCTTTTTAATTGGTTAAACACCAGCTGCGAGTCATTTTTAAGGCTAACTTCCCTTGCTCATAGTGTGTAGGCTAGCTCGAGACCGTAATGACATCTTCATTTTTTCTTTGTTGTTCGTGACAAGAGGGTAGCTGATATGACCCGGAATCCGGCTAGGCTGTGCGGGCACCCAACATCCTCCCCTAAATCCGTCGTGCAAACCCTTACCAATTAAATTAGGAAAATAAATATAATTCAATTCATAAATAAGAACAAGACTTAGAAAAAGCACAAACATACTAATAACTCTAAGATGTACAAAAGAAATTACAGCTGACTACCCAACATACTAGGTTTGGGGCTATCCAGACTAGACATTTAAGAGTATAAAAGAAGACAGATACCCCATGAAGGGAGCAATATACAACTGAAATAATAAACATAAAACTGCTGTCCATCCTGAATAAAAGTTGGCTCACCCTGACAGCTGAAGTCGTCTTCGCTCCTTCAAAACGTGATGAACTCAATCCTGGAGCTAACCTGCCGAAATGAAATAGATAGACAAGAAACAGACAACAAACAAGGGTGAGTCAAAAGGACTCAGTAAGTAGGGCATACTAGGCAGCTCGAAGAATAGGATAGCTAGCCAGGGAGAAAAGAAACAGATAAACCAAATTCCTCTTATTTAAATAATAAAAAGACAGAGCCAGATAATAACTAGAAACACGTATGGAACCATAAACTCATAAACAACTAGGGACATAAGATAGGCCGAACATATAGGTATTCCGAATATATCACCAATCAAAAATACATGAAACATATATGAAACAATGCACTATAATCACACAATACAAATCAATCAGTGCAATGAAATGGAATAAATGCAGTTTGATGCAATGGGGTCATATGTGCCAAATAAATGAAGCGGAATTCTCCTATTCCAGGGCGGAATCATCCTACCCTCAATATGATGCAATGGAGCAGAATCCTCCTGCTCATAGGGCGGAATCCTCCTACCCTCAATATGACGCAATGGAGCGGAATCCTCCTGCTCCTAGGGTGGAATCCTCCTACCCTCAATATGATGCAATGGAGCGGAATCCTCCTACTCCTAGGTTGGAATCCTCCTACCCTCAATATGATGCAATGGAGCAGAATCTTCCTGCTCCTATATAATGTAAACCATAAAATATAATGCATATGAATGCAATGATAACCCTTCACCGGCGCGGGACTCTCATTGACAGCCGGGAAGTATATGCCAACACACAGTAAGAGTACAATTCTCAGATCCTCAATACAACAACAAAAGGACATAACATATAATATACAATGTAAATCCAAAGCTAAGGCGTAATGAGTACGCCTATCGGCAGCTAAACACGTAAGGGACACGTGGTAGATTATCCGCAAGGCCAAGGTCCTCCAAAGATCCTGCTATTCAACAACCGCTTTGTCCTTTGGATTTATTTCCAAATGATCCTGCTTTTTCAATAAGCAGAAAATATATCAAATTAAGCTAAAGGCTTCATTTCCTACATCTTATGGCAATCCGGTTAGGAAACCTGATACCCCATTCGCATACGCAATACGTAGGTCAGGCCTATGTACATGGTTCAAAGTCACATAACCAAATCCTAAATAAATTACATTTATAGGTTGCCCATAATTTCTTGAGTATAAATATATAATCAATTCCATTATTGGGGTCCAATTAACCCTTAAAACTATCAATTGAAATTATTAAAATGATGTCTAATATCCCAATTTTTACCGTTAAAGTATATTCAAACACACGTAATAAACTGAAATAATGGATTAACACCATTACCTGGATGTTTCAGAGTAAAAATTCTACTAATTTCTCAAGCAAGTTATACAAAGTATATGTAACATACTCGCTAGGAAGGATCTCAAATCGGACTCCCAAAACTCAAGATGCGAATTAAAACGGAAAAGATCAAATTATTAACTTTCGTCATTTTAACGAAAACTATCCGAACGACCTTGAAATTCACTACTGAAAGTTCACACAAGTCAAAAATAATCATATGAACCTAGCGACGCTTTCGAATTTTAAATCGGAGCTCATTCGCCAAAATCGAGCTCTAAAACCTCTTTTTAAGTTTTATCAACAATAAAAACTTAAACCTTCTTCCGATGCCTACCAAACGAGGTATGATTTAGCTTAAATTTTAAGAATAAGTCCTAATGGACCTTACGAAGATTTTCAAATTATCAGCACGTAAATCGGAGTCCTAACTCCCGAAACGACTATCTAAGGTCGTTTCATTCTCCTCTACTTAGACTCTCGTTCGTGCTCTCGTTCGTCCTGGAACGAGCTTAAGTCTAAAGAAAAATTTACACAGATAACAAAAGTACTTGAACGACCTTCATAAAATATTCCACGGACATTATCTCATGATTATAGGATCAGAATTATAATACGCACATCGAACTCTTTGAATAAAACATATGATGATAATATCCTCACATCATTGCCAGCTTATTCTGACTAAACTGACCCTTCATCGATTATGAGAGGAGAGTTCTACATTTTTGAAACAAAGATACATGAAACTCATGATGATGGATTAACATGATTCTGCCGAAGAATCACCTCGTCGATATACTTTGCAATATAGACAGGTCGATGAAAAAAAGAATTAGCTCACACTTTAGCAACGCCTTAGAGATTTAATATTACCATTCAGTATTGGAGGAAGACTCCTCCACTTAGAGCACAAACTCAGACAACTAATTTGAATAGAAATAGCCATCCTCACACAGTCTGCTGGACTAAGGAAGACTTAGCTAAAAACATAATGCAGCTCAGACCTGAGCTACCAAATTACCCTCTCGAGTTGCCAAACAGTTAACTCTCGAGTTCAAAACTCCATACCCTTGCTATAAGCACCACCACCTGATAGCTCATTTCACGGGTCGGATGACATTCTCCATTACCCTTAGTAGCCTTAAAACACAATAATGTACTTACCCGACTACCTTAACACGCATTATCTCAACACAGGTAACATCACAAGCGGCTACTAACCGCCTAATCTCACTAGTGTCGGAAGAAGAATAGATGGAAATGAACTGAGGATAGGAATAATTAGAGCTTTAGGAAGCTCACCTTCTTATTTGTTTGGCTACCAGAGCTAGACTGCTTTCGATTCGTGCTAGCCAATGAATCGCAATTAAAGAAATAGACATTAAATGAGCTTTATGGAACAACATCCATACCAATCTAACCTTCCAATAAGAAGGAAACTCTGACAATTTACCAGAAAACCCTTTTATAACCCGAGAAGATTTAACTAAAAGACCTCCAAAAAATTTGCGTGACTAAATGACCTCCTCCTTTTCTTTTTGACGTATTTTTATGTGAAAAAATAGTTGATGAGGTTAAGTGGGGGTTGGGGGCTAGATTAGAAATAGGAAAACTTGTGGGTAAAACTGAATATTGTAGGAAAGTATATAAACTAAATCAGAAATGGGTCATATAGTGGGTCAAAAACGGGTCTTGGATAATTTTTACAAAATTTCTCTTCCCTCTCTTCCAATTTCAGAAATTATTTCATCCTTTCTTCCATTTATGTTACTGCCATTACCACTCAATTTTCAAAATCTTACATAGCTTTCGCCGTTTTGGAAATAGTAGTAGCAGTCGAAGCAATTTCGAGAAATCCCAATTTATTCAGGTGAGAAACCCTAATATCATTATAGTTTATTTTTTCTGGTTCTTTTTTGTTACTTTTAGAGCTTATGAAGAAACGTCAATGGTGGTTTTCGAAGAATTTAGGTTTTTTCTTTTAGATGAAATGGGTTTATTTAGACATTGTATTTATTGGTTGTGTGTGTAGATAAAGTAATGGCGAGACTGAATGACACGACCCGAAATCTGGTTAGGCCGTGCGGGCACCCGAAATCCTCCCTTAGACCCGTCGGGCGAACTCTTACCAATTAAATTAGGAAAATAAATATAACAATTCATAAATAAGGACAACATTTTAAAAAAAAAATACAGACATACTAATACCTCTAAGCTGCACAAAAGAAATTACAGCTGACTACCCAACATACTAGGTTTAGGGCTATCCAGACTAGACATCTAAGAGTACAAAAGAAGACAGATACCTCCTGAAGGGAGCAAAATGCAACTGAAATAATAACCAATAAACTGGTGGCCATCCAGAATAAAAGCTGGCTCACCCTGACAGCTGAAGTCGTCTTCGCTCCTGAACAACGTGGCGAACTCAATCCTGGAGCGAACCTGCCGAAACGAAATAGATAGACAAGAAACAAACAACAACAAGGGTGAGTCAAAAGGACTCAATAAAGGGGGCAGACTAGTCACCTCAAAGAATAGGATAGCTAGCCAGGGAGAAGAGAAACTGATAAACAAAATTCCTCTTGTTTAAATTATGAAAAGGCAGAGCCAAATAATAACTAGAAACACGTATGGAATCACAAATTCATTAAAACCAGGAACGTAAGATAGCCGGAACATATAGGTGTCCCGAACATATCAACAATCAGAAATACATCCTGTTGCAGCGTGCAACCCGATCCATATATTCATCATGTTGCAGCGTGCAACCCGATCCATATATTTATACCGTTGCGGCGTGAGATCCGATCCTCGCAACCCAGAATACGAGCCAGAAATATATAGGCAAATAAGCAATGCACGTATAAGCCGAATAGTAATTATGTACCACAAGTCTACACAATGGTATGAATTGAGATGAAATGAAATGAAATGAAATGTGATGCAAAGGGTCACATGTGCCCGTAATCCCATCCCGAAGCGGAATACTCCTGCATTCGAGGGGAATCCAATCTGATAACCAACTGGAGCGGAATAGTCCTGCTCCTGGGGCGGAATACTCCTGCACCCGATATAATATAAACCAGAGGCGGAATACTCCTGCACTCTCCTGGGGCGGAATACTCCTGCACCCGATATAATGTAAAGCTGAGGCGGAATACTCCTGCACTTAATATCTGACATAAGAGCGGAATACTCCTGCTCTTGGGGCGGAATCCTCCAACCATCAATATGATACAATGGAGCGGAATCCTCCTGCTCCTGGGGCGGAATACTCCTGCACCCAATATGATATGCAATATAATGCATATGAATGCAATGTGATGCAATAATAACCCTTCACCGGCGCGGGACTCTCATCGACAGCCGGGAAGTAGATGCCAACTTACAGTCAGGGTACAATGTTCAGATCCTCAATGCAATCCCAACAATAGGACATAACATATAGTATACAATGTAAATCCAAAGCTAAGGCATAATGAGTACGCCTATCGGCAGCTACACACGTAAGGAATACGTGGTAGAAAATCCACGAGGCCAGGTGCCTCCAAAGAAATGGATATAAACACTTACCTTGTTACAAAGTTAGCACAATTACTCAACAACCGCTTTGTCCTTTAAATTCATTGTGAAACGATCCAACTCTATTCAATTAGCAGAAAAATATATCAAATTAGGCTAAAGGCTTCATTCCTCACATCTTAGGGCAATCCAGGTAGGAACCTGATACCCTATTCGCATACGCAATACGCAGGCCAGGCCTATATACAGGGTTTAAGGTCACATAACCAAACCCCAAATAAATTACATTTATAAGTTGCCCATAACTCACTGAGTACGAATATATTATCAATTTCATTATCGGGGTCCATTTGACCCTTCAAACTATTAGTTGAAATTGTTAAAACGATGTATAACAATCCAAGTTTTACCGTTAAAACATATTCAAACACACGTTATAAACTCAAATAATATATTAGGATCATTATCTTAATGTTTCAGGGTGAAAATTCTACTTTTTTCCGGCCCCTTTTCTCATTTTCTGGCATTTTCCCCCACTGCGTTTTTTTCATTTCGCTCTGCTTCTCAATCATGTTTCTTTCTGTTTGATATGCTTAAGTAGCATATATGCCACCGCCATTCATGTTGACTTTTTGTCTTTTTCTTTTTTTTTTTGTTTATTTTTTTTCTTAACGAAAATTAAAACGGTGCCCTACGATATTCGAAATAATTCCAACTTTTGCATACAAGTTGTACAAAATATATGTAAAATACTCGCGAAGGCGGATCCCAAATGGGGTTCCCGAAACTCAAGATGCGAATTTAATGGAAATGAAGTCAAATTATTTAACTTTCGGCATTTTAGCGAAAACTAGCCGAACAACATCGAAATTCACTTTCGAAAGTTCACGAAGGTCATAAATAATCATACGAACCCAAGGGCGCTTTCGGATTTCGAATCGGAGCTCATTCGGTAAAACCGAGCTCGAAAATCTCTTTTTAATATTTATCGCCAATAAAAACTGAAACCTTCTTCCGATGCCTACCAAACGAGGTCTGATTTAGCTCAAATTTTACAGACATGTCCTAATGGACATTACGAATATTTTAAAATTATCGACACGCCAATCGGAGTCCTAACTTCCGAAACGACTGACCGAGGTCGTTTCATTCTCCTCCACTTAAACTCTCGTTCGTCCTCGAACGAGCCTAAGTCTAAAGCAAGATTCACACAGATAACAAGAGAACTTACAAAACTTTCATAAACTATTCCATGGATATTATCTCATGATTACAGAATCAGAATTATAACACACATATTGGACTCTTGGATAAAAACATAGCTGGATAATATCGTAACGTCATTGCCCAGCTTATTCTGACTAATCTGATCCTTCCTCGATCACGTGAGAAGAGTTCTACATGTTTGAAACAAAAATACACGGAACTCTGGATGGATTAACATGATTCCACCGACAATTAATTCTTCGATATACCTTTCGATATAGAACAGGTCGATGGAACTAAAAATTAGCTCACGCTTGATACAATAGGGGAAGCTTTTGAAGTACCTTGTCACTACTCACTATAGAATATTTTATGCAAGCTATATTATTTTTACGAATGCACTATGCAACATCTCAGTTGATTTTAGTGTTGTTCTGCAAACTCCTTGTGGGAATGTAGTTACTCATATCCCAATGTTTGTCAAAGGTTCATCTAAACAGGGTCTATCATAGAAAGATAAGGATCATGTAAATACTACTGGATAATATGATCCAGACCAGGAATGATCTTCAGACTGAACATCTACTTCAGGGTATTGTCTTTGAATTCGAAATATTATGACTTAAAAAAGTGAAAATAAAATAGAGATGTAGTTCGACCATGAGCCGAGGCAGAATACCAGCAACAAAGTTGATTACATGTTCACTTATAACGCTAAAGTAACTTCTTAAAGAGTTGAGGTGTGAAGGAGATATACACACCAATAATGGATTGTCGACAGGCTGCACTAGACCTTTAACTCTAAATTTCCATGAAGTAAAACAGCGTCAGTATGAGGATCCAGTTGTAGTTGAATACAGATAGATAGCCCAAAGAAAACCGAAGTCACTATACAGGGTCACTACTGACAGTGTTCTCATGTATAAAGATAGGCTTTGTGTTCCTGATGTTGCAGATTTAGTTTATGATAAAGGCACATTATTCCAAATACACTGTTCATCCAGGTTCGACTAAGATGTACCATAATCTTAAGCAGATTCATTGGTGGGACGAAATGAAGTGTGACATAGCAGAATTTGTGGCTCAATGTTCTAATTGCCAGCAAGCTAAAATCGTGTCATCTTTCCAGACTTTATGCTTTCAGCAGATAGGTACGTATATATGGTCAGGTTGCCAGCTTATCTCTATCATTAATAGATTATTAGTGGGTTTAGCAATGATCGACACTTATTGTAGATTTCTGTCGTGGCCTTACTTTGGGTCATGAGAAAGGTGGTATCAACACCTCAGAGATTTAATATTTCCATTCAGTATTTGGAGGAAGACTCCTCCACTTAAAGCACAAACTCCTGCAGCTATTTAGATAGGAATAATCATCCTCGCACAACCTGCTGGATTAAGAAAGACTTAGCTAAAACAGAATGCAGCTCCGACCTGAGCTACCAACTACCCTTTCGAGTTGCCAAACAGCTGCAATTCTCAAGTTCACAACTTCATACCTTTGCGGTAAACACCACCGCCTGATGGATGGTACTTCTATATAAAAATTTCGGTAGAATTTCCCCTGAAACTGGATGATCCGCAAAAACAGAACCAGCACTATACTATACATGGGAATGGATACCCGGATAAACTGATATCCAAAACAATAATATGCTTACCCGGCTACAATAACACGTACTCTGGCTCAACACAGGGACGTCACAAGCGGCTACCAATCGCCCAAGCTCACTAGTGCCGGACGAAGAAGAAATGGAAATGGATCGAGGATAGAAATAATTAGAGCTTCAGAAAGTTCATCTTCTGATTTGCTTGGCTACCAAAGCTAGACTACTTCCGAGTCAGGCGAGCCAAAGAATCGGAATTGAAGAGATAGACATTAAATAAGCTTTATGGAAAAACATCCATACCAATTTAACCTCCCAATAAGAAGGAAACTCTGACAATTTACCAGAATACCCTTTTATACTGAGACAAACTTGTAGAATAACATGACTCTACTAGCGTCACAAACCGAGAGGAGACACATAGATCGAGTATTACTTACTAACCACTTTACACCGGAAGAAACAATGACACTTATTGATGGTGACAAATAAGAATCCCATCATCCTACCGACATTTAGTTCCAAAGAGAGGTAGACTGACTTGACATTATAACAGAATGAGGCATAACAAAATGCCAAGCAAACAATACCGACATTCACTCCCAAATCTCTCACATTTAAACCAGATAAACTAGTAGGGTCATCATAAATGCCAGGAATAAATCATATCAGAAGCTCACCCCTCTATCGCAACTGATTATTAATAGAAACGACATCCAAGAAAACAATTGAAACATGATAAGACACACCATTTCCAGATCGATCAAAAGAATCAAATCTTACTCACATTTAAGAGAAGAAGAAATACATGGGTGTACTACATCGGATACCTCAACATCCTGCCAGACTGTAGTTCTTAGAACTGCCTCTGCAGCTGAGCCGAGCCGCTACCCTGATAATTACTTCTAGAAGAACCACTACCACAACGCTCTCGACCTCTATCGAATGAGGGCATATCTCGGGTTGATTAAGATCTATATGAAATTCCCTGCGACTGTGCAGGTGCCTGATGACGAGAGAAAAGACGACTGCCTGCTTGCTGGAGTAAGGAAAAACTCCTCAAAGGATAACCAGACTCATGACAATGATAACACCCTTTTCGCTAAAAATGGAAACTGGACAGATTGTTGATAGCTGTAAAGAGTAGAATGAATCTGATTTTGACGAGCTACTGGCGCACTCTAAGAATCACGTGACACAAGTTGAGATAACCTGGAAGGTGACCTCCCAAAATAATCAGAATTTTTACCTCCAAATGAGGTACCATGGTTACCCACCAGGGCCGTCAGATCTCTTACTTTCCCGCTCTAACTCTTCCCACTCTAACTTATGGTATGCCTCGAACCATCGAGCAATATCAATAACAATATCAAATGAAATCCCGACCTCAATCTCTCGAGCCATCTGGGATCTCAAGGAAAAAGAAAGGCCATCAATAAATCTTTGAATCTCTCGAAAGGCTCATGAACTAGTTCAAATGCATATTCGACCATTTTATAGAATTCAATTTTATATTCGGAAGCCAACAGGCTAACCGACAGGCTACCCTGTCCAATCCACTCGAACTGGTAACACTTTTCATCTTGTTCGCTACTCAAAAGGAACTTTTCCACGAATCTAAAAGAAAAATCGAACCAAGTTAGCTAATAAGAGAGCGGTCCACCAATTCAAGCCTGGACCCCTGAAACTGGAATGAAGAATAATCAACACCATACCGCTCGATACAATCAAGAGCCTGAATGATACGCTCACATTATTTTTATTTTAAAAATAATCACGAGGTTTATCTGATGCATTGCTTAAGAATATCGGAAGGTTCAACCGCGTAAAATAATGCAACCTCTTTGGGCGCTCGGACCGAACTGTTACGTCGGTTGGCTAACCAGCCGGAACAATTGGTGGCGCAACACATGCTGCCTCTGGAACATAATTTACTGCGGCAATATTAAGAACTGGAATAGAAGCTCCCTGACACCGAACGTCTGCACATATGGCACCCTGATAGCCTGCCCAGCGAATAATAGATTCTAGCGGTATCTGCGTCGCCAAAATTCTCGTAAAATCATCGTAGAGAGCCAAGGGAACCACAAGGCCCTGCTCCCATGCCCATCGCGAGCTCGTACAATTGGGACCTCCGTAACTAGATCGTCAACACAATCAAAACACTCGGGGCTTTGTCACTACTAACCCTAGGCCAGACTGCTTCGTCTTGAACACATAACGTTTGCTGATTTGTTGCATGAGGGTTCACAATTACCACGAAGGAATTAATGAAAATACTTCTGCATCCTAGACCGACGCACGATCAGAAATGAAGGAAGTGAAACTTCCTAAATGCCATCATAGCCCCTCGTAGATAAGTACGGATGTCTACGTACCCATCGGCGAGACTCTACTAGACACTGTCTTAGTCTGGATAGACTCTAAACTGGGCTCTGATACCAACCGACACGACCCGAAATCTGGTTAGGCCGTGCGGGCACCCGACATCCTTCCTTAGACCCGTCGGGCGAACCCTTACCAATTAAATTAGGAAAATAAATATAACAATTCATAAATAAGGACAACACTTTAAAAAAAATACAGACATACTGATACCTCTAAGCTGTACAAAAGAAATTACAGCTGACTACCCAACATACTAGGTTTAGGGCTACCCAGACTAGACATCTAAGAGTACAAAAGAAGACAGATACCTCATGAAGGGAGCAAAATGCAACTGAAATAATAACCAATAAACTGGTGGCCATCCGGAATAAAAGCTGGCTCATCCTGACAGCTGAACTCGTCTTCGCTCCTGAACAACGTGGCGAACTCAATCCTGGAGCGAACCTGCCGAAACGAAATAGATAGACAAGAAACAAACAACAACAAGGGTGAGTCAAAAGGACTCAATAAGTGGGGCAGACTAGTCACCTCAAAGAATAGGATAGCTAGCCAGGGAGAAGAGAAACAGATAAACAAAATTCCTCTTATTTAAATTATGAAAAGGCAGAGCCAAATAATAACTAGAAACACGTATGGAATCACAAATTCATTAAAACCAGGAACGTAAGATAGCCGGAACATATAGGTAACCCGAACATATCAACAATCAGAAATACATCCTGTTGCAGCGTGCAACCCGATCCATATATTCATCATGTTGCAGCGTGCAACCCAATCCATATATTTATACCGTTGCGGCGTGCAATCCGATCCTTGCAACCCAGAATACGAGCCAGAAATATATAGGCAAATAAGCAATGCACGTATAAGCCGAATAGTAGTTATGTACCACAAGTCTACACAATGGTATGAATTGAGATGAAATGAAATGAAATGAAATGTGATGCAAAGGGTCACATGTGCCCGTAATCCCATCCCGAAGCGGAATACTCCTGCATTCGAGGGGAATCCAATCTGATAACCAACTGGAGCGGAATACTCCTTCTCCTGGGGCGGAATACTCCTGCACCCGATATAATATAAACCAGAGGCGGAATACTCCTGCACTCTCCTGGGGCGGAATACTCCTGCACCCGATATAATGTAAAGCTGAGGCGGAATACTCCTGCACTCAATATCTGACATAAGAGCGGAATACTCCTGCTCTTGGGGCGGAATCCTCCTACCCTCAATATGATACAATGGAGCGGACTCCTCCTGCTATTGGGGCGGAATACGCCTGCACCCAATATGATATGCAATGTAATGCATATGAATGACATATAATGCATATGAATGCAATGTGATGCAATAATAACCCTTCACCAGCGCGGGACTCTCATCGACAGCCGGGAAGTAGATGCCAACTTACAGCCAGGGTACAATGTTCAGATCCTCAATGCAATCCCAACAATAGGACATAACATATAGTATACAATGTAAATCCAAAGCTAAGGCGTAATGAGTACGCCTATCGGCAGCTACACACTTAAGGAATACGTGGTAGAAAATGCACGAGGCCAGGTGCCTCCAAAGAAATGGATATAAACACTTACCTTGTTACAAAGTTAGCACAATTACTCAACAACCGCTTTGTCCTTTGAATTCATTGTGAAACGATCCAACTCTATTCAATTAGCAGAAAAATATATCAAATTAGGCTAAAGGCTTCATTCCTCACATCTTAGGGCAATCCAGGTAGGAACCTGATACCCTATTCGCATACGCAATACGCAGGCCAGGCCTATATACAGGGTTTAAGGTCACATAACCAAACCCCAAATAAATTACATTTATAAGTTGCCCATAACTCACTGAGTGCGAATATATAATCAATTTCATTATCGGGGTCCATTTGACCCTTCAAACTATTAATTGAACTTGTTAAAACGATGTATAATAATCCAAGTTTTACCGTTAAAACATATTCAAACACACGTAATAAACTCAAATAATTATTAGGATCATTACCTGAATGTTTCATGGTGAAAATTCTACTTTTTTCCGGCCCCTTTTCTCATTTTCTGGCATTTTTCCCCACTGCGTTTTTTTCATTTCGCTCTGCTTCTCAATCATGTTTCTTTCTGTTTGATATGCTTAAGTAGCATATATGCCACCGCCATTCATGTTGACTTTTTGTATTTTTCATTTTTTTGTTTATTTTTTTTTCTTAACAAAAATTAAAACGGTGCCCTACGATATTCGAAATAATTTCAACTTTTGCATACAAGTTGTACAAAATATATGTAACATACTCGCGAAGGCGGATCTCAAATCGGGTTCCCGAAACTCAAGATGCGAATTTAATGGAAAAGAAGTCAAATTATTTAACTTTCGGCATTTTAGCGGAAACTAGCCGAACAACATCGAAATTCACTTTCGAAAGTTTACGAAGGTCATAAATAATCATACGAACCCAACGGCGCTTTCGGATTTCGAATCGGAGCTCATTCGGCAAAACCGAGCTCGAAAATCTCTTTTTAATATTTATCGCCAATAAAAACTGAAAGCTTCTTCCGATGCCTACCAAACGAGCTCTGATTTAGCTCAAATTTTACAGACATGTCCTAATGGACATTACGAATATTTTAAAATTATCGACACGCCAATCGGAGTCCTAACTTCCGAAACGACTGATCGAGGTCGTTTCACTGAAGTTGCTGAATGCAAGGCCTCCAAGGACTAGAAATAGCTTAAGAATTAAAGTAAAAGCACAACATGCGAAGAAGAAGCTTGCTGGACAAGATGACAATGAAATCGTTAATAGTTCCTGAAACTGATGCTGTTGAGATTGATAAACATTCAGCAGAAGGTGATAATTGACCTCCAAGTAGTGGAGGAGATGAAACCGATGTTGCTGAGATTGATTAATATTCAGCAGAAGGTTACAATCGACCTCCAAGTGGTGGAGGAGATGAAACTGATGTTGCTGAGATTGATAAACATTCAGCAGAAAGTGACAATCGACCTCCACGTGGTAGAGGAGATGAAACTAAAGGTGTTGAACTTGATAAACATCCAGAAGCAGAGGAAAATCAATCCACAAGTGGTGGAGGTCCTGAGAGTGTTAAAAATGCATGAGCAGATGAGAATCAGTCTACAAGCGGTAAAGTGGCTGAAGGTGAACTTCCTGAAAGTGAAGTTTCTGAAAGCGATAAAAATGTAGCTGCAGATGACAATCACTCTGCAAAAGATTTTGTGGTTTTAGAGGCCCTAGTCGAACCCCAAACTGAAGATATTTTGGCTGTAATTGACAATTTTCAAGCGGGTGAACGCTCCGAACCAGGGAAACGTAAGGAAAGCAGGGATGAAGGTGGTGATGATGATGGAAAAAGTGAGTCTGCTCGTGAGGAAGGAAATGGAGATGAATCAGGAGAAGATGAAAGTGGTGAAGAAGAAGAAGAAGAAGAAGAAGGAGAAGAAAGTGGAGAAGAAGAAGATGAAGAAGAATAAGAAGGTGAAGAAGAAGAAGAAGAAGAAGAAGAAGAAGAAGAAGAAGAAGAAGAAGAAGGTGAAGAAGTAGAAGAAGAAAGTGATGAAGAAGTTGATGAAGAAGGGGATGAAGCTAGAGAGCCTGAGTATGAATTGGACCGTTTATCAGTGGCCCGATCCATCAAGGAAATCAATGTTCGAAGGTATCGACTTAAAACGTGGCTTGATGAAGTTCCTTTTTTTTCTTCTAAAATATCAGTTCCATCTAGCATAAAAAAGTTTTACGAATTCAATAAGTTGTTGAAAAGTTGAAACTAGAAAAGAAATTTAAGGAGTCTGTGTTTGGATAGTTCCTTGGATTGTTCGATTTTGTAGTTTCAATGGACAGATGGTCCACTCCCTACTTCTGCGTATAATAAAGGATAGAAAGCACGTGAGATATGGTTCTTGTTTGATAGGAAGCCAGCTTGTTTTGGGCTTAGGGAGTTTGCACTTATGACTGGGTTGGGGTGTGGGGTATTACCCAGCGATAAAGTCAGGAAAGGTCAGGAATTTTATGAAGAACTGACTTATAATTACACTGGTGATGGAATACCTAAAGTGACATCATTGAGGATTTTGAGGTTGTTGAAAACTGGTAGATTTAACAAGAAGGATCAGTTGAAGTTGTGTCTTTTTTGGTTTCTCCACACGATATTGATGGCAAAGGATTCTTCAAAGTAAGTTGAGAAGGAATGGATTTGTATTGTTGATGATCTGGAGTTCTTCTCCAAGCATCAATGGGGCAGGTTGTGCTTCGAGTTGACGATTGAATATTTGAAGCCCAAGCTTGACAGGGCAAAGCATTATAAAAGCTTCAGTGAAAAAGGAAAAGCACCTGGATATGCTCTTTTTGGCTTCCCCTGGGCATTTTTGGTAAGTCAACAATAAACCAATGGTTAGTTGATTAGTACGTCTTCATTTTTTTTCGTACTCCGATTTATTTTTTTCATCTTAGGCTTGGGTCAATGAAGCATTTTCTGTCATTGGAAGGAGATCTGCACTGATAGATCAGTCTCCTATGCCGTACTCTAGGATGCTCAAATGGTACAGAAAAAGGGTGCCTAAATCCTTCGATCCATTCTCGGCAGGTGAAGATAAAATTAAGGTAACATTGTGCTATTTTCATGTCATTAAATATCTTTTAAATTTGTAACAAAAAGTATTAATTTGCTCGACTTACATCCAGATGCGCCCTTACTTATTGCCTATTGTTCAAAAGGTGAGCTCGGGGTGGGAGGATTTATATGTGCCCGACAAAAATGAAGTTGAGGATGCGTCGGTGGATGCCCTTAGGGCTGAATTGGAGGGGGGCCACAGCCATCAAGAAGTCTGCTTTGAATCCTGCTGACGAAGATGATATGGACGTAGATGGAGAAGAAGATGCAAGAGGTGATGTAGATATTGGTGGAGCTTGTACAGGAATTGTTGGTGAAGGCGCAGGTCCTTCAAGTGGTGGTGTTAGATCTGCAGGTACTTTTTTGCGTGATGTGCTCGCTAAGCTGGAAGTAGTGGAGGCCAAATTGGCTAATGTTGCTTAGATGGTAGCGGAACAACGGAAGAGGTCAGTTCGCAAATGCTTGTACCATCCGTCTGTGTAGTTTATGAGGCACAAGAAAAGGAAGGCAATGGATTATGGTACCAATGCAAATGCCACATTAATTCTGAGAAAGAAGCGTAGATTTGATTAAGTGGGTACTGCAGTTGATGCTAAAGTGGATGCCAGTGTCAGTGCAACCAGTGTCATTGCCAATGCCAATGCCGATGCCAATGCAGTTGATGGTGAAGTTGATGCTGGAAATGACAATCCAAATGCATTCGATGATGAAGTGTATGGTGAAAATGACAATCCAAATGCAGTTGATGGTGAAGTTAATGCCACCAATGTTAATGTTGGAGAGGAAGCCACTGTGAATGATAGTGAAGTGATGATGGAAAATGGTAAGGATCAACCTTCTGAGGAATAGTTTTTTGAAGTGGAGGATCCATCCCATGCTGCATTGGAAGATAACTTGAATGGAGGGGTTGTAGAAGATATTAAAGACCCCAACTTTAAAATTGTGGGTGTCTTGAAGAGTTTGAGCAAAGAATTTATTGAAAGTGATAAGTACAAAGATTGATATGTCTATGGTTGTATGTTTTGATAAAACAATAGTTAACACTTATATTTTTAAGTCTTTTCCCTTTTTTCTTGTTGGTTGAATATTAAGGGTTGACCATCCATTTTGATAATGTGTGTGATATTTCATTTAGCAACCATTATTTTTGACAATCCATTGTGGTAACGTGTTATATGTTTCGTTTATCAATAATGATTGCTCAATTCATTTTGCTATTGTTTAAAATGCAAGCAATCGCCGTGGATCCCTAAATAATTTAAAAATACTGGTGAACCACTCAAGTTGATTGTTCACTCCTGTAGGTCTATTATAGAATCATGTACCAGATTCTAATTGGTGTAATTTAAGTGGTTGCTCTCACTAGGGTTGCAACTCTTCATGGCCATCTCTATATAAACCCCTCAAATATGTTTGCCTCTCCCATTCCATTTCTAATTCGAAACATCTGCTCTCAAACTATTAAGTAGTCCACCAAAATGGCAAGACCATCCAACTCGCGTGAAGTTAAACAAACAAAAGCGTTTTTACAAAGCGAGGTTGGTTATATTAGGCAGCAAATGAAGAGGTATGATGTTATCATATGGGGAGACACTAATGACAGGTTAAATCAATTCAAATCGATCAACCATAGGCTTGATGCACTTGGTGTACCACCAAATCGCGAGGCAAACATCATTGTGGAAGACGCATCTCCACCAAATGCAGCAAATGTCATGGACGGTGCTAATCCACCAAACTAGTTATCTGTGTTATCTGAGAGAGTAATGTTGTTCATTTTCATGTTTAACCTTTAGTACTGAATCAATGTATTGTTTATATTAGTTTCAACTGTGTTTATATTATTCTCCACCAGTGCAGGTCTATAAAATCTAAAATCTCCATGTTTCAAGTCTGATTTATTGTTCCACCGGTGATTTTGATTGTCTACCAGGAATGGTTTATTATATAAATTTAACAAACAGAGCAAAAGTGCATATAGTTCACAATGATCAATCAAACAAACAAGACAATTAAATTGCTATCACATTAACAAAATTAATTAGACCCACCATTTACAGACTAAGCAAAATAATGCTCCGATAAGAAGCCTATGCGCCAACTTCTTAAATCGATCCCTCTGCCTCTCAACATCTTTCAACTACACTTGGATTCGTTCCTTCGTCATTTGAACTTTCCTGAGTTGGGTTTTAAGGAAATCCCTCTGTTTCTCAGCCTCCAGAAGCAGCAATCTCAGAAGCTTCACTTGTTCTTCATATTCATGGATCTTTTGAGCGAAGTCAAACCTTGCCGCTGCTTGTGCCCTGGAGACTAATTGGGACAGTGCTTCTCTTGTTTCTTGAGAAAGCGGACCATCATGCCACCTAAACTAATCACATCCACCATTGTCCTAATCAGGACAGAAATTAGCATCATTGGTCGAGTATTAATTGTTAAACTTTATTAGCCGTAAATAATTACCTACCTTTGGTGTACTACAACCCCAAAATCTGCGACCAGGATTTGCTTGAGTTCTTGATATTTTGAGCTTCTCGTTTTGACCGCAATGGCATATATCGGATTCCACCGAAGAAGAAGATACAGATTGCGAGGTCTGGAATATTTTTATTTATTATCGTAGTCGATGATAAACAGATGAGAGAGAATTATAATTTGGTCATCGGTTTACATGTAAAAGATAATATATTACCGTTGCACACAAAATTTAAAAAGTTACCGTTAGAAAAATAAAAAATAAAAAATAAAATCACCTTGTGACAAAACAAATTAGAAGATGCTAATCAACATCTGTTTGGTCTATTGTAGACTTACTGCACAGCTGTGCGTTGAAACGATACCGTCTAGGATGTTATTACGCGCGCATTTGGTATTTAGGGTTTAGGTTTTGGGGTTTAGGATTTTGGGTTCACGCGCTTGGGGTTTGGTGTCCGGGCTCTAGGGTATTTATAGATTACTTTTGCTTATTTGGTATATTATCGACTACCGAAATTTACATTGTTTTGTATTATCAACTTTCATGAGTTGACAACTAACTCATATGGTTTAGGATTAAAATAATATAAAAAACCTATATTTAAAACTTTTTAAGGGGTTATTTTTTGGTCTAAGAACTACGAAACCCTTCACACGATAATGTTGTTGCATAAGCTACCATCCTATTTGTCAGAAATTGCTAAGGACTAACATTACATGACATATATGTTATAATGACTACTAGTGTTAAGGTTCTGACAAAGCAAGACCTCTTTGTCTTAGCTTGGAAGAAGATCATGATGTGAGAAGCAGGCAATGCTTTGATTAGTTATATGGATTAACACACCCTAAAGCTTTAATGATGATACCTAGCATTGGATTCCGTTCATTAATTAACCTACACAAATGATAAAGTTGTGGTATAATAAAATATCATAATAACCTTCAATTTAATCCTTATTCTTTGTAATCGATGATAAACTTTCATAAAGAAGATTTTCAACTGCACAATCCTGATGAATTAATAGGGACACGTGGTCATTCATAATTTATTTATTCTAATTCACATCATTGTTGGATATATTATCATTATTTCATTACAAAAAAATTTTGTCCATCAAATTAATTCAAGTTTAGTAGTGGTGAGCGTAAACCATATATAGTTAATTGTCAACCACAGGTTAATTCCACATAAATGAAGATCTTCAATTTTGGTGCTTATTCTTTGTAATCGATGTAAACATTTATACATATAATTGTCAACAAGCTACAATCCAGATGATTGTTAATAAATTGTTAATTCAACACTGATTTGGATTTTCATTTTATTGTTAATTACACTCTTCTCTTGTCATAGTGTTAGTTTCGTAGTAACTTCAATTGGTTTATCATATACTTAATGTTTTGTAGTTTAGTTGAGTATACACTTAAACTGGTCTATTATTCATTTAAGTTGGAAATTTCTCAGTTCGACAAGTATTAATCGTGTCTGTGTTCTTGTCTATCAGTAGTTGTTTATCAACTAGATCTGCCTTTTATTATATTTACAGATCTAGTCGTCTTCCCCGATGAAACTTAAACAAACGCGGAAACTTAAAAAAGGCAGAAACACCAAATTAACTAGAAAAATACCCCCTATTCAATTAATAGATATTTGAGATAATTACAAAAAGAGCTTTCTTTAGTCAGAAAGCTCTTTAACAAAAAGCAAAATAACAGAAAACATAAATAAATAACAGAAAATAGAAAAATTAAGGAGAATTTTTTGGGGGGTCGGGGGGGCGGGGGGGGGGGGGGGGGGGGGGGGGGAGGGGGAGGGGTGATGTAGTCGTCGGCGTTTAAGCCGACGCGGCGGCACATTGCAATGCGTGCAATGTGCCGGATGTTCATCTCCTGGCGCATTCTATCCTCATGAAGCTGTCGGATTAAGGTGTCCAAGGCTTGACGGATCAGCAAGGCATCTTGGGTGGGTGCGCTAGGGAACGCCTTTTTTTTTTTTTTGGCAGCAAGATTGTTTGAGATTTGTAGTTGGATGTGTGTGTTCAAAATGGAAAAATAATTGTTAATTTATAGCTGTAGAAGGTGAAGAGATAGGGGGTTGGGAGGGGGGTGAAACGTCATGATTATTCACTGCTCCCGACAAGACTTTTCAGTTCCTCCATTGTATCTGACGCGTCTTTCTAAGCTTTGGGCAGTGAACCCATTTATTACTCTTACACGTTACCTATTATCTACCACTCAATCCACTAAACTTACTCAATAAGATTCAAGTCTATTAATATACGGAACAAAAGTTATCATTGTTGTTCTGTCTTTAGTCATGAAATTTTGTTGTACGATCGAATAGCTAACATGGACAAAGTATTCCATAGTAGTAAAAATACAAACTTATATATTATTGACAATGTATAGTAGTTTATACACTATCTTATAATTTGTTGCGTCCAAATAAATTTGCTAACTACAGAGATCAATAAAACTAGTTAATGTTTATTGTCAACCAAAATGTGATCGATTATAAACTATACATGGCCAAAAAATACTAATTGCTAGCCCATCAATTACACTATTGACCATGGATAGTAGTTTATTCACTATTTTAAAAGTTGTTGCGTCTACACAAATTTTCCAACCACAGAGATCAATAAACCTAGTTAAAGTTTATTGTCAACCAAAGTATGATCGATTGTAAACTACGCATACTTCGCCAAAATACCAATTGCTAGCCCATCAATAGTCTATTATCAATAGTTCTAGGTGAACATACACAATTAGTAATTTGACAAGTAGTAGATATCAAATGTTCATAAATAAATTATTACATTCAATAAATAACAATAAATTCATTGATGGTTTTGATCAAGAGGGCAAGTTGTTTTCTTGTGGCCTGGTCGTTTCATTTTGAGCATCTATTCTTTCTCTTCTTGGACGAGTATGATTCTTCACTCATCGATGGAATGCGCTTAATTCTTTTCCTTCCCATTTTGAGTTGAACATGAGATGGCTTTATGGTTGCTGGCGTATAATCGGGAGGCAGAATCCATTCTTCTTCTGGAGGAATGGGACGAGTATTATGTCCATATGCTAATAGGTACGTCTCCCTAGCATAATACAAAGAAGTGTACTTGTAAAGAACACTATCATACACATCACCAAAGGCCAGTTGAATCACTGTCGTCGCATGAATGCACGGAATCATTTTCAAGCCAAATTGCCTACATGTACAGGTTTTCTCAACCAGACTCACAGTTTTCTTTGTCTTCGAGTCCACAGACTCATTTTCTCCAACAACGGAAAAATCACCGTTATCAAGATTATTTGCCACAAGACAACTGGAATCTTCCATGAGCTGCCTAAGCATCTTCTCCATTCGAGGGACACAGTTGCTGCTCACACTGTTGACATGCGCACGACGCTTCATGAAGATTTGATGGAACCTCTCATTGATAGAATTAAACAGTGCGACCATGGGGAATTCGCTTTCGTCCAAGAACATTGAGTTAACATATTCCGAAATATTTGTGGTAATAATGCCATACCTGTGACCCGGGAAATATTCCATGCTCCATTTGTGTGCACCAACTTTATTCTCAAGACATTCAGCAGCCGCTGCATTTTTTCCACGGAGCTCTTCAATTTCTTTATCAAAAATCTCGTGGCTGTACATTTTAGCTGCAGCATAATAATTACTCATGAAATCACCCCTAAACCTCTTGCGAAGGTTATCAGCGAGGTGCCTCATGCAACATCCATGATGCGCTTGAGAGTAGACCCGTGATATTCCGTTAGCTATGCTACTAGCGCGATCAGAGATGATGCACAGCTCCAGACTGTCTGGTACCACCCCCAGCAGATTCTGAAAGAAGAACATCCAAGAATCGTTGCACTCTACATCGACCACACAAAAAGCCAAAGGAAAAATATGGTTCTCCGTGTCCAACGCCACAGCAGCCAACATTACACCTTCGTACGGCCCCATTAAATGAGTGTCATCCATAGATATTACCTTTCTCATATATTGATATCCTCTAATCCAAGCAGCAAATGATACGAATATATAACGAAACGACATATCCTTCTCATACACAGCTAGTGTAACTTGACTTCCGGGATTCTCTCTTTCAATTGCTAAGCGGTATGCATCTAAGGCAGTGTATCCATGCTCCGTCGTCCCCCTCACCATGTTCCTTACAATGTTCCTTGCCTTTCACGTCTTCCAATAACTAACGTTTGTTTTCAGATCATGAAGAACAGTGGTGCTGATATCTTTGGTCGATGGACCCTTGTTTCCAATAAACCTATTTTTAACAAGACGAGCAAGGACCTCTGCCGAAGCTTGAGGATGGTGGCTCGTAGCTTTCTCAACCCCACATGTGTGATCACCACAGTACTTAGTGATCTTAAATCTCTCACAAGTTTCGTACTTGGTAGCGCGTACCATCCACTTGCAGGTCCTCGATGCACATGCCATAGAATACAAAAGTTTTAAACTCTTCTTCGTGCGGAAAGTATACATCATCTTAACCGCCGCTAACTTCAATGAGCAAACCACCTCATTCTTATTCAAGAATATTTTACCCTTAAAAAAACCTGTGCCATCATTTAAAATATGACTGGACTCTGTTCCAGCAGATACCCCAACAACATCGGTCTGCATTTCATCAGTCTGCATTTCAGCAGGCCCCTCACACTCAGATTCATAGCTTCCATCATTGCCAGTACTCTCCTCTTTATCCACGAACAATGGATAATCTCCACTATCCTCAAACACAGGCCTAAAAATATCTTCTCATTGATCATCGTCAACTTCTACAGGAGGTGCAGCAGTAGCATATGAAGCCGGGGCAGATCCGTCGACCATCAAAATATAAAGAATTGGCCTACTTCTATTACCATTTACATCTAGCAGGTATATGTGCAAATCACTGTCATTCCTAATGAATGAAGGAGCTATTTCCCCCCTCGCAGGTGCAACACCAAGCATATAACTAATGGCCACATCGCCTCGATCACAATTTAATTGTCCGCGTTCAATGACGTTATCAATCAACTCGTCAAATGTTCCATCCAATTTCAATGCAATAGGTACTGTTGCACTAGAATTCGAACGCCAAGACCATCATTTAGTTGTCTCTACCCATTTCCCTAAGAAATCAGCACCCATTACTGCATAGACCCCCATCTCAGCTCAGTTTACAGATATCAGTATAGTCGACAATATACTGAAACAGGTCGATGAACAAAAGCAGAGCTCTAATCGAACCAAAACAATGGCGAATATATAAACCAGCTTACCAGCTCAATAAAGCACCGCGTATACCACGAAGAATCTGATACTAACCCAATTATGTGTCAATGCACACACCACAAGCGACAGATTTGACCTTTTGAAAAAAGACCCAAAATTAAAACTTTAAAAGTATCCCACGACAATCAATCACGAAATGAGGACAAACTGATGATGAGAATTGGATTCGAGATTGGTCTGATTGATTATAAATATCTGGTATGAATTTGGGGGGAAATTTTTGAAGAAGAAGCCAATGGAGAAACCAATGAACGAGCTTGGTAAGAAGAAGAGGGGGAAATTTCTGCTGGGAAAAAATTTGTGGGGGGGAGGGGGGGCAGCTTTTTATTTTTATTTTTCAAGTATGGGTCAAAGTGTATTATTTAAAACATGGGGGGATGGGATGTATACTTATTGTTTAGGTGTAATTAAGTTCTAATAATGATTAAAAAGGAAGAGGTCATTTACCCAATTCTTAAAACTTGGAGGTCATTTTTTTAATTGAAGACTTGGGGGGAAGTCATGAAGCAAAAAGCCCCTTATAACCCAGTTAAGCTCATGGGATAACATAATTATACTAGCGTTTTGAACCAAGAGGAGATATGTAGATTGAATATTACATACTAATCATTTTACACTGAAACACACAATAACACTTCCTGATGGTGACGAATTAGGATCCAATCATTCTACCAATACTGAATCTCGAAGAGAAAGGTAAACCGACTTAAAATAATAACAGAAGGTGGGACAACAAGATGCCAAGCAGAAAATACCGCCACTCACTCCCAAATCTCTCGCATTTACACAAGATAAACTAGTAGGGTCTTACAAATTCCCTGAATAAATCATACTAGAAGCTCGCCCCTCTATCGCAACCGATTCTTAATAGGAACAATCTCCAAGAAAGCCATGGAAACATGGTAAGCTAAACGACGTCCAGACCGATCGAAAGAATCAAATCTTACTCACATATA
The DNA here is from genome assembly GCA_029990175.1 of Petunia secreta. Classification (NCBI taxonomy): domain Eukaryota; kingdom Viridiplantae; phylum Streptophyta; class Magnoliopsida; order Solanales; family Solanaceae; genus Petunia; species Petunia secreta. Next base: position 65,684,226 of record JARKIP010000035.1, read on the forward strand.
ATGGAAGAAGAAATACATGGGTGTACTACATCAGATACCTCTGCATCCTGCCAGACTGGCAGTTCATAGAACTGCCTCTTCAGCTGAGCTGAGCCACTACCCTAATAATCACCTTCTGAAGAACCACTGCCACCACGCTCTCGATCTCTACTTGATGGTGGCATTTCTCTTGCTGAGATCAAAATGAAATCCCTTGCGACTGTGCAGGTGCCTGATGACGAGAGAAAGGATGACTGCCTACTTGCCTAAGTAAGGGAAAAATCCTTAAAGGATAACCAGACTCACGACAATGATAACACCTTTTCACTGAAAATGGAAGCTGGACAGATTGTTGAAAGCTACAAAGAGAAAGTTGAGTCTAATCTTGATGAACTACTCGCGCACTCTGAGAATCACGCTCTACAAGCTAAGATAACCTGGCAAGTAACCTCCCAAAATAATCAGAACTCTTACCTCCAAAGAAGGTATGGTGCCCACTAGGGCCGTGGGATCTCTTCCTCTCCCGCTCTAACTCTTCCCGCTCTAACTTATGGTATGCCTAATTCCTCTGAGTAATATGAACAACAACATCAAATGAAGTCCCAACCTCAATTTCTCGAGCCATATGGAATCTTAAGGAAGGAGAAAGGTCACCAATAAATCTTTGAACATTCTCGAAAAGTTCATGGACTAGTTCTAGTACATATCCAGCAATCCTAAAGAATTTAATTTCATATTCTAAAATCCGACAAGCTACCCTATCTAATCCACACAAATTGGCGATACTTTTCATCTCGCTCGATGCGCGAAAGGAACTTTTCAACGAATCTAGAAGAAAAATCGAACCAAGTTAGCTAATAAGAGAGTGGTCCACCAATTCAAGGCTGGACCCTGAAACTGGAAAGCAGAATAATCAACACCATACCGTTCGATATAATCAAGAGCCTGAAGGATACGCTGACATCATTTTATTTTAAAAAACTTACATAGGGATTATTTGATGCATGGCCTAACAACATCAGAAGGTTCAATTGGGTAAAATAATGCAGCCTCTTTGGGCACTCGGATCGAACTGTTACCTGGGCTAGCTAACCAGCCAGAATAACTAGAGCCACAACACATGCTGCCTCCGGAACATAATTTACTGGGGCAACATCAGTAACTGGAACAAGAGCTCCCTGAAACCGAATGTCTCCATCTGCGGCAACCTGATAAGCTGCGTAGCGATTAATAGGTTCTTACGGTATCTGCGTCGTCAAGATTCTCAAAAAACCATCGTAGAGAGCCGAGGGAACCACACGGCCCTGCTCTTTTGCCCATCGCGAGCTCGTACAACTGGGGCCTGCGCAACTGGATCGTTAGCACGATCCACAACTCTCGGGGCTCGAGTAGCTATAGCCTCAGGCTAGACTACTTCGTCCTGAACTCCTACCGTTTGCTGATTTCTCACACGAGAGGTTTACAATTACCACGAAGGAATTAACAAAAATACTTTTTCATCCTAGACCGACGCACGATCAGAAAAGAAGGAAGTGAAACTTCCTAAATGCCATCATAGCCTCTCGTAGATAAGTACGGACGTCTACGTACCCATCAGCGAGAATTTACGTAGTAGACACTGTCTTAAGTCTGGATAGACTCTAAACCAGGCTGTGATACCAACTGACACGACCCGTAATACGGCTAGGCCGTGCAGGCACCCGACATCCTCCCCTAGACCCGTCGGGCGAACCCTTACCAATTAAATTAGGAAAATAAATATAATTCAATTCATAAAAAAGAACAAGACTTAGAAAAAGCACATACATACTGATACCTCTAAGCTGTACAAAAGAAATTACAACTGACTACCCAACATACTAGGTTTAGGACTGTCCAGACTAGACATATAAGAGTACAAAAGAAGACAGATACCTCCAAAAGAGAGCAATATACAACTGAAATAATAAATATAAAACTGCTGACCATCCTGAATAAAAGCTGGCTCACCCTGACAGCTGAAGTCGTCTTCGCTCCTTCGCAACGTGATGATGTCAATCCTGGAGTGAACCTACCAAAACGAAATAGATAGACAAGAAACAGACAACAAACAAGGGTGAGTCAAAAGGACTCAATAAGTGGGGCAGACTAGCCACCTCAAAGAATAGTATAGCTAGCCAGGGATAAAAGAAAGAGATAAACCAAATTCCTCTTATTTAAATTATAAAAAGGCAAAGCCAGATAATAACTAGAAACACGTATGGAACCATAAACTTATAAACAACTAGGGACATAAGATAGGTCAAACATATAGGTATTCCGAACATATCACCAATCAGAAATACATGAAACATATACGAAACATCGCACTATAATCACACAATATACAACAACCGGTGCAATAAATTGGAATGAATGCAGTATGATGCAATGGGGTCACATGTGACAAATGAATGGAGCTGATCCTCCTACCCTCAATAAGATGCAATGGAGCGGAATCCTCCTATCCTCAATATGATGCACTGGAGCGGAATCCTCCTCTCCTAGGGCGTAATCCTCCTATCTCAATATGATGTAATGGAGCGGAATCCTACTACTCCTAGGGCGGAATCATCATGCTCCTAGGGCGGAATCCTCCTACCTCAATATGATGCAATGGAGCAGAATCCTCCTGCTCCTAGGGCGGAATCCTCCTACCCTCAATATGATGCAATGGAGCGGAATCTTCCTGCTCCTATATAATGTAAACCAGAAAATATAATGCATATGAATGCAATAATAACTCTTCACCGGCGCGGGACTCTCATCGACAGCCGGGAAGTATATGCCAATGCATAGCCAGAGTACAATGCTCAGATCCTCAATGCAATATCAACAACGGAACATAACATATAATATAAAATGTAAATCCAAAGCTAAGGCGTAATGAGTACGCCTATCGGCAGCTACACACGTAAGGGGCACGTGATAGATTATCCGCAAGGCCAAGGGCCTCCAAAGAAATGGATACAAATACTTACCTCGTTCCACTGCTACTCAACAACCAGTTTGTCCTTTAGATTCATTGCCAAATGATCCTGCTTATTCAATAAGCAGAAAATATATCAAATTAAGCTAAAAGATTCATTCCCTACATCTTAGGGAAATCCAGTTAGGAACCTGATACCCCATTCGCATACGCACATAATCAAACCTTAAATAAATTATATTTATGGGTTGCCCATAATTTTCTGAGTATAAATATATAATCAATTCCATTATCGGGGTCCGATTAACCCTTAAAACTATCAATTGAACTTATTAAAATGATGTCTAATATCTCAATTTTTACCGTTAAAATATATTCAAACACACGTAATCAACTGAAATAATGGATTAACACCATTACTTGGATGTTTTGGGGTAAAATTTTTAATATTTTTCTCCTTCTCTTTTCCCTTTTTCCTTCTTTCTTTGCGTTTTCCTTTTCTCTGTTTTTGTTTCTCGTTTTCTGCTTCTCTCTACTTACCTGTTCCTTAACTCCAAGTTAAGGATTTATATAATCCAGCCACCGCCTCCCTGTTTGTCTGTCTTTCTTTCTTTTTTTAAAAAAAAAAAATTATTTTCTTTTATATTTTTTTTTCTTAACGAAAATTAAAACGGTACCCTACGATACTCGAAATAATTCTAAATTTTTCAAGTAAGTTATACAAAATATATGTAACATACTCACTAAGACGGATCTCAAATCGGACTCCCAAAACTCAAGATGCGAATTAAAACGGAAAAGATCAAATTATTAACTTTCGGCATTTTAACAGAAACTATTCGAACGACCTCAAAATTCATTTCTGAAAGTTCACACAAGTCAAAAATAATCATACGAAAATAACGATGCTTTTGAATTTTGAATCGGAGCTCATTCGCCAAAATCGAGCTCGAAAACCTCTTTTTAAAATTTATCAACAGTAAAAACTTAAACCTTCTTCCGATGCCTACCAAACGAGGTCTGATTTAGCTCAAATTTTATAGATAAGTCCTAATAGACCTTACGAAGATTTTAAAATTATCGGTACGCCAATCAAATTCCTAACTCTCGAAACGACTATCTAAGGTCGTTTCAGTAGCTTATAGCCTAACAAATTGATTTGCTAGCGCGGGTGATCATACAAGCCCTAGCCCATCTCCTTTGATGTTTGATGCTCCGTCAGTATAGTGCACACCCCGTTTTCGAGTCGGTTAAGTTTAAAAGTCGGCTTTGACTATGGTAACTCATTTGAACTTGGCTTGGAGTCAACACCTAATATATTGTGTAACTAGGCGTATTAGATTACCTAAATGTGTACTTATTTTTAAGAAAATTTCAAATCATAAGATTTTAAGGATAACATGATCTAATGACTTAGGAAGAAAGGTAGTTCCAAGCCAATTTTTGAATTGCATTATAATATGGTCAAAATATCAAACATGTATATAAGATATGCCTATTAGCGCAAAATATGTAATAAACTAAATCACAAGCAAGATCATAAGTTATATGTGAAAGATCAGCATTAAATGTGTATAGGCCCTAAAAAATAGTTAAATTTAGAATACTGATGAAATTGAGGCTATCTCAATTATGTCTCAATCAAAGGGCTTATATGGAAAAGACCAAAACCGTATAGATTTTGAAAATATTTGTTGTCCCAAAATGTACCAAATTCTTATAACGCGGGGACAAGGAGAATTTTGTGCCTTAAGGGGATGTTAGCAATTTTGGACGGTATTATAACTTTTGTTGTCAAGTACCGTTGTTCGTATATCTATTGATGGGAGGTCATATTTTAAAGACTTGATTTTGAAAATACGATATATGTGAATAAGGATTGTATATAGAAAAATACCTTGTAAAGTGAAAATGCAAATATTCATATAAAAATACAATTGTATATATGCGCATATTATGAAATGCCTTTAAGTAAAATAGTGATAGTAGTAATATTGGTAATATAAAGTAATATATTATGCAAGTAATACACCATAGGATTATGGGCAAGTCTCTTTAAGTTGACAATGTGAGAAAAATAAATATATAAATATATTTATAGATAAATATTGTATGAGTTGACCTCCAAGTCCCTATTCCCGGTTAAAAAAACTGATTAACGGTTAAAAATCAGTTTTGTTGAAAACTTTGCAAAATAGACCTTTAGAAAAAATCTCGCCTGTTTTTAAAAAAATAGGCCTGCAGTTTTCAAATCGGGCATGTTTGATTTATTACAACAAAGTCCTTTTATGAGATATGGTTTTGAAAGAAGTCCTATTTAATTAAAAAATTCAAAATCAATATTGCATAAACAATCCAGTTTTAAGCACTATAGACATTATATTTTACACAAATGGTCCCAGTTTACAGCTTATACTTCCGATATTCAGCCTGACATTCACATAAGTGTTCCAAATTTCAGACTGAGTTAAGAAAATAGCCAAAATAAATAAGGGATAGATGTCGCACCCTGTGTTTCCGAACTGCTAGAGTTCGAAACAGGATTCGTCTTATTGGTACTCACGGGTAAAACTTGGAGTCACCACCTAATAAGTTATTTAACTAGGCGTATTAATGCATCTACATTGTTTCTAGCCAATTTTAAAATTTAATTCCGAAATATGGTCTACGAATTAAAAATTACGGATAAGAGGTTCGGATTAATCCAGGAAGACTGTATTAGACACCTCCCAGATTCCTCTAAAAGTAGTTTCCAACCGGACTAAATAATTGGGATTCAATACCAAGAGCACAATTAAACTATTAATTCAGAATGTAATGTTTCCATTATTGAATACAAATATTTCGCATAAAATAAATGAAAGTTTCATCTTCTCCAACGACTTCTTCTTTGCCTCGTCTGAATGTACCTCGCAAATGAAACAAAGGGTTTGTACGAATCCTGAGCAAAAGTTAATAGAAACTAATAGAATAAATTGAAGTAAAAGTAATAATCTTTAAATGTTTTGTCCTCTGAAAATGCGTCGTCTTTTAACAAATTTCGTCAAGAAGTACCTCGCAAAATAAAAGAAAATAGTTAGCACGATAATAACTGAATTTAATGAGAACAGAATTAAAAAAAGTGAAATAAAATAAAATGATCTAAAGCAAAATAATTATATTTTAAAAATATTTAGGCTCAGATAGAGGATTGGAAAGAGGTTAAGGATACCGTCAAGAATGCAAACATGGTGTCCGGCCGCTTTACCATGCCAAGTGCCGATAATGTTGCCTATCCCGCTTGTTTTGCAATAAAATATATATATTTGTATCATCATCGCCATTTATTTTTTGTTTTCGGGACATGAAAAGGGATGGTACATTTGTAATGAGACTGTGCATACCTTCAAAATGTCATTGCCCAATGTGTAGTATTCGTTCAGTATTAGTTTAAATGCCTCAAAATCAACCTTTTCATAGGCTAGGCTCAGTGTGGTGACTGCTCGACTCAGCAAAACCAAAAGAATAGTCCCCAAAAGGATTTACCAATGAAGTATTATTGAACATAGTCAATTGAGACAAAAAAAATACTCTAAACCAATAGCGAATTTAAAGTAAGAATTCTCAACACCAACATCAGCTTATCGAGATAAACATCAGTAAATTAGCAAAACATATGAAAAGTCAAACAATAAAACCATAGAAACAACGAGATTAGCATAAAATCAACCTAATCTATTCCACTTACATTTCAATCAACCCTCAGAATAATGATACTTTCCATTGGAATATGACGAGCACAGGGTTTTTTTTCCACAAACTCCATACCCCACAATCTTATAAGATTCCCCAAACCAAGGGAGCATCAAGTCTTTGATCACCAATGGATTTGGCACATCAACAGCTTACCTAAAATTAAGACCTTTCTGTGGCTGCTTGCCCTTAATAAACTACCAACAGCTACACATCTATTCTATAGGCATGTTATTTCATCCCAGTACTGCAAATCATGCACCCACCATATTGAAACAATAGACCACATTTTCTGCCTATGCCCTAGGGCAGATATTATCTGGAATTTTTTTCCTACTATATCAAAGCCAACATCGGACTTTATAAACTGATGAAAACTTCCACTTCCGACAAAGCCAATACTATCCACTACAAATCATTAGTCATCCCCCCCAATACTATCATACCTTTCATTGCTTGGATGATTTGAAAAAATAGAAACTCTCTTCTATTTAACCAAAACCCAAACATATGCAATGGAAATAAGGTACTAAAGTTAGCTATTGAATTTGTCACCCTAGGAAGGAGTACCCAGGGCCCTTCCACTATAGCCAGAAACCAAGATATCCGACCATGGCAACCCCCTGACTTCGGATTCTACAAACTCAATATTGATGGTACCTTTAAACCAACTAGTAATATAGGGAGCGCAGGTGGTGTCTTTAGAAATTCTCAGGGAGATTGGATTATGGGATTTGCTCAAAAATTCACTAGCCCGGACTCTCTCTATAGCGAACTAAAAGGCATACTAATTGGACTTCATATTGCAAAGGAATATAATCTATTGCCACTACTCATTGAGACAGATGCCCAGGTACTAATATCCACTCTAGATAATCCTATCAGTTTGTACTCACATATTTTTTCGGATTGTAGGTCATTGATCATGGAGCTGGAGCAGGTCAGGGTTAGCTACGTGCCCAGGGCAGCAAGTGAATTGGCAGACAACATAGCCAAATATGGGAGCTCTCTAGCGCAGTCCAACATGTTATTTGTTATGCTACTTGCTTACAGTCATGTATTAATATTTTTGAAAAGGACAGGCCAAAAACTCCACATGCTATGCATGACGGCCAAAGTCCATTATGTATGCTACTATCTAATGCTTGAATGAATGAATGGTTGCTAGTTTTAACAAAAAAAAAAAAAGCATAAATAGTAAGTAACAAAAAATTGAAGCAAAGGAACGAGTAACCGAAAATCTCCCGGCAAAACCAGTAATGATGAGCAACACCATATTGGAACAGAGCAGCAATCAAATAGAGGGGAGGAGCGAATGTCGAGCCTCTTTCCAATGACGGCGTTACTGCTACTCTACCCCCCTCTATTCAGTTTCAATAACAGATCAAAAGGATAGTGAAAGAAAAAAAGAAAAAAGGCCCCTGGAGTTCGATTCTCCAGCCAGGAACTCGGCGGTGGTGACGCTTCACCATTGTGCATTTATATCGTCTCCTCGTTTTCACTGTGCATCCCCTTCCCAGTCCCGTTTCTTTTCCACTGGTTTTCGATATGTCATTGTTTGTGGTTCTACTTGTGTTTCAACCACCATTGCTGGTGGCGGTGATGTGTATTCTCTCCGCCTGATGATGTACTTGTTTGTTTGTGTGTGTGTATTCCTTTTTCCCTGTCAGTAGGTGCTCTGAATTTTTAAGAGGTGCCAAAAAATTCTGAAGGCCAGAAAGATGGGGTATTTTCCCTTTTGATCTAGTCTTCCGTTCTTTGTTTATGGTGTGCAGCTATTTAAGAGAAAGGAAAAAATCAGAATATTGGAATAGGGATAAGCAAATCAAAGGATCTTTGAGTGATTTTAGAGAGAGAGCTGTTGGGGTCATAAAGAGAGAGATACGGGTGGGTTTTTTTGAACGTTACTGGGTGTGTCAGGGGCGGATCTACATTCAATGGTGCAGGTGTTACGGCACCCAGCAACTTCGACAAAAATTCTGTTATGTACATGTAATCACTGTTAAAAGATGTTATATATAATCAGTGGCACCCAGTGAACAAATATTGGATAGGTGCACTGGTCGAAGGTCCGCTTCAAAGTTCCTTCTTAGCTTGAGGTTTTGGGTTCGAAACATTGGGAAGGATAATAACTATACCATAAGTTTTTTACGTCAACATCTCTTTTCAGTGCATTATGTATTTTTCCAAGCTTCTTTTTCCTCCTTCCATACTTTTCTTTTCTTATTTTACATTTATGCTCATTCTTTTGTTCTGTTACTCTTTAATTTTATAATACCAGCCTTTTTTCCTTTTTATTTCCTCTTAAAATTTTATTTTTCTTTGTTGTTTTCTATATATTTATTCTTCTATTCTTGACGCTATGTCTATCTTTCAGATTTTGTTAACTATGAGGTAGTAATTGAGCTAGACTAGCTCATAGGTCTTAGTAATTTCGATAAGTAATGTATATTGATTTATTTCTTATTTGATTAAACTTCAAAGTTTACCTTGCTAACTTATCTTGTGTATATACTTTATTATATCTTTTATAGTTACATAAATATATATTTACGTAGTGGAGAAGTCCATATAAAAAGTATTTTTGTGGTATTTTTCTATACAACTTATTTAATTGATAGTCGAACTTCTTTGGGTTTTGGAATTTTTTTTTTTGGTGATTTTATGCAATAAATTGAATAGCAAAATAGCTAATAAAAATTTTCACTGAACTAATCTAATCTTGATTTATTAATTAGTTTGTCTATTTATAAGCATTTAATATAACGACCGACTTATCTAAACACTGGACGAACATAATGAATATAATTGTCAATGTTTATCTTTATGAGCATTGATAACTTCATATTGGCACTCCCTACCCCCAAATCCTGAATCCGCCCCTGGGGTGTGTGTGAGAAAAGAAATATATGATTTTGGGGTTTTATTCAAAACAAATAGGAGAAAATGAAATATATAGTATAATTAAAGAAAAATACGGAGAATTTATTTGGTGGAGCTATTTGTCTAGATTCAACTTGAAGGGAATTCAAATAAAAGGAAGAAGCAAAATATTTTTTTTTTTTAAAAAATTGGTAGAATAGTCGAATTCAAAAGAATTTGGACTTGGTGTTATAATTGGACCGTTATTTAACTAAAGGTGCAAAATATAGACATAAATATTATATAAAATGCACATATAACAATAATTAAAATTAAATAACATTATTTAAGCATAAATAATCATAAATGCAGCAATTTGCATAAATGACCATAATTTAATACATATTTAAAAAATAGCCTAAATAATGCAAAATTATATAATATAATTATAATTAAATATATAATATATAAACAAGGGATACAAAAAATAAATGTATGCTTTCTAATGCATATTTCATTCTAACGGTTAAATTTCACCTTTAAGTTAAATATAGCCAATTATCGAAAAAGGAGAGACAAAATCGGGTGTCAACAGCTGCCTCTCTTTTTCCGAAGATAATAAAAAAAAATCTTCAGGTAAAGATAGTTGACGGTATAGCCAATTTTTTCACGGCGGACGGATGAAATGATTGAAAGGAAAATTAGAGTTATGGGGGTATTTCGGCCGAACCACAATCTCTATGCCAACATATCTCGGGTTTCACAAGAATCAGGCCGTGCGTAGTTGTAGAATAGCATGTTGCATGTGCAAGATGTATATGACGGAAGATATAGGTGTCAAGAATTAACTTGCCCAAGTATGCAAAGTTTAGATTTGCATGTGCTTTGACGAATATAGCAGAGGCATTATCGAAGATGAAATATCATCAATAGATCGAGCATGGAAAAATAGGTTTGTAATCATCCTAGTTATGAAAATATGGTACACGGACATAGTTTTCACTACATCTTGACAAATGAGCCATCTTGTCTTCAATATCGAACCTCTAAATTAGATTGAATAAGCTGGGGATATCGAGGAGTGAGCACGATAAATACACACGATTCAAACAGATGGGCATGATTATGAAGGAATACAAACTAACATCCAATCCGGAATGAAATATTAGGTAGACTATATGTCCGAGAAGTTTAGATTAGAGTGGGCTATGATATATGGCTAAATGAACAATTTGCGGTTATAGCATAAGCATTGTCGAAGGGACGAAGCTTCTTGAGTGGAGTTCCAGGATGGTGTATGGTATGTATTTGAGATTTTATGATCGCATGATTCTTGTATGGGGTAGTGACTTTTCGAAAACAAGTGTATGATAGCGGGAAATGGCTCGAGGAATTGTCGAGAGATTAGGAGTATCTGGCGGTAAGAACATGATAAAAGTAAATGTGTTATAAAAATAGTGTAAACTTTCCCATCAAGTCGATCGTTGCCTTGTCGGATATGGACAGTTGCCCAGTGTGCTTTCAGGTGCATTAGGTGCTGGGATGTTTTGATCCGCTTTCTCTGCCTCACTTTGATCAATTTCTTTTTCCTCTGGAGATATCGTGTTGTGCCTATTTTCTTAATTGCTGCTTTTTTGAGCTGTTGGAAAGTAGGTGTTGTGTGTGCTCTTCTGAGCTACTGAAAAATAAATACCTCTCGTCTTGAGATACTGGAAAATAAATGTCCCTCGTCTTGAGATGTTAGTGCCTGCTCATCCGAGCTACTAGAAAATAAATGCCTCTCATCTTTGAGATGCTAGTGTCTGCTCTTCCAAGCTACTAAAAAATAAATGCCTATCCTTTGGAGATACTGGCATGTTGTGTCTGGGTGTGTACCCTGCATGCAACGAGTAACGTGACGTAGTAAAATAATATTATAGTGCTTGTGGATTTCTCTAGATATTATTGTGCTTGGTTCAATATTGTTCGTATTTTGTGCCTACACTTAAAGAAAGATTCATAAGTTGTGGGAAAAGGAAGGGCCTGATTTGCTCATTCTCTTTGATATCGGTGCCACGTCTTTTGTTGTATTGTGCAAATGTAATCTCCTTATCGCTGCTTCTCAAACTTGCAATATGGATCTTTGATTTATTATCTCCTAGTGTCGACTTGCGTCTTTCTGAAATTTTTTAGGAACCTCAAAAATTTCTTCTCCAGCGTTGATTTATTGTCTTCTTGACTCAAAAATTTTGGCCTTGTTTGTTGTGCTCGTTGAATCCCTCTGTTCTAGTGCATCTGCAAAATAACAACATGTATGTCTGTGTTCTATGTTGACACCCAATTTTATCCCTCTTTTTTTTTTCTTCGAAAATTGGCTATAATTTAACTTAAAGATTTAATTTGACTATTTGTGCAAAATGTGCATTAGAAAACATGCATTTATGTTACTTATCCCCTACTTATATATAACATACCTAAATGTGGGTATAGTACGTAATTTTACATCATTTAAGCTATTTGTAAAAACTATGACTGTTCGTGCAATTTAGTACATTTATAATAATCGTAGTTGTATCATATAATTTCATTATTTAGGCTACATGTCAATTTTGTATCGATTTGTGATCATTTGTGAAAATTAGTAATTATCTTTGATTACCTATATTTAAATAATTTTATTTGAGCTTATCTAATGATTATTTATGCACTTTATACATACGCATATCTATATTTTATTTTTTTACCTTTAAGTTGAATATCGGCCAATTAAGAAGAATATCCAAATACTTTTTTTATTATTAATTCCTCCATATTTCAAAATTCCTACCAAAATTCTTTATTTATTTATTTTTATTTTTATTTTTATTTATTTTTATTAAAATTGCATTCCTCTTTGAACCTAGACATAATATTTAACTAAATACATCCCTATTATTTGAATTTTGAAAAGAGCATTTTTCTAAATCGTCTTCTTGATTTTTTGCTATCTCTCCTAAATCACTCCTAATCACCAAAATCTCTCCCTAATCTCCCCTTTATTTCTTTCCTAATCTTCTCCTAAAAATTCTCCAATTACCTCCCATCACCCAACAACTATTTTTTCTAACTCTTTGTTATAAAATTGCTTTTCTCTCCCCCCTCTTTCGGAGATCAGGACAAAAACTCCAAATACATACATGATACAACAGTACTCACCCCTCTCTCCTTCACTCGCACTAAAAAAACCATCAACACACACGCATAGACACATAACAGTACTACACCATTTTTAGGCAGACCTCACCATTCCTCAATTGTCTTCTTCCTAATAATAATACACAGTACTACAATATCGCCAGGCCCCACCTCCTTTTGGGTCTTCTTACCTTTAACTCATACACACAAGTCCATACAAAAATTATACCCATAACCACCATTTCTTCACTTTCACAGACATACATATTACACACACACACCCTTATTGGCAAAAAACTCTTTCATCATTTTTACTCTCTTCCTTCTCCAACCACACACACCCACAAACGAAAACTAGGGATCGTAAATAGATCAGAACAGCACAACTACACATACCCCAATACACACTCTTCCCTCTCAGATAACACACGCCCACAAACTTAATCAGCAACAGAAACAAATCGAACACACACACACGACATCCAGCTGCAAATACCCACACATAAAACCAACGAAACAGATCGGGAAAGCGGGGGAAAGCCATTACCAAAATACAGAACCATCACTCTTGCCAGAAATACAGATCGATAACAGTAGAGTGCAACAGTGGCGACGCGTCTCCGGAGACAACACCGGACGACGGACACACCCGTCGTTAACCCTTTATTTCACTGCCTATATTTATTTTCTGATGTTTTATGTTTGAGTTTGTTGACCAAAAAGGAGAAAAGAAAGATTAGATTCTGAGTGGCAGCGACGCCTGTGAGGTCACTAAAATTCTCCACCGAGAATGGTCGTTGTCATTGCTGTTGCTGTTTTTTCTGCAGATCCCGCCTGACTTGTCGCAAATCTCCATCGCGTTTGGAACCAAGGCCGACTGTTTTTGGGTCATCGTTTGGTTTGGGCTGTTGTAGTGTTGACATTCCAATGGTCGCCTGATTCCTCGAGCATTATTGCTCCCCTGGTCATTTATGTTGACTCTGTTTTTTGGGTTATTCCAATGTGTTTGACTGGGTTTAGCACTTCTTATGAGACTCAATTGTTATTCTAATTGGTTGCTCGTGCTAAATTGTTACTTGAAACATTGACAATGAAGTATTACTGATTATTTTCGAGGTTTTGCAGTTGCAGGAATTTACTACGCTGACAAGGGCTATGAAAATATTTTAATTTGAGGCATACACAAGGATTTGACGGAAATACAATAAATTGACGGATATTACACCAATTATGGCCAATAAAAATATATTTACATATATTGAGGCCTCGTGACTAATTTGAACACGATACTACACTTGAACAATCCCATCGCCGTTTCTCTAAAACAAAAAAGGCGATAACGATGTATATCACTTTGCAAGGTAAGCGATAGTAGAGTGGTGGTATTGAAGGTACCTGACATGGTGAACAGGCCCGGGCTCCGAGTTTGTAGCCGTACCGGCACCCCTAACCTCTGCTTGATGCAATACAACCATTCTGAGCCTACACTTTTATAAAATCCATTTTCTCCTTTATTTTATTATTATTTTCATATTTATTACTATTGCTATTATTGATATTTTGTGCTATTATTATTTTAGAATAACTTATTTTCTTTATATTTTTGCGAGGTAAAGTTGGATGAGATACGACGGTCTATTTTTGAAGGAGAACAACTAGAAGAAAATTCTTTATATATTTTTATTATTTTCATTGTATTATTATTTATTAATATTACTAGTATTATTACTATTATTCTTATTAGTATTTATTATTCTTATGATTATTTATTATTATTATTATTTTACTTTATTAATTGTCGTACTAAATCATTTTTATTTTTGCAAGGTACCTTTGGAAGAAGGCAATCTGTGGACTTAAAACCTTTTTTCATTTAACCCTTTAATTATATGCATAATATCGTAGCCATTTAATTACTTGTCTATTTTAGTTAGCTATTTTATTTGTTTATTTACTCAGAATTTCAATTGTTTAGTCTAGCCGGTAACCACATTTGGTGGAGCGTGAGAGGTGCTTAATCCCTTCCTCTCGGGTTAACTTGAATCCTTACCTAGATTTCTGGTTCGTAGACTAAGTTTCGGAATTAATTATAAAATTAGCTAGAAATAAAATAGGTGTCCTAATACGCCTAGTTAAAAAATATGTTAGGTGGCGACTCCATGATGCAGCCCGAACACATGATCCACCAAGGCCAATGACACGAAGCCAAGCTAAGCTGTTACACGATGTCCACAGTCACTTGGCTTGGCCGAAGGAAAGCAACCACTCCGAAGCTGAGTATCCGAGCTCAAGAACCGAAATCGTCATCTACAAGCTTGAGCTCGAAGGAGGGAGTGACCGAACCCCACTTGAACACTCAACATCGACGCCGAAGTCAAAAGGAAAATAACCGAAGGAAGTGCGATCGATGTCAAGAATGAACTGAGCTGAGCAACCGAGCACCGAAGTGAAGGAACTCGAGCTCAAGTGTTCGAAGTCAAGTGTTCGGTTGAAGGAGTAACCGAACACTCATTAGACAGCCCTGCGTGGCTTACTCCTATTGATCACCTGTGACCATTTACTGTTTTATCCTTAGCATAGCCTATAAATACTCTATTACATTTCATTTATAAGGAAGTTGTTGTTGAATATTGAACATAACAGTTGCTATTAACGTGTCTCCG
Organism: Petunia secreta; assembly: GCA_029990175.1. Lineage (NCBI taxonomy): Eukaryota > Viridiplantae > Streptophyta > Magnoliopsida > Solanales > Solanaceae > Petunia > Petunia secreta. The sequence continues at coordinate 65,699,562 of JARKIP010000035.1, forward strand.
ATGGAGCCGAACCCCGACGTGGGCTTTTAAAGAACTTGTGTCAATCGGTATGAGTCGTTTGCACATTTTCTTCTTGGTCATTCGATTTGCAAGAAGCGTTGTCTTTCTTGAGGATTGTTGCATAGTATAGGTGATTCTTTGCCTCCGAATTCATCGAGCCCGAGACAAGTTCCTCGTCGTTCTTTAAATCGAAGCAAGATTTGTCTTGCTTCTATCTTTACTTTTCTGTTGTCTTCTGCATTTTCATCGTGTCTAGCTTACCCTCGGGTTTGCTTGCACCATCTTGGCATCAGAGCAAGGTGTGAGCTTGTTCTTACAACCTCAAATCCTGTTCGTTATATTCGTGCTTGTGTCTCCAGTTTCGGCTTTCTTCCTTATTGTTGATTGTTGTTGCTGTGGTGTGTTTTAAAAAAAAAAAAAAAAAAGCAGAAAAGAAAAATTCAAAAATTTTGGTTGATTTGTTGGTTGTTTGAATCAAACAACCATTGATTTGTGTTCACCACTGTCCAAGGACTGATTCGAGCACCCGATGTATATCGTTTGTAACTAGGGTTTCTCGACAAATTTTGGACTAATTTGAGCTTGGTGGTGACTAATTTCAAACCCCAGTGTGTTTTAGTTGTTTCCGATGAAGACTGGTGGTTCTTGATTGATTTGGGTGTGTTGTGCTTAAATCTTTCGAAGTTCTATGAATTGAACCGTATCCGTACGCCAGAAAATTGTTACGTTTGTAACAGTGTACGAACACGAGGAGCTGAGTCTTAGCTCAAAGAACTTTGAACTGATTTCCTCCGTTATTGTTGGAACCAAAGTTGAAAGAAGCAACCCAAATTCTGTTAGCAATCGTGGTCAGTGAACGAAGTTAAGTTATCCGTACGCATGAGCAAAAACTTCACTGTTGCATTGAAGAAGAAAGGGGTAAAGTGTAAAGATCAAAAACCCCAGGTGAAAATTTTGCCGGCTAGAAAAGAGAATTAGATAAGGTAAAATCCTATCCGTACCAAGGAGGGACCACTCTTGTACGGACAAGAGTTGGTGTGATCGAAAGGGATTCCGAAGAAGAGTCTAAGGGTCGATTCTCCCATGTTTTCACTTTTCTTGTGTTCGATAAATCTAGTTAGTGGATCTCTAGAGTAATTCTTCCTACTCGAGGTCGTACTAACCCATTTGAGCTTATAGGAACTCGTGCGTGGGTGACCGAAGTCCAAATTTCGTAGAAAATTCTTTGACTTCCGAAGTGCAGAGTAAATAGCGTCCGTTCCATCGAGTCGTATCAATTCACTCATCCCGAAGGAGACATTGTAACTTGTCAAATTCGAAGGAACTGAGAGAAGTTGATCAACCGAGGAAGCTATTGGCTACAAGTTCTTGAGTGACCAAAACAGAACCTATAAATTGAGTGGACCCGAGTGCCACCCATCAAAGGTGAGGGAGTGTTTGAGGTGATTTCTAACCTTAACATTTTATTTGGTCTTTTATTTGTGCAGGTACCATGGCTGGGAATGGAGGAGATGGCAAAGGCATTGAGAAGCCCGAAGTGTCGTTAGCCGATCTCATGGCTGCGATACAAGGCATCAGTGCTGAAGTAAGAGGAGTGAGTGCTCGAGTACCTCAACTCGAGCAAGGAAGTGTGTCCGTGGCCTTACCTGGGTCCGGTGCTAGAACTAGCAACTCCACTCCGATGAAACCTGAGCTATTTCCCGAGCTTGTTCGACAACATCAGTTGAAGAGCGAGGCTGTTTGAAAGGAAGTTTTTGGTAATCCCCGAACACAACAAAACTTGGGCAATCCCGAAGCTGAGAATCAACACTTGGGCATTCCGTGGAGTGAAAGAGTACCACTTCCAATGGCCCGAAGATGAATGGAGGTCGTTGATGAAGAGGTAGAAGAAGGAGAATTTCCTGATGCCGAACCTGAATTTGAGCCACTGTTCGTTCAACGAAGGCAGGCTCATCGAGGTCGAGGAAATTTCAGAGGCCGTGGACAAGGCGCAAATGTTGATCAAAATATTGAGCGTGAGGCTGATGATCACCATGATTAGTATCCCGAACATGTTCGTGGTGTTCGAGATTCAAACTTGAACAGTGTCAAGATCACTATTCCACCCTTTAAAGAACTAGTGATCCGGATGAATATCTTGAGTGGAAGCTTAAAATGGAGCGAATCTTCGAAACCAATGAGATGACCGAAGAGAGGAAAGATGACCATGCCATTGCTTCGTTTGAAGCATATGCATCTACGTGGTGGGAAGCTGACAAAAGAGTAAGATGAAAGAATGCATATCCCGTAGTAACTACTTGGGCACAGTTGAAGAGAGCAATGGATGCTAAGTATTTGAGTGCTAAGTATAGGAAAACTCAATTACAAAAGCTCTATGAGTTAAAGCAAGAGTCCAAGTCAGTTCAAGAGCATCATAATGAGTTCGTGAGAATTCGATTGAATCTTGATCTGGAAGAAGATGAAGAGCAAGCCACTATTCTGTTCAAAAATGGCTTGGCTCGGGATGTGTCATCTCAATTAAGGCTACACATGTACCACACGTTGAAAGATGTGTTCGAAGATGCTACCGAAGCTGAGAAATGGGTGAAGGACGATAAGGCAAACCGGTATCGAGGAGTCACTATTTCAACTCCATTGAACCGAGGCAAAGAATGGAAGAGTCCTAATCCAACAAGTGCTAACACTGTTCGAGATTCGAAGAAACCCTTCGAAAGGGGTGTGACTGTTAACCAACCAAGAGAAGTGGGAGGTAAAGTTCAACTACACTCTCCTAGTGCTTCAAGCATTCAGTGTCATAAATGCAAAGGGTATGGTCACATGGCAAAAGAGTATCCAACTCGCAAGGTTATGCTATTGCTCGAAGATGGAACCGTCTATGAGCAAGCGAGTGACACCAAAGAGGAATTTATCGAGGAGATTGACCGAGCTGAACAGGATGATGGTCGTGAAGCTGCCGAAGCTGATCATCCGGAAATGTTTCTTGTGGGTAAAAGGAATTTGAGCTGCATGACTTTCAAAGAAGAGGACAACCAAAAAGAAAATCTTTTCCATGCCCGATGTCGAGTAAGGGGGAAGGTGTGTTCGATGATCATCGACTCAGATAGTTGTGCAAATATGGTGAGCCAAACCTTGGTTTCACAAATGGGACTGCATACTTTGAAACATTCCCACCCTTACAAATTACAATGGTTGAACGAGTGTGGAGAATTGAAGGTTGCTAAATAAGTGTGGATCAAGTCTAGAATTAGAGAATATCAAGATGAGATGATGTTCGATGTGGCTCTGATGCAAGCTTGTCATATGCTATTGGGTCGACCATGGCAGTATGATCGATCGGTTGTTCACAATGGAAGATCCAACACTTACACTGCAAGGCATGAAGGGAAGAGTTTCATACTCAAACCCTTGTCTCTAAAACAAGTCATCGAGGACTATAAACGGATGAAAGAATTGAAAGAAGCGGCCAAAGCTAAGCTTCCTATGGGAACAAAAATTTTGGCCGAAGGCACAAACTCACCTCCCGAAGTAAGAAGTGTCTGTGCAATCATGCAACCAGGTGAGTATCTACGAGGCAACGACAATGATCAGAGGATGATTTGCCTCGTGTACAAGGGTATCTTTCTAAACTCTAATGATGATTTTTCTAACGGTAACCCTTTGCCTAGTGCTGTACAAAGTGTTTTGCAGGACTTCGGAGACATGTTTCCCGAAGAAATGCCAGGTGGATTACCTCCGTTGAGGGGAATCGAGCACCAAATTGACTTCGTATCGGGGTCTCAAATCCCCAACAAACCTGCATACCGGTGTAATCCCGAAGACACCAAAGAACTCCAAAGGCAGGTTGATGAGTTGCTAAACGAGGGCCTCGTTCGAGAGAGCTTGAGTCCTTGCGCCGTTCCTGTTATACTTGTCCCGAAGAAAGATGGAACATGGCGAATGTGCGTTGATTGCCGAGCAGTCAACAAAATAACGGTAAAGTATCGTCATCCTATCCCTCGATTAGATGACATGCTAGACGAGTTAAGTGGTTCTTCATGCTTTACGAAGATAGACCTCAGGTCCGGTTACCACCAGATCCAGATTAAACCCAGAGACGAGTAGAAAACCACATTCAAGACCAAGTTCGGTCTCTATGAATGGTTGGTGATGCCATTTGGCTTATCCAACGCCCCGAGTACATTCATGCGACTAATGAACCATGTGCTCAAACCGTTCAGAAATAAGTTTGTTGTCGTGTACTTCAATAACATACTTGTTTATAGTAAATCTGTGGATGAACATGTCGAACACCTAAGGCTAGTGCTTGATAAGCTTAGAGAAGAGAAGTTATATGCTAACTTCAAGAAATGTGCCTTTTGTGTCGACCGTGTAGTCTTTCTAGGATTCGTTGTCAGTGCTAATGGTGTCGAAGTCGACAATTCAAAAGTCGAAGCCATCAAAGATTGGCCAACTCCAACCTCGGTATCACAAGTTCGTAGCTTCCATGACTTAGCTAGCTTTTACCGAAGGTTTGTGCGCGACTTTAGCACCGTGGCTGCTCCTTTAACTGAGCTGGTTAACAAAGACCATCCATTTGTGTGGGGAGAGTCCCAAGAGAGGGCTTTCCAAGAGTTGAAACGGAGGCTTTGCTCTGCCCCATTGTTGCAACTCCCTGACTTCGGCAAGGCCTTCGAAGTCGAGTGTGATGCGTCCGGAGTTGAGATCGGAGGAGTGCTTATGCAAGAATCAAAGCCAATCGCTTATTTTAGCGAAAAGCTTACACTACTAGGAATTAATCATTCTGCGTCAAAGTTTGGAGACGGGTGTTTGGAGACGGAATTCCGTCTCTGAGCGTCCTTCGCTCTTAAGCGCGTCGTTGGACTGCTTGGAGACGGAATTCCGTCTCCAAATGCAAAAGTTGCTGACACACTGACACATTCTTGGAGACGGAATTCCGTCTCCAAGAATGTGTCAGTACGCGTGAACTTTTTCATTTGGAGAGGGAATTCCCTCTCCAAGAACTAAATCAATTAAATTAATTTAGTGCTTGGAGAGGGAATTCCCTCTCCAATCATTAAATTAATTTAATTAATTTAATGCTTGGAGAGGGAATTCCCTCTCAAACATAAATTATATATATTATTTTTATTGTATAGAGACGGAATTCCCTCTCCAATTAAAATTTTAAAAATTATTTTTGTTGTTTAGAGAAGGAATTCTGTCTCTAAAAAATTATTTAATTTATTTTGGTTGGTCTCTAACTATACAAATCCTGCTAAACAAAATATTAGAAATTCGGTACAAAGCAACCAAATACCAAAAACAACCTGTTTAACATAAAATACCTGTTTAACATAAAACCAAGCCACCACGGCCAATAAAATAATACTACATATTGTTTCATCATTAACCATTCAACACAAATAAAAACTAAAGTATTTAGAAACATGTTCACAACTTAACAAACCATGAGAGTACTAATCCGCTCCTTAGTACGAGGAAGGCAATCCCAAGTTACTTATGTTTAGTTCATTCAAGAGTCCAATGATCTCATCCATGCCTCCTTGAGATATGTTATAATCTGATTTAATACTAAGCAACCTAACTGCCACCGACAGCTTTGAATGACTTGCCCCCTCGTAAAATGGGCGACTTGCTTCTTCCAACTGTTCATAGAAGAGTTTCGCCTCATTATTGGGAATCTCCTCAACATTCGGTTGAGAGGGTTCCCCTTGGTACATTCCAAACGCATCATTCAACATCTCATTCATAGGATAGTTATACCCGACATAGTCATTTTGGAAGTTCTCTCTATGGACACTAGGGTTACACTCTCCATGTGCAGTCCACACAAAATAATTTGGCATAAATCCTTTTCTATAAAGGTGCAACACGACAGTTTCAATTGGTTGCACGTGGCTACACTTGCATTTCACACAAGGACATTTGATTGACCCCCCTCGTATATATTCAGGAAGTAATTTAGCTTTAGCAATAAACCCATCAACCCCATCTACATAACTTTTCCTCAAACCCATATTTTCATAGAACATATTGTACATCCAACTACGATTTTCATCATGTTCCATCTACAAAAGTTGCACACAAATAAATATAAATCAATGCAACAAATTATAGCAATTTTTCTAGCAAACTATAGGTGTATAACATTATTGTTAAATTATGTTGTATATTAATTTTTTAATTAACTAACTAAATCAAACTCCCTACATTTATTTTATTTGTCATGTTCAATAACATTGTTCTTAATTATTTCTTTCTAATTATTCTTGAATTAAATTTATCTACTTTATATTATTTTTCTAACTATTTCTAGAACTAATGACATTTAATTTCTAATAATCCACTCTAACAAATATTAAACAAGTATACAAACATGATAGCAATTTTAAATCAATGCAACAAATTATAGCAATTTTTCTAGCAAACTATAGGTGTATAACATTATTGTTAAATTATGTTGTATATTAATTTTTTAATTAACTAACTAAATCAAACTCCCTACATTTATTTTATTTGTCATGTTCAATAACATTGTTCTTAATTATTTCTTTCTAATTATTCTTGAATTAAATTTATCTACTTTATATTATTTTTCTAACTATTTCTAGAACTAATGACATTTAATTTCTAATAATCCAATCTAACAAATATTAAACAAGTATACAAACATGATAGTTGGGGTGTTAAAGTTGGTATTGGGGTGGGAAAAATGGGGGTCGAATTCATGGATGGAAAAAATGGGGAGGGAAACATAATATGAATTATAGCTAAAAATAATGGAAAAGATGAAAAAAAAACTTACTTGAATAAATTGGGGATGTTTTTGCCGGGGATGGAAGAAATTCAAGAAGATTTCGCCGGAGCAGTGAAGATTTCGCCGTGGGGGGTTTGGGGAGTTTTTTAATTTTGGGAGAGGAGATACTGAATATGGAAGAGAGAAGGAGCGGGGTAATTATTATGGGTTGGAGACGGAATTCCGTCTCCAACCAAAAAGTAAAAAGTGTGTCAGTTGATTGGAGACGGAATTCTGTCTCCAATCACTGACACACTTTTTACTTTTTGGTTGGAGACGGAATTCCGTCTCCAACTCTAAAAAAATTTTTTATTTTTTTATTCTTTCTGTGGTTGGAGAGGGAATTACACTGATTGGAGACGGAATTCCTTCTCCAATCAATTAGAAAGGGAATTCCGTCTCCACCCTCTTTGTAGCATTTTACACGATTTCTAGTAGTGTTAAGGGTGCAACCTTGAACTACTCTACGTATGACAAGGAGTTATATGCCCTCGTTCGAGCACTCGCCCATTGACAGCATTACTTGTGGCCTCGAGAGTTTGTGATTAAAAGCGACCATGAATCTTTGAAACATCTCCGAGGTCAGGAGAAGTTAAACCGAATGCATGCCAAATGGGTTGAATTCATTGAAAGTTTTCCCTATGTAATTCATTACAAAAAGGGAAAAGAAAATGTTGTGGCAGATGCGCTATCAAGAAAATTTGCTTTAGCGACAATTCTCACCTAAAGGCTCATGGGATTCGAAAACATCAAGTCGATGTACGAAGACGATCCCAAGCTGAAATGCGTTCGTAACGCAATCTTGAGTGGCCGAAGGGTTGAGAAATATCAGTGGCACGATGGCTACCTCTTCAAGAATGGGAGAGTTTGTGTGCCAATGTCATCGTGGAGAGAGCTCTTAGTTCGAGAAGCTCACTCCGGAGGCTTGATAAGACACTTCGGTGTCGACAAAACTCTTGGTATCTTAACCGAGCAGTTCCATTGGCCCAAAATGCGACGAGATGTGGAAAAGCTTTGCAACGCTTGTCTCGTTTGCAAGAAAGCTAAATCGAAGTCCAACCCTCATGGTTTGTATACCCCATGACTTGGTTGATCTATCCATGGACTTGGTGTTGGGGTTACCGAGGTCGGGGGGTGGACATGATAGCATCTTTGTCGTAGTCGACCATTTTCAAAAAATGGCTCACTTTATTCCTTGCAAGAAGTGTGATGATGCACAACATGTAGCTGCTTTATTTATTTCTAATGTGTTGAAATTGCATGGTGTGCCTCGAACTATTGTGAGTGATCGAGACTCAAAATTCTTGAGTCATTTTTGGAAATGCTTGTGGGGTGCCCTCGGCACCAAGCTACTATTTTCGACGTCTCACCATCCTCAGACTGATGGACAGACCGAGGTAGTTAACCGAACCTTGGGATCTTTGCTTCGAGCAATGACTAAAGGAAAGGTCGGAAACTGGGAAAATCGTTTTCCCATGATGGAATTGGCATATAATCGAAAGGTGCATCAAATGATAAATATGACCCCGTTCGAATGTGTGTATGGTTTTAATCCTTTAATTCCACTTGATTAAAACACATTGCCTCGAGATTCTGTTATTGATTAGAAGGTACTCAGCGAGCCACTGCCTTGATCGAGTTGCATGCAAAGGTGAAGAAGAACCTCGAGGAAGCTTATGCAAAGATTGCATCGAAGAAAAACAAGGGGCGTAAAAAGCTGTAATTAAGGAAGGGAGATTGAGTTTGGGTTCACTTCCGAAAGGAATGCTTCCCGAGCCAAATGAAAGGAAAGTTGGCTCCTCGAGGGGACGGGCCATTCCAAGTGCTGAGTAAGATCAACAACAATTCTTATGTGATCGACCTCCCTAGTGAGTATAATGTGTCCAACACCTTTAATGTTGCTGACTTAGTTCATTATGTTGTAGGTCAAACTTTGGAGGATGAAGAAGGCTCGATTTCGAGGACGAAATATTCTCAAGAAAGGGAGGATGATGCAGCCAGAACACATGATCCACCGAGGCCAATGACACGAAGCCAAGCCAAGCCAAGCTGTTACACGATGTCCGCATTCACTTGGCTTGGTCGTAGGAAAGCAACCACTCGGAAGCTGAGTATCTGAGCTCAAGAACCGAAAGCGTCATCTACAACCTTGAGCTCGAAGGAGGGAGTGACCGAACCCCACCCGAACACTCAACATCGACGCCGAAGTCAAAAGGCAAATAACCGAAGGAAGTGCGATCGATGTCAAGAATAAGCAGAGCTTAGAAACCGAGCACCGAAGTGAAGGAACTCGAGCTCAAGTGTTCGAAGTCAAGTGTTCGGTTGAAGGAGTAACCGAACACTCATTAGACAGCCCTGCGTGGCTTACTCCTATTGGTCGCCTGTGACCATTTACTATTTTATCCTTAGCATAACCTATAAATACTCGATTACATTTCATTTGTAAGGAAGTTGTTGTTGAATATTGAACATAACAGTTGCTATTAACGTGTCTCCGATGGAGCCGAACCCCGACGTGGGCTTTTAAAGAACTTGTGTCAATCGGTGTGAGTCGTTTGAACATTTTCTTCTTGGTCATTCAATTTGCAAGAAGCGTTGTCTTTCTTGAGGATTGTTGCATAGTATAGGTGATTCTTTGCCTCCGAATTCATCGAGCCCGAGACTAGTTCCTCGCCGTTCTTTGAATCGAAGCAAGATTTGGCTTGCTTCTATCTTTACTTTTCTGTTGTCTTCCGCGTGTTGACACCCAATTTTGTCCCGGAAGTTTCAATTAAAAGTCTAATTATTTTAAATTAAAATTAATTTTGAAAATTAAAGGTAACTGATAAATTTTAGTTAAAAGTTGCTAAAATTGCAATGCGTAGCCTTAATTTCAACTTATCCTGTGCAACCCATCTCACCCCTATATTTAATCCCAAATTAGAGGCTATATTTGTTCCTAAACCTAAAAATCAGGCTATCTATGCAACCATTACATATACTCTATACACATCCCATTTCAGTTCTGACCCGTTTGGTTTTCCCCCAATCCCGATTTCAAAGTCCCGGTCCATTATTCCGTTTAACCCGCGCCCATTTGTTCCTAAAATTTGGAATCAAAAAATGCCAAAAATCGCTGGTCCCCTCTCCAGCTTGTCAAATTCGTACAAAAGCTTATCCATTAGAGCCCGTTGGAGGGTTCTTTTGGTATTTTCCTTGAGTCTGATAACCCTAATGGGCTTTGATATAAATTGATTGTTTCTGGTTCAATGAGGGAGGAGGAGCGGCAGAAGAGAGGGGTTTCCAAATTTTGAGCTGTGGATGGTGAAAGGGACAACAAGAGTTAAGGGTCGAGTGGAGATTTAAAAAAAAGAGAGATTAAAGAAATGGAATAGGATACTGAATTTCCAGTTTCAAATTCATACACAGAGGTAGTGCTACTGTCCCGTCGATTTTTTTTTGATTCGGTGTTTGTGTCAACACTTCAATATTTAATTCGTCGACCTTGTTCGAGTCGTCGCACCTTGATCGAGTGTTGATTTCTTTGGATCCCTCGCCTTAGTCACTGCTCGCAAAAAGGTAAAATCCAACTCTTAATCTCATGTTAATGTACTATTACAATTTTTTTTATGTACGAAACTTTATATTATGTGTGTTCATGACTTGGTTTAGTAGCAGCTCAATGTTAACAATGTAGTATTGTTCCTATGTATCCACACCTTGCTTAGAGCCTTAACTTTTTTTTAGGAAAGTTAACTTGTTTTCTCTTAGTAAAGTCTATGTAGAATGAGCGCGTATCCAGCTTAATATCCAAAGGGTATTCAACTAAGTTTCTTCGACTATATAAATTAAGTAATGTAAAGAATAAAGGCTTCTTAAGATAAAGCTCCCAGTTGTTAAAAGAGGTCTGGTATGTTGAAATAAAGCAGATGTTAAGCTTCTCAGGATGTATTCATTTTTAGGAAGTCCTGTTTCCCATTTTACGTTATCTTTATTGCTGTTTCAGTTTCGGTTCTTCATGTGTTTTAATGATGTTGTCCAGGTTGATACCTTCTATATTTTTATCTTGTTGATTATGTGTGAGCTAAGCTCTGGTTTACTTCTGTTGGATCTCCTATATGCAAATTGTACAGGGCTGTGTTCATGTTTTTCTAGTAATCAGAAGGCATGAGTAGTGGAGCTTAGGCTGAGCAGTTGGTGTATGTGTTGGTCAGGGTATTGAGGGGTGTTCCAGGTTGTCTTTTCTGGAATATAAAAGGTGTTTGGAGAGGTGTTGAATTGGTTAGTTGAAGTAGTGTTTCAGTTTGCAAGTCTGAGAGATGAAAGTGTAAAGTCAGTGAAGGCCTGTCCTGGTTGTGTGTAGAGGGTGTTGGGGTCTTGTATTTGGGTTCTTGTATGTTAGCAGGGGTGTAGAAGTGCCTTTGGTTGGTAGGTAGCTTGGAGCATAGGGTCTAGATTTGTTGTCTGGTAATGAGAAGGGAGAATTAAAAGGGCAGTTTCATAGGTTCATTTCAGCTTTTTGTTTCTATCTTATTTAATGTGTTGGTTCCCTTATTAAGTTGAAATCTCCTCTCCCTTCCAGCCTGGTTTTTGGTGAGTTAAAGTAGCAGCAGATTGCAGGGGTTCAGGGTGGTCTCTGGCTGGTTCAAAGGAGAAGGGTAGGGGTCTATTTGTGCTCATAGAAGGGCTGCTCTATTGTTTTATGCTGCAGTGTGTTTGGTGTATGTATGGAGAGGTTGTCCTTCTCTGTTCCAAGAGTTTAGCAGGGGTGTCTATGGAGGTTTTGTGAAAGTATAGATGAAGTTTAAGGTGTGCAGGTGCTGGTATGGAGGAGTAGTAGTAGGTAGAAGGGAATGAGTTTGTTTCTGAGTTATTTGCTGGTTATTGGAGGAGGTAAGGTCAGTGAGAGGGTCTGTTCCAGTTTTTCTTTATGTGTTGTCTGGTAATTTAGCACCATTCTAGGTGCTGTTTTGAAGTTCTTTTTTTTTTTTTTTTTTAACTTCTTTCATCCAGCTTTGTTTTGATGCCTATTAGCTTATTTCCCTCTTAATTTCTAGTAAGATTCCTTTGAAAAGCAAAGGCTCAGAATTTCAACTTTCTTAATTAAATGTAACAGGGTGCAGGTTTCCCTCTCTTTTGTTTGAGAATTGTTTTTTTTTTCATGTTAGAGCTGGTTCTGAATCTTGAAGGTTGTCTGAGTTTAAATGAAAGATCTTAGAGTTGCAAACTGTGTGGCTTCCTGCCAGATCTCTTTCTTAGACCATTTATAGGTTAATCAATTCTAGTTTGGTTCTTATCATAAGAAGACCAGAAGTTCGTACGTTAGGATTTGGTTCTTATAGTCTGTTATCCAGTCTTAAAAGGAATAATTCCTCTAATTTCCTAGGTGCTGATGAGTTAAAGGATTCATTTGTTGTATAGTGATAACAAGCACCCTGCTATAAAGGTTTAAATCTATATTTCGTAATGAAATTTCAATACCATTGTTCTGTTAAAATTTGTGACTTTTCGTTTGATCGAGAATGGAAGTTGAGTACAGAATAGTTTGGTACTGTTCCATGCATTCTAGTCGTGTAGTGAGATTCATATGCTGCCCTTAATAAAATTCATTTTATGAACTTTTCTTAAATGGCATGGTAGGGAGAGGATTAATTTGGTTGCTGCACATGATATGTCTAATAGTTCTGAGTTGTAAATTTTAAGACATTAAATGACGTTTTGTCTTGGATTTGTATTTCTCTAAGTTTATTGATACATAGAAGCTTTTTCTTTTTGAAGCTATATTGCAACCTTTTATCCATTAGAAAAAAAAAGTATTGTTTTATTTGCTTTTTCACAGGTTGTTTTTTTTCCCTTTCTTTTTTCATGCATCAGGATTGTACTCCTATATCTGTTATCTAAGGAAAAATGTTCACATCGTTGCTGCAGTGCTTGTGAAGTTTTCATTCTTTCATTTAACCATGTTTTGAACATCTATGATTTGCTAAGTCACTGGTCCTTTCTTTTAATCAAGCTTGGCCGTGTATATTGATATTCATACTTTGTTAAGTGGAAAAACTGTTTTTAGTGGACTGTGTTTAAATGTTTACTAATATGTATCTTTTGTTATTTATTTTGACATGGTACGACTTGGACGAGTTTAGTTAAAACTCAATATTGGGGTCTGGCTTATTGGCATTGGAGTTGCATTTGGGGTCAGGCTCGGGCTCAAGTTTTCAAGCTTTAGAAATTTTAGAAAAATCAAGGCTCCCGCGAGTTTGTCAAATTCCCGGGTTTTATCTTTTAAACTCTTATCCTTCCATTTGTTTAGAATATTTATGAAAACTTTGTAGAAATGTTTATTTATTAATATATATATGAGATTTGTTTTAGTTATTTGGTTCAGTTTATGTTCATTATCTTTTATTTTTGAAGTTGTTATTTAATTTATTGCAAATCAGGCCATTTAAGCAAATGCGTGCAAAATTTCATAAATTTTGAAAACCACGACTAATAATGACTATAAGAAATGACTTATATCTTATTGATACGAAGTAATCTCTTTAAAAAGTCAAAATTTATAAAGAAATTTTCATTAACTTCTAAATTTCCCGAAACAACTTTGCAAAAAGTGACTTGAAATCTAAGTTCCATCTTATGGTGTGATACTCGGGTTTTAAAGTTGAAATTAAGCAAGTGCCATTTATGCACTATCACATACGAGTTGTCAAAGAAATTAGGACGATCAAATCGGTCCTTTTTTAAAAGAAAATGTGCTTTTATTTTACTTTATTTATTTTGAAAAAACATAGCTAAAGCTTTCAAATAAATTGCAAATCTTTTGAAACCTTGCTAAATTTAATTAGTTGAATTAATTAATAGTTCAATTAATTATTTTTAGAAAAAGCGCATAAATAGCACTTGCAAATATTTTGGAAACCTGTCGGATTAACCATTGTTAACGGAATTTCGAAAGTGCCTTAAAAACCTTCTTTCGAAATTAACAAAAGTTCTTACCTTTAGAATCTCTGAAAGAAAGACCGTCTTTTTATAAAATGGAGTTTTTGCACGCATTTGCTAATTTAGTTCCCTGTTTTCCTTAAATTGGGTGGCGACTCCAAAAACTCCAAAAGAGTTAGTCCATCCTGTCGATATTCCGGAATTTATCCTTCTCGGGGTAATTTTTGGGGTTCAACAGCATGGCGACTCCGCTGGGGAGCAATAAAGGTTTTGACCATAAAGGTTTCCAATTGTTTGCAACTAGCATGCCTAATTTATTTGATTTATTATATATGTTTGTTTGGTTTGCCTTATAAAGCATGTATTGTATTTATTTGTGCATAGTCTGCATTCCGTTCATATTTCCTCCCTCATGGAGCCTGTCAATTCTCTTGCACCTCCTCGATTCATCACGGGGTACCTGCTTGACGGGTAGTTATGCAGGAAGGGCATTGCCCTTACCTCACTCTTTGAAACTTCTTTCGTGTCACCAAAGTTATCGGGGTATTGAGATTGCCTGGTTTTGTCATGGCCAGTTCTACTGCGTTGTGAGGCCAGGTCTATCCCGCATAGGTCGAGCTAACCTCAACCGTTAGCCCACTCTTAAAAGGAGATTAGGTCATGCATGCATATACACCTTAGTTTGGACCCGGTCCTTGATACCGTTTCCAGGAATTAAGAAACCGCCCTTTTGTCAACAGGTTCTTGAAACCCAACGACAATGAATATTGTGTGCTGTGTGATAACGAATCCTCAGTCCTAACCATGTTTTGAGCAAAATCAGATTTGAAATTTTGTCTCATGTGTTGTCTTTTAGGTCAGAAAATGGAAGAATTTAGCAGAATTGAGATCATAGACAGAATTGCAGTCCGGGGAAAGTTAGGCAGATTTGGTTAGTTTGTGTTTTGGAGATGACCTGGTGTAGTGAGATCTAAGAGGCGAAGCCCCTAGTGTCTTTAAAAGGATCAGTGGGGTCCCTCTCGTGAATAGCTTTGCGCGTGTGCATGCCTATGTTGACTGTCCAGCTGCATTCATGATAATTGAAGTATGCTTGTCGCATACTAGGAGAGCGAAGCCCCTGTGTCTTTGAATGACCAGTGGGGTCCCTCCTTGAAGACCAGTGCGGTCTTGGCTACCTAGGAAACTGAGAGGCTTGATTAAAGCCGAGGACCAGTGAGGAGCCCTATGAACAAGGTCTGTGAGCCTTGCAAAACCTAGGAAGCTGAGAGGTTTGTCCAAAGCCAAGGACCAGCGAGGTTTAATTTTTAAAAGGTCAATTAGAACCTTTTATGATTTGCGGTGTGGTATTGTGAAGGCGTTGGAAATTTCATTCCTGGATGTTGTAAATAATTGGGAGTTGTGTTTGGAGGAGTGTGGATGTTTACAAAAGGTGTATGGGGGCTGTTTCAGGTTTTAGGCATTTGGGTTTAGAATTTTGTGCAAATGTTGTGAAGAGCATGAGCTGTGTTGGAATTTTGAGTTGATACCAACTTTGGAAGGTAGTTGGGATAACAAAATTGTAGTGTCAAGGCGGAGAGATGATTGTTATCAATTATTGTTATTGTTGCTTACTCTAAATCTGAATTGCTTATAACTGACATGAACTATTTTTCGTTACCACTTGTTTGTGCGTCTTAGGCCCACCTCTGGCACAAAGAGGCACCTTACAGGGTAGGACGCGTTTGCATTTTATTTACGCTCAATTACTTGTGTTTGCCACATGTCAAATTATCTGTCTAATATGCGATTACTTGCTAAATATATGTTGCTTGCCTGAAATTTGTTGGCACTGATTGCGTTGTGATTAAATTTGTTCAGCGGTATGGTAAGATTAACGTTATGTTACTTCAACCTATCTTTTGTAAAAGTTAATCGCTTTATGAAGTCATTTATCTATCATCTTAATTCATGTTATTTTGCAAATGTTATTTTGTTTATCTTAACCCTAGTCTTGTCATTTTGAAAAACATTGTTTAGTGTCATATTATAAAGTATTCGCAAGTGTGTTTCTCCTTTTGAAAATAACTTAAGAGTAAACAAGCATTTTCGCATTTGGTTGGCTTTTACAAAATTAGTGTCTTGCTCAAACTTTTGGGTCTTTTTCCAGTACGGTCTCAATTTTTCCATTTTTGAAATAAGTTGATCCGTCAGTTTCAGCTTTAACAAATTTTATTAAATTCGGTATGCGTTGCTAAAGGGTTAATTATTTTGAACATCAAGATCAGGACCTATGGCTCGCCAAACTGTTGTGATTGATTTGACCGAAAGTGATGAACACCACCAAAACAAGGTTAACAAGCTTGAAGCAACCGTAGCAAGTTTGGAGAAGAGACTTGATAGTCTTACTGAATTGGTTGTCGCGCTCATGGATGCTCGCAACCCAGTGCGAAATGTGCCAAGTACCCCTGTTGTTCCTATCCCTGCTGTTGCACCTCCCACAAGTCAAGTAGCTCCCGCATTTGAGTGTGATGCTCAAGAATTCCCCCACCTGCATGCATTCTTGTTGGAGAACGGTTTCCGTGTCTCATAAAAAACTAGCAATGAGAAAAGTAACGGGAAAGGGCTTCCTAATGCTAAAGATAGCAATGGCACAATGATAGATGAGAATGCTCTACCATCTCAAGTAAGCTTAGGGGAGGCAGAAAGTGAACATGTGGATGTTTTTGACTCAGCTAATCCACCCATGTATGACGGGACAGGAAATCCTCGTGATCACTTGAAAGCATACCTTAGCTGGGTCGCAAGGTATGGACCAAGCAATGAAACCAAGTTGATGATATTTTGCTAGGACACTTAAGGAACCAGCTTTGACATGGTTTGCAATACGAGGTCCTTGGAAATTGGACAATTGAGATAAACTAGCTCGGGACTTTGTCACGCATTATGAATTCTCGAACCCGATTATGGCAAAGGGCAGTCCATTGAAAAGAAAATCTACAGAGCTTCAAGTGGAGCCGGTTGCAATAACTGACAAGAGAATGTGTGGCTTAGTTGAGGCGCAATCTAAAGACAAAGGAAAAGCTGTTATGCCAAGCCCTTTGCCACCCACAGCAAAAAAACCTTATGACATCGAGAAAGCATTTGTTAATCCAGGTTTTCAGTCAAGCAGCCACAAAGCACCTGTTGTTGCATTCACACCAATACTAGGATCTTATGCAAATCTGTTTGAAAGGCTTCTGAGGATCGGTTTGGTATATCTTGCAAAACCAAAGCCGTGTTGGTCACATAAGCCTGAAAATTTGAGAAAATTTTGTGCTTACCATTCAGGGATGCAGGGGCACAATATTGAAGAATGCGCTTTATTTAAGAAGAAAGTTGAAAGCTTGATCAGATCTGGCCATGTTAAAATTCTACCCACAAACGGCATTGGCGAATCTTTTGTCTTAATCTTACCATATGCAAAGGAAAATCCCTCGAATAAGGGCATTTAGGCATTTATCAAGTTCCAGAAAAGCAGTAGAGTTGCAGGATTAGAAGTTAGTTTATTCGCATTATTATGAAGTAATTATTGTAATTTCCTTTTGTTAGCTCGTTGAAAGTAAAGAAAAGAAAGAATATCAAAATTATGAATGTTGAATCTATTTTTATGTAAGCAAACTACAGTAACCAGTTTCCCAAGGCGGGAAGCGTAGGCAACTCATATCGACTTTCGGTTACACCAGCATTTGAAAATTCTCTTCTATATAAGCAGAACTACGCACGGTCTGATTCCTAAGGAGAGATACGTAGGCTCCTCCATCAGGCTCGACCCTTTAGTATTTAAGTTTTAATTTTCCCAAAGATAGAAACTGGGGCAGCTTTTGCAAAGCAATTTGAAGAATCGGAATTCATAACTGGGGCAATTTTGTAAAGCAAGTTGAGATGTTGAATCGGGCTCGACCCTTTAGTATTTAAGTTTTAATTTTCCTAAAGATAGAAACTGGGGCAGCTTTTGCAAAGCAATTTGAAGAATCGAAATTCATAACTGGGGCAATTTTGTAAAGCAAGTTGAGATGTTGAAGTTATAACTGGGCATAATTTTGCAAAAAAGCAAGTTGAAGACATTGAGTTGGTTTGGTCGTTATTAGAAGCATTTTTCCGAGATTGGGGCAGACTGTCATTTTGCAAGGAAGAATCGATAGCCGAGTAAAGCATTGATGTTCAAAATAAGCCGACCATTTTAGCAATTTGAGCCAAAATGGTCTAGCACGCATACTGATTTAGTAAAAACTTCTAAAATTGTTTTTCAAACTCGCATTTTCAAAAATCAAATTTTGTGGATTATCAAGTTTCGCACTCTCAAATATTTTACTCCTTTGATTTAATCGGGAATTTGGTCCCATCCATTCTGCCCAATGGCCTATTTTATACTTAAAATCTTTGCATGCATTGCCATTTTACGTATTAACTTGCTTTTGTTCAATGTGTAGAATTCATTTGTTAAAGGTTGGCTAGCATTGAACACTGAAATGGCTGAGAATCTTCATCAAGGACAAAACAACATGGCAAAGCAGCTTCAGGCTACCAGTTCTGGTATGGGCATCTTGCAAGCACAGAAGGATGATATTGAAGAACATGTGGTCCAAAGGAATAGGATTGTCAACTTTGTCAACACTAGCAAACCTTTGCCAAAAACAAACTTTGCCTTTAATCCACCTTACTCAACAATGCCTTATTACCCAATGCCTATACATACCGTATATCCACAAAACTCACCAGAATATCTTACCAATCCAAATGCTTGGCCAGCTGCAACTTTATGCCAACCACCTTTTAGCACTATGCCTGCTGTCGGGAGTCAATCAAATCAAATGATAGTGCGCCCACGAGAATTGCCTAGAAAAGAAGTTGAGACAACTGATTTACATAGCATGCAGAGACAAATCCGCAATTTGCACAAGGTCATTAAAGATGAGTTGCGCTCTAGGAACATTCAGAGTTTATGTTATGAAGACTTATACATTCACCCGGACATTGAGCTTCCACATGGGTATAAGAAACCAAAATTCAACACTTTCGATGGAAAGGGGAACCCCTATGCTCATTTGAAAGATTATTGCAGCAGATTGATTGGAATTGGCAAGAATGAAGCTTTGCGGATGAGGTTTTTCATTCAAAGTTTATCAGGAATGGCACTTGCATGGTATACCAAACAAGATTTTTCCAAATGGCACACATGGGAGGATATGGCTCATGACTTTGTGGAGCAATACAAGTTCAACATAGTAGAAGACCCCGATGTTTTTGATATGCGCATAATTAAGAGGATGTCTCATGAGTCTTTTTGCAGAATATGCTATGAAGTGGAGGCTAGAGGCTTCTAAGATGCATCCTCCCTTGTCTGAGAAGAAGTTAATAGCAGCTTTCATTGACATGCAAGAAGGCATATACTATGCCAAAATGGTTGTCAATAATGCAAGCACTTTCTCTGAATTGATCCAACTGGAAAAAATGATAGAAGAAAGCATAGCAAGAGGAAAAATTCCTTCTGATTTATTTGGGCACACCACTCAATCAGAGAAACCCTCAAATTTGCAAGGCTCTCAAAGTCAGTTTCAACAATCATATTCCGATTATCCGGTGTCAAAGAAGAGGAAGTCGAATACATTCACTCATCTAGAAGAGTCTGTGAGTAGCATATTTGAGAAATTGCAAGCTGAAGGACTTTTGCAACCAAGGAAAGGAACAATTCCCAAGCACTTGCCTCCACATTTTGATCCATTAAAGCATTGTGCTTATCATTCAAATATCCAAGGCCATGATACTGAAGAATGCAGTGGCTTGAGATACAAAATTCAAAGCTTGATTGATAATGGCAAAATAATAGTGCAAGAAGATCCATTAAGTGGTTATTGCAGCATTCCTCCCGCAGGCACAATTCTTGTTAAAGGCGAGGCATCAGCCCCAAGATATTCAAAGAAGAAGCGGTTTGCAAGCTAAGAAGACTGCAAAGACCGCATTTTGCAGCTTGAAATGACATTTCATTGCCCAACTATCTTATGTTTTAACTACTCTGTTGCAATTTTATTCATCCTAGTTGTAATGAATTACGTTATGTTTTGCTACCCTTATTGGGCTTAGTCCCAAAATCAATGAAATTTCGTTTTTTTCCAAATAACCCAAGCCAAAGCAGTTATAGATGGTTTATCTTGTGCAAAGAGAAGAGTTTCAAGAATGTCAGATTTTTCGCAACAACAACACATTTGATCGCCATACAAGCAAAATGCAGATTCGAAGCCAAATTAGGTGTTCAATCAAGTCAACCGTTATTTGATCAAAAACTAACAATTGTTCTTTGATTAAACAGGGGCAAATTTTGCATTTATCGCAAAGTTCATCATCAAGGTGGAAAGAGCAATGCAAAGTGTCGCAAATTCCAAGAAATTTTATAGTACTTACAATTTTTCTTTGAATGCAGAAATCTCAAGCAGCGAAACGACAAGAACTCGCAACTATTAGTTCCTCGAAGAATATTTGCCTTATCGCATATGCAGAACAACTCTATTTTAGCTTTTGATCGATTATCGCATCACCAGCACAGGCCAAGTGATTTCAGATTTTGCAAGATACAGGGTTTATCCACCCACAAATAGAATATCTTGGGTTCTTCCACCCACAAATAGGATATCTGGGTCCTTCCACCCACAAATAGGATATTCGGGTCCTTCCACCCACAAATAGGATATCTGGGTTCTTCCACCCACAAATAGAATATCTGGGTCCTTCCACCCACAAATAGGATATTCGGGTCCTTCCACCCACAAATAGGATACCTTGGGTTCTTCCACACGCAAATAGGATACTTCGGGTCCTTCCACCCACAAATAGGATACTTTGGGTTCTTCCACCCACAAATAGGATACTTCGGGTCCTTCCACCCACAAATAGGATATCTTGGGTTCTTCCACCCACAAATAGGATACTTCGGGTCCTTCAACCCACAAATAGGATACCTTGGGTCTTTCCACCCACAAATAGGATACTTCGGGTCCTTCCACCCACAAATAGGATACCTTGGGTCTTTCCACCCACAAATAGGATACTTCGGGTCCTTCCACCCACAAATAGGATACTTCGGGTCCTTCCACCCACAAATAGGATATCCGGGTTCTTCCACCCACAAATAGGATAATCTGGGTCCTTCCACCCACAAATAGGATATCCGGGTTCTTCCACCCACAAATAGGATAATCTGGGTCCTTCCACCCACGAATAGGATATTCGGGTCCTTCCACCCACAAATAGGATATATCGGGTTCTTCCACCCACAAATAGGATATCTCGGTTCCTTCCACCCACAAATAGGATATGCAGGTTTCTTTCAAGTAGATGATAGTGATGGACAAGTTGGCTGAAGCACCGCTTTTAGAGTGTTTCGCGATAATAATGAGCAGGCGAGAGGTTCTCCGGGCGGAGCACCTTGTCAGTTGATCGAAAGAAGAACTTATTGATGATATCACAACCCGCATTTATAATTTTATGTTATCACTCTTTTATTTCTCATTCCAATTATTCCAGTTTATTAGCAGTTTCTCGCTTACCGTTTATCAAGTTTATTACAGGATTTTGGTAGTACCGCAGCAGCATTTGGAGCATAACGTGGAACTTTTTCTTAGCAGTGAACTGGGGCAATCGTTGATATGAGCTAGACTCGTCAACAAGGATCTGAAGAATCGCACTCGAACAAGCAAATTCTATCCTAATCTTTCATTTCGGGTTAGGGCGTCAATTTGAATTCTTTCCTATTCGTGCGCCTTTTCTATCAATCGTGCGAGTTTTCGTGTCTAAGTGTCGTTGAATTACAGATGGCCTGATTCTCTTTCAGCCCGAGATATGTAGGCAACTCGAAAACTGGAGTTCGGCCATGTCCATAAGCCTCGCACTTTGGTCCTTGGAATCGAAGTACTTGGCTTTATCGTGACAAAATTGGTTTCTCGTCAACTTCATTACCCTAAAAACTCTTTCATCCTTTTCGGGTAAAGAGGGGCAGCTGTTGACGCCCAATTTTATCCCGAAAGTTTCAATTAAAAGTCTGATTATTTTAAATTAAAATCAATATTGAAAATTAAAGATAACTGATAAATTTTAGTTAAAAGTTGCTAAAATTGCAATGCATAGCCTTAATTTAAACTTATCCTGTGCAACCCATCTCACCCCTATATTTAATCCCAAATTAGAGGCTATATTTCTTCCTAAACCTAAAAATCAGCCTATCTATGCAACCATTACATACACACTATACACACCCCATTTCAGTTCTGACCCGTTTGGTTTTCCCCAAACCCGATTTCAAAATCCCAGTCCATTATTCCCTTTAACCCGCGCCCATTTGTTCCTAAAATTTGGAATCAAAAAACGCCAAAAATCGCTGGTCCCCTCTCCAGCTTGTCAAATTCGTACAAAAGCTTATCCATTAGAGCCCGTTGGAGGGTTCTTTTGGTATTTTCCTTGAGTCTGATAACCCTAATGGGCTTTGATATAAATTGATTGTTTCTGGTTCAATGAGGGAAGAGGAGCGGCAGAAGAGAGGGGTTTCCAAATTTTGAGTCGTGGATGGTGAAAGGGACAACAAGAGTTAAGGGTCGAGTGGAGATTTAAAAAAAAAAAAGAGATTAAATAAATGGCATAGGATACCGAATTTCCAGTTTCAAATTCATACACGGAGGTAGTGCTACTGTCCCGTTGATTTTTTTTTTTGATTCGGTGTTTGTGTCAACACATCAATATTTAAGTCGTCGACCTCGTTCGAGTCGTCACACCTTGTTCGAGTGTTGATTTCTTCGGATCCCTCGCCTTAGTCACTGCTCGCAAAAAGGTAAAATCCAACTCTTAATCTCATGTTAATGTACTGTACAATTTTTTTTATGTACGAAACTTTATATTATGTGTGTTCATGACTTGGTTTAGTAGCAGCTCAATGTTAACAATGTAGTATTGTTCCTATGTATCCACACCTTGCTTAGAGCCTTAACTTTTTTTTAGGAAAGTTAACTTGTTTTCTCTTAGTAAAGTCTATGTAGAATGAGCGCGTATCCAGCTTAATATCCAAAGGGTATTCAACTAAGTTTCTTCGACTATATAAATTAAGTAATGTAAAGAAATAAAGCCTTCTTAAGATAAAGCTCCCAGCTGTTAAAAGAGGTCTGGTATGTTGAAATAAAGCAGATGTTAAGCTTCTCAGGATGTATTCATTTTTAGGAAGTCCTGTTTCCCATTTTACGTTATCTTTATTGCTGTTTCAGTCTCGGTTCTTCATGTGTTTTAATGATGTTGTCCAGGTTGATACCTTCTATATTTTTATCTTGTTGATTATGTGTGAGCTAAGCTCTGGTTTACTTCTGTTGGATCTCCTATATGCAAATTGTACAGGGCTGTGTTCATGTTTTTCTAGTAACCAGAAGGCATGAGTAGTGGAGCTTAGGCTGAGCAGTTGGTGTATGTGTTGGTCAGGGTATTGAGGGGTGTTCTAGGTTGTCTTTTCTGGAATATAAAAGGTGTTTGGAGAGGTGTTGAATTGGTTAGTTGAAGTAGTGTTTCAGTTTGCAAGTCTGAGAGATGAAAGTGTAAAGTCAGTAAAGGCCTGTCCTGGTTGTGTGTAGAGGGTGTTGGGGTCTTGTATTTGGGTTCTTTTATGTTAGCAGGGGTGTAGAAGTGCCTTTGGTTGGTAGGTAGCTTGGAGCATAGGGTCTAGATTTGTTGTCTGGTAATGAGAAGGGAGAATTAAAAGGGCAGTTTCATAGGTTCATTTCAGCTTTTTGTTTCTATCTTATTTAATGTATTGGTTCCCTAATTAAGTTGCAATCTCCTCTCCCTTCCAGCCTGGTTTTTGGTGAGTTAAAGTAGCAGCAGATTGCAGGGGTTCAGGGTGGTTTCTGGCTGGTTCAAAGGAGAAGGGTAGGGGTCTATTTGTGCTCATATAAGGGCTGCTCTATTGTTTTATGCTACAGTGTGTTTGGTGTATGTATGGAGAGGTTGTCCTTCTCTGTTCCAAGAGTTTAGCAGGGGTGTCTATGGAGGTTTTGTGAAAGTATAGATGAAGTTTAAGGTGTGCAGGTGCTGGTATGGAGGAGTAGCAGTAGGTAGAAGGGAATGAGTTTGTTTCTGAGTTATTTGCAGGTTGTTGGAGGAGGTAAGGTCAGTGAGAGGGTCTGTTCCAGTTTTTCTTTATGTGTTGTCTGGTAATTTAGCACCATTCTTGGTGCTGTTTTGAAGTTCTTTTTTTTTTTTTTTAAACTTCTTTCATCCAGCTTTGTTTTGATGCCTATTAGCTTATTTCCCTCTTAATTTCTAGTAAGATTCCCTTGAAAAGCAAAGGCTCAGAATTTCAACTTTCTTAATTAAATGTAACAGGGTGCAGGTTTCCCTCTCTTTTGTTTGAGAATTATTTTTTTTTCATGTTAGAGCTGGTTCTGAATCTTGAAGGTTGTCTGAGTTTAAATGAAAGATCTTAGAGTTGCAAACTGTGTGGCTTCCTGCCAGATCTCTTTCTTAGACCATTTATAGGTTAATCAATTCTAGTTTGGTTCTTGTCATAAGAAGACCAGAAGTTCGTACGTTAGGATTTGGTTCTTATAGTCTATTATCCAGTCTTAAAAGGAATAATTCCTCTAATTTCCTAGGTGCTGATGAGTTAAAGGATTCATTTGTTGTATAGTGATAACAAGCACCCTGCTATAAAGGTTTAAATCTATATTTCGTAATGAAATTTCAATGCCATTGTTCTGTTAAGATTTGTGACTCTTCATTTGATCGAGAATGGAAGTTGAGTTTGGTACTGTTCCATGCATTCTAGCCGTGTAGTGAGATTCATATGCTGCTTTGAATAAAATTCATTTTATGAACTTTTCTTAAATGGCATGGTAGGAAGAGGATTAATTTGGTTGCTGCACATGATATGTCTAATAGTTTTGAGTTGTAAATTTTAAGACATTAAATGACGTTTTGTCTTGGATTTGTATTTCTCTAAGTTTATTGATACATAGAAGCTTTTTCTTTTTGAAGCTATATTGCAACTTTTTATCCATTAGAAAAAAAAAAGTATTGTTTTATTTGCTTTTTCACAGGTTGTTTTTTTTTCCCTTTCTTTTTTCATGCATCAAGATTGTACTCCTATATCTGTTATCTAAGGAAAAATTTTCACATCGTTGCTGCAGTGCTTGTGAAGTTTTCATTCTTTCATTTAACCATGTTTTAAACATCTATGATTTGCTAAGTCACTGGTCCTTTCTTTTAATCAAGCTTGGCCGTGTATATTGATATTCATACTTTGTTAAGTAGAAAAACTGTTTTTAGTGGACTCTGTTTAAATGTTTATTAATCTGTATCTTTTGTTATTTATTTTGACATGGTACGAATTGGACGAGTTTGATTAAAACTCGATATTGGAGTCTGGCTTATTGGCATTGGAGTTGCATTTGGGGTCAAGCTCGGGCTCAAGTTTTCAAGCTTTAGAAATTTTAGAAAAATCAAGGCTCCCGCGAGTTTGTCAAATTCCCGGGTTTTATCTTTTAAACTCTTATCCTTCCATTTGTTTAGATTTTTTATGAAAACTTTGTAGAAATGTTTATTTATTAATATATATATGATATTTGTTTTAGTTATTTGGTTCACTTTATGTTCATTATCTTTTATTTTTGAAGTTGTTATTTAATTTATTGCAAATCAGGCCATTTAAGCAAATGCGTGCAAAATTTCATAAATTTTGAAAACCACGACTAATAATGACTATAAGAAATGACTTCTATCTTATTGATACGAAGTAATTTCTTTAAAAAGTCAAAATTTATAAAGAAGTTTTCATTAACTTCTAAATGTCCCGAAACAACTTTGCAAAAAGTGACTTGAAATCTAAGTTCCATCTTATGGTGTGATACTTTAAAGTTGAAATTAAGCAAGTGCCATTAATGCACTATCACATACGAGTTGGCAAAGAAATTAGGACGATCAAATCGCTGCTTTTTCAAAAGAAAATGCGCTTATATTTTACTTTATTTTATTTTGAAAAAATATAGCTAAAGCTTTCAAATAAATTGCAAATCTTTTGAAAACTTGCTAAATTTAATTAGTTGAATTAATTAATAGTTCAATTAATTATTTTTAGAAAAAGTGCATAAATAGCACTTGCAAATATTTTGGAAACCTGTCGGATTAACAGTTGTTAACGGAATTTCGAAAGTGCCTTAAAAACCTTCTTTCGAAATTAACAAAATCTCTTACCTTTAGAATCTCTGAAAGAAAGACCGTCTTTTTATAAAAACGGAGTTTTTGCACACATTTGCTAATTTGGTTCCCTGTTTTCCTTAAATTGGGTGGCGACTCCAAAAACTCCAAAAGAGTTAGTCCATCCTGTCGATATTCCGGAATTTATCCTTCTCGGGGTAATTTTTGGGGTTCAACACCGCGTTTTCATCGTGTCTAGCTTACCCTCGGGTTTGCTTGCACCACTCCAACTCTTTACCCGTGAGTTATACAATAAGTCGAGCCATATTTTGAACTTTAACCGGTTTGATAGAATGACGACTCCGCTGGGCACTTTTAAGGTTCTAGCCATAACGGACTTCTAATTGGAATTCTTTGCATTTATTTTATTTTTATTTCTCGAAACTAAAATTTCTTCTTTTTTCTTTTTGCAGCTTTTAAGCTTAACTTTTTATTTCATTGGCATTTTTTTTAATTTATTGGCATTTTGTTTTGTCTATCATTTTACATCATATCCGCCACTTTGAAAAAGTTTATTCATGCCCTATATTTGAAAGACGGTTGCATCGGTTTGACGGCCGTTCTTACTCCTATGAAACACACCTTTGAAAAAATTTTGGGATAGGTCCAGTCCGTGGTACAACCGATGGTTCCAAACTTTTTCACTTCCAAACAGTCCATTTGGGAGAACCTTATCTAAGCCTTACTCTTAAAAAACTCCATTAGGAGCATTCATCGCATTTCATATTTTAAATTCTTTTTCACATCATCGCTTTAAATTATCTTGCCTGATTACCTCATTTTCGGAACTAACTTGCTTTTTTTGCTTTTCCTTTTTTCTTATTTTTTATTAAACTTATTTTATTTTAAACTGATTTTATTTCAGCTTGTGCATATTTTAAACTTGTGCATTTTTGCTCATACGAAATCGCACGTTGAAATATGGTGGTTAAGAGGATCTCGCGACCGCCTCTTTCCTCGCAAAATTTCCTTTTAGTGGGAACGACTTGGAATCTAGTTGGTTCGAGACATTCCCACTCTCTAGTAAACCTCGGTCTAAGTCAACCCAGCTCTTAGTGGTGACTCTAGGATCATGCATCATGACATATCATTAGTCGACTTGTCCTCAAGTCTGATAGGCCAACATGTTATAACAATATGAACGGGTTTCTAACCTCCGAGGAGCTTTAAACATGATTTATTGGCATATACATAGAGGGTCGAACGTGCAAATGTGGACCGTTTATTGGCATTGTTCTGCATTCAATGCCATTCAAAGGTACAAATGGTAACCGAAGCGGCATCAGAGCCCAAATTGAACCAGAAGCGACTGTTTATTCCTAAGTGGTTGGAATCATTCTGTATTCAATACTATTCAACTGTACAAAAGGTAACCGAAAAGGCATTAAAGACCCAATTTGAAGCAGAAATGACAGCTTAATAGACAGGATGACACATAATGCGCATTTATTCTTTAGGCATTATATAAAGACTTGCCATTCGTGGTTTGTCAAAAGTCCATTAGCAACTTTTATCTAAAGTGTCTAAAGGGTTCTCAATCCATAACGATACATCTCTTTATACTCTCTGTTGCATTGTTTTCAAAAGCTAGTGCCACACGTTGATTATTTGTTTGCAATAAAGCGAATTTTAGGCATTTTCTTCCCCCCTTTTCTTATCATCCTTCACTTTTTCCAAAAGAACATGGCCAATAGAACACTTGACATGGTTATTGAAATCCCTCAGTTACTCAGAGATTGGTGGGGAAACCGAAGAATAGATCAACAAGATCGAGTTAAAGTGGTGTTAGGGAACTTGATTTCACTAATGAAGCACACGACAATGAGAGGGGTAGTAGAAGCAACAGTACGCTAATGGGATGCAGACCGAGCCATTTTTTCACTTTGAGAGTGTAGAGTTGACACCATTACTGGAAGAAATAAGTGGATTAACTCAATTTCCATTTGAAAGTGAAGAAGTCTTGATGCCTTAGAGCATTACACCCGAGGAGTTCTTCGAAATGGTAGGGTTTAAGCTCGAATTATGTACAGACAGTATAAGGCAATCAAGAATTTCTCTAACCTCCCTCTACACCAAATTTGGGTTGGAGAAGCATTTCAAGAATTCGAAGACTATTTCAGCATTGACCAGGCAGATTGACAAGAGCGGAGGATACTCTCTTTTGTCACCAGCTTTTTAGGAATTTTCTTCTTTCCACAACACAAAGGACGAATTGATGTTTGGATGGGTTCAATTGTTGATGCCTTACTCAAAGACATTAACAAGAAATACACTTTGCTATCGATGATTGTTACAGAAATGTACCGAGCTTTAGAAAGATGCAAGTAAGGTTCTAGCTTTTTCGATGGTACAATTTATTATTACAAATCTGGTTGATGGAGCATTTGCAAAAGATAGATAGCACAGAGCAAGTTTTCCATTCCATACCAAGAGAAAACTACATCTCGACTCATACCGCTCACATGGACAACGTTATCGAGAAATGGGACCAACCAACAACGGCCAAAGGCTGGTACCATATATTCTGTCAGTTGACATCCGACAATATACAATGGATGTTCTATTACTTTCCCAGCACAACAGTATCACACGGTCCAAAGGAGACTCTTTTCTTGTCTTAGTGGGCATTAGAAGAGTTTACCCATATACTCCTTTAAGGGTACTTAGGCAAGTAGGGAGAAAGTAGACTGTACCCCAAATTGCAGACATCAGAAGTTTCAAAGTAGATATTACCAGAGGAGTGGCACCGTTCAAAGACAAGATATTAGAACTTTGGAAAGAAAGGCAATGAATGGGAATCGAGACTATTGGACGAAACAGGTTTGACGCTGGCTATGATGAAGACTATCCAGACTGGCTTAAGAAAGAAATAGCAAGGGCATTTCAACCAAGAGCAACAACAAAAAGGAAAAGAAATGCTGATGAGTTAGAATCTGAGTACAAAAGTTACGCGAACAACTGGCAAGGGCATAAGGGAAAATAGCAAAGAAGCAAAGTTCGGTCGAAGCAAAGAACGAAAAAAAAAGGCAAATGGCGTAGTAAGGCAGAACTCCTGACAAAGTGCATAGAGTCTATTGGCGTATGGGCTAGCGAGGGAATGAACTCTGTGACAAACAAAGGAATAGAAGAGAAAGGAAGAAAGGCTTGGAAAAAGTAGAAGAACTTCACATTTGACATATTCCGGCTCTTAACTGATGCAGACAATATCATCTTCCAACGATATTCATCATAAGCAAGCTTATTTGAGGAAGACTCGTCCGAAGAAGAAAAGGAAGAATCTCCTGTGGATGGATAAGCATGAAAGATGTTCACTTGGCCATGATTTAACCTTCTATCAATGTTTCCCACCTTTTGCACCATTTCAATATCAGCCAATGTAACAAAAGTTCAATCAATGCAATATTATATTTTAGGCTCCGCAATTTGTATCATCGTGCGTAAAACGGTCCTTCATATTATAGGATGCATTTATTATTTGATATGTGTGCATTGCATGAATTCGTCTGTTGTTGTGAGTCTCTTTCTACCTAAGGAATCTCTCCTGCAAATTCAAATCTCCTACTGAGGCACCTCCTTTCCCTACTCTATGCCCAAATCCTGGTATGTAAAATCTTTCGCATGTCCGAAATGTCTCTAATTCACTCAAAAGTCTATTACCCAAAAGGTTGGCCTCGAGTTGAATACCAAGGTAAAGGATATGGTTAAGCAAGTGCATTTGTCAGGGCTTTTCTGAAATAAGAAAGTTTTTCACAGCAAAATACGAGCCTTTTCAAAAGAGGAAAGATAAAGTCTCTTTTGTCGCAACCATTCAAGACCCTACCTTCAACCACTATTATCAAATAGCGCCAACATTTTATCCCTACCCTCATATACCACCAAAATATCCCCCTCAGCCTACTCGACATATATTCCACATCCCAGCACCAAATCATCCACCATACCAGCAAAACACTCAACCCGACTATCAAAATACACTACCATACATTCCTAGGCCTCTCCCTCATGAAAACCAAAAACTAAAAGAAATTACACTCTACTAGTCGAATCCCACACTCAGTTGCTCGAGAGATTAAGAATTGCCGGGTTTATTGTTCTGGTACCTCAATTGTTCCAGCAAGCACTATGCATATAAAGAGGAAAATTGACAAGCGAGAAAATATGGGTCAAACTCAGAAACACACATGACTCACCTTAAGACCTTTTGACACCAACATCCAAGGATCGCCTCTGCTGCTCTAGTCTACACAGTCACACCGCATGCAATACATGACTGTAATCCAAAGCAGTTTCCAACTCGCTCCCAGCATTTCAAAGGGCCAGTGAAAGAAAATACTGGAAAGACAGAGGTGTAGCCAATACTGGTGCACAACAACCAAAACAAGCAAGCCGATTCAACTTCCAAATGAGAAGCAAAGACACAATGACAAAGCCATCATTATATGACAAACCTAGAGACCCCTAGAGCATCTGGAAGAATATCTTTATCCACTAGCAAAGACAAAGCAAGACGATGAAGTTATTCGAGACACTTACCATAGCAAGAGTTGAGTTGATATAAAAGCGCAGGCGAATAGACTTCTTGGAGATATTTTGGTCAAAGGTTTCAATGGGGTGATATGAATTCTCATGACGACAACTACAAAAGGACGCAGCAATCTAAGAATACACATGATATAGGCAACCTACGTCGAGTTCAATGACTCAGCAATAAGATATTATTCAATAAAGAAAATTGGTGCAAAGTTTGAATCACAACAATTGGTTGGAAAGCATGAAAGGCACTGAGGATCTCTTTCGAAGACACATAGGCGTCATGACAAACAAATTGGTAAGAAAGGATGACAAATGCAGTCAAGGTCCTGGTATTCGATAAAAGCCAACATCCTTTTCTGTCACACAACACAATCTATTCCTTACACAACATCTTTACCAACTTTCATTGACATTCAACTCCTCACCTCCCGTTTAAACAAGCATCGGTCGTTTGACCAAAAATCCTTGCCTTGACTGCTACATAAAGCAATTAGGCAGTCTCTTGTGATATCTATGCGGTTTATCACAACCTCCAAATTCAAGCGTTAATCCATCATCTATGGTCTAGGCATCCTCTTATGCTTATGTGTCATTTTTGTGTCTAATCTTTGCTAATATGCCCACACTATTTTGTGCATTTCATCACTCTGTTAAGGTTGCCTCGCACTTGAACATTGAAATTGGTAAAGAATCTGCATTCAGAAAAGCCGAAACAGCAAGACGAGTTGAAAACACTTTCTCCTACAACAAAGTCCTTTGAACCATCAGCATATGACAGCAAGAGCATTCAGACAATCCCGATACTGTATAACCTGCATTATACTCACACGAGAGTCACAACAAAGCAGTCCAATCACTATACAACTGAAGCTGACAAAACTCACAACCTCACACTGCACCCAAACTCACATAATAAACAACCTCCCCTCTGTAAAGACTTTCAACTACAACCCTATCAGGCTCAACCCGATTACAGACATACAAAAAGACAAAACCTCACGCCTTTGTTCCTTTAGCCCAATCAAATGACATTGCAACCAGCAAAAAAACTACTCCCTAGAGGCTCACTCCTAAAATTCGATCCAACACAGATCCGCATTCATCACTCAAACATTCCATACCATGATACCACAAGAAATCTAGCACCAAAATAGAAAGATCAGAGTCTGATTGACCAAAGCAAGACAATGGTACAAAAAGGACCAACAAAGGGAAATTCCAACCCCCCAAACCACAAGTACACTTCTACAAAGGCCAATCCATCAAAGATAACTCCGTGACTTTCAAAAAGGAAAGCACCCCATCGCAACCTAAGACAAATACTATTTTGGACAATCTGTAAATCTGGCAAAATCCAAATATCAAACCCCAGTCTGAGTATGAAAATATCCACATACTCAAAGTCATCAATACACCCAAACGTCACGCTAAAGGACGAATGCAGATTTTAGTCAATACATTAGTGTTCAGTGCAATGCAACCACCTTTTCTCGGTGATCTGTCATGAATAATAAACTAGGGCAGAATTTTTGAGGATCCCCTCAAAAATATCAAGAAAATACTTATAAAAGCAACACGATAGCCTCCTTAGCACATCACATGACGTAACAATAGCATTCTACTTGTTACACTTTACTTTACTCTTGATGCATCGACTAAGGGTACACAGCCCGATGTCGAATTTTGCACTTCCATTTTTGTGGAGGATACACAGCCCGATGCATTGACTGAGGGTACACAGCCCGATGCCAGTACACAGCCCGATGCGTCGACTGAGGGTACACAGTCCGATGTCGATCTTTTATTTAAATTAGCGGAGGGTACACAACCGATGCGTCGATTGAGGGTACACAGCCTGATGTCGATCTTGTCACTTAAATTAGCAGAGGGTACACAGCCCGACACGTCGACTGAGGGTACACAGCCCAGTGTCGATCTTGTCATTTTAATTTAGTGGAGGGTACATAGCCCGATGCGTCGACTAAGGGTACACAGTCCGATGTCGATCTTGTCCTTTTAATTTAGCGGAGGGTACACAGCCCGATGCGTCGACTGAGGGTACACAGTCCGGTGTCGATCTTGTCATTTTAATTTAGCGGAGGGTACACAGCCCGATGCGTCGACTGAGGGTACACAGCCCGATGTCGATCTTTTCATTTTGATTTAGCGGAGGGTACACAGCCCGATGCATCGACTGAGGGTACACAACTCAATGTCGATCTTTTCATTTTGATTTAGCGGAGGGTACAGAGCCCGATGCGTCGACTGAGGATACACAGCCCGATGTCGATCTTGTCATTTTAATTTAGCGGAGGGTACACAGCCCAATGCGTCGACTAAGGGTACACAGCCCGATGTCGATCTTATCATTTTAATTTACCGGAGGGTACACAGCCCGATGCGTCGACTTAGGGTACACAGCCCGATGTCGATTCTGTCATTTTAAATTAGCGTATGGTACCAAGCTCGACGTGTCGACTGAGGGTACATAGCCCAATGTCGATCTTGTCATTTAAATTAGCAGAGGGTACACATCCTGATGCATCGACTGAGGGTACACAACCCGATGACGATCTTTTCATTTTACTTTAGCGGAGGGTACACAGCCCGATGCATCGACTGAAGGTACACAGCCGATGTCGATCTTGTCATTTTAATTTAGGGGAGGGTACAGAGCCCGATGCGTCGACTGAAGGTACAAAGCCGATGTCGAGCTTTTCATTTTAATTTAGGGGAGGGTACACAACTCGATGCGTCGACTAAGGATACATAGCCCGATGTCGATCCTGTCATTTTAATTTAGCGGAGGGTACACATCCCGATGTGTCGACTGAGGGTACACAACCCGATGTCGATTCTGTCATTTTAATTTAATGGAGGGTACACAGCTCGATGCATCGACTGAGGGTACACAGTCCGATGTCGATTCTGTCATTTTAATTTAGCGGACGGTACACAGCCCGATGCGTCGACTGAGGGTACACAGTCCGATATCGATTCTGTCATTTTAATTTAGCGGACGGTACACAGCCCGATGCGTCGACTGAGGGTACACAGCCCGATGTCGATCTTGTCATTTTAATTTAGCAGAGGGTACACACCCGATGCATCGACTGAGGGTACGCAACTCAATATCGATCTTTTTATTTTGATTTAGCGGAGGGTACAGAGCTTGATGCGTCGACTGAGGCTACAATGCCCGATTTCGATCTTGTCATTTTAAATAGCGGAGGGTACACAGCCCGATGCGTCGACTGAGGGTACACATTCTGATGTCGATCTTTTCATATTAATTTAGCGGAGAGTACACTTCCCGATGCGTCGACTGAGGGTACACAGCCGGATGTTTAATTTAGCACTTAGCACAGCGAAAGGTATGCAGCCCGATGCAAAGTTTGACATTGTAACTGGTAGCTAGCCCGATGAAAGGACTCCATGACGAAGGGCAGACAGCGTGGAGGGTAGACAGCCCGGTGAAAGGGTGGCATGACAAAGGGTGTGCAACCAAAATGAAAGAATGATAGACAATACTGCATGAAGAGATACACAACTCAACACAAAAGGGGACATACAACCCGGCGTTGCATTGGCAAGATGATCCAACGACAGCTCAGCGTGACGAAGAAATTATCTCCTGACGAGAAGCACTTAGCAAATGGATATTCCCCAGAGGAGAGGCACACATTCTCCAGCACTGAGCACCTGAAAGCGGCCCAGACATGGAGAGATCAACTCAACAGGGAAGTTTACTTTATCTTTATTTTTATCTCAATTTGCATTTATCTTGATCTTGCTGTAGGGACTCCCAGATCTGTCGACAAACCCCTGCGCTATACTCTCACACCTGCTCCCAAAATCACTACCAATTGTGTAACCACAAAACCTTAAATATACCTCAAAGCATCATCCTAAGACCCAATTCGAAAGGCCTAATCCTATAGACAATGCTTTTGCTACACCCGCAAGTTGCCTAGTTTGCCGAGTTCCAAAGCGTTCAAAGCTACAATTACGTACTCGTACCAGTGATCTACCCAACCTTTCCTTGTCGATGGGTACCAGCTCTGTTTGAATCGTGTATATTCACCGTGGTTTACTCCTCAATGTTCCTCAGTTCATTCCAGACAATGTCGAGGCCAAGATGACTCCTCTATCGAGTTATAGTGGAAAATGTGCCCATGTAAACCCCTATTTATGGGTGTTTCGTGCACAACATCTTCATAACTAGGACGTTTACAAGCCTATTTCACCACACTCGATCTATCGATGTTATCTTTACTTCGACAACGCTTCCGCCGTACCTGCAAACTACCTATGCTGTCAAATTCCGACACGCCCAAAGCCAATTATCTCATACACCCACAAGTAATATGCCTAATCCTTCATTACGAATTAGGATGTCATTTTGCGTTTCCTTCCAGCTAATACCTACTTTGTCTATTCAAACCTATCTGCGTCAATCGTGCGTGTCTTCGTGCTTAATCGTGTCCATCTACTTGAGTCGTGCGCATTTATAAAATTCGCTTCCTAAATTCTTCCCATTTCAATCAAGGCAATATTTGAGGCGAGTTTACTCATTTATCGAGACGAAGTGGAAACTATGTAAATATAAACTCCTTTTTATCGGTTTGTAGCGCGTCACATCTTCATAACAAGGACGATTATAAGCCTCTTTTCCCACGCTCGATCTATTGAGGTTATCTCATCTTCGCTAGTGCCTTTGCTTCATTCTTTATTTATCTCCCCAAAAGGCAAAGCATACACGAATCTAAAATTTACATACTCGAAAAAGTTTAATCTTTACATTCAAAATCGTGCGCCATAAACATCTCACACAGGCAACATGCCATTCTAGAACTACACACGGCCTGATTCTCGTGAAACCCGAGATATGTAGGCAACTCAGAGACCGGGGTTCGGCCAAAAACAGCCCAAAACTCCCATTCTCTCCTTTCATTAATTTTGCCCACCAGTTGTGACAAAATTGGCTACTCCGTCAACTATCTTTGCCCGAAGACTCTTTCATCATCCCCGGGCAAAGAGGGGCAGCTGTTGACACCCAATTTTATCCCTTCTTTTTCTAAAATTGGCTATAATTTAATTTAAAGATGCAATTTGACTATTTGAACAAAATGTGCAGTAGAAAGCATGCATTTATGTGCGTTATCCCCGACTTATATATTACATACCTAAATGTGGCTATAGTACGTAATTTTACATTATTTAGACTATTTGTCAAAACTGTGACTATTTGTTCAATTTAGTACATTTATAATAATCGTAACTATATCAGATATTTGCATCATTTAGGCTACATGTCCAATTTATATCGAGTTGTGATCATTTGTGAAAATTAGTAATTATCTGTGATTACCTATATTTAAATAATTTTATTTGAGCTTATCTAATGATTATTTGGGCATTTTATACATACGCATATCTATATTTTATTTTTTGTACCATTAAGTTGAATATCAGCCAATCATAAAGAAAATATCCAAATTACTTTTTTTATTATTAATTCCTCCATATTTCAAAATTCCTACCAAAATTCTTTATGTATTTATATTTATATTTATTTTTGTTTATTAAATTGCATTCCTCTTTGAACATAGACATAATATTTAACCAAATATATCCCTATTATTTGAATTTTGAAAAGAGCATTTTTCTAAATCTTCTTCTTGATTTTTTGCTATCTCTCCCAAATCACTCCTAATCCCCAAAATCTCTCCCTAATCTCCCCTTTATTTTTTTCCTAATCTTCTCCTGAAAATTCCCCAATTACCTCCCATCACCCAACAATTATTTTTTTCTAACTCTTTGTTATAAAATTGCTTCTCTCCTCTCTCTTTCGGAGATCAAGACAAAAACTCCAAATACACACATGATACAGCAGTACTCACCCCTCTCTCCTTCACTCACACTCAAAAAATCATCAGCACACACACATAGACACATAACAGTACTACACCATTTTTAGGCCGACCTCACCACTCCTCCATTGTCTTCTTCCTAATAACAACACACAGTACTACAATATCACAGGCCCCACCTCCTTTTGGGTCTTCTTCCCTTTAACACATACACACAAGTCCATACAAAAACCATACCCACAACCACCGTTTCTTCACTTTCACAAACATACATATTGCACACACACGCCTATACTGGCAAAAAACTCTTTCACCATTTTTACTCTCTTCCTTCTCCAACCACACACCCCCCACAAACGAAAACCAGGGCCAGAAAACAGATCAGAACAGCACAGCTACACATTCCCCAATACACGCTCTTCCCTCTCCGATCACAGACCCCACAAACTTAATCATCAATAGAAATAAATCGAACACACACACACACGACATTCGGCTGCAAACACCCGCACATAAAACAAATGAAATAGATCGGGCAACCGGGGGGAAAAGCCATTACCAAAATCCAGAACCATCACCCTCGCCAGAAATACATATCGATAATAGGAGAGTGCAACAGTGGCGATGCGTCGCCGGAGATAGCACCAGATGATGGAAACACCCGTCGTTAACCTTTTATTTCACTGCCTATATTTATTTTCTGATGTTTTATGTTTCCGTTTGTTGACAAAAAAGGAGAGAAGAAAGACCAGATTCTGAGTGGAAGCGACGCCAGTGAGGTCACTAAAATTCTCCGCCGAGACCCGTTAGCTGTCGCTCCTCCGCCTTGGTCGTTGTCACTGTTGTTGCTGTTTTCTGCAGATCCCGCCTGACTTGTCGCAAATCTCCATCGCGTTTGGAACCAAGGCCGACTGTGTTTGGGTCATCTTTGGGTTTGGGCTGTTGTAGTGTTGACGTTCCCATGGTCGCCTGATTCCTCGAGCATTATTGCTCCCCTGGTCATTTATGTTGACTCTGTTTTTTAGGTTACGCTGACTTATGCACAAATGTGTTTGACTGGGTTTAGCACTTCTTATGAGACTCAATTGTTATTCTAATTGGTTGCTCGTGCTAAATTGTTACTTTAAATATTGACAATGAAGTATTACTAATTATTTTCGAGGTTTTGTAGTTCTAGGAATTTACTACGCTGACAAGGCCTATGAAATTATTTTAATTTGAGGCTTACACAAGGATTTGACGGCAAATACAATGAATTGACGGATGCTATACCAATTATGGCCAATGAAAAATATTTACATATATTGAGGCCTCGGGACTAATTTGAACACGATACTATACTTGAGCAATCCCATCCCCGTGTCCCTAAAACAAAAAAGGCGACGACGATGCATATCACTTTGCAAACTAAGCGATAGTAGACAGGTGGGATTGAAGGTACCTGGCATGGCGAACCGGCCCGGGCTCCGAGTTTGTAGCCGTACCAGCACCCCTAGTCTCTGCTTGATGCAATACACCATTCTGAGCCTACAGTTTTACAAAATCCATTTTCTCCTTTATTTTATTGTTATTTTCATATTTATTATTATTGCCATTATTGATATTTTGTGCTATTATTATTTTTAATAACTTATTTTCTTTATATTTTTGCGAGGTAAAGTTGGATGAGATACGACGGTCTATTTTTGAAGGAGAACAACTAGAAGAAAATCCTTTATTTTTGTTCATTATTTTCATTATATTATTATTTATTAATATTACTAGTATTATTATTATTATTCTTATTAGTATTTATTATTCTTATGGTTATTTATTATTATTAATTCACTTTATTAATTGTCGTAAAAAATCATTTTTATTTTTGCAAGGTACCTTTGGAAGAAGCCAATCTGTGGACTTAAAACCTTTTTTTATTTAACCCTTTAATTATATGCGTATTATCGTAGCCATTTAATTACTTGTCTATTTTAGTTAGCTAGTTTATTTGCTTATTTACTTAGAATCTCAATTGTTTAGTCCAGCCGGTAACCACATATGGTGGAGCCTGAGAGGTCCCTAACCCCTTCCTCTCGAGTTAACTTGAACCTTTACCTAGATTTCTGGTTCGTAGACTAAGTTTTGGAGTTAATTATAAAATTAGCTAGAAACAAAATAGATGCCCTAATACGCCTAGTTAAAAAATATGTTAGGTGGTGACAACTCTAGCTAATTGTCAGCTTATGGACCTTGGCTTTAATTCTGGAAGCATTTTCACTTGGTGGAATGGTAGGACTGAAGAAGAGTTTATCCTAAAGAGGCTTGATAGATGCTTAGGCAATCAGCAATTGGTGGACATGTGCACCAAGATTGAAATTGATCATCTTGCTAGAGTGGGCTCAGATCATTCCCCTTTGTTGATCAATTTCTCACAGGATGATACTCCTACAATCAAGCCCTTTAAATTTCTCAATTTCTGGACCTCACATGACTCATTCCTTGATTTAGTAAAGGAGCATTGGGGCATTGAAGCTGCAGGAGATCCATTCTATTCACTGAACACAAAATTAAAGACATTGAAGAAGAAGTTGTCTGCTTGGAGTAAGGCTACATATGGTAATATCTTTCAGCAGGTTTCCACCTTGGAGGACATTATTTTGGCACATGAGTTCCAGCTGGAATTAGCTCCAACACCTGAGAATAGAGAAGCTTTGAAGAAAGCTGAAGCTGAGCTGAAGAGATACCTTGCTATTGAAGCTGAATTCTGGAAACAAAATGCTGGCATGCAATGGTTCAAGGAAGGGGATGTGAACTCTAAGTTCTTTCACTTTCATGTCAATGGAAGAAGAAAGAAGCTACATGTGAGCAGAATTCAAAATAGGGATGGCAATTGGATCAACTCTCAAGAAGCAATGGCCAATGAAGCTTTGTGGTTCTTTCAGAGACAATTTGCTACTGAGGAGGTATCTAGCAACTATGATCTTTTGATGAATGTCCCCTCTATGATTAGTGATGAACAGAATGAGGCATTTACAAAAGTGCCTTGGGAGGAAGAGGTCAAACAAGCAGTGTTTGGACTTAATGGTGATAGTGCTAGTGGCCCTGATGGTTATACTGGCAGGTTCTTTCATGTTGCTTGGGATATCATCAAGCATGATATTGTTAGAGTGGTGCAGGCTTTGTTTAGTGGAAGACACATCCCTAGATATGTCACACACACCAATTTGGTTCTGATTCCTAAGAAGCCTTCAGTTGCAACTTTTTCTGATCTCAGACCTATAAGCCTAAGCAACTTCATCAACAAGGTCCTTTCAAGGGTGGTGCACAATAGATTGGTAGATGTTCTACCTACTCTCATCTCACAGAATCAGGCAGGCTTTGTGCAAGGGAGAAGCATAGTAGAGAATGTCTTGCTTGCTCAGGAAATCATTCATGATATCAATGAAAGAGGAGAAAATGCAAATGTGGTGATAAAACTGGATATGATGAAGGCTTATGATAGGGTGTCCTGGCCTTTTTTGACAATGGTGCTGAGGAAGATGGGTTTTTGTCATGAGTTTATTGATATCATCTTCCAGCTTGTCTCTTCAAACTGGTATTCAGTTTTATTCAATGGCCAAAGCTATGGGTTTTTCCACTCAGGAAGAGGTCTAAAGCAAGGTGATCCTTTGTCACCTACTTTGTTCATTCTTACTGCTGAGGTTCTTTCCAGGACCTTGAATTCTCTCAATACTCACAGCTTCTATAGGCCTTATGCAATGCCTAAGTGGAGCCCCCATCTCAATCACTTAGCATATGCTGATGATACTATTCTATTTACCTCAGCTCATGGGGATTCTTTGCACTTGATCACTGGTGTTCTACAAGCTTATGAAGCAGTGTCAGGTCAGAAGATAAACAAGGACAAGAGTGATGTTTATCTTCATGCTTCAGTGGGTGAAGAGGAGGTACAAAAGGTAGAATTGATCACTGGCATTCAGAGGAAGGACTTTCCCTTCACATATCTAGGATGCCCTATCTTTTATGGTAGGAGGAAGAAGATATACTATGAGGAGCTGGTTGGGAAAGTTACTTCAAGAATTCATGGGTGGAGTGCAAAAATGCTCTCTTTTGGAGGAAGGGCCATCCTGATCAAACATGTATTACAAAGTATGCCAATACATCTCTTATCTGCAGTCAATCCAATAGATAGTGTGCTCAATCAGCTGCATAAGCTCTTTGCCAAGTTCTTTTGGGGAAACTCACAAGAAGGATCTAATAGGCATTGGTCTTCCTGGAAGAATCTTTGCCTGCCAGTTGAAGAAGGAGGCATGGGATTCAGATCACTGTTTGATGTCTCAAGTGCATTGTTTGCTAAGCTTTGGTGGAACTTTAGAACTGGAGACTCTTTGTGGGACATACATGTCTAACAAGTATTGCAAGAAGCTGCATAAGGCAATTGTGCCCTTTAAGCAAGGCTCCTATGTCTGGAAGAAAATGATACAAGCTAGGGAGGCTATTGATCATGAGATACATTGGCAAATTAGACAAGGCTCAGCTCATCTTTGGTATGACAATTGGTCAAGACTTGGACCATTGTATTTCATTGTACCTTATACATTTAATTGTGAGCTTTGGTACAATAATGTTAGAGAGGTGATTGATGAGGGAGCCTGGAATGTAGAGATTTTGCATCTTTTATTACCTGAAGACATTGTTGAACACATTCTTGAGAATGTGCATTTGCTTGGGACTGATCAGAGAAGGGATAAGGCCTGGTGGGGCTTGACATCAAATGGCAAATTCTCGGTTAGTAGTGCATGGAATTACATGAGAGTGAAGCAGCATAAAGTTCCCATCTCCAGGTTTATGTGGGTAAAAGGGATGCCACTGAAAGTGTCATTTATGATGTGGAGGTTGTGGAAGTTTAAACTGCCCATTGATGATGAATTGAAGAGAATGGGATATCAATTTCCATCCATGTGTTGGTGCTGCACATCTCCTAACATTGAGACTAGAGAACATCTTTTCAGAGCAAGTCAAGTAGCCAACAGTGAGTGGAAGTACTTTGCTCAAGCTGCAGGTGTTCAAGTAAATGGATGCAATCTTCATTAGGTTTGTTTTAAATGGTGGAGGCAATAGCCTAAACCCTGGATTAAGGATGTCTTTCACACTGTGCCTTTTTTAATTGTTTGGTCACTTTAGAAGAGAAGAAATGCTTTAAAACATGATAAAACTGTTTCCTTCTCTAGGCTGCTTTATGAAGTTACTAGTAATCTTTTTTACTTTGTGAAACTGAGGTTTCCTTTTGTTTCTTTAGAGAGACAATCATGGTCTGATATTGTCAATGCTTTAGAGGCCTATTTACCTAGATTCAGGTACATCAAAGTGTGATGGAAAGTGCCAAACTATGGAGTCCTAAAGGTGAATACTGATGGTGCTTCTAGGGGGAATCCTGGGCCTAGCTCTATGGCATTTTGTGTGAGGAATGTAGATGGTGATGTTTTGTATGCCTTTGCTAAGCTCATTGGGGAGCACAATAACATGTATGCTGAGGCTATGGCTATTAGGGAAGCCATGAAATACAGTGTGGAGAATGGCCTAGGAGAGGTTGTGATTGAAACTGACTCTCTAGTTGTCAAGCAGGTGATTGAAGGTGCCTGACAACCTATGTGGTCTATTGCTTCTATTGTGGAGGATATTCTGAAGTTGAAGCAGCTAGGGAGCTTCCAGTTTCAACATACTTTGAGAGAGGGCAATAAGCTAGCTGATTGTCTTGCCAATCTAGCTTATGAGTTCCCCACTGTTTGCTATACTTCATTTGGTGAAATGCCTCCTAAGGCCAGGTTCATAGTCAATTTTGATAAGAATCATTGTGTGGAGTTTAGAGCTAAGAGATGGAAAGGATCATAGTGATGACAATCAGAGGAGGAGGTGGTTTGGAAGGAGCTGATTGGAGCTTGGACATTGCCCCCTATGATCAAGACTTTAGAGTGGAGATCATAGGGGTTGTTTTCACTAACATTAGCTTCTTTGTTTGCAGGTACAAGGTGGAGACATTTACACATGATTGGGACTGCTTTGTTGCTATATTTTTTAGCATTATGCTGAGGGACAATGGTGGAGCACCGGTGCTCCACAAGTGTTATGCTGATGGAGCACTGGTGCTTCACTACCTTAGTCGACTCATTCAAGGCAAACATGCTGGAACAACACTGAAAAGGAAAAGCTGGATTACTTTGAATACTTTGACATTCATACAAGCTGGGATTGTTCTAAAAATCACTATGCATCTCATTCAGCTCGTTTTCTTGTTTTGGTTTACAAACATCATGATTGCTAAGTTGTTTTTAATGATGCATCTTCACTTAGCTCAGAGTCACTTTGGAAGAATGCTGATCACAATACTGTTTGCTCAAGGAGTCTCACAATGCCTCAATCAACTTGACATGATGCTGATTGCATTACTGATAGCTCAAGGAGATTTACATTGCTTCAATCATCTGGGAAGTGCTATGATGCTGCATCTGCTTCAAGTAGAGAATCAAGTTGAGAGGCACTGGGGTATGATCCTCCATTGTTTTGGTCGACTTGCCAGGCTCAAGTATCACATGATTCGCTACTGGAACTACTACTTCTACTTTGGCTTCACTCTCTGGAGCTTCATACATCCTGCAAGCAACAAGGATCAAGATTAGTTAATGCTCGCATAGTTTGTACTCCTTATTTTGATAGTTGTTTAGATCCTACTTCTCATACTCATTGGCATCAAGATTATGACTTATTTTCATTCTACTTGGTGGTATTAATGCCCAATGGCATTTAATCCAAGAGAGTGTGGATAAGAAGTAAGATTGGTGTTATTTTAGAGAGAAGTAGGGTACATTTGGTTTTTGCACTTGTTTGGTGCACACATTGTAAGACATTGTATTTCTATTTGTTTATTAATAAAAATAGTCACTAGGTGCAATGCCTAGTTGACTATTGATTAAAATAAAAAAAAACTCCTTACACGTGAGTTACCCAATAAGTCGAGCCCTATTTCAAACTTTAACCGGTTCGAAAAAAAATAAGATGTGACATTCTATTTTATGGCGGACGGGACTAAAGTGTCGTGTTAGATGTGTTTGTGTTAGAATCTTGCAAATATATCTTCATGTGTTGTCAAGTGTCAGTGCTAGAGATATTGTTAAAGAAAACTATGTGCTAGAGATATTGTTATAGAGACTAAGCTTTCGGAATGGTGTTTTTAAAATCTTAGGAGTGGTATAGAAAGCAAGTAGTGCAAAAATGTAACAAATAATGTGATATAACTAATGTAGTAAATAAGGCAACGAAACCATTGTAGCATGTGATGCAATGTAGTCAATACAACAAATGATGTAATGTAGCAATGTGTATGTAGCCAACTTAGCGGAATGCAAATATAACCAATATAGGGGGATGCAAATATAGCGAATGTAATGTAGCCACTATTGCGAGAAGCAAATGTAGCGAATGTAATGTAGGCAATGTTGTGAAATGTAATGTAGCCAATGTAGCGAAATGCAACGTAACCAATGTAGTAAAATATAATGTAGCGAATGTAGCAAATGACGTAATGTATCAAAAATTTTGTATGTCGCGATTGATAATCTGCATTGCCTGTGAGTCTTCTAAGAAAAGATCTGCTCCCAAAGAGAAGCTTGTTAGTTGAAAACAAAGTGGTTACATTTTATTGAACACCATATGATTTTGGTCATCCAGTCATGCGGATATTGCTTGCATCTTATCTTGAAGTCTTGTATTTGGACTTGCTAAATTTGAAGGATGTCCAAAAGTTGTGTTTGTCTTGGATTGCGATGGATTTCCTTCACGTTTCGCGCTCTCTCTTCAAGTGTCTCGGAGCTACCTTGATTCATTGTGCTGTATAAAAATTGTATTCGTGACTTGAGAGTTTTAATTTCTATTTTCTTGTTCTCGTCGTACCATTCTCTTGCCTTGGTCAATCAGATTCTGAAATTTTTATTTCAGTGCTGGGCATTCTGCTGTGTCATGGCCTTGGATGTTCGAGTGATAGGCGCAAGTCTTTGATGCATCAAAATCTTGGATGTAAGTATTTAGGGAATCATCCATTTCTTGGTGGTAAGATCCCTTGATTCCTTTGGTCTTTCAAGTGTGCTTGTCATAAAGGTATGAGGCTTTGTTGATCTAGATAAGGTTGTTGAAAATCATGATGGTAGGAAGGTTGTTTACTGTTTAAGTCAAGAGCAATGAGATACTGTAAATCC
This sequence comes from Petunia secreta, assembly GCA_029990175.1. Classification (NCBI taxonomy): domain Eukaryota; kingdom Viridiplantae; phylum Streptophyta; class Magnoliopsida; order Solanales; family Solanaceae; genus Petunia; species Petunia secreta. Next base: position 65,744,144 of record JARKIP010000035.1, read on the forward strand.
CATCGATTATAGTTGTATAGTTATTGGTGCTCGGTCATTATGAGTATTGTGTCGTTCTCTTCTTTCCACGACTATATTTTCCCAAAATTGTGGAGCTTTTCAGATTCATTTGGTTGAATTTCTTGTCTGTCTCTTGCATGTATACTGTTGACTGATTTTGCTTGTCCATCGTCATGACTTGTATAGTAGTAGGATTCAGATCACCTGAATTGTTTGAAATATTCTGTTGTGTCATATTTCCCTTGGTGATATATGTCTATGGTGTGAAAGACTATACTCCAGAAGTGAAAGGCTTTGGCTTGGCTTGTCAATGCAGATTCTTTGCCAATCTCAGTGTTCAAATGCAAAGCAACCATAATAAAATAACAAAAGATGCAAAACAAAGTTAGCACATTGTAAAATTTTTGAAGGGAAAATAGCATGTATATGGTCAACTTATATGGTTAAAAAGAATGCCTAGGCACTTGAATTGAAGATTATGACAACTTTCTTAGGGATTACAAAAGATTGCTTGAGTGCTTTACGTAGCAGTCAAGACAAAGATTTTGATCAAGAGGTGAGTCTAGTTAAATGTCAATGAAAAGTGATAAAAATGTTATGTAAATAGTAGGTTGAACGTTTAATTTGTGTGACTAAACGAAAGTAGGCTCTCACAGAACACCAAGGTCTTGAGTTCAGTTACCATTTTCTTTGCAAATTTTCTGTTGTGATGCTTGTGCCTTCTTGCAAAAGATACTCATCAATATCTTCTCATGCCATCTAACTATTGCATTTTGAGCTTCCCACCAACTTTTCTTGTTGGGTAAAATTTTATTGTGACGGGACCTAACTCGGTGTGGGTTTCCTATGTATCCTGCTCCTGACAAGAATTAGGTCAAGCATAGTTCAAAGCTCATGTACATCCTTAGATTGTGCTTTAGTCAAATTATTGCCTAAGACCACTCCAAAGATTGGCCTTATTGCACTTTTCCTTTCAATAGGCTTTTGCATGTAGTTGTCATGGAATCCGTATATTGCTTGATAAAATTCTTCTGCCAAATCATTCTAGGAAATCCATTTGCTCGTGTATTGCCTATGCGCCAAATCAATAGTGCCTTGTAAGTGTCTTAACAGATAGTTTTATCCTGAGTTCATCTTCTTGTTCCACACATGCTAGTTGGTAGGGCTTTCAAATACTCATTGAGTTTTCAATTCTGTCATGTAATAGGAGCTTTATCACTGCGTCTTTGCCTCTCTTTTTTTCAAGTTGAATCAGCCTGCTAATTTCTGGTTGTTGTGCATAAGTCTTTGCTATATTAATTGGGTCCTCTGTGCTTCCAATTTTTCTATGGCCTTTTCCTAACCCTTTGAATGTGCTTTTCAACTAGGAATTGGTGCAAATTTGGACAATGTTCGGATCATGCTTATATATTGCAGGACGTGTAACAAGTGTAGACTAGAGCAACAAAGTGATCTTCGTACACTGGTGTCAAAAAGTCTTGTGGTAAGTTAGAAGTTCCTTTGAATTTGACCAACACATCTCTTACTCTGTCAATTCCGCCCCATGTGCATAGTGCTTCCTACAAAAACCTTATCTTATTTTTGAAAAATCACTGAAAAGTACACTTTACTTGGCAATTTCTTCTATCTTGGTGTTCAACTCAGGCCAACCTTTTTGAAAATTAGGTCTTTTGAGTAGGTAAGGGATTGAAAATATTTTGGATATGTGAAGGATTTCTGCTCGATAAAATTGAAATATAGTATGAATATAATTAAGAGCGAGGTGCATTGGTAGGAGATTGGAGATTGGATTTAAGAAGGATTCACTTTAAGTAGAAAGAAAACTAGAGCAACAAACAAAGTTACATTTGACAATGCACCCATAGCAGATAAAAAAATATGTCCAATAATGTGAGGGACTGCATTACGCACGATGATTTGAAAGTTGTTTCATGCCACGCGTATCATTTCGCTTGCTAACAAAATGCGAAATTATTCTAAAAAGAAGAATTTGCAAGTGGAATATTTGGGTCTTTTATTACATTGACTAATATTGCAATAGTGTAAGAGAAGGAAAAGACTAAACATCGCTAGTAAACTAGATCATGGCCAAGCAAATATCCTTCATGCTTATCCATCCCTAGAAGTTTCATCTTCTTCCTCTTCTTCTTCGGACAAGTCTTTGTCGGACGAACTTGCCTCTGATGAATCTTTCTGGAAGATGATGTTGTCTCCATCAGTCAAGAGCTGTGATATGCCTAATATGAAGTTTTTAAACATTTTCCAAGCCTTTTTTCCTTTCTCTTCCATTCCTTTATCAACCACGGAGTTCATCATTTCGCTAGCCCATACACATATAGACTCTATGCATTTTGCAAGGAGTTCTTTTTTATTGCGCTATTTCAACTTTTCTTTTTTCTTTGCCTTGATCAAATTCTGCTTTTCTGCTATTTGTTCTCGTGCCTTTGTAAGTAGTCTGTGCAGCCTCTTACACTCGGATTTTATCTCTACAACATCTCTTTTCCTTTTTGTTATTGCTTTTGGTTGAACTGCTCTTGCCATGTCTTTTCGGTTCCGGCTAGTCTTCATCATAGCTTGCATTAAATCTATCTTATCTGATGGTCTCAAGTTCAATTCGACGCCTTATTTTCCAAAGTTCTAATATCTTGTTATCGATCGATATTATGCCTTCTAGAATATCAGCTTTGAAACCTCTAAAATCTGCAATTTGGGGTACGATCTGCTTTGTCTCTGCTTATCTAAGTGCCCTTAAAGAAATATATGGATAAACTCTTCTAATCCCCACCAATATGAGAAATGAGGCTCATTCGAACCGTGTGATCACTATAGTGGTGGGAAAGTAGTCAAACATCCATGGTGTAGTTTTGGATGTCAACTAATAGAACATATGGTGCCAGCCTTTGGCAGTTGTCAACTTATAGATAAATAAGAAACAAATTTGAATATTGGATCTTTTCAACTATATCCACAATGAGGGAGTAGATTTATATTTCTCCTTATCTCGTTACATTCTGAAATATTGTGGATTATCTGCGTAATCATATCTAACGCCTCGCAACTTAATCTCAAGTAATATGCATAGAAGATAAAATATTCAGTATTGACTTGGTATATGAGATATAAGGAGTTGGAGGTTGCTACCGGGTTGAGTGCCACTACACAATCTGCAGTCTATCTATATTTTCTACATCTAATCTACTGAACCACTATCCCAATGAGATATCCCATTAGCATACTTGTGTAGAACATACCTAGAATATATATTTCAAGATCAACAAATAATTTTTATTAAACAACATGATAGGTCCATAAGAAAAAGAAATTAACTTAGAACTTTATATATATATTGCCAATTATTTTGAGATGACATAGAGCTGACAGATTACATGCTAAAATCACTTGTTTTTTTCATCATCAAATTTTCAGTCCTCAGGGTTGTAATCTCTCACTTTCTACAAGTAAAGTAGCACAAAGATAGAGTAATTCAAACAGGCTGCTTCAATATCCAATAACAATACATAAGTGCTAATAAACTGGAGGCATTACAAACCGGCCTTGTCTCCAGGGCCCCGTGGAACTAACTGGGTAATCGCATTGAAACAGCGGGACCTGGTGGGTACAGCTAGTCGGGTAACGCTAAGCGATATCCGGAAACCACGGTTAACAAAAAAAAAAAAGTGCTAATAAACTTGCTACTTAGTTCTAAGCAAGAACATGACCAAATTAACGCTACTGATACATACCCTGGGGTTTTGAAAAATGGCTAGAGCTGATGTCAAGTGTTCCTGGAGTATAAATATTAGTGTTAGCAAGGACAATATTAGGAAAATATACTTGCCGTAGAAATAATGAAAAGCGAATAGCAATAATCACGAACAACCAGCCTAAAGGCCCTAAACTATCATCAACCGAACAAGAGCTGAGTAACTATGTGAAGAAAATTTCTCATCCTTATTCAATGCTAGAATTTAAGCTCTTTGTAGTAAAAATCACAACATAAATGTGGTGTCTTTCAGCTTTCATCAAGAACAATTAACAAGAGATGGGCAAACCTTATAAGCCCACCATACCAGCATACTTCTACTAACTTCAAAAGCAACTTAGAATTACAACATATTTAAGTTAACCGCCGACGTAATTCTTAAAATCCAGGAATCACAGTACCCTTTTTTTTAACATCAGATGCAACTCTCAATACCATAACCACCAAAAGAGTAAGTGTCTCACCATCGTATTTCACATTCTCTTATTATGTTCTAGGATATCAGGATTTCTACTACAAAAAAGAAAAAGAAAAAGAAATCATAGCAGTAATGGCACGCGTATATTGACCACATATACTTTCAAGTAGAAGAGAATAATGTACCTTACATGAGAATATTCTCAAACACCGGTAATAAATGAAAAAGAAAAGTAATTAGTTAATCAGTTCTCTCAGGCATATCATCAAATACTTTGGGTAAAGCTGTGTTCACAAACGCTGTGGTAATTAGAATCATTTCTCTATGTGCTTAGAAGAAAGAAGACAAAAGGAGAAGCGACCATACATAACCCTTACCTGCAGATGCACCACATAGGCCATAGTTTGCACTTAAATCTCAAAAAAAAAAAAAAAAAAAAAAAGAAAAAATCCACAAACACCCATTTTCCAGCATTCAACAGCAAAGATATTACCATAAATTCATTCAAGAAATTTTCGCAAATACTAAAATTTTAATCACAAAAAAAAAAGTTAGGATATATGTAAACCTAATAAATTGCCTTCAATAAGTGAGAAGTACTCATCACCGATAGAAGAAGTAAGCAGATAAAAAGATTAACAACCAATAGAAAAAGAAAACTACCTTAGATTAACGGAGTATGCAAAGCTTAAAAAATACTCCCTCCGTCCCAATTTATGTGGCGGTGTTTGACTTGACACGGAGTTTAAGAAATAGAAGTTGACTTTGTAAATATTCAAATTTATCCTTGAAAAAGTAAGAGAGAGAAGATTGTAATAATCAAAAAGTTGTTTGTGGCTTTTAAAGTAAGTAGGGCCCAATAGGAGTAAAATAGAGATTATCCTTGAAAAAGTAAGAGAGAGAAGATTGTAATAATCAAAAAGTTGTTTGTGGCTTTTAAAGTAAGTAGGGCCCAATAGGAGTAAAATAGAGATAGTGCATTAAATAGTTGACAAATAAGGAAATGTGACATTCTTTTTTGGACAGACCAAAAAGGAAAGTGTGACACATAAATTTGGACAGAGGGAGTAAGAAATTAATACTAGTATCTTTTAGTAAGAGAGGTGGGGTATAAGAGGAAAGACACGTGTTAGACATAGGACAAGTGTCTTTACAAAAATGAATGATGCAATTACCAATTTATCCATAAAAATAACGATAATTACGAAAGTAGGCATGTTCGTATACCCAACTCCCGCATATTAATATGTAGAGGTTAGAAACACATTACGTTCGCTAATACGCCTAATTAAATACTCCCTCCGTTTCAAAAAGGATGAACCTTTTCACTTTTTGAAAGTCAATTTGACTAAACTTTGAACCTAAATTAGACTATATTAAATTAATATTTTCAAATAAAAATTTGCATATTAAAAAACTATACGAAAAGTACTATAACATGAGAGTAACTATACGAAAAGTACGAAAACTATACGAAAAGTACTAAAACTCTTCGCATATCAATATGATGAAAAAAATCGTCTTAAATTGTAAGTCAAAGTTCATCCAGTTTGACTCTCGAAAAGCGAAAAGGTTCATCCATTCTGAAACAGAGGGAGTAACTTATTAGGTGTCGACTCCAATTTTTCACCCATGAGTCCATAGTTGAGTTTTATTTTGAACCTTAACGGTTTGAAATAGGGGTTGGCAGAGATTATTTTTTGCATATCACTAATCAAAGTGAGATTTATGCCATCTTCTGGCTGAAGATCGTGTTGTAGTAGTTTGGCAAGGACCAATTAAGGGTTGAGTGCCAAGCAATACCTTATTGAACGAGAGGAGCTTGCTAGTTGACAACCAACTTTGTCCCGATAAGTTTTAAAATGAATCTTGAAATGATTCTTGATAATTTGGAGTCATTGAATGCCTCTATGTTTCCTTAATGTCAAATAAAATTAAAATTCTGACTCAACCAGTGGTTATTTCATAAAAGGCTAGTGACTACAGTACATGTATGTTTAAAATAAAACTTAAAGTCTTTTATTGATATATTTATCTTGATAGAGGATAAAAGCACGTAACGAAACATGTTGTTTCATAAAATTTCTAGAAGGAATAATGTTATATTTCTCTTGTATCTTAACAGGAAAGAAATTTACTACTACAATGTAAAGCCTCAATTTCCTTAAGGTTATAGCATACTGGTTTTAGAAGAAAGTGTAAGACCATTAAAGACGATTAAGGTAAATATAGCCTCGGTATACAATCTCCAAAAAATTTCTAATAATTAGGAATTTGAGTAGCAAGAGCAGAAGAAGAAGAAGGAGGAGGAGGAGGAGGAGGAGGAGGATGAGGAGGAGGTGAAGAAGGCGGCAAGGAAAAAAAGTAGGCTAAGAGATTAGTATAAATGAATGTGAAGGCGCGATGATGCCCAAAGAACGAGTTCCTGAGGTGACAAGGATCTTTTACAGACAAGAGGGGGCCGGAGCCTTGAAGATTCAAGGACTTTGATCTCCGCATGACTGTGGTAGAGTTAGTAATAAGTCACTTCCAAAGGCTAGGTCAGCAGGTCAGTTAGCCCAGAGAGATGAGGGTGACTCTGGCAAGAAAGATTCTTCAATCTATTGCGAGTTCCACCGAGACCATGGGCACGACACCACCAATTGCAGAGCCCTCATGTCGGAGGTTTCTCACCTCTTTCATGAAGGATATCACAAAGAGTTAGTGTCTGACAAGGAAGGCAAGTGTACGCGCAGAGCAGAGAGACTGAGCAACTCTCATCGCCACGGAGGCTCAAAGAACAATCAATGTGATTTACGGTGGTCCCGAGGTCGGAAAAGGGACTAAAAAAGGTTATGATTTGTGCAGTCAACAAGGAACAAAGTAAGAGACCCCGCAGTGACATGATGTCGTTTGATTAAGGAGATACCGAAGGTCTTCTTTTCCACATCACGACGCTCTCGTCATCAACTTGAGAATAGGATACTCGTATGTTAAATGCATCCTCATAGACACCGGAAGCACCATGAACATTATCAAATAAGAAGTTGTGAAAGCCATGCAAGTGATGGACCAAATAGTCCCGAGCTCGTACATACTAACTAGTTTCAATAACTCTAGCAAGTGGCTAGTCAGTGAAATTATCCTACCGATCCTCGCGCCTGTCTGGAAAAAAATACGGCACCTATTATTACGGGGATACGAGTCTAGCTAGCGAAACTAGACTTATCCTACAAGTCACCGGACACTGAGGATATATGCCCACTACTAGAGCCACCAACTGTTTAGGCGGTTTTATCACAGGGTGCAGGGCACACATCCTGTCGCCTAGGGTTTACAGTTTCCTAGTTAGGTTAGTATACCACCGCATTGAGTTGTAAGACCATGACCCTATTAGTACTTGTATTTTACCTTATTTAGGACTCGGTATCACAACTATAAATACCCCTCCTTACATTATATTGTACGAACTCTGGATTCGCCATCAATCTCGGCTACTCTCAAGGACTAAGATTTACTTTGCTCTCTCAATTATTTCTTGTTTATTTACCTGACTTTATTTTCATCGTATTTACTTACTTTTCTATCGTAATTTACTGTATAGCTTGTGACCTCATTCATAATTAATTGTTTAACCTAGACGTACAAATTTAGGTATAAATAATTTGGCGCCCACCGTGGGGCCCAGACAATTGTAGGTATTCTACGAAGGAAAAGGCGCGATCATGTCTGACAACGACAACAGTGTTCCAAAGAGCACAGTAGATGGAGTGGACGAATCAGCAAAGGATCTTGACGATCCCAAGGTCCAACAAAAGGATTCAGCAGAGAAGCCAAGAGATCCTTCTCAAGAACCAACCAATGTCGCCAGTAATAAAGGGACAAACCACCCATTGGAAGGTAACCCTGTGTTCAGAACTTTCATCACTGATCTCCTCAAAACTATGATGGAACAGGCGGAAAAAAAAACTCCAACAACGTGATCGAGGGAATGTCTCGCAAACTAGGCACGATGTTCACGGGATCGTTTCAGAGGCCAGCATCTACACAGTGACCAATGCTTGTGAACAAGTCACCAGCTTCTGTGCCTAGTTTGAAGGCTTAACATGGATGCTACTCCAGGAGGCTCATCAACAATTAACAATCAAGATCTTTAGGGAGCCCCTGTCATACAGGATCTCATAAAGGAGATGAAGGCCAACCATGATCGGATTGGTAATGTGCCGGGTGCTCTACCTCAAGTTACCACCGCAGATGAGCAGAAGTTTTACAAGCATGCTTACAAGGCAAGTAATGCACCGGTCCATATACCAAAGCACTTTCTCTTGCCGAATAACATAAAGTATGACAGAATGAGTGATCCATATTAGCACATCGCTGTGTACTACACGGCCGTGAAGAATAATGAGATTACTGAAGAAGAAATTGAGCCTTCTTTAGTGAAAAGGTTTTGCTCAACTCTGACCAAAGGGGCCCTTGCTTGGTACACTTAGCTACTAATGGGTTCGATCGAATCATTAATTCAGATGCATGATTTATTCAAGAAAATGCATTTCGGTGACTGCAAGCGGGAGAAGCGCATAGAAGATATCTTTGAGATCCGGCAGCGAGATAAAGAGCTGGTCAAAGATTATCTTGACAGGTTTCAGGGGAAACGCATGGAGCTTCCTCTAGTTCCCGACAATATTGTTGTGGTAGATTTTGGAAAAATTTTGAATTCAAAGGGATCCCTAGCCACTAGAGAGCTACAATAGAGTCTGACTGAGCGCCCTGTGTCAACATGGAACGCCCTGCACCAGAGGCACACCGAGAAGCTTCGCCTAAAGCCCAGGGAGTCTTTTGTTCCCGAGGAAGCCCGACCGACTATCCAAGATGTCATCCGCCAAGGACAGAAATGGGGATACGTGGAGGAACCTCGAATGGGGGACAAAGGCAAGCGAAATAGGAAAGATAGCAGGGACGATTTTTCGAAGCAACAAGACAGACAGGGAACATCAGGATCATTATCCAAAGGATCGTTCAACGTGCAGTGGATTCCAAATCAATTCGAAGAATTGGATATGCAAGTCAACGCTATGGAATTCATAAGATATCATATGAAAAACGCACAAATCTGTTGGCTAAGCAACCTGAGGCCGGAACCTGGTAGGAGGAACAAGGAGCTTTACTGCCATTTTCATAGGGACCATGGACATGATACGGCCGGGTGCAGAGCGTTGATCTTGGAAGTCATGAATTTGTTGAACAAGAGGTACCTCAAGGACCGGCTCATCGATAAGGGAAAACAGACCATCGCCAGAAGTTAGGACCAGAACGCACTGCCAAGCCTGCCCGATCCTAAGAGGTCCATCAATGTGATAATTGGGGGGACCAGCACTGCTCAGGGGGTCAGAGGATATTTTAGCAGCACCCGACCAGGGTCTCGCCCGAGATGAGATGATTTTATTCAGCGAGGAGGTCGGCATCACCCTGTACCATGACGCCCTACTCATAACACTTAGGATGGAAGACATAGACATGAAACGTATATTGGTTGACGCCGGTAGTGTTGTAAACCTCATCAAATGGCATGCACTGAAGGCGATGGGTGTTGAGGATCGAATCATGCCGAGCATATACACACTCGCAGGCTTTAATAGTTCTTGTGAGAAAGCTATAGGCGAAGTTAACTTACCCACCCGCTTGCCAGGGATAGATTATGTTTCAGTTAATCAAGGAGGCGTTCCTTACAATGCGATTGTCGGGCGACCGTGGATTCATCAAGCCAAAGCAGTACCGTCCACCTGGCATCAGAAACTGAAATATCCTACTCAGTGGGGGATAAAAGAAATGAATGGTGATCAGGAGGCAGCAAGGGAATGCTATATGGCCTCAATCCTTGGAGCAGCTGTCCTCGAGCAAGTGCCCGAGGTGAACATTCTAGGAGACCCTGAAGACCTCGAAGCCACAATCAACCAAGACTACGATTCATATGGTATGGTTGATTGACGTCTTTTGAGGGGGGAGAAGGAATAGTGATAAGTGGAAGTAATTTTCTCTTCAGAATTTACTTAGCACATTAGTCTTTCTCTTAGATTACAGTATTTTCATATTTTTCGACATTTTACAGGTCTTCATCCACAACATCCTAAGGCTCCGTGCCTTTATTAGTAAAACTACCATCTTACTTAGTTAGTTTTACTCATTTATTTAGATCCATCTTCGATCCAACTATTCATAGCCCCGGCCACATACAAGTTGAAGTAATACACCCACTTTACATGAAAAAAGTAGGGTACACTACTCGCTTAGAGCTGGACCACGTCTAACTCAGCCATCAGGCATTAATCGATCATTGATCTTGTTAAATCAACAATTTCACTATACGCAAATGGGGACGCCTATCCACGTAGTGCCAGAAAGTCTTAAATACTCGAGTACTAAGCGAAGACGTTTTGTCTCAAAATGCAAATGGACCGTTTACACATGGTTAAAGTCGTCCCATTGTGGGCGCAAATAGCCATCTACTACGGATGCAACCTAGTTGTTATCTATCGGTGCACACCGAACGTAATTGCTCAAGGCAGACACACTAACACGTTCTTAAAAAACTAGAATGGTCAGAACAACCGGAAGCCATCTAATTCTTAGGTGCAAATGCCCATAGAGGCATAACTTAGCATTACTTATTGTTTACGGAAAAAATCAATAAATGACATAAATAAAGAAAAGTGATTTAAGTAAATACGCCACAAAATGGGCCCAAAAATTACATTAAACATCCGCACGCGTATAAATTTCAAAATCATCATATGCATAAAAAAAGAGCAACAAATGGGGGAGATTCTCATTCCTCTCTCAGGGGACTTCCTTCATTGGTAACACTCTGTGAAGGTCCTGCTCCACCAGAAGCAGGTTCCCCAGTCGGCGTCTCATCTCTCTCACCACTCATCTCTTCAGAACCTTCTTCGAGGTCAGAACCAAGTTGAGCATCTGCGTGGGCAACAAGGCTAGTATACGAGGCAATCTCAGCAGCAAGATCAAGGTTAGGGTCTTCACGAACCCAGAGAAGAGTGGCAAGAGCGGCGGCAATGTTGGCACAATCAACTTCTTATATGCGACGAGCATTCAGAGCTTCTCTATGTTGATCTTTCAGGAGGCACCTCTCACAAAGGTCGTTGTGGATTCATTCAAGTGACGCCACTCTACCTTTCAGCCTGTCATTCTCATCTTGAAGGAAGGCAGAGAGACCCTGAGCATCTTAGGCATACTTCTCAGCGGCATTTATTCTTTCCTCCATACCGGATTGTTGCTGCCGCAGATCCTTCACGATCCCTTCCAGGCGATTCACATTACCGAGATGAAGCTTCTCTGAGACCTTGACATCTGTAAGGGATGACTTGAGGGCCTCCACATCCTGCGTGTGCTTGAGCACTTCACCGGTCAATGCCTTCTCTAAATTCCTACTCTTTAGAACCTCTACAGGGTATGCATCACGAGTGGTCTGCAACTTAACCCTCAGTTCCTCAGCTTTCTCTACAAAGGGCTGTAAGCTAACTACTTGTCCACGTAGAGCATCTGCTTCCTCAACCAGATTGCCTTCTAAGCTTTCCCGACGGAGTATCTCATGATACACCATCAATCCTTGGGTAATGGTGGAGACAGGAGTTTGGTAAAGGAGGAACGATGTTGAACTTGACGATGTAGTGACAGGAAACTTACCCAAAGGGAGCAGCCAGTGGCACCTCAAGCAAGTCGTGATTATTGTAGCCATAGAGGTGTTCTTGTTCTGCAGGGCCAACCAGTTCAGCGGTATGCACCATCATAACTCGTGGAGTTTTCATCAGGTTAACCCCTGCAGCAATAGGGATTAAGACCTCCCGAGCTCCACCTACGGGCTCATGTACGGCCTCTATGACAACTTCTGTGCTAGGACGCTGTTGAAAAGAGTTAGAGCCCTCAGGAGTCAGAGCAACAGCAGCAGGTTCTAAACATGAACGGATAATGTCAGTTTTTGAAGTCAATAAGGAAGGAAAGCAAATTCAAAAACTGGAGTCTGAGAAACGAAAAACCTAGAGGTTGTGGATCAGAAGACTAGCGGTGAAGCTTGACAATCCGCTTCAACCTCAAATGGCCAAATCGGGATGCACAGCCCTATAGAATTAGAAGCGCAAATAGGAGTTCGCCGAGAGTAGAAATGCTTGAGTTGGGAACGTATCACAGGGGAGCCTATTCCCTCGAGTATCCCACAACCAACGGCTGATGGAGCGTTACAATAGCGGTTCAGCTGAAGCAGATAACTAAGGTGAAAGCTATGAACTATGAAGGACTCCAAAGTTCAGTGACACCTTAGTCACCTGCTGCTGTGAAGCTATATCCTCTTGCATGCCGTGAGCCGGAGCCAAGCGGCAGATTGCTAGCCCAGTACCATTGAAGAAGCAGCCTGGACACACGAAGTATCCTGGCAGAGAAGCCACACGAAAGCTGAAAGGGCTAATCATCCTAACCCCGTATGACAAGAAGAATATCACAGCAACCACTTTGTTAGAAGATGAGCATACTGTAATCAGTGTACGTGTAATCAAACTAGAAGGATTTCTAAGAATATCAAACCAGGATCTAAGGCAAACATCCTTAAAAATAAGCTTCTCACTATCATAAGAAGTTGCTGAAGAAGTGAATTATTTTCTGAAGAAGGGTTGTGATTTTTCCACTGCCATGAAGTCATTATTTATAGGAAGAAATGGATAAGGGTGAGGCACGAAACGGTCAAGCATCTTTATGGCTAGAGATATGAAATGATAAGGAGCAGTTGATGGCAGTTCCTGAAAAGGTGCGTAAGATCGACATCAACCAATCAGAAGTAAGCACGTGAAGTTCTCAAAAAGTTCAATATCATTCTTGGTCAAAGATAATGCGAGTCTCAAGGATTCAGTAAGATATCTTTTCACATCACGCCGCTTTCACTTCCTGATTGCTTGCATCAGCACTCAGCAAGTGGGGGGACTGACAGTATGGGAAAAAATACGCCACGTATTTTTATGGGGATAGGAGTCTAGCTGGCGAGACTAGACTTATCCTACAAGTCACCGGGCACTGAGGATATACGCCCGCTCTTAGAGCCAACGACCATTTAGGCAGTTTGGTCACAGGGCGCAGGGCACGCATCCTGTCCCCTAGGGTTTACAGTCTCCTAGTTAGGGTTTAGTATACCACCGCCTTGAGTTGTAGGCCTATGGCCCTATTAGTACTTGTATATTACCTTATTTAGGACCGGGCATCAAAACTATAAATACCCCTCCTTACATTATGTTGTACTAACTCTAGATTCACCATCAAACTCGGCTACTCTCAAGGAATAAGATTTACTTTGCTTCTCAATTATTTCTTATTTATGTACATGTCTTTATTTTCATTGTATTTACTTACTTTTCTGTCGTAATTTACCGTATTGCTTGTGATCTCATTCATAATTAATTATTTAACCTAGACGTACAAATTTAGTCATAAACAGCGCCCAAGGTGATCAAATCGACGTCCTTCTAAGTCATCGTATGCGACATCTTGTATAACACAGTAATGGGAAGACCATGGATACACTAGATAGAAGCGGTGCCCTTGATACTCCATCAAGTGCTCAAGCACCCAACCAAGCGAGGGATAAAAGAAATAAGAGGGGAGCAATGATTGTTTAGAAGTTTTAATATAGCCGTTGTCACACACGCAGCCAATGGAGGCTAAAAGTCAATAACAAAAATTAGGACCAGCTTTGGTTTCCGACATTGCTATTAAGCCTGAAGAGCTGGGAGAGGCGGACTCCGATGATACACAGGATGTCATCTGTGATCCGGATGAAGATGAGGTTTTGAGAGCTGAATAGGCAAGTTGGATCCACTGACATATAGTGAGAAAATCTCAAGAAGAATTTCTAGGTGTGTTCGAAATTAACGGCTGAGAACCGAGACAATTTCGCTAACCTTCTCTATTCCCGGGCGGTGACCTTTGCTTTGATGCACACGGATATGCCACGCATCCCTACCCAAGTAATCACACACTGAACATTGACCTATCATTCAAGGCTGTCAAACAAAAGAATGATCGATCAGATACTAGAAGAATCAAGCAGTCCACGATGAAGTTAAAATCTATTAAACAGTAGGTCTACTTGGGTCGTCTATTACCCAAACTGGCTACTATTGATCAAATGCATCCAGCAGGGCCATGCCTCTGATAGAAAGAGTTTTGTTACTAAGAATGTGGTAGTGCATCCGAAAAAGAATGGAAAATGGAAGGATGTGCATAGACTTTACTGACCTAAACAAGGCATGGCCGAAGGATTCCTTCATTTTGTCGAATATCGACCAGCTTATCGTTTCTACAGTATGGCACGAGATGCTTAGCTTTCTATATGCTTTTTACGATATAATCAAATCCTCATGGACCTTGAGGTTTAAGAGAAACCATCATTCTAACTGAATGGGGGACTTTCTACTATGGGGTGATGCCTTTCTTTTTGAAGAATGTTGGGTTACCTACCAACGGCTGGTCAACTTGTTGTTCAAACATCAAATCGACAAAAAATGAAAGTTTACATCAATGACATATTGGTGAAATTGGAGTTCGCAGAGGACCACAACAAACGGTTTGAAGATAGCATTTGATATATTTGATAAGTTCAGCATGAAGATTAGTCAGAAAAATGTGCCTTCAAGGTATCTTCGGGGATGTTTCTAGGCTTTATCTCAAACCTAGGAATAGAGGCAAACCCTATCATGATAAAATCCATCGAGGAAATACCATAAGTGACCAAGAGTGAGGCCTAGGTAAAAAAGCTTTACGGACGCATTGCCGCATTAAGTAGGTTCATTTCTCGATTATCTGAGCACTGTAATCAATTCTTTAACATGATAAAGAAAAACAAAGGTTTTTAGTGGACGGAGCAGTTCCGACAAGCACTTCGAGACATGAAGGAATACTTATCAAACCCTTCGTTGTTAGCAAAATAACGCGAGTGGGACCAACTTTTGTATTTAGCCGTATCCGAGGTGGATGTGAGTGTCGTACTAGCACGAGAAGAGAAATGAGCCTAGTCTCCCATTTATTATATCATCAAATCTTTGCAGGACGCCGAGATGCATCATCAGCAGTTGGAGAAACTTGCTTTGGCTCTGGTCACAGCTGCTCACAAGTTAGGTCGGTACTTTTAGATCCACACGATAGTGGCCGTATCGTCCTTCGTGCTAATGACCATCGTGCACAACCCAAACTTTTTTGGGTGCCTAGCTAAATGGGTTGTTGCGCTAAGTGAATACGATATAATTATCAGCCGCGTACGACCATTAAGACCTAAGTTCTGCGGACTTTATCGCCGACTTTAGTACCAATGTACTCCCCAAGGTCGAAGACTAGCTTCAAGCAATTGAAGGAATAACACTAGGCGTATGGACGATCTATATGTTGACACCCACTTTTGTCCCACCTATGCCAGTGCATCCTAAATTGATTATATTCGAGTCTAAAATGCCAAAATAATTTTTCTAATTTAATTACGGACATTATTTAAAAATATGTCCATATTGTTTTAGTCCTTACATATACTTAATTGCTTAAGCATTTATTTATTGCATAATTATACCATTAAGTCTATTTTATAAAATACGCAGCTAAATCCTTGGTTATTTGTGCAATTACAACCTATACTAGTACATTTATTAATTTATTATGGCTAAATATATTAATAATTATTATTTGTATACAATTTATATTATTTATGTTAAATTATAAGTTTTTACAATTAATTGTAATTTTTCCCATTTTCTATTCTTTAATGGCAATTTTTACTTTAATAACATCCAATTTATGTCTATTTAATCCATATTGGCAAAACCAGTCATTCATAGGCGTTCAGGTCACCCATTTCCAGGGGGATCTAGGATTCGGAGGTACCGGGTACCATATTGGTTTAAACGTAAATGTGTCGATATTTACATTGTCCAAAATGGTCAATAATGGTATCGTAACTTACATTAGCAAAAAGTGAAATACAAATTTAAAAATAAAATAGTTGAAATAGGGGACATATGAAATAAAAAATAAAAAAATTACTAAATAGGACTAGGAAATAATTAAAAATAAAAAAAGAAGTAAAAGACTTACAAAAGGAGAGAGTTCTTGGCCAACGCTCTAGCAAGGTTGATTTTTAATTGGAAATTGTTGGGAAAGAGCAGGGCTGTTTCGATTTTGGATTGGAGGCCACATGGGGAAGGAGTCGCTAGTTTATAATTGGGCAAAAGAACGGTTGTAATAACTTAATTTTGGCACCAAAAATAAAAGAAATTACAGGAAATAGTTGGTTTAATTACCATGTGATTGGTGTATATTTTTCTGGATTTTATCTTTAATTTTAGCTATTTAATCAGGAAAAAATGTTAAAAAATACCAAACAGAAGAAAATGTGTTTTATCTTGTGAATTAATATACGATGTACCTTTTTGTGCTAGTTAAATATTTCTTGTGTGTTCTCTTAATTGTTGTTAATTAAGTTAATTAATTGTGATATATTTTAGTTTAAAGTGGACTTAGTATTGTTAAGATTAAAATTGCATTGGGCTAGTTAATCAGGGAAAAGAAAGAAAAGAAAGGCAGCCCATTCCAAATCTTGACCCGGCCCATACCACCATATAAAATCCAAATTTTTCCACTTTTGCTCATTTTCCCCAAATTATCATACATGAAAGGAAACTATGCCCTAATTGTGACCCCTACCGAATCGCCGCTAGACCCGCTGTCGACCACCATTTACGGCCACTTTCTGGCAAGTATATATACATGTCCCGACGCGGATTGATGTCCTCTCTCAATTTTCGAGATTAATTTTTCCAAAAGGTGAGCCATTTAGCATAAATCAGAGCTTGAAAATCGCGGAACCATTGCTCCGACCACCACTCGTCTTCTTGGGCCAAACCTTACATCTACAAGGTCGTACCCATCACCTCTATCTATTTACGAATTTGGTTTTCTGAAACTCCTCCTTTCTCTGCCTTCTTACTCCTACCCATTTTCCAATTTTTCGCCATGGTGGTTGTGGTGTCGAGTGGAGGTGCAACGGTATTTAAAGGAGGTGATGTTGAACGTGAGGTGTGTTTGAGCAGATTTTGTATGAGCCGTGGTGGTGACGGGTGGTGTTGTTGCAGCCTCGATGATATAGAGATCGAGACTGTGATTGGGGCTTTGATGTTTCTTGTTTCCTGTGATGGCGCTGGGAAAATTAATGACTGGTGATGTCGGGGATGTTGTGATGCGACGAGGTCGCAATGATTAGGACATGCCAAAATCAGGGTGATGTAGTGGGCGAGGAAGTGGTGCTGTGATGTTTGAGGCAGTGATGACTGGTATTCCAAGGGCTGTGATGGTTAAGAATTATTGGCCGTGACTAGGTTGTGAAGATGACATTGACGCGAGGGGTGTTTCAATAGCGTTGTTGACACATCAACTAGGGCAGTGGTAACGGGAGGGCGATGGTGATATCATTGTGACAATGGTGGATTAACAATAAGGTAGCGATGGTTCTAGGACTGATTCGTGACGATGGTGGTGCTATGAGGAAGCCACGGATATGGTAAGGCAGTAGCGAGGCAGTGGCGTAGTCTTTAGTTATGTGTTCACTTGGTTAGTTCTGGTTAATATAAAATGGTGTAATGCTTTGTGTATTAACTATTATGTTGGTGTGAATGAATCAAGAATCACTGTGTATGTTCATTGGTAGCAAGTTGTATGAATCATATGTCTTTCGTTTGTTCTAAGCTTGATTCGCTTATGCGTGTACGTTTAAGCATTGGTCTGCTTGAATTCACACGTGTAGTTGCCTGTGTTTATGTGTCATATTTGGTACTGATAACTGGAATTAATTGAAAAAAAAAATGTGTCCTATGTGTATGTTTAGTTAGCATGTGTAGTTTCACTTGTTCGAATCACCGGTTGAAGTCGTAGGTTTTGTATCATTGCTCTGTTTTAATGCATAAGCTATCAAAATCCATATATATGTCCAATTATTGTTTCCATTGTCCAGAATAGAATGTGCGCTCCAGTTGTTGTTGATTTTGTTTAAGTAGGAAGCCTTAAGGAATTGATTTTAGCTTAAATTTTTTGATGTTGTTGTCTGAATTCCTTAGGTGTTGAGCTTTGGGACTGTTTGGTTAGTTCTGAGGGTTTAAGTGGTCACTTTTGACCATTTAGACTCAAGGTAATTTTAATTGGACCATGGGATGAACCAAGGGATTCTGGGGCGTTTTGGCTTTGGTTGGGATGCCATAAGCCCATTACGTGAACTTGAATTTGTTAGGCTGACCTTATTTTTATATTTTTATTAGGGTTAAGATTTGTTAGTTTAGCGTATAAAGATTTGGGGGTATTTCAAAATCCGACTAGTGTAAAAGCAAGTAAAAAAAGAGTTACAAAATCAGCTAAAAATAGGCTTTATCTGTCCACTTTTATTGTCTTGTGAAAGCATGCCTTATTTGCATTTGTGACTTTGTCTTTTTACTCAGGTTTTTACCCCACCCTCTTGGCCTATTTAAATCCCCTTTCACTTTAATTTTTAAGGGGGTGACTAGTCTGAAAAGGGACATAGATCTGGAGAACACTCTCCTAACACACCTTCAGATCTGAAATACTTCTTCACTCTCAAAAGCTTGAAAGTAGATCTGAAATAAAGAACTCATCAGAAGCACTCATTCACTCCAAAAACGTGATCTGGGTAATACATATTTTGAGAAAAAACTTGAGAGAGAAGCTAGCTTCTAGTTTGTTTGAGGTAGTCAGTTGGCTGTCTGGGCTTGGTACTACTGCTGCTCGTTGGTTGTTGTTTTGGTGTTAGACAGTTTGCTGCTCTTGGGAAGTCCATTTTGCTAATAGGTATTTTATTTGACCACTCTGGTATGTATTAATTTATGGCTATGTTTTGGCATTAAGCAGGTTGAAATAATTTAATCAAGGCCTATTTCATGTTTCATGTTGTATTTACTTCCATAAATATATCTGGGCCTATTTGTTAAGACATTGTTGCATGCTTCATGTCTTAAATATAACCCCATTTATCTTCTTCGTCCAAAAAGAGAGGAATCAGGCTTTCTTTTTGAAAAATGGCAAACGACATCATTTGGTTCTTTAGGCAGATCTGAACAAAGTAAGAAAATAAGACCATAAGTGTAAAGAAACTCAACTTGTAAGGTTGGGACAAAATTGAAACGATTAGGCAAATGGGACATCAAGTGCAAATGTTAAATATAACTCGTTTTGTTAAAACTCGTTCCGGGCAGCAAAGCCATTTTAATTTTGGTGGACTCTTTAGATCTTAACGTATCACAAAGGGGCAGCTTTGCAACAAAGTCAATTTTGAGAATTAGTACGTGAATGAAGGTATAATAATGAACCTTAATTGTTGAGCGATAAAATAAATAATGGCTAGGCAAACTTTAAGGCCGAAACTAAGTCAAGAGATTTCGAACGGGTGAAGTGCCTGTGAGATTTAATTGGCTTAAGTCGGAAGATTTTGTTCGGGCGAAGTGCCTGCGCAATTATATATTTATTCGAGTTTCTACTTGAACGAAAAAATTAATATCAAATCAAAGCAAAATAGACCAAGGCAAAACATAACAAACAAATTCAGAGAGTCGAAATGCGTCAATAAAAGCAACTGTGCTTGACACAGGACTCGTGGGTGCCTAACACCTTCCCGAGAGTCAACCGAGATCCTTATCCGGAACTCTGACGTAGACCATTTACGAAACATATTTGTTGTGAGGTACACCTTTTGGTGACTTGGCCATCTTTAACTTGTCAAATTGCGACTTCGAAAATCTTAAATAATTATGTATCTTTGAAAATCGTCACAACCTTTTTAAACTTTATTTTTTTTCTTTTTAAGTTAAAAAAGGGTCGTGACAGCTTGGCGACTCCGCTGTGGATGAAAGATAAAACTGAGAGTCTCAAGCTTTTTAAAATTTGTCGCTTTTCGGCTTTTGAATATTGTTTATATATATTGCCTTGAAGTTACTACTTTGATATGTTTGAACTGTATATACACAACTGTCTTCTCCCATACACCTCTGAGTCTTCTGGAACACTGCAGACATGCACGCCAGTTTCGCTACGGCGTCTAAAATTTCTGTCGTGTCTCAGGACACAAAAAGTTAACCACTTCTTAGGAGGAAATGTGTTGGGCTAGCCCGTTAGACGTTGTCGACCGGTACCCCCGAGACACTTCCAAATTGCCAGAAACTATAGAACATGAACCCATTGAGTCACCTAGAGTTGAATTTATGCTTTTATCTAGGCCGATTTATTTTCCTGTCACTAGATTTAGTGAGGTGCGATACACCGGTACCGCACTTGTTTAGGCTGACTCCCTCGTGTCATGATGAGGCCCGCGTCTCCAAAAGACACATCATGAGCATATTTTGTGTTGCATTGTTCTATTCGAAAGGGTTGTTATGTTGACAGATAACCGGAGGCGAGTGTCGAAAAGAAAAAGGAAAAATAAAAAATGAGTTTAGTCCCGTGTCTCAAAATATCTTTAGTTGTCATTTTACGCCGTTATAATGGAAAAAATTTTCAAGAATTTCTTGAATCTCATTTTGTGTCCAGGTTTGGTCCCAATATTAGAAAATAATTTGTCATAGTTTTGTGCCGTTATAATGGCAAAATTTTGGGGCCTCTTTTGTGTTTGAGTTTGTGTCCAAGTCAGAACCAAGTTTTGGAAATAATTTATCGGGGTTTTACGCCGTTACAATGGCCAGATTTTGTTAATACTCAAAGATTAATTTTCAAGTTAGATCGAAGAGTTTATTTCAAAAAATCATTTTTTCGTGTCTATCTATGCACTGTCGCAATGTCCGACTTTGGAGTCACTTTTCGGATAAAAAATAATTTTGTAATCTGGTCTTAAGCATATTCGAATTTCGAGTTGGGTCAAAACTTTTCATTTAAAAAAAAAATCTTGCCTTAGTTCATGCGTTTGTTAAGGTCAAGATTAGAGAAAGGACAATCAATTACGATTACTTGAAAAGTATTTTATTTGTTCCTCCTGTAATAGTCTGACCCTACTCAAATGTCGAGTCTCGTTATTTTCACAGTCCGGGTAGACCCGCCCATTATCATCTGTCTGTTTATATATTTTGACTCACATGTCGCGTTAAATATTATTTTGAGTTCGTCTCGTGTCGTTGCTAAAATCACGTTTTTTGTGTCAGAAAGGAATTTTTGAAGAAAAAAAAAGTAATCAAACAAATGAAAGAAAATAGGAAAAAAAATCAGAGCTTGTCTTTTGAGTCGGTCGAGTGTCGTTTTCTTTAACTTGTGTATTACTTTGAGTAAGGGATATTCGAAAAAAAAAGTCCAAGCTCGCCTTTGTTTGGGATTACATACCATTTACAATTTCGTTCTGATTTTTTCTTAAGGCACATAAGGAATCTTTTGGGGATACGATCGGTATACTCGGCTTACGCCGTTAACCGTTTCGGGATTACGCATAACAACCTTAGGGTGCAATCTGTGCTTCTTTTGTGCTAACCCGTTTGGTTTACAAAGCTTGAGCAACTTCCGTGCTGGCCCCACATTCCTATTCCACCAGAATCAAGGGACCAGTGCCTGTTCCAGAACTGGTTGAAGCTCCTCTTCAGGAAATCACTCAAACAACGATAGCTGAGGAAATTGAGAACACTGAGCTGGTTCGCTTTGCTGAGCAACATGCAAGGATGGCCGAGGACTTTGCAACTATGAAAGAAATGATGACGCAGCTAGTTCGTAATTTGGTAGCAGTTCAGGCACCTCCTGTTCCGCCAGGTGCTGCTGGTTTCATGGCAAATACTCAGCCATCAGGGCGAGGGCAATCCACAGTGGCAGGAGACCCTAGTTACCTCCGGGATTTAGTTCACATCCGGTAACTGGCAATGCAACCGGACCTTCTACTGTACAACCTAGGGCACAATTCCCATAGCATGGACATCATGGCCAGCCCTAGGTTCCTGTCGCAGCATTCACCATTCCTACAGGACACACCTTGCAAAGATCGAACAGTGACCCACAGTTAAGGGCCCATGATCAACAATTTGACAAAGCTCAGGGTAATGTCTTCCGCCAAACCGAGTCGTCTGATCAAGGACACCACCCGAAATCACATGGTGATATCAATAGTTTGGGAAAAACAGAAGATAATGATTTTGCTCGGAAATTTAAAAGCTTGGAGCCAACTGTGAAGAGCATATAGGGGCACAATGGTAAAGCTAATGTTTCATACAAAGATCTGTTCTTGTTCCCTCATATGCCTTTACCTAAAGGTTTTGTCGTGCCAAAATTTGATCTGTACACCAGGCAAGGTGATCCTAGGATCCACCTAAAGGCTTCCTGTTACAAGATGAGGGGCGCTGGCAAGGATGAATTTCTAATGGCGTACTTTGCTGACAGTTTAGGAGGACCGGCAACAGAATGGTTCATCCTACAGGACGTCTCGAAATGGGCTACTTTTGATGATATCTCTAATGCTTTCCTAGATCAATTCAAGTTCAACATTAAGGCCGCTCCAGATCGTGCTTCTTTGAAGATGATCACAAAGAAGCCTAGTGAAAGTTTCAGGTAGTATGCCTATAGATGGCATCAGTAGGCAGCGCGTGTGAGCCCTTTGACACCCGATGATAAAATGGTCGAAGAGTTCATTGAGGTGCTTGATGAGACCTACTACCAAGCAATGGCCTCCGCCATAGGGAAACAACTCGGTGAAGCAGTGAAAATTGGGGAGATGATTGAGAGAGGAATCAAGGCAGGCAAGATTTTCAGCCAAACAGCTTTGCGAGCCCAGGCAGGAGCTTGGGGAAGAAGAAGCAAGATTATGTAGCCATGGTGGGTTCGGGTTTACAAAAGTGGAGCGATAAAAGATACAATCAAACCCACTCATACCAATCTCCAAAAATATACCATCTACAACACTACTACATACCTTAAAATCCACAGTATTCCATCCCTCCACCCCAATACTCAATCCATACAGTGCAGCCATATCCTACAATATCGTCTTATCCGCAATGGCGCGCTCCAGGCCCACATCCTATATATCCCATTCACCAAGCTCCACATAACTAATTCTAGCCTCCCCCGAACCTTCCCCACCGACCAAGAGGTCCTCCAGCTTTTCGCCCAAAAGTTGAGTATAAAAAGGTGCATCAAACGAAAAAGAATGAGTTCACGCCAATTGGAGAATCTTATGCCAAACTTTTTTAGAAGTTGCAAGCTTTGTACATACTGAAACCGATCAATGGAGGAATGCATCCTAAGGATAGGGTTGACGACTCTCGTCAATATGCTTACCATTCAGGTGCACCGGGGCATGACACTGAGGATAGCCATTTTCTCAAGAAGGATATCGAAGCTTTGATCGATAATGGTCAGATTCAAGTTGAGGGTTCAGATGCACCAGGTATCAATAAGAACTCATTGCCTATCTGTGATGATGTGCATATGGTGGGTATGGTGGGTATAGAAGATTTGAGAGTTGAATCTGCAATGCCGATAATATCTGTTGGTGATGTGACAGTTGGGGTCAACAAAATGCTAGTGACAATGAACTGTGTTCCTGCGATTTTGCTTGGTGTAGTAGAAAGAGTAAGGGTGAAGAAATGAAGAAGACAAACATGTCTCTCGAGAAGCCAATTCCAAATCTTACTCGGTCATTCATCAGTCCCAAAGAAGTGAAGTCCACCCTGATGAGACTTGGAGAAAATAAGGAAAAGAAGAAGAAATTGTCAGATTCAGGGAATTTCTTTGCTATTAGCATGGTGCATCCTTGTGAAGGGATCAACAATGCATGAAAAGCAGGAAACTGGCCCTAGCTTGCAATTGAGTGACTGTGAAATATTGTAGCTTGTTTTGCTAATCTCTCTGTGTACTTGGTTATTCAAGGGTTGTAACCCAAGTGCATTATTTTGCTTGTTTTGTTTGTTCAAACCCTTATATCTTCAATTCAATGAAAGAGAAATCCATCTCGTCCTAATATTTGGTCTTTTATGTTTCCTGTTTTTAGCTCCTTAGTTATCTGTTTTACGTTCTGTCGACCTTAATAACATGACATGCGTGTGGAACTTACGTCTTGATCTAAACACGCGCTCTGGCATTGTGAGCTATTTGACTAGTAAAGAGGGAGTGAATAAGTTGGAAATTAATCAGTAGTCATCCGATGAGGGAGATCTGTGAGAAGTTCAAAATCGTGCACGGTCTCTTCGACCGAATTTGAAATACCAGTTTTGACAACCATCGTTGAAGAAAAAGTCGAGGACACGTGTGGATCAATCCAGGTCAATTCATTGAATCATTATTTGTGCAAGACATTCTCGGGTCGGGATGACGAACGGCTTTCATTTTTTCTACCCAAATACTATGTCCTTTTGTCAGTCCTTTTTTAGCTTTGTTCTGTGTTTTCTTTGGCCTACCCTCCTTGGAATCAATTTGATATGACTATAGAAAAGAAAAAAAAAGAGGAAAAGAATGAAAAAACAAAACAATAGAATACAAAAACAAAATCTACCTCAGCAGTAGAGCTACATCTGACCTGATTCCTATCAAAAGGATACGTAGGCAACCATTCAGGAGAGGTTGAAACAGGGGAAAGTTCATTTTTCCCCTATCTCATATTGACGCCAAATTGCCTCTAAGTTTACGGCCAACGTCAAAAGAAATTATGTTTTTCATTTAATACTAAACTGGGGCAGAAGTTTGTTTTATTTTATTTTATAAAAAAATAAAATAAAACAAACTTCTATTTTTTTGTACCATCTATTCATAGGTTTCACGAGATATCAGTCTCGAAATCGGAGAAGAAAGTCAAGGTGCCCCAGTTTGTCCTAAATTGGGGCAAAAGTTTTTATTTTTAAAATAAAAGGGAGAAAGTCAACATTCCTTCTTGTTCATCTCGGGGGATAATCTCAATAATCTCTATGTTTTCATTAAGAAAATTCAAAGATAATTCCTCGATTTTCCCACTAAATTGTGGCTACAGTTTGTCATTATTTTTAATAAATTGATTCCAAGGGTTGTATCATTCACCAAGTCGTTTAATGAGATGTTTTCATATCACTTTTCAAACCAAAGAAAAAAAAACTCAAGAAAGAAAAAGAAAAGAAAGAAAAAAAAGAAAAAAAAGAATCCCCAATTTGCCTAAACTAGGGGAAATAGGTTTTTTTTTATTTTTTCAAAAGTGGCGATTTCATAGCTTGTGATGTTCATCTAATCGTCTCATGAGATGTTTCTAAACGTTTAGGCTGAACCCCTTTCTTCGTAACCTAACAAAATCCCACGTTACAGTCCAAATAAAGACCCTTCTGACCGATCATTGAGAATGTCAAGCCGAGTGGGGTATCAAGGGACAAGTTTCATACTGTAGAGTCGCATTCTTATAAGTCGAAAATCGCAATTAGGAGATGGGAGCACCAAGTTCATTAAAGGAGAATTCTCCGGGGAATCAAGATAAAGACCTAAAATTGAAGAAAGAAAGGAAAGGCAGGGTCGACTAGCAAGAAAATATGGGAGATCGATCAGGAAGAGTGTGAAATTAAAGATAAGAAAAAAAATAAAAAAAATGAAGTCTTGTCTGTGAAAACCTGAAAGGACACCGCAAGACAACGGTGAGGTAAAAGAACAAAAAGAGAGGCTAGTCAGTGAAAACCCCGAGGGGCACTACTAGTCGAATGAGGGTTGCGGAAGTCGTCATCAAGTTCGGGTTGAGCAAGGTTGTGAATCTGGGAGTAAGGTCAGGGTTAGACTCTATGAAGTAATCAAGAATTGATTCTAATTGCATGTCATGTTTTACTAAGGTTGTCGTTTCACCTCCAAATAAGTTTCTTCTATCTACCTGGGACATCTTTCGTTCGATGTCTCCTTTTGAGTTTTTTCACTTTCCTTTTCATTTATTTCTTTCACATTATTTTCGGGCATTCAGAAAGGTTTGCAAAACTTGTCTACAAGTTTCAGTTGTACCAAGAAGCGTGGGGAATGGGATTCCAGCACCGAGATTGTACCATGAAGATCACTAAGGAATGGTTTGTTATTTCTATAAAGGTGTGACCAAAGACAGAGATGAGAATTTGGGTCGGAAAGTGTGAGAACACAACTACATCAAGTCAGTTGCTCGTCGAGGACAAACTTGAAAAGCAGAAAAAAAAATCAGGGACCATCTGAGCAAGGAGCCGTGGTTTTCAACTTTCAAGACAAGAACCATTGGGATAATGGGATAGAATTTTAAAATTTAAATACAAGACCCATTGAGATGGTGGGATTCAAGTTTCGACGCAAGGCCCATTGAGATAATAGGATTCCTCTGCAAGAACAACACCCATCAGAGTGATGATTTTCAATTTTCAGAAGAAGCAAGACACATCAGAGTAATGGTTTTCAATTTCAAGTAGAAGCAAGACCCATCAGAGTGATGGTTTCTAATTTTCAACGAAAAGCAAGACCCATTAGAGTGATGGTTTTAAGTTCCAACAAAAGCAGGATCCCTCGGGGTGATGGTTTTTAATTTTAAGTAAAAGCAAGACCCATCAGAGTGATGGTTTTCAATTTCCGAAAGAAGCAAGACCCATCAGAGCGATGGTTTTCAATTTCCAGCATAAGCAAGACCCATCAAAGTGATGGTTTTCAATTAGGAAGAGCAAGATCCATCAGAGTGATGGTTTTCAATTTCCAACAGAAGCAAGACCCATCAGAGTGATAGTTTCTAGTTTTCAACAAAAAGCAAGACCCATCAAAGTGATGGTTTGTAAATTTCCAGCAAAAGCAAGGCCCACTAGAGTAGTGGTTTTCAATTTCCAGCTGAAGCAAGACCATCGGAGTGATGGTTTTTCAATTACGAGTAAAAGCAAAACCCATCAGAGGGATGGTTTTTAATTTCCGGAAGAAGCAAGACCCATCAGAGTGATGGTTTTCAATTTCCAGCATAAGCAAGACCCATCAAAGTGATGGTTTTCAATTAGCAAGAGCAAGTCCCATCAGAGTGATGGCTTTTAATTTCCAACAGAAGCAAGACCCATCAGAGTGATGGTTTCTAATTTTCAACGAAAAGCTAGACCCATCAAAGTGATGGTTTGTAAATTTCCAGCAAAAGCAAGGCCCACTAGAGTAGTGGTTTTTAATTTCCAGGTGAAGCAAGACCATCGGAGTGATGGTTTTTCAATTTCGAGTAAAAGCAAGACCCATCAGAGTAATGGTTTTTTCAATTCAGTAAGAACAAGACCCATCAGAGAGATTGGTTTTAACTTTCAGCAAAAACAAGACCCATCAGAGTGATGGTTCTTAGCTCAATAAGAACAAGACCCCCCAGAGTGTTGGTTCCAGTTTTATCTTCCAAGTCAAAGCCCGTCAAAGCGGATATTTCAATTTTTCAAATCAAAGTCCGTCAAAGCGACAATTTCATTCAAGTCAAAGCCCGTCAAAGCGGCAATTTTACCTTTCAAGTCAAAGTCCGTCAAAGCAGCAACTTCATTCAAGTCAAACTCCATGAAATCGGAAATTTCAACTTTCAAGTCAAAGTCCATCAAAGCAGCAAATTTATTCAAGTCAAAGTCCGTCAAAGCGGCAATTTCAATTTTCAAGTCAAAGTCCGTCAAAGCGGAAATTTCAAACTTTTTTTCAAGTCAAGTCCGTCAAAGCGAAAATTTCAATTTTCAAGTCAATGTCCGTCAAAGCGGCAATTTCATTCAAGTCAAAGACCGTCAAAGCGGCAATTTCATTCAAGTCAAAGTCCGTCAAAGAGGAAATTTCAATTTTCAAGTCAAAGTCCGTCAAAGCGGGAATTTTACTCAAGTCAAAGCCCGTCAAAGCGGTAATTTCAGCTTTCAAGTCAAGCCCACCCGAGCGGCAACTTCAAGTTTTAAGTCAAGCCCGCCCAAGCGGCAATTTCAAATTTTCAAGACCCACTTAGGTAGTGCGAGTTGCGGACCAGTTTATCAATTTATGAAACATGAAGACTTAGTCTAAGAATTGTAATTTTACATTTCAATGTTGTATTTTCATTTTTCTTTGTAAAGCTGATGTTGGGCATATTTATATGTATTTCTATATTAATTCACTCTTGATTTTATCGTTTATTGAGTATTTTTATGGTTAAATATGCACAACTATTCTGTATTTTTTATATTATATTAATTAGGTGTTAATGTGATTTATTAAGGATTATTGAAGTTTATTTTGATGAAATGAAGATGTGAAGGAATTGACAAAGCTAGTTGTGCACGGGAGAGGACGAATGGAAGATTAAGATCTCATATTATAAAGGTTGGGCCAAAATGTGGAAGACTGAAGTGAAAGTGGACTAAAGCAAAATTAAGGAATACATCAAGTGCATCAACTTTATTACGTAGAGGAGTGACTTATACATATCCTAGTTTGTTTATGACATGAGGGGGGACCTTTTGGACGTGGAAACGGCACCAAGGCAACGCAGCATGCGAGTCGTTCGATGCCGAGTTCCTTTTCCTTCCTCGTTTCTTTTATTTAGTTTGTTAGTCTAAAGTTGTGGGATTCTCCATGATTGTTGATATTCATAAGTTACTTTGATTTTATTGATTTATATTATTGGCTTATTTATTCATATCCTGAGCTTAATTATTTCATTACTTGATCACCAATTGAATACTATTTATGAACCTAGGGTTGAACTCGAAAGTGGAAACCACAGGTTGCAATAGGATTGAATAGAGCGTATTCCTAAACCTGGGCATCGGGGAATGGTTTCGCAGTTAGGATAAAAATATACCTGACAATTATGCTTAGTCACTCTACAGGAAAAGCATATGCATTCTTGTTAACTCTAATTCCATAGACATATAGGCGTTAGGTTGGCTTGAATAAGCGAGCAGGGTATCGAAAGAGTCCTGTGAGTAATATTAACCCTGTGATTAGTAACCCAAGTAAATTGATTTAGCCGGATTAACTGAAGAATCCAACAGGATTGGTGGATATCCCATGACCCTAGACTATTATCCCTTCTAGAATCCAAAATTATTTTTTATGTGTTAGTTATTTTCTTAGTTTAATTAGTTAATTTTAGTTAGATAAATTTTCAACTCTTGAAGCCTTCTTGCTTAGATAATTAGGAATTATCTGATTTAGTTAGTAGTTAATCAATTGTCGTCGTGGGAACGATACTTTTCTTATCACTTTATTACTTGATTGACCGCGTATACTTGCGAGTGCGTTTGGAGCGATAAGTTTTTGACGCCGTTGCTGGGGACTTAGAATTGGCTAGTTTCTAGATTAGACTTTTACTTTTGTCTATTAAAGTTTTTATTTAGTTTATTACTTGTTAACATGGCATCTTCTAATGAAAATTTGTCGAAAGTTGGCTACTTTTATTTTGGTGCTCCTTGCATAATTTGTAATGGACGTCACATGTGGAAAGATTGCCGACATCTTAATATCTTACGAGACTATTTATCTAGTTGTTCTTCTAAAACCTTTGATTGGAACTGTTGTCAATTGTGTGGCAGTATGTGGAATGATTGTCCTAAGTGTCGTACTGCTTTCACATGTAATATTCATTATAGTACTAACCTTGCTTGTGAGTTTGGAAGGAGCAACGAAGTACATGATGCATCACGGTATGATCAGCAAGAGAAAAATTCTGAAGAAGTGGAGATCGTGAGCGAAACTTGGCTAATGGAACAATATGAATGATTAGATGCATGTAGGAGTTTTCTTGATGACATTACAAGTGCAGCTAGATGCTCTATAGAATGGAAATTGTGCTCAAACAAGAGATTGACCGATTTGGCGAGGCTATTCACGACTTTGAGGCTAATTTAATTGAAAATATTGAGGCGTCTAAGTCTCAACAACCAATTGTTGTGGATATTATATTTGAGGTGGATGAAGTTGAAGAATTTAAAAGCCAATTTGAGGAGCTAAGTGTGGAGTTCCAACTATTCAACCCAATAGTAGTTGATGATGCCGAGATTGACAAGTTAGCACTAGAGTCAGGTGAGGAAGTGAAAAAGAGAATTTTTGGACATTCTAGTGTGTGCGAAAATGAGGATGTCAAGGATGATACAGTTTTGGATTTAGGGTTCACGGGACCTCATTCCAAGCACTTTTCAATATTGTGTTTGGATGGCGATATGAAAATCGAGACCTCCGAGCCAATAGAAAAATTACTGGAGGAGGAACAAGCTGCCTATATTCTAAAATTTGTGATGCCAAGACGACAAAACGACATCCCTCATTTAAAAGCCAAGAGGTGCAAGATGCGACATTCATTGCCAGGCTATTTTGGTTTTATGCCACCTCCCCAAGAGCATAGTCGTGAGTTTGAATTCAATTTAGGGAGAATATTCATATCTTCAAAGTGGAAACAAAAAGTGGTGATATTTATACACGTCTTGCCGCGATGTTAAATCAAGCGCTTTTGGGAGGAAACCCAAACTTTACTGGTTTTATTAGTGAATTAGTTAGTTTTATAGTTTGTTAAAGAAAAAAAATTTGAAAAGAAAATAAAAGAGCAAAAGTAAAATTTGTACTAACTTATTTATTGTATTTAGTCGTGTGTTTGCAGACACAGTGAGAGCTTTATACAGGTAAATGGCAAGCAAGACATTTAGGTGAAAACTGCAAAAGCAAAGGTCCAGGCAAAACACTCCAGGAAGCCTCGCTTTGGGGAGTGTATGGGACCAAAGAATGCAGAAAATTTTGAAACAGTGTACTGCAGGCCATCGCCACCTTCACTGTTTTGGAAAAAAATAGTCAAAACAACTGCCCAAGCGTCACACAGACCTCTGTTCCATCTGGTATGTATACTTTCTCCACTTAAAACACACAACAACTGAAACAAAAACACAAGTTCAGAGGAAAAATAAAACACGCTACTTCTGCTCCTCTCGTCCTCTGTCACGAACACAGTTGCTGCTTTAAAAATTTTCGATCCAGGTATGCTTTCTTACATCTCTCTTCTCCTTTCTTCAGTCTATTCTCGTTTCCACTGACTGCCCACGCTGACCCCTCCCCTTTCCTGTTAACCTGTTAGTTGTGATTTACTGATTTTGTATTAAAAATTGGTGAAGATCTTGAACTAATTGGGTGTGCCTGATTGTGGAGAGGTGCGGGCGCTGCACGAGAGTGGTGTAACTGTTAATAACCCAGGAGTTTAGTGGTTATAGGGGCTACCTATTGTGCACAGTAAGGCTACCTAGAATTGTGCAGTCTAGATGCTCGATAAGTTGCCCGAGTAGATTTTCGTTATGTTTGGTGAAGTCTGAGTAGCTGGACTTACATATAAGCTTAGAGTGGATAATTTTAAGTGTAGGGTAATAGTCGAGGTGCTAGAATTCAGGTGGAGCAAGTTTGAGCAACGCCAATCGACGTAGCGCACGACATAAGTTTATATGCTGCCTGTTGTATTATCGCCTTAAAAGATTCATTTGGTTTTGTTGTTTGTAGTCTCTGTTGTGCCTCTCTTGACGTCTTCAGTACTTTGGATTAAGTGTGGGGTGCTTGCACTCCATTTGCGCGCAATAGTTGGTTTGAATGAGTTTGTTGGCTTGAATACCTCCTAAACCATTTTGAGAATATCTTGAGGCTGCCAGAGAATCAGTTACCACCCTTGTTTATATTGTAGAGTGTATTGAGGACATTGCACAAATCTAAGTGTGGGGTAGGGGATTCCTATTTTGCTTATTACTATTTTTAATTTTGTCAATTGACATTGTTTTATATTATTTCTTGCTTTCTAGTTTAGTTAATAGCCATTAAAACAAGAAAATTCCAAAAAAAAAAAAAATTACATTATTAGTTTTTTCCCTTATTTCTTAGTCATAGTTAGAGATTAAATACTAATCTCCCGTGGTTTTTCTTTGGGAATCGGTTCTTTTCCATGGGATGTAACTTGAACCAGGTACATTTTATATTATATTTTGATAGTTTTAGTTCGTTGTAGTATTAGAGGAAAAGGAAAGGAAAACTCGGGTTTGGAGTCTAGGTGCCTTGTGACTTGTTTGATACTAACATATTTAGACCTGAGCACGTGGATTGAAATGCCTTCCTTGTGAATTTTTGAATTAAATTGTGCCAAGAATGAATAACCTTGTTTGTAATGCCTAGGCTCAGTTTCTTGACTCTTGTGTGGTAAGTGCTTTACGCTTTATTTTTTGTGCCTGTTTACTGCTTTGATTGAGAGTCTGAATCGAGCCGTCTTAAGTGAGTCATGTGTCATTGTGTGAGTGAGGCATTTGTTTTGTTCCATGCTTTTTACTTGATTCTAGATTTGTCCGAAGTGTGGTTGAAGCGAAATCCTAGGTTTTGCTCAGTTTGAAAAATGATTATGGGCCTTCCTTGATTCGGTGGAGATTTTTCTAGCCTACCCTTACTTGATTGACCCTAGTCAGCCCCTTTGAGCCTTTATCTTGTTTATTGGTAGCCATATTACAAGCCTTGATCTCTTTTATTTTGAATTTCCTATTTTTTTAAATACCCTATCTCCTTGACCACTTACATATATAATGAGTTGAAATAGCTAAAGTTGGAGAAAAAGGTTGGTTAGTTTGTGGATTGGTCCCAATTAGAAAGTAAAGTAAGTGTTTGAGGAAAAAAAGTGAAAAAGAAAAAAATTATTTGATAGCCTGGCCAACTATCAAGTAGAAAAAAATTGTGGAAGTTGAAAAAAACAAAAAAGTAGCACTTCTTTGTTGAGCTATTCATTGGCGTAGATAAAAAGAGGAAGATTGGATGTTGCTTGAAATTGAAAAGGGTGGAACTTTTGAAAGAAGGAAGTGGACTAAAATTAATGTTCTGTAAGTGCTTAGGGAGGTTTAGTCACTTTATCTATATCTATCCTACCTGTCTCGCAGCCTTCATGACAACCTTAAATAAGTCCTATTAGATTTTGAGTTGAGCAGACTTACATTAGTGGAGATTTATACAAAGGGCAAGCCTATAGTACTTCTTGTGTGGTATGTGAACTTCTTTATGAGAGTTGAGTGAATTCTTTCGATCTATAAAGTCTTGAAATTAATTACAATATCCTGTGAGGATTTGACTACTTCTCCTGATTTGTTGTGAGGACACTTGATTCATGAAGGATAGCTGATTTTATTAGACTCTCGGTCGAGGTAAGTGAGCGGGCTTGAGAAGCTTGTTGTCACGGAGTCTGTTATTGACGTTAGGAAGTTACAATTTGGTTTTTTGATTGTTTTGAACTGTTAGAATTATTTGGCATGATACAAGATGAGGGAGCGCTTGAAAAAAATGCCCGTGAAAAGGTTTAATTGTTGGTATCAACCACGGTCACAGGTATAGATGTTCTTACTTGTTGAATTGCTCTTTGGGAATGAAGTTGAGATGATGTCTTGAGTCTTGTCTGAAGTATGAGTATTCTTGTGATTGCTCGAGGACGAGCAATAGTTTAAGTGTGGGGTGTGGATGTCGGGCATATTTATATGTGTTTCTATATTAATTCACTCTTGATTTTACTGTTCATTGAATATTTTTATGGTTAAATATGCACAACTATTCTATATTTTTATATTATATTAATTAGGTGCTAATGTGATTTATTAAGGATTGTTGAAGTTTATTTTGATGAAATTGAAGATGTGAAGGAATTGACAAAGCTAGTTGTGCACGGGAGAGGACGAATGGAAGATTTAGATCTCATATTATAAAGGCTGGGCCAAAATGTGGAAGACTGAAGTGAAAGTGGACTAAAGAAAAATTAAGGAATACATCAAGTGCATCAACTTTATTACGTAGATGAGTGACTTATATATGTCCTAGTTTGATTAGGACATGAGGGGGGACCTTTTGGACGTGGAAACGGCAGCAAGGCAACGCAGCATGCGAGTTGTTCGACGCCGAGTTCTTTTTCCTTCCTCGTTTCTTTAATTTAGTTTGTCTAAAGTTGTGGGAATCTCCATGATTGTTGATATTCATAAGTTACTTCGATTTTATTGATTTATATTATTGGCTTATTTATTCATATCCTGAGCTTAATTATTTCATTACTTGATCACCAATTGAATACTATTTATGAACCTAGGGTTGAACTCGAAAGTGGAAACCACAGGTTGCAATAGGATTGAATAGAGCGTGTTCATGAACCTGGGCATCGGGGAATGGTTTCGCGGTTAGGATAGAAATATATCTAACAGTCACGCTTAGTCACTCTACAGGAGAAGCACATGCATTCTTGCTAACTCTAATTCCATAGACATATAGGCGTTAGGTTGGTTTGAATAGGCGAGCAGGATATCGAAAGAGTCCTGTGAGTAATATTAACTCTATAATTAGTAACCCAAGTAAATTGATTTAGTCAGATTAACTGAAGAATTCAACAGGATTGGTAGATATCCCATGACCCTAGTCTATTTTCCCTTCTTGAATCCAGAATCGTGTTTTACGTGTTAGTTATTTGCTTGGTTTAATTAGTTAATTTTAGTTAGATAAATTCTCAACCCTTGAAACCTTCTTGCTTAGATAATTAGGAATTATGTGATTTAGTTAATAGTTAATCAATAGTCCTCGTGGGAACGCTACTTTTCTTATTACTTTATTACTTGATCGATCTCGTATACTTGTTTGTGCGTTTGGAGAGACAAAAGCAATGACCACCAGTCAGCGAGCCAGCAACTAGCAACAAGGAACCAGCAGCAACAGTCTCGGGTGTGCCTATAAATGTCTCGAGTCAGTCCCAGTTAGTCTAGAAGTGTCAGGTGTCTAATTTATTGTGTCTAGAAAGTGTTTAGTGTTAATTTAGAGAATCTAGTGTCTGTCTGAATACGGTACTCCCAGCTACCGTACGTGAGGAACTACACTGACCTGATTCCTTAGTCCGGGGATATGTAGGTAGCCTTGTTCTTAGTTAGAACTAAAATTCAAGGTAAAGTAACCATTTTGCAAAGCGTGCTCTCGGTTAGAACCGAAAATGTCAAAATTAGCCGTCGATTACATCCTTGTCCGAAAACTCTTCGTGTTCTCGAACAAAGAGGGGCAACTGTAATAATCTAATTTTGGCACCAAAAATAAAAGAAATTACAGGAAATAGTTGGTTTAATTACCATGTGATTGGTGTATATTTTTCTGGATTTTATCTTTAATTTTAGCTATTTAATCAGAAAAAAATGTTAAAAAATACCAAACAGAAGAAAATGTGTTTCATCTTGTGAATTAATGTTCGATGTACCTTTTTGTGCTAGTTAAATATTTCTTGTGTGTTCTCTTAATTGTTAATAATTAAGTTAATTAATTGTGATATATTTTAGTTTAAAGCGACTTAGTATTGTTAAGATTAAAATTGCATTGGGCTAGTAAATCAGGGGGAAAAAAAAAAAGAAAAGAAAGGCAGCCCAGTCCAAATCTTGACCCGGCCCATACCACCATATAAAAAATCCAAATTTTCCCACTTTTGCTCATTTTCCCCAAATTATCAGACATGAAAGGAAACTATGCCCTTATTGTGACCCCTACCGGATCGCCGCTAGACCCATTGTCGACCACCATTTACGGCCACTTTCTGGCAAATATATATACATTTCCTTACACGGATTGATGTTCTCTCTTCATTTTCGAGATTATTTTTTCCAAAAGGTGAGCCATTTAGCATGAATCAGAGCTTGAAAATAGTGGAACCATTGCTCCGACGACCACTCGTCTTCTTAGGCCAAACCTTAATTCTACAAGGTCGTACCCCTCACCTCAATCTATTTACGAACTTGGTTTTATAAATTCTTCCGTTCTCTGCCTTCTTACTCCTACCCGTTTTCCCATTTTTCGCCATGGTGGTTGTGGTGTCGAGTGGAGGTGCAACGGTATTTAGTGGAGGTGATGCTGAACGTGAGGTGTGTTTGAGCAGATTTTGTATGAGCCGTGGTGGTGGCGAGTGGTGTTGTTGCAGCCTCGATGATATAGAGATCGAGACGGTGATTGTGGCTTTGATGTTTCTTGTTTCCTGTGATGGCGCTGGGACAATTAATGACTAGTGATGTTGGGGATGCTGCGACGCGATGAGGTCGCAATGATTAGGACATGCCAAAATCAGGGTGATGTAGTGGGCGAGGAAGTGGTGCTGTGATGTTTGAGGCAGTGATGACTGGTATTCCAAGGGCTGTGATGGTTAAGAATTATTGGCCGTGACTAGGTTGTGAAGATGACATTGACGCGAGGGGTGTTTCAATAGCGTTGTTGACACATCAACTAGGGCAGTGGTAACGGGAGGGCGATGGTGATATCATTGTGACAATGGTGGATTAACAATAAGGTAGCGATGGTTCTAGGACTGATTCGTGACGATGGTGGTGCTATGAGGAAGCCACGGATATGGTAAGGCAGTAGCGAGGCAGTGGCGTAGTCTTTAGTTATGTGTTCACTTGGTTAGTTCTGGTTAATATAAAATGGTGTAATGCTTTGTGTATTAACTATTATGTTGGTGTGAATGAATCAAGAATCACTGTGTATGTTCATTGGTAGCAAGTTGTATGAATCATATGTCTTTCGTTTGTTCTAAGCTTGATTCGCTTATGCGTGTACGTTTAAGCATTGGTCTGCTTGAATTCACACGTGTAGTTGCCTGTGTTTATGTGTCATATTTGGTACTGATAACTGGAATTAATTGAAAAAAAAAAATGTGTCCTATGTGTATGTTTAGTTAGCATGTGTAGTTTCACTTGTTCGAATCACCGGTTGAAGTCGTAGGTTTTGTATCATTGCTCTGTTTTAATGCATAAGCTATCAAAATCCATATATATGTCCAATTATTGTTTCCATTGTCCAGAATAGAATGTGCGCTCCAGTTGTTGTTGATTTTGTTTAAGTAGGAAGCCTTAAGGAATTGATTTTAGCTTAAATTTTTTGATGTTGTTGTCTGAATTCCTTAGGTGTTGAGCTTTGGGACTGTTTGGTTAGTTCTGAGGGTTTAAGTGGTCACTTTTGACCATTTAGACTCAAGGTAATTTAAATTGGACCATGGGATGACCCAAGGGATTCTGGGGCGTTTCGGCTTTGGTTGGGATGCCATAAGCCCATTAGGTAAAGTTGAATTTGTTAGGCTGACCTTATTGTTAGATTTTTGTTAGGGTTAAGATTTGTTAGTTTAGTGTATAAAGGTTTGAAGGTATTTCAAAATCTAACTAGTGTAAAAGCAAGTCAAAAAAGAGTTACAGAATCAGCTAAAAAATAGGCTTTATATGTCCACTTTTGTTGTCTTGTGAAGGCATGCCTTATTTGCATTTATGACTTTGTCTTTTTACTCAGGTTTTTACCCCACCCTCTTGGCCTCTATAAATCCCGTTTCATTTTTATTTTTAGGGGGGTGACTAGTCTGAAAGGGAACACAGCTCTGGAGAACACTCTCCTAACACACCTTCACATCTGAAATACTTCTTCACTCTCAAAAGCTTGAAAATAGATTTGAAATAAAGAACTCATCAGAAGAACTCCTTCACTCCAAAAACGTGATCTGGGTAATACATATTCTGAGAGAAAACTTGAGAGAGAAGCTGGTTTCTAGTTTGTTTGAGGTTGTCAGCTGGCTGTCTAGGCTTGGTACTGCTGCTGCTCGTTTGTTGTTGTTTTTGTGCTAGACAGTTTGCTGCTCTTAGGAAGTCTATTTTGCTAATAAGTATTTTTTCTTGACCATTCTGGTATGTATTAATTTATGGCTATGTTTTGGTATCAAGCATGTTGAAATAATTTAATCAAGGTCTATTTCATGTTTCATGTTGTAGTTACTTCCATAAATATGTATGGACCTATTTGTTAAGACATTGTTGCATGCTCCATGTCATAAATATAACCCTATTTATCTTATTCATCCAAAAAGAGAGGAATCAGACTTTCTTTTTTAAAAATGGCAAACAACATCATTTGGTACTTTAGGCAGATCTAAACAAAGTAAGAAAATTAGACCATAAGTACAAAGAAACTCAACTTATAAGGTGGGGATAAAATTGAAACGATTAGGCAAATGGGACATCAAGTGCAAATGTTAAATATAACTCGTTTTGTTAAAACTCGTTCCGGGCAGCAAAGCAATTTTAATTTTGGTCGAATCTTTAGATCTTAACGTATTACAAAGGGGCAGCTTTGTAACAAAGTCAATTTTGAGAATTAATACGTGAATGAAGGTATAACAATGAACCTTAATTGTTGAGCGATAAAAGAAATAATGGCTAGGCAAACTTTAGGGTTGAAACTATTAAATGAAAATTCTTCACTTAGAACTCATCTACGTCAAAAGATTTCGAATGGGTGAAGTGCCTGCGCGATTAAATTGGCTTAAGTCGGAATATTTTGTTCGGGCGAAGTGCCTGCGCATTTATATCTTGATTCGAGTTTCTACTTGAACGAAAAAAATAATATCAAATCAAAGCAAAATAGACCAAGGCAAAACATAAAAAACAAATTCAGAGAGTCGAAATGCGTCAATATAAGCAACTGTGCTTGGCACAGGACTCGAGGGTGCCTAACACCTTCCCGAGAGTCAACCGAGATCCTTATCCGGAACTCTGACGCAGACAATTTACGAGTCATAGATGTTGTGAGGTACACATTTTGGTGACTTGGCACACCTTTAACTTGTTAAGTGGCGACTTCGAAAATCTTAAATAATCACAACCTTTTTAAACTTTAGTTTTTTTTTCGTTTTAAGTTAAAAAAGGGTCGTGACAGCTTGGCGACTCCGCTGGGGATGAAAGTGAAAACTGAGAGTCTCAGGCTTTTTAAAATTTGTCGCTTTTCAGCTTTTGAATATTGTTTATATATGTTGCCTTGAATGTTACTGCTTTGATATGTTTGAACTGTATATACACAACTGTCTTCTCCCATACACCTCTGAGTCTTCTGGAACACTACACACATGCACGCCAGTTTCGCTTTGGCGTCTGGAATTTCTGTCGTGTCTCAGGACACAAAAAGTTAACCCTTCTTATGAGAAGGTGTGTTGGGTTAGGCCGTTAGACGGTTTTCGACCGGTACCCCCGAGGCACTTCCAAATTGCCATAAACTATAGAACATGAACCCATTGAGTCACCTAGAGTTGAACCTATGCTTTTATCTAGGCTGATTTATTTGCATGTCATTAGACTTAGTGAGCTGCGATACACCGGTACCGCACTTGTTTAGGTTGACTCCCTCGTGTCATGATGGGGCCTGCGTCTCCAAAAGAGACATCATGGGCATATTATGTGTTGCATTGTTCTATTCGAAAGGGTTGTTATGCTGACCGATCACTGGGGGCGAGTGTCGAAAAAAAAAGGCAAAAAATGAAAAATGAAAAATGAAAAATGAAAAATGGGTTTAGACCCGTGTCTCAAAATATCTTTAGTTGTCATTTTACGTCGTTATAACGGTAAAAATTTTCAAAAATTTCTTGAATCTCATTTTGTATCCAGGTTTGGTCATAATATTAGAAAATAATTTGTCATAGTTTTTTGCCGTTATAATGGCAAAATTTTGGGGCCCCTTTTGTGTTTGAGTTTGTGTCCAAGTCAAGACCAAGTTTTGGAAACAACTTATCGAGGTTTTACGCCGTTATAATGGCCAGATTTTATAAATACTCTAAGATTAATTGTCAAGTTAGATCGAGGAGTTTATTTCAAAAAATCAATTTTTCGTGTCTATCTTTGCATTTTCGCAATGTTCGACTTTGGAGTCAGTTTTCGGATAAAAAATAATTTTTGTAATCTGGTCCTAAGTTATGTTCGAATTTCGAGTTGGGTCACAATTTCTCATTAAAAAAAAATCTTGCCTTAGTTCATGAGTTTCTTAAGGTCAAGATTAGAGTAAGGACAATCAATTACAATTACTTGAAGAGTATTTTATTTATTCCTCGTGTAATAGTCTGACTCTACTCAAATGTCGAATCTCGTTATTTTCACAATCCGGGTAGACCCGCCAATTATCATCTGTCTGTTTATATATTTTGACTCACGGGTCGGGTTAAATATTATTTTGAGTCTGTCTCGTGTCGTTGATCAAATCACATTTGTTGTGTAAGAAAGGAATTTTTGAAGGAAAAAAAAGTAATCAAACAAATGAAAGAAAATAGCTAAAAAATCAAAGCTTGTCTTTTGAGTCGGTCAAGTGTCATTTTTTTTAACTTGTGTATTACTTTGAGTAAGGGATATTCGAAAAAAAAATCCAAGCTCGCCTTTTTTTGGGATTACATGTCATTTACAATTTCGTTCTGATTTTTTCTTAAGGCACATAAGCAATCTTTCGGGGATACGATCGGTACACTCGGCTTATGCCGTTAACCGTTTCGGGATGACGCATAACAACCATAGGCTGCAATCTGTACTCCTTTTGTGCTAACCTATTTGGTTTAAAAAGCTTGAGCAACTGCCGTGCTGGCCTCACATTCCTACTCCACCAGAAATCAAGGGACCACTGCCTGGTCCAGAAGTTGTTGAAGCTCTTCTTCAGGAAAGCACTCAAATAACGATGGCTGAGGAAATTGATAACACTGAGCTGGTTTGCTTAGCTGAGCAACAGGCCAAGATGGCCGAGGACTTTGTAGCTATGAAAGAAATGATATCGCAGCTAGTTCGTAATTTGGCAGTAGTTCAGGCACCTCCTGTTCCGCCATGTGCTGCTGGTTTCATGGCAAATACTCAGCCACCAGAGCAAGGGCAATCCACAGTGGCAGGAGACCCCGTTACCCTCTGGGATTTGATTCACATCCGGCAACTGGCAATGCAGCCGGACCTTCTACTGTACAACCTTGGGCACAATTCCCACAGCATGGACAATATAGCCAGCCCCAGGTTCCTGCCGCACCATTCACCGTTCTTGCAGGACACACTTTGCAAAGATCGAACAGTGACCCACAATTAAGGGCCCATGATCAACAATTTGACCAAGCTCAGGGTAATGTCTTCCGCCAAACCGAGTCGTATGATCAAGGACACCGCCCAGAATCACATGTTGATATCGATAGGTTGGGAAAAACAAAAGATAATGATTTTGCTCGGAAATTTAAAAGCTTGGAGCAAACAGTGAAGAGCATACAGGGGCACGGTGGTAAAGCTAATGCTTCATACAAAGACCTGTGCTTGTTCCCTCATGTGCCTTTACCTGATGATTTCATCGTGCCCAAATTTTATCTATACACCGGGCCAGGTGATCCTAGGATCCACCTAAAGGTTTACTGTAACAAGATGAGGGGCGCTGGCAAGGATGAATTGCTAATGGCGTACTTTGCTGACAGTTTAGGAGGACAGGTAACAGAATGGTTCATCCTACAGGACGACTCGAACTGGGCTACTTTTGATGATATGGCTAATGCTTTCCTAGATCACTTCGAGTTCAATATTGAGGCCGCTCCAGATCGTGCTTCTTTGAAGACGATCACAAAGAAGCCTAGTGAAAGTTTCAGGGAGTATGCCTATAGATGGCGCGAGCAGGTAGCGCGTGTGAGCCCTTTGATACCCGATGATAAAATGGTCGAAGAGTTCATTGAGGTGCTTGATGAGACCTACTACCAAGCAAAGGCCTCCGCCATAGGGAAACAATT
Organism: Petunia secreta; assembly: GCA_029990175.1. Classification (NCBI taxonomy): domain Eukaryota; kingdom Viridiplantae; phylum Streptophyta; class Magnoliopsida; order Solanales; family Solanaceae; genus Petunia; species Petunia secreta. Next base: position 65,785,817 of record JARKIP010000035.1, read on the forward strand.
CGGTGAAGCAGTGCGAATTGGGGAGATGATTTAGAGAGGAATTAAGGCAGGCAAGATTGTCAGCCAAACAGCTTTGCGAGCCCAGGCAGGAGCCTTGGGGAAGAAGAAGCAAGATGATGTAGCCATGGTAGGTTCGAGTTCACAAAAGTGGAGCGAGAAAAGATACAATCAAACCCACTTATAGCAAGTTCCACAAATATACCCTCCAAGACACTACTACACCCCACAAAATCTGCAGTATTCCGTCCCTCCACCCTAATACTCAATCCATACAGTGCAGCCATATGCTCCAATATCGTCTTATCCGCAATGGCGCGCTCCAGCCCTACATCCTATATATCCCATTCACTAAGCTCCACATAACTAATTCCATCCTCCACCGAACCTTCCCCACCGACCAAGAGGTCCTCCAGGTTTTCGCCCAAAAATTGAGTATAAAAAGGTTCATTAAGCGAAAAAGAATGAGTTAACGCCAATTGGAGAATTTTATGCCGAACTTTTTCAGAAGTTGCACGCTTTGGACATACTGAACAGATTAATGGAAGAATGCATCCTAGGGATAGGGTTGACGACTTTCGTCAATGTGCTTACTATTCAGGTGCACCGAGGCATGACACTGAGGATTTCCATTTTCTCAAGAAGGATATCCAAGCTTTGATCAATAATGGTCAGATTCAAGTTAAGGGTTCAGATACACCAAGTATAAATATGAACTCATTGCCTGTCTGTGATGATGTGCATATGGTGGGTTTGGTAGGTGTAGAAGATTTGAGAGTTGAATCTGCAATGCCGATAATATTTGTTGGTGATGTGTCAGTTGGGGCCAACAAAATGCTAGTGACAATGAACGGTGTTCCTGAGATTGTGCTTAGGGTAGTAGACAGAGTAAGCGGTGAAGAAATGAAGAAGACGAACATGTCTCTCGAGAAGCAAACTCCAAATCTTACTCGGTCATTCATCAGTCTCAAAGAAGTGGAGTCCTTCCTGATGGGACTTGGAGAAAATAAGGCAAAGAAGAAGAAATATCCAGATTCAGGAATTTCTTTGGTATTAGCATGGTACATCCTTGTGAAGGGATCAACAATGCATGAAAAGCATGAAACTGGCCCTAGCTTGCAATTGAGTGACTGTGAAATGTTGTAGCTTGTTTTGCTAATCTCTCTGTGTACTTGGTTATTCAAGAGTTGCAACCCAAGTGTATTATTTTGCTTGTTTTGTTTGTTCAAACCCTTATATCTTCAATTCAATGGAAGAGAAATCCATCTCGTCCTAATATTCGATCTTTTATATTTCCTGTTCTTACCTTCTTAGTTTTCTATTTTATGTTTTGTCGACCTTAATAACATGACATGCGTGCGGAATTTATGTATTGATCTAAACACGCGCTCTGGCATTGTGAGCTATTTGACTAGTAAAGAGGGATATAAGAGGGAGTGAAATAGGTTGGAAATTAACAGTAGTCATCCGATGAGGGAGATCTGTGAGAAGTGAAAAATCGTGCACGGTCGCTTCGACCGAATTTGAAATACCAGTTTTGAGAACCATCGTTGAAGCAAAAGTCGAGGACACATGTGGATCAATCCAGGTCAATTCATTGAATCATATTTTGTGCGAGGCATTCTCGGGTCGGGATGACGAATGACTTTCATTTTCTCTACCCAAGCACTCTTTTTGTCAGTCCTTTTTTAGCCTTGTTCTGTATTTTCTTTGGCCTACCCTCCCTCAGAATCAATTTGATATGAATAAAGAAAAGAAAAAAAAAAGAGGAAAAGAATGAAAAAATAAAAAATAGAATACAAAAACAAAATCTACCTCAGCGGTAGAGCTACGTCTGACTTGATTCCTCTCAAAAGGATACGTAGGCAACCATTCGGGTGCGGTCATAACAGGGGAAAGTACATTTTTTTCCTATCTCATCTTGACGCAAAATTGCCTCCAAGTTTGCGGCCAACATCAAAAGAAATTATGTTTCCCATTTTATGCTAAACTGGGGTAGAAGTTTGTTTTATTTTATTTTTTTATATAAAATAAAATTAAAAAAAATTTCTATTTTGTTGCACCATCTATTCATAGGTTTCGTAAGATATCAGTCTTGAAATCGGGGAAGAAACTCAAGGTGCCCCAGTTTAGGATAAACTGGGGCAGAAGTTTTAATTTTTAAAATAAAAGGGAGAAATTCAACATTCCTTCTTGTTCATCTCGGGGGATAATCTCAACAATCTCTATATTTTCATTAAGAAAATTCAATGATAATTCCTCGATTTTCCCACTAAACTGTGGCTACAGTTTGTCATTATTTTTATAAATTTATTCCAAGGGTTGTATCATTCACCAAGTCGTTTCATGAGATGTTTTCATACCACTTTTCAAACCAAAGGAAAAAAAAAACTCAAGAAAGAAAAAGAAGAGATAGAAAAAAAAGAGAAAAAGAATCCCTAATTTTCCTAAACTAGGGGAAATAAGTTTGTTTTATTTTTTAAAAAGTGGTGATTTCATAGCTTGTGATGTTCATCTAATCGTCTCATGAGATGTTTCTAAACGTTTAGGTTGAACCCCTTTCTTCGTAACCTAACCAAATCCCACGCTACAGTCCAAATAAAGATCCTTCTGACCGATCATTGAGAATGTCAAGCCGAGTGGGGTATCAAGTGACAAGTTTCATAATGTAGAGTCGCATTCTTATAAGTCGACAATCACAATTAGGAGATGGGAGCACCAAGTTCATTAAAGGAGAATTCTCCGGGAGATTAACTTAAAGACCTAAAATTGAAGAAAGAAAGGAAAGACGGGGTCGACTAGCCAGAAAAAATGGGAGATCGATGAGGAAGAGTGTGAAATGAAAGATAAGAAAAAAAATGAAAAAAAAAATGAAGTCTTGTCGGTGAAAACCTGAAAGGGAACCGCAAGACAACGGTGAGGTAAAAGAACAAAGAGAGAGGCTAGTTAGTGAAAACCTCGAGGAGCACTACTAGTCGAATGAGGGTTGCAGAAGTCGTCATAAGTTCGGGTTGAGCAAGGTTGTCAATCCGAGAGTAAGGTCAGGGTTAGACTGTGTGAACTAATCAAGAGTTGATTCTAATTGCATGTCATGTTTTACTAAGGTTGATGTTTCACCTCCAAATAAGTTTCTTCTATCTACCAGGGACATATTTCGTTTGATGTCTTCTTTTGAGCTTCTTCACTTTCCTTTTCATTTATTTCTTTCTCATTATTTTCGGGCATTCAGAAAAGGTTTGCAAAACTTGTTAAGTTTCAGTTGTGCCAAGAAGAGTCGGGAATGGGAGTCCAGCACCGAGATTGTACCATGAATATCACAAGGGAATGGTTTGTTATTTCTACAAAGGTGTCACAAAAGACCGAGATGAGAATTTTGGTCGGAAAGTGTGAGAACACAACTACATCAAGTCAGTTGCTCGTCGGGGACAAACTTGAAAAGCAGAAAAAAATAAAAAAGAAATCAGGGACCATCTTAGCAAGGAGCCGTGGTTTTCAACTTTCAAGACAAGAACCATTGGCATAATGGGATAGAATTTTCAATTTTAAACACAAGACCCATTTGGATGGTGGGATTCAAGTTTCAACGCAAGGCCCATTGGGATAATAGGATTCCTCTGCAAGAACAAGACCCATCAGAGTGATGGTTTTAAATTTCCAACAGAAGCAAGACCCATCAAAGTGATGGTTTCTAATTTTCAACGAAAAGCAAGACCCATCAGAGTGATGGTTTTAAGTTCTAACAAAAGCAAGACCCCTCAGGGTGATGGTTTTCAATTTTCAGTAAAAGCAAGACCCATCAGAGTGCTGGTTTTCAATTTCCGGAAGAAGGAAACCCATCAGAGCGATGGTTTTCAATTTCCAGCATATGGTTTGTAAATTTCCAGCAAAAGCAAGGCCCACTAGAGTAGTGGTTTTCAATTTCCAGTTGAAGCAAGACCATCGGAGTGATGGTTTTTCAATTCTGATTAAAAGCAAGACCTATTAGAGTGATGGTTTTCAATTTTCGGAAGAAGCAAGACCCATCAGAGCGATGGTTTTTAATTTCCAGCATAAGCAAGACTCATCAAAGTGATGGTTTTCAATTAGCCAGACCAAGACCCATCAGAGTGATGGTTTTCAATTTCCAACAGAAGCAAGACCTATCAGAGTGATGGTTTCTAATTTTCAACGAAAAGCAAGACCCATCAAAGTGATGATTTGTAATTTCCAACAAAAGAAAGGCCCACTAGAGTAGTGGTTTTCGATTTCTAGCTGAAGCAAGACCATCGGAGTGATGGTTTTTCAATTTCGAGTACAAGCAAGACCCAACAGAGTGATGGTTTTTTCAATTCAGCAAGAACAAGACCTATCAGAGAGATTGGTTTTAATTTTCAACAAAAACAAGACCCATCAAAGTAATGGTTCTTAGCACAACAAGAACAAGACCCACCAGGTGTTGGTTCCAGTTTTATCTTCCAAGTCAAAGCCCGTCAAAGCAGAAATTTCTTTTTTTCAAGTAAAAGTCCGTCAAAGCGGCAATTTCATTCAAGTCAAAGTCCGTCAAAGCGGCAACTTCATTCAAGACAAAGCCCATTAAAGCGGCAATTTCAGCATTCAAGTCAAAGTCCGTCAAAGCGGCAACTTCATTCAAGTCAAATTTAGCATTCAAGTCAAAGTCCGTCAAAGCGGCAACTTCATTCAAGTCAAAGTCCGTCAAAGTGGAAATTTTATTCAAGTCAAAGTCCGTCAAAGCGGCAATTTCAATTTTCAAGTCAAAGTCCGTCAAAGCGGCAATTTCATTCAAGTGAAAGTCCGTCAAAGCAGAAATTTAAACTTTAATGTCAAAGTCCGTCAAAGCGGCAATTTTATTCAAGTCAAAGTCTGTCAAAGAGAAAATTTCAGTTTTCAAGTCAAAGTCCGTCAAAGCGGCAATCTCATTCAAATCAAAGTCCTTCAAAGCGGCGATTTCAAATTTTTTTTCTCAAGTCAAGTCCGTCAAAGTGAAAATTTCAATTTTCAAGTCAAAGTCCGACAGAGCGGCAATTTCATTCAAGTCAAAGACCGTCAAAGCGGCAATTTCATTCAAGTCAAAGTTCGTCAAAGCTCGTCAAAGCGTAAATTTCAATTTTCAAGTCAAAGTTCGTCAAAGCGGCAATTTTATTCAAGTCAAAGTCCGTCAAAGCGGAAATTTCATTCAAGTCAAAGCCCTCAAAGCGGTAATTTAAGTTTTCAAGTCAAAGCCCGTCAAAGCGACAATTTCAGCTTTCAAGTCAAGCCCGCCCGAGCGGCAATTTCAAATTTTAAGTCAAGCCCGCCCTGGCGGCAATTTTAAGTTTTCAAGATCCACGTAGGTAGTGGGAGTTGCGGACCAGTTTATCAGTTTATGAAGCATGAAGACTTAGTCTAGGAATTGTAATTTTACATTTCAATGTTGTAGTTTCATTTTTCTTCGTAAAGCAATGACCACCAGCCAGCTAGCCAGTAACTAGCAACAAGGAACTAGCAGCAACAGTCTCGGGTGTGCCTATAAATGTCTCGATTCAGTCCCAGTCAGTCTAGAAGAGTCAAGTGTTTAAGTTAGTGTGTCTAAAAAGTGTTTAGTGTTAGCTTAGAGAATCTAGTGTGTGTCTGAATGCGGTACTCCCAGCTACCGTACGTGAGGAACTACACTGACCTGATTCCTTAGTCTGGGGATATGTAGGTAGCCTTGTTCTTGGTTAGAATCGAAATTCAAGGTACGGTCACCATTTTGCAAAGCATGCTATCGGTTAGAACCGGAAATGCCAAAATTAGCCGTCGATTACGTCTTTGTCCGAAAACTATTCGTGTTCTCAAGCAAAGAGGGGCAGCTGTAATAACCTAATTTTGGCACCAAAAATAAAAAAAATTACAGGAAATAGTTGGTTTAATTACCATGTGATTGGTGCATATTTTTCTGGATTTTATCTTTAGTTTTAGCTATTTAATCAGGAAAAAATGTTAAAAAATACCAAACAGAAGAAAATGTATTTCATCTTGTGAATTAATATTCGATGTACCTTTTTATGCTATTTAAATATTTCTTGTGTGTTCTCTTAATTGTTGTTAATTAAGTTAATTAATTGTGATATATTTTAGTTTAAAGTGGACTTAGTATTGTTAAGGTTAAAATTACATTGGAGTAGTAAATCAGGGAAAAGAAAGAAAAGAAAGGCAGCCCAGTCCAAAGCTTGACCCGGCCCATACCACCATATAAAAGCGAAATTTTCTCACTTTTTCTCATTTTCCCCAAATGATCAGACATGAAAGGAAACTATGCCCTAATTGTGACCCTTACCGAATCGCCGCTAGACCCGCTGCCGACCACCATTTATGGCCACTTTCCGGCCAATATATATACATGTCCCGACGCGGATTGATTTCCTCTCTCCATTTCTGAGATTAATTTTTCCAAAAGGTGAGCCATTTAGCATAAATTAGAGCTTAAAAATCGCGGAAACATTGCTCCGACGACCACTCGTCTTCTCGGGCCAAACCTTACATCTACAAGGTCGTACCCCTTACGTCTATCTATTTACGAACTTGGTTTTTTGAAATTCCTCCTTTCTCTGCCTTCTTAGTACTACACGTTTTCCAATTTTTGCCATGGTGGTTGTGGTGTCGTGTGGAGGTGCAACGACATTTAGTGAAGGTGATGCTGAACGTGAGGTGTGTTTGAGCAGAATTTGTATGAGCCGTGGTGGTGGCGGGTGGTGTTGTTGTAGCCTCGATGATATAGAGATCGAGACAGTGCTTGGGGCTTTGATGTTTCTTGTTTCCTGTGATGGCGCTAGGACAATTAATGACTAGTGATGTCGGGTTGCTGCGATGCGACGAGGTCGCAAGGATTAGGACATGGCAAAATCAGTGGTGATGCAGCGGGCGAGGCAGTGGTATTGTGATGTTTGAGGCAATGATGATTGGTATTCCAAGGGCTGTGATGGTGAAGCATTATTGGCCGTGACTAGGCTATGAAGATGACATTGACACAAGGGGTGTTTCAATGGCGTTATTGACGCAGCAGCTAGGGCAGTGGTAACGCGAGGACGATGGTGATATCATTGTGACTGTGGTGGATTAACAATAAGGTAGTGATGGTTCTGGGACTGATTCGTGACGATGGTGGTGCTATGACGAACCCGCGGATATGGTAAGGCAGTAGCGAGGCAGTGGCGTAGCCTTTACTTATGTGTTCACTTGGTTAGTTCTAGTTAATATAAAATGGTGTAATGCTTGGTGTGTTAAATATCATGTTGGTGTAAATGAATCAAAGATCCCTGTGTATGTTAATTCCTTAGGTGTTGAGCTTTGGGACTTTTTGGTTAGTTCTGAGGGTTCAGGTGGCCACTTTTGACCATTTAGACTCAAGGTAATTTTAATTGGACCATGGGATGATCCAAGGGATTCTGGGGCATTTTGGTTTTATTTGGGATGCCATAAGCCCATTAGGTGAACTTGAATTTGTTAGGCTGACCTTATTTATATATTTTTATTAGGGTTAAGATTTGTTAGTTTAGTGTATAAAGGTTTGGGGGTATTTCAAAATCTGACTACTGTAAAAGCAAGTAAAAAAAGAGTTACACAATCAGCTTAAAATATAGGCTTTATATGTCCACTTTTATGGTCTTGTGAAGGCATGCCTTATTTGCATTTGTGATTTTGTCTTATTACTCAGGTTTTTATCCCACCCTCTTGGCCTATTTAAATCCGCTTTCACTTTCATTTTTAGGGGGGTGACTAGTCTGAAAAGGGAAATAGATCTGGAGAACACTCTCCTAACACACCTTCAGATCTGAAATACTTCTTCACTCTCAAAAGCTTGAAAATAGATCTGAAATAAAGAACTCATCAGAAGCACTCCTTCACTCCAAATACGTTATCTTGGTAATACATATTCTGAGAGAAACCTGGAGAGAGAATCTAGTTTCTAGTTTGTTTGAGGTTGTCAGCTGGCTGTCTGGGCTTGGTACTACTGCTGCTCGTTGGTTGTTGTTTTGGTGTTAGACAGTTTGCTGCTCTTGGGAAGTCCATTTTGCTAATAGGTATTTTATTTGACCATTCTGGTATGTATTAATTTATGGCTATGTTTTGGCATCAAGCATGTTGAAATAATTTAATCAAGGCCTATTTCATGTTTCATGTTGTATTTACTTCCATAAATATGTCTAGACCTATTTGTTAAGACATTGTTGCATGCTCCATGTCATAAATATAACCCCATTTATCTTATTCGTCCAAAAAGAGAGGAATCAGACTTTCTCTTTGAAAAATGGCAAACAACATCATTTGGTACTTTAGGCGGATCTGAACAAAGTAAGAAAATAAGGCCATAAATGAAAAGAAACTCAACTTGTAAGGTTGGGACAAAATTGAAACGATTAGGCAAATGGGACATCAAGTGCAAATGTTAAATATAACTCGTTCCGGGCAGCAAAGCCATTTCAATTTTGGTCGAATCATTAGATCTTAACGTATCACAAAGGGGCAGTTTTACAACAAAATCAATTTTGAGAATTAATACGTGAATGAAGGTATAAAAATGAACCTGAATTATTGAACGATAAAAGAAATAATGGCTAGGCAAACTTTAGGGTCGAAACTATTCAATAAAAATTGTTCACTTAGAAATGATCTAAGTCAAGAGATTTCGAACGGGTGAAGTGCCTGCACGATTTAATTGGCTTAAGTCGGAAGATTTTGTTCGGGCGAAGTGCATGCGCAATTATATCTTGATTCGAGTTTCTACTTGAACGAAAAAATTAATATCAAATCAAAGCAAAATAGACCAAGGCAAAACATAACAAACAAATTCAGAGAGTCGAAATGCGTCAATAAAAGTAACTGTGCTTGGCACAGGACTCGAGGGTGCCTAACACCTTCCCGAGAATCAACCGAGATCCTTATCCGAAACTCTGACGCAGACCATTCACGAGTCATAGGTGTTGTGAGGTACACCTTTTGGTGTCTTGGCATACCTTTAACTTGTCAAGTGGCGACTCCAAAAATATTAAATAATTGTGTACCTTTGAACATCGTCACAAACTTTTTAAACTTTAGTTTTTTTTCTTTTTAAGTTAAAAAAGGGTCGTGACAATGGTTGATTTTTGATTTGGGAAAAATTATTATGCTGGTGTAAAGGAGACTAGTAGGTCAATGAAATAAAAAAATTAAAAAAAAATCAAAAGTTATTGTCCTATTTATAAAAGCAAGTCAAATAATCAATAAGAGAGAGAAATCAAAAAATTAAAGAAAAGAAAGATACAATTTAGTAGGAGGCTATGTAAGCATACATGGGTGTCTGAGACTATAGCTATGCATAAAAATTGAAAATCGAGAGTGCGTCTAATGTGATTCGAACCTGGGTATTTGGGGAGGAAGCAAACATCCTTACAATCAGCACCCCGGGAGCTTTTGTTATTGTGGGTGCCAGTTTAAATATTTGTACTAGTTCCAATATGGATATACCAATATATACACAGTTTTCGTTGGGGCACCCGCTACCCCTAATGTAAATCTGCCCCTACCCATTTCGTCCACGTACGCTACCGACGTGGCATCATCCTAGCCGCCCATGCATTGATCCAAAGGCGAGGACCAAAGTTACCATATTTAATTACACAACACTCCCCCCCCCCCCCCCCTTTTGAAAACGCTAATTTATTTTTCACAAAACGCATGTTGCCCCCTTCTTCTCTTCTCTCTCTCCCCTCCTCAAAAATCCTAGCAGTTATTCTTCTCCAACCATTTCCCGACCATCTTGCCGGTGAATGGTTCAATGTTTACATATTTAGAACACTCTCACTCTCCTCTATCGTAGCCCTCTACCAATTTCACTGGAGGAAGGGGTGTAAATCCAAACCTTTTTCAATTGCGCCACTATCATCGGGAAAAATGGCGACTTAGGCAAGAATTTTTATAATCGAGCGTAACACCATGTACGCATGGTGGAGAGGTACTAAGTTATCATAAAGCAAAGCAAAATCCAAGAGACTAGACCCGAATCCCTAAGGCTATTCGTATACGATGCAAACCTTCCACTCAACACGCAAAGAAACAACTGAAAGAGCTCTAACGTAAATACGTGTATACTCGTTCCTTTACATTTTTTTTGTTTTAAATTTTCTTTGACATCTATGAGCTTATGCATCGCAATGTGTCCAAGTACATGCCTATTTTTGTCTTGATTGACCAAATTTATAGAAAATATATGCTTAGTAATTTGATGTTTTAGGATTTGTGATATGCTATAATGTTTGGCCGCAACTACTACTAGAATGGATGTGTAGAAACTACTTTAAATCTTGATTTTGATATTGAAACTTTACAAGTTCTCAAAAATCATATGGCATGGGATAAATCCATTTGATGAAACTTGCTACGTTCTCTGACTCGTGTATGTGTATGGATTCGACTATTCTTGATTAAGTGTTACTCTGATCAATATAAGGAAAGTATCTCATTCAAATCTTTAGGAAATTAGACGTCTTAATTTAAGGTAATTAGAACAAATACATGTGTATATATAGTATTCAAAGAATTGAAAAAATAAGCATTTGATTTGAGTTTTGAACTTATTAGAGTTATATTAAGGGAAATTATAAAAATATCAGCATGTATGAATCAATATTCGGAATGATCTTGCATAATTATTTCTCTAAGTTCAAAATTGGAGTAACTAGCTTTATTTATGGAAGTGCCAATTGTTTTTTTTTTTTTTTCTGGGTAAAATGTAAGATACCATTAACATCAAGATCAAAATACAACCTAATGAGTACCCTTTCATTCAGGTCTTTTTGTACCAGAATGTCATGACTCAAGCATCAAACAGACAACTAAGTACACAGCTGGAACTAAACTATAGGCTAACATCTAGGGACACTACTAACTCTAAGCTGAATTTAACTTCCTCAATACAGAATACAAGTAGAACATCTTTTGACATCCAGTATTACTACTGCCTCACTCTTCCTGTGCTTGACAAATCCTAGCTATAAGTGCTGAACATCCCTGTGCTTTTCTTAAGTCCTTGTATCTTTCCACTCGAATTTGGACCTCTCTTTTTATCAAATGCTTGATTTTTCCTTTGGGAATTGGTGGTTTACTGAATACTATCCTGTTTCTCCATGTGTAATATACAGCCGCACTAAGGATTGCAGCTGCAATATCTTCTTGAGCTTCCTCCATCTTCTAGTCTGGATCCACATCAGAGTGTCTGTGACTGACTACCTCCTGATATATATCCCACTCCACTGCTGCAGTTCCTCCATTAGCTGCTTAAACCATGAGCAGTGCTGGAATAAGTGCTCATTAGTTTCCCCGGCTTGGTCTTCACACAGGCAACATGTTAGATCCTCACAGTGTAGGTTAATTTCCTCCAGTCTCCCTTTGGTCAGCAACCTTCCCTTCACAGCAAGCCACATGATGAACCTGTGCTTTGGAATGGCTATAGGGTTCCAGATCATACTTGCCACTGTTAGAGAATCTCTAGGCCCAAGTAGCTTGTTATAGCTGCTTGTCATAGAGTATACCCCATTACTGGTAAGCATGTACCTATCATTAGCATACCAATGTTGCATTCCAGCTTTCAATTTGTGTATCTGCCTCCAGTACCAGCTACTATCCTGTGCTGGAGAGTGTGTCCAGATGCTCTCATCTCTTTTCATATAGACCCCATGGATCCATTTGACCCATAGCACATCCTTCTGGTTGGTAAGTTGCCACAGTAACTTGCCTACTGCTGCTATATTCCACAGTTGACAACTTCTGATGTTCAACCCCTCCCCCCCCCCCCAACTTCTTTGGTACACATACAGCATCCCATGCTACCAGCATCACTTTCCTTTTCTCCTGTGTAGACCCCCACAAGTAAGCTCTACACCTTCTATCTATCTTAGTTACTATACTATTTGGTATGATGAACACAGCCCTCTAGAAATTGTATACAGAGAATAAGACTGAGTTTATAACCTGTAGTCTCCCTGCATAAGATAGATTCTTTGCATATGCCATCCGGATTCTAGTTGTTATTTTATCAACAAGTTGGTAGCAATCAGCTTTATTCCATTTCCTAGCTGATAGGGGCAGTCCCAGATACCTGATAGGAAACTTGCCACTTTGGAATCCAGTTCTCCTTAACAGTAATTGTTTGACATTTTCTGACACTCCAGCAATAAAGATGTTGGACTTATCCAGGTTGGCAATTAGTCCAGACACCTCTGTGAAATGTTGCAGTGCTTCCATCACTCTATTCAATGACTTCAGATCCTTTTTGCAAAAGATCATTAAGTCATCTGCAAAGATCAGATGGTTTAACTTTGTACTTTCACACATAGGATGGAATCTAAAGTCAGGGAGCTCCCCCACAGCTGTCATAACTCTTGAGAAATACTCCATGGCCAAGACAAACAGCAAGGGGGACATTGGGTCCCCTTGTCTTAGCCCTCTTCTTCCTGGGAAGAAGCCACAACTTTCCCCATTCACCCTTACAGAGAACATAGATGAAGAGACACACAGCATGACTAGCTTAATAAATTTGTCAGGGAATTCATATCCCCTCAACACCTGTTCCAGGAAGTCCCAACTCACCATGTCATATGCCTTCTTAAGGTCTATTTTCATCATGCATCTTGGTGAAGCATTGGCCCTATTATAGTGCCTCAAGATGTCATGGCAGAGTAGAACATTGTGGACCATTGACCTATTTTGTACAAATGTTGTTTGATTTTGAGCAACCAGATCTGTTACAGCCTTCTTCAACCTTGCACATATCATTTTTTAGATTCACTTATAAAGAACATTGCAGCATGATATGGGCCTAAATTGAGCTACACTGTCTGGAGCACTCACTTTAGGAATCAATGCTATGATAGTGGTGTTGAGCTGCTTTAGTAGCTTCCCTGACTTGAAAAAATCTAGTACTGCTAGTGTCACATCTGCTCCCACAATTCCCCAACAAGCTTTAAAGAATTCACTCCCAAATCCATCAGGTCCTGGACTCTTTATGGATGAAATTGAGAACATTGCTTGCTTGACATCTTCAGCTTTGTACGTCTTTATCAGCTCCATTTGTCTTTCCATGCTTAATATTGTTCCCCGAGCTATGAATCCTGGATGAGTGTATCTTCCATTACCAGGGCATTTCCCTAAAAGATTGTCATAGTACTTCACAAAAGCCTCTGCTATTTCTGTTGGCTGTGTGCATAATTGCCCATCTTCATCATGAACCTGTGTCACCATCTGCTACAATTTCCTATGCTTTGGTACAGCATGGAAGTATCTTGTGTTGTCATCTCCTAACTGTATCTATGTGACCTTGCTTTTCTGCTGAAGAAATAGTTTAGCTGCACGTGCAGCTTCTCTGTATTTCTTGTACAATTCTTGTTCCTCCATCTGAAGTTGTAGTCTCAGGTGCTGTGTGTAATGCTTCTTGGGTCTGGTGCAACTGACTTCTTGCTATATTAGCTTTCTCAACCACTTGAGTGAATGCCTTACTATGAAATCTCCTAAGTTTGTGCTTCAACCCCTTCAACCTCTGCAGAACCTGGTACATGTAGCATCCTAGAACTGGTAAGTTCCAACCTTCTTCCACTATTTTAGTGAAGTCAGGGTGAGTCACCCATGCATTACAAAACTTTAATGCCTTCCTTGCCTTATATGAACCCTCTAAACTGTTGATCAGAATGAGTCTATGGTCACTTGTCCCTCCTTGCAAGTAACTAGTTGTACATTCTATCATCTCCTCTAACCATTTAGCATTGATGAACACCCAATCAATCTTTGAGTACACCCTTGCTTCTCCTTACCTGTCATTCCATGAGTACCTTACTCCACTATTTGGTAATTCTATTAATCCACATTCTTCAATACACTCATTAAAGTCCTGAATATCATTCACAGACACAGGGTTGCCCCCTATTCTGTCCTCTATGTTGAGGATAGCATTAAAATCTCCCAATATTCCCCAAGGCCCAACACAGGTAGACTTCAGTGCTCTTAAGTTGTTCGACAATCCCATTCTCTCTTCTTTTGTATTGTGAGAATACAAAAAGGTCATCCAAAACTTGCATTTCATGGGTAGAAACTCCACCTGGCATGTTATTTGCTGATATGTATGAGTTATTGAAACTACATCATACAGATCTGCTCTCCAACAGACCACCACTCTCCCATTATAGTGTTCTTTCAGGTTATGAATAAAATTCCAACATGGTAACATTTTTTAAACAACATTTTCTATCACCTTGTCCTTTAGTTTTCTTTCCAACAGCCCAATCAATCCTACTTCCTTCTCATCGCAGAGGAGTTCCACCTCCTTCTGCTTATTGACGCCATTTAGGCCTCTTACATTCCAGCTAATAATCCTAACCATGTCCACAGGGAGGTATACTGGTGCCTCCCTCATTGACACAGTCTGGTTTAGCTTCATTACCTTGAGTAGCTGTCAAGGCATTGAAGGTATTACCCACAGGTATATGACCCTGCATTGAATTCCTACCTGATCTTGTGTTTCTCCCAGCTTTGTTGGGAGACACTACCCATCCTTCCCCATCTGGTACCACTTCTTTCTATTTATCTTTAGCAGTTCTCACCTCTTTCCCATTGACATTCATCATTTCAATGTCTTTATGAATCACATTGCTACTTGCACTTTGTTCTTTCCTATTCTGCATAATTTGAGTCTTCTGCATTATTGGTGCCTTTGTTCCTGTCTCTATTCCCTGCTTCCCCAATGTTGCATCAGTTTTTGGAGCTTCTTTATTTTCCCCATTCTCCTTATGCTCCAACTTATTCTTCCTGCACTCCTTAATTCCATGCCCATACTTCTTGCAAGTATCACAAACAATAGGCTTCCAATCATAGTGCACCTTTTGTTCTATGATGGCCCCTTTCTCATTCCTAAATATTATAGTTTCAGGGAGGTCTGAGTTGACCACCACTTCCACTAATAATCTTGCAAAATTTAGACCATTCTTCTTCTCAGTGTTTTTATCGACCATAAGTGGTTTTCCAATTAAACTCCCAATTTTACTTAATCCACTCACACTCCAATACTTGAAATCTAATCCAGGAAGTTTAATCCAAATGGGAACTGTATACATCTATTCTCTATTGAACTCCATATCCGGTGACCATGCCATCACTATGAAGGGTTTGTTATCAAAGTGGTATATTCTACCTTGTATAAAAGCCTCCTTCCTCTCTTGTGTTTCAAATCTCACCAGTAGAACCCCATTCTTCAACATCACTACCTTATTAATGCCATGTTTTGCCCATATTCTCTGTATATAGCCATTTAAAACTGTGAATGGGGGATAACCCCCTAGGACATAGCATACAACTGCTGTACTCAGTATTGAACTTCAGTTTCAATATCTTCTAGATCTAAAATGCCAATATTTTGCTCACCTTGTAGTTCTGGCTTGACAAAATCCAGTTTGAATCCCACATTTGACAGCTTAGCTATGTCGAAATTGTCCCAAACTGAGCTCTTCAGAGGCGATTTAGGTTCATTGATTTGATGTTCAACAGACTCCACTTCATCAGCCCAGCTAGAAGAAGCATGTGTTTGCATCACACTGTTCAATTCTCTTAGTTTCTCCTTCGTCCCTCCCTGAACTGGTTTGGAACCAACTGGGGTAGCTTTTGGACTTACTATTTGTACCATTTCAACTACTATTCTGGACTGTCGACCTTGAGTTCTCGTCTTCTTGGCATGAAGTGCGTACGTTAGCTCACTATGTGTTAGCTTGCTAAAGTGCGCGGAGAGAGAAACAAGGATCCGACCCCATTTACCAAAAGAACTTTTAGAAGTGCCAATTGTGATATCCCTTTTACTGTGGTTAAAATTTACAACATGATTTATTCCCTTCTTGTTGCTACTATTACTCATTTTCATTTCCTTTCACACATATAATCCAAAATTAACACACCATACACTACAACTATAAAAGTCAGCCATTCCCTCACTCTAGGGACACGTTGAAAACACTTAGCAATACTACTTCTCTCTTGGAACACTAAAGAAAAAATATCTTTTCGTAAGTTAGAACTTCGATTAGCTTGCTGATATTCTTAAAAGCTCTGTAGGTCCATTAGGATCTGTCTGTAAAATTTGAGCTGATTCGGACTCGTTTGGTAGGTTTTCGAGGAAGGTTTTCGTTTCGGTTGTCGGTAAGGTTTTGAAGCTCGATTTGAATAAATGAGCCCCAATTAAAAATTCGAAGGTTGCATTAGATTTGTATGGTTATTTGTGATCTGTGGGAACTTTTGTAAGTGAAATCCGAGGTCGTTTCGGATAGTTTTCACTAACGCTTCGAAAGTGAGAAATCGACCTCTTTCTGTGGGACCCACATCTTGAGTCCTGGAGATCTAATTCAGGATCTGTCTTTGCGAGCATGTCATTCAATTGTTGTATGACTTGTGAAAAAATTTTGGGGTCATTTCGAGTCTCGTAGGGTCCCATTCGGTCCCAAATCGCAGCACTAGCAGGTGCTAGTGCAGAATTCTACACCTTCCAGCGCAGCCTGTGCGATCTCACGTGTGGGGGGCGTGCGTGTTAGTTTCTGCTGCCCCAAAGCGCGACTGCACTCCTAAGAGCGCGAGGGTGAAGGTGGGGGTGGCATGAAGTCGCTGATTTATGGGTATAAAAAGGCCTTGTCGGCTTGTTTCATTTCTTATTCAAATTCATTCACTCCAAGTCGGTGTATGACCCATTTTTTGGTACCAATTCATTCTTGCTCAAGTATTGATTCTAATTCAGTTCTTAATGTTAATTCAAGGATTAGAGTGGGAAATCCATGAATTGGGTTGAAGGAAATTGGGGTTAGAACCCTAAGCTTATGAAATTGGGTAAAATGGTCCAATTGAACTCGGAAATGTAATCTATTAGTATATTTGGACTCCTGAGAATATGAGGAGTCCGAAAATATAAAAATTTATTGGCGTTTGGCTAAGCCCGACCTAGAGGCATTTTCATAATTTCTTTCTATCTCCGACTAATAAATATAGATTCAATTTGTGAGTGCTTATTTATGCAATTTGTCTTCGTTGGCTTAGAGGAAAGTGGTTCTAGGAGGCATCGGAAGGAAAGGAGTTCGTTAAATAGTCGATTTGCGCCGAAATTAAAATGTAAGTGGTTGCATCCTTTCTTTGACGGCCTTCGGTCTTTATGGATTTCCTACACACATATTCTTCACGTGCGTAACTACGGATAAGGCATGCTTACTACACCGAAGCTATGTGTTTAGTTGTATCTTATGTTGTTATGTGTTAAATGGAATTTCTGTGTAATTTGGAGTATTGTACTCCAGTTTGTGAGCATGATGTATTCTGAGTGCTTGATATGTGCAACTGCGTGTAATGTACTTATGATTAAGTTAAGGGGTAAGAGAATTATGACGGTTAGGGATACAGTTAAGGGATTATAAGCCTAAGATTTTGAAAAGGACGCATGGGGTTTTGAATGAATTGTTAATATCGAAAGGGTATTTCCAGAAACGAATGGCTTAGAAAGGATTATAGGTGTCTAATGAAGTGTAACTCATTTATATGTATGTATGTGTATATTCATTCTATAGACTGGTTGGCTATTGTGTTGTGTAAAATGTTAATAAATGAGGAGTCTATTTATTTATGCACCTGCGTAGAAGCAATATGTTTGAGGTGGGACTGCTGGCACTGTGGATATAGCTTGTCTTAATCTTGATGTACTATGGATATAGTGGTGTTATTATTGACACACTAAGGATGTACTTTGCATTGCTATGGACACACTAATAGTGATGTTATTATGGACGAACTATAGATATAGTTGTGTTGTTGCGGATGTACTATGGATATAGTTGCACTACTTTCGAGGCAATATGGAGTTTGTCTGGAACACAGTGGAGCCTATTCCAATAACATATTCAGGCACATGTGACCCTATTATGTTTTAAGGGGTACATGCTCTTGTATGGCATGGATGATATGCTCTATCTGGCTGTTAGTTCTATGTTGCCTATGTGATTGCTATATGTGATTAATAATTATTTGCTCCATGTTATTGTACGTTGGATGTGTATGATTTGTTGTGCTTCATGCATTCTTTTCTCTGACTAGCTATGTGGCCTTAGTGTCGGATAGGTTCTTTATATATGAATCCCAAGATTGTGTCGAGAGCTGGAGTATTGTGGGTATTCACAGATGGTTAATGGTTGCTTATACGCATGACTTCAAGACTAAGGTGCTTGGTTGGTCCAGGCAGTGTAATCTTTATTGTTGTATAACCATTGTTGTTGATTTCTTTTT
The DNA here is from genome assembly GCA_029990175.1 of Petunia secreta. Lineage (NCBI taxonomy): Eukaryota > Viridiplantae > Streptophyta > Magnoliopsida > Solanales > Solanaceae > Petunia > Petunia secreta. Next base: position 65,804,099 of record JARKIP010000035.1, read on the forward strand.
TCTGGCTATCTTATGTTTCTGGTGGTTTACATACTTTTAGTTGCTATTGGTTCCTCTCCTATCCCTGGCTAGCTTGTCTTTTCCTTCGGAATAGCTAGCCAGCCCCCACTTACGGAGTCCTTTCGACTCATCCTCTATTTTTTTCTTGTCTATTTATTTTGTTTCGACAGGTTCGCTCCAGGATTGAGTTCGCCGTGTGATTAAGGAGCGAAGACAACCTCAACTGTCAGGGTGAGCCGGCTTTTGTTCAGAATGGCCACCAGTTTTATGTCTATTATTTCGATTTTATCTTGCTCCCTTCTGGAGATGTATATACTTCATTTGTATTCTTAGATATCTGTCTGGATAGCCCTAAACCTAACACATTGGGTAGTCAGTTGTAATTCTTCTGTACAACATATATATAAGATTATAGTTATGTCTTTCCAAGTCTTATTAATCATTTCATGTTTGTTTTGGTATTTCATGCTGAAATCTCTAAAATGGTTCACCCAACGGGTCTAGAGGAGGATGTCGGGTGCACGCATGGCCTAGCCGAAAGACTGGGTTATTTCAGCCATAAGGGCCACTCCACAAAGTTTGTTACTGTTTCCTGTTTTTGTCGCTTCCTGTTTATTATCACTCTAAGGTATACAATCTAAACTGATTGAATGTTAAGACAATTTCTACTCTTGATGGTGCCTTTACCTCTATGCAAAGTTCTATGTATATACTTGCTTGGCCATTTTTTAGGTTGCCTGCTCTTTGCAGGCTGCTTTGGATGGCCTATAAGAGGTCATACCAGATATACTATTTGTAGGTGATGAACACCCTATATGTGCAACGACCACGACCATATAGCTGACTGGTTTTGTGCAGGAGGAAATCTAGGTGTGGTTATTATGTATAGGCTTTAATATACAGTCATACATAAATCTGATGGTTCATATAAGTGTACACAAGGCACTATCCTTCCTCTCATCTCATACCCTAGGCCCCTTTATGTATATGCTAGGACCCCCTCTCCCGTGGTATGATTATTATGAAGGTTGTGGTGTTAAAGAATAACAAGAAGGTTGAAATATAGTAAAGCTTATGCACCTAGGCTATTACAGGGGCCCTTTCTATTCTTGACACCCAATTTTGTCCTTCATTTTCCGATAATTGGCTATATTTAACTTAAAAGTGCAATTGTAACTGTGTGAATAAAATATGCATTAGAAATATACACTTATTTGTGTTATACCCAGTATATACATTATATATTCAATTGTAATTATATTAAATAATTATATATTATTTAGGCTATTTGTTAAATACGTGTCAAATTATGATCATTTGTGAAAATTACCGCATTTATATTAATTTAGTAATTATTGATGATTATTTAAACTTAAATAATATTATTTAATTCTAATTATCGTTATATGTGCATTTTATATAATATGCATGTCTGTATTTTGCACCTTTTGTTTAATATCGGTCCAATTAATAACACCAAGTCCAAATTCTTTTGAATTCGAATATTCTACCAAATCTTAAAAGATTTATTTTTCTTCTTCCTTTTATTAAAATTCCTTTCAAGTTGAATCTAGACAAATAGCTCCACCAAATACATTCTCCGTATTTTTTAATTATGTCATATATTTCCTTTTCTCCTATTTGTTTTAAATAAAACCCCAAAATCATTTTTATCCTTTCTCACACACACCCACTGTTAGCCCCTCGGTTTGGAACATGATAGACGTCGACTGTTGGCTATGCTAAGGTTTTGATATATTGCACCTTGGCATAGGCAGGTTGTGAAGCAATGTATAAGTCGTTCGGTGTGGGCTTGACGTCGTGTGTCTAAGTGTGTTGGCTTGGCACTTGGGCAAGACGGCTAAGCGGGTGTCTTGATGATGGCAAGACAGCCTTGCTTGTGTGGGCAAAGTGTGGACTTAGAGTGGGCAACGACAAGGAACGATAGGCATTGCAGGTTGGCTAAGTAAGCTGCACGTGAGTGGCACGTGATGGGCTCACATGGCACCCAAAATGGGGCATGTGAGCAGCTAATTGTCTAAGTGTGAAGCTGAGTTGCTGAGCGGATGGCACAAGGCGTGCAAGGCACGTGAGCGACTGATTCAGGAACAAGCAGGCCGAGTTTTGGGTAGTCATGGGCCAAAACGTGGCTGACTTGGCAAGGCAACTGCCTGGGCATGTGCCAGGCATGCCTGTTTCGTTTGTAACTGTCCCAAACAGTCCCCCTTTGTATTTTAAGCCTTGTAAACGTTGTATTTGGCATTCAGATTATATTGTAAGCCTTTGACAACGAAAGTCCTTTGTATTATTGAGTGAAGTAATAATATTAAAGGTTGGGCATTGCCCGTATATGCTTGTCTCGTCCCTACGTTTTTCCCTTTTATTCTGATTGTTGTATGAGTGTGTTTGTGCTGCTAACGTTAGGCAAACATTGACTGAACGTTAGGCAAAAAGTAGGCTGAAGTCATAAAGAGTTTGTGGCTACCGTGCAGCGTTTGATTTGCAAAGAATCGACCCTGTAACAACTGGTATCAGAGCCCGGCTGTAACGGTGCTATGGCTGGGAACACAAGTGCAAAATTGAGGGAAAGAGTGACTCGTTTGGAGGCACTGGTTGGGATAACTAACGACGCTGTTGATCTGGTGGATTTAGTGACGCAGATTAACCGGTTGAAGGCAGATTTGGACCTTGTTCGTGAAACTGCTGAAGGGCACATCGTCCAAATCGCAGATCTGAAAAAGGAGAATGAGAATGTGAACTTAGAACTCGTTCTATTGCGTAGGGCGTTGGCTGCTGCTCCTACTCATACTCATGATGAACGTTCTAAGGTGAAAGTCCCTGAACCTAAAGCGTTTAATGGTGCACGTAGTGCCAAAGAAGTTGAGAATTTCTTGTGGGATATGGAACATTACTTCTCAACCGCCCGAATTGCTGAAACTGAAAAGGTAAACATCACAACAAGTTATCTTGCGGGAGATGCTAAACTGTGGTGGAGAACAAAGATAGCGGATAATGAGAGTTCCGGTCGTCCCAAAACTGATAGTTGGGATAAGATGCGCAAGGAAATTCGTGAGCAATTTCTGCCTAGCAACGCATCATGGCTTGCTAGAGATCGTCTGAAACGTTTGAGGCAGACGGGATCCATTCGTGAATATATTAAAGAATTCTCCTCTTTAATGCTTGATATTCAGAATATGTCGGATGATGATAAACTGCATAACTTCATTTCTGGAATGCAAGGTTGGGCACAAAATGAATTAAGAAGGCAGAATGTGAAGGACCTTCCTTCGGCTATTGCTGCGGCGGATTCGTTAGTTGACTATCGTACTAATCGAACTTCTGAAAATCCTTCTACTTCGAAGCCAAAGAAAAAGGCTGAAAAGAGAAGTGATTGTAGGAAGGAAGGGTACAAGGATGCAGTTGATAAGGGTAAAACGAAAGTTGATAACAATGCTGCCAAGGGCAAAAATGCTGCAAACAACAAAGGTTGTTGGACGTGTGGAGGAGATCACATAGCCCGAAACTGTCCCAATCGTGGAAAAGTAAATGCAATGCTTGCAAGTTCAGAAAAAAGGAAGCGATGATGATGGATGCAGTGGTGGTGATTTGGTGAATCCACTTCAGTTGCTAGGTACAATGTCTTTGCTAAATGCTACAGGTGATAGTCCTAAAAGTCCTCACGCTGTTTGATGTATATTGAATTGAAACTTGGGGATAAAACTGTTGTAGCAATGGTTGACACGGGTGCTACTCACACCTTTGTCTCGGCTAGAATTGTACACGAATATGGTTTATCTATTAGCAAGTGTCCGACTTACATGAAGACTGTCAATACTAAGGCACAAGCCATTGTAGGCATGGCTTATGATGTGCCTGTTTCGGTGGGGAGTTGGTGTGGTTAGGCAAATCTGATGGTAATTCCGTTAGATGATTTTGATTTGATTCTAGGAATTGACTTTATGAAGAAACATTGTCTTGCTCCGATGCCTCATCTTGATGGTGTGATGATGATGCATGAATCATCACCCAGTTTTATCAAATGTGTTTATTCGCATGGGAAGGGAAAGAAGAAAGACAAGAGTGCTTTGATTTCTGCTATAACACTTGAAAAGGGCTTGAAAAGAGGTGATGAAACTTATCTTGCTGCTATGATTGAGCTCAAGCCTGATGTCAAAGTTGAAGTACCTGATTGTGTTGCTCAAGTCTTGAGTGACTTTGCTGATGATATGCCCCCTGAATTGCCCACGTTATTGCTGCCTCGGAGAGCTATTGATCATAAGATTGAGTTGCTGCCTGGTTCTGTGCCTCCTGCACAATCTCCTTATAGAATGGCCCCAAAAGAGTTAGCTGAATTGCGTAAACAATTGAATGAATTGCTTGATGCATGTTTGGCTCAACCTTCAAAAGCTCCGTTTGGTGCCCCTGTTTTGTTTCAAAAGAAGCAGGATGGATCATTGAGAATGTGTGTGGATTATCGAGCATTGAACAAAGTGACTGTGAAGAACAAGTATCCGGTGCCGCTGGTGCAAGACTTGATGGATAGATTGACAAAAGCTTGCTGGTTCACGAAGCTTGATTTGAGGGCAGGTTATTGGCAAGTTCGAATTGCTGAAGGTGATGAAAGTAAGACAACCTGTGTCGAGATATGGGTCATACGAGTTTCTTGTGATGCCGTTCGGTTTGACAAACGCTCCGGCTACTTTCTGCAATTTGATGAATGATGTGCTTTATGAATATCTTGAAGAACACATTGAACCTTTGAAGTTGGTTTTATCTCGGCTTAGACAATATCAGCTTTATGTCAAGATGGAGAAATGCGAATTTGCTAGACAAGAGATTAAGTTCTTAGGACACTTGGTGATTCAGAACCAAGCGAGAATGGATCCTAAGAAGGTGCAGGCAATTGTTCAATAGCAGGTTCCTAAATCTGTCAAGGAGCTGCGTTCGTTTCTCGGTTTGGCAAACTACTATCGCAAGTTCATTGCTGGGTACTCAAAGAAAGCTGCTGCTTTGACTGATTTGTTAAAGAAGAATGTGAAATGGGTGTGGTCTGAGGCATATAATGATGCTTTCAATAATCTGAAAGAAGCTATTGCATCTGAGCCTGTTCTAAGACTGCCCGACTTTGAGTTGCCGTTTGAAGTGCACACTGATGCGTCGGATAAAGCTATCGGGGGTGTGCTTGTGCAAGAGGGTCATCCTGTTGCCTTTGAGAGCCGGAAATTGAATGGTGCTGAACAACGCTATTCAGCACATGAGAAAGAAATGGTTGTCGTAGTTCATTGCTTGCAGATTTGGAGAGTTTACTTGCTCCGAACGAAGTTCATTGTGCGGACTGATAATGTAGCCAACACTTACTTCAAAACTCAAAAGAAGTTAAGTGCAAAACAGGCTAGATGGCAAGAGTTGCTGGCTGAATATGATTTCGTGTGGGAGCATAAACCAGGAAAACATAATCAAGTGGCTGATGCATTGAGTCGCAAAGAGGTATTTGCTGCAGTTTATTCCATTAGTAAACTTGAAACTGATTTTCTTGAGATGATAAAACTTTGTGCAATCAATGATCCTTGGTACGTGAAAGTAATGAATCAAGTGAAAGACGGAACAGTGAGACGCTACTGGATTGAGGACAATCTGCTCCATTTCAAAGGGGGAGAATTATTGTGCCTCAAGTTGGTGGACTGCGTCGTGACCTTATGAAAGAGGCGCATGATACTATGTGGGCAGGTCATCCCGGTGTTGAAAGAATGTTTGCTTTGCTGTCCCGGTCTTATTTTTGGCCTAAGATGGAAGAGTACATAGAAGTGTATGTCAAGACTTGTCTAGTGTGTCAACTAGACAAAACTGAAAGAAAGAAAGAAGCTGGATTGCTGTAGCCGTTACCTATTCCTGAACGGCCTTGGCTATCAGTTTCTATGGACTTCATTGGTGGATTTCCTAAAGTTGACGGTATGGCATCAATCATGGTAGTTGTTGATAGATTTTCCAAGTATGCTGTTTTTATTGCTGCTCCTATTGCTTGTCCAAGTGATGTTGCTGCCGAGTTATTTTTCAAGCATGTTGTGAAACATTTTGGCATGCCTAGTGACGTTGTGAGTGATAGAGATGCAAGGTTTACAGGCAGGTTTTGGACGTCGTTGTTTAACATGTTGGGAACAGATTTGAAATTCTCCACAGCGAATCATCCACAAACAGACGGCCAAACTGAACGTATCAATAATCTGCTTGAAGAATATCTTCGTCATTATGTGACTGCAAGTCAGCGAGACTGGGTGGAATTGCTTGATTGTGCACAGTTTTGTTACAATCTGCACAAGTCAAGTGCAACAGAGTTGAGCCCATTTGAGTTGGTTCTTGGCAGGCAGCCCTTGTCGCCGCTTGATGTACCAAAACAGAAAACAGGAGGGAAATGTCCAGCTGCTTATAGATATGCTCGTGACCGGACTGAGTTGATTGCTGAAGCTCAAGATAGCTTAAGGAAAGCCCAGAAAAGAATGAAGAAGTATGCAGATTTGAAGAGGTGTGCTGTTGATTACAATGTTGGAGACATGGTATTGCTGAAGTTGACGCCTCAAATCTGGAAGAAAATTGAAAGTAAAACACGTCATCGGGGTCTGATTCCAAAATATGATGGTCCCTTTGAGGTGATGCAGAAAGTCGGGGAGGTTGCCTACAAATTACGGCTGCCTGAACGGTTGAAAGTACGTCCTACTTTCCATGTGAGTTTTCTGAAGCCTTATCATGAAGATGTTGAAGATCCAAATAGACACAAGATCAAGAGAAGATCTTAGATCATCGGGTCCTTGGTATGTCTAAGAAAAATAGGCATACAGAATTTTTGATTCAATGGAAAGGCAGGGCTGTACGGATGCAACTTGGGAGAAGAGTACTTCTTTGTGGCAGTTCGAAGATCAGCTTGAGGACTACTTAAAGTCAGCCTCGACGAGGACGTCGAATTCAGCTAGTGGGGGTGGTTTGTTAGCCCCTCAGTTTGGAACATGATAGACGTCGACTGTTGGCTATGCTAAGGTTTTGATATATTGCACCTTGGCATAGGCAGGTTGTGAAGCAATGTATAAGTCGTTCGGTGTGGGCTTGACATCGTGTGTCTAAGTGTGTTGGCTTGGCACTTGGGCAAGACGGCTAAGTGGGTGTCTTGATGATGGCAAGACAGCCTTGCTTGTGTGGGCAAAGTGTGGACTTAGAGTGGGCAACGACAAGGAACGATAGGCATTGCAGGTTGGCTAAGTAAGCTGCACGTGAGTGGCACGTGATGGGCTCACATGGCACCCAAAATGGGGCATGTGAGCAGCTGATTGTCTAAGTGTGAAGCTGAGTTGCTGAGCGGATGGCACAAGGCGTGCAAGGCACGTGAGCGACTGATTCAGGAACAAGCAGGCCGAGTTTTGGGCAATCATGGGCCAAAACGTGGCTGACTTGGCAAGGCAACTGCCTGGGCACGTGCCAGGCATGCCTGTTTCGTTTGTAACTATCCCAAACAGTCCCCCTTTGTATTTTAAGTCTTGTAAACGTTGTATTAGGCATTCAGATTATATTGTAAGCCTTTGACAACGAAAGTCCTTTGTATTATTGAGTGAAGTAATAATATTAAAGGTTGGGCATTGCCCGTATATGCTTGTCTCGTCCCTACGTTTGTCCCTTTGATTCTGATTGTTGTATGAGTGTGTTTGTGCTGCTAACGTTAGGCAAACATTGACTGAATGTTAGGCAAAAAGTAGGCTGAAGTCATAAAGAGTTTGTAGCTGCCGTGCAGTGTTTGATTTGCGAAAAATCGACCCTGTAACACCCACCAATATTCACAAAATCCCACCCTTATCTCTCTCTTAATGACCCCAACAATTCTCTCCCTAAAATCACTCAATGATCCCTTGATTTTCTTATCCCATTCCAACGTTATGATTGTTTGCTTTCTCTTAAATAGATGCACACCATATACAAAGGCACCAAGTACAAAGAACGGGAGGCCAGATCAAAATGGAAGATACCACATCTTCTTGACCTTCAGAATTCTTGGCGCCTCTTAAAAAATTAGATCACCCACTGATAGGGAAAATAAAATACACACACACAAACAAGTACAAAAACAGGCAGAGGAATACACATCACTGCCATTTGTGGTGGTTGTGAAAACACCTGTAGAAACATATACAAGGACATATCGAAAACCAGTTGAAAAGAAATAGGATAGGGAAGGGGATACATAGTGAAAACGAGTAGACGATATAAACACACATTGGTGAAGTGTCACCACCACCGAGTTCCTGGCCGGAGAATTAAACGCCAAGGACCTTTTTTCTTTCTTTCATCAATCGTTATTTTGATCCATTATTGAAGCTGAAAGAGGGTGGTGGAGTAGCAGTAATGCCGCCATCAGAAACAGGCTTGGCAGTCGCTTCTCCCCTCCGTTTGATTGCTGCTCTGTTCTACTATGGTGTTGCTCGTCGTTACTATTTTTGCCTTGAGATTTGCTTCTGGCTACTCGATCCTTTGCTTCCATTTTTTTAACTTATTTTTTATACTAATCTCGTTGTTGTTATGGGTTTACTGTTTGACTTTTCGTATATTTTGCTCGTTTACTAATGTTTAGCTTGATAAGCTGATGTTGGTGCAGGGAATTGCTACTTGAAATTTTCTATTAATTTACAATTTTTTTTGTCCAGATTGACTCTGTTCAATAACGCTTTATTGATAAATCCTTTTGAGGGCTATTCTATTGGTTTTGCTGAGTAAAGCAGTTACTACACTAAGACAAGCCTATGAAAATGTTGACTTTGAGGCATCTGAACTGATAATGAATGGATACTATACATTGGACAATGACATTTTAGAGGCTTGCACAGTCCCGTTACAAATGCATCGTCCGTTTACGCGTCCCAAAAACAAAAATAAAATATGGTGATGATACAAATATATACTTTGTTGCAAACAAGCGGGATAGGCTATGGGATTGGCACTTAGCATGGAAAACCGGCCGGCCACCGTATTTGCAGTCGTGACGGTATCCTTAATCCCTATCCAATCCACTAGTCGAGCCTAATAATTTTAAAAATATTAGTGTTTTCCTATTATTTTTCTTTGGCTCATATTATTTTATTTCACTTTATTTTTGTTTTATTCTAATTAAATTCAATTATTATTCCGCTAATTATTTTTTTATTTTTCAAGGTACATCTTGATGAAACTCGTTAAAAGGTGATGCATTTGGAGAAGACAAAACGTTCCAAGATTATTATTTTTCCTTCAATTTATTATATGATTTTATATTAACTTTTGCTCACGATTCGCGCTAACGCTTTGTTTCATTTGTGAGGAATATTCTGATGAGGCAAGGAAGAAGTCGTTGGAGAAGATGAAATCTTTATTTATTTTATGCCAAATATTTGTATCGTATAGTGGAAACTTTACATTCCGAATTAAGAATTTAATTATATGATTGCTTTTGGTATTGAATCTCAATTATTTAGTTTGGCCGAGAATCATTTTTAACGGAATCTTGGAGGTGCCTAATACCTTCCTCCTGGATTAATTTGAACCCCTTACCCATAATCTCTAATTCGCATACCATGTTTTGGTGTCCACTTTTAAAATTAGCTAGAAACAAAGTAGATGCCATTGTACGCCTAGTTAAATAACTTATTAGGTGGCGTCTAAAAGTTTTATGCGTGAGTTCCAATAAGTCTAATCATGTTTCAGACTCTAACGGTTCAAGAAAATGGAGTACGGCAGAATGACGACTTTACTGGGGATAGCAAGATTCTAATCGTGACAGACTTAGAATTGGATTCTCTATACTTATCTCTTTTTCGAGTACTAATTTTTGTTTTTTTTTTTCAGGATTAGAGTTCATTTTTCGTGATGCGTCTCTACATTTTTAAATTAATTAGATTGAATTCATATTGTAATTTCACTAATGTTCCTCCACTCGGGAAAAAATTTGAGAAGGGGAACACGTTGGTGCAAAGATTCTTGGTCTTCGCCTCTTCTCTTTTACAATCATTTTGAAAAGAACCCCCGGTGTCGAGTCATTCAGCGGTGCAGATAACATCTCCGGAACATTTTCCTTTTGAGTTGTCCGCTTGAAAGGAATGATCAAGCCTTTTCTCACTCTTAGACAATTCTGTTAGGAGCATGTATCATAATCCATGCATTTTTAAACTATCATACCATCTACCACACTTGGCAAAAGCGTAATCGTGCGCACCAACCGCTTCCCACTTCTGCGGAACACACCTCTTGAAAATGTCTTGGGATAGGTCGTGTCCGTGGTACCACCAATGATCCCAAACTTTTTCTCTTTCAAATTTTGTTTCTGGGAGAACCTCATCTAAACCTGCTCTTAGAAAGCTTCGTTGGGAGAATACATCGCATTCCATGCTTTACAGACTTTCAAAACATCTGCTCGACTTTTTTTTTAAAAAAAATATATCTCTTATCAACTGTTTCACTTTATGACTCTTTTTTGTATTATTATTACTCGGGACTAACTTGTTTCTTTTATTTTTTTGTTCCTTCATTATTAAATTATATTTTTTTGAATTGTTTCAGCTTGTGTATTTTTCTTTAAAACGTTGTGCATTCTGCTCATATCGTCTGCCACTCCAGCAAACTTCAAAAACATACGTTAAAAAACAGTGGTTATAATCGCCCATTCCTTACAAATTACCCTTTAGGGAGAACAACTTGGAATCTAGTTGGTTCGTGCTACAACCAACAATTCTAGATATTCCCGCTCTCTAGTTGTCTACTTGGGAGATTAATAAAACTCGGTCTGGTTAATCCAATTCTTAGTCGAAAGGAATCAAGAATCATGACATACTTCTAGTCGACTTACTTCTAAGTCAAATAGGCCAACTTGTTCAAACAATCCGAACAGATTTTTCGATCCTTAAAGAGCATTGAACATGATTATTTGCATTTACTTGGGGGATTGAACGTGCAAATGTGGAGCATTTATTTTCAAATGGTCATAATTGTTCTGTATCCAATGTCATTTATAGGCGCTAAAGGTAATTGAAGAGGCATTAAAAATCCAAATTGAAGTAGAAACTACTGCTCGGTAAATAGGATGACACATAACGCCTGTTTATCCTTTAAGCATTATATAAATCTGGAAAGGCTTGACATCCTTGGTATGTCAAAAATTTCAATAGTAACCCTTCTCAAATGTCAAAGGCTTCTCAACCTAAAATGACAAATATTCTCATCTTCTGTGCTGCATTGTTCTTAGGAAGCTCGTGCCATACATTTATTGTTTCCTCGCAATTAAGCAAAATTTTAGGCATTATCTTTCCCTTTTCTCCTCCTCTTTTCTATGTTATGTCCACTAAAAAATTCGATATGGTTGCTAAAATCCCTCAGTTGCTCAAAGATTGGTGGAGAACTAAGCAGAGACCAATAAAATAAAGTCAACGTGGTATTGGGGAATTTAATCTCACTGATGGAGCATACCGCAATGAAAGAGATAATAGGTGTAGTGCAATGCACTTTTGGGATGCAGACCGGGAAGTTTTTCTCTTTAGATGTGTAGAGTTGACACCGTTGCCGGAAGAAATAGGCGGATTGACTCAACTCCTATTTGATAGTGATGAAATTTTGACGCCTTAAAACATCATACCCAAGGAGTTCTTCGAAATGGTAGGACTCCAGCCCGAACTGTGCATGCCACGTCCTAAAAATTTTAAAAAATAACTAGTGTATTTTAAAAAGGCTTGTGACTGGTGTTTAAAAAAAAGTACAAAATTATGAGATTCGGAGTCGCCACTTGACAAGTTAAAGATGTGCCAAGTCACCAAAAGAGGTACCTTTAGAACACCTTCAACTTATCTAATGGTCTACGTCAGAGAATCCAGATAAGAATCTCGATTGACTCGCGGGAAGGTATTAGGCACCCTCGAATCCTGTCCTAAGTACGACTGCTTTTATTTATCGTGTTCCGGCTTTTTTAAAAAAAAATTATTTTTTGTTATTTGCCTTTTAATGTTTTTTGTTACGCTTTGATTGTTTGAACAAAATATATCAAGTAACCCGCGAGGTATACTTTAAAATAAATTGGCTAATAAAGTAGATCACAAATCATACTTATCAATGCTAAATCGCATGAGATGTCTTTTCTTTCCTATCATTTTGCCTAATCGTTACACTTCGGGTGGATAATTAATCATGTCAAAATAGAACACATTGACTAATTGAAGATATGAAAAATGACCTAAATATTTACAATATTTAAATAACTTGTTCTTTATAAAAAGACTTGCGGTCATGAGTTAAACGCCCAAGTTGAAACTAAACTATGCCCGCAAATATATATATTTGATTCTGATGTTTGGGCCTTTTTAACAAAAACAAAGTTTGCAACTGCAGTCCGATTATAAAATGATTTGCACCAACTGTCCCTTTTTCCTCTATTTTTTATTTTTATCCTCATTTTTAGAATCTTAACAGTTGCGCAACAGGTTTTAGAAATGTTTACATTCAGGGCCTATTTGCCTACTTGTTTCAAATATGTCCATTGTAGCATATGACCACATTTTAAAACGAATCTGAAATTTTTTTTAAAAAAAAAAAACCTCTTTAAAACTGTAAATCCTCCTTTTACTTTCGAATGATTTGCACTATTGTCCTATCTTGTCTTTTGTTTCAAGTTTGTCCTATCTTTTCAAATAATGTTATTTAAAAGGCAAAATCTAGTTTTTAAAAAATATTTTTAAGTTATGAACTTTTCTTAAAATAATAAAGATCTGTCATTCAATCATACATACAAGAGACTATATTGATGTAAAATAGGCTCAATTACGAAAATATGATACGTGAAGCAATGGTTTGTCAAAATGCCCTCAATAACAGTGGTTTAGCAAAACTGCCCTCCATTAGTTTAATGAAACTTATTCCAGGCGAAAATACTTCTCACAACTACTAAAAAGACCCACACTATCCTCCCTTTCCTTTTCTCCATTCAAACAATCTCTAAACCCTAAAAACCTACAACTTTTACAGATTCCTCTATTGAAACGAAGATTCAAGGTTAGATTCCTTCAAATTCCTACTATCTTACATTCATTTGGATAACTTTGTAGAAAATCAATGAAAATAGGTATCTTATACAAACTTCTTGGCAATGGGCACCCTGCACAAACTTCTTGGCAATTGCGAAAATTTTAAGCCCTGTTGCAATGGGCAACTTGTCCCTGTAAGTCTTGGCTATACAAAGAGGTTAAGCTCTAGCGCAATGGCACCTTTCATAGACTTCCCTGACAATTGCCAAGACTTCAAGCTTTAGTATAGTGGCCAGCTTGCAAAAGAAAGTCTCTACAAATCTTGGATATTGCCAAGAGTTTAAGCTCTGGTGCAATGGGCACCTTACAAAGACTTCTTGGCAATTTCCAAGATTTTAAGCTCTGTTGTAGTGACCAATTTGCAGAGAAACTCTCTGCAAGTCTTGGCTATTGCCAAGAGTTCAAGCTCTGGTGCAATAGGCACCTTGCACAGACTTCTTGGCAATTGCCAAGACTTCAAGCCCTGTTGCAGTGGGTAATTTGCAGAGAAAGTCTTTTCAAGTCTTGGCTATTGCCAATAGTTCAAGCTCTGGTGCAATGGGCATCTTGCACAGACTTCTTGGCAATTGCCAAGACTTCAAGCCTTGTTGCATTGGGTAATTTGCGAGAAAGTCTTCGCAAGTCTTGGTTATTGCCAAGAGTTCAAGCTCTGGTGCAATGGGCGCCTTAACTAGGAAATCAAAGTGAAATCCAACATAAGAAAAATAAAAACAAGATTGAATGAAAGTCACGAACATCGTTATTAAGGGTCAACTTATCACTGAAAAAATCAAGAAACCAACTTCTTTTATCAATGGTAACACCACCCAAGTGATGCTACCAAATTCTCTGCAACTTTTGGCAATAGCCAACACTTTAAGGTAGGGTGGAAGGAGGCAACTTGTAGGGGAAGTCTCTGAAAGTATTGGCAGTTGCCAATAGTTTACGATCTGGTGCTACAGGCAACCTGCATACAAAGTCTCTGCAAGTATTGCAATAGGTAAGATTTTAAGCTCTATACAATAGGCAACTTGCAGAGAAAGTCTCTTTAAGTCTTGGCAATAGCCAAGACTTTAATCTCTGTGCAATAGAGGCTACTTGCAGAGAAAGTCTCTGCATTAATGGCAATAGCCAAGACTTTAAATTCTATGCAATGAGCAACGATATCTACTTGTTATTGCCAATAAGAACCTTAAAATCATCTTAATCAAGCATAAGAAGTTAAAAAAAAAATCACAGGAACGTCAAATTTAATTCAATGATCATCAATCAAAATGGAAAAACTTTACAGATAAGTGTATAGATAATAATTACCAAAAAGAAATACAGAAAAAAAATAAATACAAATAAAATAAATAAAACTTTTACAGATTTCCTAAATCTCTCTAGGGCACAAAGAAGAAAGAAGGTAATGAAGGAGGAATGAGAGAAGGAAAGGAAGAAGGAAAGAGAGAAGGAGACTGTTCCATGTAAATAGGGTTTAGGAAGGGGTAAAATAGTCCTTTCGCATAGTGAGAGATGATGTGGAGGGCATTTACTTAAAACATTTGAAAGTGGGGGCAAATTGGTAAGACCAGTACTTATGGAGGGCACTGCGTGAAATCTTTTGTGTAAAATAAGCTAAAACGAGCATCAATATATGAGATGTAAAGTTTTATTGGGCTTGGTTCAAAACTTTCAAACTTGTAATAGGCCATTTTTTATACATTTGTAAGTTTAAAACATGACCAAGGTACATACCAGCATGACCAAAGTACACAATGCTATAAGAGAAGATTTCTACGATGTTTAAGGAATACCTTATAATGCAGAAATTCCTTGCAAAGCAGCTACACCAGGCTAGAAACAAAAAAGCAACACCAGCAGCAACAGACTCCTAAAACCTCACTTAAAAAAAATCAAGCACCAAGATTTTGCTTTTCTCTACCCTTTTTTTTTTTTTTTTTTTTTGCTTTTCTTCCAGTTTTTTTTTTTTTTTTTTTTTTTTTTTTTTTTTTGGTCCTACTAATTCATGTATTTTTGGCTCTCACCCCTTTGTGAAGTAGAGAGTATTTTTTTTCAGATATGTGATGGTTGTTTTCTTAGCAGATTCTTCCTTGTTAAGTGGAGGTGTAGAGAGACTCTTAAATAGTACTAGAAAGGAAAGGGAAGAGTGTAAAGGAAAGGTAAAAGAACAAAGACCCATGTGCTCTCTTTTCTATTCTTTCAAAAAAAGTACAAAATCCCATGTAAACATCTCGCTTTTTATGCTGACTTAGTACACTATTACTTTTGACTTGGATAAAAATACCATCACATGATTTTATTTCTACCTTTCAAAAAAGTGAAAGAATCCAATGTTAAAGCCTTTCAAAGAGCTTTCAGCCAAAACTAGCAATTCTAAATAATGATTCTAAACTAAACCTGAATCAAATATTCAAGTTTAACACTAAAGATGAAATAACCCAATTTATATAGTAATTCCCAGACAACTAACAAAATCAAACACTAGTTAAACTAAGGAACCGTTGATGTAAGACTCACTGGAGTTAAGTTTGGACAGCCTTTCCAAGCCCGATCTACGCTGATTCATTGAGTTTTTGGTGAAAATAATAGTGGGGATGGAAAGAGGAGGCGAAAAGGAGTCCGGGGATGTATAATTTGTATTTTCCGGCGGCGGCGGTACGACGATCCGACGGCGGCTGATGGTGGACTTTCGGTGGAGCAGTGTTTACCGGTGGCTGGGAAAAATTTGCTACAGTCTTCCCATTTCTAAAGTCTTGTGTGCAAAAAAAAAGGAGACAATGGAGAGGGTTTAGGAATATATAGGTGGATCAATTGGGTCGGGTCATGGACTAACGGGTCTAGGGTGTGGGCTCTCATTTTTGCTTTCTTTTTTTTTTTTTTGAATTTTCTGATGGCCCCTTATCATTCTCAAATAAATATTCGAGTTCACAACTTAATGCATACAAAATGTGATTAACAAAAATAAAAATTAATTAAACGAACTAGAATTACAATATTATACTAAAATACACAATCAAACTTAAAAATAATAATTAGACAATTGACATCAAGAAAAAATATTTTTTTAATTCAATATTTTTCCTCTAATTAACTAAGTAAAAATAGCTAAATAAAATGATTAAAATCTAGAAAAAGTACGCAACAACCATAGAAAATTAACACGGCTATTTTGAGCATTTTTTAAAATTTTGGTGCCAAAATTAGGTGATTACAGTACACAAATAGCATATGGCATTCAGGAATTTCTTTGACTTCCTAAGGATTTAGTAATAATTTCAGCAATAACCAGACAGATTGGCAAGAGCGGAGGGTACTTGCTTTTGTCACCGGCTTTTTAGGAACGATTGTATTTCTAGAGCACAAATGAAGAATTGATGTTTGGATAGTATCAATTGTTGATGCCCTACTCAACGACCTCAACAACAAGAAGTACACTCTAGTGCCCATGATGCAAGAAAAACGCTGGCTTTTTCAAAAGCTGCAACTTACTTTCACAAATTTGGCTGATGGAGCATTTACAGAAAATGAACAGCAAAATCAGGCCTTCTATTCCATACCATGAGAAGACTACATCTTGACTCATGCCGCTTGCATGATGTCAATGTTCCCTTGTAAGTACTAGAGTGGCATTGGAGATATGTTAGTTATCCAGGTAGCTGAGAGCTCTCTTAGTTGAACAATTTTTTTCATCACTTTCACTATAATTTCCTCAAACATTGTAACTATTGTGTCCCATCTTGGAGTCAAGATGCATGCATTAAAAAACTCTCAATCATGTTGTTGTCTACCACATCACATGTGTTTACAGTTGAGAAATATAGCTTGCACCACTTTTTCATTATTATATGATACAAGATCTTCCACAATCTTATGATTCCCCAGTTTTCTTTATGCAACTAAATTTACCTTCAATTCAGCTTCAAATATAGATCTTGCATACCTCCAAAATGTGTTTGGTACATCACTTGTGTCACCTGCAGGAACAAAACTCTTTTACAGCCAAGTCCAGTCCCTATAATAAAGAACATATATGTAAGAGCACAGAGTAAACGCTGAAAATTAACATGCACAAGGACAAAGAGATTGTTGACACCCAATTTTGTCCCTCATTTTTCGATAATTGGTCATATTTAATTTAAAGGTAAAATAATACTTTTTTAAGTAAAACATGCATTTATTTGTATAACACATTATATTTAATTATGGTTATATTATGTCATTTACATCATTTATGGTTATATTATGTATTTTGCATCATTTAGGTTATTACTTAAATACATATTTATTGTGGCTATTTGTCCAATTTATTATGTCATTAATAATGTTTAGCAACTATTTGTGGATATTTATACTTAACTAAAATTATGTGTATTATATCGTGTCTATCTAAATAATTGCATTTGTTTGTTTTATAAAAAATATTTATCGGCAATTATTCATTTACTTAAAAAAAATTGCTTATATTAAAAATGCTCTCGGCGCATGTTAGCAAACATGCGCCTCTGTGAATAAGCCATGTGAAAGGGACAAGGAAGAGGTCGTGGAAGACCTCGTAAGCTCCCAATTGTTTTGATCGGAAGCTCAGTTGGAGCCAGAGTACAGCCGGAACCTAGTACCGAGGTAAACACTGTAACCCCTGAGAAACTTGTAATAGCTACTGGGCCTTCGAGCTCAAAGGAATCCACTGTAGCTAAAAAGCTCGATTTGAGCTCTAAGAAATTTGTTGATTCAATTGAGAAAGAACAAAATAAGGAAGTGGAACCCCCTATGCGATCATCGAATCCTATTTCCCCTAAAAAAACTAGTTTCTCCTTCGTGACCAACCATGGACTAGCTTATTTATAGGAAATAGAGCTGTTGTTAATGGTTTAACATTATCCCATATCCCCCCAGAAATTGTTAATGGCGAAATCACAGTCCAACTTGATAAAGAGGAGGTGCAGAAGGAATCAGACAAGTGGAAATCTGTCTTAATTATTTACTTGATAGGAGAAACCCCTGGTTACAACACCATGAAATGATATGTTAATACTATTTGGAACTCAACTTCTGAACCTGAGTTATACCTACATGTAAGGCTAATATGTAGCCAAATTTCATGACCTAGAGGATATGCAGCAGATACTATATTCAGGACCCTATACTATGAACAACAAGCCACTAATCATAAAGCCATGGTCCCCAGAATTTGACTTGAGTGTGGAGCGCTTAGAGGATATCCCCTTATGGGTTAAATTCCCCAAACTTTCTATGAACTGTTGGAGCTGTGAGTCACTGAACAGGATGGCAAGTGCCATCGAAAAACCTTTATTTGATGATGAGTGCACAACAACACAAAGCAGGATTTCCTTTGCCAGAAGCTTGATAGAGATTAAGATCACTAAGCCTCTCCCAAATGAGATCACTATACTTGATCCCTGTGGCAGAAAATTGCAGCAGCAAGTGATATATGAATGGACGCCTAAATATTGTATGAAGTGCATGAAGATAGGACACATATGCAGGGAGGAAATTCAAGAAGCTGACCAACTTTTCAATCAGCCAAACAGAAAGAGGAGAAGAGCTAGAGAGCCACCTAAACATCATGTTCAATGGCAACCCAAAAGACCAGCAGTGCAACAACCACAACCTAAAGAAACTCATAAACAAGTACTTGCACCTGCACCCCCAGGAAACTGCACCACAATGCAGTCGAAAGCCTAGTGAGTTACTTGAACCTAATAGTGAACTGAGCCATAAGGATAAAACTGTTAAAAGAAAGAACATCATGGAAACACCAGCACTATCAGATGAAAACTTTCCTGAGCTAAGTAGTATCAATCTGAGAAACAGTTTTGCTTCACTGAGGATAAATGAGAATGATGGTGCTATCAAACTTCCCCATGATAGAGGGGGAGGAGTCAAAACCCAATGACTTGGTTGTTCTGGAACCTGAGAGGTCTGAATAAGAGGTATAAGCAAAGGGAACTAGTTTCTTTCCTAAGACAGAAGCAAGTTTCCTTTGCTTGCCTCATTGAAACAAGATTCAAAGAGAGGAATATGGAGAAAATTATAAAAAAAAATAATAATAATAGCAGGGTGGGGGAGTGTCAACAACTACCAGCATGCTAGAATGGAAGAATTTGGGTAGTCTGGGATGTTAGTTGCTACCATGTCAGGTTGTTATACAGCCAAGACCAGCTGATCCATTGCCTAGTGAAGGATATAGCTAGTGGTGCAGAATTTGAAGTGACAACAGTCTATGGTTATAACATAGTGGAGCAAAGAAAGCCCTTATTGGATGCCATACAAGAAGTGAATCAAAGAGTGTCTCAGCCATGGCTTATCTGTGGTGATTTTAATGCTATAATGTCACCTCAAGATAAGCTCTATGGCAATCCAGTGACAGATACAGAGGTAAAAGATTTTTCAGGTTGTGTCTAAGATCTTCACTTGAATGAACTGCTGTGGAAGGGCAACTATTATAGTTGGACTAACAACCAGGAGAATCAAGACAGGATCTATAGTAGGATAGACAGAGCCTTTGGCAATTATGATTGCATGATGTGTTGAGGGCATGTGGTTCTAGAATATGACCTCCCTAATTTTCTGACCTCAACCCCAAGTTGATGTCTATTGCACCTACTAAACAAGAAATTAGAGTACCATTCAGATTCTTTAATGTTTGGGTGGAACATGAACACTATCAAAGATTAGTAGATGAGATATGGAAAGAAGATAGAGCATGGTATAGCATGAAGAATACATGGCTCAATTTGAAAGAACTGAAGTCAGCACTCAAGCATCTTAACAAACAACACTTCCAAAATATCAACATGAAGATAATTAATGCAAGACATGAACTGCAGGAGATTCAAGAGCAAATGCAGGTAAATAACAGCAACACTCTAGGACAGGCGAGAAGGTAACAGTACAAAACCTAGAGAAGTGGCACGTGCTTGAGGAGAGTGCACTCAGAAAAAAGTCTAGAATACAATGAATTAGGATTGGTGACTCAAACACTAAGTTTTTCTCTGCTGCTATTAAAGACAAACCAATAGGAAGCAAATAATAGAGATACCATCAATGTATGGACTGAAGCTGACATACCCCAAAATGATCAGAACTGAAATTGTAGAGTTCTACAGATCCTTGATAGGGGCCACTAACTCACATATGCCAGAAGTGGACAGGAGTGTAATACAAATGGGACCAAAGCTTAGCCACCAGCAGCAGGTTAACCTATGTGCAGAAGTTACAAACCAGGAAATCACAGATGCCTTTGTTGCAATAGATGATGATAAGGCACCTGGCATAGATGGTTACAATTCCTTCTTCTTTAAGCAAACATGGCCAATCATTAAAGAATATGTCATCAAAAGTGTGAAGGATTTCTTTGCCACAGGGGAACTATATGATCCTATTAACTGCACACTTGTCACCCTTATCCCAAAGACCTCAAGTCCAAAAACAGTCAAGGAGCTAGTTTAGGCCTATAGCCTGTTGCACAGTGCTATACAAAATCATTGCCAAGATTCTTGCTAACAGACTACAACAAGTCATTACTTCAATTATATGTGAAGCACAAGCAGGTTTTATTCTAGGGAGGAAGATAGTGGATAATGTAATTTTGGCTCATAAACTAGTGTATGCTTACACTAGGAAAAGTTTCTCTTCTAGGTGTATGATAAAAGTTGGCCTATAGAAAGCCTATGATTCTGCAGAGTGGGTATACATTTAACAAATGTTGGAATCTTTAGGCTTTCCATGGAAATTCACCAGATGGATTATGAAGTGTGTAACTACTATAAGTTACTCCATTATAATTAATGGTGAACCAGCCAAACCCTTCCCTGCAGCTAGAGGCTTGAGACAGGGTGATCATATATCACCCTTTCTCTTTGCCATAGCCATGGAGTACCTAAGCAGGATCCTTCAAGGACTCAAGTCTGATAAAGTCTTTAAATATCATTCAAAATGCTAGAAACTTGGCATATGTCACCTCAGTTTTTTTGATGATCTTCTATTATTTACAAGAGGTTACTTGAGCTCTGTGACTCAAATTCTCTTGGTTTCCAGAAGTTCTCTAAGGCATCTGGGCTCCAGGAAAATCTGGATAAGAGTTGTATTTACTTTGGGGGGGGGGGGGGTATTTTGTACTAATCAGCAAGCCGTGCTATGCAAGTTAAGCTATACAGGAGGAGAGCTACCATTCAGATATCTAGGTATCCCTTTATCAACCAAGAAATTGAAGTTGATCCAATGGAAACCCCTGCTAGACAAAATCATTGCAAGGATCACTTCATGGACAACTAAAAAATTGTCCTATACAAGGAGGCTTCAACTAATTAAGTCTGTCCTATTTGGTATACAAGCATTCTGGGCTCAAATCTTTGTATTCCAACAAAGATTATTCAACTTATTGAAGCACACTATAGGAGCTTCTTGTGGTCAGGGGCAACTCTATTATCAAGAAAGCACTCATAGCCTGGGATAGGGTGTGCATGCCCAAGGCTGCAGGTGGTCTTTATATCAGCAACCTACAGGTCTGGAACAGAGCAGCAATTGCAAAAACTTGCTGAGATGTGGCTCATAAACAAGACAAGCTATGGATTAGATGGATCCACACATATTACATTAAGAACCAGACAATGGAGACTTATCGGATACTTGTTCAAGCATGTTCGATGATTAGAAGAATTCTTAAGGCTAGAATAGATCTGGAATAAGTTCACATCAGAGATACAGGGAAGAAAATAGTCATAAGGCAGGTTTATTACCAATTGTTGGATATTACAACCTCGGTCAGCTGGAAGGTGCTAATTTTCAAGAATGTAGCTAAGCCTAAAGTTCAATTCATCATGTGGATCATGCTACATAGTAGGCTATACACTACTGGTAGACTCATCCAGTGGAGATACAATGTAGATCCAATGTGTGCTCTATGTCACAAAGACCCTGAGACAAGAGATCACTTGTTTCTTCAGTGTGAGTACACACAAGGGCTCTGGACTAGAGTAGGCAGATACTTCAGAGAGTAATTCCAAAGCAGTTAACGTGGGAGCAACATATAGAATGGGTTAAGAAGCAAGCTAAGGGGAAGACAAAGCAGGCTCAGCTCTTCAGAATGGTTTATGCTGAGATTACCTATGGGATTTGGATAGAGAGAAACCAGAGGAGATATGATCAAAGGAGTCATAATGTGGAGCAGATAGCCAAGCAAGTCGCCATTGCCACCTGTGTCAGAGCTCCAAAAATTCTCGGAGAATATCTATAGGAATGCACCTTTTAGAAACTTAGAGGAAACTAGTGTGTAATGCTAGTTTTGTATCTGGTTTAGTTCATGTAGTAGTCATAGTTTCTATTGTGTACCATAGGAAATAGAGCTAGATTTTGAGACAGCAAGCTGGGTAAGCTATGTTGTGGTTATGTAATGAACAATTTGGTGATTAAACAAAATGACTTAATTACCAAAAAAATAATTATTCATTCACTTAGCACTTTTAATTAAACATCAGTTCAATTAAATATATATATATATATATATATATATATAGTGACATTTTGTAGAGATTGGAAAAATTATTCAAATTCAAAAGAATTCAAATTTCAACTGAATATGATAAATCATGAATATATATATCACAATATAATTGCCCACATTTTTAAAATACCCTTCGCCTTTTTTTATAAAATTATTTCTTATTTTTACCTCCCTAAATAAAATCTTTAAGCTAAAATAAAGGAAAAAACCACTAATTTTCCTCAAATTTGGTCTTCCCAAGTTCTCCTCTCTATTATATTTGGTAAAGAAACTACCATCATTAATAGTCAATATTTCTACCAAATTTGGACGGATTTTTGGGGAATCTCTCTTACTTTCTTTCCATGTTCAAATTCGTCTATTTAAATTATGGAGGTTTCACACGCAAAAAAAAAAAAAAAAAAAAAAAAAAAAAAAAAAAAAAGTAAAAAGTAAAACACATGCAACAGGGAAGTAGAGGAGAAGCCATCGTCGGATCCTTGGCTGGAGAGTCCTACGCGCATCTTTAAGGTTATTTCTTAAATACATGTTTATTGTGGCTACCTGTGCAATTTATAATGTCTTTAATAATATTTAGAAACTATTTGTGGATATTTATACTCAACTAAATTTATGTGTATTATATCGTGTCTACCTAAATAATTCACATCTGTTTGTTTTATATAAAATATTTGTAAGCAATTATTAATTACTTAGCACCTTTAATTAAATATCAGTTCAATTGAATATATATTCAGTTCAAAGTTTATTCATGATTTACCATATTCATTTGAAATTTGAATTCTTTTGAATTTGAATAATTTTTTCATCTCTGCAAAATCTCACTATATAATTGCCCACCTTTTAAAAATACCCTTAAACCTTTTTTTATGAAATTATTTCCTATTTTTACTTCCCTAAATAAAATCTTTAAGCCAAATTAAAGGAAAAGATCCATGATTTCCCTCAATCTTGGCCTTCCCAAGTTCTTCTCTATATTACTGACACGACCTGAATTTTCGGCTAGGCCGTGAGGGCACCCGATATCCTCCCCAAGACCCGTCGGGCAAATCTTTAACAACTGAATTAGGAAAATAAATATAATTAAATTCATAAATAAGAACAAGACTTTAAAAAAAACACAAACATACTGATACCTCTAAGCTGTACAAAAGAAATTACAGCTGACAACCCAACATACTAGGTTTAGGGCTATCCAGACTAGACATCTAAGAGTACAAAAGAAGGCAGATACCTCCTGAAGGGAGCAAAATACAACTGAAATAATAAACATAAAACTGGTTGCCATCCGGAATAAAAGTTAGCTCACCCAGACAGTTGTAGTCGTCTACGCTCCTGAACAACGTGGTGAACTCAATCCTGGAGCAAACCTAACGAAACGAAATAGATAGACAAGAAACAAACAACAAACAAGGGTGAGTCAAAAGGACTCAATAAGTGGGGCGGACTAGCCAACTCAAAGAATAGGATAGCTGGCCAGGGAGAAGAAAAACAGATAAACCAAATTCCTCTTATTTAAATTATAAAAAGGCAGAGCCAGATAATAACTGGAAACACGTATAGGATCATAAACTCATAAACAACCAGGGACATAAGATAGACAGAACAAATAGGTTTTTAAGTGTCCCGAACATAATACTGTCACGGCGTGCAACCCGATCCACATGTTCATACTGTCGCGGCGTGCAACCCAATCCATATATTAATATTGTTGCGGCCTGCAACCCGATCCATATATTTATACTGTTGCGGCGTGCAACCCGATCCATATAACTAAAGCATATAAACCAATTAACGACACTAAATAACCATAAATGTATAGGCAAACTGAAATATGTCCACAACATAGTATACATATCGCATACACAAAACACAGCACAATAGTCACACACTAGTCAATATACGGTGCAATGAGATGGGATGAATTTGGTATGATGCAATGCAATAACATGTGCCTGATACCTTCACCGGCTCGGGACTCTCATCGATTACCGGAAAGTATATGCTATAATGACCATTCACCGGCTCAGGACTCTCATCGATTACCGAGAAGTATATGCAATAATGACCCTTCACCGGTGCAGGACTCTCATCGCCAACCTGGAAGTATATGCAATAATGACCCTTCACCGGTGCGGGACTCTCATCGCCAACCGGGAAGTATATGCACTGATGACCCTTCACCAGCTCGGGACTCACATCGATTACTGGGAAGTATATGTAATAATGACCCGGACTCTCATCGATTACCGGGAAGTATATGCATTGCTCAAAACCAAAGTGCAATGCTCATATGCTCAATGCAACACCAACAACAGGGCATAACATATAATATACAACGTAAATTCAAAGCTAGGCGTAATGAGTACGCCTATCGGCAGTTACACACGTAAGGAACACGTGGTAGAATATCCACAGGGCCAAGGGCCTCCAAAGAAATGGATACAAACACTTACCTCTTTCAAAAGTTAGCACTGCTAATCAACAACCGCTTTATCCTTTGGTTTCATTGCCAAACAATCTCACTCTATTCAATAAGCAGAAAAATATATCAAATTAGGCCAAAGGCTTCATTCCTTACGTCTTAGGGCAATCCAGTCAGGAACCTGATACCTCATTCGCATACGCAGTACGCACTACGCAGGTCAGACCTATGTACAGGGTTTAAGGTCACATAACCAAACAGTAAATAAATTACATTTATATGTTGCCCAAACTCACTGAGCACGAATATATACTCAATTCCATTATCAGGGTCCAATTAACCCTTTAAACTATTAATTGAACTTATTAAAACGATGTCTAATGTCTCAATTTTTACCGTCAAAATATATTCTAACACACGTAATAAACTAAAATAATACATTAAGATCATTACCTGAATGTTTCGGAGTGAAAATTCTATCTTTCTCCGATTTTTTCCTCATTTTCTGGTATTTTTTTCTCTGCTTCGTTTCTGTTTCTCCATTCCCATTTCTGTTTCATTTTCGTTTTCTGTTCCAGTGCTAGTTCGTAAAGCTAAGGACCCACCGAAATGGAGCTTTTGGATTTCGAACCTATCGGAGCTTTTGGATTTCGAATCGGAGCTCATTCGCCAAATCGAGCTCGAAAACCTCCTTTAATATTTATCAACAATAAAAGCTGAAATCTTCTTCCGATACGTACCAAACGAGGTCTGATTTAACTCAAATTTTACAGATAGGTCCTAATGGACCTTACGAAGATTATAAAATTATCCGCACGCCAATCGGAGCCCTAACTTCCGAAACGACTACTTAAGTTCGTTTCATTCTCCTCCACTTAAACTCTTGTTCGTCCTCGAACGAGTCTAAGTCTAAAGAAAAATTCGCACAGATAACAAGAGAACTTGCACGAACTTCATAAGCTACTCCACGGCATTATCTCCTGATTACAGGTTCAGAATTATAGCATGCATATCGAACATTTAGAATAAAATATATCTGGATAATATCATACACCACTGCCCAGCTTATTCCGACTAAGCTGATCCTTCCTCGATCACAAGAGGAGAGTTCTACATTTCCGAAATAAAGTACACAGAACTCTGGATAGATTAACATGATTCCCTCAGCCAACGAATCACCTTGTTGATATACTTTGGGATATAGAATAGGCCGATGAAAATAAGAATTAGCTTACGCTTTAGCAACGCCTTAGAGATTTAATATTACCATTCAGTATTTGGAGGAAGATGATATTTGGCTATTTTACCTATATTTTCAGGGTAGTTTTACCATGTTATGATAGTACACCTAAGAGTTTATATGCGAAACTCTCAAGAGTTGATACTAATTGAGTTGTTTGGTGTTGTAGGATTTGAACATGGTGAATTGAGCAATAAACTGCTAGATTTGGAGCTAAAAGTGAAGGTGTTGAAGAGTTCAAGTGATCCGTGTGCCACGCCAGTGACACATGAAGAAATAGAGTCTTTGCTTAGGAATGGAGAAAAAAAATTCAGCACATTTAGGCCAAATACGCGAGCACCACGCGAGCTGAATTGCCTGTAGAAATTTGGTCCGCATGGCACGCGGGTGCCACACGAAGTACAAGGCTGATGGGCAAAAAAATAAGGCTGTTTTAGTACTTGTGCTCAGTTTATTACAGGGTATAAAAGCTTCTTTTGCCTCCATTATGAAGAATACACTGGAAAAGAGGCAAAAAGGAGGCTAGAGCTTTGGAGACTTCAAGAACACGAGTTTTTCCTAAATTATTCTTACTTTTTGTAATTTATTCAATCATGAATTATTTTGATATGACTATCATGAACATGAGTGGCTAACTTACCCATTCTAGGATTGATTGAACCACTCCAATACTTATGTGTTATGAATAGTTATTTCAATAATTGAAACTTGTGAATCCTTCATATCTAAGCGTTTATGTTTTGATTGCTATTAATTGGAAGAGCTCACAATCGATTGTTCCCATTATTCTTGTGTGTCTAGGGATAGCTTCATAGGTTTGGGTTAAACACTTAGCAATATTTCAACCTAAAACCAAGGTATTACTTAGGTTGTCAATAAGGTGATTTGTGACCATTGAGCCTGATTGTGAACTAAACTTGTAGTCCTAGTTATCTTCATTAATTAATTGGAAAATTTGTTAGTGAAAGTTACTACTATTACATGGAAGTGAATAGGTGTATAATTGGAGCAAGTGTTCAATAGGAAGAAAATCAAGTTGAATTTGTTAAAAAAATTACTCTAACACATAGGTAGGAGTTGGGTAAATCAATCTTAGGCTTCTAAATCCTTAATCAAATTATTTCTTAATACTTTGCAATTTATTTTTGTTACATTGAAACCATTATACAATTACAAAACCTCGAAGTTAATTGGTTAGATAAATTAGTTTAATTAGCAACTAGATTTCGAGTGTTCCCTATGGGATTCGACCTCAGGACTTTAAGTACCGAGCTATATTTGCTGCGACCGCTTAGTCCCTTTTTTAGGGCGTAGTTGTGCGTGATCAAATTTTGGCGCGATCAAATTTTGGCGTCATTGCCGGGGAAAACGGTGTTATTTTAGTTGTTAAAATAACTAGTTTTATTTTTCAATTGACTTCACTTTTGTCATCTTGAGTTAACTCTTTGGAATTTGTGTGTTTCAGGTGTATGCGTAAAACAAGATCTCAGTCTGCAGAGTTGAAATCGTTTGACCCAGAGATTGAGAGGACATTCCACGCCTTAAAAAGGGCGAATACAGTTGGCAATACACTTAGAAAATCAAAAACCAAAGAAATTGAGATGGCTGAAGATTTGACACTTAATGCTTTTGCTCAGCCTGTGGCTGAAAACTTGGCTTCTGTTATTCGGCTTCCGGAATTTGAAGCTGAAAGTTTTTACATCACCAAAACTATGGTCAGTCTGTTGTCCAACGCTGGACTTTTTGCGGGTAAATTGACTGATGATCCTCAAAAGCATTTGAAAAAGTTCATGAGTGTGTGTGAAAGTCAGAAGCATGCTCGAGTTCCGGCTGAGGTCGTGCTATTGATGTTATTCCTAATTTCTTTGATGGATGATGCTACTGACTGGTTTGATTCTTTGCCAGTCAATTCTATCACTTCGTGGGATGAGCTGGTGATCAAGTTCATGAAGAAATTTTTTCCACCAAACAAAGCTGCGAAGATAGTTGATGAGATACTCATGTTCAGGCAGACCCCGCTCGAGACTCCGCCGGAGGCTTGGGAGAGGTTCAAGAGCTGCTTGCAAAAGTGACCCCATCATGGAATTACTGATCAGATGTTGGGACAAAAAATTTACATGGGCATGAGTGATCAAATCAAGGGCAATTTAGATGCAGCTGCTGGAAGAGCATTCTTGAGTAAAACATTTACTGAAGCAAAAGCTCTCCTCGATACCATGGCTCAAAATTCAGGCTGGTTGACTAGAGATGCATCTGCAGGTTCAGGCCCAAAGGTTTTGGCTGCTGGAATTGATCATGGGGTTGAAGAGCAAATGTCAAGGCTGCAGACTACGCTGGATGTGACTTTGAAACAATTTAATGAAAACATGCTAAAACCCGTTAACCAAGTGGACACACCTGATCCTGGTAATTTTGCTGACTCTGATTTATTGGGTTATACTGAAGATGTGAATTTTCTGAACTATGGACAGAGGCAGCAATACAATCAGTAGGCTCCGGTTAGGCAGGCATAGCAACCAGCTCCATACAACACTGGTAGACAGCAGGGACAACAAGTTCCTTACCAGAGACAAGCAGCTTATAATAACCAGCAGGTAGTATTACCTACACAGCAAGCTAATTACATAGCTGACATTAAGAGTATGATGCAGTCCATGGTGGGAGTACACAAGAAGTTGCAAGATCAAGTTACAGCCCATGACACTGCCATTAAGGGGATAGAGACACAGTTGGGACAACTAGCCATTGCTCTGAACAATAGACCTCAGGGTACCTTGCCAGGAGACACAATGGTAAATCCAAAGGACGCAAATCCTAACCAAGTGATGGCAGTTAGCTTGAGGAATGGTAGAGATTCAGACAAAGAGCAAGAATTGGCTAAGGAAGAGGTGCCCAGTGTGCCAAAAGCTAACCCTGTGGATGTTCCAGCTAAAGTTGGTGACAAGGATGAATCTGAAAAAGAGATTACACCTGACCCTGTGATTAAGCCAACTAAAAAGGTAAATGAAGAGGTAAGTGTAAAGCGTAAGACACCACCTCCCCCTTACCCCCCAAAGGCTCATAAAACAGCAAAAAGAGAGTCAATACAAGAAATTTATTGATATGTTTAAACAATTACATCTTAACATTCCTTTACTTGAAGCAATTAGAGATGTACCTGGTTATGCTAAAATATTGAAAGATCTTTTGTCTAGAAAGTTTGATTTTCAGGATCTGGCTACGCTCACTCTGACTCACACTTGCAGTGCTGTGGTGACTAAGCCTGTGGCGCAAAAGCTGGCAGACCCATGTAGTTTTACCATACCTTGCACGATTGGTAAGCACACTTTTGCTAGAGCCTTACTTGATTTAGGAGCTAGTATAAATTTGATGCCTCTATCTATCTATAAAAAGCTTGGTATTGGCAGAGCTAGACCCACATCTATGAGTCTTCAGTTAGCTGATAGGAGTGTTAAGAGACCTGCAGGGATTTTAGATGATGTTCTAGTGCAAGTAGATAAATTTGTGTTCCCTGCAGACTTTGTAATTCTTGATTGTGCAGTTGATGAGGATACCCCTATCATTTTAGGGAGGCCTTTCCTTGCTACAGGGAAGGTGATAAGACTCAAAATCACGGAAGCAAGTAAAGTAGAGGCGGAAGCAATTAAGACACGATAACCAAGAAATAGGGATGGGGAAGAATAGAAAATAGGAGAAAAGAATGAATCAAACTAAACACATAGATTGATTCAAAAGGGAGAAGAGACTTGAACTATTAAACGGGACTCACACTAGCGGTGATCCACCATGGATTCAACGTAAGAGATACATGAAGCCAAGCTTCAACAAGAATGGCCAAGCCTATTCTATCTTCTATTCTCTCAATTCAACATTGAGCACTTCAAAATAGGCTAAGCATGGCTATTTATAGTGTTTCCCAAGCTTGCACAATGACTAAAATACCCTTACTAATAAGGTTCACCAAATAGGCCACGTAGGGCAAAACGTAAAAGAAGCATAAATCCAGCAGCTGGGAGAGGCGCCTGAACTGGGAGGGGCGCCTGGCTTGTGCATGGTCTGGGAGGGGCGCCTAGATGCAGGAGGCCTCCTGCAGGCGGGGGCCTGGCTAGGCAGGGCGCCTGTCTAGGCGGGGGCCTGGCTAGGCGGGGCGACTGGCTAGGCGGGGCGCCTGTGCAATTTGCATCCTTGTGCAGTGAGGTCTCTAGGCGGGGCGCCTGGATGTGCTGGGCCTCCCTCCTCCTCCTTAGGCGTGGGGCCTAGAGCTGAAGCCATCCGAAACACTTCCAAAACTGTTGACTTCAAGTCCTTGGCATCCTCCAATCCCGGCTCTTGATGGTAAGTACTCTAAGCTCGATTTGAGGCTTATCATCCTCCCCTTCTTGAAAGGATTTCGTCCTCGAAATCAAACCATCAAGACCTACATTCAAAAAAGCACAAAACAAAAGTTTCCTACTTCACAAGTAGGTTAGCTTAACAAGAATAAGTGCAAGTAGTGTGGAAAACACACTCTTGTGATAGAGCCAAGCATCAATACCCATCAAAAATCTTATGTCTCCAAAGGAGACAACAAATTCTTGGCTCAACAAGAACAAGCACTCATTTTCAAAACAAGCAAAGAGATCAAAGTCATGCAACATGTAGCAACCAAATGTCCTATGACCCCTAAGCTTACTACCAACACACCAAGCCGTCAAAGCAATTTTATCACAATGTGACACATTGGCTTTGGTATGTCCAACACTCAAGGTGTGATCAACATGTGGAGTGGAGTAAACAAAATAGTTCAATTGACAACTAACATCAAATACTCCACTCCCCTTCTTGGAAGCACTCTTACACAAATCAAGAGTGACTTCGTCACCTCCAAATCCAACTCCAAGACAATCTCCCTCACTAGGCAAACTCCAAAGGAAGGTCTCCAAACTAGGTCCTTCATCATTATAGTCTACACAATGAAGGTTAGGAATACTAGAAGATGGTTCAACACAGTCAATATCAAGACCATTCATCCCACTTGGAGTTCCAAACAATGGATCGTCCATAGATTCTAACCTTTCAAACCATGGAGGTTCTATTCTATTAGCAATCCTAGTCCGATACAATTCGCTACCACAAATGAGATCATTTTCACACAATGGAAATGTAAAAGCATGTACCTCAAATTCATAGTCACCCAAAAACATGGTACCAAGACTAGGTTCTTCACCCTCACCCGAGGAGTCATTGAAAACAATTCGATCCATCTCATTCACTAGGGACTCCTCAAGGTCACTACCAACCTCACTACAACACATAGGCCCACCATTATCAAGCAGTTCATCAAGGGAAAGGATAGGGTATTCATTCAACTCTTCCCCCTTTATCAAATATAGGTGGAGTGTCATAACAAGGATCACAAATAGGGTCAACTACACATTCTTCACTAGTGAGAGATTCAATGAAAACCGAGCTCACATCATGATGTGGCTTATCATCCCTCTCAACTAGTGGTTCACAATCACACACAAGTTGACCAACCGACTCTACACTAGTTGCAAACACATTGTAATCACACAATTCATCAACTAGTATAGAGTTTTCACCAACACTATCATAAGACAAGGAAGTAACATGTTCAAGGGAAGAACTTCCACATACCTTTGAGTGGCCATCTCGCTCACTCAATGCACTTGAAGTGTCTTGGATAGTTCCTTCACCTTGAAGTTCACATTGAAGATCTTCTTCACCTTGTCCATCAATCTTGGAACATGATTGAGGCTCCATTGATTGGCCTCCAAGAGTACCTACACAAGAGTTAACACAAGTAGAAGAAAAAGACAAAGGGTTAAGGTTAGAATAAGGGGTGTCCTCACTCTCAATTCTTTTTCCCTCTTTCTTTTCCCTCATTTTCTTTTCAAGGTCGGGTGTAGATTCGGGTGGTGACATCCCACTCACATCACTCATCACATCCTCTCCTTTTTCCACTCGAGGAATGTCACCGGTCACTCCCTTACTCCTCTCAATCTTTTGTCTCTCAAATTCGGGTGAGTTGGGACGAGGCCCAAGAATACCCATAGCCGGAGTAGGTGGATTTTTAACATCAACCCGGAATCTAGGACTAAGAGACTCATCACTTGATGTCTCTTTCTTCTTTGTAGGTGAACCACTTTGCTTTGGAGCTTGTGGGTTGGGGTTCACCTTGTTGACAATTGTCAACCCTTTTCTTGTACTAGTCCCACCATTGCTTGTGATCATAGTACTTCTTGTTTGCACTCTTTCAAGCATAGGATGTGGTTCTTGCTCCTTTTCCTTTTGCATAGGCCTAGAAGGTATACTAGGAGATGACTTGATCTTTACCCCAAGAGGCTCAAAGTCATAAATCAATTGGCCCTTACCGAAGTAATACTTATCGTTCACATTACTATATCGCACCTTCTTGCCTTGCAACCATGACTCACCTAACCACACATGACAATGTTGCATGGGGTACACATGACACCACACATAACCCCAATAACCCCTATGAGATATGCACACCCGAGCTTGCTTGGAAACCCACACTCCGTAGTACTCATAAGGATAATCTAGGGCATAGCAAGGTAGCCTTAGCTCATCAACCACCGAGGTACTAACACAATTGGTATCGGTGTCACCAATCTTGAGATAGTACCCTCCATTACCTTCCACCTCAACAAGGAACCTCCTTAGACCCAAGTGCAGTATAGAATCATTTAAGTACAATCTTGGAACTTCAAGATAACCATCACTATCAACTCGGATCTTCCTCAATCCTCCTCCCCTAGCAACACCACTAGGATAACTTCCACTTCCCGTCACTCTTCCAATATTAGAAGCGTTGCCGAAAGTCGAGGAAGGAGTACCACTATGGAACCCATAATTACTTCTCGCCTTGGTTCCATAGCCCATAGCACCACTCCTACCACCACTACTAGAGCAATGCACCCCGGTAACGGTAAGAGCAACACTTCTCATTCCACCCTTCACATGGGAGTTAGAAGCACCAAGCCGTTTAGTATAAGTGGAATAGGCAAGCTTCTCCCTTCCCATGGAACAACCACCTCCTCCTCCCATACTAATGGAAGGACCTCTACTACTCCCTTGCACACCAAAAGCAACATCAAGAGAAGATGAAAATGAACAATTCTCATAATCAACCTCATCATCAATTCTCTCTACGTCACTATCATCATGTTCAAATTCATCACAAGAAGAGTAAGTAGGATCATCATACCTTGAAGCATCACTATCTTCATATTCTTGACTTGGAGCATAAGATTCTTCACATTCGTTTCGCAAGCCCCATAGTCTTCTTCATCTTCATAATCAACATAGTGACCGCTTCATCATCATATGAGCATTGGTTCCCCGAATCGTCATAGCAATACCCATCATCACCATCATAGGAACCATAGTCTCCATCATCTCCGTATGAGTCATACCCTCCACAATCGTCATCCGAAGCCATAGTTGTAACCATAGAGTTAAGGACCTCACAATTTCTCTCCCTCACGCGTATCACTCGAAAGATGTCACTCAATTTTCTTTCCTCTCGTGTATACACTCAAGGTCGTTGGCTTTTGTGACCTCACTCTATTGTTCTCACCACTCAAGCCTTTTTCCACTCAAGACCTTCTTGTCTCTTAGTAATCACAATGGCAAGATCAATCAACTAATGCACCCAAGTAATGGTTCGGAATGGAGTTTATGTGACTCGATGAACGCTAAGCACTTTGATGTAAGGACTTGAGTCAAAAAGGAGTCTACGAGTCTTCTTGGGGTTCTACTCTCCAACTAGGCACGAATTACCTAATAGCTCAAAGGACTAGTACCAATTAAGTAGAATGGTTACTTAAATTAGCACTGGCTAGATGTTATACAAGCAAAGAATTAGGAAAACTTAGGAGAAACTACCCAAATCATCACCTTTAACAACCAGGAGGGGCGCCTAGATGCAGGAGGCCTCCTGCATGTGGGGGCCTGGCTAGGCAGGGCGCCTGGCTAGGTGGGGGCCTGGCTAGGCGGGCGCCTGTGCCAATTTCGCCTCTTATGCAGCGTCCAAGCTAGGCGGGGCGCCTGGCTTAGGCGGGGCGCCTGGCCCTGAAGCAATCCCAAGTCGTTCCAAACTTGTTCCAAGTCGATTTTCAATCCACAAATCCGATGTTTTCAACTTGTTTTCACAATCCAATGATACCCAAAGTTGTTTTTGATCTTCCTTAACGAAACCCAATCAAATTTATAACCAATCAATCAATCAATTCAAGATTCAAGTCAAGAAACTCAAGAACACAAGGGTTTAACAAAAGGGTTTCAACAAGGATTGTGATTCATCAAAATTGGTGTTAGTCATATTCAAATCCCACAAAATTGGTACCAATTCGTTTGTTTTTCCAGTGAAGATCAATCCCCAATATCAAGCTATCAATCAAACATCCATCCAACCCAAGAATCAAGCTAAAATCATCAAGAACAAGGTTTAGCAAGGGTTTAAGGAATTTTGGGGTTTCAATTTTTCCAACTTCACCAATCCAAGTAATTTTGGTACCCAAACAACGGGACTTCAATCACGATCAAGAATCCATAACACCCATATCATGAATCCAACAAACCAACAAATTACACAAAATTTTTGGATTTTCGAATTTTCAATTTTTTTGGGTTTTTCTTCTTTCAATAACAACAACAAGAAAACTAAAGTAGAAACTAACCTAGGCACGAAGAATCAATGGTCGGGGGTTTGTAGAAACAAAACCCGAGCCTTGCTCTGATACCAAACTGATAAGACTCAAAATCGCGGAAGCAAGTAAAGTAGAGGCGGAAGCAATTAAGACACGATAACCAAGAAATAAGGATGGGGAAGAACAGAAAATAGGAGAAAAGAATGAATCAAACTAAACACATATATTGATTCAAAAGAGAGAAGAGACTTGAACTATTAAACGGGACTCACACTAGCGGTGATCCACCATGGATTCAACGTAAGAGATACATGAAGCCAAGCTTCAACAAGAATGGCCAAGCCTATTCTATCTTCTGTTCTCTCAATTCAACATTGACCACTTCAAAATAGTCTAAGCATGACTATTTATAGTGTTTCCCAAGCTTGCACAAT
Source organism: Petunia secreta (assembly GCA_029990175.1). Taxonomy (NCBI): domain Eukaryota; kingdom Viridiplantae; phylum Streptophyta; class Magnoliopsida; order Solanales; family Solanaceae; genus Petunia; species Petunia secreta. The sequence continues at coordinate 65,839,454 of JARKIP010000035.1, forward strand.
GACTAAAATACCCTTACTAATAAGGTTCACCAAATAGGCCACGTAGGGCAAAACAGTAAAAGAAGCATAAATCCAGCAGCTGGGAGGGGCGCCTGGCTTGTGCATGGTCTGGGAGGGGCGCCTAGATGCAGGAGGCCTCCTGCAGGCGGGGGCCTGGCTAGGCGGGGGCCTGGCTAGGTGGGCGCCTGGCTTGTGCATGGTCTGGGAGGGGCGCCTAGATGCAGGAGGCCTCTTGCAGGCGGGGGCCTGGCTAGGCGGGGCGCCTGGCTAGGCGGGGCGCCTATGCAATTTGCATCCTTGTGCAGTGAGGTCACTAGGCGGGGAGCCTGGGCTAGGTGGGGCGCCTGGATGTGCTGGGCCTCCCTCCTCCTCCTTAGGCGTGGGGCCTAGAGCTGAAGCCATCTGAAACACTTCCAAAATTCTTGACTTCAAGTCCTTGGCATCCTCCAATCCCGGCTCTTGATGTTAAGTACTCTAAGCTCGATTTGAGGCTTATCAGAAGGCTATTATAGATTGTGAGGCTAGTGAGATGAAGATGAGGTTAAATGACGAGGAGGTGACCTTTAGTGTTCAAAAATCTATGAGGAGACCTAGTGAGTTTGCTAATTATTCGATGGCTAATGTCTTAGAGGTAGATGATTTTGAGGATGATGAGTATTACTATCCTAATGATCCACTAGAAGCTTCTATTATGAATATGGACATCCTTGATGGCGAGGAATGGGATGAGACTATGTTGGCCTTAGAAGGGCGCGGGTTCTGGCATAGAGAACCACGATTTGAGCCACTTGATTTGGCTAATAGGATAGCGCCACTCGCAAAACCATCTATAGAGGAGCCCCTTCAGTTGGAGCTCAAACCATTGCCCGAGCACCTGAAATATATTTTCCTAGGACCTAACTCTACTTTGCATGTTATTATCTCATCTAGATTGTCAGATGTACAGGTAGAAAGGTTAATACAGGTTTTGAAGGAGTGCAAGCAGGCGATTGGATGGACTATTGCCGACATCAAAGAAATAAGCCCAGCTTTTTGCATGCACAAGATTCTGTTGGAGGAGGGTGCTAAACCTTCAATAGAGCATCAAAGAAGGCTAGTCCCAAATATGAAAGAGGTAGTCAAGAAAGAAATAATAAAGTGGCTGGATGCAGGTATTATCTTTGCAATTTCTGATAGTCAATGGGTAAGTCCAGTCCATTGTGTGCCAAAGAAAGGTGGGATGACTGTGGTTAAAAATGAGAACAATGATCTAATCCCCACTAGAACTGTAACTGGCTGGCGAATTTGTATGGACTATAGGAAGTTGAATAAAGCTACTAGGAAAGATCACTTCCCCCCTTCCCTTTATTGATCAGATGCTTGACAGATTGGCAGGGAGGTCCCATTTTTGCTTTTTAGATGGTTACTCGGGGTATAACCAAATTCATATTGCCCCTGAGGACCAAGAGAAAACTACCTTCACATGTCCCTATGGCACCTTTGCTTTTCGAAAGATGCCCTTTGGTCTATGTAATGCGCCTGCCACCTTCCAAAGGTGTATGATGGCTATCTTTACGGACATGGTAGAGGATATTATGGAAGTATTTATGGATGACTTCTCTGTGGTAGGTAACTCTTTTGATGAATGTCTGACTAATCTTGAGAGAGTGTTGAAAAGGTGTATTGAAACTAATCTTGTGCTTAACAGGGAGAGGTGCCATTTTATGGTACAAGAGGGGAGAGTCTTAGGGCACCAAGTGTCAAGTAGAGGGATTGAGGTTGATAAAGCTAAAGTAAAGGCAATTAAGGAGTTGCCTGAACCCACCTCGGTAAGGGCGGTTCGTAGCTTTTTAGGTCATGCTGGCTTCTATAGGAGGTTCATTAAGGACTTCTCTAAAATTTCTCATCCCTTGTGTAAATTGCTTGAAAAGGATCACCCCTTTATTTTTCTGATGAGTGCAGGTTAGCTTTCAAGGAGCTAAAGGAGATGTTGGTGTCAGCACCGATCATTGTAGCACCTAATTGGGAGGACCCCTTTGAGTTGATGTGTAACGCAAGTGACTATGATGTGGGTGCCGTGCTTGGGCAAAGAAAAGATAAAATAATGCACCCAGTCTACTATGCCATTCGCACACTGAATGGAGCACAATTGAATTACACCACTACTGAGAAGGAGATGCTAGCTGTAGTATTCGCCTTTGACAAGTTCCGTTCTTACCTACTTGGTTCGAAGGTGGTGGTGTATACAGACCATGGTGCAATCCGGTACTTGGTGGAGAAAAAGGTCTCTAAGCCCCGTTTGATACGGTGGGTGTTGCTGCTACAAGAGTTTGATTTGGAGATCCGTGATCGTAAAGGTACTGAGAACCAGGTTGCAGACAATTTGTCTAGACTTGAAGGAGCTGAGAAGCGAGTTGAGGAAGGTGAGATTTGGGAAAACTTTCCAGATGAACAATTGCTGGCCACTACATTAGAAGAAATTCCATGGTACGCTGATATTGCAAATTATCTGGTAAGTGAAATAATTCCTCATGATTTTGACTCTGCAAAAATGAAAAGGTTCTTGTATGAATGTAGATCTTATTTTTGGGATGAACCTTATTTGTTTAAGATATGTGTTGATAACATGATCCGGAGATGTGTCCCCGAGATATAGCAATCTTCTATATTGCAGGCATGTCATTCTTCACCTTATGGAGGACATTTTGGAGGGACCAGGACAGCTTCTAAGGTATTGGAAGCGGGCTTCTTTTGGCCTACTTTGTTCAAGAATGCTAACATTTGGGTCCGGGCTTGTGATGAGTGCCAGAGGACCGGCAATATATCTCGTCGTCATGAGATGCCTATGAAACCAATCTTTGAGGTTGAGGTATTTGACATGTGGGGGATAGATTTCATGGGTCCATTTGTTAGCTCCTATGGGAACAAGTACATACTTGTAGCAATAGATTACGTCTCCAAGTGGGTCGAGGTTGTTGCTCTCCCCACTAATGATGCTAAGGGAGTCACTCAGTTCCTTAAAAGGAACATCTTCTCTAGATTTGGTACTCCTCGGGCTATCATTAGTGATGGGGGAAGTCATTTTTGCAACCAAGTGTTCAAGAGGTTACTGGAGAAGTATGGTGTTCATCATAAAGTTGCCACACCTTACTACCCGCAGACGAACGGGCAAGTTGAGGTCTCAAATAGAGAGATTAAAAGTGTGTTTCAAAAGACTGTAAATGCTACCAGGACTGATTGGGCAAGGAAGCTGGATGATGGCTTATGGGCTTATAGGACTGCTTACAAGACACCTATAGGGATGACTCCTTAGAAGATGGTGTTCGGGAAGGCATGTCAGTTGCCTGTAGAGTTAGAGCATAGAGCTTTATGGGCTCTTAGGAGGGTAAATTTGAATTATGACTCTGCAGCTTCTGGCAGGATCAACGAGCTGCACGAACTTGAGGAGAGACGCTTTAACGCTTATGTGAGTGCGAGACTATACAAGGAGAGGATGAAAAACTTGCATGACAAGAGGATAATAGATAGGAGCTTTGAGCCGGACGAATAGGTATTGCTTTATAATTCTAGACTTCGTTTGTTCCCTGGTAAGCTTAAGTCGAGGTGGTCTGGACCATTTAAAGTTGTGCAAGTGGCTCCTCATGGAGCTGTGGAAGTAGAGACCGAGGATGGTTCAATAAGATTTAAGGTAAATGGGCAAAGGTTGAAAAGTTACTATGGAATGGAAGAAGAGGTCAAGGTGATCTCTGTCTGGTACTTTTACGAGTGATTGAAGCGTACATAATGTCGTGCCACGACTTTAAATAAGGCGCTTCTCCGGAGGCAACCCGTGTTTGTAACTGTAAACAAAAGAAAAAAATAAAAATAAAAAAAATACAAAAAGAGTCGTGTCACGACATTAAATAAGGTGCTGCGTGGGAGGCAACCCATGATTTTAGTTAGTATTTATTGTTTTACTAATTTTTATTTTAACTGTAGGGTATTAACGTTTGATCGAGTCTTGTAGGATTAATTGACAGTTACAAAGTTCGTGGAACATGCGAAGGTGAATCAAGATGGGCAAGCTAAATAATGGCATGAAACGAGGTGAGTAATAGTGACGAGCTCGTGGCACGCTAGTACCACGCGGGATATTTAGCCTGAGGAGCATTTAGGTCTCGTGCCACGAGACTAGCACGAGCAATTTTTGTGCCAGAGCCAAAAAAAAAAATACAGCGCATGGAGGCTCACAAATGAGGCCACCACGAGGATTTTAAAAGGGAAGGTAAATAATTTTAATTAAAACATATATAAAGAAAACCAAAATAGGACAAACGTTATTATATTCCCATGTTTACTGTTCCCTTCCCCCCATATTCAAACTATAACAGTCAACCCCACCCCAAATCGCTTTTACCCTCGTCACACCCTTACACCGCCGAAGCTGCTACCGCAGCACCACCACTTCAGGCGCCAGGTATGCCTCTCTCTCCTTCAACCTGTTCCTGTCGTCCCCCACCCCCACTACCGTTCCCGTCACCCCTCACCCCTGTTTCCCGTCAATCCCTTTCCCCCGCCACTCCCTACCGTTGTTCCATAATACCACCCCCTATTCCGCCATCCTCGACCAGTTCCCCGTCACCCCCTCCCCCATTCCAGTCACCCCAATCCCGTTCCCATCACCCCAGCCTGTTCCCGTCACCCCCACCCCCGTTCCTGTCAACCCCTAACCCCATCCCGTCACCCCCTCTTCCTTAACCCGTCACGTCCGATTGGTATAGAGTAATATAGCTTAATATAGATTCATTCATGTGTATATTCAGCATGTGAGCAGTATATGTCGTGATTAGTATATAGTAATATAAATTGGAGGTGAGCAGTAGTTAGAGTAATATAGATTAAGTTGTATTATTAGTAAACAAATATATTCACGCACACATATACTGTACATGTGTATATTCAGCATGTGGGAAAATGAATCTAATATATACTAGTTGTTAAACAAATGTAGCATCCTCCAATAAGATTTGATATAGCTTATCTTGATTTGAATTAAAGCGGGGAAGTCTGAGTGCCTGTCCACCTTTGTGTTATTGGAATGATATTTGAAGGCACTTGTGCGTATTTGAAGTTGTGCAAGTCGTTAGTTGATTCAAAGGCTCTTTGTCGCGGTGTTTCATGTTATACTCTTTGTCTGTTGCTAAGCTAAATGTTTGAATTTTTGGCATATTCTGTTTTATTACTGGGTTGCTTGCTCTTTGATTGTAGGAGTCCAAATGGGATGTGTCAGAAAGAATACTGGGCAGGAAAAGGAATTTGATTCAGTATAACAACTTACAACCAAGCGGCGCAAGACAGTTTCTCACACTGTTTGGCGTGATGATCGGGCCAAAGAAGATTACAAAGAGATTTGTGGTAAGACGTTTTTGAGTGAATCACCTATTGACACTGAGATGTGTAGGAGAAAGTTCCCAGATGTGTTGGAGGAAATTCAAAAGAGACAGTGGGATGTGTTGCTAACTGGGTTTTGCAAAGCCAACATATCTTGGGTTCGTGAGCTACTGGCAAATTAGAGGGTGGATGTTGATAATGTGGTAAATCTTCGTAGCAAAATGGTTGACATATCTCCTGCTAAGCTGAATAAGTTCTTGGGGCTCCCACATGTTGATAGAGCTGCACTTCAGGCTATTAAGAATGCAGCGGATCTTGATGATATCCGACGTGTGCTATGTGATGATAATCCGAAGGCAAAGTGGAAAGCAAGTTCAGGGTCTCCACACAACACCTTGGCATTCAAATATTTCTCAAAGAAAGCAAGAGTGTATCTGAGATTTGTTTGCTTGCGTCTGATCCTCTGTGAGCACATGACAGACATACGGTTTGAAAGGGTTATATCCACCTATGCGTTGATAAAGAAAATTGATATTAATGTGGGCTATTTGATGTTTCGAGAGTTGCAGCGCACTCGAGAGAATATGCAGTGGCGCTTGTTCTTTCCTAACACTTTGACTAAATATATGCGCTCATTGAAGGTAGCGGTTGATGAGGGGGATGCAATGGAAGAAGAAACTCCAAAAAAAGTAGATATCACAAATGTCAAGAGCCCGGATGAAGATAGAGTGGAGAAGTTATCTTATGAGCGATGCTTGGATAGAATTGAGCGGATGCTACTTCGCCAATGGCAGGCCACAGAGGTTGATATGAAGATGAAGGGCGTGGATCTCACTCCTCTAATGACTGAGTTGCCCTATACTGCTGATGAGCGCCTGCTAGTTGGCTTTCCACCTGAGGTTGAGCTACCTGCTGCTTCTACTATGGTTGCACCATCTCAGGTAGTTTCTACTCCTTCATTTTCTACCCACGTGGATACTTCGAGAGCTGCTGCCACATCTGCTGGTGGGCCTGCTGATACTGCAGTAGCTGCTGTGACTATTTCTGATGTTGTTCCTGGTGCACGTCCTGATGCGAGCTCCAGCTGTTCGACTACTACTGCTTGACAGGGAGTACCACCACCCTACTTGTTAAATATGTTTTTGTTATAGTGCAGTGAGGACACAATTTAATCTTAAGTATGGGGTGGGAGTTTATTGTGTGGTACTTGTTTATTTTAGGATGTTTTCATACTTTCTTGTCACTTGACAGTTTTTAATTTATTTTCTGCTTTCTAGTTTTGTTGGGTCTGTAATATCCTATATATTTATGGCCTGTAATAGAATAGTATTATAAATATTTAGTAGTTCATTAATATTAAAGTTAATTTTTAGTTTAGTTTCTTAGTTTATTAATAATCTCTTTGGATTTTCTTAGCCTTGATTCTTTCCCATTGATTAATTATGCTTAACCAGGCAGTCTGTAGGTTAGATAATAATTGAAAAATGACCAAAAAAAAATAAAAGAGAAAAAAAATGCCTAAGAGCTCAGAAGGAGGAAAAATAGAGAGTAGGCAGAAAAAGAGAGAAGTGAGGGATTCGAAAGGCAGCCTTTAGCTAGAACTACCGACATATTTTTTTAACTTCCTTTTTGAGTTCATAGTGAGGTATTGCGAGGTGAAAGTAAATTGATCCTTGAGTTCCATATACAGTGTGTGGTGAGGTTATTTATATACTTCTCATTGTTTCATGTTAAGTCTAGAACTTGCCCTGCTTGTTGTTTGAGGCGAAATCCTAGATAGTCTTGATTTTAAGAATGAAAGTAGGCCTTCTTTGGCCCGCCAGTTCCCAAATTAGCCTACCTAATGAATATATTCCGTTGAGCCCCCAATTTGAGCCTATTGACCTTTTCTTTGGCAACTTGAATTATAAGCCCTATCTATTTTTCTATTTACCTCTCTTGTTACCCATCTTCCCCTTAACTACTTTAGGTTGTGTGTTTGGAAAGATTGTGGGGTATTAATAAGAGTTGTGTATCTGGGAGGAAAGTTGCAAAAGAATGAAGGAATGAAATACTTGATATTCTCTTCGTATAAAAAAATGAAGGATGGGGGCAATGTTCCTATGCTCGGTTAAGGGTGATAAAAGCCTCGAGTATGAACACGCCAAAGGCAACCTAGTGAGGATGATGTATCTCATTGAACTCTTAGGGCCCCAATCATCCAAGTGTTGTGAAAATCATAAAAAATTAAAAAAAAATAAAAAGAGAATGAGTTGATGAATAAATGAGGAAAAGCGAAAATTAGTAGTAAGTGATGTTTAAAGTGTTCAGGGGAAGAATTAGTCACTATATACCCAAAAGTGTACCACACCTTACCCCAAGCAGATATTACAAGCTATTTAAAAGCCCTACTTGACTTTTGATTGAGACTCCTACATTAGTGGATAACGACAAAATAGGCAAGCCTATGGTACTTTTCTGTGGGACATGAGAAATTTCTTTGTGAGTGTGAGAGTATTTGATATTTGATATGCCACAATTTTTCTTGAAACCATATGTTGTGTGTTTGGTGGCATCTTCTTTCTGTGAGGTACATTGGAACTTGAGTGGTCTATAGGTTTCTACTTTCAATACTTGACCATGACCAAAAGAAAGGGTGTTTGAACTTTATAGGTGAGTTTTGCGAAGTTGTTGTCACGAGTTCCTATCTAATCTTGATGTCTTGCCCGCTTTCTATGTGTTCTTCTTCTTTGCTCGAGGACGAGTAAAAGTCTAAGTGTGGGATTGTGATATTTGGCTATTTTACCTATATTTTCAGGGTAGTTTTACCATGTTATGATAGTACACCTAAGAGTTTATATGCAAAACTCTCAAGAGTCGATACTAATTGAGTTGTTTGGTGTTGTAGGATTTGAACAGGGTGAATTGAGCAATAAACTGCTAGATTTGGAGCTAAAAGTGAAGATGTTGAAGAGTTCAAGTGATCTGTGTGCCACACGAGTGACACGGGAAGAAATAGAGTCTTTTCTTAGGAATGGAGAAAAAATTTCAGCGCATTTAGACCAAATACACGAGCACCACGCGAGCTGAATGCCTGCAGAAATTTGGTCCGCGTGGCACCCGTACAAGGCTGATGGGCGAAAAAATAAGGTTGTTTTAGTACTTTTGCTCAGTTTATTACAGGGTATAAAAGCTTCTTTTGCCTCCATTATGAAGAATACACTGGAAAAGAGGCAGGCTAGAGCTTTGGAGACTTCAAGTACACGAGTTTTTCCTAAATTCTTCTTACTTTTTGTAATTTATTCATTCATGAATTATTTTGATATGACTATCATGAACATGAGTGGCTAACTTACCCATTCTAGGGTTGATTGAACCACTCCAATACTTATGTGTTATGAATATTTATTTCAATAATTGAAACTTGTGAATTCTTCCTATCTAAGTGTTTATGTTTTGATTGCTATTAATTGGAAGAGCTCCCAATTGATTGTTCCCATTATTCTTGTGTGTCTAGAAATAGATTCATAGGTTTGGTTAAACACTTAGCAATATTTCAACCTAAAACCAAGGTATTACTTAGGTTGTCAATAAGGTAATTTGTGACCATTGACCCTGATTGTGAACTAAACTTGTAGTCTTAGTTATCTTCATTAATTAATTGGAAAATTGGTTAGTGAAAGTTACTACTATTACATGGAAGTGAATAGGTGTATAATTGGAGCAAGTGTTCAATAGGAAGAAAATCAAGTTGAATTTGTTAAAAGAATTACTCTAACACATAGGTAGGAGTTGGATAAATCAATCCTAGGCTTCTAAATCCTTGATCAATTTATTTCTTAATACTTTGTAATTTAATTTTGTTACATTGAAACCATTACAAAATTACAAAACCTCGAAGTTAATTGGTTAGATAATTTAGTTTGATTAGCAACTAGATTTCGAGTGTTCCCTGTGGGATTCGACCTCGGGACTTTAAGTACCGAGCTATATTTGATGCGACCGCTTAGTCCCTTTTTTAGGGCGTAGTTGGGCGTGATCAGAAGACTCCTCCACTTAAAGCACAAACTCATGCAGCTATTTGAATAGGAATAACCATCCCCGCACAGTCTTCTGGACTAAAGAAGATTTAGCTAAAACCCGAATGTAGGCAGACCTAAGCTACCAAACTACTCTTTCGAGTTGCCAAACGGCTGCAACTCTCGAGTCACAACTCCATACATTTTCTATAAGCACCACCGCCTGATGGATCAAATCAAAGGTCAAATGACGCTTTTCATTACCCTTAGTAGCCTTAAAACACAAAAATGTGCTTACCAGACTACCTTGATATGCACTCTGGCTCAACACAGGAAACATCACAAGTGGCTACTAACCTCCTAAGCTCAATAGTGCCAGAAGAAGAATAGATGGCAATGAACTGAGGATAGGAATAATTAGAGCTTTAGGAAGCTCATCTTCTTATTTGCTTGGCTACTAGAGCTAGACTACTTTCGAGTCATGCTAGCCAAAGAACCGCAATTGAATAAATAAACATTAAATGAGCTTCACATAACAACATCCATGCCAATTTAACCTTCTCATAAGAAGAAACTCCAACAATTTATCAGTAAACTCTTTTATAACTAAGAGAAGCTCATAGAATAACATGACTCTACTAGCGTTTTGAACCAAGAGGAGACACGTAGATCGAGTATCACTTACAAATAACTTTACACCGGAAGAAACAATGACACTTCCTGATGGTGGCGAATAAGAATCCCATCATCCTACCAACACTGAATTTTGAGGAGAGAGGTAAAATGACTTGACATAATAACACAAGGTGGCACAACAGGATGCCAAGCAGACAATAGCGACACTCACTGTCAAATCTCTCATATTTAGACCAGATAAATTAGTAGGGTCTCATAAATTCCAGGAATAAATCGTACCAGAAGCTCGCCCCTCTACCGCAACGGATTCTTAATAGAAACAATATCCGAGGAAATCATGGAAACATGATAAGACAAACCATTTCTAGATCGATCAGAAGGATCAATTCTTACTCACATATAAGTGAAGAATAAATACCTGGGTCTACTACATCGGATGCCTTAGCATCCTGCCAGACTGGCAGTTCATAAAACTGCCTCTGCATACCCTAATAATCACTTTCTGAAAAACCACCGCCACCACGCTCTCGACCTCTATTGGATGGTGGCATTTCTCTGGCTGATTGAGATCTAAATTAAATCCACTGCGACTGTGCAGGTGCCTGATGACGAAAGAAAGGACGACTACCTACTTGCCGGAGTAAAGGAAAACTACTCAAAGGATAACCAGACTCACATCAATGATAACACCCTTTCATTGAAAATGGAAGCTGGACAGATTATTGAAAGCTACAAAAAGAAAGCTAAGTCTAATCTTGACGAACTATTGGCGCACTCTAAGAATCACGTGACACAAGCTGAGATAACCTGGAAGGTGACCTCCCAAAATAATCAGAACTCTTACCTCCAAATGAGGTACCATAGTTGCCCACCAGGGTCACGGGATTTCTTGCTCTCTCGCTCTAACTCTTCCCGCTCTAACTTATGGTATGCCTAATACCTCTGAGCAATATCAACAACAACATCAAATGAAGTCCTGGCCTCAATTTCTCGAGCTATCTAGGATCTCAAGGAAGGAGAAAGGTCACCAATAAATCTTCGAACCTTCTCGGAAGGTTCATGGACTAGTTCTGCATATCTAGCCATCCTAGAGAATTTAATCTCATATTCTAAAATCCGACAAGCTACCCCATCCAATAAACTCAAATTGGCGACTCTTTTCATCTCGCTCGCTGCGAAAGGAACTTTTCCACGAATCTAGAAGAAAAATCGAACCAAGTTAGCTAATAACAGAGCAGTCCACCAATTCAAAGGCTGGACCCCTGAAACTGGAAAGCAGAATAATCAACACCATACCGCTCGATATAATCAAGAGCCTGAAGGATACGCTGACATCATTTTATTTTTAAAAAAACTTACACAGGGATTATCTAATGCATTGCTTGGGAATATCGGAATTTCAACTGCGTAAAATAACGCAACCTCTTTGGGCATTCGAACCCAATAATTACCTCAGTTACCTAATCATCCAGAACAGCTGGAGGCACAACACATGCTGCCTCTGGAACATAATTTACTGGGGCAACATCAAGACGGGAACAGGAGCTCCCCGAGACCGAACGTTTGCATCTGCGGCAACCTGATAGGAGGTTCTTGAGGTATCTACACCGCCCAGATTCTCATATGAACATCGTAGATAGTTGAGGCAAACACAAGGCTAGACCCGTTAATTTGAGCTTTGGCCCGCGGGCCGGCCCGACCTAACCCTACTTTTTATGGGGCTGGGCTATGATTTTTTTAGCCCAAATAGTACCGAGGCTTTTAGCCCGACCCAAGTAGGCTCTCTAGCCCGTGAGGCTTGGCTTAGGTCGGGCTGGGTCGGCCCGCAGGCCAAATAAAAAAAATTACAATTTTATGTCCACTCGCAAGCATATCAAATCTTACCAAGTTTAAAAGCTTATTTTATATTCTGCCTAGCTGACTTACTAACTTAACCAATACAAATTACGTAAAACTATTAAAAAGTGCTAAATCACATTGCAACAATCTCAAATAGCTAATTATTAATTATAATTGCTTATGAATTTTAAAAGTAAATGACAGTGAAGATATTTATACAACTTTACCCCACGGGGATTTAAATGCGCTTGATAAAAATGGTGTGGTGGCCTTGGGTGTGGTATGAGCATCGACGTGCAATGAAAGCCTTTTTGAGGAGCTCATCAATTCTTTTGACTTAGAACTTTAAACGAATGAATATTAACATGTTATGCTCCTTTTTGTGTTTTAGACTTAGTATATAATTAGTTAATTATGTATTATTGGTATGTGGTCCATGTGGACTTGAAACTTGATATTTACTATTAACTATGATTAATATCTTTGAAATATTTATATTCTTTAAATCCTCGATAAGAATTAAGAGTGAAAAGAATTATAAAAAATATATTTTAAAAAGATGTGGTCTGGCCAGCCCGCTTAGGGCTGGGTTGGGTTGGCCATTTAGTGGCCCAACTAAAATTTGGACTGGCCCGCCGCCAAATTTCAAAGCCCGCTCGAGCTGGGCTGGGCTGGGTCGGGCCGGCCCAAATTGACAGCTCTACACAAGGTCGTGCTCTCATTGCCCATCACGAGCTCGTACAGCAGAGGCCTCCGCAGCTGGATCGTCAGCACGATCCACAACTCTCGGGGCTTGATCAGCGCTAGCCTCTGACTAGATTGCTTCGTCGTGAATTCTAACCATTTGCTGATTTGTCGCTCAAGGGTTCACCATTACTATGAAAGAATTAACGAAAATATTTTTGCATCCCAGACCAACGCACTATTAGAAAAGAAAGAAGAGAAACATCCTAAATGCCATCAAGGGTTTTTAATTGTCTCGAACATAATACTGTCGCGGCGTGCAACTCGATCCATATATTTATACTGTTGCGGTGTGCAACCCAATCCATATAACTAAAGCATATAAACCAATTAACGACACTAAATAACCATATACGTATAGGCAAACTGAAATGTGTCCACAACATAGTATACATATCGCATACACAAAACACAGCACAATAGTAACACACTAGTCAATATACGGTGCAATGAGATGGGATGAATTTGGTATGATGCAATGCAATAACATGTGCCTGATACCTTCACCGTCTCGGGACTCTCATCGATTACCGGGAAGTATATGCTATAATGACCATTCACCCGCTCAGGATTCTCATCGATTACCGAGAAGTATATGCAATAATGACCCTTCACCGGTGCGGGACTCTCATCGCCAACCGGGAAGTAAATGCAATAATGACGCTTCACCGGTGCGGGACTCTCAACGCCAACCGGGAAGTATATGCAATGATGACCCTTCACCAGCTCGGGACTCCCATCGATTACTGGGAAGTATATGTAATAATGACCCTTCACCGGCTCGGGACTCTCATGGATTACCGGGAAGTATATGCAATACTCAAAACCAGAGTGCTATGCTCATATGCTCAATGCAATACCAACAACAGGGCATAATATATAATATACAATGTAAATTCAAAGCTAAGGCGTAATGAGTATGCCTATCGGCAGCTACACACGTAAGGAACACATGGTAGAATGTCCACAAGGCCAAGGGCCTCCAAAGAAATAGATATAAACACTTACCTCTTTCAAAAGTTAGCACTGTTAATCAACAACCGCTTTATCCTTTGGTTTCATTGCCAAACGATCCCACTCTATTCAATAAGCAGAAAAATATATCAAATTAGGCTAAAGGATTTATTCCTTACGTCTTAGGGCAATCCAGTTAGTAACCTGATACCTTATTTGCATACGCATGACGCAGGCCAGGCCTATATACAGGGTTTAAGGTCACATAACCAAATCGTAAATAAATTACATGTATATGTTGTCCAAACTCACTGAGTACGAATATATACTCAATTTTATTATCAGGGTCCAATTAACCTTTTAAACTATTAATTGAACTTATTAAAACATTGTCTAATATCCCAATTTTTACCGTCAAAATATATTCAAACACACATAATAAACTAAAATAATGCATTAAGATCATTACCTGAATACGGAGTGAAAATTCTATATTTCTCCGATTTTTTCTCATTTTCTGATTTTTTTTTCCTCTGCTTTGTTTCTGTTTCTCCATTCCCATTTCTGTTTCATCTTCATTTTCTGTTCAGTGCTAGTCCCACCGACTTTAATTTCCATTTCTTTCTTTTCATTTTTTTTCTTTTCTTTTCGTAAAGAAAATTAAAATGGAACTCTACAAAATTTGAAATAATTTCAAATTCGCATACAAGTTATACAAAATTTATGCGACATAGTCGCTAAGACGGATCTTAAATCGAATTCTCGAAACTCAAGATGCGAATTAAAACGGAAAAGATCAAATTTTTTAATTTTCGGTATTTTAGCGGAAACTAGCCGAACGACCTCGAACTTTACTTTCGAAAGTTCACAAAAGTTACAAATAATCATACGAACCTAACGGCGCTTTCGGATTTCGAATCGGAGCTCATTCGCCAAAATCGAGCTCGAAAACCTCCTTTTAATATTTATCGACAATAAAAACTTAAATCTTCTTCCGATAAGACCAAACGAGGTCTAATTTAACTCAAATTTTATAGATAGTTCCTAATGGACCTTAGAAAGATTATAAAATTATCGACTTGCCAATCAGAGCCCTAACTTCCGAAACGACTACCTAAGGTCGTTTCAATTACCTTTGGTAAAGAAACTACCACCATTAATAGCCAATATTTCAGCCAAATCTGGACGTGTTTTGGAAGGGATCTCTCTTACTTTAAATCCAAATTCAAATTATTCTATTTAAACTATATTGGTTTCCCGCACAAAAAAAAATAAAAGAAAGTAACACAGGCAACAAGGAAGTAGAAAAAAAGCCATCGTCGGATCCTTGGAGGGAGGAGTAGCAACGACGCTACTGTTAAAAGCAGATTGGTGGTTGTCCTCTCCCTCCATTTGGTTCCTGCTCTGTTCACTTGCTACCACCGTTGTCTCGCTAGAAAATCGTGTCCAGGGCAGGGACGATCCTCGGCGGCAAGTTTTTTTTCTGCCACATTTTGACTATAAATCGAGTAACATCGTTCCTTGATTGTTTTGGCTAAATCTCTATTGCTTTATGAATTCTATGACTACTGATTTATTCTTTTCAGCTTGCGTTATTATATCGGCTGCTACCATCATTCTCTTGTCGGGTGCGTCTTTTCGCTAGCGATGTCCCACTGTTAATCTATTTATACTATATTTTTTATAGCAAGTATACGGCTCCACCTTTGGCGTTATTTTGTTGTTTGTTATTGATTTAAATAATACTACATTGTTATTTGTGTATGAAAAATACTTATTTTAAGTTATATGGATTGATTTTGAATGAGATACTAGACTGGCCAAGGATAATTTTGAAGCCACAGTCCCTTTACATGTTTGATATTCGAAAACTAAAAAAGCTTATGACGATATTTTTTACTAAATTAGCATGATAAAGCAACGGGGTCCGCAAGTTGGCATGGTTTATCGACTGGCCATTGTTGTTTGCAGTCGTGACGACATCCTTAAATCTCTATCCGAACCGCCACTGTCCGAGCCAAATTCTTAAAAAATTATTATTAGTTTCTCATTATTAATTTTATTTTGTTAATTTTAGTTATTTTCATATAATGTCACACTAAATATTTATTTTATTTGCAAGGTACATTCAGATAGGGTTCGCTAAAGGATGAAGTTGTTCGAGAAGACATTCTGTTTCTTTCAAAATGCAATACTTGTACTTACATTATATAGTTGAAACTTTAAATTTGGGGAGGTTGGATGGTGTCGGTTATTTAATTTCTTCTATTTCCTAATTTACAACCATTTAAGATATAATATATAATTGATAATTAAATGGACGATTAAGTTCTTGCTTAGTTAATATTGCTTTAACACTTAAACTTTCATACCTAGTAACATCTAAATTAATTGCTTGATTACTTTTAATTCATTTTAAATTCTAATAATTTAGTTCGACCGATAACCACACTTAGTGGATTTTAAAGGATTCCTAACACCATCCTCTCAACTTATTTCAATCCTTACTCAAAATTTTTAGTTCGCGGGACAAGTCTCTGAGTTTTTTCGTTAGCCGAGGGTCTCTCGGAAATAGCCTCTCTACCTTGGTAGAGGTAAGGTCTTCCTACATCTTACCCTCCATAGATCCCACTTGTGGGATATCACTAGGTGGTTGTTGTTGTTGGGCCAAGTCTCGAAAATATCAACTAGAGGAGCCCAACCCGCGAGCACGAGCCCAACAGTATAGGTTCTTTTATATGATTTTATATGATTGAAACACTTGTATTCTGTATATAGTTAATAGAGAAGTAATTATTTCTCAAACACATAACAAAAAATAGTTAAATCCTCCTCAAATTGAATACAATAGATGTAACTATGTAGTATTTCAGACATTTGTAAGCTCAACTCCCTTGACAAGAGTTTGTGCATTTGCAATCACAGCTCTCTTTAAGCATTGATGGAAAAATTGGTCAAATTGACATCCATACATAATTTTAATCACATTCACGGTTGGATTTATCTAAATAAAAGAGTCCATCCATAAAAGAGTGCTCTTAATGTCTGTCCAGGTAAAAAGATAAGTTACCTGATAGAGTCCTACAAGAGGACAATTATTGTATTATACAGTTATAAATACAGTAATAGGCTCAGATAAAATATACTGATTTCTCTACTGCTCTTCCTATCTCTCTCTCTCTCTCAAATAACTAGTGTTTAGAGTGTGAATAGAGGGGTTGATCCGTCAAGCACATGACAAATACCGACGGCCAGTAATTCCAGCCACGGTTCAAGATCTTACCACTTCCGCTTACGGAAACAACAAGTAAGTTCACGGTTTATGTTTAAGCAATAAATTTAGTATAGATTTGTGATATATGCATGTATGTATCCCTTCATTGGTATCAGATGTCATTATGCTGATTTTCTGGTCAATAGAAAAAATTCACAGTACTATTATGCATTAAAAAGAAACCATAAATATAATTGTGTTAAAGGTTTACTGTGGAATTGGGATATGTCAACCCACTATACGTTTTGTTATAGTAACAACCTTCTGTTACTATTTAATACATCGAATAAATCAACATCACCCTCATCTGGTGTTCTATTTTTTTGTTGGAGAAATATAATTAATGATGTCTTCATAGCTGATTTAAACAAAAACAATCCTTCAGCTGAACAATTTTCCTTTTGGTTTGAAGGGTTTACCAAAAAAAAAAAAAAACAAAACAAAATTATGTTCAGACTTTGGATTGTAAAGTGGAAACTGAAAACCTGCCCAAATGGCGCTGCATAAAAATACTCACCTGTCCCGGAATAAGCTCCGGCAGTGAGCTAAATCAGTCGTGTTGATTTTATTTTAAATGCACAGTAGAAATGCAGCGAATAAAAAAAATAGAAGGTAAGGAGCTTAGTGCTCCATGGCCATGGTAGATTTTAAGGAGAAAAAGAAGCAAATGGTTTCTTTTATAATCTTCCAAAAAAAAATGAACAGTGGCAGTAATCTAGGAGAAGAAACAGTAAATTTTGTTCCTTCAAGTATTTTTTTTTTCCTAGATTAAGAAAGAAAAAAATTGAAAGCATGGAGTTTGGTGCTCCATAAATGGTGGATGTGACAATTTTTTTTCCACTGACGACTGAAAAGAAGAAGAGGACTCTAGGGTTAATTTTTTTCTTTTATCCCTCACTTGGTAGAGTTAAAATAGGCTTTCACTTTATCACGTATGGGCTGATATATTTTTGGCATGGGCCTTCTTCTTTCGGCTGGTTATGTAACAGATAAGTGTTGCCATCATTTTTTTAAAATGATACTAGTATTTACTTTGGTTAATAAGTCATCAATTTTGTACTTATTCTCTATTCTTTAAGATATCAGACAAGGTCTGTTTCTTTTAAGAACATAAAATTTTAGGCTATCTCATATAAAAACTAATCATTAGCAGATTCTCCTAAATACTCAAGAGGTCCATATTTTTCTAATAATGTAGTAATATTTGTGCAGATAGCCTAATAAAAATGAATAGCCGGTTCTGAGTTTTATATAATAATAATTCAGATTTTAAAAAAATGTCAAAGAGACTTAATTTTCTAGAATATAAATTCAGCATTTGTATTTTAGTTTTTTATGAAATATAAGTATTTTATTATTTCAATGCCGGAATGTTAATTAGTTTAAAGATTAGTTTAACGAATACATAATATTAATTAGTTTAATATTTAACTTATTTTATTTAATATGTTAAATAAAATTTAAGTTAATTTATTTAACTTAGACTCATACGGGATTATAAGATCACAAAGCAAAATGTTGTTTCAAAGCATGACTATGACATTAAGCTAGGTATTGACTAGCTTAACTTTCATGTGTTTAATTTTTGGACGATGACTGGGAACATAGTGAACTTTCGACTCCTTGATTAATATATGTGTTTATTAACTTAATCAATTTAGTGCTTATTGTCTGAGTATGTATGTACGTTAAACATAGAACTTGCGTTTAGAAAATTCCTTTTAAGATCCTCACAATATTTTTTTATTTTATTTTGTTAAAAGAATGTCTACTGCTGCTAAGAACATTGTTGCTGAGCTCAACAAAGGGTTGAATTCAATGGTAACAACTATGAGACTTGGAGCTTAAAAGTTCAATATGTGCTTGAAGAGCAAGAGGCTCTGGAGGCAATTAACATCGTCATGGATGAGCCTGAGGAAGGCACCACGGCTCAGCATAGGCGTGACCGTGCGGATTATGACGCTTGGAAAAATAAAGGCTCCTTGGCTCGCATTACGTTGCTGAGCACCTTAGATGATGATATCTTAAGGGAATTTAAGGATCGCCAAAGAGTTATGGGTCTTAGGGTTGCTTTGAAGAATAGGTTTGGTACCTGTTCTATTGAAAGGCTATGATCCTTAACAGTCAAGTTTGACTCATAGAAGAAGCGCCCAGAACAGTAAGTGAGAACTCATCTGAGGCTTATGACAAACATGATTGGGGAGTTAAAGATGTTGGTCATGTGTTGACTGATGAGCAACAAGTTCAAGCTGTCATATGGTCCTTACCTAATCTTGGGATCATATGAAAATGCATTTGACACACAATCAGCTAATCAAGACTCTGGAAGATGCCCGGAGATCTCTTGAGCTTGAAGAGGATCGGCTAGAAGCTGCTAAGCCAACAGCTAAGTTGCATATGGCAACATCCTCTAAGGCCAAAGGTGGATCTAAGAAAAAGAATTGGGTTAAGAAAAGAGGACCAACTCAGTCTCAACCTGCTAAAAGAGCAAGGGCAGAATAATAAGGCAATAACAAACGTCCCAAATGTGTCAATGTTGCAAAGGTGAAATGCTTTAACTGTGACAAGAAGGGTCACTATGCTAAGGATTGCTCTGAGCCTCCTAGAAAGGTATTTCACGAAACTCAAACTAGTGAACTTTGTGTTTCTAGTTCAGTATTTTTGACTGAATCTAATCCTTTGTAGATTGTAGAATCGGGAGCAACGGACCACATAACAAGGGAACGAAATGCTTTTGTGGAGTTTCGACGTATTTCACGTGGAACAAAGTGGATTTATGTGGGCAACAACAATAAGGTTGCTGTTGAAGGGATCAGCACATGCAAGTTAGTCTTGCGTGGTGGTCGATACCTACTACTACATGATGTCCTTTATGCTCCAGGAATTCGCCGGAATATTATTTCTGTTATTGTTTTGCTTAGGCTTGGCTTTCGCTTGTTTTTCCATGACAATTCTGTCAAATTGACTTTAGGTTCAACTTTATCTGATTTTGGTCATGTGACCGGAGGTTTTATTATAATGGATTTGGATTATGATTCATTTAATAATAATGCTAGTTTTTTTATGTTTGCTTCCTCACATAAATATGATAGTGATGTAAACATATGGCATGCTAGACTTGGTCATATTGGCCAACTAAGAATGCAAAGGTTAGAAACACAAGGTTTACTTACTGGCATTGAACATGTGGAATTGTCCATTTGTGCAAGTTGTCTAGCAGGAAAATCTGTAAGAAAACTCTTCGGTAAAGCGACTAGAGCTGAATATACCTTGAAATTAGTCCATTCGGACATCTGTGGGCCTATGAATGTCAGGGCTAGGCATGGAGCGTACTATTTCATCACATTTGTAGATGACTACACTCGTTTCGGTTATGTCTTTTTAATTTCCCACAAATCAGAAGCAATAAGTTGTTTCCAACGCTATATGAACTTAGTGGAAAATCAATTAGACAAGAAGATAAAAGTTCTTCGAACTTACCGAGGTCGAGAGTACTCGTCAACCCAATTTAATGAATTATGTAATGGAAAGGAAATTGCTCATCAGTTGACTATCCCAAATACTCCTCAACAAAATGGTGTTGCGGAGAGAAGAAACAGGAGGCTTCTAGAAATGGTCAGGTCAATGATGGCACAAGCTAGCCTCCCAATTAGTTATTGGGGTGATGCATTGCTTACTGCTACCTATGTACTTAACCGAGTGCCTACAAAATCAGTTGCAACTACTCCATATGAGTTGTGGACTGGAAGAGCACCCAACCTAAGTGTATTAAGACCTTGGGGTTGCACTGCCTATACACATGATACTTCTCACAAACATGGCAAATTAGGCCCGAGAGGAAAGAAAAGTATCTTTATAAGATACTCAGAAACCTCTAAGGGTTATGTGTTTATAGGTCAGCAAGACAGTGGGAGCGTAACTGAGTTTGAATCACGAGATTTCACATTCTTAGAGAATGAGTTTCCTAAAAAGGGAGAGGTAGGTCAAGACCTAACCTTGTTTGAGATAGAGGATCAAAATGAACAAAGATCACTTCATTCGAGTGGAAGAAATTTAACTGATGATGAATTAGTTTCACATCGACAACCTCCTTCATCATCGGATGCGAATGTAAGTAATCATTTGACATCAAACATTGACCGAATGGATCTTGTTCTAAGTGGGAGCGAGATGGTCATTGATCTTGTTCCAAGTGGGAGCAGGATAGATGTCCTTGATCCAAGTGGGAGCAACATTTATCCAAATGGGAACAACGAAGAAGAATCACAAAAAGGACGTGGTTTACGTAAAAAGATTCCCCATCAACGATTTGATGTCGAAGGTGCTGAACTTTTTATGTTGTTCTTACAACTAGAAAACGAGCCTAAAAATGTAAAAGAGGCTCTCTCATGCCCTTCTAAGGAAAAATGGATAAAAGCAATGGAAGATGAAATGGAGTCAATGAGAGTCAACAAAGTCTGGGAACTTGTTGATCTCCCAAAAGAACGCATAGCTATTGGGAGCAAATGGATTCTCAAGATTAAGCTCAAGGCCGATGGCACAGTTGAGCGATATAAGGCTCGACTGGTGGCGAAAGGTTATACACAACAGGAAGGAATAGACTACGAAGAGACTTTCTCACCTGTTGTGTGATTTAACTCAATTCGCCTGATTCTAGCTATAGTAGCAAGTTTAGATCTTGAATTACATCAGATGGATGTAAACTGTCTTTCTCAATGGAGAATTAGATGAAGAAATTTATATGGAACAACCTGAATATTTCATTGAAAAAGACCACGAACAAAAGGTTTGTAGACTTTTGAAGTCTATTTATGGCCTCAAACAATCTTCAAGGCAATGGTATATACACTTTCAAAATGTGATCATATCCAATAGTTTTACTATGGTTGATGAAGACCATTATGTTTATACCAAGAGATCAAGAAATAAGCTTGTAATTCTAACATTGCATGTCGATGATATACTTATAGCTGGAAATGATAAGGTGTTATTAAACGAGGTAAAGACCTGGTTATCGTCTCAATTTGAGATGAAAGAAATGGGTGAAGCTGCATATATTCTTGGAATCAAGATTTCAAGAGATCGTCCTAAGAAACTATTGTATCTCTCTCACAAGAATTACATTAAGAAAATTCTTGAACAATTTAATATGCATAATAGCGACCCAATTGACACTCCTATCAGCAAAGGCCATAACTTGAGAAATCATTTGTGTCCTCATACTCCTGAAGAGACAGAAAAGATGAAGCGAGTGCCTTATAGAAGTGCAGTCGGATGTCTAATGTATGCTATGGTGTGTACTAGACCTGATATTTGTCAAGTAGTTGGCTTGGTAAGTAGATATCAATCCGATCCAGGTCCATCATATTGGCAAGCAGTAAAGAGGATCATGAGATATCTGAGAGGAACAACTAACTACGCACTTAGTTATCAAGGCGGCAAAGATTTGCGATTAGTTGGATACACTTATGCTGATCATGGAGGAGATTTAGACGAGAGGAAGTCTACCTCAGGATATGTCTTCTTACTTAGTAATGGTTCCATATCATGGAAGAGTAAGAAGCAATCATGTGTAGCACCATCCATGATGGAAGCCGAATATGTGGCTCTGTCAAAAGCAACACAAGAAGCTGTTTGGTTGAATAGGCTCTTGAAAAGCTTGTTGGGTAATACTGATAATGAACCAGTGTTGGTCTACTGTGATAGTAAGGCTGCAGTTGATGCAACCAAGAATCCTAAGCATCATTGTGATACTAAGCACATAGATATCAAGTATAACTATGCTAGAGACTTGTATAAATGCAAGAGGTTGAACCTGGTGAAAATATCTACAAAAGATATGGTAGCAGACCCATTGACCAAGCCTTTAGCTAGAGATGCATTTATGAGACACACTAGGTCTCAAGGCTTGCGTAGACTTTGAGTGATTTTATATTATTCTTTATTTTTTCAGTTGTTCACAAAACTATGTTCTTTGATAATCAATAAAGTTGATTTACTTACATACATATTCATGATTTATTGAGTGTTTAGTACATTCTTCAATTATATTTTAGTATGGCGGGTAGACAAGAGGTTGGTCTTCTCACACAAGCAACCGCCTCCTTATCTTAGTGATAAATGGAGATGAGACTTGATTTTAAGAAAAAATTATCAAATGGATAATTTGAGAGCGATATGCTTAAAATCAATAGAGTCGTTTAAATAATGACATAAGGTTATTAAGGTGAAAATATATTCACCTAGTCTACTTAGTGAGCTGTATGCGAGTTTAAGGAACTCAAATTTAGATACTTATGGTGTTTGAACTCAAAGTTCTCCTATTTTCTCTCCAAAAACTCATAAAATAGAGTATACCCACAATTTTCTCCTATTTTTCTCTTCAAAAACTCAAAAAACGGACAATGTAATGGCTACGCTCACTGCAGCTACTGGAGTCTAAATTTCAACTCATTCTTAAATATAAGATAAACTAAAATATTAGATCTTTCAAAAAGTTACAATTTTTTTTTTTAAGAAGGTAACAGTATTATTCATTTGCACAATGATTATGCTGAAAACTATATCAAAAAGTTCCAACTTTTTTCTTTTCAACACACTCTATTTTGATTCTTCAACTTTATCATTTACCCCGGCTCCATATTTTTGGAAGATTCTAAACACATACACCACACCAAAAGCATCTCCCATCGGTGCGAGAATCACTCTCTTCTACAAAGGTTCACAAGGCTCCATGTATTATAATTCCTACTCAAAGAAGAAATCTAACATCTAATTTCTCTTACACTGACAAACTCTTTGCTAAATACACTAATTAGTACATTTGCTGCAGTAATTTCCATATAAATAGGAAAGTTTCTAGGGGCTTTGGCTTGGAAGGACTCCCCAAGTCTTTTTTGAGTGGAAAAATGCTCAAGTTTTAAACATGAAATCTAGGGTCCTCATTTAATTAGTGTTATTAACTATCTAACATGCTCACCTCAATATTTTATAAGTTACACAATAGTCCATGTATAAAAGCTAGTTTTTTGCCAAATTTGGCCATTTACCTAGCTGCTTCCCTCTCTCCTCTCCCCCGTTTTCCCTCCATTTTTTCCCCATTCCATTCCTGCCCAAAGCTCCACCATAGCTGCTGAGCTTCCTTTCGTAGATCGAAATAATACCCATTCCACCATAGCTGATGAGCTTATTATCTTGAATATCCTTTCCAGTTTTAGCCAATATAAGCTGAGACCACCCACATTTGGGTTATATGACATTTCATTAAATCTGGTCGTTTCTTATCCATTAAAGGAGAAATCTTGTTCCTCCAATTTTAATCGTATCAATCCAATCATTTCCAGTAAGTGTACTAACTTTTTGAACATGTTTTTAGTTGTTTTTGTTGATTCGAGGTTGTTACGGATTCAATTCCTCCGAACAATCTGCAAATTCCAAACATCATTTCGACGTTCCTATGGTCGCAATTGTAATTCCAAACATATCTCTAGCGTTTTACACGGCGTATGGATTTATTTAAATTTTTATTGATAATGTTCGGAACATCCTGGTAGATGTTTGAGCGTTCTGTTAGCAGTTGGGAACATCTTGCATTAAGCAACGAAAAAGTGTAAAGTGATGTTCAGAACGTCTGAATCTGATGTTCCAAACGAGGAACATTGAGGATTGGAACATCCTAGATTAAGCAATGAAAAACTGTAACGTGATGTTCAGAACGTCAGCAGAGATGTTCCAAATGAGCAACATTGAGGTTTGGAACATACTGTATAAATATTAGTAATACTAATAGTTGATCATTCCAATTTATTGCAGGTGATCATCGATGGGTGAGGTTATATTAGGAGTTAATTTTCAAGGTGAATGGGTGGAGCATTCTAAATGTTATGCTTGGTTTTCGAAGGTTAAAGAGTCAAGACCCATTCTTGTGCCTAGAGATGTTACGAATGATGTTCTACTTAACAAAATCATCGGAAGTTGGGGGATAAGAGACAATCCAAGGGACATTTGCATTACTTATATGCTGAGTGTTGCCGAATTAAAAGACTCCTCCCGTTACAATAAGAAATGATGATGATGTAGATCGTAATGGTGCTACGCCCACTCTAAGGGTAATTGTGGTTTCTACGACGGAGGAATGTGTTGGTTCTAATGACCAAAAAATGCCAAATAGTGGAGGGCATGATTTTAGTCAGCGATTGGATGACTTACATGAAGAAGTAGAAGAAGACAAAGGAGGATGGATAGAAGAAGACAGAGGAGGTGTAGATGTAGACGAAGAAAAAGAAGAAGAAGTAGAAGAAAAATTATGTAGAGTAAGATCCTGCCATTTATACCCATGTGTTTCCAACACAAAGCAGCGAGCCGATATTTCACTTCGTCGATGGCACAGGTTTTGAAAAAGGTATGACTTTCGCCAATAAGAAAGAACTGGTCACCAAATTGAAGATTGCAGCAGTTAAACATCGTTTTAATTACAAAGCATTGAAGAATACTGCAAAGATTTTAAATGCTAGGTGTTTAGATGTGAAATGCAAATGGTGGTTAAGGGCAATGAGGTATAAAAGTAATGATAGATTCTACATTAGCGTTTACAATAACTTGCGCACATGCAGTGTCCAACATCATTCCAGTCATAATTCACACGCCTCTGCCCAGATAATTGGTGAGTTCATGAAAGGTAAATATTTAATGGGAAAAGGTCCAACCACAAAAGCTGTCAGGGAGTCCCTTAACAACGATTTTGGTTGTAAGGTTAGCTACTGGAAGTGTCTTAGGGGCTGTCAATTTGCAAAAGCTTTGACACGGGTAACACATGAGAAAGGTATTGAAATTCTTGATGCTTATGCTTATATGGTTAGGAGTAAGAATCTAGGAACCAAGACAGATTTGAGGCTTTCTAGCACAGGGAAGTTCTTGTATTTTTTCTCTCTTATGGAGCGTGGATCAGGGGATTTACTTACGTGAGAAAAGTCCTAGCCGTCGACGGTACACATTTCTCTGGCGAGTATGGAGGGGTGTTGTTGTCTGCTATTGCTCAGGATGCAGTGAGCCACGTATTCCCTGTTGCTTTTTGTATTGTAGACAAAGAGTGTGACGCCTCATATGAGTATTTTTTCGAACAATTACGCTGCATAGTTTCAGATAGTGAACAGTTGTGCATTATTTCAAATAGTCATCCGAGCATCTCGAAAATGGCCGCCCAAGTGTTTCCTTCTGCACACTATGGAGTTTGTATGTGGCACCTAGGTGAAAGCATCCGAACAAAGTTTCAGTTTGGAATCAGTCTTCATAAATACTACACTGCAGCAAAGGCATACAGGGTAGAGGAGTTCATTGATGCTATGAATGAGATCAGGACTATTGATTGGAGGGTAGCGGATTATCTTGAAAATGTTGTTGGCTATCATAGATGGAGCTGATTATATTTCCCAGGAAATAGGTAAACTATAATAACAAGGTCTGATATTACCGTCTGCTTTCAATATGTTCCAAATGTCACACTACGCGTCCCGAACATAACATATATGTGCCTGAACATTATGAGGAAATTTTATTTTCTATCGATGTTCCAAACCTGATATTGTCGTTCTAAACGTATGCTTCATGTTAGGAACATCATGAATGTTCTGCACTTCTTATTCCTATATCTGCACTTGTGCTTTACGTTAGGAACATCTTTTGATTATTATAATATATATTCTTTTTAATAGGTTTCAAGTTATGACATCAAACATAGCTGAGTCCATTAACTCCATGCTGAAGGAGCAAAGAGAATACCCCATTGATGCACTCTTGAAGGATATAGGTAGGAATTTTGCGGAAAAATTCCACACTAGGGCTAAGATGTTAATCAACCACCCAAATTTATGTGTCCCAGACGTTGAAATAAAAATAAGAAAGAATAAAGAAGTGGGAGACAAGCTAGTTGTCAACAGGAAGGGAACTTATGGTTTCGAAATCATTAGTCCAGAGTATGAGGCAGAAGTTGATCTATATGAGAGGACATGTACATGTAGGGAGTTTGATCTTGATCAGTTACCTTGTGTACATGCTATGGCAGCATTTAGGGGGTTGCATGGTGATAATATGGAAGTATAGTGTACGAATACACTTCTGGATATTACACAACACAAGCATACATCCTTGTCTATGCAGAGCCTGTCAATGCAGTGCCTCCTGAAGAATCATGGGTCGTCCCTGCTGAAGAGATACTTTATCCAGTGCCTCCGCCCCCAAAGCCGAACAACCGTGGAAGGAGAAGGGTTAACCGGATTCAATCTATTGGGAAACGTCTTCTAAAGAGGAGAAATAAATGGGGCAACTGCAAGAGATATGGTCACAAGAAAACTACATGCCCCGTTGTTCGTAGTGGAAATGAGGCTACAAGTCAGCCTATAAATTGAGTTTGTGATTGATCGAAGCATCGTCCTCGTTATAATTTCGATTATTTGGATTTCTATTTGAATTGCATAATGGACTTTTCGTCCTACTTGTATAATTTATATTGTGTACATATTTGCTTTACTAGTTTCTTAATTTATGTTGTGCACATATTTTCTTATTGTTCGCAACACATCAACAATTGTTTAGGATATTACAGTGTGATGTTCCGAACAATGTCAAGGCATGTGAAGTCCATGTGAAAGCTCTTGAGGTCCTTCTTTTTCCATGTGCAAGCATGAGAGAGCCTGTGATAACCTTATTCGTTCGGAACATCGGTAAAGGTACTATAATACAAGAAAATCTTATTATTCGTTCACAATTCATGGTCGTAGCATTTACCAAGTGCTACCTTAGAGAAAATGTCCGGAACATCTTGTCAATGATATTATATTATACTTTTATACGTGACGTTCCGAACAAGCCATTTAAAATTTAAAAAACACAAACGGCTAAAATGAACAGTTGGGATGCCCAAATACCAATACACCAAACGGCTAAAATACAAGTTGGTTGCTGCAACAGTCACGTCAAAACACATGCACACTTGTAAATATGTGTCCCTTCATTTGCCTCGGCCATTTAAAAAGGCATGCAATAGAAATTAAAAGCCACTTCAAAACATCTATAAATACCTCCTTCATGAATACCCAATTCAGAATTCATTTTGCATTAACCAAGTATCAAGTTCAGTTTTCACCAGTTTCTATCAAGGAAGAACAAGTTGAGGTACTCAAGTTTTCCATATTTTCTACGTTTTTCATAAAACAATTTCAAAACCTAATCTATTTATAATTCCTTAAACATAACTCCACTTTGAATCTTTTCTAAATTTTAAACAATTTTTCATGCAGATTACCAATAATGCATTTAACGATCCATGGAATAAGTACCACCGAGTCCGAGAGCCTCCAAACAAGTCGCTTCCTGCAAGACTACTAGACGTACATTTTGAAGTTGTTGACATCAAGGAGGTAGCAGATAATTGCGAGAGGTCCATTCTAACGCTCGAGACAAAACTTGAGCAGATGCAATTGCAGTTAGATCGGATTGAGAGGGTTTTGCAAAATCAATTCGGTGGAGGCCAAAACAATAACGAAGACGCTATTATATATTAGTTGTTTAAGTAGTTGTACTGTTTATGAATATGATTTTGTTATCTCTTTTCAATTAATATTATTATGAAGGTCTTTAATTAGTACTGTTAAATTGTCTCCAAACCATCATATTTGCTTATAGTTCGCAACACATCAACTGTCGTTTAGGATATTAAATACGATGTTCCAAACGACAACTTGTTCTACTCTATTTCTGGAAAAGTTAATAAATTCATACACCACGTTCGGAACATATAGAATGTGTTCCAACACAAAAATTTATGTTCGGAGCGCAACTGTTATGTTCCAAGTATAAATGATAATCATTAACATTATACACGATCAAATATCCATAATAGAGTGATAAATGATGTTCATTTTAACTAGAATGTACAAATTATACTTGTTCAGAAAAAATGATGATGATTATCACTAGAAATGACCCACTAGCATTGTAAAACTGACAAATGATGCTCATTTCGCTTAAAAGGACCAAATATAGTTGGTAGACTAATTAGAGTGATAAATATTGACAATTATCCGTAGTGATGACCAATTGAGTGACAAGTGATGATCATCTATCGTAGGGTTGTTTTAAACAACCTATTGATGTTCGTCGCATTAACGGCCGCTCGGATCGCACAATTTTTAATGTTGCTATCTTCATCGTATGATGATCCATACATACACTCTAGTTTCGAACATCAAACAGATGTTTGTCACATTTTATGTTTCGTTCCAAGCGCCATGTTCAATTTTTTCTATCTTCATCATACTTTTTCAGAATTAGAGTAGTTAGCGCGACAAAGTATGATGATTGTATGACTATAAGTGACCAATTATACTTGTAAGAGTGACAAACTCATCCACTTTTATCACAAAGACCACTTAGAGTAGTTTGTATGACAAATGATGATCATTATGACTACAAATGACCCACTATACTTGTAAGAGTGACAAATGATGATCAATATGATAAGAAATGACCCATTATACTTGTTATAGGGAGAAATGATGATCATTATGAGTAGAAATGACCCACTATATTTGTAAGAGTGACAAATGATGATCACTATCACTATAAATAACCAACTATACTTGTAAAAGTGACAAATGATGATCACTATCACTACAATGACAAGCTATACTTGTTATAGAGAGAAATGATGATCATTATACCTACAAATGACTCACTATACTTGTAAGAGTGACAAATGATGATCAATATGATAAGAAATGACCCACTATACTTGTTAGAGTGACAAATGATGATCATTATACCTACAAATGACCCACTATACTTGTTAGTCTGACAAATGATGATCATTATGAGTAGAAATGACCCACTATACTTGTAACAGTGACAAATGATGATCACTATCACTATAAATAACCAACTATACGTGTAAGAGTGAGAAATGATTATCCATACATATACTCTAGTTTCGAACATCAACTAGAAGTTTGTCACATTTTGTATGTCGTTCCGAGCGCCCTGTTCAATTTTTTCTATCTTCATCATACTTTTTCACAATTAGAGTAGTTAGCGTGACAAAATATACTGATTATATGACTATAAGTGACCAATTATACTTTTAAGAGTGATAAATTCATCAAATTTCATCAGAAAGACCACTTAGAGTAATTTGTGTGAGAAATGATGATCATTATGAGTAGAAATTGCCAACTAGACTTGTTAGAGTGACAAATGATGATCACTATGTTAAGAAATGACCCATTATACTTTTAAAAGTGACAAATAATGATCACTATCACTATAAATGACCAACTATACTTGTAAGAGTGACAAATGATGATCACTATACCGACAAATAATGATCACTATACCTACAAATGACCCGCTATACTTGTTAGAGTGACAAATGATGATCATTATACCTACAAATAACCCACTATACTTGTAAGAGTGATAAATGATGATCACTATCAACTATAAATGACCAACTATACATGTTAGAGTGAGAAATAATGATCATTGTAACTAGAAATGACCCACTATACTTGTTATATGGAGAAATGATAATCATTATACCTATCACTATACTTGTAAGAGTGACAAATGATGATCAATATGATAAGAAATGACCCACTATACTTGTTAGAGTGACAAATGATGATCCGTATACCTACAACCACTATACTTGTTAGTGTGAGAAATGATGATCACTATCACTAAATATGACCAACTATACTTGTTAGAATGAGAAATGATGATCATTGTAACTAGAAATGACCCACTATACTTGTTAGACTGATAAATGATGATCATTGTGATTATAAATGGCCAATTAGAGTTGTAAGTGTGATAAATGATGATCAATATGATAAGAAATGACCCACTATACTTGTAAGATCGACAAATGATGATCACTATCACTATAAATGACCAATTATAATTGTTATAGGGAGAAATGATGATCCATACATATTGTCTTGTTTCGAACATCTAATAGATGTTGGTCACATTATATGTGATGTTCCGCGCGAAATGTTCTATTGTTTCTATCTTCATCAAACTTTCCACAGTTAGAGTAGTTAAAGTGACAAATGATGATCATTATATCACTATAAGTGAGTGACCAATTATAATTTAAGAGGGATAACTTCATAAACTTTCATCACAAAGAACACTTAGAGTAGTTAGACTTAGAACTGATGATCATTGTTACTACAAATGGCTAATTACACTTGTAAAATTTACAAGTGATGATCATTGTCACATTATAATTAAAGGGCGATGATCATTATCACTCTAAATTACCAAGTATACTTGTTAGAGTGACAAATGATTATCCATCTATCTTTGTTGTTTCAAACATGTTGTTGATGTTTGTCACATGAACATCATGTTCGGAGCGCCATTTTCCGATGTTGCTATCTTCATCGTATTTTTTTTGAAAATGTTCAGAACAGATAGCGATATGATTGAAACATGAAGTGAGTCGTGCGGAACGACTTAGGGTACAATGGTAATTTTACATGATAAAATAACAATTTCAATTGAAATTTCTTGATCAATAGTACACAAAACATAATGATTGGAAATAAATAGAACCTAAAGTATGAACCAACACTTGATCTAAGTACATAATATGAGAACAATCAGCACCACAACTAGCAGTACCCCAAT
Source organism: Petunia secreta (assembly GCA_029990175.1). NCBI lineage: Eukaryota > Viridiplantae > Streptophyta > Magnoliopsida > Solanales > Solanaceae > Petunia > Petunia secreta. The sequence goes on from JARKIP010000035.1 coordinate 65,870,936, forward strand.
ACCCAATTTTTTCCGTCATAACCGTGCCTCTTTCCTCTCTTCTTCAACAGCTTTCAACTTCTTAAGTAGATCCCATATTACTCTCTTCGCTTGATCTGACATCTCTTCATCATGCCATCTAAAGTAGTTGCAGCCATTTGCCTACATAAAAAAAAAGAAAATAAATACAACAAACAAATGACTACAAGAAAAAAAAAATAAACCCATCGCCTAACGTAACCATATTTGCATCCGCAAAACCTCCTTCCTGGGTTTAGTTGAGTCCACAATGTTGTTAACTTCACATAATCTCCACATCGACAAAATGGTACTACACTGCCACTATTAACAGATCTACTAGACATTTTAATCTAGATGTTTGATTTAATTTTATAAACTCATTTTATAAATAATGAACGGATATATAATATGTTGGGTAGTGTATTTTTATTACCGTTGGTAAATAAATGTTGTTCACACGCCCAATGTAATAATTTATCACGAGTTTGGGCTAGATCAAAATGATGTTCGGAACATCCTGCAAAGGAAATTCAAAAACGGCTACAATACCAATACACCTATCAGCTAGGCTAGGTTGCAGGTAGGTAGCAGCTAGGTCATAATGATGTTCGGAACATCTTTTCAAGGATACGTTACATGAATTCTACTTATATAGGCTGACGTTCGGAACCACACGTTCAAAATTTGAAATACACAAACGGCTACAATTCAAGCCGCTCAAATACCAATACATACACCAAACGGCTACAAACGTTTCGGTTGCCTCTCTTTACTTCTATAAATACCCAATAATTCAAAGCATTTCAATCCACATTCATCAACTTACAATTCAAAGCATTTCAATCCACATTAAACAACTTACACTTCAAACCATTCATCATCAAAAATGGCACGTCAACCAAGAACAAGAGGTGGCTCCACGGCCAAAGGAGCCTCCACATCGAGGCAAAACACAGCTGTTGCATTATCATTTTCAGACGAACCACAAACTGAAAGAGCTATTGACATATTGGAACAACTAAGGGCAGAAGTGTGGGGTTGGAAGTTCCAGTTTGAGGGCTTCCTACGTGGCTACAGAAATGACGTCAAAAAGATGATGAAGGAAATGCAAAGGATCAAAAGAATGCTCAAAGGGCTGCTAGCTGATAAGGCGATGCATTACCTTGACTTTTACTCCTCTCCTTCACGCTAGATGTGGATGTTCCTATTAATGTTTATTATATAATTTCTTTTTGAATCTTTATAATCTAGTATCTTTTGTTAGAATACTAGTATAAGTAGCATTCCTTTTGTAAAGCACTGACAATGATGTGCAGTTTCTCCATTTGAATGCTAATATAACTAGCATTCCTTTTGTAAAGCTCTACAATGATAATCAATGAAAAATATGTTTGTCTAGTTCCTGTAAGTATGTTCAGAACATCTTGATAACGTTCAGAAAGTTAAACTGTCGTTCTAGAACATAAGCAACCTTTATACAATAAGATATTCATGTTTCGAACATCAACGTTACGCGAAGAACATAAGACTATCGACAAATGATGAACAATTTATATGCTCTGTTCATTTTCTAAAAAACTAATCCATCTATAACTAAATAAGCACAATATACCGAACGATATTCAAAATGTTCCGAACTGCGTGTTAAAATCTAAAAGGCACAATGGTTACAATTAGCAGTTGCACTCATTTGAGTAGTACATAACGGTTACGAGTTTCGTCAAAAGTCACTTTCCATAAAACCATTCCGAACAGACTCGTCGATTGCCACTTTACTCTTATAAATACCCAACAGTCACACATTGATTCTACATATTTCAAAATGCTTCGTCGTCCAAGAACAAGGGGAGCACCGATAAGAGGAGCATTGAGTTCAAGATGGCCTAGAATTCCTTCCTCGAGTGCACATTCAGATTCTGAAAATTCGAACGACGGCTTGGACCAACTGAGGTATGAAGTGTGGGAATGGAAATTCAAATTCGAAGAATTCTTTCATGATTATAGAAGTGACATAAGAAGGATGAAGAGAATGCTTAAAGGGCTGCTTGCTGAAAAAGGAATTGATTATGTCACGTACTCCACACCACCAGGAACACCACCTGAAGCACCACCACAAGCTCCGCAGCATGCACCCTAAGTTCGATTGCTTATGATTATTTTAGTTATAATTTTATATGTCAGTGGTTATATTAAGGAACGACTTATCATTCCAGAACGAAGTAATCTTATTCCAGGGTAAGCTTAATTAAATGTTGCAGATGTTTGGAACATCATATTGTTTTTCAGGAACAATAATACGTCGTTCCGGAGCTTATGTAATAATCGTCTAAATTTTACTGCTATTTTCTATTGAATGCTGAACAACTGAACAATATATAAGAATGTTTGTTTTAATTGCGACTAATTAAGCTATCCTTTTAAGCACATCAAAAGCTATTACTTGGCTAAGAAAATAAAAGTTATCCATACCTAATTACATAACCAAAATAAAAGTTAAAAGATTAACCAAATATTCCATATTACCCAAATCAAGGCTTTATTTTTCCGTCAAAAATACAAACGGCTAAACGTCGCCTCCACTGATCAGCCACATTGTCACAAATTTTATCCATGGGGGTGTTTGTAATGAGATGCTCAATGTACATCAACACGAACACTCCACAGGATTGCGCAGTTAGATTTTGTGGACAACGTGATCTTGGCACTCTCACAAATGACCACATGTCTCCTTCCTTACACATCGGATCCAAGTCTTTGAATAGCTTAGAAATTCTGACATAGATCGGTAACATGTAGAGAATGGGGGACAATTATTGGTAAGAACCTTTCATCATCATTGCAACCATGATTGCAACCATACACCCAAACCTTCGCTTCAACCATGTCAAACACCACCAACACGTAGTGATTGTTGTTGATGTTGAAGACGGCGAAGATCCTCTTAGCACCAGCCCAACACCTACCCCCTGGGTAGGGTAGCTTTCTATGTGCATACTTCAGATAATCCTCATCAAACCGATACACCTTCAATGCCTCATCAAGCGGTATCTTATCATCTTGCGCCTCTTTTGCCAGTTGGTAGTAGCATTTTTTTCATTTTTGTCAAGAATACCATATCTAAAATGAGGTCACTTTGATCGTAATGATCGGGGTAATTCAAATGCTTCTCCCGCATCATTGTCATCACAGCTTCTACATACAACATAACATATAAGAGACAAAAATAAATTGGAGTATAAGTGAGTGAAAGAAATGTCTGTCTTTCCGAACATCATTCCATGTTCGGAACGACTGTGTGATGTTCTGAAATCTATGAAAAGCTAGAAATGCTTGAGTTGTTCCAAGCATAATAACGATGTTCCGAACTCAGTTAGTATGTTCCCTACAACGATGTGAAGTTCAGAAAATCATTCAAAAATAAACTTACAATGTCCCACAGCCACACAGTCTTGTTCATCAGATCTTTGAAATCTTGGTAATTCATCGGCAATCCAAGAAAAACATATTTTTATTTCTTCCTCTTTTTGATAAATGTGTTCAAAGCCACCACTTTATCCGCTTCAATGGCTTGTAAATATCCATTGGAAGCCTTTACAGGTTTTATAATCATTTTGCTCTTCAACTGCTCAATCGTATCCTGCATGGCCGCCATCTCCATCTCCATGCCTTTACGCCAATCGTTGCAATCTTTGCAATTGAAACTGCTACATTTGGAGATGTCGAATCCATCACCACCAAAAGAATCACCTTTCATTTGCTCAGAAGCCACAATATTTGTCTCATAAGGCACGATCTGTTGCTCATAAGCCACCATCTTTTTCTCATAAGCCACGATCTTTTGATTATAAGCAACGATCTTTTGATCATAAGCCAAAATCTTTTGCTCCATTGCTTCCATCCGCTGCATTCATCATATTTGCAGCCTCTGCAATTGGAGCTCCTCTTCACTATACCAACTTCAGTGATACAAGCAACTTCAAACTCACCGCCAACTTCATCACCATCAACTTTGTTTCCAATGTCAATATTTACATCTTGCAGGCTACCAATTCCCTCTTCATTGTATTCACCATCACTTCCAAACATCATCATTTGTGGGGCTTCTATAGCTTTAATTTCTATCACTTGTCTTGGAGGGGTTGCAGGATTGTTCTTGAAGATACAAATTATAGTGCCACCAACAAAACCAACGCTATAAGCATCCTCAAACACTTTACAAAAACGATCTATTGTGTCGTCCTCAGAGTCTTCAAATGGCACAAGGTCTAGAAAGTAATCCATGTCCAGCTCGTCATAAATAGTAATGAGGAAAGGGTGAACAACCTGTCAATATACCTAACATTAAATATATATCAACTAAATTTTAAAAATCTTTTAAAGTTGTTTGGAACAGAGTCATGTTGTTCGAAAACATCAAGAAGTGATGTTCCGAAAATCGTTGACTGAAGCAGTTGATGGTTCTTCATGAAGATGTTCCGAACATCAATTAGAAATATCTCAGCAAACACGAAGTTGTTCCAAAAATTACACAACATATATGGAAAACAGAATACTTACAGGAACATCATGTTGGTCAAACAACCTGTCCGTATCTCTTTCACAAATTTCAGTAAGCCTGTTTATGATCCTTGGCATTGTTTTTTCTTTTGGCAAATCCTTTGGCCTCAAGGCAGGTATAGCTTCATGAGCCCAGGCCATGAATGCCCATGGAAAGCCATAAAGATTGTAAGTCTGGTTTCCTTCTGCACGAGGTTCCATTGGCTTGATCAGATATTCCATTGTTAATTCAAAACTCATCCTACCCCAAGGATAACGCTGGAATGCCTCAAGATCGGCGGACAAGCACACCACCCATTCCTCTATTCCATATTTGGAATCCCTCGCACAAAGAATAGTATGAACAAACCAAGCCATGCACAGATTTAAATACCACTTCTTGGGATAGGTTCTAGAACATACCAACTCAAGCAAGTCACCAGACTTCACAGCTTGCTTTTTCTTCGGTTGTTTTTATTTTTTGGGCTTGTTGAACTTCTTCTTGGAGGGTAAAGGTGAGGGTGAGGGTGACTCCTCCACCTTCTTCTTCCCCTTCTGCTTCCCACTACCCTTCTCCTTCTCCTCCTTTTCCTTCTTCTCCTTCTCCTTTTCCTTTATCTCTTTCTCCTTCTCCTTCCTCTTTTTCTCCTTGAAATAATCAACAACAAACTTCCACAATTCCTTTCCCTTTTCATTCATTTTTTCCATGTACTGTTTATTTGGATAGACACCACATTTTAGCCCTGTCATTAGTGCAAACTCAGATAGGCTAAAACATGCTAGCAATCCATTGAAGGATATCCAAACCTCTTTCTGCTTCTTGCAAATAATCCTTCGCATGAGGAGGTTATGCACCAACTTGGTGCCAAACAGTGGATATTCCGGTAATTGCAAGAAAGGACCGAAACAGCTATAGCAAAATCCCCTTCTCATCTGCAATTTTTTCAGAACCTCCTTGAACTGTATCATACCCCTAGCCAACGAAGAACGAACAGTAATCTTCCCATTAAAAGGTTCATTGTTGGTCAAGAAGGTCTTGAAGAGACCCTCAACGTTACTCTTGAAAGTAGCATGACCAACGTCTTCATACTGCACATAATTTTAGCATAAAATTAATAAACTGAATCACAATGACAGTAAATCACATTAAAGGGAAAACATAAATGTTTGGAACATGTTATTCTGAGGTTCTGAACGACAGTAGCAATCGTTTGGAACATCACGTAACGTGTTCAGAACGAGCGCTACCAGCCTTAGTACTGATGTTGGGAACATATAACTGTCGTGTAGAACATCAACATTGGCGTTCCGAACAATACGAGTTTCAATTCTACTATCACCTGGTCTTCCTGCAGTTTCAATCTAGATGTTCCTTCAGCAGTTTCCTTCTCTTCACCTGCTTCCTCTTCAACATTTCCACCTGCATTATTTACAGCTTCCTCATCTATTTTAACTCTTTTTTCACGATCCTTCAGAAAGTTGCTTTTTAAAATTACATCATCCGCCTCTCTTATACTTCTTTTACTGCTTCTTGGAATCTCCCATGTCTTATCTGCTTCCCCTTCTACTTCTTCTCCTATTTCTCTACTTAAATCATCAGCTTCTTCATTTTTTTTACCACCATCTTCCTCTTCCTTTTCATGATCACCATCTTCTACTCCAGTCCTCAAAAAATCACTTTTTAACAGTTAATCTAAATCCACCCTTCTTTCACCCTCATCTGCAGCCCTCTCCAAATCCTCCCCACCTTTACTTAGATCGTAACTTGGTGCTGGACTTTGGCTTTCCTCTTGTTTATCACCTTTATAAACTACTTCTCCTTGGCTATCGTCGTCACTCTCTACAACTAATTTTCTTTTAGTTGTTCTAGTTGTTCTTGGGCGTTTATTGAGTAGGTTCTAAATCTGTAGGAGTACGTTCCGAATCTGAAGTAGTAGGCTTCTCAAGTTTCTTCTTCGGTGAAGGGCCCTTTCTTTTAGAAATTTCCTTCTTGGGAGTCTTTGTAGGCTGCTTCTTCTGCTCATCTTCATCTTTATTTCTCGGTCTTAACTTTACCATTTTTCTGCAAGCAAAACAAGGGGATACAAAATTTAGTTACAGAAAATCATGAACATCCAATTAGATGTTTAGAACCTCAGTTACTATGGTGTTCAGAACATCAAGACACATAACAGCAATAACTTCAATTTGCAACTAAATAAAGCAGTGTTGGTTCCCAGAAAACCCTCAAATCGTCACAATTTAACCAAAAAACGTAAAAAGCATAAAAATTTCAGTTGAACATCGAAAATCCCCTTTGTAGTTCGGAACTACTTTACCCATTAAAATATATAATGTCATTCAATTTCAACACAATATTACACCTTTTGTACAAAAACAAACACCCAAAGCATCGTTATCACTGTCGACAAAAAAATTAAAAATAAAAACCTAGGTTTGAGATTTACACCACAGTTTAAATGATAATGGCATTGTTTATCTTTTATATAATATATTTTGTTGTATTGCTGATCGGATTACTTGAAAACCACAGAGAAGTTGGAGAGTATTTGGTTTAGATTTGGCGTGAAAAGGGAGGTGAAGTGAAGTGAAGAAGTAGTTGAAAAGGCCACGCGGAGGGAGGGGGGAGGGAGTTTAATGTATGTTGTTTCCAATATTTGAAATTATTATTATGTATGTTTTAAGAAAAACCCTCAAGTTTTAAAAGTGTTAATTTGGTCCATGATTAGTGTTAATCAGACTTAGAAAATTAAAAAGAAAATGAAAAAAAAGCAGATGACCTTTTCTACCAAAAAAAAATTTGTGGAGTTCTGGAAGGCCACATCTCACAAGTTTCCGTGATACTCAGAAAATACTCTTTAAAAATGTAAACTTATAAAAGTCGTCATCTTTTCCACAATCCTTTATGATTAACTCAAATCTAAAGGAACACCTTATATAAATATGATAGCTATCATATACATTGAAGAAGTCAGCATAAGAGTTCCCTATATAGTGTAAATAATCCATAACATATCATTTTGACGACCAAATCTATATTGTTATCGAGACCAATTCCTGTGTGTTTAGTTTTTTGTTTACAACTTCAATGTCATTTTTCTTTGTTTACTACTTCCGTATCATTTTATTACTAATTTTGTATCATTACATAAACTTATCTTATATGATTTCATTTGTTGACTCTATCTAATTTTTTGTGTTATTCATCTTTTTAACCAACTCTATATCATTATTAAACTAAATGATTTAACAAACCAATATCACCTACACAGAAGTTCTCATAGTCTTATCCCTTAAGCACATTTTAGTCATACATTTACAAAGCCTATCACAGTAAGTCGATGGTCCTCCAATATCACTTGAGCATCAAAGTCCTTTCTTCCTACATCTTCTGATCTACCTCATAATAGTGTTAACCAAGTTAGGAGAACTAAAGTCTTATAAATACCTCATTTTGATGTCTCAGAATCACTCATAGAACAAGTATATCTTTTCATTTATATGAGAGTTTCATATGAAGAAATAAGTTGCAACTTAACCTACTTACATCAAGTCATCAGCAACTTTCAGAGTTAGATTTGGGGGTAATACGACTTAAACTTAAAAGATGGATACATCAACCAGTGATTCACCCGCTAAGATAGCATCAACAGTTGCATACTTAGCACGTTATCAATCTTGTCACTTGCTTCTCGAGGTTCTCACCTACCTGTATCATGGCAAAATAAATAATGTGTATAAAAATAAGTTGAAATCAAATAATAACTTAGATAGAACTACCTTGATCACCATTCAAATAATTCAACGTCCCGGACTTCATTATCAAATTTTCAAGCGAATCTATGATGATACAACTAATTAAATAGACTAATTAGGACCATGCACATAGCACCAGCTATATATGACATGATACACCTATCATGGAGGCCGACTTTTACATGTAGATCATGGATGCTTAAAGGTATTTCTTGTTCTCATGTCATTAGGGGCGGATTTAGTAAGGGGAGAGGGGGTGCCACAGCACCCGCTAACTTTGGTTGAATCACTACATATATATGTATATACACAAAGGAAATTGAATATATACGCTAATTGGCACCCACTATAAAAATAAAAAATTAAAAAAAAAAAAAAAAGTGAAATGGTGCCAGTAGTAAGCGGTCAAAACAATCAGACTGGTTATTGGGGTTCGATTCCTACCATGAGTTTTTTTTAATTTTTAAACTTGCACCAGTAGAAAGGAATGCATGGGACCTCTGACTCTCTTATTTTCTCTCACTTCCCATCCCATCCGTCACCCCCCCCCCCCCCCCCGCCCCCACAAAGTAAAAGTCTCTCTCTTCCTTTTCTTTCATCTTTTCCAAATTTCTTTCTACTATCCTTCCATTCCCTAAACTAATAAATCAATCATAATACTTTCTTTTTTGTTCAATCAATTTAGTAATATTAATTTTATGCTTTAGATGTATAAATTATCAAAGGTAACTAGTATTCATTATTTTTATTCTCTCTAATTACTAAATGAATTTTGATTTTATGTCTTTTCTCAATAAATTCATATTCGTCTTTTTTTTCTTTTTTTTCTCCAAAATAGGACCAAAAGAATTTTATTATTCCATAAAATTATTTGATTTCATTTTTAAGGAGAAAAAGTAAATTTTTAACACCACCCTTCAGGAAAATGAAAAAAAGAAAGACAAATGAAGCAAATAAAAATAAAATGTAAGAATTGAAGTATTGGTTGTTATTTAAATGATTATTTAATATGTTACATATACTATGAAGTATTTATATTTATGATACTAGTAATATTGTTGGATGTTTTATGGTTTAGGTTAACTTATCATAATTTTTCTTTTGGTATAATTGTTTTGCCTATATAAATAAAAATATAATGCCCTAAGAAAAATCCTAAGTTGATCAAATTGAACAAATGTTTATCCTTTTCCTACAGTATAAATAGACATGTATTTACCCCCAAGTGGCACCCGATACTTCTAAATTCTGAATCCGCCCCTACATTCATTTATGAAATACAATCACACGAGGGTGGATTGTATGGACTATATGTCTGATTGGTATACTAAGGAAACTATCTTATGACCTACTCTCACTTTATTCAACTAATGAAAAATATGGAAAGTCTAATAATCTTCCTGTTGCACCACCAAAAGTTAAAAAAATGTTAGGTGGACCAATTTAACTAAGAAGGAAAGAGGCAACTGAAATAAGAAATCTGAAAAATTATTCATGCGAGGGGTTGTCACTTGTCATGATATGTAGTACAGTAACTATAAGAAAAAGACGCACAATAAATGGGGTTATCCAAGAGCACCAACATGTCCAAGAGCAGCTGCAGCTAGTTCAAGTGCACTAGCTACTTCAAGTGCACCAGCAACAAGACAACATTGGAAGATCAAAGACACAATCTACTAATAATGGCAAGGCTTCTGGAAAGTATACATGGGCAAGAATGATTGGAGTTGGTGCCTTTTATTCTGACAATGATTTTATTTATTAAAATATATAGACATTAACATTCACTCTATGAATACATATTGACTTATATATATGTTATACGTAGCCATTGTCTACCACCTTGGACCAAAAACTGTGAAGAGATCATCTGAAGTCACTGAAAACATCTTATTCCACCCCACTAAGGGAGTGAAATGGAAGGAAAATCCAACATTAACTTCAAGAAGACTACAGAAGATGAGATGGGAAAAAATAGTTCAAACCAGGAAAGGTTCTGCTCATGCTAATACTGCAGATAACTTAAGCAAAGAGAAGCACATCCACAATGCCTTAACAACCATGAAAATAGTAGATAATTTAGATGTGGTGTTTTAGAAACAAGTTGTCTAGTTTATGTACTGTTAGAACAAGTAATTATCTTGGTATCATGGCTTTGTTGTTTGGTTTATTGCCACAATATTAATTTACTTTTGTGATCTTTTGAAGACTCTATATGATGTATGAAATATGTCAACAATTTGATTTGTAATATTTTCTAATAAATTATAATCATTAAGATACATTTAGAGGCAAACAACATCAACTATCATTAATATATTGATATGCCAAACTCATAATACAAGACAAACAAATTGTCATTGGCAATGTAAATTTTCTTCGGACAAAATTATCAACATTGACAAAACTAACAAAAGTCCCAAAAGAAAAAGTACTACACCAAGTATATGCCAATACAAACGAGCAATACAATCACAAACCAAAATATTGTAATGCTAGAGCATATTTTCCTTTTTTTCACAAATGACTTCACTTCTTTATCAATGTGATCTTCAATCTCCATCCACTGATTATCTTCATTTTTAGAAATGTTAAGCATTCTTCCATCTCTTTCAATTTGTATATTAATCTTTGAAGCACGAACTTGGATCGCATCAATGTCACCATCCCTCTATCGAAAGAACTTGCACAACATACCCTAAGAAATTATGTAATCAGACCAATAATTAACAAAATGTAACGTCTAACCTAATTAACAAAATATAACGTCTTTTACATTAAACTTACACCATAGTAATGACACGACCAAAAGTATCTTCCAGGAAGTTTGTGATAGGAGCAAGTTTTTATGCTTTGATTTACCTTCAAATGCATTACCTGGTCTTCCTAATCCTCATATATGCGATTCATAGAGCTTTGGATATTTTGAACACTAATTTAAAAAAAAAAAAAAGGAAAAATGCAAGTTTAATTTGGTCAAGAAATCTGGTAACAATGGCTGAAACTCGTGGGTTTAGTTTTGCAAACAATTTAGGCTTATATGTGGTAAGTACTATAGATTTGGGGAGTATATTTTTAACCCCTCAGGTACTATCTATTCGTGGATAGACAAAAAGAAAAAAAACCATGTGGTCTAAATAGTGTATATTAATTCCATTATGAACAAATTCATGAGGGGTTATAGTACAAACCAAACTAAATCAACATACCAGTGATATCCCACCAAGGTGCGGTCTGGATAAGGCGAGATGTACGTAAACCTTACCTCCACCAAGAGAGGCTGCTCCCGATAGAGGGAGGGGTTATAGTACCACCACAAAATTTAAGAGGCCATTTGGCCATATATATTATTCATTTTTTAATATGGAATGAGCATTTTAGTGCCTGATCTTTATTTGATAAGCTATTTTTGGATTGTCTTTAAAGTATCGGCACTTTTGAGCACTTTTATAAATATTTCCACGTATACCTTTTAAACAGTTATCTACAATTATTCATTTGACATTCACACTTTCTCTCTCTAGAAAATCCATCTCCCACTTCTCCTTATTCTCTCTAGTTTACCGCCGTTGACCGCCATTAAGCCACCACCAGCCGCCGCCAAATGTTGTAAAAATTACATCCCTAGTTTCGTCTTGGCCTCCTCTTTCCGTGTCTACCATTGATTTTTTTTTTTTTTTGGGAGAATCATACTAATTTAGCGAGGATTTGAGTTTGAAAATACGGGGAAAAAATTTCAATGATTCTTTGGTCCTTTTTCAGTGATTTTTACATGGCTAAGGGATTATATGGTGGAGTTGCGGCGATGGATCCACTGGTGCTTTTTAAAAGAAAGTTTTAAACGACCATATAGGTCTTTAGAAGCTTGGAAGTTGCAAATGGATCTACTTGGTGTAGTGATTGTTTACTCAAATTGAAATATGAGGACTGATCCTTATATTGTTTGGAGCTTATGGCTGAAAATTTAACATTATTGGAAAAGATTTGGTGATGTTTAATTGAATGAAGTTGCTGGTTCAATGGGTTCTTGAAATACATTGCATCAAAGATTCAAAGTTCATCACTGCCAGAAGTTTTCAGATATGGGCTGTTTTTGCAACAGACTTTCAAAACTGGCCCTTGAGAGATAGCTGCTTTTCAACAGTGATGACGATTTGTATTGAAAATAATGACGATTTGTATTTAATGTTATGTTGAAGGTGGTGACAATTTGTATTTAAAGTGATAATAATTTTATAAGTTGTAATAAAAGTGATGACGTTTTGGCTTTAGTTATTTGCAAAATGTACATATTATATGGCTCACGCTATGAACAAATGATGCCGAATTGCCCTTGTTTTATTTCTACTTTGAAATTCTTATATTTGGGCAAAATGATGACGATTTGGTGTCATTTGCTTGTAAAATTGACATAGTCGTTTTCCTTAGTTATGAATATATAAATACAGCCAAATTGTCTTCATTTTATATTTTCATATGTATCTTTATGGATGAATGAAGTGAAGACGAGTTGGATTCATTTGTACTTAATATTTAGCTCACATTATGAATAAATGATGACGTATTGTCGTTATTTCGAAATATACAAGCACTTGAAGGTAATGAATAAAGTAAGGCTGATTTCACATCATTTTTTCACAAAACAAGCATGACTTTTTACTTATTGTGTAAAGAAATGACGCCGGATTAGTCTTATATTTTGTTTTGCTTTGGTTTTGTATATGAGCGAAATGATGCCGATTTAACTTTATTTATTTACAAAATTGGCGTGAAACACAGACGGATTGACCGCCTTGTATAAGAGCGAAACGATGACGATTTGACATTATTTATTCACAAAATGGACATGAAACACAACGGAGTTGACATTGTTTTCTGCTGTATAGGAAGCAGTGGTGTTTTCTGTAATTTCGAATATAAAAAGATGCGGTGGTATTTTTGTAATTACGACTTCAAAAAAGGATTGGTGGCATTTTTGTAAACGAAAAGTTCTCTTTTAGTAGGGGTATTTCTGTACTTTCAGCTTCGTTTAATATAAAAGTGCTTATATTTTCAAGACCACCAAGAAACTGCTTTTGTTTTCAAGATCGAGTGTATTTGTGCTCAAATCTGTAACTCTCCCCATATTATTTGCCCTTGTTTTCCCAAAAAAAAAAAAAATGAAAAATTTCTCTGTCCATTAAAAGTTGTAGTTTTTAAAGAGTTTTTGAAAAATTTGTTTTTTAAAAAAACTAAAAAGTGATTTTTACTACTTTTTCAAGTTATTTTCTTTACTCACAAAATTTTCACTTTTTCAAGTAAAATGTATGTCTAAACACAACTATATCTTCCAAATTATTTTTCTAATTTTTGGCACCTATGACCAAACGCTTACTAAGTGTTCAAGTAGGAATCTGGAACAAATTAGGACATATACATTCTCCCTCGTTTTTCTGAACAGTTAAGAGACATTTGGTATGTAAAATTAAAATTTTATTTACCAAACCGGAATTTATAGCACACTGTCTCAACTCTGCTCAGCTGGACATTAGTCCCCAGCTCACAGATGACTACAATTTCTACTACTACCTATATCTAAAATAGATAAAAGTTTAAGTTTTGGAGTATCCTAGCTATCCTTGGTTTCTTTATACCTCTAAAGCACATCTCCTGTATTATATGCTCAGTGATCACTCTGGGACATTTGGTGTTGTTTCTTTCCATCCACACTTGATAAAAACTTCCAACTAAGGCCATTCGATATATTTCTGCTCCAGCATTCTTACCATTATATTTTGATGTAGCCCAGGCAATTTCCTCTGCCAAGTTAGAGCTTTCATGTGAATCCCTTGCCATGTGAGCAGCTTCTCCCATATTTCAGCTGAGGTAGGGCACTTGAAGAACAGATGGGTAATGCTCTCTGGTTTTCTGTCACACAAGGGGCATATATGATTCACCCCTATCCCCCAACCTATCAATCTATCCTTAGTGCTTAGTCTTCCATGTGCTGCCAACCTGAGTATAAAAGTCCATTTGGGTGCCCCATCATTATTACAAACCATTCTTCTCCATGGCACCTTAGCATAGTCACCCCTCATTTGAAAATAGAGCTTTCTGATAGAGAAGCAAGCCATATTTGTTAGGTCAGCCTTGGTTAGCCCTGCTTGTGCCAAGTACTTCTCAGCTTTGAGTATTTTCTGCAAGCACCATGAAGCTTGTGCACAATTGATGTTTCCAGCAGCATCTTCTTTCCAGTAATAAGCATATACCCATAGAACCCAGAGCTTGTCATTCTTCTTACATAAGTTCCAGAAATGCTTGCATATGGCAGCCTTGTTCCATGTCTCTACATCTGTGAAATTTAGTCCTCATGCTGACTGAGGCTGGCACAGTACGTCCCAAGCTAATGCTTTGTGTGTCTCCATGGTGCCCCATGTCCACAAGAACTTCCTACATATGGAATAATCTGTTTGGTTTCATAGGAAGGACAAATAGCTGTGACCAATATGTTTGTATGGAGAAGAGAACACGTTTGATAAGTTGTTCTCTTCCAGCATAAGACAAGAATTTGTTGGTCCAGCTGGTGATACACCCTATCATCTTCTCCAGAAGTGGTTGGGATTGTGTTATTGAAATTCTTTTGGTGCTTAGGGGAACTCCTAGGTATCTAAAAGGTAATTCACCTTCAACAATCCCAAGTAGCCCTAAGATTTGTTGCTGATGTATAGGTTTAATCCCCCTCCCCCCCCCCCAAAAAAAAAAAAAAATAGATAGAGCTCTTACTTGGGTTAGCTATGAGACCTGAAGCTGCTGAGAAGCATTGAAAGCAATTCTCCATCTGCACTGACTGTATGTCACCCCTGCAAAAAAAAATAGAAGATCATCAGCAAACCCAAGTTGAATGATCTTGGTTCTTGCACACTTATCTAATATTTGGTTAGTATTTTGAACCATGTATAATCCTTGTATACAATAATACATCAATGTGGAATAACTAATCCATGAATTAGTTATATATGAATAAAAGACCAACAAGACAAAACTATCAATTTTCCCTTTGAAGCCAATGAGAGTCAAGCATCTAAGCATATAATTATAATTTTTTTAATTAAAAATAACCAAATAATAATTTACATCTCCAATTTTATTGCAATGTATCAAAGACGGATAAAAAATAGTTCATAAATTATTAATCCATGTATAACTTGTCTTCGTACCAAACCACCCCTTATAGCATGAAATATATAGGGACACTTACAAAAATACCCACAAAACTAAAAATAATTACAACCACTACCCACTACTTTCAAATATTACTCAACCTACCCACTAAACTATTTACTCATTCTACCCATCCAGACTTGTATACCATAGTTTATGCAGTATACCATAAAGGTATACATATATAACTTATAAGGTATAACAAAGGTATACAGTAATAAATGGTCCTCCAGACTTTTATACCATAATTTATGCAGTATACCTTAAAGGTATACACCTATAAGGTATAACAAAAGTATACAATAATAAATGGGTAGGTTGGGTAAATACTTTTAGTTTTATGGGTAGTGTAATTTTTAATGGGTATGACTTGTAAATACTTTAAATTTCATGGGTATAGAGTGTAAAAATCTCAAATATATATGCATGGAAGCAAAATCACACCTCAAGAAACAAAAAGGTAAGCATTTATGATCGACTCTTTGCCAGCATTTATGCCTTACAAGAAAATGGAAAGTTTGAAAGCGTAAGTGATAAGCAACCAAACAAAAGGGAGCCCAAACAATATTAAACCCAAAAAGGAAAGAAGCCCAAGTAACAAAGCCCACATCCATTTATATACAACATTGAACCTTTTCCCTTCACAGAATCCTCCTCCCACTAGGGTTTTAAACACTCACTTCACTTCCAATTATCTGCCGCTTTTTTATCACAATCCTTCAATTTTTCAACAACCCATTTTCATGGATTCTAATTTTTAGTGTTCTTTTTTAAACATTCTTGAATAAAGGTTTAAGCTTTTTCTATACATAATAATATTTCAAGAAAAGAGTTAAAATAAAAATGGCAACTTTAAACCCTTTTGACCTTTTGGGTGATGATGCTGAGGACCCAAGTTTGTTTATTGCTCAGAAACAGGCTGCTCCTGTTGTCGCTGCTCCTAAGAAAGCTCCTGTTAAGGCTCAGACTCAACCTGCTAAGCCTGTTGCCAAGTTGCCTTCAAAGCCACTGCCTCCTTCTGAGGCTGGTAATTTTTGTTACACCCTTTTAAGTTTTGTGTATATTTATTTAATTGGTTTGTGTAGTTTTATGTTTTTTATTGGTTTATATTTTGTGGAGTTGGTTAGTTATTACATATAGTATGTTGTAATGTTTTTGAGGCGGAAACAGCCTCTCTACAGGTAGGGGTAAGGTCTGGTACACCTCACCCTCCCTAGGCCCCACTCGTGGGATTACACTGGCTATGTTGTTGCTGTTGTTGTTGTTGAAGTATATTGTGATGTGTTGTAAAACTATAATCTGTTTTTGAAATGAAGCAGTTAGTGAGGAAACTCATTAGACAATGTTTTGTTTTCTTGAGCAAATTTGTAGTGTTTGCGATTTGGGTAATATTGGCATGACATGAGTTTAAATAGACTAACATGATTTAGTAGTAGTAGTAGTTGTAATAGTGTGTATCACAAGGTTAGGGTCGTTTGTTGTCTTTTATTGTCTGTTGATTAGTTGCCAAGTTGTCCTCAAAGCCACTGCCTCCTTCTGAGGCTGGTAATTTTTATTGTACCCTATTTGAGTTTTGTGTTTATTTTTAATTGGTTTGTGTAGTTTCTTGCTTTTTATTTGTTCATATTCATATTTTGTGGGGTTGGTAAATTAATACATATAATATATTGTAAAGTCATGTTGTTAAGGTAAAGTCCGTTTTTGAAATAAAGTAGTTAGTGAGATAATCATTAGGCTATGTTTTCTTTTTGGAGTAGTGTTTTGCGATTTGCGTTATATTGGCATGAGATGAGTTCAAATGGAGTAATATGATAAGTGAGAATGCATATTGCCGACCATCAACTTGTATGGAACTGAGTCGTAGTAGTTGTTGTTGTAATCAGTAGCGGCCCCAAGATTCTCACTAAGGGATATCAGATGTCTACTTTCAAAAAAATCAAGGGGATTCAACGTGCAGTATATATACATACAATTTTTTAAACCTATCATCGCAGTGTAACTTTACGGCGAAGGGGTATCAATACCCCTTTGTAAAGGGTGGGTCCACCACTGGTTTTTATAGCATATCACAAGGTCAGTGTTGTTTCTTGTCATTTATTCTCTGTTGATGTGGTACTTTGAAGTATTTGGTGTTTCTCTCTGCCTTTAGTAAGAGTAAGACTGATGTGATCGTAAGCTCTGTTTATGTGCTTGGTTTCGATATTGTGTTTTCTCTATCGTACTAATATTTCAACCATTACATTATTATTTTTGTTGTACTGTCATTAGTGTAATATATAGTTCTATTAACATCTTAAATTCTGTTTCAAGTCATATCTGTCTTGCATAACAGAAAGTAGCGGATATGGTTTATCATTCCTTATATCTGTTATGTTTGTGGAGCAGTGAGGGAGTACAGGAATGAAGGACAGCGAGGAGGAGGCCGCGGGGGTCCCCGTGGAGGAGGTCGTGGTGGTCGCGGTCGGGGACGTGGGTTTAACCAAGACTTTGCTGATGGTGAGAATACCTTTGGCAGCAATAATGGTTTCTCTGGAGCACCTTACAAAGCTCCAGAAGATGGAGAAGGAAGGTCCTTTGAAAGAAGAGGTGGATATGGTGGACCTCGTGGAGGTTACCGTGGGGGACGTCGGGGCGGGTTCAACAATGAGGAAGGTACAGAAGGTGATCGTCCACGTAGAGTATTTGATAGACGAAGTGGAACAGGACGTGGGTAAGCTGTTTTGTTGGAAATACTAAGTAACCAAAATCCACTCTACATTTTCTGTTGGGGATTGTTCAGCTGATGTGTCTGTATCGCTTTATGTAGGAATGACTTTAAGCGGGAGGGTGCTGGTCGTGGAAATTGGGGAACTCCTACAGATGATATTGCACCGTGAGCACTGTCATCTCATTTGGTCTCCTAGATTTGTTTTTCTTTCCCCTCCACAAACATCATTTATTTTTTATCATTTAAAGTTTGGCTCTGTTTCAATGATCAGGGAGACAGAAGAGCCTGTTAATGAAGCTGAGAAGATTGTTGATTCTGAGAAACAAGCTGGGGAGGAAGATGCTGGCGATGCCATAAAGGATACTCCTGCTGCTGAGCCAGAAGAGAAGGAGCCTGAGGAGAAAGTAATTGTCATTTTTTTAAAATTTTGGTTTCTATACGAGTTTCACGTTTTTTTTTTTGGCTTTTTATGATCTAATCTGTGTTGCAAATTGATATTCCATCACACTCACGAAATCTTCTTCGGGGTACAGAGTGGTGTTAGTTTCAGCATTCAGTCCCTTCAACTGTGGTATTGCTTAAAACTTTGGGAGAGGAATGTTTGCAGTCATTTCTAAACGTCTATTTTCTAGTGCACCCACTCTTTGGATCCTGGTATACAGTCCATAGTCGTTATTGTTAAAACTCTTCAAGGCCTTCTGTTGAATTTTCTGAGTATCATCATTCTTCTGATGCACTAGGAAGCCCCTAAGGATTTAATAAGGACAGGGTGCAGAAAAGCTTCTGGACCTGTAAAATTCTATAATCTTGTGCATTTTATGGGGTCTTTCCGAATGAATAACAGGAGGTCCTTCGATGGAAGAGAATCTGCTATTTCACATATCAAATATAACTGCTTTTATTTTTTGTCTTTTTGTTGCAATTATGATACTGTAAATAGATGAAATCCGTCAGCTGCTCAGTTTTACTGAAATTTCATACTATCTTGAAACATTTTAATATTTGTTGAGATTAGCTCAGCAAAGCCACCACTAACTGATGCCTTGATGTACTTGTCATATAGGATAAACTTTCTTAAAATTCTCCTTAGTCCTTGTTAAGCGTGAAAATTCCTTTTGGCACAGTGACCCCCACCTTCCATGAAAAAGATCCAGCAAAGTAGGAGTGAAGGTTCTATCAGAGTAGCAGTGAGCACCAATAAAAAAGTTCCATCAGAGTAGCAGTGAGCCAAATTTATGGAATAGAGCATATATTAAAAGTATTCTAGATCTACTGGCATTGAGGCTTAGTTGTTAATTGTAGATCTATTGGGATTCTTGTTTCATTCCATTTCCCTTGCTTTGACTAGGTGGATATTTATTGTTTGTCGTTATTCGTTACTTGCTGGTTCTTTTATGAATAATAATGGTTTGGTTTTGTAGTGAAGCACCTGCAGATGATTTGTTAAGTAGCTAGAATATTAGTTTGTGTACTGTTCGACATTGATATAGACTTGGTTTTGTAGCAAATGACCCTCGAAGAGTATGAGAAAGTTCTGGAAGAGAAGAGGCAGGCTTTGCTGGCTCAGAAGCCTGAAGAAAGAAAGGTTAATTTGGATAAAGAATTTGAAACCATGCAACTTCTATCAAACAAGAAGAATGAGGAGGAAATTTTCGTCAAATTGGTGAGACTTTCACATTTGATGCTATATATTGTTGCTTTGCAATTGGTTATGAGGATTTTTATTATGCTGCAAGTATATTAATCTTGCTTGCAAATTATTGTTGTCAGGGCACTGAGAAAGATAAGCGGAAAGAGGTAGTTGAAAAGGCCAAGAAGGTAATTTCTTCATTTTTCATGTGAATTTTAATGTAATGATATGGGACGGCAATATTTCTTTATCTTGATTGGTTGTCGAGAGTCCTTACCATTTCATTATGATTCTAGTTCCTGGCAGTATATGTGTTCTTACCTTTTATTTTCATGTGCAACCTATCAACTTGCTTCTGTTGGAACATGGTTGAGTCCACCTTCCATCTTTATACTAGTCTTGCCTGTAAGGTGCTTGTAGGTATTTATTTTTCTGAATATGTACATAAGTAGGCTAATCTATTTATGCTTGGGGATTGCCAACTATATCACTAGTGCCATCCTTACCCATCCCCTCTAAATGATATTCTAGATTCTGAGCCAATAATTTAAGAAAAGTTGCATGCGCTTAAATTTGAATGCTATAACTTTATATTCATTAATATATAATTTTGCTCATTCGGAAAATTGCATTAAGTTTGTATTGCTAGGTAGAGAGAGATAAAGACAGCCCAAGTTCTATCCCTACTTGAAACCAAGTGTAAGAGTTACTTGGTATCAGAAGCTTTTACTCTAGGTATCATCAGTTTTGGACCCTGATTCTCAGCTCTTTTGTGCTGAAATGGGTAGTCGGGTTCTTGATGTCTTATAACTGTTTAAAATATGCATGTGCATAACTTTAGATTGGTACTTGTTGTAACTGAACCCAACAGTCTAGGGTCTGCTGTGTCTACAAATCTACAAACACCTCAGTGACAAGCTAGTTGCAAAAATAAATATACATAGTCCTTGTTGCTGTACTGAGCCACGATTTTATTGATTTGCAGACTAAAAGCATAAATGAGTTTCTGAAGCCTGCTGAGGGTGAAAGTTACTATCGCCCTGGAGGACGGGGTAGGGGAGGACGTGGCCGTGGAGGAAGAGGCGGCAATGGTGGCAATGGCGGCAATGGTGGGAACAACTACAGTGTTGCAGCCCCCAAAATTGAAATTGCGGATGAAAAGCACTTCCCATCCTTGGGTGGCAAGTAATGCTCTGCAGAACCAGCCATCTGAGCTTATTGTCAAATTTTTTCCGTATCTTATAAGGGGTTCAAAGATGGCAGATCATCTCCTAGGCTCTTTTTGGGGATTTCATGTATTAGAATTATCTGCAAACTTTTATTGTTCACTTAAGAGTGTAAATTTAGATGTCTTCTGGGGTTTATGCCCTTGGTCTTTGCTGACTTTTGACATGCATGAATACCCTTTTCCTCCTTAAATAGGCAGTAGAGTTTTTATTTTTCCTTTTTTGATTTAGTTGTTGGGTCAGTTTTGCTTTGAATTTTTATGAAAAACAATTTTGTTCCTTTGCATTCATGTTCTACTCTGGGTTAATGTGTCGTTGATTACACCGTCACACGTTTCTCTTTGGGTGTAGTAGCTTTAACCAAATTAGCATGGGAAAGTGGAACGAAAATGAATAAGGATAGTCAATACGAACCCATCCTCTTATGGGATTGAATTGCATCATCGTTAGTCACTGTACATTTATCCAAATATGCCCAGAGATTCTTTCTTAACATCGAAGCTTATTGGGATTGGGATAGGGATAGGAATCTATATATATATAAAAGCAAAGAACGCTTAGGACAAAATGTAGAATAGGACATTAGGACAATATTTGTAATAATATTTGATTCAAATTCAAATTAAAAGATAAATGATTTTCTAATTAAACAAAATGATAGTAATTTTTTTTTGGAAAGATAAACTTATTGCCTTATCTTAACTAATATTTTTAAAATTTGAATGGGAAGATAGTATATGCTTTTTGAAATAGTAGATTATTAGCATACTTTATCTCCAAACAAATTTATTAGTAAATCTTATCAAAACTGGATGCAAAATCATCTTGATACTTTATGTAAAATATTATTGAAAATTATTTTTGATACTTTCTATAAGAAACCTACTCAACACAAAAGGATAACAATCAAAACAGAATCCGTAACAATCGTTTTGAAACTTTGGAGTAAATATATTCATATACTAATATCTTATGTGTTACTCATCTCTTAGTTGATTTACTTTTTTTATCAAAATCTATCTATATTATATTATTAAAAAAAAATTCTAGAATAAAATATTAGGACAACATTTGTAATAATATTTATTCATATTCAAATTCGAATTCAAGGATAAGTGCTTTTTAAATTTAATTAAGATAAGGATTTAATTTCATTGAAAGATAAAACCTTGGATTTGAATTTGAGATGACAAATCAGTAACTTTTGGCATTATCGAAACAAAAAAGATAATTAGAGTTGATTAATAAAAAGTAGGACACAATTTATTTTTTCAAATAAACACTTATATCGATGACATATTTTTATTGAAATGATTAGGGTAGGTATACTATTCATCAGATAAATCTAAATTTCAACCACATTCACTATTTTATTCTTTAAGCAATGTATTTTAAGCTTATTCTTTTGTTCGATTTGTTTATCAGATAGATGATAAATTAATATTTAAATCAAAATATCGGATAAGCTCTTTATTGGATCAAGTTAAGCCATTTCAACCAATTTTAGAATCTGTAGGACTCTTAGTTGTTATTTTGTACCTTATAAAGCTGTGATCAAATAAAGTCTTGGGACCTACTGTAGAAACATTTTGTGCTGTTACTTCTTTGTGTTTATGATCAAAGTTTTTATGTTCGATGGTTCTATAATTATACTATGCGCGATTTTCCTTTTATGAAATATTAGTTAGTTCTTTTATCTTGAAGCTGACCATTTCTTTAAACAATCTTTCCATTGAACATGTGAAGGTGCAGATTATGTATGTGATCCGTCAATATTCCATTATGCAATCAACAGAACCAAGATTCAGTGATGGATCCTTGACGAGCAGACCTACACTTTTGGATCTTTAAATAGACATACTTATAGGTGAGTATATCTTAACTTCTCATATAGCCTTATTCCTGTATCCAGATGAATTATTTTACATTCTATGTCTTTATTGTACTTTTTTTTGTGTGCAAGGATTTGATGGAACTGCTGCTGGTGGTGGTGTTGTTGTTGTTGTTGTTGTTGTTGTTGTTGTTGTTGTTGTTGTTGTTGTTGTTGTTGTTGTTGTAATAGTTTAGCTTTTTTCAAAATGAAAACAGAGGTATGACTATCATTGCACAATTTTTTTTGAGTAATACTCGAAAGTAATGTTATACATTGTTGCTGATCATTACGAATATGGATATCACTTAATATTGACTTTATCTTTTAAAATAAGTTGCTGATCATTACGAATATGGATATCACTTAATATTGACTTTATCTTTTAAAATAAAAATGATGTCAATGTTTAATACATTACGTTATCAGTTTGAAGTCCCTTGTGACCAACCATGGTCCCTGTATTTTGTTAAATTATCTTACTTTTAGTGGGAAATGAACGAAAAAAACTTGTGGTATAAATTATCTTACATTACATTATCAATTATGATTTTTCAGGATCAATCAATATATACAATACTAACAAGATATATTTGGTCCAAAAATGACGAAGTCAAAAGAAAATAGTCCACAAAGAGGAGAATGGACAACTTTGATCAAACCATATACTCAAGTATATATCATATTTATGTTTTAAATTAAGGATTAGTTTCTTTTTTCAAACAGATGCTAAAGATGTGTAAATCCATTCCTTCGAAAGAAACCTATGTTATTTACTTTTGTGGAAGATAATCTTATTTGAAACCTATTTTGCTTCTAAATACACAGAAGTATATATGTTATAAGATGTCCCCTATATTATCTAAAAAGAATCAAATGTTTTGTAATTTTAAATAATGAATCTTGCAATATTTTTTTTTTTACTTTGGGTTTTTATTTTCCTTTTCTTTTGATTTTGAATGGATCCATATCCACATCCTAACCAATTGAGCCTTTTAAATTCGTAATGTATTGAGTTGATACATATTATCATAACCAATGACTTTGTATATAGTAGAACCTTTCTCCTTATGCTTATTCGTTAGAGCTTTGGAAGATATTTTTCGAAGAATGATATAGAAAGATAATCTTCTCCAATGAGATTGAAGACTACTGGTTGTGCTATCTCCGAGAATCATATAAGCGTGCAACAAGAAGTGAAGACGACTCTTTTTTTTTTTTTTTAAGAAGTGAAGATGATGAATTCACGTATTCATAAGCTATGGATCATCGAAGGAGCTCTACCAGCTTATCCTACAATATTAAGTAAAGTTCATGGAAAAGTAGGAGTGTATAATTTCTTGATTATTTATTGAAAGATCAACTTGTCCTTCTTTCTATCAATTATTTTGAATTTTAATTAAGTAAGTTTTCAAAATTATGTTTAGATGTTCCGTAGTCATATACCTGTTTATATCCCCCAAACCATTTTCATTTATTTATTCAATTCATGATTTACTACCATAATTTGAATAACAATGATATACATAATTACATAAAATAATGTAATTAGTAGGAAATGCACTAACAGAGAATTTGAATTGAAGTTCAAGTTTATAAACTAAAAAGTTACTCCATTATTTTTTAAATTAGAAAGGTCTCCGTAGATAAATTTTTAACTTGTCTTAATGGATAAATAATTAACAAAATATTAAAAAATGAAATAAAATGGAATACTGTAGGACTATCATGCTTTAACTAAATTTAAAAAAAAAATAACTTTTTTAACTAAATTTAAACAAAGACAAATTTCCGAGAAATAGAATAAAAGTTAAAGTAATAGACACAAAATATGATATAAACAATAAGAATTATTGAGTTAAAAAAAAAAAAAATAGAAGAGGAAGTAAAGTAGTGTAAAATTATTTAAATCTGAAATAATAATTATTTTGTTATTACAATGACAATAGTAATGTTATGGATTACTCCTAATAACTGAAATATTAATAAATGAAGTACACATAAAAAATTGTGTGTGTGTGTCTATATATATATATATACACACACACACACACACACACTTCCATATATAAATTTTGTATAACTGATATAGAATGTATGCATAACATACCTATTCAGACATTTGCAAGCAAAATGTAAGAAAATTAATGGTAATAGATAGATTATTAAGTAGCAAAAAATATAACTTGGTTAGTTTTAAATTTCAACAAAATATTAATTTATATATTATGATATGGCAATAGTAAATATATTTAATGAAAAATATATTAAATATATTTGAAAGATAAAACCTATTGCCTTATTTTAATTAAAAGATTTATTTATTTTTCTGAATTTAAATGAAAAAATAGTAAAATTGAATGGGAAAATAGCTATATCTTATCGCTCACAATTCGTTAAGGAGAAAAAACAAAAGAATCCCAAAGAATAAAAAGTAGAAATATAAATATCGGAAATGAATCTAACAATTTTTGTTCTTTTGGATGCATTTGAGAGAAACAAGACGATAACTGAGATCTAAAGTGCTTAAATAAAAAAAAAGAGTATTATTAATAATTAGTCTCCTTTATTATTGACCGCGCATCGCGCGGGTGCTATATTAGTATATATAAAAACAAAGAACGGTTAGGACAAAATGTAGAATAGGATATTAGGACAAAATGTAGAATAGGATATTAGGACAACAATTGTAATGATATTTGATTTAAATTTAAATTCAAATTAAAAGATAAAATCTACTACTTTATCTTAACTAATATTTTTGAACTTAAATTAAAATATAGGAAAAATAAATGAATTAATCAAACCTTCTTATTGGAGATGCCATTTGACATACGCATTGTCTTGAGTTTTTTACGGAATGATTCTTATTAATGAAAAAGTCATATTGATGTGGATCACTAACTGAAGTCCTAATTAAAGCTTAAAAAAAAAGAATATGGAGAAATATATATATATATATATATATATATATATGAAGGTATTTACACTATGAATTATTTTTAGAATAAAATAATATAGAATTTATTTATATATTATATTATATTATATATATAAAAATTAGATTAGTAGAGAAGTAGTTAGAAAAAAATTAGGACAAAATATTTGCACATTGTCTTATTTGAATTCTAATATTTAAATTAAATTCAAAAATAAGTAATTAAAAGATTATTGACTTTAGTGTTATTACTTTTTGAATTTGATTGTAAAATAATATTGTATATCTTTTCAAAGATTTTCTCAAAGATGAATCTGAATATTTTCATTTTAGATAAACGTAAATATTCTCAAAGCATATCAAATTTAAACAAATCTTATTTTCAAATTCTACTTTTGTAGTAGTAATATTTATGTATTGTTATTTAAACAAAGTTCTATTTTCAAATCCTATTTTGTAACTTATTTTGGAGATTTATAGAGCCATCTAGAAAAGGTAAATAAGATTTGAGTTTGATAATTTAATACAAATATATAATTTGAATTGAAATGTGAATTGAATAGATAAAGTTTAAAAGTTAAAAAATGGGATGTCTCACGGTCAAATATAGGATATGAATGATTTTTGAAAATTAAACTACCTTTCAAACTTTGGGATTCTAGATTATGTCCCTCACTGTAAATAATACTCCTAAGCTTCCCTTGCTTTTTAGGACTCCTGCTCTTGCATGTACAGATTCTATGCAACAACTTACAGATCATCAAATGCAGCATTTTTCTTCTATAGATAAGATCTTCAAATTTGAATTATATTTAAGTTTGAGTTGGGATTAAAAAAAAAATCTATAGATAAGATCTTCAAATTTGAATATATTTAAATTTGAGTTGGGATAAAATTCTATCTTCTTAATCTTGACCTCTTATATATACTCCTCCAATAACACATAAATCAATGTTAGCCTTTCTTCTCTTCTTTGTTGTTGGTCATTAATTTTGTATTATAGGACACACTCTAAATGCCAAAAACCGTCCATCATAGATCGCTAATTAGCATTGTGCTAACTGCTTCAGAAGTGTAAGAGTAAGACGTCAATTTGTCATCCCTTGGAAAAATTCTGCAAGTGAGACCTTATGATAGTTAAAGTAGCCAGGTGAATACCATGCAATTTCAATTGGGTGTCCATAGTTAAGAATTGCACTTATTACTTGATTTTTAATTGCCTTAATTCTTTTCGATAATATAGAATTATATTTTCTCCATATTCTTTGCTTTTAAAAAAAAAAAATCTATAGATAAGATCTTCAAATTTGAATATATTTAAATTTGAGTTGGGATAAAATTCTATCTTCTTAATCTTGACCTCTTATATATACTCCTCCAATAACACATAAATCAATGTTAGCCTTTCTTCTCTTCTTTGTTGTTGGTCATTATCTCTACTTATGCTAATTTCTTGCCAAATTTTAACTTCTCTTCTTTGTTGTTGGTCATTATCTTACTTATGCTAATTTCTTGCCAAATTTTAACTTTAATTTTTTTTTTAAATTTCAGGTATACGATGTTGATCTTTACATGAATGGGTGTATTATTATTGCTTTGGACATGTTAACAACAGTGAAAGGTAAGAGAGTTCAACTCCACAAAATTGTTTAAAATCAATTTGGCTAATAGAATTTAACATATGAACAATTATAAATTTAGAAAATAAGTTATTACAAATGTTTGGAAATAAAACAGGATTGTATGGTAAGATAATTCTAGAAAAGATAATGGAGACACTAACTTTCCCTGTAAGGCTAGAAAGGAAAAGTAATATTTCACAATTGGTGTCATAGTATTATTCTTGCATTTTTTATACTTTATTTTCTATTCTCAAATGTCTATTTTGGAAGCCTGTTATTTTGCTTTTGCTATAGATCTAACTTTCAAGAAAATATTTTTTTCAAGAGAGATATTCCAGACTAAACTCAACTGCTTTATGTGGTACTATAATTCTGTTACACTATTTTGAAGCCATTAATAGCCTAGATGGCAACTCTTAGATTTTCATGCACATAATCATGGATAAACCTTTGATTCATGTATACATCGTGTGACAGTAATAATAAAAATTTAGGCTACTCACCGTCACTTCTTATTGCATACCTTAAAGGGACTTCTACAGGCAATTAACCCCGTTTACTTAGCAGTCACATTTCAATAGATAAAGTTTAATAGTACCATATTTTGATTGTCGTAATTTAATTTTGTATTATAGGACACACTCTAAATGCCAAAAACCGTCCATCATAGATCGCTAATTAGCATTGTACTAACTGCTTCAGAAGTGTAAGAGTAAGACGTCAATTTGTCATCCCTTGGAAAAATTCTGCAAGTGAGACCTTATGATAGTTAAAGTAGCCAGGTGAATACCATGCAATTTCAATTGGGTGTCCATAGTTAAGAATTGCACTTATTACTTGATTTTTAATTGCCTTAATTCTTTTCGATAATATAGAATTATATTTTCAAAATCACTAATTAAACATGATATATCTATTGATTACGGTTTAGTATTTATCTAACTAAATTACGACATCTGGGCTTACCATGACTGTTTATAGATTTTGGTCGATTTTGGGTAGAGTTGTTTAATTTTTCTTTACGTTTTCTTTCTACAAACACTATTGCTCCCATAAATGGCAAAGGTAATAGTATCGGAAAAGAAGAAAGTGCTCTTCCTATATAAATATACGTTAACCGATTATGTTCACTAACAGCTTCCAAGTCAAGATGCACGAGGTTTTCTGGAGTGTGATTTTCTTTTCTATTTTTTCTTTTAAAATTTTGCCTTTTATATCCTTTGTGTAATTCTTTATACATGATTCTTGGGTTGATTTATGTATATATCACTTTAATTGAGTTATAAGATTTAACACATTATATAGATATTAATAGTTATAAATTAGGTTGATTTTCTATTATAGATAAAGCAGTCTGTGTTGTCGTAGTATATATTCAATGTCTATCGACGAATTTTAGATGTCTAGCTGTGATCTTTTGGTAAAACTGGAAGTAGTTATAATAATGCAATTATCCTCATACGGTATTTACATGTCCTTTGTGGTCAACCTTCACATAATTCGGGAGTCCTATATGTTCTCAATGCCTAAAAATTTCATTGCATTCATTTTATTAATATTCATTGCTCCTTACTATTGATTGTTGCATTTGTGAAGTTGAAAATTGATTTACCTTAGTTCTTGGAAGTTTTGAATAAAAACATCAGACATACACTATCCTATTAATGGTCAATCTAGAAGGAGAGTATTGACTTATCGTCATGGTAAACCATATATATAAATTTAATTGTGTATATAAGGAACAATTTTTTCGTCCTTGTGTTTGTCCTCAATAGTGTCAACACTGCAAGAAGTTGATGAGGCTACAAAACGAGTAAAAGAAATTGGCTGGTGCGATGGGAGATGAAGGAAGGTGAAATGGGTGTTTGTTAAGGCAAGAGTACATCATTTGGTTGAAGAAATGACATTTTATCAATTAGAACTCCATGGCTTTTCAAATACTAAGAAAATACTATTATCTATTTGAAAATAGTTCCAGCACAAAGATTAGATCTATTTTTACTATGGTAGACTCAATTATAAAATCATAATTTAATTGATAATAAATAAAGAATTAATTGATATATCTAAATTTTCTTATCGTGCCATCTTAAAAGCTTTCAACCAAAATAAAAAAAAAAACTGGAGAACTTCAATGTTAAATATTAATACCATATCAATATTTTATTTACGTTGCTTTGATTTAATACAATTTGTTACAATTAATTTTTGTTTAAATATGACCGCGCATCGCGCGGGTGTTATACTAGTGATGAGAAAACTTCAATCATTTTGTCGAATTCTAAACACATTTATTGATAATCTCTTTATATAAACAAATGGAGTAGAACATTTTGTACATTTTTAGCCGAAATTGTTTTTTATATTAGTTTTATTCCATTTAAAGGGGATGACTCCCTTATGTTTGGAAGACAGAATGCCTATTTCAATCCTTTTTGTTATTATTTTCCCATTATAATTTGAGTATGTTTGGTAGGAAGGAAAATATTCTCTTGGAAAAAGAGCAAATGTTGATTTCTAGTGTTTGGTAGCAAATTAGAAAAAAGAATAATTTAATCTTTACCCCAAATATACTCCAATCCACCTTCTATCACCAACCACCCCTTCTATCGGCGTAACCACCCCTTCTATCGATGTAATTGACAATTCAAAGTACTGACTTTTTCAATTTCACTTGTTTTTCAAAGTATTCATTCTTTTATGAGTTTTCTTGAAGCCCGGGTTACTGCAGTGGCTGGAGCGAGGACAGTTGTGTCGTCGGCTGTGTCTCGCCGGAGTTCGTCTCGTAGAAGGGAGAGTAAAGGCGGCGAAGAGATTGGAAGTCAGGCAATGAACGCGGCAGTCGATGGCGAGGCAGAGGAAATGGAGTTTAGGACTATTCACCCGCGCTGGCGAGGAGACGGAGCATTTTTTGATGATGGCGCGCCGACACTGGTGTCGGAGACGAAGCAGTTTGATGACGGAGTGCCGGCACCGGAGTCGGAGTCGGCGCTAGAGATGGAATACTTTTTATGCCAGCGTGCCTGCGGCGCCGACTTCGGAGTAGTTTTTGATGTGGAGGTTAGTGGGTTGTGTTTGGGGGTGAGAAGGGGGGTAGGAGAGGTAGGTGGTACGAGGGTTAAGGGATTTCGGGGGGATTTTGGGGGTAGGGGTGGGATTAGGGCTTGTTTTTTAATTTTAGGAAAATGTTTTCCCTTCATTTTTTAGGGAAAATATTTTCCTCTATTTGGGGGAAAATGAGTATGGTAGGAAAATAATTTTTAATCGAAAAAAGGTCAAATTTGCCCCTGTGGTTTGCAAAATGAGACACGGATACCCCCCGTTTAAAATCAGTCTATGTGTGCCCTCGCCGTTTATGTTTTGGCCCAATATTGCCCTTCATCACAAACGGATGGAGGGTTAGACTTAATTATGTATAATCGATCAATATAAGCATGCCACGTGGGATAATTAAATTAACCGGATACCCCATTTAACTTAACCCATGACCGTTAATTTAATCCGTAAACTCTAAAACTTACCCGACCTTTTAACCTTCCCCCATATAAAATAATTCTTAATTATCCCAACCCTTCATTTGCCCCGTAAATATCATCAGCCTCTTTGATAAACCACCGCCTCTTTGATAAAGGATGATCTGCTGCTAGGGTTTGGGTGTTCTTTTTGACGTGATTCTTTCAAGGTAAATGCTTCTACCTTTTTATTTGTGTTATAATCATGTTGTTTGTTGGGATTTAGGGTTAAATTTTAGGTTTGTTACTGAAGTAAACAACTTTTGTTTGTTTAATATTTTATCCAAATAGACATTAAAATTATTATTTAAGTTTAACTTTGTGTTGTTTTATGGTTTTATCGGGTATTTTATGGATTATTGGTGCTCCCGATTTGTTTTATGGTTATGTCGGGTACTTGAATAAATCTAGGGTTTCTTTTCTATTTGCTTAAACTGGTGGCCCCTCTTTGTCTGACCCCATTAATTTCTTTTGTTGCATGTGATAAAGATGCTAGGTGAAATAGACATAGTGTTCAATTATGGGGGCTCGTGAGTAATTTCACCACACCTTATGTATAATAGGAGATTGGTACACACGTGGTCTGATTATGATGCAGATTTAGTTTGTTCCGAAGATATTTGTGAGGAGTTTACTTTTAATCTAGGGTTTGCCGAAGTTAAACAACTTCTAGTAACTGGACCTTCTAGTCAATATTATTTGGTAGATGGAGATAATGGTATTAGGACTCTGTTATTCCTTGTTTCTAAGCAATTCAAGGTGCTTAATATTTTTGCTGTTGATCAACTTGAGTTGAGGGTTTTTGCTCAAAATATCACACACCACACTGAATCATATTATGCTGATATTGATGTGGTAACTGATTGTGAACATACACCTGATTCTGATGCTGAATATAGTAATGATTCTGATACTCGTGAATATAATTTTGTGCAACTTGAGAAATTTGATAAGAAAATGAGGAGGGTAGTTGAAGATAGGTTAGAGCAATTTAAGGAGTTGGAACTAGGTCAGATTTTCAAGGACATGAAAGAAGCTAGGAAATTTGTGAACTTCTATGCCATAGCTAACAAAAGAGCCATGACTGTTCTCAAAAGTGATAAGAGTAGAAACAAGTATGACTGTGTGGATAGAAGTCCTTTTGTGTATCACATTTCAAGGGATGGGAATACTGAATGGTTCAATGTTAAAACTCTGAAAAGTGAACACAATTGTGATGAATGTTTTGATAATCCGAGGGCTGATGTTGCTACACTGTCCTAGTTCTTCAAGAAAAAGCTCCAAGGCAATCCTAAGTATATGATAAAGGAGATGAGAGCACAACTTGAACATGATTTCAAAGCTAATGTGTCTAGATCAAATCTGAAAAGGGCTAAGACTAATCTTGGTAAAACTTGAAGGCAGTTTCATAGAAGAGTATAACAAACTTGAAGCATATGCATAAGAGATTAAACATTCTAACTCTGGAAGTGATGTAGTGATTAACTTATCAAATGATGCACTTGAACAAGGCAAAAGGAAATTCTTCAGGCTGTACATTTGTTTCAATGCTTTGAAGCAAGGGTTTAAAGCAGGTTCAAGACCATTCATTGGATTGGATGGAACATTTCTTAAAGGAAGAATCAAGGGTTGCTTGCTGGTGGCTTTAGGACAGGATTGCATGAACCAATTTTATCCACTTGCTTGGGCAGTGGTGGATAAAGAAACAATCAAATCATGGAGTTGGTTTGTGGAGCCGTTGAAGGGTTCTCTCGACCTTAAGATAGTGCTCATGTGACTTTTATATCAGACATGTAAAAGGTAATAATTTCTATTTTTTCAATATATTTCACTGATTTATGTTAGTTTCTTATACTTTATTTTTTGTGTATACTGGTAGGGAATATTGGAGGCTGTTAGCAAAGTTCTTCCAGAGGCTTACCACAGATACTGCATGAGGCATATTGAATCTAACTGGACCAAAAAATGGAGAAGTGGTACTATGCAGATGTATATGTGGTGGTGTGCATGAAGCTCTTTTGATGAAGAATTTACCAGCTGAGAAAATTGGGTTCACTATCAGAGGAAGCTGCCAAGGATTTAGTCAAGTACCCTCCAAAGGCTTGGTGTATAGCCTACTTTGACACACAGTGCAAGAATATGACGGTAGACAACAACTTCACATAATTATTTAATGCTTGGACTGTGGAAGCTAGAGGAAAGCCAATAGTAAAGATGTTAGAGGAGATTAGAATCAAGGTGATGGAGCTATTGAGGGATAATGAAGACAAGACTAGATTGTGGTAGGAAAACTTTAGCACAACTTGCAGGAAACTGTATGGGGACTATAGGATCATAATTCAAATTTGTAGGGTTGATTACAATGGGGATACTGGATATGAGGTTACAAATAGACAGGATAGACACACTGTCAACTTGGCACTAAAGAGGTGCACATGCAGAATTTGGGATCTGTGTGGTATTCCTTGCCCTAATGCAATAAAGGCATTGATGCACAAGAAAGTTGACCCTATTTCTGAAATTTATTGGTATTATAGAGGGAAGCTTACTTGCTAATATATAAGCACAAGATCCAACATGTAAGGGGTGAGACTTTCTGGAAGTTAGACACTGCTCATTTCATGGAGCCTCCTGATGACATCAAACAGGTAGGAAGACCTAAAGTGAAAAGAAATAGACAACCTGATGAAGCAAGCCTAAGAAAGGGAGCTTGGAGTGTTTCAAGGAGGAGGGGCCAAGTCACATGTAGCAAGTGTGGTGAACCAAACCACAATGCTAGGGGTTATTACAAGGTATATAATCATTTGTCTATTATGCTTATTGTTAAACTAGTACATAGACTTAAATTAACTTATAATTTTATCATTTTTAGGACAATTCTTCTATCAAGGCTGACCAAGCAAGGAAGAAAGCAAGGGCATCCAGTAGTCAAACTAGTGCATCCACCAGTTATGCAAGGGCATCTTCCAGTTTGACCGAACAAACTCAGGCAGTAGAGACAGATGCTGATACTTTTCAGAATGATGGTTGGGTTGAATCCCAAGCTGTAACATAATAGTCCAGCTTTACTCCTTATAGACCTGATGTTGGTACAGATGATGGCCCTAAGCTTATGCCAATAGTGGTTTCAGAGTACATGCTAGGATGGAGATGAGGCCTCCTAATAGGCAGCCTACAGAAATCAGGAAGATTCAGTTCACTAGTGATCACACTTGTGCCTCAGTCCCAACCAACCAGCCTTACTCACCAACAAAGACTACATGGAGGGGCAAAGCTGCTATGACAAGAAACCAGATTCTGGAGGAAGTTAGGAAGAAAAAGATGGCTTTAAGGGCAACAACTGATAGTGATAGTGACTTTCAATGACTTTAATGTTGTGTAATTCTGCCATAATTATGACTGATGGTAGTTTCTTTTGTGTTGATCTTTTGATTTAACCATCCGGCGGTTGATACAGTTTCTAGGTTATGGATATTTTTAACCTTGTTTTGGGTTGGTTAAGCACCTGATGGTTAAATGTAATGGATGCTATGGTTTTAAACTAACTGCTATGAATGCATGTTTTTGGCTTGCTTAATTAATTAATTTGTGGTTAGTCTTTTGTACCAGTTTATTTTGCTTGCTATAATGTTGGTTATTGTATACATGAGGGCTTTGCCAGTTCATTTGGCTTGTTTGGTTGAGTGTTGGTTAGTGTAAATATGAGGGCATTCATGGCCCTTACGCATAGCACAGGGGTATATGTGAACCACTTGCACTGGTGTAAAACTGAAAGAAACAGAAACTGCAGCAAGAATGTATGGTTAAAGCTTGAACAATTACCTTTTTCATTATTAAGAACTGCTTCAAAGTTACAATGAACTGGTACAAAGGGGCTAGAACTAAATAATGAACACAAAATAACAACATTATTCTAAACAACCTTAACCTAGACAATGAACACAAAATGACAACATTAAGGACATTATTTCATCATCCATGCTAGCACAAATCTACCAAAGCAACACCACAACATGAGAATCATCATCTTTTGTTTGAAAACTGTCTCCTTTAACTCTTGAGTCCCTCCATAACCACCATCCATCACAATCCCTCCATGATCACCATCAATCGAAATACCATGGTTAGCCAATTTCTTCTTTAACATATCATTTTATTTCTTTAAGTTGTAGATCAGATTTTCAACTCTAGGAGGTAGCTCATCATCATCCCATTGCCAAAAATCACATTTATTTCTCTGCCCAAAATTCTCAATTAAATCCCAATTAGACAAGCTTAAAAACATGAATACATAAAGATGTACAAAAAGCCTACATCTGCTTTTTTACATTTACAGAAATGTCTCCCAACTTTTAATGGAGTCCAACCTGTGAAATATCTCACAACAACACCACAATGGTAGTTCCTTCGAGACATATATGACACGCTTGAACCCTGAATTATTTTCTTAGTTGGAACCCTAAGTTGGAGAAGATGATGCCGATAGTATTAGATAATGTATTTTGTGGTATTTAATTACACAATTTCCTTAAAAAAGATGGAGCTATTAATAGATGGAGAAGAAAGGGGGTGTTTATTTAGGGTTTAAAAGAATTAATGGGGTAATGGGTATGGGTCAAAAAATCTGGGTCGGGAATGGGCCAAACAAGGGCTTTACACTTAATTATACATAATTAAGCCTAACCTTCCATCCGTTTGTGATGAAGGGTAATATTGGGCCAAACAAGGGCAATATTGCACCAAAACATAAACGGCGAGGGCACACATAGACTGAAGTTTAAACGGAGGATATCAGTATCTCATTTCGCAAACCACAGGAGTAAATTTGGCCCTTTTCCGTTTCAATTCATATAAACCAACCAAACATGAAAAAATAAAAAAATATTTCAGAAATATTTCCCCCTATACCAAACACACCTTCTATCTTTTCCTCTAATCTAGCATATCTTTAAACACACTCTTAATATTCACCATGCCATCGAATTTCTCCTACCTCATGGCATACCAATCAATTCTCAGCATTATTAGTTTTTGTAGTCTCTATTCAAACATTATAAGATTCTTAGGTTTGTATTCACTTATCACGAATCATAATTTTATGAATTATTTACCAATTTTTATTCTCTATACACTAATTGGGGGGGGGGGGGGGGTGTGTACTAAATCTAAAATAATTTTTTGTATTCATCAAATATTTCGTGTGTATTCAGATAACCATTTAGCATATACTTACTTACTCATATGCATTATATATTCATATAGTATTCATTAGCATATCTTTACTTATTTATGCATTTTGTAACCATTGTTGAACCCCAAAAATTACCCTTTCTTTAGGAAAAGGATAGGTTTCGGAATATTTTCAACAAAATGGGACTCCACAGGGTTTCTTTGGAGTCGCCACCTAATTTAAGGATTATTAGGAACCTAAGTTAACTAAGGAGTGCAATTTAACCTTTATTTTAAAGAAATTAAATTAAATTCAGAGATTCTTAGGTAAGTGATTCTATTAAATTCGAAAGAAGGTCCTTATTACGGGAGCATTTTCGAAAATCCGCTAAAGGCGGTTAATCCGGCGATTTTCACGAATTTTACTTGAAATTTAGTTTGGGATAAATTTTAAATAAAATAAATAGGTAATAAAATAATATAGAGAAGATAAAATTGATTATGACAATACTTTGAACAAAACTTAAGATTAATTAAATGAATAATGAGAAGGGTTGATTGATTGACTAAATAAATAAGGGCTAATTAAAATTAAGTAAATAAATTTAACAAATGATTGGATAAAGAATAATAATTGATTGATTAATTAATTAGATAAATAAATAAATAGATAAATGACTTAAGTAGATAAATAAATATTTATATGATTTCAATTAGATGAGGGATGAGCAATAATAATTTGACTAGTTAAGTAAATAGATATAATTGATTAAACACATAAATAATTAATTAAGTTTAATTAATGGAATAAATAGATAAAATAATAAATAAATACCACTTAAATAATTTGATAAATAAATAGATAAATAAATAAATAAAGAAATAAATAAATAAATAATTATAATTGATTAGGCAGATAAATGGTTAATTAAAATTAAACAGATAAATTAATAATAAATGCCACTTAATTAATTTAATTAATGAATGAATAAATAAATTTAATAAATGGATAAATAATTGGCTAAATATAAATAATGAGTAAATAGGTACAATTTTAACTTTATTCCTTTTGCACTCGAAAATTAACTAAAGGTTTCTACTATCTTAAATTAACCGGCGAGTCCCAAAGAGACGGGATATGCAATTTATAAACAATCAAAACAATAAGATAACAATTCAGTTAAAGCGACTAATCTACCAGGCTTCTAATCATACAAAAGTCCTAAAACATGCTTTCTAAAAGGGACGGGAGAGAAGGAGTTTCAGAAAATAGAACCCGGGATAGCGAACTTAAGTCGAGCCCTGTATTTCACAAGGCTTTTCATTTATTCAATTTTCTTTTATTTTACATTTTCGGGGATATCAAGTCCCGAAAATGCGGAGCGATTCAACTAACTTCCAAATGCAAGCCGTTCCCATTTGTGAGTTTTTGACTCAAACTCGTTCCCAAAGTGCATGCCAAAACAAGAAAGAAATAAAGATTAGTATCCGACCAAATATCAATTAAGCGTAAAGAAGCCAGAAAATAAAGTCAGACTAAATTTATATAACCAAATATATAAGTCAAGTTACGGACCCGTTCATCATACCAGAGGGTAAGGAGGATAGAAAGGAAGTATCTTTCAATTTAACCAAATCATTAATCACAACATAAAAGGCTTTAACTCTAAATTTCTTATTGCAACAACTGACACAATGTAAGATCTTTATAACTCAATCTAATATAGGTGGACAAGTCAAATATCCCAAAGTAAAGAAACAAACATTTCATGCCGTTAGTATTGAAAGACCAATTATCAGCCGTAAACATAGAAACAATATTCTTAAAGAAACATGACTTCCGATTATATTCAAACTCAACATTCAAAGAACACAATTTAACATAAGGTTTGTTAACTCTAACAGTAGAGAGAGGAAAGCTAAAATGGCCTATCGCGATATTCAGGACTAAGTAAGACCCTATCATTACCTTATGCCAGAATTAAAGAAATTAACATAGAGCAATTCAGTTTTCTTTTATTTATTAAGGAAGATTGTTCTCATTTTCTTCTCATAGGATTACCTAACTTTCATCTATTTACCAAGGGAAAGCTATAACAGGGCTATGGCAAACACATTTCACCAGGAAGGAACTTGAGGCTAGTCATTCACCATTTATACCTAAAGCCTCTCCTGCATACATGAGCTTCAAACTAGCATTTATAACTAAAACAAGAAGGAACAAGAGCAGGATACCATACTTGAACACTCAGGCACTACCTAAACCAAACTCCAGACCTGCCTGACTCCCTCACAGCTCACCAAACCTCTCCTAACTACTTTCAACAAGGGAAACAGACTAGCCCTCCACTCCAGAACTAACTACTCTTTCTATCCTGAAATAGACAGAAACTTCAGCAACTACACTACTGCACCTAGGACCAACTCCAGACTCCCTCAGGTTAACAGAAACTCCTATCACTCACACAGGAACATGAACAAACTGAAAACATCCCCTGATCCACCCCTTCAAAACAACTGCAAGCCACTGAACACTCCCTCAGCTAACTAACCCTTCTTTAACACTAGGAACATCCATTCTCCAGGCCCTGGATTCCCTTTTTAACACTAAGAACCTGAGAACCTCCTCGCAACCAGAACTCCACAGAAACAAAGAACCAGGGACTACTACTAACTACCTGATACAACCGAGACTTCAAATTCCATTCCCACAGACCAAACTCTAACTACTAACCCACCTGAAACTTACCATTACCACCAGGATCTTGAAATCTACCCTACAAACATGCAGACCCCCCATCCAGACCTGGAACAAAACAACAACAACAAGAAACAGGAACCCCCATCCTGTTAACACAACCTGCACTACTCCAGCCTACTCTACATTCAAGATCGCCACTCAGAAACAAAACAAATCAAGCTTCACACTTGATACATGCCATTTCACAGCTTTAGAACTTAATAAAACAGTCAAATACAAAGAAGAGTGCGGGATGGGACCAACTTATACAGGGCAAGAGCAATAATTCAAGGGAGTCTAGCAAGACTGGACAAGAAACATGGAAGGAACTGGAAGAAGTTTAAACTAAAGACAAAGGCTACCAGACAAGGGCAAAGGAAGACAGACTTCAACCTAGAACTTAATTTTAAGCCTAGACATTGGGCAACAGATCCAATGGAAATCCATACTAAGCTTATTTCATTCTTTATGAACTCATAGACAAGATAGAACATAGAAAAACAGGGTAGGCCTGATCCTCCTACTGCCTGACCACCGGGCCACCTAAACCAACTGCAGTACAACTGCACTGCCCACCCAGAAACTGCAGCACACAACAGCCTAATCTTCCAACCTAAACAGCTCCTAGACTTCTCCTTAAAGGATCAACCTTCAGCTGCTCCTTCTATCTCACAGAACCAACCTCTTCCCCATTATACTCCATCTATCACACATGAAAGAACCAGGGAACCAGAACAACAAAACAATGACCATAATCCATTTTTAAAACCATAAACAAACTGAGAAACTAGGCAATCTACCAACTCTAATATGAACAAGCTAACTTCTTCTACATTCTTCACAAAGATTTGCTAGTAAAAATACCTTAACTCCTTCATTTAAAATACCATAACAAACCAAAGATATCAGCTTTAAACATTGATGGCCAAAATAAGTTCACACATATACACAAGGTTCATGTTTTCATACCTGCAAAATTGATCTTATGCACAGTTTCAAATACTACCAAAACAAACCAGTACCATGTTCAAATAGCCTTTACATAAACAGGAAATCAAACATACACTTGAACAAGGAAATATAGAAAAAGTAAAAGGTCACGGATCTGACCTTTTTTAGGGCAGTGAACTGAAGCGACGAACTGAAAAATGCGACTCGAGCGCAAGCGACGACTCAGGTTACGAAGAAATATTACGCGACACGCAAAAAAAGAAATAGTAACAGTGACACTATGTATATTCTCAAAGAAAGAACTTAAATTCCAAAAAAATTGTTTCTATTTTCCCTCTGCCTTTTTTTTTTGATCTCTCCTAAAAAAATGAACTCCACCCCCTCAAAATGAGAATCAAAAAGAGTATAAATACCTGCGGCTAGGGTTTTAGACTTTTTGGCTCCAACCCTCAAATTTTGAGCCCCATTTGGACAATTCACTTGTAAGATAAGGGTTAAAGTCGTCTAATCCGTAAAGATTGTACAACTTCAATCTTTATCCTACAAATCTGCCCGTTGGGAAGATTTACGGCTTGGATAGACTTGATTCAAAATGAACGCTTTAGATTTAGCACAACTGGGTCTGCTTCGAGAATATACGCCTGGAATAGTGCTATTCGCCCAGCACATCAGCCGTACGGAGAAGAAGATCAGCTCGGGTCGGGTTTTGGGTCGCAGGGAAACGGGTCGCGGGTATTTTAATGGGCTAGGCTGATAGAGAATTAGAATTAGGGAGAGTATGTATGCGTGTATATATCTATATATAGGCTTTGCAGATATGACCCTAAATTGAAAGGTAAGAACAGATTTAGCTCTTTCTTAGGATTTATTTAGAAAATTGAAAGGTTTGCACGGAGTAGGCTGGGATTGGGTTATGCTTTGCGAGACTTAGCCTTTTCTTCCAAACATTATTAATTCACTTTTAAAACTATGAAATCGACTTCTATTTAGATAATTAGCATTAATTAAAATGTTCGGGACAAAATTGGGTGTCAACAGCTGCCCCTCTTTACCCGAAAAAGGATGAAAGAGTTTTAGGGTAAAGAAGTTGACGAGAAGCCAATTTTGTCCCGATAAGACCAAGACTTTTGATTTTCGAGGACCAAAAGACGAGGCTTATGGATATGGCCGAACTCTGGTTTTCGAGTTGCCTACATATCTCGGGCTGAAGGAGAATCAGGTTATATGTAGTTCGACAATGCTTAAATAAGAAACTCGCACGATTGACAAAAGAAATGACGCACGAATAGGAAAGAATTCAAACTGACGCCTAATCGGAAATGAAAGATTAGGTAAAACTTGCTTGTCCGAGTGCGATTCTTCAGATCCTCGTTGACGAGTCTAGCTCATATCAACGATTGCCCCAGTTCACTGCTAAGAAAAGGTTCCACATTATGCTCCAAATGCTGCTGCGATGCCGCTAAAATTCTGTAAAGACTTAACAAACGGTAAGCGAGCAACTGCTAATACACTATAATAATTGAAATAAGAAATAAATAAAGGTATAATATAAAATTGTAAATGCTGGTTGTGACGCTCAATAGGTTCTTCTCTCGATCAACTGACGAGATGCTCCGCCCGGAGAACCTCTAGGCTGATCATTATTCTGAAACAGTAAAGTAAGACAATAAGTAAAGCGAAAATGAATGGTAAAAATGCATAAGATAAGATATTATACCTTTATTTATTTCTTATTTCATAAGATAAGTGTGACTAACAAGACATAATGTCTCAAGCCGAATCATGTATTTCAAATACAATATGTCGATATTGAGAGACAACCGACATTGCGAAACACTCC
Source organism: Petunia secreta (assembly GCA_029990175.1). Lineage (NCBI taxonomy): Eukaryota > Viridiplantae > Streptophyta > Magnoliopsida > Solanales > Solanaceae > Petunia > Petunia secreta. Next base: position 65,912,633 of record JARKIP010000035.1, read on the forward strand.
GAAAGCGGTGTTCCAGCCGACTTGCCTTAAACTATCAATCTATTTTAAATATAAAATGCCAATATTGCGAGACAACCGACATCGCGAAACACTCCGAAAGCGGTGTTCCAGCCGACTTGTCTTAACTATCAATCTATTTTAAATATAAAATGCCAATATTGCAAGACAACCGACATCGCGAAACACTCCGAAAGCGGTGTTCCAGCCGACTTGTCTCAAACTATTAATAAATTTAAAATATAAAATGCCAATATTGCAAGACAACCGACATCGCGAGACACTCCGAAGCGGTGTTCCAGCCGACTTGTCTCAAACTATTAATAAATTTAAAATATAAAATGCCAATATTGCAAGACAACCGACATCGCGAAACACTCCGAAAGCGGTGTTCCAGCCGACTTGTCTCAAACTATTAATAAATTTAAAATATACAATGCCAATATTAAGACAACCGACATCGCGAAACACTCCGAAAGCGGTGTTCCAGCCGACTTGTCTCAAACTATTAATAAATTTAAAATATAAAATGCCAATATTAAGACAACCGACATCGCGAAACACTCCGAAAGCGGTGTTCCAGCCGACTTGTCTCAAACTATTAATAAATTTAAAATATAAAATGCCAATATTGCGAGACAACCGACATCGCGAAACACTCCGAAAACGGTGTTCCAGCCGACTTGTCTCAAACTATTAATAAATTTAAAATATAAAATGCCAATATTGCGAGACAACCGACATCGCGAAACACTCCGAAAGCGGTGTTCCAGCCGACTTGTCTGTCAATATTGCGAGATAAATTCCATAACAATGTTAAAACTTGAGAAAAGAAAAGCGCCGTCTTTTCGGCAATAATCAAATGTAATGCTTAGATGCCGCAAGAGTAAATTTGAATGATCTGTCAAGCAGAATCATATGCGTCGTCAATTTAATTGGTGTTGCTGGTATTGATAGTGGTGCAAAGTGTTGAATGCTCCCTTCAATTCATATTGAATATGATGTTCAATTCCTGCAAATTTAAAGTAAATGCGTTGGAAAACGAGAGAATAATAAAGCAAAGTCTATAATGAAAAAGAAAGGAATAGATTTGCGCTGCATATGCGACAAGGCGAACAATCTCCGAGAAACTGATGATTGACCTGAAAAAGTAAAGCGAAGCATTAATTTAAAGCCAATATAAAGGCAGAATTTAAAGCAAGTGCAAAGCAAAGCAGTGCGGAAACGTAATCAGTGCAATAGGCATTTGATAAATCAATTGGCGAGACAATCAGACAATGAAGGTCTTGAGCAGATTGTCAATTAAAATAAGGCAATGCTTATTTTGGCGTGATTTGAAAACATAACGCATGCCTCGACTTCATTGCTTATTTGGGAATGAAAATCCTATAGGTAGAAATGCCGCCTGTTCGGCAATAACTCATGGCGAAGCAATAACGCTTTAAGCCATGAAAAGGCAATGCAACGCAATCTGCAAGGCGACTTTGAATGCGCGTTCCATAAATTGTTCATCCATAGTGCGAATGATCCTTTCATTGCAAGCTTTCATGTTCCTGCTCTCAAAAGAAATTCGTTAGTTTTGGGGATGGGTGTTTGATTTGTGCTGACTTGATCTCGATCTTCTTGATGTCGGTTTTGCTCTCATGTTTTCCTCGGACTTGGATTTGTGAATCATACTCGGAGACTTGGCTCATGAACTCAAATGAATGTTTTGATAATAGAGGCAAAGTAAAAGTAGTTTTGGTAATAAAGTAAATAAAGTAACCATGCAAATATTTCATGAAAGTAAGATGTATTTTATGAAATTTCTGCCTTGACATAAGCTTGTGACATATCTTAAAACAAACTAAACATCCTTTTCTTGGAGTTGACACTTCTTCATCTAGCCAATTCCCAAGATCTTCCCAGCTCATCTTTTGATAGTCAACGTTGATTCTTGCAAAATTTTGCCCCAGTTATGACCATCTAAATCTTCAACTTGCCCTTGCAGAATTTGCCCCAGTTTCTATTTTCTATATCTTCAATTTATCTTGCAAAATTTGCCCCAGTTGCTATCTTTCAAATCTTCAAATTGTCTTGCAAAATTGCCCCAGTTTCTATCTTCCATATCTTCAAATTATCTTTGCAAAAATTGCCCCAGTTGCTATCTTTCAAATCTTCAAATTGTCTTGCAAAATTGCCCCAGTTTCTATCTTCCATATCTTCAAATTATCTTTGCAAAAATTGCCCCAGTTTCTTGCCTTAGGGGAGACTGAAAATTTTAATATTATAGAGTCGAGCCCGTTAAGAGCGCCTACGTATCCCTCCACGGGAATCAGACCGTGCGTAGTTCTGCTTACATAAATATTTTTTGGGAAAGTATGGCAATCTA